>OX453306.1:13999922-16399922 GCA_949710035.1 Crambus lathoniellus
GTGGAATGGAACGTGAGGATGGATGAAAGAGAGCATGTTAGAAGTAAGATTCCTTTTTTGATTTTATGTTTTTTCACGGTGACGGAGTCATTAGAGGAGAGAGACGTAGGACGTTTGTTAAGACGAATGTAAAACAACGAAGTGGTTTAATAAAAAGTATTCTATAGCATTTTCTAGTTTTGCTCCAATCCTATAAGTGGGGGCCCCTCCGGGATCGGAAATAAATTGAAAATGCCCAGAGAAACGACGAAGGAAAAGATTGAGAGCCAACATGAGGGAAATTCGCTCATGCAAATGGCGGCGGAGCTAGTCCCAAAGTTCAGTGGGCGAAGCAATACGTATCCGGTGATACGCTGGGTTGAAGATCTTGAAAGCAACGCCGAAATATTCAGATGGACCCCGTTGCAGCAACTCTTGGTGGCGCGCAGATCACTAACCGGTACGGCAGAATTATGGTTACGTGCCGAACGCCCCTTCAAAAGTTGGGAGGAGTTGAAAAGTGCCTTACTAAAAGAATTTCCGGATAAGGTGGATTTAAAAGCTATTCATGAAATTATGAGCGAAAGAACAAAACGAGCAGACGAAAGTTGTTTGGATTATATGCTCGTGATGAAAGAGCTAGGTAATCGCGGACAGATGCCTGACGAAGTTATCATCAAATATATTATCGACGGAATTTTGGACAGAGAAACCAACAAAATTATTTTATACGGTGTTACTACATTTATCGAATTGAAGGAGAGATTACGAATATACGAAGAAATAAAGAGCAAGACGAGAAGAAATAACCAAGATCAAAGATTTAGGCCGCATCATCATACTCAGGATCATCATCATTATCAAAATTCTCAGAGATTATGTTACAACTGCGGGGAAAGGAACCATGTTGCTTCGGAATGTCCGAATAAGAAGAATGGCACAAAGTGTTTCCGTTGTAACTCATTCGGCCATTTAGCCAGAGAGTGTGAGAAGGACGGAAGGCAAAGAGTGACCGAGACAGCTGAGACACCAACAACGACGAAATGGCGACGTGAAGTTGGTGATGACAAGAAAATCGGCGCAGTTCAAGGAACGAGTGGTGCAACGACATGGCGGCGTGATGTTGGCGGCGCTGGGGCGAAAGCGATGTGCGTCAATGTTCACTCTGAATCGGACCAATCCGAAAGTGGGAATCCGGTTGTGCAGGTTGGTAGTAGTGGAAACTATGATAACGACAACGAAAAGAATGAGTATAGTTTAGTCTCTGAAGTCTATGGAGAGCGTGAAGAGAATAAGATTCTGTCATCAGTGTCAGCAGTGAACGTCAAGTCAAAAGAGACACTGACAACCGTCAGAAGCAAAATTGAAAATTCAAGTTTACGAAGGCCGATTAAAGAAGTAAAAATGTGCAATGAACTGTTCCAAGCTTTGATTGACTCGGGAAGCGATGTCAATCTGATACGTATGGATTATTTTCAAACCATTTTGCCTACACAAAATATCGAAGATTGCTACACGGTATTTAATGGGTTGGGAGCTGCACGGGTGCAGGCTTTGGGACGTTTTTATACGACAATTGATGTAGATAATTATAGCTTTAATAATGTGTTGTTTTATATTGTGCCTTGTTATGCGATGTCGTACCCCATCATACTCGGGCAGCAGTTTTTAAAGGATGTTGTAATGATTTATGATAGTAATAACCTTTTACTTTTGCCGGGTAATGAGCAGTGGATGCGTAACCTTACGTGTGTTGTGTCTGATCTTGATATTGTAGGTAACGAGGTGAGTGAAGACGCGCAGCGACGAGTGAGGTGTTTAGTGGAGAATTATAAACCTATGAAGACGAAGGAAGCACCGATAGAGTTGCGAATTGTTCTTAAGGATGATATACCAGTTTCTCAACGACCAAGAAGATTGGCCTTAAAGGAGCAAGCCGAAGTGAACGAGCAGATAGCTAATTGGCTCAATGAGGGCATTATTCGAGTAAGTCAGTCAGAATATGCTAGCCCTTTGGTTGTAGTTAGAAAAAAAGATAATAGTGCCAGAGTTTGTGTTGACTATAGGCTTATAAATAAAAAGATGGTTAGGGATGAGTATCCTTTGCCGCTAGTAGATGACCTAATTGACAAGTGCAGGTCAAGCAGAGTGTTTAGTGCTCTAGATTTGAAAAATGGGTATTTCCACTTGAAAGTCCATGAGGACTCTGTCAAATATACGGCGTTTGTGACTTCGACGGGACAGTATGAATTTTTGCGTGCGCCGTTTGGGCTGTCGATATGCCCTAAAGTTTTCACGAGGTTTATCAGTATTATCTTTAGGGATCTGATGGAAAGGGGTATATTATTGATTTTCATTGATGATTTGCTAATTTTAGCTGCAGACGAGGATGAAGCAATTGAACGTTTGTCTATGGTGTTGAGGAGAGCTTCTGAGTACGGCTTGAACATAAGCTGGAAGAAGTGTCAGTTATTGGTAAAGAAGGTTGAGTATTTGGGCCATGAGATTGAGAATGGAGAAGTTAAACCAGCACCAGGAAAGATAGAAGCCGTAATGAAGTTTCCGGAGCCACAGAATATAAAACAACTACAAAGTTTTATTGGACTATGTTCTTATTTTCGTAAGTTTATTTATAATTTTGGTATGCTAGCACGACCGTTGACAGATATGCTTAAGGAGGACATGGATTTTAAGTTCACTGATGAACAGAGAAGATGTTTTGCAATATTAAAAGAGAAGCTAGTATCCAGACCAGTGTTGCAAATTTTTGATCCGAGATTGTCCACGGAATTGCATACAGATGCATCGGCTATTGCGTACTCCGCAATTTTAATGCAAAAGAGTGTCGAAGATGGGGAATTGCATCCAGTCTATTATATGAGCCGTAAAACGACGCTGCAACAGAGTAAATACGCAAGCTATGTGCTAGAGGCAATGGCAGTCGTAGAAGGCATTAAGAAGTTTAGGCACTATTTATTTGGAATAAAGTTCAAAGTTGTGACGGATTGCAAAGCGTTCCAAATGACAATTAACAAAAAAGATTTGGCTATGTCAACTATGGTAGCTAGATGGGTGATGTTTTTACAAGATTACGAATTTACGATTGAACACAGGGAGGGAAGTAAGATGAAACATACAGATGCGCTCAGTAGAAATCCTGGGGTGAATGCAATTTTTTCAACATTGCATGACAATCTTAGATATGCACAAGAACAGGATGAAAGTTTAAATGCAATCAAGGAAGTGTTAAAGTTGGGACCCTACCAAGATTATTTTATAGATTCGGATTTATTGTATAAAGGTGAAGACAAGAAATTAGTTGTACCTAGAAGTATGGAAAACAATGTGTTTAAGGAGGTACATAGTAATGGTCATTTCTCTAAAAAGAAAATGATGGAATTGATTGGTAAGGACTATCACATTGAAAACTTGAGCAAAAAGATTGATGATTTTATTGTGACCTGTATACCATGTTTGTTGGCAACTAAGAAAGGAGGAAAGCAAGAAGGATTTTTAAACCCCATTGACAAGCAGGAAGTACCTTTACACACCTTACATATTGATCATATAGGACCGATGACGGAGACGAAGAAGATGTATAACTATATATTGACTGTTATTGACGCTTTCACTAAGTTTACGTGGATTTTCCCGACTAAGAGTACTACAACCAAAGAAGTATTGGATAGATTAAAAATTTACCAGCAACATTTTGGTAACCCGTGTAGAATTGTTACAGATAAGGGAACTGCATTTACTAGTGGGGATTTTAAGGATTTTTGTCGAGAAGAAGGAATTCAGCATATTACTATTACGACTGGTGTACCGCGGGGGAACGGACAAGTCGAACGGGTACACAGAACAATTATCTCGGTTTTGACAAAGTTGTGTGTCGAGGAACCAGCCCTATGGTATAGGCATGTAAGTCGCTTACAACGTGCCTTAAATAGTACTTATCACCGTAGCATTGACAGTACTCCTTTTGAACTGTTGATAGGAAAAAAGATGAAAATGAAGCAGGATTTGAAAATTTATGAGTTATTGGAACAAGAAAGCAGAGTTAACTATTCAGAAAGTAGAGAGGAACAACGTCGTAAAGCAAAGCTGCAGATTTTAAAAATTCAAGAAGAAAATATGAGAAGTTTTAATAAAAGGAGGAAGACTAGCACCCAATACCAACTGGGTCAAGTGGTGGCTATTAAAAGAACGCAGTTTGGGGTAGGGATGAAGCTCAAACCTAAGTTTCTTGGCCCATACAGGGTTGTGAAGATCAAAGGGAAAGATAGGTATGAAGTGGAAAAGTTGGACGCTTCCACTGAAGGCTCAAAGAGGACGTCAACGTCGGCAGATTATATGAAGGCCTGGCCGGCCGATGTAAGACCCTTTGTAAGTTGTTATCAGTTTTTTATTTTTGTTTCGATTTAGATTTATTGATTTGGTTTAAAAAGCATTCCTTTTTAAAACTGCTGTGTCCGAAGTTGGTGGATGGTTTTGTGTAAAGTCATTTTTGTGAGTAGTTAGTTTTTTGTTTATTGCTAAGATGTTGTTATGTTATTATGGGGTTTGGCTTTAAGTTGGTTTTATGTTAAAGAGTTGTGTACTTTGGTTTGTTTCATTTTAGGGTTGTAAATATAGCTGCTAGAGTCAGTCTGAGGGCAGACTGAATGCAGGATGGCCGAGTGTGGAATGGAACGTGAGGATGGATGAAAGAGAGCATGTTAGAAGTAAGATTCCTTTTTTGATTTTATGTTTTTTCACGGTGACGGAGTCATTAGAGGAGAGAGACGTAGGACGTTTGTTAAGACGAATGTAAAACAACGAAGTGGTTTAATAAAAAGTATTCTATAGCATTTTCTAGTTTTGCTCCAATCCTATATAAATAAAAATTTATCGCCTAAGCTACTGCTAAGCGCAAAACCCAAGAACGTGTAAACGGATTTGGATGAAATTTTACATAAAGACAGACCGCGACCCGAAATTTGTTATTGGATTTTTTGTCCCGATATTCCTACAAGAACGGGACCTTGTGGGTGAAACCGTGGGTCGCCTAGTGGCCACCGTGCGTGAATTAAGATGAGCCCCAGCAATTGGGACATTAAGCATGACTAACAACAATGAATTAAAGAGAGTAGATGTAACAGCTCAGATTGTGTGTATTCTAAGATGTCACATTCTTAATCAAATATCTGAAAAATATATACATATTCCATATTTGAATATACTTTTGAAAATTAAACAATGACAGGAATCAAACTCAAATATATCAGTATTAACAGTCCACAAGTATTAAAACGATCAGCACCCTAATTTACGTTCCGCACTGACCAAGTTTCACCTCGAGCAACATTTGCACAGGACACCTCTGATATACTGCCACCTACTGGGAAGCTGAAGCTTCTCCGCAATGTTTGTTGACATTTAATTAGACTGTTAAATCGGCTTGTCTTAAGTTCCGAAGTTTGCTAGTTATGATTGAAGTCGAAGAAAACTTTCAACTTGAATGATGAACTAAGACTGAATATCCAAGATAGGAAATGGTTTAGTATTGCCATAGTAAATACTGAAATGGTTCATTTATGGCTGTGGTTTGAAGTGTGTATCTTTCTCTGTCTCCAAAGTTTTATTGCAGCTACCACGTCGGTCGTGTGCCATAAAATAATTACTTTATAATTAATTTAGTATGCCTTTGTGTACCATAAACTCGTTATAAATCAAATACAGTGCCGCCGTATAAATGGTTTTATTATACTGTAAATTGTTTTAACTTTAACCTTATTGTAATTGATTGCGCTGTTTTTGCCATGTCAGTATTCTTTTAATAGCAAACTCCCCTTTTCTCGTGGGTGTCGTAAAAAGGCGACTGAAGGGAACGCAGCCATAAGAAGACGGTAAGCAGCAATTGCTAAAATTAAAAAAATACCTTACTGCGATCGACAAATTATTGGTCCTAATGCTAATATTACACGGTTCAACCAAAGTGAATCAATTTGGTAGAAAGGCGCAGAAACAGGGGCGCACATTAACATTGAATGATTCACTTTGACGTTTACTTTTACATTGAATATAAATTAGAATTAAAATACCCAAATTATATCCTTAACTTAACATTGATACATACTAATATTATAAATGTACAAGTTTGTTTATTTGTTTGTTTGACCATCTTTCACTTCAAAACGGAGCAACAACGGATCGAGGTGATTTTTGGTATGGGGATAGATTGGAAGCTGCAGAGTGATATGACTTTTTATCCCGGAATAATATCACATTCCCGCAGGATAACACCGTGTAGTACACGCGGGTGAAGCCGTGGGCGGAAGGCTGGCAATATTTAAGTAAGCACAAAGTTTCAAATTATTTTTGTTTTTAGTATTAGTAAAAGTCGACCCGTTTTACAACTAGCTCCGATAGGACTCGAAGCCACGACAAAGACAAAGTTTCAGTCATTGCTGAGTTCATTAGTAACATTAAATATGTGTTGTGTTTTTTGTGTGACGATAGCTGTGGTGTAGGTAGGTAAAAAGGAAAAAAAGAGAGAAAGGAGTGTAAGGAGGTGTCTGCAGCCAGTCATAAGAAGGAGAATTAAAAGCAATATTCCCCAAACAATGCAACAATTTATTGTGATTGATCCAGATTGTTCCATTTAAGTAATTGCTTCAGTTACCAAGCAATACGGTATTTTACTGATATTTTTTTATTTCTTTAAAATGTTTTTCGAAATATTATCTACACAAAACAAGTTTTTATTTTGAATTATCTTGAATATTTTCAAAGATATAGGACTTCAAACATTATCATTAGACAAGGACAGGACGCTATCTTTGTGACGTCAGTGAGTTAGTAGCGTCATAGTCACGCCATAGAAGATTTCGTTTTAGAAAGAGACAGCTATAGTCAAAATCAAACAGACTATAATTCTTTTATTATAAAACAGATTCAAATTATTTTTTCACATTTGGTATTCTTAATTGCAATATTTTTTAACGTCATCATTAAATATCTACATTTCAACAACAGTAAAATACCCTATTATCGCAAAAGAAATTGCACGTGTAAGCGCACCTTTAAATTAAGAAAACATAATATAGGTAATTCTATACTCTAAATAGACGAAAGATTTGATTTTTTGTTTATTTGTGATTTTGTGATGGATAAACTCCAAAACTAAAGACCTATTTAAAAAACTCTTTTACCCTATGTAAGCTACACTCTGAATGAGCTAACTCGCGAAAACGGGATAACTGGTACCACGGGGGAAAACCGAGTGAAGCCCCTAGTGTTTAATAAAGTGTTTCTTCGTGATTTTCATGTCCATAGGATGCATTGATATTACTTACATTGATGAAATATGACCTAACACAGTAGTACTTCATTTTCTGATTCCTTTTTGAAAGCTTTCAACCGACAGTAGTTTGCAGGAAGTAGAAGTTTGTGTCACGTTTCATGTATGGGAACTAAGAATGGGGTATAGTTGGACACTTTTCTTTGTTCATAGTTATGTAATCTGCAGGAAAGTCTCGTATTTTCTGTTGTAATGAGTTTGTATACAATGTAGTTTGTGTGTGTGCGTGATGAATTAGAATTATACTGATTATTATATCTAGTGAATGCCCGCGACTTCGTCTGCGTGCTTTCGACTTTTCGGCTTTGATTTATTTTTTGGTGGTTGAGTATTCGGCCTAGATTGGGCCGGGGTAGGTGCTCGGCCGAGTACTCGGCCTAGATTGGGCCGGGTAGGTAATCGGCCGAGTACTCGGCTTTAAAAAACGCGGTAGCAGGCGGCGCGTGGTTATTTCCGTTACACGGAGTTAGGGATCAAACGATACTAGTAAATAGTACTTTTTCATACAAATAGGGCAGAAGCCCCGGTTTTGGCCACTTTTTGCTATAATTTTTTTCTAAAACACTTCGTTATTTTTGCCAATGGCAATTAAGAGAAGGCATTATAAGATAATAATAACAATCGTTAGAATTTCTTATGACATACGATTTTTTAAAATAACGCCAGTTTCGGTTATCAAAATTATTTGTATAAAAACTTTAACTTTGTTAAGGATGGAAGTTATTATTGACCTTTGTTTTTTTACAATTAAACTACTGTTTTGCAATTGATTGGTTTCTAGCATTCTAGAATATATATTGATTTAACCTGGATTTGGTTTTGATAAGTGGCCAAAACCAGAGCATTTAGTACTTTTCGCATATTTGGTGTTATATACAAAAACTATTATATTTATTATTACTTATATATTTTTTTTTGGTGGTAACGTGATGTTATATAACCCATAGCCTTTCTCCAGAAATGGACTATCCAACACAAAAAGATTTTTTTAATTTAGCACAGTGCTTCAAAGTGAATAAATCCTTAGAGTGGTCACAAAGGGGTCTCCTGCCCTACTCACTCGATACTTTTCTTTCGATAACAAGTACTTTTGGTATCGATACTTTAGAACTGAGTACCAAGTAGTAGTATCGAAAGAATAGTACTTGTATCGGTCAGTCACACACACAACAACGACAACGGACACTGTTGATGAGTGATTACTTGTCAAATAACCCATGTTCGAGAGATTGTTTTCGTTATCGAAATAACTTATGGCTTGAAAAGGACTGCTTACTAGAAATCGTTTTATTTAAATTTCCCTGCAATTACCCCAAAAAAAGGCCGGACCCGCCGAGTACCGAATCCAAACCGAGTACTCGGCCCATGTCTACTGTGCTCTTACAATTTGCATGTTCTTGCCCTTATGGAGAACCTATGTTAAAGCCCAAATTTCGTCGTACTTATGTAATTGTCAGAATGCTAAGCATGATGAGCATTTGAATATAATTTTTTGCCATATGGTAAATAAAAGGAAATGCTTTTAACACATTATTTAAAAGACTGATGCTCCCGTAGCAAGTAAAGTTTCCAAGGCCTGATGGAATATTGGCTTAGTTTTAGGGTTGGCACTCTAGTGAAAACAATTTAATCAAGTAGATAACATTTGACGAGAAAAGATTTCGAACATGTTCTAAATAAATTGAAAATTCATTATACAATTACATGCATCAATTATTATTGCAGATAATAATATTGCAGATTCCCAATCAGCTTTGAATAAAGTTATTAACATTATCTTAATACCTACTTGAAGCCGTTTAAGACATTTGTACCTATATCTTAATAATAAAAAAATGCGGATAGTAGTTACAAAATTTTGTAACTACTATCATATTTCCGCAAAATTTACTAACTAAACTTCAAACTGGGTTAAAAGTGAGACCTTTTAAATGTCAGACGAGTCATACAACAGTAACTTGTGGCAAACACAACAGGATGAATGTTCACTAGTTAATAATGTTATACGTCACCTGGGAGCACCGCAGAGAGGATTCTGCGCTGGAGGCACTCATAAACTCATTAAAAGTTGACTCCGTACTAAAACTACTGACCTTCCATACAGATGGCAGTTTTAATCGAGAGCGTTTTACGCGCTATTAACTCTAGAGAAGGTTATTGTCGAGTTGGGATCGTTAAATGAAATTCTAGTAAATACTGCAACATAATATACTGGCTCCTTTCTGATTAGCTTACTGTAAGACAACTAAAGCTATTTAGCTAAGCACTTTATGTTCTCTGCAACTTTAGAGTAGTATTTAGATAATAATTATTGTGTTTTAAAATGTGTGGTTTGTATGTCAAAATAATAAATATTAAATTGTGCAAGTATTTTGATTACCTACTCACGTTAAAAAAGGGCCACTATGGCAGCTAAAGAAAACCAATTAATTAATTTACTGCAAGTATTTCTGGGACGATGATTGTATTTATTAAAAGTTTCTGTATATATTTTTTTCCCATTTCTGTTATAAAATTCAAGATCATACGAGTAACATCGAGATTGGCATCACTGAAACGCTGGCTGATGCTTAAAACTTCCATGCTTCCAGTAAAAATTTAAATCTGCGCATTCGTGCATTATTGGCGCTAGAACCAATTTACATGGAACGTATGTAAGAGTTTTCATGTATGGAGGGATCGAAATTTAAGCGCGCAGCAACTTTGACGTCAATTTCTCGGTTCAAAAGGTGCCCCGTCGACTAAATGGTACCGTATATACTCATCACCTACTCAGCACCGCCTCTTCCATGTATAAGGATTTCGCTCGTTCATTCACCTTAAATCGACGTCATTCCGAAAGGCAAAATAGAACACTCACGAAAAAGAGTTTCCGATAAAACGGCCCTATCAAATTTTTTCAATATCCATTTACGAAGGAATAAGAACGGATTATGCGCAACCAAAACCCTTTAATCTGGGATATAGGTTATTGAAACATTGCAAACGGCGTGGACGAATTAGACCTTTACATTTAACCATACATTGTAAAATCAAGGGGATTATATTTAACCACAAAAATATCAAACGCCTTTTATAACATTACAAGCTTACACATTTTTAGATACAATGTTTAAAAACAATACTTATACTTATACGATTTATCTTTTGAAAAATTACGCCGCGCGCCGTGAGGTTTGGAGAAAAATTTTAGTTGATGACGTTTAAAAGTGCCAAAGTTAAAGTTAGGTAACTTATTTTTAATTCAAACTTGTTGGTGCAGCCAAGCTTTAAGGTACATCGGTTTTTCCTATCACAAAAATTGTATGTTATGGATCATACCAACATCTATCACATTGATATATGTATAAATGACGTTAGCGATCGTGAGTAAATTTCATAATATTTATCAACTTCCTGGGTGCTTACCATCAACTCTTATTACGGTTTTGTTTAGGAACCTAAACTGGGTGCTTACCATCAACTCTTATTACGGTTTTGTTTAGGAACCTAAACTGATCTGCTTCGCTTATTCGTACCACGACAGCTTAATATCAATGACAGCGATTCAGTGATCGATCAATGACATTTCACAGCCGCTAAGCTGTCAGAAACTCTTATTTGACTTATAACCCGGTCGATTTAACATGTCACCTGCAGGTTATACCCGTCCCTCTCACTCTCCGGGCATGACAGAATCGAGTGAAAGAGACAGGTAGAAGAAAAAGGACACAAATCGTTCGGTCATTAACATTTAGCAATTCATTTGCGATCCAGTTTTTAGAAGGTCAGAGTACGAAAGAAAGCGATTCATTTTAGGAACCTATTCTGAATCGCGCTATTTTTGAATCGCTGTCATAAAGTTGATGGTAGGCACCCAGATCTGCTTCGCTTATTCGTACCACGACAGCTTAATATCAATGACAGCGATTCAGTGATCGATCAATGACATTTCACAGCCGCTAAGCTGTCAGAAACTCTTATTTGACTTATAACCCGGTCGATTTAACATGTCACCTGCAGGTTATACCCGTCCCTCTCACTCTCCGGGCATGACAGAATCGAGTGAAAGAGACGGGTAGAAGAAAAAGGACACAAATCGTTCGGTCATTAACATTTAGCAATTCATTTGCGATCCAGTTTTTAGAAGGTCAGAGTACGAAAGAAAGCGATTCATTTTAGGAACCTATTCTGAATCGCGCTATTTTTGAATCGCTGTCATAAAGTTGATGGTAGGCACCCTGAACAAACTCTTTATAACAAAAGAATACGGAGTAGCTATTGCTTTCATTGAAAATAAGGCGTCGAAGTGATACGAGTCGTTTTAAATCTAAAAAGTTCCACTGCGTAAAATGCGGTGCTCTATCTACTCGTAAGTATTTAAACAAGATGGAATATCTACTGTTACTACAAAGAAAGAAATTATTTCACGGGGAAGCACCCAGGAGCGCAGTTTTAATTTGTTCCACAAAAGCTGTTAATGTTTAACGTCTGGTCGGTAACATTTACCTCTTTTACATCTCGCTTTCAATGTTATCGTGAACCAAAATAAAATAATAAAAAAACAAATAATATGGCGGAGTGAAGTTACTGCAGTTGTTTTTTCAGCTATCTACAAAGTAGGAATGAGAGTTTGACATAAAGAATTATTCATTGGTTAAAAAAGACAAGGGTTAAGTAAGGGTTTGGCAAAGCCGGTAGCAATACAATGAGAAGATATATTATAGGAATTTGTTGAAGCGGGTGGAGTTTTCAGAATACGCAGTCAAAAGTAATAGCACAGTCTAACTACTTAATATGTATGTACCTATATAGTTAGACGTTGGTGATATTATATGTATTTTGATTTCGTTTGCGAAATACTCCCGTATCAAGTAGGTTGCGGGTTCTATTCTCGTCTGACGAGTATGAAGAGTTTACTATGTAATTAGTTAATTAAAAAAGTGTTAAATGATGTAATGACATATTAGTATTCTTACCCATATCAAAGCACTACATCTACTCACTTTGATGCAGTTAAATGTTTTCACCGCAGTCGTACCGGAATCTAACTGCAACTCGGAGATCTTGTTAAGCTTAGACGTTCAACATACTTAGTGTGTGGGTCATTCGGTCAACTTTCAAGTATTTGTCTTAATCTTAAAGATGTTCGGAAATGTATACTTTTCCTGGAAATAGTATACAATTCCTACATTTCCTGTGACATATATGTCACTCTAAATAATTCCCTATTATTATAAAGTGGAAGACTATTCGGTCGGTGCATAGGGTTTGATGATATTAAAGGAGATCAGTCACGCTTCATACATGTTTTGACCAAAAAAGTAAAAGTATCGGCCAACGAAAAAAAATTGCATATTACTATTGTAAACAATGTAGCGATATTTTTTTGTTATGGCGTCAACAGTGTACGATTAGCGGCCAAGCAGTTATTCAAGTTTGAAAATGTAATTTTTTTCTCTTTATTTTCAAACTTAAATACAGCTTGGCCAAAGTGCGACCAACGAAAAAAAATTGCACATTACTATTGTAAACAGTGTAACGATCATTTTTATTTTTTGTTATGGCGTCAACAGTGTACGATTAGCGGCCAAGCAGTTATTCAAGTTTGAAAATAACATTTTTTTTCTCTTTATTTTCAAACTTGAATACAGGTTGGCCAAAGTGCGGCCAACGAAAAAAATTGCACATTACTATTGTAAACAGAGTAACGATAATTTTTTGTTATGGCGACAACAGTGTACGATTAGCGGCCAAGCAGTTATTCGAGTTTGAAAATATATTTTTTTTCTCTTTATTTTCAAACTTGAATACAGTTTGGCCAAAGTGCGGCCAACGAAAAAAAATTGCACATTACTATTGTAAACAGTGTAACGATAATTTTTTGTTATGGCGTCAACAGTGTACGATTATCGGCCAAGCAGTTATTCAAGTTTGAAAGTAACATTTTTTTTCTCTTTATTTTCAAACTTAAATACAGCTTGGCCAAAGTGCGGCCAACGAAACAAAATTGCACATTACTATTGTAAACAGTGTAACGATAATTTTTTGTTATGGCATCAACAGTGTACGATTAGCGGCCAAGCAGTTATTCAAGTTTGAAAATGTCATTATTTTTGGTATAAATACGATCGCAAAACGGATTGACTCACCACGTAAAATGTAATCGTTTATCAGAATATCAGTTATTACATTGAGATCAGTTCCTCGTCAGCATTATAACTGACCCACGAACGTCCCACCTGCTGGGTACGTGAATCGACTAAACAATAATGCAATACTTTTAGCTAAATAGTAACTTTAACTAAGGTCTAGTACACTACAGAGCCAGAATAAGGAAATATGTATCCCTAAAATAGATATTGACTACAACACAAAGTGACTTTGGCCAAGCTGTATTCAAGTTTGAAAATAAGGAGAAAATAATGTAATTTTCAAACTTGAATAACTGCTTGGCCACTAATCGTACACTGTTGACGTCATAACAAAAAATTATAGTTACACTATTTACAATAGTAATCTGCAAATTTTTTTTGTTGGCCGCACTTTGGCCAAGCTGTATTCAAGTTTGAAAATGAAGAAAAAAATGTCATTTTCAAACTTGAATAACTGCTTGGCCGCTAATCGTACACTGTTGACGTCATAACAAAAAATGATCGTTACACTGTTTACAATAGTAATATGCAATATTTTTTCGTTGGCCGCACTTTGGCCAAGCTGTATTCAAGTTTGAAAATGAAGAAAAAAATGACATTTTCAAACTTGAGTAACTGCTTGGCCGCTAATCGTACACTGTTGACGCAATAACAAAAAAATATTGTTACACTGTTAACAATAGTAATGTGCAATTTTTTTTATTGGCCGCACTTTGGCCAAGCTGTATTCAAGTTTGAAAATAAAGAGAAAAAATGTCATTTTAAAACTTGAATAACTGCTTGGCCACTACTCGTACACTGTTGACGTCATAACAAAAAATAATCGTTACACTATTTACAATAGTAATCTGCAATTTTTTTTTGTTGGCTGCACTTTGGCCAAGCTATATTTAAGTTTGAAAATGAAGAAAAAATGTCATTTGCAAACTTGAATAGGTAACTGCTTGGCCGCTAATCGTACACTGTTGACGTCATAACAAAAAAATTTCGTTACACTGTTTACAATAGTAATTTGCAATTTATTTTTGTTGGCCGGCACTTTTAATTTTTTTGGTCCAATTTGACTGATCTCCTTTAGAAGAATTAGTATAAATAATATTTGTTTTCTTGGATCAGGGATTTGTAAAAGTTTTCTAAAGGAGATCAGTCAAATTGGACCAAAAAAGTAAAAGTGTCGGCCAACGAAAATAAATTGCTCATCACTATTGTAAACAGTGTAACGATCATTTTTTGTTATGACGTCAATAGTGTACGATTAGCGGCCAAGGAGTTATTCAAGTTTGAAAATGTCATTTTTTCTTCATTTTCAAAATTGAATACAGCTTGGTCAAAGTGCGGCCAACAAAAATAAATTGCACATTACTATTGTAAATAGTGTAACAATCACTTTTTGTTATTATGTCAACAGTGTACGATTAGTGGCCAAGCAGTTATTCAAGTTTGAAAAGGTCATTTTTTTCTCTTCATTTTCAAACTTGAGTACAGCTTGGCCAAAGTGCGGCCAACAAAGATGTCATAATTAAAAATGATCGTTACACTATTTACAATAGTAATGTGCAATTTATTTTAATTGGCCGCACTTTGGCCAAATTGTATACAAGTTGGAAAAAAAAGAAAAAAAAATACCTTTTCAAACTTGAATAACTGCTTGGCCACTAATCGTACACTGTTGACGTCATAACAAAAAATGATCGTTACACTGTTTACAATAGAAATGTGCAATTTATTTTCGTTGGCCGCACTGTGGCCAAGCTGTATTTAAGTTTGAAAATGAAGAATAAATGACATTTTCAACTTGAATAACCGCTTGGCCACTAGTCGTACGCTGTTGACGTCATAACAAATAATGATCGTTACAGTGTTTACAATAGTAATGTGTAATTTATTTTTGTTGGCCGACCATTTTACTTTTTTGGTCCAAACATGTATGAAGCTTGACTGATCTCCTTTTATTACTTTTTACAGATTTACTATAGGTAGATAGTAAATCACTTGTGTGTAGTGGACTACACACAAGTGATTTTTAATAATCAGTACAGTACATAATATATTTTACTGGCTTCAATAAATAATAACCTACAACTAAAGAAAAACAGAAGACTGAAAAAGAAATTAATGATTTCAGTACTAAGGCAATACGTAACGCACTCACACGAGTAACGAACACAAGTCGGGTAAAAAATCATGCGTGAAATACAATCCAATCTAATTTGCTGTCGAATGGTACGGTTAGGAAAGAAAGGGAAAAAATCAAATTGTTTTCACGAGGATATCAAATCGTCGATGTTTAAGGAGGAATTTAGGTCACGTCTCATGGATTACGGCTTATTTCCAGCGTCTCTTTTTCTTCGTTTGACGCTAATCCCACCGGGTTAGGCAGAGATTCCCCTTCTTACTTCCATCTCACGCCTTAGTACGTTAGTCCCAAGGTCAAAAGTTAATATTACACCATGCCATCTAAAGGAAATTCTTCGACTGTTGAGTTTAACGACACTCACGAGGAACTATGCAAATCAAGCAATTTGCCGACATTTACGCTGTGGTGTTCTTCCAGGATTAGCTGAGTGCCGGGACAATTTAGCTGTTTGAGATATAGTTTATTATTATGTTGCTTTATAGCAACTTCTAAAAAATAAATTATGATAGGTACCTACTCTTGCCATCAAAGCCAACACTAGATAGCTATACAGGATAATTTTTTTATCAGTGCACAAATTTTTAGGATCGACTCAGAATCGATAAGTGAACAACTTTCTCCTAGAAACATGGGTCGAAATACGACAAAATTTTTTGGGCTTCCCATACTAATTCGATCACGTGATCAGTCCGATTTGTATGAAAGGTCAAAAAAAAATTGTCATATTTCGACCTATGTTTCTAGAAGAAAGTTGTTCACTTACCGATTCTGAGTCGATCCTAAAAATTTGTGCACTGATAAAAAAAATATCCTGTATAGATAGACACAGAACAGAACACTACCTACATACATACATACCTATCCGTACTAATATTATAATTGTGAAAGTGTGTTTATTGTTTGTCCCTATTTTCCGACAGAATGAAGCAACAGGTCAACGTATTTTTTTTATAGGGGGGTAGTTTGGGAGCTGGAGAGTGACATAGTGTACTTTTTATCCCGGAAAAATATCACATTCCCGCGGGATAATGTCGTATAGTTCACGCGGGCGAAGCCGCAGGCGGAAAGCTATGTGTTATATACCTATTGTCTAAATGATATCATGTTGTTTAAGTATATCTTTGCGTATCGTTCACTTATGAAACGGTAAACCCAATTTATTGTAGGTATGTGTGTGATTTACGTGAGTGTTTTGGAGGTTAAAAGCAATACTAGAAACCATTACTTAGTTACATTGTTTCAATCTTAAATGAAGTAGCTCAACCACCCTGTGCTATTAGTATGACCATGTATTACAGTTAGGTTTTCGAAATTTACCCGACAGGAATCGAACCCGGGACTTCAGAGTTAGTGGCACCTTGAAAACCGGTGCGTACACCACTCGACCACGGAAGTATTTAAAATCTTGTCTTAATTCATTAGCAGTTCAAAATGTTAAAAATAAATGTACTTAATTGACTTTAATTGCATTACTTACAGCCGGGCCACGACCATGTCGCGGCGAGCGATTTGTACATTCAATGCGCACTCGTGACAGACGTCTAATCAAATAAGTAAATGTGACGCAGCAACAGATGCGGAAATCGCTCGCCGCTGCCGCCGCGCCGCGGCATGGTTCGTGGTTGGGCCCTTAGTGTACGGCAGGGTGCCCGCTCTGGTTGAGCGTCGTGCGGGGCGGACGGGCAACGTTCATGTTAAACAAATGCTAAAGCATAGTGGTGCCCTGAGTAGCGACCGGAGCGTCATCGGCAACCACGGGATGAATGCTGCCCGTCCCGCCCCGCTCGACGCTCGCACTCTGGCCGGTACACTTATCTTAAGCCCCCAGTACACGATGGCCGATCATGGTCGGCGACCATGATCAATACATCGTACATTGACACTTTTGAACGAACAAGTTTAAAAAGGTTCTTTCAAAAGTGTCAATGTACGATGTATTGGTCATGGTCGCCGACCATGGTCGGCCAACCTGTACTGGGGGCTTTACGGCGGCGACCAGCGTCAGCAACTGCGGAGAAAACATATGTAAGGAGTTGTTGGAGGATGCCACACGATGCCGCTGAGCGACTTGCGTTGCGGAACGATGAGCTGCGCGACCTACGTCTCTGGACGTGCCGCCCGCCACTCCGCTGCGCTGGTCGCCAGTGTCGTGGCCAATTCCTTACTAAATCTCTCACGTACCTAACTTCAGTATACCTCACTGAGTTAAAAAGAAAATGTTTGAACTCCGTGGAGGTAGGAACGCACACAGATATATCACAGCGCTGGCTCATTCGTGATGCGAATTTGTTCGCCTTACTAAAGTGTTGCAATCGATCGTGAAATCTGCGGAAACATCGAATCGTCTGTGCCTTTAGAGAATTTTGAGGATCAATGATTGCAGCTAAAGGACTCGACCCAAGCGGTAAATCTGATTAGTCTATGACGACCCAACCGCGCAGGCCGAATAATAATCGTGCCCTATAACTTATACCTCAATCATCATTCTAACTATCAAAGGTCCGCTTTTAATTTAACGGTGGATTAGGGGATCAACTGGGAATCGTTTTACTTGCAAATTATACAAATTTGGCGGCCAAGCAGCTCCGGGGGGGAAATGCCACCGTATTTTATCGCCACGACTATGAACGGTTCGACTGCTGTAAAAAAGGGTACGTGAGTTTGCTTCACCCTTATAATTCGGAG
This sequence comes from Crambus lathoniellus, assembly GCA_949710035.1. NCBI lineage: Eukaryota > Metazoa > Arthropoda > Insecta > Lepidoptera > Crambidae > Crambus > Crambus lathoniellus. The sequence continues at coordinate 14,018,200 of OX453306.1, forward strand.
ATTAATTAGGGCTTATAGTAGTTTTAATAAACGAGGGAAGTCTCAGAGAGTTATGTTTAAGTTAAGGTTCGTATTAATGTAGGATCCAGTTAAACATCTGATTATATTATAGTTTGGAACACCAAGACAGTAGACAGAACTGGCTATAACTCACCATGCGGACACTTGTAGATTAGTGGGTGTTGACGACTGTCATCTTAAGATAGATGAGACTCAGAACTTTAGTATATAAGTACTGTAATCATTATCATTGTTTCGGCGTTAAGGGTAGGGATCTTAATCCTAGTTACTAAGACTAACTAGTGTAATAATGATAGTACCTGCTCTCATTCAAGTTTTCATATTAATTTTTAATAACATAAAAAATACTTACACCATTATTACAAGTATACCGCTAAGAGGTATTATCAGATTGAGTAAGTACCTTACCTAACCATTTTTATCAACAATAAGATTTACTCGTTGGCATTAAAAAAACAGACAACATTATATTATTTGTGGTTGTAACCACATCAAAAAAAATATTATGTAAGGTAAAAATAACACTCATGATAAACTTATGTAGGTACTTTAAGAATATCGTACTCTTTTGTGACATAAAAATTCTCGGAAAATGAGCGACAAAGAAAGTTTCCGCTTCTTCTAAGGAATAAATTATCCACAATTTTTTTTCTTCTGGTCGGAATATAGGTACTTACTTAACAATTTTGTTCCAAGAAAAATGTACAATGATTGTCAGATACAAAATTGAGCTTCTTAAACATTTCTGTTCCATTCAACTTTTTATATGAAAACTTTTACATGGAAATCTAATGTTGATAATCTAAATAATTCAGAAATCAGACTCTCAGCGTAGTACTGAATTTAGGACGACATGAGCTATACACCACTAACTTTTAATTAGCACGAACATTTTAGGGGATGAAAGTACTTATCAACAAATTTATTTTAAAATGTCAATGAGACAATTTAATTGTTTAAATATCACAATGTGAGTTCCTACGCAAAATGTTGAAAAAAATAATTTGAGTGGTTCTTCTTTTGCTTAGGTATATTATTGCAGAAAAAATAATAAGTTAATGTGTCAATGCGCCACATGTCGTTGATCCGAGCTTCGAATTATTGGTGAGAAGTGCGCGAAAACAGCTGAGCGGTTTGTGGAACATAACATAAATTATATATAATCCATATAAAGAAAAACGCATTTTTGTTTGCAAATTGTCGACTTTTACTTATTTCTGAAAAGTTTTCTCTCGTACATATAAACTTCATATCGCGTACAATAAATTAGAATGTTGTTTGATTCACAAACCGTCGGAAACGGAATCGGATTCAAATTCTGTGTTTTGTCTATCTTTTCTATAGTGAGTGAAAGAGACAGTGGACGTATGTCGTGGCAATATCGTAGATTTGCTCACTTCATGAAATGCTCGAAAATTTCATGAAATGTTTCACTGTCTATTGGCCACATCATGATGTGGTTTGGGCAGATCAATCATAAGATATCGTTTCACGAAATGAGCAATTGAACGCGCGGCTACTTCATGAAATGGTCATGATTATTTTATTCCATCGTAAAATAGTTATATTTATAACCGGTAGAGGCGCTGCATGCGCTTAGTTTATGTGTGCCATATTATCAATAGTTTATTTTTCTTTCTGTTCAAACAACTAGTATTTCTGTGATGTGAAAAAAAATAACCACGGCATTTAAGTTGAAATTAAATTTCAAGTACTTCCAAGGCAAACTTTTCGATAATATGGCGTTCGAAGAACTAGAATAGGCCAGAGTATAAATTCAGAAATAAAAACTTTTATGCCATGGAAACCTTACACAATAATGATATGGTTGGTCATTTCATAAAATAGTCGTATTTGATGATTGTTAAAATATAAAAACGTTGTCTATTCAACGATATTGTCAATTTAAACTGGTCATTTTATAAAATGCGACCATTTCATGAAATTCTCGATCATTTCATGAAGTGAGCAAATCTACGATATGGCCACGCCACGACACATAAGTACATTCCGCGGTCAGGAGCATTTTCGACAGTTAGTGAACTGATCTTGAAAAATTACATTAGTATACCTACCTACATACTTGCTTTTAACATTATGACACACATGTTGAAATGTATAATGTTGTCTCCTTGAACAATAGTATTTCTAGGAATCTGTTTAGGCATTCAGTTGAAATTTAGTGGTCGTTTAAATTAATGCGTGTGCCTAATTATTGCGGTTGTATTTTGGTGCTAAAATTCAGCCAGTCTCATGCGCCCGCCACGACATTCCGCCACTAAATGCAATTTAAGCTCAGTAGCCGTTATGTGACAAGTTAGAGCATTATGCAAATTTTAGTTAAATCTGTGTAACAAATGTGCATAGCATGTACTGATATTACAGTCGGGCTGGCCGTTGCTCTGCTAGGATTAACATGTTTTTATGGTTGCGTTAAAGTTAAGCCGTTTTTAAATAATGACGCTATTTTAGTTAGAATTAGATTTGTTCAAACTTTTTGATTTAGCACAACTATGTAACCTTAAAACATCATGCAACTTTACAGAAAATGTGTTTAGAATTGCTTCGGATTCCTGTAAGGACTAAAGTCATCCAATGCCTAAGTATACTAATATTATAAGGAGGAAAGAATTATTTTTTTGTTTCTTTGTTTTCAATGGATAATGGACCGATTTTAAAAGATCTTTCATAACCAGAAAGCTAGATTATTCCTGAGTGACATAAGCATAACTATATTCTATTCCGATACTCACACGGGAACGGGTACCGCGCGGGTAAAACCACAAAGAGCAGCTAGTATATTAACAAAAACATTTAACATTAACATTCATTCAGAAGAGTACCTACATAAATCACGCCACCTTATTGTCATCTCATGATGTTAGTCACCAATTGTTGCGCCCGCGGTCAAACGCACAAACGAATCGGGAATGGAATAACGCATGAGGAAGGTTTATTCGATAAAACAAACAATACATTTACAAATTGTAGCTGTACATGATTCATTTATCCTGCTGAAAACGTAAACAACTTAAATTTACCATAAGTTTCAAGTCAAGTTCAAGAAAATATTGAAAACGACTACCGCCTGTATCACTACCGTCTGTATTTTGTAAGGATTCCTATAATGCATATGCTCAGCAGTGGCCATCGTACAGCTGATTAAGACGACATTTCAAAATTTATAAGAGAAGAAGAGCCGTAATAGAGTTTAACACTCTGCCTTTTATAATCAAACATGTAAATGCCAATCAAACATGAATCATTAATTTTTCACCACACTCGGTAGTTTAAAAATTCTAACTAGATCCCTCTTAGCGCTGCTAAAGTGCTTGTCCCGACTTGTTAGTGATACAACGCATAATCTAGCAGTGACGGCTTTAAAATGGACGACAATAAAAAAGGGATAAAAGGCGGCGGCGCACATGTAATATTCCGAACCGCAAACAACTCGCGAGCGACTCTCGTAAGCGATTTTTCATGAGCTGCGGGCGTTAATGTGTACAAACGTTCTTGGCTTCGGCATACTTTGCTTCTTGGATATAAATTATGCCAGCCGCCGCGGCGGGTGGCGTCGCGTTACACAAAATTCGCCTGGAGATAAGTACCGGGACAGTTATTTTTTTCGTATTTCAGTTTTTTAGTCGTTCGTCGCTGTTTTAATGGCGGCTGATACGGCGGCCGGCTCCTCGGGGACGCCGTACGAACTCTGCACGATGAAAATTATAGGAGCTATGATGTTATTCAGGATTTTCCCTTGGAACGGTTCCTTTGGTCGGTATTACACCTATGTCACTTAATAATTAGGTATCTTGTTAAGAAAACGAATTTTGGAGAAAATCATAATAAATTATACTCTTTACTTACGTAGGTATATTATGCATATTGCACTGATTCCAACATAAGTAGCAATTTGTTACAAATATCAGAATCAAAAGGACCGACTGACAAATTTTACTTAAGTACTACGTAAAAGGAGGCTGTGCTGTAGTCTGCGATCATGGTTCTTAGCAACTTCAGCAACGGTCGGTCACAGGATAGGGGACCAAAGCGGCGCCGCACACGAGCCACATGCGACAGCCACAAACGCCACCATTTGCAGCTAGAAGCGGCTTTATAGGTAGCTGAAGAGCGCGACATATTGTGGCCGGTACGAGAGGCCGTTTTAACCCATTTGGTGGCGGCCATAAGAAGCGAGTTGCTACAATTTATAGCATGTGGCGACCACCGGCGCGCGGCGTACCGTGTGCGGCGAGTTCATATAAAACGTATTCAACTACAGGGTGCCTACCATCAACTTTAAGACAGCGATTCAAAAATAGCGCGATGCAGAATAGGTTCCTAAAATGAATTGCTTTCTTTCGTACTCTGACCTTCTAAACACTGGATCGCAAATGAATTGCTAAATGTGAATGACCGAACGATTTGTGTCCTTATTTCTTCTACCCGTCTCTTTCACTCGATTCTGTCATGCCCGGAGGGTGAAAGGGACGGGTATAACCTGCAGGTGTCATGTTAACTTTGCCGAGTTATAAGTCAAATAAGAGTTGATGACAGCTCAGCGACTGTGAAATGTCATTGAATGATCACTGAATCGCTGTCATTGATATTAAGCTGTCGTGGTACGAATAAGCGAAGCAGATCAGTTTAGGTTCCTAAACAAAACCGCAATAAGAGTTGATGGTAGGCACCCAGGAAAGAGGTCGGTGGCGGTATTTTGTTGTTGTTGTTGTGAAACCCATTTGGGACCCATTTGGGACCCATTTTACAACCAGTACTCAGAACAACTCCAACGAGTACAATTTTTTTTTTGCGTTATATGCATTTCAAATGTCGTTGTAGCCGATCTTCATACTCTGTGCTGTTGGAAAGATAAAATTTGCTACAACTCAAATATAGGAGACTTCAACTGCAAGCGATGCTCCTGTACGATCTCTGTCACAACAAATACGATTGCATCGATTTAATAAATAACATCAGTTACCAAGTGCCAGTCAGACCGGGAGTTAGGCCCTGTCGAACTAAGAAGTTTTTCGCTATATCAAGATCCAAAAATAACGCATTAAAACGTGTACCTTTATCTCGGCTCACTGACACTTATAACAAGTACTTTATTGACATTGATATACTTTATGCCTAAAATTGGCTTGTTTAAAAAATCTTTTCTGACAAAAGTTTTTATCATAAATAATAAAAACAGTTAAAACGAAACATTTTATTTTATAAATAAAAAAAAATGACACATTACTAACTGCAATATTTTAATTTAAACTTAACTTTTATAATTTGAATCATAGTAACTTATCATGTAACTACTCTCAACCTGTTAAATTTATTTGTGGTTAACGGTGTTGGTCTCACAATTATCTTATCTGCGAAATTATTTACTTATACTTCTTGATGTACTTCATATTGTGATACCGTTTGTTTGACCCCAATAAATGAAAAAAAAACCTTATAATCTTGCGCTCCTCAGTGCGCCAGAAGGCGGCACTTGCAGTCGTTTATATCGTCGTTTACCTACCAATCTAAATACGTGGTGGTGGTGGATCATGGCTACAGTTGCAGTCGGGAATAATTCCGAATCTTTCCCGTGGAATACTTACGAAATATTCCGAAGTATTACGAAACATTCGGAATATTTCGATCGTCGAAAAATACGGGAGTAGGTAACGATAAAAAAGCAGCAATCGGTAAAAAAGCAGTAGAAAGCAGTTTTGACACTTATTTTTAAATACCTACCTAAGCAAGAAAAATAGTCAATCATAGTAAAAGAAGTATGGATGGATATCTTACTATCTAGGTACCTCTTAAATAAAATGTCTGTGGAAGTTTTAAGTGTAGAAGTAGGTACTTAAGTAGGCACATATACCCTACCTAAGTACCTATTATTTTAGCGAATTTTTAATGTTTTTGAATTGCTTGAAACGGATGAAAACATGTTTTTAAACTATGATAAAAGGTTTTAAACTATAATAAGGTAAGCCGATTAGAATCGGCTTGTAGGTATGTACTATGTACCCTTTCGTTTTGCCACTGCTAGGTAGGTACAAAACTCGGCACGGAGTCACGGAGTATAGCCGTCATCGGCATAGCCGTCGAACCACAATATAAGGGGTCGTACCTAGCAATACAAGTGCCGTGCCGAGGCTTAGGTCATCACTTCACTATCACTAGGTAGGTAAGTAGGTAGGTACATAGTATAAAATAAAGTCACTCTCCGCCTCTGTCTGTCTGTTTCTAACCTTTCTTCTTTTAAACCACGCATCGGATTTCGATGCAGCTGTCACTGTTATTTAGAAAATTTATTCTCGAAGGTTTATAAATAAATACCTACAAACAAAACATTCTAATTACGTATTTATATAAGTAATAGAGAAAAATTACATGGCTTTTGATGAAGCCGTCAAAAAACGATTTTTCGAGCGCTTAGGTACATTGCGAACGCTGCTGGCTAATGGTGGTGGTATTCCATTCATCAAAGATCTTTGTCCAGTATGCATTGGATCCAAGAAATTGGACGCATATTGGACGACTTTGACGTCCAATTTCATACATTCGACGTCCATTTCTTGGACAAAGATCTTTGATAAGTGGAATACCACCCTTAACCGTATGAGATACCTACCTACATCAAAATAATTTACTACGGCATTGTATATCATAGAGGCCTACAAAAAAGACCCGAAGTCGCCTTATTTCTATAGGTTGACTCACAGTAATTTTTATATTTATTAAGTTATTTAAAAATATTACTTTATTTGCAAAGCTAATCAGTATTAATCCTTATCCAAATAAGTACCTATATAAGTTACCTTGGCCATTTAATGTAGGTAAAACGATATCATTGAGGTAGATCAAAATTATCCTTTACCGTATTTCATTTAAATGAACACTTTAGAAGTTATCACAGATTCGAAGCACCCACAAATTGTTCAAACGAAGCCGGGCTGGGTCGCTAGTACCTATAAAAATTAGTGTTTTGCTGTAAGTAGGTACCTACCTACCTACTTTTGTTGTTAATGTCGCCTTACATAGGTAAGGAATAAAATAAACATTCAAATTTTACTTACGCTAATTACGCTACAATAATAATAACAACCAATTCACCATCAATCCATCACTGAGCAAATAGGTAAGCACTTCGTTTTTACGTTTATTTTTATCGAAATTGAAATATTTTCATAGGGCGTTTGTGCACTACCACTGAATTTTACCGATCCGGAAAAAAACGGATGCTTATATTTTAATAATTAATCATTTATAATAGTAATTAATTAAATACAAGCATCCGTTTTTTTCCGGATCGGTAAAATTCAGTGGTAGTGCACAAACGCCCTTAGACCGCGAATTATTGCGAAACATTATGAATCCTTCTCTGCGGGGAAGGGGAGCGGTCGAATAATTCCCCGGGGGGCATCGCCTCCCACTCCCCGCCCCGCTAATCTCGCCCGCCCGCCCTGCGCGCCGCGCGCGCCGCCTGCCATGCGATGCGCCACTAGAATTTGTTCTGCGGCGGGCGCCGCGCGCCGCGCACGAGTTGTTTGTTCATCCGTCGTCGTCGTCGCCCGCCGGACTCGGGCACGATATTTTCTAGCAAGATTGACCTAAGATAAAAAAATGCCAATATTTTCAAACGAATTTATTTTGAATAATTCTGATGGAAAGAAACTTTATGAGAAGTATTACGTAATTATTCCGAATACTTCAGAAGTTTTGCAACTGTAATCATGGCACAATATCCTTATCGATATTCATAAGAATGACTCGGCAACGGGGGGATTTTAAAAAGGCTGTTGATTATGAGTAGGTTTATACCCAGACACAGATGAAACCAAAATCATTTTTCCGAGTGATCCAATTTACTCTTGAAGCAATAAGAATAAGCCGACTGTTTGCTATTAGCAGCCGGCAAAGTCAATTTCAAGAAAGTCACCAAAGAATATGTTATTCAATTATGTTGAAGCTAGCGCTTCGCTCGCGACTTCGGCTGCGTTGGCCCCCTTTTAACCCCCTTAGGGAGGGAATTTTTAAAAATCCTCTCTTAATGCTCCCCTACACTCCCAAAGGAACATACATGCCAAATTTCAGCTTCTTGCGCCCAGTTCGTGGCTTGCGCGAAACTACTGTTTCGGCTGTAGGTACGTTGTCTGTCTGTCAGTCAGTCAGTAACGCAAGAGTTTTATATACATACGAGTAACTATATATAGATAACATTAGAATCACTTTTTTATAAAATGCAGAAATAAAATAATTTGATTAATTTTTGATTGCGTTTTTTTTGGATCTTTGCAGGAGTCCTAATTATTTAAAGATTAATGTAATTGATATAATAATATGTACATCCATACTAAAATTATAAATGTTAAAGTGTGTTTGTTTGTCCGTCTGTCCGATTTTTGGTAACGGGATGGTTTGGAAGCTGGAGAGTGACATAGGCTACTTTTTATCCCGGAGAATATCACCTTGCCGCTGGATAACGTTATGTAGTCCACGCGGGTGGAGCCGCGGGCGGAAGGCTAATACATAATATATATACCTAATCAGCCTGTGTCGTCCCACTGCAGGGGCAAAGGCCTGCGTATTAGCATAAATTCAACTTACATTAAAATGGTAGATCATGGCAGCAGTTGGTTTTATGAAGAAAACGCAGACTCCAGATAACACTCATATAATTATTGATCCAACTTACAGGTACAGGCATAGTACAGGTATAACAATATAGATACAGTCGACGTCTTAGTGAACTTATCGCCTCGAGGCTAGTTTGAAGAATGACCTATCTTTGCTCGTTAATCGGGCTCAAGTCTAGCTACCCCCCACCAATTTTACCACAGATTAGCCTATTAAATTTAACAAAATGGCGGCAAGAGACGGCATTACCAGTGTTGCTATTAAAAAATATGAAAAACCTTCTAAAATCATGACATTCGGCCATCTGATAACGTGCTGTCTCCCGACGCACATATAAAAATTATTTAGAATCAATTAATTAGGTAAGTATACAGCTAATATACTGATACACAATTATTCTCAATAGTAAAGTCTTACAACTATGTACCTATTTAGGTTAATCTTATAGTGATAAAAACCTTAAGTTAAAACTTAAAACATAATTGAAACAAATACATTATATTACACAATGCTCAACAATAATCTTTTAAGGAAGCCGATGACTTGTTTAGAATATAGATATTATCGTGAAAATATTGTTTTAGTAAATCGTTAAGTAATACATAATCAAATAAAATAAATTATCAATAACAAACTAATCTAAAACTATTTGAATCAATGTATAAATTAACATAATCATGACATTCGTTAACAATCGACTATTATTACTTAGAAAACTTATTTTGAAACTATACTTGTTATATAATCATGTATTGTGTAAGTAAGTATATGGAATGATTAAAGTAAAGTCTGGTTATAATCTATAAGCATTAGTTATGGGTCATAAAAGAAAAATGGATTAGCTTGGTACTAGTTTACATCAATGCATTGTCAGGAGCTACATTCAAGAATATTAGATGGTGTCAGAAGCAAAATCCCTAAGAATGTTACATTAGGAATAGGTAGGTACAGAATTTAACTTTAACCTGATAACTAGACACCCTTATCACTTCACTCAAATAGTGGAAAAAGCAACTACGAGTCATGAAAGGATTAAAGACCAAATATTAGATGAATTTAACTATCGCTAAGTTTGACCTAGTTTAGTCCTTACAAAAACAACTGTAGGCCTCTGCACAGTTACCAATTTTTACCCAGATATGAGTAACAAACCAAGTTATAGATACGTATTTACCATAGTGCACAATTTGTATTAAATCAAGATATGAATTAGGACAACTAAAAGAATTATTTAAAGGCATGTTCGTAATAGGCATTATTACCGATTAATTTAAATATTCTTACAAGGAAGTTACATTAATAATGAAGATGCCGCAGGTACAATTTGAACCGTCACAGCAACAATTTGCTTTTTCAACTTGTCAACCAGTTGTCCAAGGTTTCCAGAGCATTCTTCTCCAGCACCAAATCTTAAATGCATCTATTCTCTGCCTCTGTTAGAATAGTACAATACATGGTTCCACTCCGTACATGAAAATCAAAAGATCATATTATTATCATTTCTAATGAATAAGTTAATAATTTTAAACAAGTTCGCAATTTAATATCAAAACTTAAAAATGTCTACAAGGTATCCTCATACGAGCATGACCCGCATTCTTATCAACAAATATTCATATTACTATGAATAATATTAGTGTAAATAGATTTAATAATTATAATTGGGATATGAAGTAGTATATTACCATGGATAGAAATAGGACAAGTAAAATCATGAACAGCTTTTCGCCCAAATGAATTAACTACACGATGATTTCCCGTGGGAATAAAATATCCTCCCGGGGTCAAAAGAAGCCGATATGCTATTCCACAGACAAAAGATTTCAAAGATCCGTCCAGCCGATAGCCGTGATTGGGGGACAAACATACAAGCTTTTGCAATCATAATAGTAAAATGAGATAAGATACATGACATGATAATATATACTTCAATATAAGTCAATTTCAGTATCAGCGATCCACTCGTCTCAATATCCGACTTACAACCACAGCCCACGATGATCATCATCACAACAACGATCACTCTGTGATCTGCACCTTCAGTATCATATTATCTCCTCTCATTACCACAGCACGTACACTCTGCTGTCTCCAGTTTGTATGCTGTGTTGGTTCGTACGTTCAAGGGTAGCGGGATCCTCATTATTATATTAACTCGATGTTAGCTCATGATAAGTACCTACTGGATGCTACAATTGGCATCTGAAAGCAGTAAACTCACAACACACATAGTAACCAAATCAATTTTATTAATCATTCAAAAGAAATAGATGTATCTGATAATGAATCAATAGAAATAAATGTAAGTATATGAATTCTCATATTCTTTTATAATCATTAGTAGGTAAGGTACTTAGTACCTTCAACCATAGCAGAAACAAATGTTCAACTGACCAGATCTAAAAAAATATGGAAATGATTACTACAGAATATGTGATGGAACTTCAAAGGTCCGTGAGAATGGTAAACTGCTAAGAATTTTAGTATCACGAGCCTACCAAATGAGACGGTAAATTTGACAGATCTACTTGATTTTTGGTTTAATAAAGATATTAATGCTCATTAAAATAACAATAAATTAGATTCACATAATTTGAAATCATATTTTGTCAATACGTACACTAGGACGGTAGTATTAAAATCCTCAAAAACTAATTTTAAATCATACCGCCAATAACAACGAATGCTACAGCAGTGGTTACTTGTGGCTTTATTTGTTAGAACAAGTTTAAACATGAATTTAAATGTTTGCATGAAGCTGTATAGAACATTTTAATAAATTGAGAGGTGTGATTGAGCAATAATCGTTTTACTTTATTTTGCTTAATTAGGAAAACATCAGTTACAACTTGACAGTGTAATAAACACGATCTACTTAAATGCACTATGGACTGTTTACATGTTTTTGCATTAAAAACATAATTTCATCACTATGTTAATGAAAACAACTAGAATAGATATCAGTGAATGCTTCTTGCAGTGCTGTCTAAGCAACTAAGTATTTCTGCTTTTGATTTGCATCTAAATCATTAATAGAGATCTAGAACACTACGCAGTACGCACAAATAGCAAAATAGCTTCTAGTGATTTTGGCTGTAAAATTTTCCATCCGTCTAAACCAAAACTGAGTTGCCCGGAAGAAACCGCAGTAAGACGATAAGGCCACCATTTGGTTAACAGTTTGTTATCTTTGTATTATTATTATTATTTCGTGTGTGATTGTTCCGTTCGTAATATTGTGTACAAATAAAGAATTAATCTATGTATCTATCAAACTAGGTACTTAGATAAAGAATCTTCGACGTTCCCGGAAAAATGTAAAGAATGATGATTTCTAATCAGTCTTATGGCTTTATTGTCTAATTATGTAGAAGACTCGGAAAAGTATGTTCCTCATAAACTTTCTCTAGCACTCATCCACAATTTAGTTTGAATTTAAATAAAATTTGAGATTTAAGTTTGCCACTAAACTCAAATTTAAAAAGTCAAGCATAGTGAATTCTTTTAAATTAAGCTACATATAACAAAAATAATAGACGAAATGTCCACTTGAACAAAGTTACAAAAAATAAAATAAGTAATAGGAAATAGTAAATTTTGGATATCTTTGCATACCTACCTTGCTTCCATCCCGAACTAAGTAACTCAAGCACTTGTGTTATGGCATTTGGGAACAACGACGGGGATTACCACATACAATCGGGCAGAATGTTGAAAAGTCCGCTTTAAACATTCACCCAAAAGGGAATCGAACCCGGTAGGTACCTCAGAGACAGCGGCACCCCGAAAACTATGCGTACGTACACCGTATCTACAACACTGCTATGGAGATTGTTAAGCTTATACCAGAAACTAATATTGTTTCCATAGTTAACAGGTCCATAACAATCTAAGTGACACAGATCACAGTTTATAAAAGTATTACCCAATCGCAATCTTCGAATACTAAATTCGCGACTTTAATAGTGTGCTCTTATTCAAAAGTGAATCGTCATCATGTCCAATCTTATCAAGATCAGAAATACATCCAGTTCTGCGTAAAGGTCACCTGGGCATAGACCTAGGCATAGAAAAACAAACCTAGCTCATGGATATTGACCACTCATGAGAATCAAGATATGGTATGGATTTCGTATAAATGGAAACTAAGGTAATTATAAAAATCTTAAATAGATAAGACAATAACCCCTACTCAAATTGTGGAGCATGTGGATACTTATTATGCAAGGAAAAAGAAATGATGCAAACATAATTTAGTATATAAATATCTTTATAAGTAAGTAGGTACTATGTTGCGATAATTAGAGCGCATATTGACAATAATACTTTAAAGGTATCTACTGCTACAGCTGTGGTACCTACTAGATACTCAATGTCAAGCACGTAGGCAACTGTAGATTTAAAAGGCTTTTCATTCTTCCCTAAAAGTATTTTGATAACATCTAAATGATTCTATGAAAAGATAAGTTTTTATAGTTTTGTTTTGTTTTAGGTAGACCTTTACAAACTTTATTTAAGGGGGTGTTACAATCAATTTAGTCGGTTATGCGAGATGAAAATTAAATCTTAAATAGTTTTATTCGATATGCAAATAAATAAACATGAAACATTTTAATCAAAACAACTTCAATACTTTCCCATAAACAAAATGCTCTGCATCATTTCAAATCCTCTTTGACCAGATTCAGCTACGAAGAAAGGGTATTCCTCCTTCGCTCAAGACTCCCCTGGGTCGGCCACGTCACCCTGGAGGCCTACCAAGCGGCGCACCAGGTGGCGCGGGCCGTATTCGTCCTCAGATGCTATTTACCTTGGAATGTATACATTATTCATCGGCAAAAGATAGTTCCGTGTCATTCTATAATAAAATCATTAGGTTATCAACACAATATGCCCTTCAGGAAAATTCATGATTTGTACTGTTCACTAGCTACAGTAGCTACCTACATCCTTTATTATTTACAAAAACCATTTCTTTTATTAAGAGCTACTTATCTAGTGCAAAAATGTAAAATGAGTATTGTAAAAACAAGAATAAAACGTTTGAAATTATCTTTGTTCTGTTGTAGTTTCATTTAAATCTAATAATCTTAAAAGTGGCCATACGGGTAGTAAACCAGTATGAAATATAAGTAGGTACTCATTTAACCAGCCTGTGAGAAACGTACTCACTTAACATTTAAACATATTCAGACGAATGTATGCCACCAACATACATCGTTCGTACTCTTAAATCCGGCGAGTGTATGCCACAAACATATACCGCCCCCTTAATTCCGACGAGTGTATGCCACAAACATACATCGTCCCCTAATATCCGACGAGTGTATGCAACATACATACATCGCCCTCTAATATCCGACGAGTGTATGCAACATACATACATCGCCCCCTAATATCAAATTCAATTTAATGCATTTCAACAAACAAATTCAATGTATCTCTTATAACCAGTGAGCATGCATAGCTTGCTCACTCAACCCAGTGAACACCTTATATTTGTTCGCTCATCATTAAAAATTAAAAATATTCACATTAGAGATATCCAAATTCACGTAAAGACTTTCATATTTAAATATTTAAAGATACCATATTAAAATATTTGTATTTAAACTCATATTCATAGTTCAAGCAATTTATATTGCTATTCACGGTGTTCATATTAATTAAATCCACAAAATTTGTACCTATTAATTAATATATCAATAAATAGAAAGCCAGAATTCAATTATAAGTAAGTAATACGTACCTATTAAACCAATCTTACCAGGTAACGTAGGTAACCAGTAAGCATACATGACTCACTCAACCCAGAGAACAACACGTTCGCTCAATACATTAAAAACAAAGGAAAATTAGTAATAATTAATTTCAATAATATTAAGATAAATGAAATGTGAGCAACCAATCATAAATTATTCTTACTCTTTACTACTTCTTACTAGATTCATAACTTATAGTTTTCTTTTATTTACTGTTGGTATTAGATACCACGTTAAAACATGGATTGTATGCAAGATTTAGTAGCCATAAGTGATTTCACTCTGTGCAACAGTAAAGGCTATCAAGACTAGCTCCAATTAGTGCTAGCACTAATTAGTTAAAACATTACATGTAGGTACACAGCCAAAACTGCCAGTCCTAGCTCCATGTGTAAGATTATAAACAACATAAACAGCAAGTACTCTTATAATATAATAATGCCAATCATCTCCATTAATTCTGTACAATCCACATTTAATACATTATGTAAATTAAAAAACAACAATCAAGATATTATGCCAGATTCATGGTACGCTATGATCGTGCCATACGAAAATATCTACTACATACCCGCGTTTAAAATTATGTAAGTATAATCGGAGGGTAGCCCCGACCGTACACGAACACAATTAATCAATTCAAATAAAAGTGTGATCTAGTTTATGTCCGTTCCGTCGGAGAGTAGCCCCGACCATGTACGGAACACAATCCGCCACACAAATATTCCAATTTTAACGCTTTAGATTTAACTAACACGATCGGAGAGTAGCCCCGAACACGAATTAGTAAAATCTTAGTACTAAGCTACGCATACAGACTTTTTAAATTATGTTAGTATAGTCGGAGGGTAGCCCCGACCGTATACGAACACAATCAATTAAAACACAAATGCGATTTAGTTTATGTCCGTTCCGTCGGAGAGTAGCCCCGACCATGTACAAAACACAATCCACCGCAAAGGTATTTAAAATGTCATTTAGATAAAAAAAAAATACGCATTAACATGGAATCTGGAATATTTATCCTTTCTCTGCGTGAAGAGAATAAAATAACTCGTTTGGCATTACTATAGCACAGAATAAGCAAATTATTCTTATTATCAGGTTTAGAAATAAACTTACGTGGGTACTTTACCGCTTCTGAAATATGAAGAAAACGCAGACTCCAGATAACACTCATATAATTATTGATCCAACTTACAGGTACAGGCATAGTACAGGTATAACAATATAGATACAGTCGACGTCTTAGTGAACTTATCGCCTCGAGGCTAGTTTGAAGAATGACCTATCTTTGCTCGTTAATCGGGCTCAAGTCTAGCTACCCCCCACCAATTTTACCACAGATTAGCCTATTAAATTTAACAAAATGGCGGCAAGAGACGGCATTACCAGTGTTGCTATTAAAAAATATGAAAAACCTTCTAAAATCATGACAGTTTCGAATGTGATTCGGTACAGTGATGAGCAACATCCCGGATAAGCGATTATCCCTTGATTAGTGATTAGT
Organism: Crambus lathoniellus; assembly: GCA_949710035.1. Taxonomy (NCBI): domain Eukaryota; kingdom Metazoa; phylum Arthropoda; class Insecta; order Lepidoptera; family Crambidae; genus Crambus; species Crambus lathoniellus. Next base: position 14,034,127 of record OX453306.1, read on the forward strand.
CTTTACAACTTCGTTTCTGCTCGTCAGTTGGTTGTGACGAAAAACAATGACTCATGCTCATGTTCTTTGTTAGCGTGTCATCTTTATATAAGTCGCTTCGTAAGGGCCTGTTAAAACTAATGAGGGGAGATAGTTATGAAACTCAGCGAGATTTGGCCACTTATTCTTTCAGGATGTTTATGGTGGGATTTTACATATTTTAGGGGAAGCTTCAGTTCTTTAAACATCAATAAAAGGGGCTCGTCACACTAAATAACTTTTGTTAAAGCGGCATTTTCATATGTTTCTTATTTTAAGTGAGCTCGTAAGGGTTCTTCATCAGATGTTCCACACTTTAAATTTTTGTATCTCAAAAGAAAGGCCCAACCACGCTGAATATATTTTGTAAAGACAACATGCCAATAGTTTGGCTGGTCTGTGACGGTTTCTTCTCAGGATAGGATCTTGCATGATCCTAGTTTTGATAGTTTTTCCTTTATTTGGGCATTAAACCCGACACAGATACTTTGTAGCCTGGAGAGGAACATGGGCTACTTTTTATCCCGGAAATATACCATATTCCCACGGGATAACGTCGTGTAGTCCACGTGGGCGAAACCGCGGGCGGAAAGCTAGTTATTAATATATATTTTATAATGCTTTCTATTATCAGGTTCTCAATAACCTAGACGCAGGGTAATAGTTTACTAGGTACAAAACGTTATCGTATAGGTACGTTTGCAGAAAATTATTGCCAGAAAAGGGTGATCCCCGCCATTATCTTGTTTTTAATGAGCTTTAGGTTAACAAGGTGGACCGCCGGCCGCCGATCTGGTGAAGGTCGCGGGGAGCCGCTGGGTGCGGGCAGCGCACCTGACCTCTATTATTACACACTGGACAAGCTGTCTTCATACAAATGACACTAATTTTGTGTGGCAAATTGAAGCGCCACTACGAGTAGGTACGAGTGTCCCGATAACTAATTTTGACATAATTATTACCACAGTCGACTTATGAACATCACTAATTTAAGTTACATGGACACTCGTATCTGCCTACAGCTTGGCCAACAGCGCCAAAATGGCGATACTCAAATAGACACAAAAATATTTTATGACAGCCAGTGCAGTGTGTAAATAATAGAGGTCAGTGGGGCAGCGTAGGAACGATCTTTGGGGAGGCCTATGCCCAGCAGAGGGCGTCGTATGGCTGAGGATGGTGATGATGATGATCATAACATTTGTAAGGAACAATAGTGACTAAAACGAACTTCTTTACAATAGTTTTATGTAAAAGTAAGCATTAATAGGTATTATTTTTATGTAAGGCCAACTTTGTATTTTTATAATAATTAAACTAGCTTTTGCCCGCGGCTTCGCCCGCGAATGATTTGCGAAACCTACACATTCGTTTCACCCCATTAGATGTTGAATTTCATAACCCTTTCTTAGCGGACACTTTCGTCATAATAACTATGCGAGCCAAATTTCAGCTCGATCCGTCCAGTAGTTTGAGCTGCGCGTTGATAGATCAGTCAGTCACCTTTCGTTTTTAGGGTTCCGTTGTCAACAAGGAACCCTTATAGTTTCGCCATGACCGTCAGTTCGTCTGTTCGTCTGTCCGTCTGTCCCCAGTCTGGCTCATAGACTCTTAGTACTAGAAAGCTGTAATTTGGTATGAATATACATGTCGGAGCGTAAACGCAATGCTGCCCTCATAGACAGCACGATCGATTACTTTAATTTAAATTATAACGACATCTATCGAGTTATTTTGTAACTATCGACTAAAATTATTAGCGCCATCTATTTTGTTGCTTTGTAACTATTAGTTGAGTCAGTTTAAACGTTGCGAAAAGCACTTGGGTGAGTTGGATACAGAGAGATGGCAGGACTTGGACCAAGTCAGTTGAATTGGTCGATGGTCTGCACATTCTGGTGCAGGCGCATGATAAAACAGTCTAAACAGGGACCTACAAGGGGTTGGACGTTGAGGTGGAAGTGGGGCCCGCAAGGGCCACTTTTCTGTATCGAATTTGCTGCGTTTAAAGATTCATCCGTGTATATTACTTGAATCGTTGTTTTATTTGTGTCATATCGATTGTGATTGAAGAATAAGACGTTTGTTATTGAAGAAGAGACTATTATTTTGAGGATCCCTCGTCGCAACCATCCTGACAACGAAGACCAGACCAGGCAAACCGACCCCGGCGACATCATCAGAAGTGCGATGCAGCCCGTGCCACAGATGAAAAGTGGACTGAAAACGAAATACCCGTATTTCTGTGATTCTACTTTCTGTTACTGAACGTGTGATGAAAAAAGGCGTCCTGTCCTGCCGTTTCACTAGCGGCATTTCATTTGCAAGAAGAGAATTGTGAAAATCATCTTTTCCTGGTGATGAGCGGTACGCTGAAAGGAAGTTCATCGGCAAGACTGGACCAGTCTGGACCTGGACCAGATTTCATGTGCTGGCGTAACCTGACTGGAGCATAAGGATTTGTTCATCGATAGGTTTGTCTGTATCTAGACAAACGGAGGTACTCTCATATTTTTCTTATTTTGTGAAGCCGAAAGAAAGTAAATCTTATTTCCTTATGAGTAATACGTTGTAATAATAGTTCCTAACGGAACCAAAAATGTTTTATGATTTTACTGTCAACTACCTACATCAAAATTCAGCGGCAAACATTTTTCTAATTTTACTAACGTACAGAGTGCTTAGTAAATTCGCATACTATTGCGTTTGAGAAGAATGTTGACAGATGGATTGTACTTTGTTGTAAAGAAATAAGATCTAGATAGTAACATTTGCACATTGACCATTTTATACTCGGGGTACAGATAACATACGAGTTATCCGCTTGAACGGCCGGGCGCGCACCACGGAGCCTCTTACGCGGCCATGTCATTTGACACCTTAAAGGCGCGCCGGGTTTTGTTTACATTGTTTACAGAAACGTTATTTAGGACTCGTCCTCGGCGGGCATGTAGTTTAAGTGGTGTTTTTTTATTCAAGCGGATGCTTTAAACTAAACATCTGTTATGTTAGAGTATTGTTTGGGTTTATAGTTTCGTGTAATAAATAATCACCACACAGTAGGACACAAAGTGTTTTTTTTTCGTCATTAAATTACTATAGGTAATTCCAAATTTAAAGGTATGACCTATTTCAAATTACAGTGAAATGCAAGCGCTGCATGGTGGTGCTATGCGGGTGCTGCATATGGTGAGCCGTTCGTTGGCGCGACATCGGCGTCGATCGGCGCAGTGGTGCAATGGTGCGACTCTGCGGCGATGGCAGTGCGGCGGCGGCGCGGTGGCGTCGTGGCGCAACGCAACAGACAAGTAGCTGGCGCTGGCGGCGATAGTGTAGAGAGAGAGATCTACCTACTGGCTTCGCATATCATATGATCGCAATTTGGTGAGCAGTTTTCATTTTGTCATTATTTGTGCAAACAGCACCGAAATGCTCTTTTCCGTTCAATGAACATTCTTTTGTACAGTTTTTGGCACTTTACTAGTTCAAACCTAGGATTACAATGATTGTTAATGTGAGATTTGATTAAAATTGGAATAGTAACGATAAGAGTTCGTATTAGATTGACAGAATATGGGAACATGATTTGATTTAGTTCAGAGGACTAAATGTTTAGTTGGTGTTTACCACATTATTAGTAAAGAAGTGCTGAAGATGTTGATTGTTTTATTGCGTGGCTGAATGAGTCAGCACGTTGTTGTGGTACCATGAGGTAAAAAGGGTACAGCGGAAGCACTTGTAGTATGTACAAAGATTATGTTTTGTTCAATCATTGGTTTTGTTGTTGTTCCATGCTGTCAGTCTAAAACGCGTTGTGATGTGACTCAGTTCAGTAATTTAGACGTACCTAGTTGAGAGCTTTTATTTCCAAATAAAGCTTTAAGTAATAACATTATTTACAAGCAGTTATCAGCTGCAGTGCAGATGCTTTGTTATTAAGTCAAACCAAACTCATTAGTGTACTAGTAACTATTGGTTTTATGTTAGTAATTGCAGAATGCAAGCCACTTAGATTGCATGCATCTCCAGTGCATTCGTAGTCGTAGGCGTAAAATTCGGGCAATATTCTGATTCAACCCGTTGCAGTGCGGCCACGGCATTGAGTGGCGTGCGTTTAGCGTGGAGATGTAAGCGATCGTTTGGTGTGCCGGATAGAGGCAAATTTTATTGCTAGATGGAGGCGATTGAGAAATACCTGTGAGGGGTATCTGTGTTGTATTTGTAAAGTGTTGCATACTGCTTTTATTGTCTGGTTTGTTCTGCTATGTGACAGATTTATTTGAGTATTGAGCTTTGTTGGACTGATACCATAAGTACTGAGTTTTGTGATCGCTGGTTAAGTTGCAGAGTGCTAGTAAAGCACAAAATTTTACGATCACTGGATAAGTCATTGAAAGTTACTTTAAACTGTAGAGTTCTGACAGATACGTTATGGTTAATTTGGTACAAACTCCGCCAAGATAAAGTGGAAATGGATTTTCATGAGTAAACTTATGAAGAGAATTAATTTGTGAAAAATGATGTTTTTAACGTTTGCCTTATAATAGTTTTGAAGTTGTTAAAACTAAGTTTTTAAATATTAACGAATAGCTCAGAAAGATGCCTCAAAGTTATGTATCCTCAGAATTAAATGTTTGTGATGTTGAATCGGGCAAGGACAGTGCCGGTGAAGGCCTGTCTAACTATGTGCAAACACTTACTCACATGGCTACTTATTTGGTAATCCGCACGCTTCAGTCGTAGTCGTAACTGCGATTCGATAGGGTTGTACAGGGCGCGGTGCGGCTGAGGCTGTGGCAATCTAGCGTCTCATGGGAGACTATGTCATTATGATATGACCATGTACATTGAGTGTACCGATTCCAATGTGGGGATCCGTCTCATGGGAGACTATGTCATTACGATGACCACGTACATTGAGTGTACCGATTCCAATGTGGGAATCCGTCTCATGGGAGACTATGTCATTATGAGATGACCATGTATGTTGAGCATACCGATTCCAATGTGGGAATCCGTCTCATGGGAGACTATGTCATTACGATGACCATGTACATTGAGTGTACCGATTCCATGTGGGAGTCCTTGCCACCTAATGTGTAGCTACTGTTAGTGATGTGTGTTGCTTATATGACTTTGATTATAATATTGTGATTACTGTAACTTACTATGAGGCATACTTTCTTCCTTATCTATAGTGTAGCTACTAACCTTTTAGTCAGGTTTAGCCGAGCGAGAGATAGCTCCATTGAAGTAATTTTGTTCCAGATACACATGAGGACATGTGACACGTCAGAATGGCCGTGTCGGAGCGTAAACGCAATGCTGCCCTCATAGACAGCACGATCGATTACTTTAATTTAAATTATAACGACATCTATCGAGTTATTTTGTAACTATCGACTAAAATTATTAGCGCCATCTATTTTGTTACTTTGTAACTATTAGTTGAGTCAGTTTAAACGTTGCGAAAAGCACTTGGGTGAGTTGGATACAGAGAGATGGCAGGACTTGGACCAAGTCAGTTGAATTGGTCGATGGTCTGCACATTTTGGTGCAGGCGCATGATAAAACAGTCTAAACAGGGACCTACAAGGGGTTGGACGTTGAGGTGGAAGTGGGGCCCGCAAGGGCCACTTTTCTGTATCGAATTTGCTGCGTTTAAAGATTCATCCGTGTATATTACTTGAATCGTTGTTTTATTTGTGCCATATCGATTGTGATTGAAGAATAAGACGTTTGTTATTGAAGAAGAGACTATTATTTTGAGGATCCCTCGTCGCAACCATCCTGACAACGAAGACCAGACCAGGCAAACCGGACCCCAGCGACATCATACATATAAATCACGCCGACAAAGTAGTAAGTAAAATTTAGAAAATATTTTTTTTTTTCGGTTACCTCCCCTACACGTGAAGTGGGGACGTAATTTTTATTTTCTTGTCTACCCCATAGATATTGTGAGTTTGTAAGGACAGTTTTTTGATTGAGGCATCCGTTTGTGAATTATCATGCTTTATAGTGCATAATTTTGTTAGAGTCAATTGTCCCCTCCCCCCCCCCCCCGCCCCCCCCACCCCTGCCAGCCAAATGGTTGTTTTTGGATACGTGGAAAAATTCAGGATAGTTGTATATATGACGAAGTTAAAAGGAAAACTATCACAGCTAAGTAGGCTTTAAAAGTTTTTGAGATATAACACATTTTCGAAAACCGCAAATATAACTTTGTCATTCATACGAACACTATGAAAAACTAAGTTATTTTTTTCTGGCGAAAAATGAAAGTGGTATTTTTGCTAGGTGTAAATAATCGGTACGTTAAGTGGGTACGGAACCCTTCATGGGCGAGTCCGACTCGCACTTTGCCGATTTTTATATTTTTGTATACAGATTAATCCATAGATTTAATTAATCATTAGGCTTTTTGCTAGCAAAATTCAAAACGAAATAACTAGTAAGTATCGCTTAAGAAATAGGCTTTTCCAGAGGGACACCAAAACAGGTAAATAGGGCTCACTTTCAAAAACTGTAACTTCATATCTGAGTCACATGATGTTTCCACAACTAGTCACACATTGACATATTAGTCCACTGTTTATCCCTTACTCGAGTAGGTAAACTGGCCTTTTCCTGTTATTCGTTCGGAGGTAAACGCGTTTTAAGCTGCGAGCATTGAGGCGACCGGACCAGTCTCACGGCACACTCGCTCGCGGTCAGATTATTTCGACACACTACACGATAAACAACATGAAGTATACTCCAGTTATTCTCGTGGTGCTCTTATCGGTAATATGTGTCAGCCAATGCAAAGATTTAATAGTGGGCACCAGTTTCAACAACAGATTGCTTTGGCAACAAAAAGTTGAATACAACGCCATCCCATTGAAGAAGAGAGTAAAAGAAGTATTCTTCTCGGATCCAGGACAACAGGTCATCAAGGTAAATTTCTCATTCTCATCGCAAAACACCTTGTCAAAATCATATTCATTTCTCTAGTCTTGCAAGTCACACAGATAGTAGGTACCTATAGGATTGCGTATTTACCAATGTAATTTATACAGCAATTTAGGTAATTTGTTTTAAAATTAAAACTTCCTAATAGTTATGAAAACTTAATTACGTAGAAGGTAATTATAAAACCTGATAATTAAGTGTAGTTTTCAACGTAATTTTTTAATACATTATGTTTTAAGTGAATGATATATGACATGTTGCGTACAGTAGTTTAATTTATTTTGTCTCGCTCCATAAAGTTATCGTAGAAGGTCAAGTCATATGTTATAAAAACTTAATTGAAAGTTAAAATTAGATAACTTTTTAGCACTGTAATAATTTTTTGCTAATAATAATGAACCTATACTCATTCTTGTCAGTAGTTTTAAAATGGTTATTGAAAAGAATAAGATACGTTTATTTGTCCTTTATATCTAGATCTAATAAATTATTTGATTTGATTTGATTTAGAAATAACCACGTACTGAAACAGATTATATAACGCAATACGATAAAGCATAGTATAGTCTAGCCATTTAGGTTATGTTATAAATATTGTTTAGTAGTGTAGTATAGAAGGACATTTGGAGAAATTACAAAGGAAATAAACGTAAACAATATTCAATCCCATTCAACGAAACTAAATAATACAAAATGGTGCAGACATTTGATAAGAAAGATAAACCTACTACGGTTCATTTAAAACTTTCTGTACATATAACAAGAGTGAATGGGCATCGCCGCCTGGGTAAGCATGCAACACCCTAGACTGAATCCTGTCTGCTATGCTTGATGGAGGTGAAATCAAAATCAAATATTTATTTATTCACATAGACATAATAAAACATGTACTTTTGAATCGTCAATAGAAGAAGAAACGCTTAAACGGCCAAATGCATACCCAGTACAAACATAAAAAAACATAAACCTTCAACCTTCAACATAATTTAAACTCCTTGATATTAAATTACACAACATTATAAGCTGTATAAAATCCTTGAACAAAAACAAAAACCTAATAGGATCAGCTGGCCCATAAACCCTTACCCTGGGTCACTAAAACGTGGAAATCTTAAATAATCTTAGTTGCGTTCAATTTACAATGTATTAATTAACCCTCCACACTACAGTGGAATTACACTTCAGACACTACAAACTCACGTGTTCTTGCTCAGACATCACTTAAGGCATCCTTACTAAGGACTTACGTATGTTAATTACAGAACAGGTGTTCCAACAAGTAGGGTTAATAACTAGTGCAATGCTAAGCTAATACGATTTATTTAAAGAACAATGAATTGAATGTGTTTGTGGGGCGTTACCTATCGTTTTAGTGTTAACAATTTTGAGGATGAAAGTTGACTCAACAAAGGCTATCAAGGCTTTAAAAGTTTTCTAAGGTACGAGTATTTAGCTAGCTTAAGTCTAGTCCTAACATAAAAGATTTAAAGTTTTATACCTATATCATTATCAAATACTACGAGGCCTTTAAAATAACAGAATAACAGTAAACACAGTAGATGACCAACAAACTGTTGACGGTAATAGGTAATTATGTATTTAATATGCTTTTTTATTATTACGACAACCCCTTTCGGTCGGAGTTCCTTTAATTTTTCTCTTAGAACATACTAGTAAGCACCTACATACATTTAGGTATTATTGGACTAGCCCTTGTTATTATTCTAACTGCAACCGAAATTTTACTAGCGTGGTGTGGATCTGTCTTAGTGAGGATATAGAAATGTGGAGTAGGTATATAATATGCTATCCTTTGATAGTTCATGGTCTATTAGGTATGTAATATAGTGACTGAATGACACATTATCATTAATTTCCCATTTATAACTTCAGTAAAATGCTGTTGTTATTGATGTCAATCGCTTTGTAGCCTGCAAATAAAGTTAAAACAAACAAATACAAAATTTCCTAGTAATTTTATCATAATTCTTATTAGCTTTCTTCAGACTTATGTTTATTTAAATAGTGTTTTTTGTTTTATAATTGTACCGCATTCGCTGATTTCTTTTTTCCGTAGGGTTGACTGGCAGAGAATGCTTTAAGCGTTAAGTCTTCCTATTGTGCTTTACTGAATGTATTTTGTGCAATAAAGTTATATAAAAAATGTACAATATGGTTGTATGAAAGTAGTCGCTAGTAAGCAATGAAACTGACCCATTGTTTTTTTTTATGTTTCAATGTTGTTCTGTTTTGTGTGTGCAAATTAAGATTTATCTATCTAATCTAATCACTACATAGTATAAAACAAAGTCGCTTTCTCTGTCCCTATGTCCCTTTGTATGCTTAAATCTTTGAAACTACGCAACGGATTTTGATGCGTTTTTTTAAATAGATAGAGTGATTCAAGAGGAAGGTTTATATGTACTTTTTATCCCGATATTCCCACGGGAACGGGAACCACGCGGGTGAAACCGCGGGCGGCCGCTAGTTAATTAATATATTAGTTGATGCAATGTTAAGATCCTCAATGTCATTGAGAAAGGCATTTACCAAACGTGACTTTACCTTGCTTGCTTGAATCAAGAACATTTATGTATCTACCTACTATAATCATGCACGTACCAATTCAGAATATCTGCCTATTATCTGTTATTGTACAAAGAAGTATGTTAAATGCTTAGGTACTTACTTATTACTTGCTTATTAGTTCACTAATAGAAGCTGAGCAGTCTCAGTCAAAAAAATATTTAATATGAACACGGAAAAAAACCTTAGACGGAAGTCTAATCTACGTATAATATTATATCCATTAACAATTATCAATGGAAAAAACGGTGACCAAGCTATTAAAGATACAATAGAAAGCTATTAACCGAAGTATCATTACAAAAACACGTTTCTTTTTAAGTACTATTGATATTTATGTAGGAATTTAAGTTTCTGTCTACTATTATTTTGTTTTTTGCTGCCACAAAAGTATATCCTTATATTTTATTGTTTTAAAACATTTGCTAAGTTGCTTTCTTTTCAATACAAAGGTTGAGGAGTATTCTTTGGTTCTAGTAGGTAGGTACTAATGTTATTGTTTTATTTAGTCGTAAATAAATTATTGAATATTATAAGGGATCATCATCATCATGTCAGCCGAACGACGCCCACTGCTGGGCATAGGCCTCCCCCAAGGATCTCCACAACGATCGGTGATAGTAAGGGATAGATATATATAAGGGATAGATTTATTAAAATATTAAACCTGTCAAAATAAAAGCAAAATTTTCCTTAGTAAGACATTATGAACGTTGACATAAAGGCTTTATCAGTAATACGAACATTATGCAAATGATGTAAACACAATAATAGCAGGATTGATGTAACCTGCCGTCATGGTGGATGTAGAAAAAATATTTTCTAACGTTAAACATTTTCGTAGATTATCTTTGACAATGGAACATAACTTACATAATATAATAGTTTGTGAAAATGGAACAAGTTGCTATGAATATGACTCATGAAATCGTTTGATCTCATCAATCATGTGACATTCATGTAATAAACCTAAATCGGCTCTGTTTTTATTAAGAAAACAATAACAGACCTACTTACTAAGCTAGGTTGTAATTGTGTTGGACCATACATACGAAACATGCGAATATTTTTTTAATTGTCGTTAAGCTATGCAATATAAGCAACTTATGCAAAATAATAAGATTAAATTAATCCAATAACTACCGTTTTGATGGTCTTGACATCAAATATTTTTTTTATCATTAACGAAGAGAGTCAAACTTTTGCAGTTGGCAGATTTTTATTCATACAGATGGTTTTTTTCATGAACATTACACATAAACCAAATTTTGACTATTGATGACTCTACTTTTTATTCCACTGATTCTTTTCATTCAACTTTTTTATTTAAGTAACAGAAACTTATTGTATATTGGTATTTAGTGTAGACATTAAGTTTTTGCATATAATAAGTATTATACATGTACTTTTTCATATTAACTTAAAAATAAATCATAGCCGTTCTTCTTAGGTAGGTACAGCACCAAAGCGATTAACTTAATGTGAAATTTAGAGCATCTATCCACTTCATAGTGATTTAATCATTTAGTCGAACATTTAGACAAAGTTAGGTTTCTGTACCTAGGTAGTACCTACACAGAATGGACTTAAAACCCAATCCGATTTATGTTTATTAAACATATTCCTTTTCAAAAGGAGTAGCAAACAAGGTTCATTAGTTTTTGATGTTGAGTAAGGTCTTATTATTTGAAATATTTTGAAGCCTTATCATAAGAATATAAAATTTCTTTAAAGAGGTCATTAAGTATTCTGCCTTTCAAAATATACTACATTTCTTAACTGACTTTTGCTTGATCATATATTTGTTTGATACTGTAAGCTTACAATAAACATTCAAAACATTTCATTATAATATGTTTGTAGACAGTATAAACAGACAAGAGCATTATAACAGTGCAATTTTAATTACACAAAATAAAGAAGGTCGTTACAATAAAAAACGAAAGTATAGTAAGTTGTACAACAAGTGCATAAAACATACCATTTTACCCGAGACGTATATATCCACCCGAGCCGTAGGCGAGGATGGATAGTCAATTCGAGGGTAAAATGGGTTTTATGTACGAGTTATATACTCTGCTTTTCACTTCGAGTGTTAGGAAAATAAATAACAATATGGCAAAAAAGAAAAAATAAAGTCTTCGCCATATTGGCGGGAAAACTTTATTTTTCTTTTTTTTATACGTGGAAGTGGCAGCACAGTGACTTAGCATAGATCGTAGTCCATAATGCTCTAGAAATACTTATTTCTTACAAAACTCATTAATTTTGCCTAGTTTTATTAATTTAGTAATTTAACATGGATTGTGTACAAAATCGACTAAACAGAATTAAATAACAAGTTTATTTAACGAAGTTTAATTGCGTGTGTGACTGTTTACCTGACGACCTTTGTCTTAGAGTCTGAGACTTAGACGAAGATTTTACTTTATGCACTAGAGCATAAAAAGCGATTTTATGCAGCCTATACCCAACATAAAGACGAACTTTACGAGCATGAGAAGTGAAAAAGACTTTTTTTTATGCTTTCCGAACTTCGACCAACAATAGTACTAGATGAAGGCTCACGAACTACTAAATGAAAACTTTATATGGCACAGACTGTCTTTTTTTTAAACGGAGAAAAAAAGTTACGAATGTTACGATCTTACATTGTAAATGGCAGGAAGCGTTCCAAGTTTGAAATATCTTAGTATTATTGACACTGTCAAAATAATCTACTTATAATTATACTCTCAATTGGGCGTATAACGCTCGGCCATGTCTGCCACTCCAACTATGTATCTAGAACTAGGTGTTATTGTTGATCGAAGTTTCCAAATCTTATATTACGATTTTTTCTATTTCAGGGCATTATTGCAAGAGACTTGGACCACACCGATGCCATTGCTAGCATCACCGCCGGCGGAGTAGGGTTCTCCTACGCCAACATCAAGTTCAAGAGCGACAGGGGATCCGGACTGAACTACCAGCTCGAAATATATTCGTAATCCCCCACGCTAGAATCAGCAACAGAATTATTCGCAAAAAATTAAATTCTGTCGATCGAATTTAAATTCATCTTTCAATGTTTTATTCATGTTGCCCGCCCAACGCGGGGTTGTAAATTGAAGTACCTAATTCAATTATCCGTTTGAATGTTTCATAATCAGAAATAAGTTTAACGTCAAATATAAATGTGTACAATGTCAGCGTTAAGTAAATAAATACGTTTTATGTAAACTAAATAACTGGTAGTCGTGTAATAATTCGCTCAATGAGCAACTGTTTCGATGTTACCCTGATTTAATGTAATTCTATTTCCATTTCCTTTTTAAGTCTATTTTTTTCTTATTAAACACGCATTTCAATGTCGATAATTTTCTCTTTCATTGCCATTTTTATTTTTGGCGTTGCTGGTCTACAAAATCTGTTATATGTAATTACTTATTGTTACATTTTATCCGCCCACTATGGTACGGTGTTTGAGAAAATATCTATAAAGTAATATTAAAGAAAAACCAATTTTCATTTGATAAACAGGAGAGTACCTCCCTTAAGGTCGATCACTCTGGTTATCAAAGATCAATATAGTACATATAGGTATCTATATCACAGACAAACACTAGGTACACCAAACGAACAAATAATTGTTATCATAACACAATTTTCTCAACATTGTATTATTCGTATTTTTGCGAAGCTTCTCGGAACCTACACCCGCAAGCCCCTATAATATTTAATAGCATTTTTATAGAGTTTTTAGTAGATTATACATACTCGATGTCTTAGTTAGACAGTAACTCAACAGTATAAATATTACAAGATTCATAAAGACACCCATTTTTACAAGATTTCTCAGCTACACGGTCGTCATAATCGCACACAGTGAGATGGCGCGACGAGAGCGAGTTCGCTGCGGTGTGAACCGAAGTATGAAAACAATTTATTGAAAGAGATCGCTCGTTGTCGGTGTGGCCTGCGCTTAAACTAGTAATGTCAATAATGTGACACACTGTCATAAATATCAGCACCACCAACTCTAGTGAAATGTAATTTATTATTTTGAAAAAGGTTTAAGTTGAAATTTTGCTCTATTTTTATAATTAATCTGATGTACGGTAATATCAGATTAATGATAAATTCAGCGAATTAACTTAACTAGGTACTCTATTAAAGAAATTAAAATTCTTTAAAGATTATTGAAAGTCTTAATAATTTAAACATTTCATTTCAATAAAATTAGGTTAATAACCTAATTGCATTATTCAAAACGTAATTTTTAGGTTTAATGAATAAATGTTTGTTGATTTGTAGCGAATTAAGTAGTAATCATCGTCATTGAAAATATAGAAGGCAATTATTAATAAAGTTGGACTTTTTCCTTGATTAACTAATTGAATTTGACATAAATTGCATAGGTACTATAAAACAATCGCTACGTGCGACAAGTCCTGGTAATAATTGGTAATTAATTGTCGACCACAAAACGCAGATAGTTATCGTTAACTGGTGGTAATGTCGGCTTTTTACTGACTAAATAATCTTCAATTAAAAATAACCGGCTTTACCACATTATGTCACGTCAATAAATATCCAGTCTTTGTTGTAAATGCAATTTTTTTGCCGTACCTAGGCATAACAAATGGTATTGTATGCATTAAAAAATACTATTTATTAATGTGTATTTTTTTTTAAAGAAACGAAAAGCACCTATTACGTAATACCTATGAGACTTGTCTTATCTTTTAAACATCCCATTAGCCAAAATAAGTCTCCAGCAGGTGATACTCGGAAAAGTTTGGACTTTTTGATATAAAACTATAGGACGGTTAGAGTTGTTACAAATCTGTTAATCCTACTAATAAGATATATATTTCTTCACTAGCTTTCCGCCCGCGGCTTCACCCGCGTGGACTACACGACGTTATCCCGCGGAAATGGGATGTTTTTCCGGGATAAAAAGTAGCCCATATTCCTCTCCAGGCTATAAAGTATCTGTGTCCTAAATTTCAGCCAAATCCGTTCAGTCGTTTTGGCGTGATTGAGTAACAAACATCCAAACATCTAAACTTTCACATTTATAATATTAAGTAGGATACCTTTATCTAGATTCGTAAAGTTTCAGAAACACGATTTTATGATTTTGCCTCGACACATTTTCTTTTCGAAAAGACCAAGAAATTCAAGATTATTCTCAAATAGGGTTACATACATATACTATTAGAAATTGGTTTAATTAGTGGACATCAATAATATTTAGTTTTTAATTTAGTTTCATTCTTTTTAAATCGCTGTAGTTTTTTACAACGAAGTTGTTTTTTTGCCTAATCTGCAAAATTGGTCTCACTCCTGCGCGCGTCGTTTTCTCATTGCTATCTCGCCTCAGTCATATTCATATAGCCCCTTAACATCAAATATTAATCACTGCGAGGCATAGGTACTAGAATACTGTTTGGTACAGTCACCATCAGATATCCTATCGAAGCGGGCGAGGTACTCAAATATTTCGAAGCTAAATGAAATTTCAATAACTTCGGAATACTCGACGAAGTAAATATCAAAAAGCACATATCGTCAAAGATATCGACGCATTAACTGAAATAACAACATTAAACGAAGACACTACCTAGTTTAATTAAATTCCTTACCATTTCCACATTTAAGTTGTCAAAAACAATTTAGGCAACTATTGTGGATTTGCATTATACCTACATGCCTATTTTTAACCGACTTCTAAATCAAAAAGGAGGAGGTTCTCTATTCGTCTGTATGTATGTTTTTTTTTTTTTTTTTTGTGTATGTCCGCCGATTACTCGAAGACGGCTGAACCGATTGAAATGGTTCAAACGTTATTACATCAGGTTTGTTTCCAAGTTGGTCCCATTTTTTGAAATTTTGAATTCGGTTCAGTAGTTTTCGGGAAATCTTGAAAATACTGTCGCTTTCGTTACCACTTTATGTAAATTTAATACGTATCTTTAGGCATAACTCCTTTGTTTATAAACCGATTTAGATGATTCTTGTTTTGTTAAAAAGGGGATACCTCAAGGTATTTTAACCGACTTCGAAAAAGGAGGTTTTCAGTTTGATCACATACCTTTTTACCAGAAAACACGTAAATCGCCTGCACGATGCACTAAAAAGAGTGAAATAAAAATTATTTTTATAAAAAAATTAAACCGCCTTCAAAAAAACCACATCAAAAAAGTAAGAAATAATTCCTCACCAAATAAATAACGTAAGTACTTTGAAGTCGGGCGGGTTTTAACAAAAACAACAAAAAATTGTACTTACATGTTTCACGCCCGACTTCAAAGTACTTACGTTATTTATTTGGTGAGGAATTATTTCTTACTTTTTTGATGTGGTTTTTTTGAAGGCGGTTTAATTTTTTTATAAAAATAATTTTTATTGTAATTTAAACTGTGTTACAGACTGTACATATATTTCGCAAAAATGTTTAGATCTTTATGATCACCCTGTCTGCGTCGTTTTATTGATAATTAAGTCACTGATCTTAAATTTATGGCAAATTGTATGTTCTGATGTTATTGACTTTATTTAATGTAACGAATTTATTTAAATTTAATGCTGCACCGAAATATTTGAGGACCTCGACCGCTTCGATATATCTGATGGCGACTGCACTACTTTTAATTTATTCGACCCGTCTCACAACCGAAAAAATCGATCCGTCTCACAACGCTCCGATGTGACATAGGTACTTTTAGATAAACTCACTACTTTTATTCTTCAAAATATGCTTGATAAAATATTGAATTTTGATCATAAAGGTAAACTATCAGTTATAATAATAATATAATAAAATTATTGGCGTCGTTTTTAAGCATGAAAAAATACCTTGAGTTATGCCTGCTTTACTCGTTAGCAAAAAGTCCATGACTACCTACTAAAGTTTAGTGTAATATTAAACAGGAGACATTTCTTTAAAAAAATTGCATTACTTAACTAAAGTCTTCAAACAGTGTTGGTAGGTAAGTACTGTACGGTTTAGTAACCGCACAATATAGGTCGAGTTGAATGTCCGCGACCTCGCTTGTCAGCAGATTCCGCGACAATGTAATTTTATTTAATTGATATTATAGCCAGTTAAGCGTATGCCACCGACTAACAAACATTTATACCATAACTTTAACTTTTTGAACGTAAATAAAACTATAACTAAAACCGTGTCGTTTAACTCGAACATAAACTTTATCTATAGGTGTAGAATAATCCTACATCTTAGTGGTCCTTCGAACTTTCGTGTAAGCGGAACCAGAGTTCGCGAGTGTTACGTCATACTTGTGGATTACCTATTCCTGCACGCACGGACACCAACCTGTGGACACTGTCATCTGTCTACGTCACCTACGGCTGCAAACAACATCTTCGCAGTGTGTAATCTTGTGCTCTTTTGCGATAGCGAATCGGTTCGGCCGGCCTCCCACAAGCGGGTCTCACCGGTTGAATTGAGACGAGAGCGCACATATCGTATTTAGTGTACAAGCGCGCACACCTGGTGAATAGCAGTCGGAACCTTTTAACGTCAACATGAGCAACATCGAAGATCTATTAGCAAACCAAAACCAAGTTATTGAAGCGATGCAGCAACTCCTTCGTAACTTCAAGAAAGATCCAACTGATCGCAAAACTTTAACTTACATCAAGAAACGTCTAGAAACGCTCGATTCATATTGGACGGAATTTCAAACAAACCATGTACAACTGTGTGCAGCTGAAAACCGGAACTATACTTATTTTTCCGAAAACTACTACGAAAACTCAAAAAACTTTTACAACGAAGCGCGTACAACAATTGAACAAGCTAAACTAAGTGAAATATATACAAGAGAAAAGTCACCGCTGAACCCTAAACTGCAAGTAAGTGAACCTGCAACGTCTGGTGAATTTTCTACCACTTATCAACCACAACAAAAACAATCGAAACAAGAGCAATCAACGAACCGAACTTTTTCCCAAGGTAACGCTAGTAAGGCGGAAGAAATGTTACGAAAACAACGTAGCAACTTTAAGGCGTTTTCCAGAACACTCGCTGCTATCGACTTAGAAGAGATTAACGAAAAGTGGGAATTTGAAGATACTTTAAAGAACATGGAATCAAGATGGAAAACAATCGACTCACTGCATTGGGAGCTTGATAGTGAAGTGATAGGAGAACAAGAAGAGTACGAAAAATTGTTTGAAAAATATGAAAAACAGTATAAGTCAATGAAAAAAGCACTTAACACCAAAATGTGGTCTGCGTCACATAAAGAAAAATCAACACCCGTAATGGAGCTGCCTGTCTTCAGTGGCGCTTACCAGCATTGGACCTCCTTCAAGGACTTATTCATCGAAACTATCCACTCTAATCCATCGTTATCAAAAGCGCAGAAGATGCAGTTCTTGAAGTCGAAGGTCAAGGGCGAAGCTGAAAAACTTATCCAGCATCTAACAATCAGCTCAGACAATTACAATGTTTGCTGGGAAATACTAAACAATAGATACAACAACAAAAAACTTATTTTCTCTTCTCACCTGAATACTATGCTAAACTTACCAACTATACAGTACCAAACATCTACATCTATTAAAAGAGTGCATGATACAACGAACGAATGTCTCAACGCCATAAAAAACCTTGGCGTTGATATTTCTACATGGGATCCAATTTTAGTGCATCTCTTATCACAAAAATTGGATACAGACACCTACAACGATTATATTGAAAGTCTGAAGCAACCAAGAGAGCTGCCCAGTCTTACAGAGTTTCTACTTTTTTTGGAAACTAAATTTACATCATTGGAGTCTTCGCGACGAAAACAAGAGCGACCATCGACTGATCAACAACAACGTGGTCCATCAAACAACAAGTTCCAGCCTACATACAAAGCATTCAGCGCTAACCAAAATTTCAATTCAAAACCGAAAACTTTTAATAACTCTACAAATAATAATTACTCGACATTGAACAAAATGACGTCGAAAAACATTCCAAGCCACGTAAAATGCCCACTCTGCAGTAATGAACATGGATTATTTCACTGTAACGAGTTCATTAAACTACATTTGTTCGACCGCAGGAAATTGATTGCGAAACACAACTTATGTAGAAATTGTTTGTTCGATCACAAGGGCAAACAATGCAAATCTGAGAAAAGATGCAGGCAGTGTGATGAACAGCACCATACTTTGCTTCATCAAGATACAACTTTTATCAAACCATCAAACAACAACATGGAAAAAACTCACAACCAGAATGCTTCGACCTCAAGTAGTCATGCTTCGATGGAAGACATATCAGAAACACTTTTGGCTACCGCTCAAGTCAAGGTCAAGACTAACGATGGCTCGGAAATCGTTCTACGAGCGCTGATTGATCAGGGATCCCAAGTTTCCCTAATTACTGAAAACGCCGCTCAGATGCTCGAATTACCTCGACAGAAATGCAAAGGAGTAATTTTCGGGGTCGGAGCGAAAGAAAATAATTGTAAGGGTGCAATAACAATCACCTGTACTTCTATGCTTAGTAATCATACTTTCAACTCAGACGTCTACGTGATGCGCAACTTAATCAACAATCTACCAAACCGATCATTTACAAAACCATCAACATGGACACATCTGGCAGGTCTCCAGCTGGCGGACCCAGATTTCAACATCAGCCGTCCCGTCGACATCCTATTTGGGGCTGATATTTACTCTAACATCATACTAGGAGGAATAATTAAGGGAGAAGAAACACATCCGATCGCACAACAATCCCTTCTTGGCTGGATTCTGTGTGGTAATATGAGATCGTTCCAATGCAACGTTATACTAAACAATTTGGATGAAATCAGCAGATTTTGGACGATAGAAGATATTGCGGAGAGCTCTCAGATGTCTACGGAACATCTTAATTGTATACAACAATACCAATCAACTACAAAACGACAGGAGGATGGCCGTTATGTTGTACGGCTGCCCTTACACCCTGACGTCGACGAAAAATTGGGAGAATCACGAAAGAAAGCTGCTGCACAATTTCGCCAGCTAGAACAAAAATTTAGAAAAGCAGAAAATATAGAGAAAAATTATAAACTATTTATAAAAGAGTATGAAGAACTAAATCACATGAAACTTTGTGATAGTAACACAAAACCAAGCTATTATTTACCACACCACTGTGTGCAGCGCGCTGAGTCATCAACAACGGCCCTGCGTGTTGTTTTTAATGCATCGGCCAAGACAACGTCGGGAGTAAGTCTAAACGACTTAATGTACCGCGGACCTAACTTACAAACAGACCTACAATCTCTTATTTTGAAATGGAGACTATACAAGATTGCACTTACTGCTGACATCGAAAAAATGTTCCGGCAAGTGTTGGTAAACGAGGAAGACCAGAAATATCAAAAAATCCTGTGGAGAGATTCGCCTGATCAGCAAATTAGGGAGTACGCACTGACAACCACTACGTACGGAACCAAAGCCGCTCCGTATTTAGCTATGATGACTATAAAACAACTAGCCGAAGACGAGAGAAACAACTACCCTGAAGCCGCAGCCATCATAGAAACATCTTTCTACATGGATGACCTACTTTACTCGTCCGATGACCTTGAAACTGCAACACGCATCAAAAATGACCTTAAAAACCTACTTATGTCCGGTGGGTTTAATTTACGAAAGTGGTCATCAAACAACCCTAAACTTTTAGATGACAACCCTATAAACAATGAACAACAAGCGTACGATTTTCGACACCAAGAGTCAACCAAAACATTGGGCCTGAGATGGAACCCAAAAGAAGACAACTTTACTTTCCAAATAACAATTGATATAAACTCAACTAAACGGGTCACAAAACGGTTGTTACTGTCAGAAATTTCCAAAATTTTTGATCCTTTGGGATGGTTATTTCCTGTAACAACAAAACTAAAACTTATTTTTCAACAAGTATGGCAAGAAAACTTAAGCTGGGACGATGAAATAACAGAAAATATTAAAAAAGAATGGTCGAAAATCAAAGGTCAGCTAACTGAAATTAACAAACTACAAATACCAAGATGGTTACAAGTGCAAAAACAGGATGAAATACAGTTGCACGGGTTCTGCGATTCGTCAGAAAACGCTTACGCTTGTGTGATTTATTGTAAGACCAAACAAAATTCAACAGTTATGGTAGCCGCAAAATCAAGACTTGTACCATCGAAGAAAACAATTTCACTCCCGAGACTCGAACTTTGTGCTGCCTTACTACTCGCCACACTGATGAAAAAAGTTCAAGAATGCCTACCTAACCACAAAATCACGTTATACGGCTGGTCAGACTCCACTGCTGTATTAGGGTGGCTACACGGTGATCATAGCCGTTGGAAAACATTTGTATCGAACAAAGTGAAGAAAATAGTGACTACGATGCCTTCAAACTGCTGGCACTATGTTAAATCGTCGGAAAACCCATCTGACTGCGCCAGCCGAGGTATAACTCCAATTCAGCTGAAAGAACATCCCTTATGGTGGCACGGACCCCATTGGCTGCGAACTTTTCAACCTGGAACAGAAAATTACAAGATTAGTTACGAAACAAACGAAGAAATTAAAATAAACAAGCAACTACACACAAACGTCACCACCAAACGTCACACGTCTGACGTCATCGACAATATACTTACTCGAAACAGCTGTCTGGGTCGAGTTACACGAGTCGTCGCATGGATACTAAGAACGGTATCGCGTGACAAACATCGACCACAGTACCTAACTATACCGGAACTTAGAAAAGCAAGAAATATTATAATTAAACATATTCAACTTACCTCATTCGAAGATGAAATTTCCAAGCTAGAACAGAAGAAAGAAGTGGACAGAAAAAGCAAACTCTTACCTTTGAACCCCTTTTTGGATCAAGATGGACTTCTCAGAATGGGAGGACGTATCAGCCACGCCAACATCCATGAAGATCAAAAACACCCCATCATTATTCCACACGAAGGTCATTACACTGATCTCTTAATCGATCAAGCTCACCTGATTACATTTCACGGAGGGGCCCGCCTTACAACAGCAAACTTAAGAAAACGATATTGGATTATCGGCAGCATTAGGGCTGTCAAAAAACGACTTCATAAATGCGTGATTTGTCGAAAACAAAATCCACTAAAACAACAACAGCTGATGGGTGAGTTACCCGCGGCAAGGTGCAACCCTACAAGACCGTTTTATCACACCGGTGTTGATTACACTGGGTACATTGATGTGAAAACCAACAAAGGCCGAGGCGTAAAAACAACAAGGGGTTACATAGCTGTCTTCGTATGTATGGTGACGAAGGCAGTGCACTTAGAATTGGTCTCGGACCTTAGCTCATCATCCTTTCTATCAGCCCTGAAAAGATTCGCTGCCAGGCGTGGAGCTCCGCAACACATGTACAGCGATAATGGCACAAATTTCGTTGGAGCTAACAACATACTGAAACAAGAATTTATCAATCTGAAAGAACTACTCGATCCTCTATTCTTCGCAGCGATAACTGACATGCAAATAGAGTGGCACTTCAATGCCCCGTCGTGGCCGACCTCAGGAGGAATTTGGGAGGCTTCTGTGAAGAGCCTAAAGATGCATCTCCGCCGCGTCATTGGTGAACAGAAGCTCACATATGAAGAGCACTCAACACTTCTATCCCAACTCGAAGCCTGCCTCAACAGCCGACCACTGCTACCACTAAACGAAGACCCGGACGATTTTGACTACCTGACGCCGTCACATTTTCTTTCAAGTGGCCCTACACTAACTATTATTGAAACTGAAACTGATGAACGCACGCGATGGCAACTTGTACAAAAAATCTACAAAGATATTTGGAAGAGATGGCAGTCTGAGTATTTAACTCAGTTGTCACCACGCAGCAAGTGGCGGCAAGCGCGAGAAAACATGAACATCAACGACGTCGTAATTATTCACGACGCCAATTTACCAGCTGGGAAATGGGCACTGGGAAGAGTGATCGAGTTACACCCAGGAAAAGATGGTTACGTTCGAGTGGTTACCATCAAAACAAAAAACGGAACAATGAAACGCCCTATTATCAAACTATCGAAATTACCCGTATCATCAAAACCTGAAAACAAAGAAAAATCTGTCAGATCAACAAACGAAGTTCTGAGCAGTGAAAACAAACAACAAAACGAACAAAACCCACAACAAAACGAACAAAACCAACAAACAAACATAACTATTAACAAGAAAACAAAAAGTAGATCATGCAATTTGATATGGGCCATCTTATCACTATTGACAATTATAACACCCGCTCAGTGTAACTACATCCTTACCAACATAAATAGTAGCCAAAGTCTCTATTTTGACAAGATAACGGACATGCATCTTATGCGCGACGAATGGAAACTGATTGTGTATTATGATATGGATCCCTACTGGCATGGCATAGAAACATTCAAACACTATATTGCAAGCTTAGAAAACATATGTTCCACTACCGAGAATCATCACCAGTGCGACGTCATCCTACTACAACTACGTCACGCCTACACCGAGTTAAACTACTATAGTAAAATGCTCCTTAGTCAGCAAGAAACAAACTCAAGACGGCGTCGCCGGGGGCTTATCAATGGCATTGGCTCTATAGGATACAGTCTATTTGGTTTACTTGATCAAGAATTTGCTGATAAATACGAAAACGACATTAAACTCATAAAGGAAAACGAAAAGCATCTTGTTCAGCTCTGGAGGAACCAAACTTCGCTTGTGGAAGCTGAAAACAATTTATTAAAACGAGTTGAAGAAACTATCGATCGACAACATAAAATGTATAACCAACACCTCGTCGCGCTTGATAAGGCCGCGAACACAATGGCGACTGAAATGAAAGATGTGAAGCAACTTAGCGATTTTACACTCACATCGATTATCGCAAACAACATTTTAGAGAATTTAAAAGGACTACAGGAAACACTTTTGGATACAATAACGGAAATTCATTACGGAAAATTTGACATTCATCTATTAAGTCCTAAACAATTAGCAAAGGAGCTGAATATAATTTCAGGACACCTTTCAAGCGATTTAACTTTGCCGATCGAAAGCATACAAACTGATTTAAGAACACTTTACCATTTGTTGAAAGTAAAAGCAAGAATGACTAAAAACTATTTCATTTTCGAAATCAAAATTCCTCTCGTAACTCGTGATAATTATGAGATATACAGTTTAATAGCGATTCCTCAAGAAACTGAAGAATATATGGTAAAGATAAGACCGCTCGCTGATCATATCGCCATAAACTTAAAGAAAGATGCTTACATACCCTTAACAGAACTACAATCTTGTATACCATATAACCACAAAACTCTGATGTGTCCTTTGCAACAACCAATTTATCACCTGAAGACAGACGAAAATCTCTGCGTCAAGAAAAAAGATACAGATCAATGCGAAACATCGCATACAATATGTACGGACATGTGGACACCACTTAATAAAATAAATACGTACTTATTTTTCTGCTGTGGACAACGAACAATAAGAATCATATGCGAGAATCAGGTTGCAGCCGAACGCGTCAGCAAGGCCGGCGTTATCGCACTCGGGGAAGGATGCGTCATCAAGGGCGAAACCTTCACGATATATTCGCATACGCTGCAGTCTAATACTATGACAGTACAATCACCTGTACTCAAGGTTGACATACATCCGATCAACAACATCTTTAACACAAGTATACCATTAGTCCAACTTAAGGGAAATGGATCAGACTTTAAATATTTTGGAAAAGAATTTGACGTCATTGACAAGCGCATCCAACAAATGAAGAGCAAGGACGTCAGTGAACTAATAACTGACACAGCTAGCCTCAGCACACATGACGTACACCAGTACATAGTATTGTACGTACTGGCCGGCGTGATACTGATCACAGCAGGCACCTACCTTTGGCGGCGCGGACGAGCGCGCTGCACCGCAACTATCTCTTCAACAGCAAGCCGTGATCACCCACCTGCCGAGCCTCCGATCCCATTGACACAATGTCCGCAGGGGTCGCTCAAACAGATTCGCACTACCAATGAAACAGCTATGGGACGAGAATCAATTGCGGGTCCAGCTCGTATCCACGGCCGCATAAACAAATCTACGTCACCGGTAATAAGAAAACTATTCAATGACAGTGATAGTGCTTAGCGTAGTGTGCGATGTGTGAAATACTTAAAGTAACTAGAGACTATAGTATCGACAACTTTATAATTATTTTATATCATTATATTTTTATATTTCATGCTTGAACTTGTATTGCTTTATAAATAATTTAAAAAATGTATCTTGTCTCATCTCGCCCTCGGGAGCATGTACGGTTTAGTAACCGCACAATATAGGTCGAGTTGAATGTCCGCGACCTCGCTTGTCAGCAGATTCCGCGACAATGTAATTTTATTTAATTGATATTATAGCCAGTTAAGCGTATGCCACCGACTAACAAACATTTATACCATAACTTTAACTTTTTGAACGTAAATAAAACTATAACTAAAACCGTGTCGTTTAACTGTAGAATAATCCTACAAGTACCTAAAAAATTGTGACTTAATTATTAGTTACCTACTATGGAAAACGTAATTTCATTGAAATTCTTCATACAAAACGACAAGAAACTGCCAGTTATACTGACTAACTAATTAAATGTTTTTTAGATGTCTTCTAGAATCGTTCCTTTACATCATGTATTATTTATTACCACACTTTTATTAGCTTCACTTGTAACTAAGTCACAATGTAAGAAAATCTTGGAATTCAATTTTAACCTACTTTTAATTGTCGTATTGATTTGAAACTTTGCAAGTCTAAATGAATCCGATGACAATACAATAATTTGATACCATCGAGCTGATCTAATGATGGAGTGAAGAGGTGGGCGATAGAACTCTTTAATGGCTGCTAGGAAATCCCTCGAGTTTAGGCTCATTTGTTTTGTTATGATCAGACCTATTCACTACACTTGATGGTGAGGGTCTGATGATGGAGCAGGGAGGAAGCCAGTGGCACTCCTTAATAAGCAATAGGAAACACCTCGAGTTCTGGCTCATTTGTTTCGTTCTGATGAGACCTATTCGCTACAATTGGTGGTGGGGGTCTGAAGATGGAGCAGGAAGGAAGCCAGTGACACTCCTTAATGACCAATAGGAAATTCCTCGAGTTTGGGGTCATTCATTTCGTTCTGATGAGACCCATTCGCTACACTTGGTGGTGAGGGTCTGGTGATGGAGCTGAGAGGAAGCCAGTGGTACTCCTTAATGAGCACTAGGAAATCTTTTATGTTTGGGCCCATTTGTTTCGTTCTGATGAGACTTATTTGCTACACTTGGTAGAGAGGGTCTGATGATGGAGCAGGGAGAAAGCCAGTGGCACTCCTTAATGGCGAATAGGAAACCCGTAGAGTTCTGGCTCATTTGTTTCGTTCTAATGAGATTTATTCGTTACACTTGGTGGTGAGGGTCTGATGATGGAGCAGGGGAGGAAGCCAGTGGCACTTCTTAATGACCACTAAGAAACCCCTCGAGTTTGGGCTCTTTCTTTGCTTTTTACACTTGGTGGTGAGAGTCTGATGATGGAGCAGGGAAGACGTCAGTGGCACTCCTTAATGATCACTAGGAAACCACTCGGGTTTGGGCTCATTTGTTTCGTTCTGATGAGATCTATTCGCTACACTTGGTGGTGAGGGTCTGATGATGGAGCAAGGAGGAAGTAAGGGTTCGGCTCGCGCATCCGGTAACTAATAGACTCAACTTGAATTTGTAAAACTTAATAATACAATCGCGTCTTAGAGTTATAATGTTTACGGGGTGTGTGTCTGCCACACATGAATGGACTGTGAAATCCATTAAAATCCATCCATGGCTTGCCATTTATTAAACTAAAAAGTAAAAAATAAATATGTAGTTTAAAAAACTAAAAAACTCTTTTATAGGAACAGACTAAAAAGTGCAAAATAACCGTGTATTCAGTAAATTAAATTAAAAAGCGTAGTTTTTTAAACTACATATTTATTAGTAGCTCTTACCCGCGCGGTTCCCGTTCCCGAGGAAACATCTTGATAAAATGTAGCCTATGTTAGTCGGGAATAATGAAGCTTTCTACTGGAGTAGGATTTTTAAAATCAATTCAGTAGTTTTTGAGTAAGTATATCCTTTACAAACAAACAAAAAATTAAATCTTTCCATAAATCATAAAGTATAGATAGCTTAGATAATAACTAGAAGTAGAAGGGTGCCTTTCTATTATCGATATCGCCAGTAGAATAGAAAGAAATTAATGTATGGGATTGACATTAGCGGTCACGTGACATTTCGATCGCTAATGTCAAGCCCATACATTTATCTTTCTATTCTACTGGCGATATCTGTAATATAACACAGGGGCTGATACTAAATTATAATACCATTTCTCAGTTCTGTTGTAGGCTAAGGGCGTTTGTGCACTACAACTGAATTTTACCGATCCGGCGGTCCGTGTTTTTACGGACCGGCGTGGCATGAAAAACACGGATGGTTAGCTTGTGCACTTGTCCGGTTTTTTACTGGCCGGGGCAGCGCAGTGATCTCTTTGAAACTACACTCTACGGACGCGTTTTAAACGAGAGGAATAATGAGTTCCTTGGAACGTCGGCAATTACTTGCTTTATTGCTTTATGTACGAAGACGTAGAAGACAGAAAGAATTTTGGGTTCATCCTCTTATCAGTGAAAGGTACCTGACAGGGTCATTTTACCGAAATCACAATTAATTGAGGCTTGATGAAAAATTATTTTTAACTACTATCGAATGTCTACAGCTAGCTATATAACAAAAAAAGTTTCATCAAAATCCGCTTAGTAGTTTTTGCGTGAAACACGGACAACAGACAGACAGACAGACAAACAAAAATTTCAAAATCCATATTTTTGGTGCTAGATATATTACGTGTTATTGGTGAAAAATAATAATAATAATAATAAATAAATAAATTCTTACATTCACACCAATTATCTAAGCCCATTTTAATTTCATTAAGAAACTGTATCATGGAAAACTTGATAACGGATAAATATATACTTAAATACTTTTTGTTTGTAAATACATACATATTATACATAGTTAACACCCAGACCAAGACAAATAGACATGTTCATGCACACAAATATTTGTCTTGTTCGGGAATCGAACCCGAGACCACTGGCGCAGAAGGTGGGTAGCCTACTCCTGCGCCAAATCGGTCGTCAATCGAGAAAGGCGCTTGAATTTATTTTGGCGTGCGTTAATTTATTTGCGATAACTCCTAAGATATTCATTTAAATTATATGGTGTAAAAGAGTAAAATAATGTGCATGAAATGCTTAAAGCAACTAACGTATTTAGATTTATAAGGGTTAATACTGTATCCATTTAAATAGCTTTCCAAATTACCGCATTGTTCGTAACCATTTTTTAAGAGATAATATGGCTATAATATGCTATCCTTAAAACATAGACATATGCTATCGCGGACTTTTTTGTAGATCTATAGAAGAGGAATATCCCAACATGCATTATTTTTTAAACCTCGAAAGGATTAGGCAGCGTTTTTGCAGAAAACTCCCGGGCGGCTTGCCGTTTGCCGGCACTTTCGACAATTATCGTTATATTTCTACCAATTTACACAAAACTTTCATAAATTATATATTAAAATCTTTCTGAAGAACCACGCTACCTGTTAGTGAAAACCGCATGAAAATCTGTTTCGTAGTTTTAAAGATTTAAGCATATATAGGGACAGACAGACGGGAAGCGACTTTGTTTTATACTATGTAGTGATTTATGATTAAAATACAACCATCCGTTTTTTTCCGGACGGTAAAATTCAGTGTAGTGCACAAGCGTACATATGTTTTTCATTGCCGTCATCTCGGAACGGAAAAAAACGGTCCGGAATGGGGAAAAGTAAAATGACGGACGGTAAAATTCAGTGTGGTGCACAAGCGCCCATATGTTTTTCATTGCTGCCATATCGGTCCGGAAAAAACCGGATCGCCGGATCGGTAAAATTCAGTGTAGTGCACAAACGCCCTAAGACGACGCCATCTCTGCGTGTCATGCCATGTTTACATTCAGAGTTTTCGCTGCTCAAGCACTTCTCCGTTGTTCGCTGTTTGCTAATGATTATGAAGCAATATTAGATATTTCTTATACGTGGAAGAATGTATGTTACTAAATAAAAATATTCAGTACCTATAAGTAAGTACGATTAAAAATATTACTGTATTTTCATTTTCAATGTTGTTTTTATTTATTTAAATTTATTTAAATACAAATAAAACATTCGACCCGCCTCCCACCCAACTAACTCCCACTGGAGCTAGTTAGGAGCTCGGTTTGTTTTTTCTAGTACTTCAATATAATTGCAAAATTATGATAATAAGTAAGATTTTTTTATTATTTTGGCAAATAAATCAGTTTGCATGTTATTAAATAGTGTAAATTGTATTGTAAGTGTTGGCGCATGATATTATTCAAAAACAATTGCAGCTAAACCAATGTGTCATAAGGAAAATGTACGAGGACTATTTAGGTCGCGTTCGATGAAGTCACCGCACCTTACAAAGGGAGGAAGTGCTCGTTGAATCTTCTGAACTCGAGGCCATACAAACAACGGCACGCATGTTGAATGTACTCCGAACTGTATCGCATAACATAATCTTAATCAGTCGGTTAAAAAGTAAGAAATAATTCCTCACCAAATAAATAACGTAAATACTTTGAAGTCGAGCGTGAAACATGTACGATTTTTTGTTGTTTTTGTTAAAACCCGCCCGACTTCAAAGTACTTACGTTATTTATTTGGTGAGGAATTATTTCTTACTTTTTTGATGTGATTTTTTGAAGGCGGTTTTATTAATAATAATAATAAATAAATTCATTTATTCATCGAGTAATATACAACTCATTTTGTTAGTAACAATATTGCTTAAAACTATGTTAGTATTAAACCTCTTAAATCTAGACACAATATTTTATGTTTTTGCCATGCCACTTGAAATGGCACAGCAACGATTGACAAATGGGCAGTCAAGTCTGCTCGCAATCATGTCCAGGATGCTGTTGGAGCTCCCCCGCACCCTGCGCACCAGGGAAGCACATCTTTTGCGCATAGTTGCATAAAAGCAACTAACGCTAGCCTCAGCGAACATCCCGGATGCGCTACAGGAGCGACGCAGCCCCAAAAGCATCCTGAACGCATTATTATACTGCACTCGAAGGGCGTGGTAAGCCTTTTGAGTGTAATTACACCACAGGCTGCATGTGTAGAAGGAAGTGCAAAAAGCACGAAACAGGGTGATTTTAACTTCACGTGAGCAGCGTGCAAACCTGCGGAGCAACATGTTTGCTCTGACTGACAACGCCCTTCGCTCTCTTTCTATATCGTTGTCATCTTTGAGGTCAGGTGTTAACAAATGTCCCAGGTATTTAAAGCTGTACGTTCTCTTAAGTTCGCATTTATTTAGGTAAACCGGTGGTATTTTGTCGACCCGTCGACTCCTCGACTGAAAGACCATATGTTGGCTCTTATTTACATTATAGGCCAGACCATGCGACGCCGCGTAAGCCTCACAAATAGTGAGTAGCTTCCTTAGGCCACAGATAGACGCGCTCAGCAGCACCATGTCGTCGGCGTAGCTGATGTTGTTTAAGCTTACCCCGTCTATGTAACAGCCGACCCTGGTACTGCTGAGCTCACCTACCAGCTCATCCATATATAGATTGAAAAGGGTGGGCGAGCTCAATCCCCCCTGTCTCACCCCACACTCCAATCCATACGGCCTTGAGAGGATACCATCCCATCTCACATTATTGACCTGGTTTCCATACCAATATTTAAAGATGTTAATGAGTTCTGTTGGTAGACCCACTTTAGTAAGTTTATTCCATAACAAGTCATAGGAAACCAGGTCAAACGCCTTGGAGAGGTCTAGGAAGCATGCATGTACAGGCGTTTTGCGCTTTGTATAATATTCTATAGCATGCCTAACACACAGTATAGCGCTCTCAGTCGACAAACCTGATCTGAAACCAAATTGGTTGTCATGTGGTGTTATATATCTGTTCAACTGTGTATTAAGCAGGCTATCAAACACCTTTGAAAACACTGTAGCCAATGATATAGGCCTATAGTTGTTCCTATCCGACAAATCACCAGTTTTATTTTTAGCTATAGGTACAACCACTGTACGCATCATATCTAATGGCATATAATTGTGTCCTAAACAGAAGTTGAACAACATGTACAATACACGAGGTAGATGTGTACCAGCGAACCTAAGATGCTCGATGCTGAGCCCGTCGTGGCCAGGGGATTTACCTCTAGACATGGACTTAATGATATTATCTACGTCTCTAACTGTAAAGAATACTTCCCTTGCCACGCCGGGCTCAACGTCCAGCGTCGACAGCGAGGGCCCAAGAGGTGACTTAACGACAAAGTGGTCGACAAATAGATTAGCTACTTTCTCAGGGTCGCTCACACCACCAACGCTCACAGGAAGACTAGGCTTGCACTGCAAATTATTCGTATGTTTCCAAAAGGAACGAAAGTCATTTTTGGAATGGTTAGAAGCTAATATATCCATTTTAAGTTGATCTTCGTGGTTCTGGCACCACTTTAATCGCGACTTGAAAATTTTTCTAGTTTCACACATTTCATTATATATATTACCAACAGTAGGTTTACCGTACCACATCCAGCAATAAAACTTATGCCTTGCCTCCCTATGCGCCTCGGCTACATGTTTATTCCAACCAATTACCGTTTTTCTTTTTGGTTTGACAATCTTGCGTCCAACTTTAGAAGATGCCGAAAGGGCATTCACAATATCTTTATAAAACCTATCAATAACAATTTTGTGGTTGCTGTTATTACACATTTTATCGCTACAGCTGTGAAATTGGCTCGGAAAGTCAATTAATCTTAGCCGTTCTCGACATTCCTTGCGATAAATGTTAATTTGTTCGGGTGATCTTTCCCCCCAAATAACCTCAGTTTTACAAATATTTTTAGGTAACTTTGTCGACACAATAACATTTAAATTACACTCCAAAACTAATGGAAGGTGATCTGACCAAAATGTATCGTAAACAACGTAAACGTTCTGTACTGTGTTTACTGCAGCTTTAGTCACCAAACAGTGGTCGAGCCACGACGTTGTTCCATGTACATCGCTCAGAAAAGTATATGTATCAGATGTTATACCTAATATATCTATATCAATACACGACCACTCCTGATCCCTACAAAAGTTTATTAGTTCATAATAAAATGGCTTAGATGGATGAGCATTGTAGTCTCCCAACATGTAAACACAGTCAGTATTGCAACTATCTACAATAGCACTCACCGAACCGAAAATGTCTGCGCAATCCAATTATTTTATTATAAAAATAATTTTTATTTCACTCTTTTTAGTGCATCGTGCAGGCAATTTACTTGTATTCTGGTAAATAGGTATGTGATCAAACTGAAAACCTCCTTTTTTGAAGTCGGTTAAAATACCTTGAGGTATCCCCTTTTTAACAAAACAAGAATCATTTAAATCGGTTTATAAACAAAGGAGTTATGCCTAAAGATACGTATTAAATTCACATAAAGTGGTAACGAAAACGACTGTATTTTCAAGATTTCCTGAAAAATACTTAACCGATTTCAAAATTTCAAAAAATGGGACCAACTTGGAAACCAACCTGATGTAATAACGTTTCAATGATTTCAATCGGTCCATCCGTCTTCGAGTAATCGGTGGACATACACAAAAAAAATACAAATTCGGCTGAACAGATAAAGTAATAGTTAAATACTTCGAAAGAAAAAATAAAATATAGAATGTTTCTTTTTTTTACATTTTTTTTATTCTTATTTCAGAAGAGGGTTTAGTTACAAAAGAGGTAATCTCCGGAACTAATGAACCGACTTTCAAATTTTTTTCATCAGTAGAAAGCTACGTTATTCTTGAGGCTATATTTTATCCCGACATTCCCACGAGAACGAGGACTACGCGGGAATACCACGGGGAGCAGCTAGCAATATATAGATATTTTTCCATCACGACTGAATTACAGCTACATGTGCGAAATTATTTATTGACAACAAATAAAATAAGGTTTGGGATATACCTACCTATATTTAAAATTTGCATCATATTACTTATGATAACATTTCTAGTTTCGTTAGGACTCATGACATATGCAACTGCTCCAAAATAACAATTTGCCGTTATATTAATTAATGTGACAAACGATCAAATGACTATGAAAATAAATGTTAGGTAATTTATTATGCCACTGAAATAACTATAGGTATTTCAGATGGTGTATGAATATATATCCACTAGAATGTAAACCTTCATCTAAAATAAAAAAATCAAATCTGTTAAAAATTTAAATTTCTTAACCCCAACTTCATAGCTAAGTAGCTAATACCAGCAAGCGAGTTCCATTACGTTTTAACACGTGTATTTTCAGTGCTTATGCAAAAGAATTTAATGATGGAAAAAGTTTAGCACTTTTGTAATAATAAGGCGAAGTTGCACTGTATTTCTAAGGCTTGAAACTTACCTGGCAAGTGAACATGGAGAAAGTTAAGACTAAGGAATAGTAGAGAGTAGTATAAGATCACGTTAAAACTAATTACTAAGTATGAGCTGTGGTATGAGTCCGTTTTCCGCCGTATTCATGAGCTAATTATAAACCGTCAGCAACAGAACAGGTTGGATTTTTCCTATCTTATCCTAAAATGAAAAGTTTGATCTATTCGTTAATATTTGGACGAGATAAAAACTTTTTGGTCAAAAGTTTATAAGTTGGGTTCGTATTCATCATCATCAGCCATTTAATGTCCACACTGCTGGGGCCCGTGGGCCATCCTTATGGATGGATAAGAAGAAAGGGGTCAAGACATGTCCCACCACACGGGTCCAATGCGGGTTGGTGGGTATTAACGACTGTAAATGCAGTTGAGACCAACGGTTTATCGTGCCTTCCGAAGCACGGAGGAGCTCAAGATAAAAAGTTTTTAGCCACCCATCCCGTGACCGACCATAGCAATTGCGAGAGTTGCAGGTCACAGCAGATACACCAACTCGGAAAGGGATCGACACTGTATCGCCTTTCTCCTCGCCGTCAACCAGGCGTCAACCTAACGCAAGCACGTAACCAAACAGGGACCGCACTCTGAAACGCTAATCCGAAACTTCAGCTAGCTCCGCCCCTTTCACTCGGTTCTGTCCCGACTAGAGAGTGAGAGGGACGGGTATACCGAAATTTCGGGTTTTGCGTTTCAGAGTAGGCCCTCAGATCAGCGTCAGTACGTCGGCTCGGCTACGGCTAGGCGACGCCGCGCTTACGCCTCGCCGCACAGTGGTTCCATATCGAAAAAAGGTGGGATCAAATGTCGGAATTTCAGTCTGATTTTTTGAAATGTGGTTAGTTTATTTTTATTTTTAGACCACTGTGCGTAGAGCCGTAAGCTCGGGTACGAAGAGACGTGAGCGCGTGGACGACTAGCGGTGAGCGCGGGGATAGCAAGTTGAGCAACCCGCAAAGCGGTTCGTGAGCTGGTCCCGAGGCGAGGCGATTACGTTACGATTCCGATTAGTGTGCTTTGCAGTAAGGGGTTTCATACAAAGAATACTGAACCGCTCGAGTTGATACGTTTACGACCCGCTTACGAGTTGATATGTCTGCTGTGACCTTAACCTCAACGATCGCAGGCCGAGCGCAATAACCGCTGCGCCACGGGTTCCTCATATTACTAGTAATTTAGAATATAACAGAGATTGTCAATTATTTTTAACAATATCATAAAAAGTCTGCCTATGTATTGACATCACAAAGGTAAGTATCTAGTCTAGTAGTTCATGTAATCGGTTTGAAAGTATTTCATAAAATAAGAGGTCTCTAATTCTTCGACTATGAATTTTTTTTGCATTTATTAGTTATAGAAACGAGCAACTGGAAGAAGCTACGTTTTATATATTTATAACTTATTAAAAGTTAATTATTTTAAGATTAGATTAGATTTACTCAAAGATTAGATTATTTAAGCTCCATTAACGAAACATTAGCCGTTATTTTATTTAAATTTTTACTTTTTGCATTCACAATGCAATTTTTATAAAAGAAAAATTGAAAATGAAGTACTTATCGACCCAAACTCGAAAACGGTAATTTCATGGGTAAAGACCTATAATATATTTTAAATATTATTTAATTATTTAATTTTTGTATGCTGCTGGTCGCTTTTTGTTTATTTTCCCATGCCTCAAAGGTTGTCTGGAAGAGATCGCTCCTAGCGATAAGACCACCTCTGCCCACATAACTGTGTTTTATTTGTTGTTTTATTTGTGTACTGTATCTTTGTGTGAGCAATAAAGTGTTTATCTATTTATCTATAGGTACATACAAGAGATCACCTTTTTTTCCTCTGTTTGATTTCTAGATCAAGTGATGTATTCGCAAGATTACGACAACGAGAAGCCATTAATAGTTTTAGAGCTTTAATGTTCAAAGCGATTTTACTTCATTTACTTTAGGTCGCCACGACGTGAGTTTCATTTCCTGACCTGGAAATTACTGGGCGCCGAGAAAAAATAAAGACTGAAAACAGTTCCAAAGTTTTTATCGATTTGGTTTTTAATTAACTGGCTTTGCTCAGTCTTTCCAAATTCCAAAATTGTTTAAGTTTGTGTTATATCTGGACTGATATCTTTGGCTAAGTATTTTGGTAAAACGATGATTTGGTACTGAAAAAAACATAATTCATCGATTCTTTGAATGTCTGTTTTTTACCTTTTCATTTTTTAACTATACGTCATTCAGAAATGCTAAAGAAGGGTAATCTACGCATATATAAGAATCGCAATAAAAGCGGACGTCAAAGGTCGAAGAAATAAATTCCAGCCGATTCTTTTTACATACTTATTCAGAATATATGAAACACAAGCTAAAATTATTTTGAAGAAGATATGCAAGAAACCTTAGACCTTCCAGATCTCTAACAATTTAACCCAGTTAAACTGGCGCAAGTTCTAGTCCCCAGCTTTAGTTCTTAAAAGGGTCCGTTCAACAGGTAATAAGGTATAAATGTTGTGAATATGATGACAGGGTTCCCATTATCGCTCTCTAGCCAAAATCCCGAAAACTGTCCGCCTTGTACAAAGGGTCCCGTGTAATTTATGGCCGCTACGTCGCCGCATGGCCCCGGAGAAGATAATTACGTATTTAGTCCAAGTGGACCGAAAATTTTGCGCTTATTACCATTTTTATTCGAAAGTTTGAAATCATCGTATTCCTATGTAAAATCAAGTGGACTTTGTTGTAGGTTTTATGAAGGCTCTTTTACGTTGTAGAACTCTAAACAAAAACTTAATTTGGCATGTGTTCTTATTACCTACAAAGTAGGTAGGTAATAAGAATCAATAAACGTTCTAATGTCGAATTTTGTTATTGAAAATCATTATCAAAATGAATACTGTACCACATTTAAGAAGAGAATGCATTTTATCAAAGCCATTTCAGTAAGTTCAGTCAATTGCGTTGATGGGACACAGGCATAGATGGTGGAATTATTTCATGTCAAATGGAGGGAAAGTAGTCGAAATAATGGAGATAGTAAAGTTCAATCAAAGGAAAGATTTTTAAATGAAACAAAACTGCAATAATTTTTTTTTTAAATAAGCATGCCATACCCAGCCGGCCTAGCATGAGCGGCTTATAGCACGCGATATGATATGGTACGGCATTCCGTCTTGCTTACACCTTAGTGGGGTAAGCAAGACAACTTGCCCTACCATATCATATCGCGCGATAAGCCGCTCATGCTAGGCCGGCAGAAGACGAACCGGCTAAAATTAAAAAAAAAAAACTACTTTCTGTTCTCTTACGACATCATAGAGTAACTCTTACGGATAAAATCTCTCTTAGACACATGATAAATTAAATGATAGGAAAATAATGAATACGTCATGGATTCGATATCGGGTCGAGTCAATGTCGTATTCATTAAGAAGGATTTGCTTATACTTGCCAAATTTTAAGGAAATCCTTCTGTTTGTATTCATAATAATTTTGATCAGAACCTTATACTTTAGAGTATAAGCATATGCTTCTATTCACATAGAAGTAAAGGAGTATTCATAAACTTGACCTTTTACTTTAAAATAAAAGCATATCCTTCAAAAAAGTTGAGTGTGGTCAGGAGTTGCTAGGTATTTTTTTCAGAAATTCGGGACATGTACTTAAATTGAAAAAAAAAATCGGGACAAATTTTTTTGCCGCGGGACAACAAGAAATAAAAAGATAAAAAAAATTAAAGTATATTTTAATGAATTATTGCTTTTATTGATAACGTTCCTTTTTTAAATAATATTGTTTGTCATATTTCGATTCACTTTTTGCTTTTTTCAGCAATTGTTCGTTTTTTCTTCTCAGAATTTTACAAGATAGTTGAAAATTGAATATTACAGCAACTCCAATCGGATAAGTTTTTGTAAACTGCTATTTCGCACGTCTGTCCATTTAATATTCATTTGAGACAATACTCTCTGCCCAAAATAAAACTGAGAATTTTACTACTTAAAATGTTCAAAATTTTTAATTTCGTTAATTGTTTCTACCTACAACGTAGCCCACAGCTGCACACTGCTAAAACAAAAACACTGCGAACTACAATTAAAATAGGTACTCAAAATAATTGATTAAAATGTATATTCGGTTAAATATTACTCTGATTGTTTTGTTTCTTTGTCTAACTGAAAAATATCATAATGCGGGACACATACCTGTCCCGGCGGGACATTGTAAAAATCGGCTGTTTTGCGGGACGTCCCGCTAAAATCGGGACACTTGGCAACGTCAGTAGTAGACAAACGCCCGAATTCTCGAACGCAAATCATCTTTGGGAGCGTCTCAAACATCATGGCATCTCTTTCATACGTTTGACATTTAAAGTGACAGGGCGATGTTTGAGACGCTCCCAAAGATAAGTAGCGTACGATTATTCGGGCATCATGCACAAAATAATCCAGTAAAATCAAATACGTTAAATCAATCAAATTACGTCTTTTGTTTTGTTGCTTGGGTTTAACATTTCAAAATTTTGTGACGTCTTACTTCATATTTGACTATTTTGGGGTTGATTTTGGGACTTTGTTCACTAATGAAAGGTTGTTTGCATTGGTTATTTGTTGTTTTATATGATTTTCAGCGCGATGGCAGAAGTTTTGAACGTGAGAAATAAATAATACTACAAGCCACGCTAAGGTGCAGTTCCGAGCCAAGCGACATTGACGCCGTGTCAGTGCGTCAGTAAACGCTGCGGCTCTATCGCAGCGTCTCTGACGCTCTGTTGAATTCCGAGGGCGGCGACAGTATCACTGCGGCCTTCAGTCAATTGGCGACCAGTGACCTAGACAGTCGAGTTTTTTGCGTTTACTGCATACATACGGTGAATAAAGGCTATGACTCACGCTATTGTGAAAGATTTGCAACAAATATTTGAAGAAGAGGAAGAAGATGATGATCTGCTGCTTTTGTATTTACTGAGTACTAGAGATCGAACTGACCCGATTTATGGAACCCGCAGCGACCAGGGTCTTTATAAATCAAACAATAATGGATGTTGAGACACTAAATTTATAAGCAGCTCATCATCTTCTTCGGTAAAAGCCTCCATTTTCAAAGTAATTGCACTATAACCTAAAAATTACCACGCGTTCATCGTGCGATGGCGCGACACTACGAGGGGAAGCGCGGCTCGGCCGCTGACGCCTTGCGACAGTGGCGCCGCGGCAGTGACGCTGCGTCAAGTATCGCCTTGTTCGTACACGCCGTCATGTATTTATATAGAACATTGTACTATCGCTCTGTCGCGGCGATACTAACGCGGCGTTAGTCGCGTCAGTGTCGCTTGGCTCGGAACTGCACCTCCTCGTTTTTATGAAAACGGCCCAATATGTACTTTTGTCAATACTTTTGTCACCTTCTGTGCTTTTGTATGAAAAGAAGAGTTAAAAAAATCTGAGAATGCAGTTTTGTTTCTTGTCAAAAATAAATTAATGTTTTCTTTGAGTGAAATTTGCTATCTAAATTATTTCGAGTGCTTTTTCTGCAGGTATCATGAAATAATTCCACCCTGTACAAGGATGACGCACCGTAACCACAGGAGTAAATAAAAACTACTAGATAATTACTCCTTTGCCGTAACCGAGTAAACAGACCCAACACGGATTGGAGTAAACGTCAAGTTTCATAACGTGCTCTCGCTTTATAAGTTTTGGGTCCATTTTCCATTCTTAATAGATCATTCGCTAATGATTAATTAAGAAAGGAAATGAATGTAATTAATATACGCTATACATTGCGCCATTTAACTAAAAAGATATATTGAGAAAAATATAATACAGTAGGAATGGAACACATTCAAAATAATTCCAATTTCAGAGTCAGTTCATAATTTCACTGTATGATAACTGGTCAATACTGAACATTGACAAGTTTGATATACCGGTTTATTTGTTAGTGCGTAATGTTTGTGGCTTTATATTAGGTTTATTCAGGACTGACTGATTAATGCCATATCCAATATTTTGATCCAAATGATAATGCTTGGTTAAATGCATCATTCATTGCGCACCTGTATTGTGGCATCCCACAGCCTAAAGCTTTTTTGAAAGATATCACATACTTAGCTTTTTAGTTCTCGGAAAGGGATCGTCAACTAGGTGTCAACCTAAAGTTGCTCCCTCAAAGCAGTTACAAAACATTTAACACGATTACATTCTTTAACATTGTACTACATTTTTCCATAACATGTTAGAGAATTTTGTAACCAAAAGTTATATGTAGGACAACAAATGTTATGTGAGATTCTCTAAAGTTAGGTATATCGTAAGCACGTTTTAACCGCCTCTGTGGTCTAGTGGTTCACACCACCAGTAAAATAAAACGACATTTTACGGATTTAACCAGGCATATTATATTGCGTAATTAAATATTTTCTTGCCATAGTAAAATATAAATTTAAAATAGTAAACACCTAGACGTATCCTGTTTCCGAACAAAAAATAAAAATACAGACAATTAGTGTGGATATATTATTATTCTTTAAATAAACTTAAAAAAATGGTGGGTAGTTTTCCGTGAGCTTGGCCCGGAAAGGTATACGCCGATACGTCGAATAAAACAAAAAATCCTTTAAAAAACAAAAAAAAAATACCAATTATGCAAGTGTGCAGTAGGTATACGCGTGATTAAATCCGTAAAAAGTGGATTTATTTCAATGAACAATTCGCGCAGAAATCTAAGAAATGTGCTTACACCACAGTATTCCCTGAGGACCCGGGTTCTAGTCGCAGATGTTTTTATTTTTAAATTTTTCGGGAAGCTTACACCTAGGTTACAGAAAAAAAAATACAAACTTAAATAAATATCTAGGGTCAATTACATGTAAAAGTGTTCGGTTTGGTTGGTGGTAGGGCTTGTAAAGCCGTCTGGCTAGCTACCACCATCTTATCTAAGTCGTACGCCATAGCAACGATGTTTTCAGCATTGTTGTGTTCCGGCAGTTAGAGATAACATAGATAACCATCTCTCAGTAATTTAGGATTTCAGAAGTAGTGCGCTAGCCTTATCATCGCTTAACATCAGGTGTGATGAAAAAAAGTGCTACCCCGTTGGGGATTAAAAAACACGTAACAAAAGCGGATCAGCAACTCCGGCACGTCGGACTAGGCTACAGCTGGACGTCGCGCTTACGGCTCGTCGACCGCTGCCTGGCTTACCAGCAAAACGGGCAAGCGCGGATGAAGAAACGTAAGCTCGGCTACGGAAAAACATAACCACGCTTATGTCTTTCCGTACCCAAGCTTACGTTGGAACCAGGAGCGACGAGCCATAAGTGGGGGAATTGCAAGTTGACCATGCACCCGATGCACCGCTGGGGGTTGTCGATATTGTTCCGAGGCAAGGTGATTACGTTACGATGCCGCTTGCGTGCGATGCAGTAGAGAGTTTCGTACAAATAATATTGAACGGCACGAGTTGATACGGTGACGATCCCTTTTCGAGTTGATATGTGTGCTATGTAGTGCCCTTAAATGACCAAAAACCAACCTAAAAACTTCAAGAGCTTAATAAAAGAATTGACTAATGAGATAAAAAGGTTTCGTGTAGCATTTTTTATTTATAAAAATGTTTGTTTCGTTAATTGCTTTAAAAACTAATGAAGTACTTTAAATTTACGCTTAAAATCTACACTTACTTCTTTGAATTCCCTGTTCATAGCCGCAACGTGCGTTTAATTTCCTGACCTGGAAATTACGGAGCGTAATGAAAACGCAAATGTTGATGGAAAAGCATCCGAATTTAACAAAATCTTTTCACAGCGCAAACATTTAAAATTCTCTTCAGGTAAATCCACTTTACTTATTTTTTGTGAATTCTCGGAATGACCGTTTTTAAACTTGATTGTGTCTGTAAGTATTTAACGTAGCATTTCACAGTCAACAACTCGTCAACGTATCTCAATATGTTCGCGATTGATTTGACACTGTGCCATCTGCGGGTAGTGAAAATCGGGTTAACTGAACTGCACTTATCTGGCAAAGCCATAAAGTACGGTTAAGGATTCGATTTTCGGATGTGGTATCAATAATTTAGTATAAAGAAGGCACAATCTTATTAATTATTAGTCATTTCCAGTGCCCCATTTGGATCTAAGTAAAAGCAGAACTCACGAAGATAGACCGAAAATAGATCTTTCCTTCTACGACATCGAAATTTTTATAATAATTTCATTACTTAATATTAATTATGTTTTCATTTAATAGCAAATGTAGTGTAATGTAGACATGCCAGTAAAACACATTTGAAAGTGAAACCCCATAAATAATTTTGTACCTAAGTATATTCTTCGTGAGCTATAGGAAGGACAAAAATAATATTTTTGATTAAAAAAAACTGAGAACTGATGGCCGTTGGGGCGGAAAGGTTCTTGAATGGCGTTCGCGAAACGGACGACGACGTTCCGTGGGCAGGTCCCCTACAAGGTGGACCGAACGACCGAACGGGAAGCTGCTGGATGCGGGCAGCGCAGGACCGATCGTTGTGGAGATCCTTGGGGTAGGCCTATGCCCAGCAGTGGGCGTCGTACGATACTAAAATAATGATGGTGATGATGAAATTTTATTATGATGACCAGTGATGGTCAGTAAGTATTCTTAATACCTGCTCTTTGAATTAGCATCGGCATCATAAACTATCAGTTAAATTCCTTAGTTTGTGAAAAATTCGATATGAGAAAAAGAGATGGAGAGAGTTTTCTATGTCGATGTGATTTGTGATTTCAGGCTTTATATTGAAACCACCGCTTAATGACGAAATAAGGGTTATTGCTTTATATATTACTGCGTGTTGTATATAAATTAATGATAAAGGTCAAACGAAGTAATAACCCAAACATACAAGACAGCAAATTCCATTTACTGAACGTGAAACTTGGTACGTTTTCATATTAGCTACTACACAAATCTAATTGTGTGAGTCCTTAGCGAAATTATAATTTGTGATTTATTCCGTTTAGGGGCGCTATTTTATCAAGATATAAATCAATCAATTCACATAAGTTAGTTGGTGATCGAAGTTTAGAGAATCGACCTACTGATAGTGAGGAAACATTTTAAAATTATTAGGTACTCCATAACAAAAAACCGAAAATACATAGTGTAGGTAGATAATATATAATATAGCACGTCACACAATT
Source organism: Crambus lathoniellus (assembly GCA_949710035.1). NCBI lineage: Eukaryota > Metazoa > Arthropoda > Insecta > Lepidoptera > Crambidae > Crambus > Crambus lathoniellus. The sequence goes on from OX453306.1 coordinate 14,076,484, forward strand.
CACTTAGAAAAGGGATATTCTCCTACAATTTATGAGGCAATACGTCACAGCTTGAGCGCAGTCTTATCCCTTCGCCTTATGTGAAATTCAGTTTGCGCTGCATTTCGGTGCCTATTACTGCTTTGGAACATCTGAAATAAAAGACACTTGTACTAGCCCCGTTTAAAATATTTTTTATAAAAACAAATGTTTCCAAAATTCTTCAAAATGAACTAAAGTGACACTTTTAACACCTTCTAAATATCATCAAACGTAACACAAAATATTAGTTAAATGGTGAGTTCTAGAAGATATTTTAGTGATCTAAAAAAAAGTTAAAAAGTTGTTATTTTTTTTGTGATTATTCTGTAAACTTTAGTCCTAGATCTATCTTGTCATTAAGTGCATGTGCTAAGGTCATTGCAAGTGTAAACACATAGCACACTCATCATCACTTATGCCCGGTTGCAATAACTGAAAAAAACGAACAGTTTTAGAATTAAACTTTAAAGACGTCAGTGAACTGTCAATATTACAATGCCACAATATTAGACCCGGTGATCAGGAACTAGTTAAATACGAATTAAACTTTAAAGACGTCAGTGAACTACCTGTACGCTCGGAGATGTGTTTAGTTGCATCAACAACTTGACACCCGTCAGCAAAAAGTTTAGACTAAATACTGAGGTTACCTCATATCAGAAATTGTAGGAAGTTGGAATTGTCATACAAAGATATTTGGGGATTTCTTGGACATGTGAACTCGAAACTTCGAAACGAATTCAACGAAACTTTAGAGATATGATCAGACAATATTAATCTAAGTTCCGTCTATAATGTCATTAAAAAAACTGCCTTAGATTAAAAAAATCTGTTTGAAGCAGTCAAATTGACGACATCCGAAGAGGGGTTACTTCAAAATAATAAATAGGTATAAAAATTTTAGACGCGTGTTTCATTTTTTTTTATGTTTCATTTACCGACGTATTCTATTTTTGAAACTGACTATTGTAACATGCTCTACCGTTTATTAAACGTTTGTGAAACATTAAACAGTGTGTTTTACAATTAATTGACGCCCAACTCGTGGCGCGAAGTTCCGACTGGAAATAGTGTCTGTTCGACGAGTGAGTTTTTTTATCCTGTTTGTTTTCCGTCGCCGGCTTGTGGAATGCCGCGAACGACGCGCAGAAACCAACAAGGAGACTCCGATACCGAAGAAAACGAAATAGTTATGGAGCAGAACATCCCGAATACTACTTCGAGCAACATCGTATCGATGACCGACGCGCAGCTGACGGCGATCGTCGCTGCCGTTGCGAGGAGCCAGGCTGAAACAAACCGGCAACTATTTGAAACCATTTTATCAAGTTCAACATTCGGCGCCGCCGCAACGAGTTTGTCACCAGCGCCATCACATGATGACGCAATCCGAGTGCCACTCGGAAACTTTGCTAAGTGTACGGCTCGTTTCGACGGAAGTGCAATCAACGACGAGGAACTCGAGGCATTTATCGACTCTGTCGAAATATACAAAGAATGTTCCAACGTGAGTGACGAACACGCACTCCGAGGCCTCCCAATGCTGTTGACCGGCGACGCCGCCATATGGTGGATGGGTGTAAAGCCGCCCGTGGCTACTTGGCATGAAGCGTTACGAAGACTACGCGGCCGTTTTGGTACGCCGCGTCCAGCTTACAGGATCCTGCGCGACGTTTTCGCGTGTGAGCAAGGGAATGAGCGCGCTGACGCCTTCGTGAGCCGCCTGCGCGCCATGTTGTGCAAGCTACCTTACGACGTTCCGGAAGAAATGAAAGTGGACATTGTATACGGCTTATTAGATCGCAAAATACGTAAATATATGCCCCGTGATTCCGTTCATAATCTAGATGCCCTAACCGAAGCGGCGAGGAGCGTAGAGGAGTCACGTGCGGAGTTAGTGGTAAGTCAGAACAAACCATTTCCATTTAATTCGAAAGATGTGAAACGCGAGAGACCGCGATGTTCTTATTGCAAAATATTTGGTCATTCCATTGACAATAGGGTATTTTACTGTTGTTGAAATGTAGATATTTAATGATGACGTTAAAAAATATTGCAATTAAGAATACCAAATGTGAAAAAATAATTTGAATCTGTTTTATAATAAAAGAATTATAGTCTGTTTGATTTTGACTATAGCTGTCTCTTTCTAAAACGAAATCTTCTATGGCGTGACTATGATGCTACTAACCCACTGACGTCACTAAGATAGCGTCCTGCCCTTGTCTAATTATAAAGTTTGAAGTATATCTTTGAAAATATTCAAGATAATTCAAAATGAAAACTTGTTTTGTGTAGCTAATATTTCGAAAAACATTTTAAAGAAATAAAAAAAACTCAGTAAAATACCGTATTGTCGTAACTACGAAAATAAAAAATCGAGCTCCGCAAAGGAGAGTAACTTTAAAAATTTTAGAAATCGAGTGTCCGATTTTAGTAATCGCGAACGCCGTTCTAACGATATTAACCCGTCAGAGGCAAACTGTTGTAAGTCCGAAAACAAAGATTTTGTACCTGACCCCAGTGTTTCTAGCATTAGGTGTTATGGATGTGGCCAATTAGGTGTGGTGCGTTCGAAATGTGAAACATGTCGCCCCAAGCATAATGCAGTGATTGCAGAGAAAAATATTAACTTTAATACTATGGCAGTTACCAGTTCCGGGTTGCCTATGGTTAGAATCTCTATTCTAAGTAAAGAAGGTGTTGCGATTCTGGATACCGGCGCGACGCACTGCATAGCGAGCCCCGCACTGTACAAGATTCTTGTCCGTCATAATTTAGGATTTACGGAGTTAGAACGTAACTTTACGCTCGGAGACGGTTCTCAGCAAGCTCGCAAAGTTCTTTCCGCGCACGTCGATGTCGTGCTTCAAGGACGAGTAGTACCAGTCCAGTTTCTCGTGCTGCCCGGCGCCGACACGAAAACGCTGTTAGGCCGTGATTTTATTATCAGCGCAATAGAGTGACCTTGGATATTCCACAAGGCACATGGTACTTTGCCGACACCCCTCACGAACAATTTGATTTTGTGAGCGATTATAACCTTCTTTCAGATGAAACCGATGAAAACTGCGAACGTGAACTTGAGAGGTGACGAAGGCTCCAAACTTGTGTTAGAGCAAAAAGACGCTCTCAACACCTTCATTCAGAACAGGAGTGAGCAATTTGCGCCAGATGGTCCCGCGACTGAATTCGCTACCCACCGCATTAAGGTGAGTGATAACCAAGAACCAATTGCATCACCGCTTTATCGAATGTCACCAGCTAAAAAAGACCCTCAAGAAGGAACTTTCAAAATTGCTCGACGCCGATGTCATCGAAGAGTATGAATCACCCTGGGCGGCAAACGTCGTACTCGTGACGAAGAAAGATGGAGGTACACGACTGTGCGTGGACTACCGAAAGCTCAACGCCGTCACTGAGGCCGATCGCTACCCACTTCCACGCATCGAGGACGTTCCGCACGCTGCAAAAACCAGTAATTACATGACGACGCTAGACCTTCGCGCAGGTTATTTTCAGGTTTGTCTTCACCCTGACGACCGCGACAAGACTGCCTTTGTCACACCCCTCGGCACCTTCCGTTTCAAACGCATGCCAATGGGTTTGAAAAACTCTGGAGCTACCTTTCAACGTCTGATGGACCGTTTTAGGTCTAATCTACCTGAAACGTTAATGTTTACGTATCTCGACAATTTGATAATTTTAAGCGATACCTACGTAAAACACCTGGAAGATCTAAAAGCAGTCTTCGACAGATTAAAGTTATTTGACCTCCGTGTGAACCGTGAGAAAAGTCACTTCGCACGCGATTCTGTAAAATTCCTAGGACTCGTGATAGTACCTGGAGGTATCCACATGGATCCGGGGAAGGTATCCGCCATCAAGGACATGGCACCACCGCAAAACGTCAAGCAGCTAAAGAGTTTATTGCAGACCTCCAGCTGGTTCCGGCGTTTCATACCAGCATACGCTGACGTCGCTAGGCCTCTGACAGACCTGTTAAAGAAGGATAGCATTTGGCGGTGGGAAACTCATCAACGAGAAGCATTCGAAACCATTAAAGAACTTCTCAATTCGGCTCCGATCTTAAAACAAGCAGATGAGACGAAGCCTTTTATTCTACGGACCGACAGTAGCGGCTTCGCCATCGGTGCAGTTTTGATGCAGGGGGAGGGGACCGACGAACGACCGATAGAATACGCCAGTCGCTTATTAAGTAACACTGAGAGAAACTACAATACAACCGAGCGCGAAGCTCTAGCAGTAGTATGGGCCGTGACCAAGTTTAGAGGCTACATTGATGGAGGTGAAGTCATCGTCAGGTCCGACCACCAGCCACTCAGATGGTTGATGAACTTGAAGTCACCGAGTGGCCGTCTTGCAAGGTGGGCTCTGACACTACAAGAGTATAACCTGCAAATAGAGTACACACCGGAAAAAGCAAACGTTATCGCCGATACGTTGTCTCGTCCTAACTGCAGCGATGAAACAGAGCTAACTAAACTAAACTAAACTAAACTTAACTAAACTAAACTAAACTAAGCTAAACCTGACTACCGTCGATATACCGACGAGGACCCCTGGTGATATAAGGTAAAATCAACTAAAGGACCCCGAAATATCGAAGATAATCCAAGATATGGAATCCGACGAACCCTTTAGGGGGAGACCGTGGGCTGACCGCGGTTATGTTTTATCAGACGGAATCCTTTATAGATATGGGCCCGAAGGAGTAGATGACGAAGAAAACGCCTGCCTCGTGGTACCCGAACATGAGCGTTCAAAGGTTCTGTCAAACTTCCACGACGATCCGACCGCCGGACACTTTGGCGTAGATCGCACACTTGCACGCATCTGCTCGCGTTTTTATTGGCCCGGCATGCGTTCTTACATAACCAAATATATTAAAGAATGTTCATCGTGTCAACGATACAAAGTAGATAACAGGAAACCACCGGGATTACTACAGACACCGGCATCAGCCAGGAGATTTGAGGTAGTATCGGTCGATTTGTTCGGCCCGCTTCCCGAGACTGCCAACAAGAACAAGTGGATACTGATCATTGAAGACGTCAGTACGCGTTGGGTAGAACTGTTCGCTCTCAATAACGCGACCAGCCCTGAATGCGCGAAGACCATAATAGACGAAGTGTTTATGAGATTTGGTGTCCCACGTCGCGTGCTGAGTGACAACGGCGTGCAGTTTATCAGCGCTGTTATGCAACAAGCCTGTCACGCTATGGGCATCGACCAATCACTCACTCCGTTATATCATCCGGAAGCCAACCAGAAATATATAGAAATGAAGGAAGGAATAAAAAGGAAGATCCTATAGAAAGGAAGAATCGTGATCTCAAGCCTCAACTAGCCATTTTGGTCGGCCGTGATCACGACACTTGGGATCAACACTTACCAGCGATAAGGTTCGCGATGAATTCTGCTGTGACTGCGAGCACCGGTTTCTCACCAGCTTATCTTACCTTCGGCAGAGAGTTACGCGCACCCGCTGACGCCGCCACACACATGCGTGCCATCCTCGAGAACGATAACTTCGTACCGGCTATTACACCTTACCTGAAGAAGCTTTCCTCCGCCCTCATAGAAGCTAGAGACGTGCACGAAAAGGCTCAAGCTGTCCAGGAAAAATTGCTGATGAAGGTCGTCGACCAGCACCCATTTATGAGAAAGGTGATCTAGTTCTTTTGAAAACGCAAGGGGCAAATGACACCAGCCAAGGTCAGACTCCTAAATTCATACCTAGACGCGATGGACCATACCGCATTAAGGAAGCTGTTAGCCCCACCACTTATCTATTAGAAAGGACGACCGACGGGGAAACGTTAGGCAAATACCACGTCTCCCAACTCACACCCTTCGTTGGCCAGGTCCAAGCACCTATACATGAGAAACGCAAGCGTGGTAGGCCGCGTAAATTTCGTGATTAGTATAGTAGCTAACGCGAACGCGAGGTCGCATCGTTCGGATTAGAGGGGGAGTTTGTAACATGCTCTACCGTTTATTAAACGTTTGTGAAACATTAAACAGTGTGTTTTACACTATTAATTTTGATATATTGATAATAATTAAAAAAATAAGATCGACTCAGAATCGGTAAGTGAACAATTTTCTCCTAACATGGGTCAAAAAACGACAAAAATGTTTGGACTTCCCATACTAAATTGATCAAGTGATCAGTCCGATTTGTATGGAAAGTCAAACAATTTTTGTCATATTTCGACCTATGTTTGTAGGAGAAAGTTGTTCACATAGGCTAATGCCATACTACAAAGAGCCTCTAGTGTCACTAGTGTTAAGAACCGGCCAGAACCGGTCTAGCTAGGCGCACCGCTCGCAGTGTGGCCGGCTCAATAGCATGTTATACGTCTATTTGCTAGGATTAGTCACTAAGCGAGTCGCTTGGCTCTTAGCAATAAGCGAGCCTCTTTGTAGTGTGGCGTTAGCCTTAGCAATCCTGAGTAAAGTGCACGGATAAAAAAATATCCTGTATTATGCACTGTCACTCACTTCAAAAAAGACAAAGTATAGAATTCGAATCCGATTCCGTTTCTGACAGTTTGTGAATCAAGAGGCTGATCTGACATACGCGCAGCACTAGATACATGAAAACTTTGTTTAGTCAACACTTTTTCTGCGAAAGTGGCGCCCTCCGCACCAAATGTACGAACATGTCTCCCAGCTCGCACGAGGGATGCTAAGCTACAATTTATAGGGCAATTCGTCACAGCGTGAACGCGAACTCCCATACTTTAGACTTGTGCCGCATGCAACTGACACTCCGGAGTTACAAGACTTGTTGCGTGGCCGTACAAACGTGAACGCTTAAGTTACTTCTGGACATAACTGCAAGGACCGCATTTTGTTTTACTGGAAATTATGTTACTCCAAAGTAACGGATGGTAGTCGTTACACTAGAAACAAAACAACATAATACTAACTTAATAACTTGTCGTGTTATATGTACTTACGTTACTATGTACAAACTAGTTTATTGCTATAATAACGAGATTTGCGGGTGGTATCTTTCGGGATATTTTTCAAATCATCAGCATACTGATATTTTTACAAACACAAGTCATGACGTACATATATAAATGTTGTAATATGTGTGCGGATGATTTAAAATTACATTTGCCTATAAATAATATAACGGACGCTAAACTTCTACAAGCAGATATTGACAGAGTAGTGGCATGGGGTAAAGTTTAAAAGTTACGTTTTAACACATCTAAATGTACAATTATTTCGTTCACGCGTGTACATTTCCCCATTCATTACGAATATAAAGTTGATGACGTCCCCATGAGACGTGTCTCAGAAGTCTGCGATCTTGGCGTTCAATTGACGAGTACACTTTCATTCCGGGAGTATATTACCGATGTTTGTAAAAAGGCATTCCGCAAGCTTGGTTTTATACTGCGCACCGCTAGTGGGTTTAGTAACGTTAAAGCAGTGATAGCTTTATACAACGCGTTGGTCAGGAGCCAGTTAGAGACTAACGCTGTTCACGCGCGCTTGCGAGCGGGCAGTTGTCATTGTCAAGGTCACGGGACAACGCGCTCGGGCCGGTGTAGATTCATTCAGCAGTTGGCCGTAGGCAGCCGTGAGGCAAGTTTGTGTGTTTCTGTAACGACGTGCCGCGCCAGTTACCTACCCGTATCGTGACCGAGATCTCGAGCGTTTTGCACCTAGGAGCGCCCGGTCCGGGTACGGACTTGTGACCCGTGTGTGTTCGCTTTGAAAAGCGCCGGGAAAGTTTTAGTTGCCTATTAGGGCATTGTGTAGTTATAAGGGTGTTAGCTGTAAGAGTTTCCCATCGGGGGTTGTGTGGAGATCGTTTTGCCAGGCGCGCGCCGGCGAGACAACGTTCAGCCCCCCTGGATTACGGACACTATTTTCTAGTAAGGTAGGACTAGCTTAATTTACTTAATTTTGCATGAGAAACCTTCGTTTCAATAAACTGTGGAACACAGTAGATGTGGTCATCACAATTGTGCGTGATCATATTTTTGGTAGCAGAGCTTAGTTGATATAATTAATTTTCATATTAAAATTAACTACATAAAATTTCATAGTAAAAATAAAAAGCGTACCTAAAAAGCGTACCTAAAAATTATTATTTTTTTGTTGAAATCTCGAGGGTATTTGAAGATCCCGAGACGATTTGAAGTACTAAGAAATTGTTCTAGTAAATTCTCGAAGCGAATGTTTCTCACTTGGTGGATCCGATAATAGATAGACACTTATATAATTGTTGTCACATACTAGTGATTTGATACGAGTTTACTCGCCTAGATGTGTATATTTTTTTTTGTGTGTCCGGATTTATTTGACGAATAGTTTCGTTCGAAAGTGTTGTTTATTAGTACCACATACTAGTGTTTGTTCCGAGTCCGCTTGCCTAGTTAAAAAAGTGGAACTAGTTTTAATTATTAGTAGTATTAAATTACGAGTATTATTATTAAAAATAGTTTTGTTTTCGTTTGTTGATAACGGTTTAGTAGTTGATTTGCGAGGTATGCCATACCGTTAATCCTATACGTTTTGTTTATACCGTTATATTGTTAGCCCTTGAAATTGGTAAGTTGCTAATAATTTATGAAAATAGTAGGGTCCGTGTATGTCGTCCGAATTTTAATTGTGTTTTATATTATCGTGACGCGACCTATTTCTATTGTTTTTTTTGTTGATGTTTACCACTTTTATATTTCTTTGTTTGCTTTGTTTATTCAACGGATTATAAATGGCTCCTACGAATCCGACCTCCGTATCCAGGGCTGGCATCCAAGGAGCTTTGCGTTGGCTTGCTTGTGCGGTCACATTAATAGACCGAGCCGACCGGGTAGGCGCGTTGCTAGCTCGGTATGGCGGGCTGGCAGCTCGGCTGCAAGACCTGGAGCGCCACGCCATGGAGTGTCGCGCGCATTATTTGGAAAACCCCCCAGCTGATGATGCCGTGTCGGAACAGCTGGAGCAGGATGTAGCCCAGGCCTATGAGCTGGCTGACCAGTTCACGGAGGCGGCTGAGAGGGCCCTGGCTGTTCGGAAGGGGGAGCCGGTTTTGAGCGGGGAGGTCAAACCTACCCCGACGGCGTTGCTAGGCCGATTGCCTACTTTGGAGATTCCCACTTTTAATGGGGATCTGTCAGCCTGGATGGGCTACATTAATTTGTTTGACAGTTTGGTGGATTCACGACGGGACTTATCCCCTAGCGAGAAGTTGGCCTATTTGCGCTCCTCCCTGCGAGGAGAGGCCAGCGCGGTAATCCAGCACCTGCTCATCAGCGACGACAACTACCAGGTGGCTCGCCAGCTTCTGGTTAGCAGGTACCAGAATGTCCGGTTACTGGCGGACACCCACGTGGCCACGATTTTGGCCCTCCCGCGAATCACGCGGGTACACCTGTTACGGAGGGAGTTGCTGAACCCGCTACTGTCAGCGGTCAACTCCCTAAGGCGATTGGACCTGCCGGTGGATCAGTGGTCCTTTATACTGCTGCACATAGTCCTCGCCAAATTGCCCGCTGAAATGAAGGGGCGTTTCGAGCAGAGGTACGGAGGCGACAGCGCCTCGTATCTCCCGCCCCTCGCGGACCTCCTTCGTTTTTTGGAGGACGAATGTAGGGTGACGGACCACCTGGAGCCCGCCCCGGTTCCAGGTGTTGGTCGTATGGTGGCGGCGAGGGAACAGCCCCGTCGCCCGACCAATCGCTATGCTGCCTTCCAGCAGTCCCCTCCCCCCGCACCGAGTGAGCGGTGCAGGTATTGCAGGGGAGATAGGCACGTGGTGCACGAATGTGCCAAATTTAGAGGCCTCCGCCCAGAGGGACGGAGGGCCGTTGCGAGACAGCGCCAATGGTGCTATAGGTGTTTGGGGGGACACATGCAGTCGGCGTGTCCCCAGACAGAGGATTGTCGTCTTTGCGGAGGGAGGCATCACCCCCTCCTTTGTTTGGACCGCAAGGACGCCGGGAGCGACCGGGGTTCGAATTCCTCGCGCACGGGCGGGGGCCCGGCAGCCCGGAACCGGTCCCCTAGAGATTCGGCGGGGCTTAGCCCCCCCGTTCAGTCCCCCCCGGAGAGGGGGAACTATAGGAGAGACGCCCCCGCCACGGGCGGGGGTAGGGGGGTACCACAAGAGTACGCCACGGTGGCGATGGGCACGGGCCCTATTTGCTACTCCCCCCCCCTAATGGAGAGGCCTCGATTGGGGTACTATGTACCGAGGCAGTATGGCAGCCTATGCCCAGCAGTGGGCGTCGTTCGGCTGACATGATGATGATGATGTACCGAGGCACGCCCCACACGGGTATTACCCTGCACCTAGGAGTGCTGTTGGTCGGGGCCAGTATGTACCCGATTGGGACCCGCTCGCCCGGTACGAGCGTCCCACATTTGGCGCGCCGACTCAGGCGCGAGGGGGACAAGTACCCCCCCAAAATTTTTAATGGCGCCCCTGTCGGACCCAACCACCCCTCCGGAGCTTGTGCTGTTGCCAACAGCCTCCGTGAATGTTTGGGGACCTAAGGGCAATGTTGTCACGGTGCGTGCCCTTTTGGACTCAGGTGCCCAGGGGTGCATAATGTCCAGGTGGCTTGTCCGACAGCTGGGTCTTTTGCTTGTGCCGCATCACGAAGCGGTACGGGGGGTGGGAGACTCGCGGATCCCTGATCCGATTGGTCGAGTTGAGTTCTCCTTCTCCCCCCACTTCGCGCCAAGGCCGAAGATCGGTGCTTCGGCGATAGTCTTTGATAAGGTGGTTGGACCACTCCCGCAAGTGCGAGTGCCGCCATCCACGATTGAGCTGACGTCTGGACTGGCTTTGGCTGATCCTTCCTTCCACCGACCGGGCCCAATACACTTGTTGATTGGTGCGGATGTCCTCGGTCGTGTACTGTGTGGAAGCAAGCGAGTTTTGCAGACAGCCGATCTTGTCGCCTTGTCCTCGTCGCTGGGTCATGTGGTGATGGGAAAGGTACCACAGACACCAGAGACCCCGTCGGTAGACCGCCAGACCATTGTCGGTTCTACTTTGTCCGACGCTCTCCAAAGGTTTTGGGAGGTGGAGGAACCTCCCACTGCCAAGCGGTTGGATCCGTTAGCGGAGGAGTGCGAATTGTTCTACCAGAACAACACTGGGCGCCTCCTCTCGGGTCGCTTGATTACCCGCTTGCCCTTCTTGGCGGTTCGCCCTCCTTTAGGGAGCTCCCGACCGATGGCCGAGAAGAGATTGTTGTCCATGGAGCGTAGGATGGCCAGGGATCCCGCATTCAAGGAGAAGTATATAGACTTCATGCGGGAGTATTTGGACCTTGGGCACATGTCCATCTCGCAGTTGCACTGGCGTAATGTGGAACATTACTTCCTGCCACACCACGCTGTTTTGAAGACTTCCAATGGGAAGATCCGCGTGGTCTTTGATGGTTCAGCGCCCACGTCAACCGGAGTGTCGTTGAATCAGTGTCTGCATGCGGGGCCGAAGTTGCATCACGATGTCTGTGATGTTTTGACCAACTTCCGCCGGCACGCTGTCGTCTTTGTGGCCGATATCCGCATGATGTTCAGACAGACCGTGATTCACCCGGAGGATAGACGATACCAGCTCATCCTTTGGCGTGAGGATCCCCAGGATCCGATGTTGGCTTACGAGCTGAACACCAACACTTATGGTTTGCGGTCGAGCCCCTTTGTGGCGATCCGTTCGCTTTTGGAGCTCGCAGAGCGCGAACGGCTACGCTATCCCCGGGCATCTGCTCTTATTGAGGGGGGGGCCTTATTTGTCGACGATATCTGCACGGGGGCCTCGAGCTTAGATGAGGCTCTCGTCTTACGTGATGAGCTGATTGCGCTCTTGAGGGCTGGTGGCTATGAGTTGCGAAAGTGGCTGTCTAACTCACCGGACCTATTGGCAGATTTGCCTAAGGACCACCAGCAAGAGCCGCTCCTCTTTGAAAATCCGGAGACTCCAGACATGCTGTCTGTTTTGGGAGTCCAGTATCGACCAGTCCCGGATTTGTTCACATATAGATTGGAACTGCCAGACCCAAAGGTCTGGACTAAACGCACGGTGCTGTCTACTGTAGCCCGTACCTTTGATCCGAACGGTTGGCTCAGCCCTGTAGTGTTTTCGATGAAGTGCTTCCTACAGGAGCTCTGGGCTGCGGAATTGTCATGGGATGAGCCCCTCTCTGGTAGCCTCCTACGAGAGTGGGTGAGGTTCGTGTCATCCCTACCCGACGTCAATCGGGTTTGTATACCGAGGCAAATGCTGCCTTCGGGAAAGTTTAAAGCCTCCCTGCACGGCTTTTGTGACGCGTCCGAAAGCGGATACGCGGCAGCCGTTTACATCCGAACGGTGGATGCAGCAGGCGTTGTCGCCGTACACTTAGTTACGGCCAAGAGTAAGGTCGCCCCCCTTCGGACTCGGCTAACCATTCCGAAGTTGGAGTTGTCCGGCGCCACTCTCTTAGTACGGCTACTCAATCATGTTGCCGACACCTTGGGAAACGGTGTCGACTTGGAGTCGATATTTGCGTGGTCTGACAGCCAGGTCGTCCTTTGTTGGCTGAAGAGTTCAGTCCACACCCTTGAGGTTTTTGTGGCCAACCGGGTCTCACAAATTCAGACTTCAAAGGCCCCGTTGATTTGGCGCCACGTACCGGGCGAACTGAACCCCGCAGATTGTGCCTCCCGCGGCTGTGAGGCGCCTGAGTTAGTGGACCACCACCTATGGTGGAGTCCATCATGGTTGTTACGGCCTGAGCGCTCATGGCCTGCCACCCCGGCTGTGGCCAGAGTCCCAGACCTAGGCATGCGTGTTCACGCCGTGGAGACGGTGGCGGCTCCGCAGATGGAGTTTTTGTTAGACCGCTACAGTTCTCTTGATAAGTTGCTCGGCGTGACTGCTTGGATGAGGCGCTTTGTGCGAAATTGTCGCCAGCCTCAGGAGAAATCGTTGTCTCCGGTCCTCGCCCCACAAGAGCGGCAAGACGCTCTGTTGCATTGGTTGCGAGTGACGCAACAGCGAGAGTTTGAACCGGAGCTGAAAGCCCTGCGCTCAAGTAAGTCCAAGTTGAAGGGACCCTTGGTGCGGTTGAATCCCTTCTTGGACAGTACCGGATTGCTGCGTGTCGGAGGTAGGCTCAGACATGCCAACCTGCCGTACGGATCACGCCACCCTTTGTTGCTCCCCAAGGATGGACCGTTAGTTAGACTGTTGATTACAGACCGACATGTAAAGAATGCTCATGCCGGTTGTAATGCTTTGACCGCGCTCCTCCAACGAGAGTTCTGGATTTTGTCAGCGCGGAGAATAATCCGATCCGTTATTTTTCGTTGTCTCCCGTGTTATCGTTTGCGCGCCGATACGATGCAGCCCCAGATGGGTGATTTGCCTGCCGATCGAGTGAACGAATCGATGCCCTTCTCAGGAGTTGGAACGGATTTTGCGGGGCCATTTACCGTTAAGACATCGCGGCTTCGTAATGCTAGAACGGAAAAGGCTTACTTGTGTGTATTTGTTTGTTTGGCCACTAAAGCGGTCCACCTGGAGGTGGTTAGTGCCCTCACCACAGAAGCCTTTGTAGCCACGTTGAATCGTTTTGTGTCTCGCCGCGGAATGCCGTCGTTAATCAGGTCCGATTGTGGAACCAATTTCAAGGGCACCGATAGGTATTTAAAGGAAGTTTGTGAATTTTTGGATAGGAATAATTTTGAGATCGGATCCACACTCTCTCGCAGAGGGGTACGATGGCAGTACTCCCCGCCATCCTGCCCCCACTGGGGAGGGATTTTTGAAGCAACTGTAAAGGCCGCTAAAACTCACCTTCGTCGCGTTATTGGGGAGACGGTCCTCACGTTTGAGGAACTCGCGACCGTATTTTGTAAGGTTGAGGCGGTCCTCAACTCGCGTCCGTTGTGTCCGTTGTCTTCGGACGCGAATGATTTAGAGGCCCTTACGCCGGGCCATTTTTTGATTGGCAGACCGCTTAACGCCTTGCCGGAATATCCTTATTCCGAAGTGCCCTCCGGACGGCTCTCGCGATTTGAATTGCTCCAGCAGCTTACGCAGAGTTTTTGGCGCCGTTGGCATCTGGAGTATTTGCACATTTTGCAGCAACGCGTTAAGTGGTCGGATAGGACGACCCCACCCAAGACCGGAGACCTCGTGTTGGTAAAGGATCCAAACCTGCCGCCCCTCCGCTGGCGTTTAGGACGCATTGTTCAGCTTCATCCGGGGTCGGATGGTGTGCCCAGGTTTGCCGAGGTCCTGGTGGGGGACTCTGTTTTGAAGCGAGCGATCGCTACCCTCTCTCGCCTACCCTTAGATTGAGTTGGCGGACAGTTTGCTACTGTCCGGGACGGGGGGATGTTCACGCGCGCTTGCGAGCGGGCAGTTGTCATTGTCAAGGTCACGGGACAACGCGCTCGGGCCGGTGTAGATTCATTCAGCAGTTGGCCGTAGGCAGCCGTGAGGCAAGTTTGTGTGTTTCTGTAACGACGTGCCGCGCCAGTTACCTACCCGTATCGTGACCGAGATCTCGAGCGTTTTGCACCTAGGAGCGCCCGGTCCGGGTACGGACTTGTGACCCGTGTGTGTTCGCTTTGAAAAGCGCCGGGAAAGTTTTAGTTGCCTATTAGGGCATTGTGTAGTTATAAGGGTGTTAGCTGTAAGAGTTTCCCATCGGGGGTTGTGTGGAGATCGTTTTGCCAGGCGCGCGCCGGCGAGACAACGTTCAGCCCCCCTGGATTACGGACACTATTTTCTAGTAAGGTAGGACTAGCTTAATTTACTTAATTTTGCATGAGAAACCTTCGTTTCAATAAACTGTGGAACACAGTAGATGTGGTCATCACAATTGTGCGTGATCAAACGCTGTATTATGGACCCCACACGAAAAGAAATATGTCCTAATGATAGAAATAATACAAAAGAAGTTTCTACGATTTTTATATTTCAAACAATATGGAGTGTATCCTTTTTACCCACTTATGTATCCCACTCTGTTCATTTTGGGCATGCCGGGCTATAATGAGCTAAGTGTGATGGGCTTAGATAATTGGTGTGAATGTAAGAAATTATTTATTATCCTTACTTATATTATAAATGCGTCTCTGTCTGTCTGTGTGTTACACAATCACACCTAAACTACTGAACCGATTTAAATGAATTTTGGTACAGAGATAGTCTAGAGCCTGAGAAAGGACATAGGCTATTTTTTATTCCTGAAAAATATCACCTTCCCGCGGGATAACGTCGTGTAGTACACGCGGGCGAAGCCGCGGGCGGAAGGCTAGTTTATTATAAGAGCTTGTTTTTTCCTTCTTTTTAGTGATTGTGTACACAAATTATATGCTTGTATGTTTTTGAAAAGTACTCGCCAAGGCCTTTTCACCATATTGATACTAGCTTTCCGTCCGCGGCTTCGCCCGCGTGAACTTCACGACGTTATCCTGCGGGAATGTGATATTTTTCCAGGATAAAAAGTAGCCTATGTTCCTCTCCAGGCTACAAAGTATCTGTGTCCCAAATTTCAGCCAAATCCATTCAGCCGTTTTGGCGTGATATAGTAACAAACATCCAAACATCCAAACATCTAAACTTTCACATTTATAATATTATACTAGTAGGATTTAAACAATAATAACTAGTGTTAATCGGGGTGACATAACATTTTATGATACATTAATCCGTTCAAAAGTTATGGTGAAATAAAGAAACTTACATAAGTTATTTAAATTTTTACTTTTTTGCATTCACAATGCAATTTTTATCATAGAAAAATGGAAAATAAAGTATTGAGAAAAAAAAAGACCCTTCTTTTTTATGATAAAAATTGCATTGTGAATGCAAAAAAGTAAAAATTTAAATAACTTGCAATAGTAAATTCTTCTTAAGCGATTGTCAAATATCTGGAAAGGTATTTTTTTCGCGTGTGGGGGTAGTAATATCCTCACATTGATGAAATTAACACTGGCTATACAGCGTGTAAGAAGTATTTGATAAATTCGACGCTTCTCGTAACGACTCCGTAGCTCAGTGGTTATGTGATGGCACCAAAATGTGCCTTACACTATAGGTATCATAAACGATAAAAAATAAACTTTGAGAGTAAAAAAAACACAGTTCCTAAAATTCAATAGACGCTTGACTAAGTGCCACATATGGTTAAAATAAAACGACTCAGAAATGCAATATTCAAGCCAATAATATTTCGTAATTGTATTTCTTTGACCACTTAAAGAAATCATAAATTTTAGTTAGGCATGACGTTTAGTTGTAAATGCGTCTCAAAATCAAGAAAAAACCAATCCTTGAAACAAAACAGCAGAGGTTTTTGTAATCATAAATTTGTCACTCGAGAGTGCAAACCGACAAGCTGACGCCTATTTAATACGTATAAAAAATCACAGTGAAACGCAACGAATTATATGAGCAACGACTGATATGCAAAAAGGAACCTTGTGTCTTGATTAGTTAAAACTATGAAGACATAATTGAGTTTTCCCGATGTTTATTTAAGCTTAAAATTGCAGATATTACGCAGAATCATTCTCTATCTTTCAGGAGTCAAGCATGACATACTCACAATCACCTACAGCGCATTCTAGTCGTCTAGAATTCTATTTGGATCTAAGCGCTTTTGAACACATGGCGCCATCTAGTGAGTGGAAGGTTGGAGCTGCGCCTAACGAGTTGATTAGCCAATCAGGTCACAAGGAGGCGGGGTGTTTTGCAAAATGCGCTGGCGCAGACTTAAAGAAGATTGGTCCGTGAAGACAAATAGTTAAGACCTAATTTAGGATACATAGATTTAGCGTAGTTGTAAGAAGGTTATTATTGTAAGCTGGTGGGGAGAAACAAACAAGGGGATTATTCAGGGTCGCGCGGCCTGTTAGAGCGGTCATTTTTAATCTTACGGGAGGGAAAATTTCTGGAGTATTAAAATTGTTAATATTCATTATATAAAACTTTGTAAATCACCATTGCTTGTAAAGTAATAGAATCAGTGTGGCGAATCAGCAAGGTGTTATAAAGCTAAGTATATTGTGAATCCTTTTGAGGTGAACTTATTTGACTTTAATCTAATATTGTAATAAAACTGATGATAATAATAAATATTAAGCAAACATAATGAAAATCGTTCTCACACCTTTTAAAGTCAAAATAAGTACACAATCTTTTATTGCAATTTTCTTGTGTTCACATTTCTTTGTTTAGAATAATTAGATTAATCGGCAGGAATTGGGTTTTTTATTACTTTGCTTCGTTTTCCCAATTCCATTGATTTTATCAGCCGTAGGAACAGAAGCAAAGAACCATTTCTTTCTAACGAGAGAATATTGGTTAAAATAGTCAAGAGTTTCGAATTAAATTCAATTTGAAGTAATAAATTAATATAACATCTTATTCTGTATTCATATTTATTTCCCATTATAGGAACCTCTTTTCAATGAATTCATAATTAATTTTATTAATTATTTTCTTAGAGTTGAAGTAGATATAATTGAATTTTAATAATTGAGTTACTTTCGAATAGTAACAAACATTTCTGGAGGATAAGACTATAGCAACTAAACTTTCCTTTCCTTGAATCTGACATAATGCCTTCGATGGCATTTGGATATTTGATCTGTTATATGGTTATAGATAAAGTACAATGTCATTAAGAGTCCTTCGAATGGATTCTAAATTTTGATTGGAGACAAAATTGATAGCTTCAGACAATTGGTTTGAAGTCAGCTTAATTGAAACTTATTTCAAATCACATTTAAATAAGCTGGATTATAGTTAGGATAGGAAATAGAGATAGGTATACTAGGTGATCTGTGATGAAATAGGACTTGCACAGGGTGTTTAAATCCTGGGGTGTTTGACCGCTTGAGGCTGCGAGCTAGTCATTCCACCCACTGACTTTAATCGAATGAGGGCCCTTGACTATAAGAGATTATTCTCTTAGACTACTGAACGGGATGCTCTGGCCGGCACTCGCGAGCTCAGCCTTATTGAGCCTAAAGGCTATCTGCGTGTGGGTTTCAGTGAACGGGTAGCAGCATTTCTGGGTCGTCGTCACACTTGCACTTCCATAGCGTTCAGCCATCGCCCGATTTGGCCAAATCGAACTTTCTCAATTAATACAAATATGAATAAATAAAGTATACCATGGTATTATGGGGAAGGTGTCTAGCGAACACCTTATAAAATAAAGTAAATAAATGTCCACATCCTGGAGATGTCTGACATACGCTTCGCAGCGTAACAAAGATGGCTGACGTTCCCCAAATAATAAACCTCAGAAGGGTTTTTCCTAGAAGGTTTTGTAGGCGCTACTAAACGACCAGAGCGTAATCCACTACGTGAGCAGACATCTATTGGTTATAGCTTAGGAATTAGAGTAGAAGAGAGGCGAAGGTCGCGATCAGATTAAAACAATTTGCATTTTAATATTAACAAGCTTCGCAATGTTATTTAAAACCATAGGCCTGCGGAATGATGGATTTATCTCGATGAGCTTCCGTTCTATTCACACGCAGCTACTAAATAGTACAAACATAAACACGATTCGCAGATCACTTAGATGCCAGTAACATCGACTTTCACCAAGACCACCAAATACATAGAAACACATTATAACTAGACGATCACATATACAAATCAGGGTTAGAGCCACTACAGAAAATGGTGTCGTGTCGACCAGGATTCCAAATACGTATTCGAAATAACGATACGATTGGATCAAAAGGACCAAATAATTATAATAAATAAATAAAACAAAAATAAATAAAATAAACACAACGTAGAAATCGTGGTCAGTTGAAAGGAATACTTTTACAGGGAAGTTAGCCGAGACATCTTTCGGCGCAATCACCGTAGATTAGCATAGGAAAAAAAATATTGAAAGTGCACAAGCTGATCTAAAACCCTCATGAAGGTGGCCACCTATATATAAAAAAAGAGAAGGAGAAAAAACTAACTCCTCAAAAAAAAAAAAAAAAAGGGAAAGACAGCTATTTGAAACCCGTCTGACGAGGTATTCAAAATCAGTATAGGGTCAGGTTTAGGATTGTGTACGGAAGGTGACAATATTGAATCCACACGCGTCCTTTAAAATAATTTTAAATCATATAAAATTTATTTTATCACACCTCATCTTAAAAGCTGAAGGGTATACAACACCGTCGACAAGACGAGTTTGTTGCAGCAAGAAATTATATAAGACCATGTTTAATCTAATAACCGGGGAGAGGAAAATTATTTAATTACTACTACTAACTATTTGTTACAAAGTAGCAAAAATAATACCCTATAATTTCATATTACAACAGCCGACGAATTCCATTTGCATTGTTTGAAAGTGTAAACTGCATGTTGCTATTTCTTGTGTGTCCTTTTTGCAGGTCGTTGCTCAAAACTTGCTTGTTTGTTATTCAAAACATAATAACGTTTAGGAAATCTTCTGATTACAATTGTTGCAAACGCAAGTTAAAAATAAAAATATCGGGTCAGGTAGTGCCGTGCCGAGGTCGTAGAGTATGGCGGGTCGACCTTTTTCTATTACTTCATTTCCAATATTCTAACAATAAAAAATTGCATCGTAAATACAGAAAACAAAAAGTCAAAATTATAATTATAATCAACAACGAAATAACGTTCGGTAAAACGTTAGGTCGCGTGTAGAGCAAGTAGGTACAGATAGGTCAAGTTAAACGTTGGTTTAGAGATTATTGTTAGTAAATTAGACAGTCAAAAGGCTAGGATCTTTAAAAAATCGGACATCGAGTACGATAGATTCTGTTAGTACGGCGTCGCAGGTAGTAGGAAGCGTGAAACAAAAGACCAATTGTTACTGGTTTTACAAAAAAGATAGAGAAATCTTTACACAAAAGTTCGGGCTAGCTAATAAACAAAACATTCACGAGTTATGAAAGTTCAACAAAAAAAAACACCATTCATAAAACGTAAATTTTAAAAACAAATCTTTGATGATTCAATTGTGTTTCTAAGGTTAGAGTATAGTTTAAAATGTAAGTTAGCTAATAGATTATTATTAATCTTTAATTAAGATATTACATACAGCAAGAATATTCTTTATTTATACATTACAATCTCATTGTTCTCAAAATTCCAACTGCAGAACTGGGACTTTGAGATAATTGTGAGAACGATTTATCGAATTGTGAATTCCCGGTGTCACTTTATCTAGAAATTAAGGGTTACTTTATTGATGGAAAGTCTATCAGTGGAAGATTGACAGAACAAAGTGTCTGATATACTTTAATTAAGTATTAATATTAAATGGTTTTAAGTTACTCCTGTCTTTAATAGAAAAGCATTTCAAGTTATTAGGTATGAGATAAGTACCTATTGTTTAGCCTCAATGGTTGACTAAACAAGTTAACGACTTTTCTATCATCTAGAATAATAATAAGGATTGGATATAGATGCTACGAGGAGGGATCTCAGCACATAAATTATGATTAATCAAGGAGTGGATTGATTGAGACAGACACATAGATTCATTCACATAGGCTTGTTACATACAATAGCAAGTAAATCATAATTTAATTGCGGGTTCGAACCTCGCAATGAACTAACTGTGTTATTTAAAAGTAAGCTATTATTCAACGACTCCGATAGGTCAGCGATCAGAGCATTCACTCGGACAGTGAAAGGTCCCGGGTTCGATTCCCGGCGGAGCTATTTGGAGAATGGGTTGGTTGTCTGATATTCCATTTTCAATAATAAAGATTGCATTGTGTATAAAAAAAAGAAAGGTTAAGGTTAATTGTATTTATTATACACCAATTATCTGACTTATGTAATGATTATGATCAGTGTCAGTTGTGTTTTGTAGTTTTACAATTACTGGAGATAAGACCATGCGGTAAAAGGTTTTCGATCTACCATTATGAGCCAGATACTTTATCTTCTTTAAGTTAGATTTAATAAGATTATTCCAGCAACGCATGTTATGGTTGAAGGCTTGAGACTGTTTCGAATACAGTTTAATGAATTGGTTGGCGCAATAAATTCACAAACAAATGTGAATTGAAGGAAAAAAAGTGTTTTAATTATGTTAAAAAAATAATTACATAGAGTGTGGTGTGAGACTGTTTCGAATACAGTTAAATGATTAAATTGGTTGATGCAATATACTCAAAATCAAATGTGAATTGAAGAAAAGTATGTGTTAATTATGTTTAAAACTATTACATAGAGTATGGTATGAGACTGTTTCGAATACAGTTAAATGATTAAATTGGTTGGTGCAATAAATTCAAAATCAAATGTGAATTGAAGAAAAGTAGTTTTAACTATGTTTAAACTATTACACTTGGAGTGTTGTGTAACTGTTTCGAATACGGTATGAAATTTAAATGGGTTGGAGCAATTAACTTATAATCAAGTGCGATGTTTGAGACATTATGTGAAACAAAAGAAAGGGCAGTTCGAAGACAATTATCATTGTCTCTGTGGAGAAGAAGCCAGGAATATGCGTAAATATATTATTAATAAGGCTAATTTACTATTAAGGATATGATAATAATTTAATGCAAATCTCAAGACTATGAATGACAGTAGAGTGTAAGAAAAGGGGAGAGGTTATTGTTGTGTTAGATACAGGTGAAATTCTAACTTTCTGTCATATGTCAATAATTACATAATAATATGGTGTAACATGAGTGGGTTTTGGTCAATTGCCAAGTCCAGTACTTCGAAGTGGCTTCTGACCGCTAATATCTTTGTAGCTGATAACAAACACGATTGTTATTCAGTGCCGAGAAAGGCAGTACGTTTGTTTGAAATGTTGTGAAGTAGACTATTATAAATAAGTTGTATGGTTAAGTGTAATTATAATAATAGAAGATATTCTATTGATAAGAATGTCTCCAGTCAATATTTAAGATTCTGTACGAATCCAGATAAACGTTAAAAAAAACCTGAATACCTAATTAAAATTTAAAAAACTTAGCTAAATCATTATTAGCCAATAAAATTAATGAATTGAAAGATTATTATTATTATTATCAGGATTGAGCCATTTGAATGATTAATACTTTTTACATAAGTGATCTTGTTTAGATAAAAAAAAGTGAGTAATTAGTAATAATAAATAACCCTATAAGAAACATAAGATTACAAGAAATCTTATTAGAAAACATGAGATAGCAAATCATTTGGGACTTAGTAAACCGGAGTGGTAATATTGAAAAAAATTATATAGAAGTTTCGTGAAAATATCATAAGAGCGGCTGAATCTAGGGTAGTTAAATACAATAAAAATCTCCGAATAATACGATACTGTATATACCTTAATACGTGCAATCACGAATGAGATCAAAGGCAGCTAACGCTATAGCCTGATGGTTAGCAAAATTCAGGAATTCCACAGTGATATTACTTATTTTCAAAGCTAGAAACAAAAACCTAAAAAGAATAAAATAATAGATTAAAAAAAACGGCTTTCATCACATAAAGAATTCTGAAAGACTGTTTATAAACATAAACAGATATTCTATGACAACATTCGTAAATATTCAAAATATTGATTTTCAGAGCAGAACGCATCAATGTTTGACAATATTTTTTTTAACCCATCAAAGTGGTTATAAAAAAAAAATCATATCATAAAAATTAAAAACAGAGCATAACATTGCAATGGCAACGTTACAACGCTATCCATTTATATAAATATTACATGAATACCGACGAAAGAGCGTTAAAGTAATTAAGCTCTGATATTATTGTCAAACAGATGGCCGATCAAAACTAAAACACAATTGATTTTTTTTGCAAGCTTTGAAATTTTATGACACCTTCATTAACAATGGGTCACAGTGTATCTAAATTAGAGGCCAGAAACGCTGTGGTTTAAAGACAAATTTACAGTTGTTTTTTTTTTCTTTGTCCATAAAGTGAAGTTTATTTAGAATATATTCAAAGATTCCTAGAGTAGCTTAGGTAACTGAAATTGTTTACAGTTGCCTAATCTGGGAGAGGCATGTGATGGCACCAAAATGTGCCTTACACTATAGGTATCATAAACGATAAAAAATAAACTTTGAGAGTAAAAAAAACACAGTTCCTAAAATTCAATAGACGCTTGACTAAGTGCCACATATGGTTAAAATAAAACGACTCAGAAATGCAATATTCAAGCCAATAATATTTCGTAATTGTATTTCTTTGACCACTTAAAGAAATCATAAATTTTAGTTAGGCATGACGTTTAGTTGTAAATGCGTCTCAAAATCAAGAAAAAACCAATCCTTGAAACAAAACAGCAGAGGTTTTTGTAATCATAAATTTGTCACTCGAGAGTGCAAACCGACAAGCTGACGCCTATTTAATACGTATAAAAAATCACAGTGAAACGCAACGAATTATATGAGCAACGACTGATATGCAAAAAGGAACCTTGTGTCTTGATTAGTTAAAACTATGAAGACATAATTGAGTTTTCCCGATGTTTATTTAAGCTTAAAATTGCAGATATTACGCAGAATCATTCTCTATCTTTCAGGAGTCAAGCATGACATACTCACAATCACCTACAGCGCATTCTAGTCGTCTAGAATTCTATTTGGATCTAAGCGCTTTTGAACACATGGCGCCATCTAGTGAGTGGAAGGTTGGAGCTGCGCCTAACGAGTTGATTAGCCAATCAGGTCACAAGGAGGCGGGGTGTTTTGCAAAATGCGCTGGCGCAGACTTAAAGAAGATTGGTCCGTGAAGACAAATAGTTAAGACCTAATTTAGGATACATAGATTTAGCGTAGTTGTAAGAAGGTTATTATTGTAAGCTGGTGGGGAGAAACAAACAAGGGGATTATTCAGGGTCGCGCGGCCTGTTAGAGCGGTCATTTTTAATCTTACGGGAGGGAAAATTTCTGGAGTATTAAAATTGTTAATATTCATTATATAAAACTTTGTAAATCACCATTGCTTGTAAAGTAATAGAATCAGTGTGGCGAATCAGCAAGGTGTTATAAAGCTAAGTATATTGTGAATCCTTTTGAGGTGAACTTATTTGACTTTAATCTAATATTGTAATAAAACTGATGATAATAATAAATATTAAGCAAACATAATGAAAATCGTTCTCACACCTTTTAAAGTCAAAATAAGTACACAATCTTTTATTGCAATTTTCTTGTGTTCACATTTCTTTGTTTAGAATAATTAGATTAATCGGCAGGAATTGGGTTTTTTATTACTTTGCTTCGTTTTCCCAATTCCATTGATTTTATCAGCCGTAGGAACAGAAGCAAAGAACCATTTCTTTCTAACGAGAGAATATTGGTTAAAATAGTCAAGAGTTTCGAATTAAATTCAATTTGAAGTAATAAATTAATATAACATCTTATTCTGTATTCATATTTATTTCCCATTATAGGAACCTCTTTTCAATGAATTCATAATTAATTTTATTAATTATTTTCTTAGAGTTGAAGTAGATATAATTGAATTTTAATAATTGAGTTACTTTCGAATAGTAACAAACATTTCTGGAGGATAAGACTATAGCAACTAAACTTTCCTTTCCTTGAATCTGACATAATGCCTTCGATGGCATTTGGATATTTGATCTGTTATATGGTTATAGATAAAGTACAATGTCATTAAGAGTCCTTCGAATGGATTCTAAATTTTGATTGGAGACAAAATTGATAGCTTCAGACAATTGGTTTGAAGTCAGCTTAATTGAAACTTATTTCAAATCACATTTAAATAAGCTGGATTATAGTTAGGATAGGAAATAGAGATAGGTATACTAGGTGATCTGTGATGAAATAGGACTTGCACAGGGTGTTTAAATCCTGGGGTGTTTGACCGCTTGAGGCTGCGAGCTAGTCATTCCACCCACTGACTTTAATCGAATGAGGGCCCTTGACTATAAGAGATTATTCTCTTAGACTACTGAACGGGATGCTCTGGCCGGCACTCGCGAGCTCAGCCTTATTGAGCCTAAAGGCTATCTGCGTGTGGGTTTCAGTGAACGGGTAGCAGCATTTCTGGGTCGTCGTCACACTTGCACTTCCATAGCGTTCAGCCATCGCCCGATTTGGCCAAATCGAACTTTCTCAATTAATACAAATATGAATAAATAAAGTATACCATGGTATTATGGGGAAGGTGTCTAGCGAACACCTTATAAAATAAAGTAAATAAATGTCCACATCCTGGAGATGTCTGACATACGCTTCGCAGCGTAACAAAGATGGCTGACGTTCCCCAAATAATAAACCTCAGAAGGGTTTTTCCTAGAAGGTTTTGTAGGCGCTACTAAACGACCAGAGTGTAATCCACTACGTGAGCAGACATCTATTGGTTATAGCTTAGGAATTAGAGTAGAAGAGAGGCGAAGGTCGCGATCAGATTAAAACAATTTGCATTTTAATATTAACAAGCTTCGCAATGTTATTTAAAACCATAGGCCTGCGGAATGATGGATTTATCTCGATGAGCTTCCGTTCTATTCACACGCAGCTACTAAATAGTACAAACATAAACACGATTCGCAGATCACTTAGATGCCAGTAACATCGACTTTCACCAAGACCACCAAATACATAGAAACACATTATAACTAGACGATCACATATACAAATCAGGGTTAGAGCCACTACAGTTAGAGCAGTCGCCCGGATTGCGAAAGGTCGTGGGTTCGAGTCCCATCGGAGCTGGTTGTGAGACGGGTCGATTTTTTCTAAATACTTTATTTTCCATTAAACTTACATAAATAATAAATAAATAAATTACTTCTTACATTCACACCAATTATCTAAGCCCATTTTAATTTCATTAAGAAACTGTATCATGGAAAACTTGATAACGGATAAATATATACTTAAATACTTTTTTGTTTGTAAATACATACTTAATATACATAGTTTACACCCAGACCAAGACAAATAGACATGTTCATGCACACAAATATTTGTCTTGTTCGGGAATCGAACCCGAGACCACTGGCGCAGAAGGTGGGTAGCCCCTACGCCAAATCGGTCGTCAAAACTACATACATTAGCCCTAAACACAGATTACACTCCTCAAATCCTTTGACGACCTCCGTGGCCGAGTGTACGCACCGGTTTTCCAGGTGCCGCTATCTCTAGAGGTCCCGGGTTCGATCCCCAGTCGGGTAAATATTGAAATAGTAGATTTCATTACAAGTGCGGAAAGTCTGTCATTGCAAAGAGTTCCGACAAATGTCTACCCGAGCCGAGGCGCAGCCGAAGGTGAGGGTTGACAGTCGGAACAAGTTGCAATGACGGTTCCGCACGTGTACTGAACAACTATTTTTAATACAGTTGCGAAAAAATTAAGCAATTTAATAAAATAATAAAACACAATAAACTCAACTACTATGCGATTATTATAAGAATAGGACTGTCAAAACGGCCATATTTGTTTGCGTTTCGCTTCCACTTCAGGGTGTATGATGTGCAAGAAAAGGAACAAAGATCAAAAATGCCGTTTGACAGTCCTATTCTTTTAATAATCACAGTAAGTAATCGTAAAAGAATTTATGCAGAGACTTTTTTTTTGTTTTCTTCACCCATTCTGGGTTGGCAAAGGAAACTATGATCATACAGCCAAGGCTTCAGTAGAATTTTTTTATTGATATGAAATGAAAATTAAATTAAATGAGATGAAATGAAATGAAACCTAACAAAAGCAATCCGAATCCTACAGGAGCGCCTTTCCTTATTTCTCTCTTTTACCACATCGTTTTCCATTAAAGCACTAATTCCACCATACTAAGTACCTACCACAATAAAAACCAGAAAAAACTAATTTATATAATTAAGAAATAAGGTCCCTCATTTTCTTTTCATTTACTTGCGCAAACTCCTATAAGCAGATACTATGGTAAATAGTGCACGTCATACCATATTTAGTAATCTGTGGTC
This sequence comes from Crambus lathoniellus, assembly GCA_949710035.1. Classification (NCBI taxonomy): domain Eukaryota; kingdom Metazoa; phylum Arthropoda; class Insecta; order Lepidoptera; family Crambidae; genus Crambus; species Crambus lathoniellus. The sequence continues at coordinate 14,103,445 of OX453306.1, forward strand.
ATACAGCCAATTTAATGTATAGTTAAAATTACATTTAAATCTGATATTGAAACAAATTAGTAGCTTCTTTTTAGAAATATTTGCATGAATCATAAAATATTTCTATGATTTTTTTTTAGTAAAAACTTCGTGGTTGGTTTTTTCTTTTTAATAGACAATATTTTGACAGTTGGGAAAGAAAACGCACGAGTTCGGGAAAGGTAAAGAAAAAGTTCGAGTGTGTAATAGCCCGCATCCCGAACGCTATACGTCCCTGCAATACGCCACTTTTTGAGCAACTGTATTAAAAACGAATTTTTCAATATTTCCTCGGGTCTGGGTGCAGTATGTGGTAATACCCGTCGTTGTTTCCAATTTCCATAACACTAGTGCTCAAGCTACTATTATTTGGTATTGGAACAATGTGATGGTGTCTAATATTTATTTATTTATTTACACTCCTTGGGCAGTCGTGTAAAAATACAGAAGTTCGCTACCTCAGTTTTTTTTTAACTTTTAAAAATCAAAACGTTACTTTGTTTTCCTCCACATAACAAACTATAAACATAATAAACTACTTATAAACTGCATTCAGCCCAGCCATACTTGTGTGTTGGGAAATAATGGAATAACGTCTTTATATTAATCATAACTGATCATTTAAATTAAAAGTAAAATTATCATGTTACTGAAGATAACGGACAATTAAAAGTTAAGATAAAGAGGAGAGTTAGTAAAGGAAAAGAATTGAGTACAAGTTAACAGCCAAATTTATTGAGTTCAATATAAAAATGGCACGTGATGTTACTTAGACTAACTTAATAATAAATTCGATAATATAATTAGTAGTACCGCGGTTAACGGAGGGTATCGCGGTTAACGGAGGGATTCGTGGAGGAGAAGAATACGATGCGTTTAGAGAAAGGTCCAAGGTCGTGGAGGCGGCATAGTAGGGAACCGCCCCACAGGTCACAGCGCTCTTCAGTGGAGGCGGCGCGTGGCAGGAGACACATCAGTAGCGGGCGATTCCGGAGACGCGTGGTAGAAGAAACGTCCCATCTCAGTGGATATAACGTCGATAACTTCCTCGATAATGGTAGACTTGAGTGGAGATCACTTATACGCAGTTCACTTGTAGTAGGTCACTTGTAGACCATTTGTAGATTTAGTACCTAGTTGTAGACTGAATGAAGGCTAAGTATGGAATGAATCATTCCATACTTAGCCTTCATACAGTCTACAACTAATCTATAAATACGGCCACAGTCTAGATGGCTGATCATTCCGAATGATCAGCCATCTAGACTGTGGCCGTATTTATATCCGAGCACGATTTGTTCCAGAGCAATTTAAAATTTGTATTAGAATTTGAATATAGAAGTTAGTTTACAGAGTTTTTAATAAAAAACTAAATATCCGAAGAGCATGTTTGACAGAAATATCAAAAGAAAATAACAAAGTGACAGCTATTAGTGTTTTGACAGTGTCAATTGAATCCTACTAATATTATAAATGTGAAAGTTTAGATGTTTGGATGTTTGGATGTTTGTTACTCAATCACGCCGAAACGACTGAACGGATTTGGCTGAAATTTGGGACACAGATACTTTGTAGCTTGGAGAGGAACATAGGCTACTTTTTATCCCGGGAAAATGTCACATTCCCGCGGGATAACGTCGTGTAGTTCACGCGGGCGAAGCCGCGGGCGGAAAGCTAGTAATAAATAAAATTGTAAATTAAAATGTAAGATATTATGTGTTTAAGTGAAATAAAGAAAGTTTCGCAGCAATATCTAGGATCGCTGGAAAAATACTAAAATTCCATAATAACAAAATAAGTAGCTAGAACTTAAAGCTGTTTTCCTACGATACGTCTACATAAATCTTTACAAAGATTGTTGTTGAGATGAAAATTAAGGCGATGATTCCCGACCGAAATAGGCACGCTAACGCTTGCTCGGCCGCGCGCGATACACTTCACGTGGACGCGGCGGCAGCCGGCAGTGAACTGTAAACTTGCGAGCGCCCCGTGAATCGAAAATCACTTAAAATTCAATTTAAAATTAAATAATAAAAATGTTAAACTTATGACGGCCGGAATCCCTCGGCTATTCAAAGAAAATTATTATCGAAAAATGGAAAATGAAGTATTTAGAAAAAATCGACCCGTCTCAAAACTAGCTCCGATGGGACTCGAACCTACGACCTTTCGCTTTCCGGGCGACTGCTCTAACCACTGAGCTACGGAGTCGTTACGAGAAGCGTCGAATTTATCCAATACTTCTTACGCACTGTATAGTCAGTGTTAATTTCATCAATGTGGAGATATTACTACCCTCACACGCGAAAGAAATACCTTTCCAGGTATTTGGCAATCGCTAAAGATGAAATTACTATTGCAACTTATTTTAATTCTTAGTTTTTTGCATTCACAATGCAATTTTTTTTATTACTGAAAAATGGAAAATGAAATATTTAGAAAAAATCGACCCGTCTCACAACTAGCTCCGATGGGACGCGAACCCACGACCTTTCGCTTTCCGGGCGACTGCTCTAACCACTGAGCTACGGAGTCGTTACGAGAAGCGTCGAATTCATCCAATACTTCTTACGCACTGTATAGTCAGTGTTAATTTCATCAATGTGGAGATATTACTACCCTCACACGCGAAAGAAATACCTTTCCAGGTATTTGGCAATCGCTAAAGATGAAATTACTATTGCAACTTATTTTAATTCTTAGTTTTCCGTATTCAGTGTTTAGAGCAGTCGCCCGGAAAGCGAAAGGTCGTGGGTTCGAGTCCCATCGGAGCTACTTTGTGAGACGGGTCGATTTTTTCTAAATACTTCATTTTCCATTTTTCAGTAATAAAAAAAATTGCATTGTGAATGCAAAAAACTAAGAATTAAAATAAGTTGCAATAGTAATTTCATCTTTAGCGATTGCCAAATACCTGGAAAGGTATTTCTTTCGCGTGTGAGGGTAGTAATATCTCCACATTGATGAAATTAACACTGACTATACAGTGCGTAAGAAGTATTGGATAAATTCGACGCTTCTCGTAACGACTCCGTAGCTCAGTGGTTAGAGCAGTCGCCTGGAAAGCGAAAGGTCGTGGGTTCGAGTCCCATCGGAGCTAGTTGTGAGACGGGTCGATTTTTTCTAAATACTTCATTTTCCATTTTTCAGTAATAAAAAAATTGCATTGTGAATGCAAAAAACTAAGAATTAAAATAAAATTATTATCGTATATTTTTGATTAACTAAAACCAAGTATTATACTTGGTTTTAGTTAATCAAAATACTGGCAAGTAATAGGATATTTGTATTACGATTAGACGGATGTTTGGGATTTAATTTGAAAACACAGTAAAATATCACCAATCGAAAAAAACGGCCTGAAGCACTAGATAAATAACTGTAAAATAACATATATTTTTTCCAAATTTTTAGTAAGTACCTACTTGTGATTTGCGAGTAATCCATAATTTAAAATACCCTATTTTGGGGAATCCCAGCCTTAACAACCCCTATTGTTTTCCCTGTTATTCCAATACGAAAAATAAGGTGAAGCTTATACACGAGTAGGTATTTCTAGTTAATCTATTGATAAATAAGTGTCTTTACTTATATTTTATACCCGACTACGGCAAAGCAAAAAGGAGGGTTATTTGATTTTGTTTAAATAATAAAATGTTCTGAAACAGAAACAAAATATTAAATAAGCCTAATCGTAAAAGAAAAGCTAATGCAACAATAAACCGTACTCGTAACAAAATAAAATATCAAGTAAAATTCTCTACCAAAAGTCACGAAAATCACATTGGGGCGACAGAACACTTATCTAGTGAAACTTGAACGAGTAACGCAACGTCTGAAATAAAAGTTTCAAGATAAGTACATCAAGTTATACACAGTTGAGACTTATCCCGCCGGACCGTTAGTTAAAATTGCATCGTTTTGTTACTGGCTAAGTAAAGTAAGTACAGTGCTTAGTGGTACTGGTATTTGGAGGGAGGAAGGAAGTTAAATGAAGTTCTCAGTAATTACTCTGGAAGTGGCGGTTAGCTCGGTTCTGGCTTGGTGACGCGCCGCCGCTCTCTAATTGTCGCCAATATTAATAATGAAACACATTCTGGGCCTGATAAAAGGAATACATGTGATTTTACAGTTGCATTGCCGTCGAGTCAAAGGGAAATGTAGATCTTTTGACTTCTAGGGTGCTGACAAACTTGCCTTGTTTGTCTCACAGTATTTTAGCTTGCAGTAAATATATGTAGTTAATTTGGATTTTTTATTGCTAGAGCACTTTATTTTTCTCGTAATAAAGTGTCGACGACAGAACACATTCAAATAAAAACTTTTCACGGTTTACACATTTTGATAAAAAATTGTAGTAGGTAAGTACCAATATTAGGCGCCTATTAAAAAAATCAGTAGACAAGTGGAAAAGTGTAAAAGTTGTTTGAATAATTTTAAGATATGTGAATACAATACAATTTTCGTCATTGAAAATGAAGTACCTATAAGAAATTAAGAGCATTTGCCCGGACAGTGAAAGGTCGTGGGTTCGAGTCCCATCGGAGCTTGTTGTGAATCGGGTCGATTGATTCTAGAACCTACTTAATTTTTTTAATATTTTGAGTTAGTTGTTTGTTTGATCACATCACATTATTCACTTGCGCTACCTGTCGGATTGCGAGGAATAAAGCATGGAGATAAAATCGTCTTTAAGAAAAGAAAAAAAATAAGCGTGTTAAGTCGTGGGCTGGCGCTATTTATATAGTGTATGTAGCTATACAGTGTTCCTCTCGATATGGTGCACAAACGAAAAGGGCGTTGACTTTACCCGATTTTATCGACAAATAAAATAAAAAAAATATATAATAAAAATAAAAAGAAAATATTTCACATGTTACGAAATATTTAAAAAAATATTTTTTAAGGTCCTTTTGACATAAAAAAATAATTACTTTCGAACCAGAAGATATATCGTTATGAAATGCATGAAATGCAACATTATTTGGTCGATTAACGCTATTCAACATTGACTTTTTTGGTTGACGTCTGCAGTTAACAGTGTATAGCAAGCAAACTGGACGGGATAGAGCGTCGATTTTTCTTTATTACAAAGCAGATGCAATGAAGAACAAGAAAATATGGACAAAAAAAATTGTACAATGGGATTATTTTGCAAAAATCACTAATAATGAAAAAAAGGGTAAAAAAATCTCGAAAATGTTTGATTTTGTCTCTTTTTTGTAATGTTAGTCACCTTTTAGGAATTCATTTCACTCTTCCACTTATTTTCTAATCCTTCACAAGTATTTTAGCGTTTATTTTATGACGATATCTCTTTTGGTTCAAAAACTATTAACTTTTTATTACAAAAGGACCAAAACGGAATTTTATTTTTTAAATACATTGTAACATGAGCAATATATTTTTTTAATTTTTTAAAATATTTATTTTGTCGATGAAATCCGGTATAGTGCACACTGTATAGTGGTGATAAGGCTGAAGATGGAAGCGCACTACTCCCGAAATCTTTAATCACTGACGATCTTATCTGTAACTGCCGGAACACAATAATGCTGAAAACATCATTGCTATGGCGTCAGACTTAGAGAAGATGGTGGTAGGACTTGTTCTCTAGGCGGACTAAGAACAAGTCCTACCACCAACCAAACCGAATACAATATGTACCCCAACTGGAAATCGAACCCGGGACCTCTGGGTCTGAAATCGGTGGTGTGAACCACTAGACCACAGAGGCGGTAAAGGTGTTAAGTTGTTTATTAAGAACTTATATTTAATCCATAATTTAACGTTAAGTTTGACAAAGGTCTAACTTCAGTACATTATTAAAGGAAAAACGTTACCATTCTATCGGAATTTTCTGTGCGTTCAAGTAATATTTCAGAGTACGATCTCATAGGAAACGGTAGGAATAATTTTAGAAAATGGGCACACTTAACCTTCGAGGGAAAATCTTGTTGCAATTTAATTCTTATTTTTCTGCTTTCTCGTCTTGGAAATATTTATTTTTACGAAATTGCTTGAAAATATCTGGCATTTAGTATAGAAATACGTAAAAAGCAACACAAGGAACATTTTTGGTCGTTTATTTATTTATTTCTGAATCGTTTTAATTTTTCATATAATTGGCTGGATTTCATTTAAAGAAACATATAAATAGTGCATAGTTTACATTGATCGTGTTTAATATTATCAAATTGTCACAGTATGTTTTCCTAACAAAATAAAATATTACGTCCGCTGTGGTGACTTGCAGGCAGATTAACGACCGCGTTATCGAATTGTCATTTTCATTTGTCGTTTTCTGCCTGCGACGAGTGCTCGTATGCTGTATAACGACCGACTTAACGACCAGTGAAAATGAGCCATAATTTGTTAAGAAACTCACCTATAACTATTATAATAGAGTCTTATTGTTTACTACTGGTTTTATACTAATAAGCTAAGGGTCGAAACACATTGATCGACGTTTATCGCAGTTTTGTCCATACAAAGAGTACGATTATTATGCGAAAATTCATAAGTCCTTAGGTGATTCTGTTTTGAGGTATTATAAACGATGTTATTTTTACTGTCTGATATTTATATGGAAAAGTTTCATGTTAAGTACTTGATTATAATACTTTCGACCAAATTTTACGAAAACCTGATTTATTAGTAGAGCTGTAGTCTCAGGAAATCCAATTCTGTTGGACCGCAGGCAGGGCTCGAGGTCACTTATCCAATCAAGAAAAAAGAAAAAATATAAATTAAGTATGTCTTATCCTATGTTAATAAAAATATTCTGTTGTAGATGAAAGCTATGAAATCTCTGAGATTACCTGTACTGGCTATATTATTGCCTATGATTGTTGGAAAACAACAACATCGTTGTAATGGCGTCTGACAGAAATAAGATGGTGGTAGCTAGCCGGACGGTCGGCGTATTTAGACAAAGTCCTACCACCAACCAAACCGAATACGAACCCGGCACCTTTGGGTCTGATATTGGTGGTGTGTACCACTAGACCACAGATGCGGTTAAAATATGTATAATATTCCTAACCTATTTTTTAATTAATTAATTGAACTTATTAGTTCCCTTTTAATGCAAGTTGATACTATGGAAGACAAAGACTAGGTATAAAAATAAAAATTTAGGCGCTGCTGGGGCACAGGCTTTCCTTAAGGATAACCTTATTAATGATAGCTAGATAAAATGCAACTAACTATGTTTTATGTAGCCAACTGCCAACCTCATGAACGTCAAAAAAAATAACTCGCTCGCAGCGCTGTCCACATTTTGTGCCACTTGGCATTTGGCATTCACCGTGCACGCTGCGCGGGGCGCGGTACGTCTCTTGTTTGGCCACCGTGCCGAGTGAGCAAACTCGCGCTTGCCGCATTTGCAATTCGTTTGCGGACTACGAAATACTCAGCACCCAACCGAGTCTTTTGTAACTGGATTTCTCGGTTGACGACCTCTGGTTTGCATATTTAAGCGTTTAGGTCACACACGATTTCAGGACTGCTAATACTCCAGATTTTAATTGAGTACTTATATTAATTAACCACTTTTTGTTTACGGGAAGAGACAGAACTGTTTAGAAAGCTCCTACTTTTCCATAGAGTGGGTGAAAGTTTGTTCAATAGGTAGTGAAAAATGTGAAAAATATAAAACCAACTTTTTTTTAACGAATATAGGCAAGCGCTTACCCGTTCTCTCGCCTGATGGTAAGCGATGATGCGATCTAGCATGAATCGTGCTTGCCTAGAAGATAGCTATTCACTGGCGACTTGAAGGCCCCCAGATTTTACCTATCAGGAAACACAGACTCCGGCAAGGAGTTCCATTCTCTCGCGGTGCGGATGATAAAATTTAAGGCAAACCGCTTAGTTCTCGTTTTTGGAATATCCACCAAAAAACGGTGGCGTTGATTCGTACTTTTATTCGTCCGATGGAAGAAGGGTCATGACGGAATTAGGTTATGCAATTCCACTGCATCACTCTCGCCGAAATGTATCCGATAAAAAATCGATAAGCTTGCAACCTTGCGTCTATGCTCGAGGCTTTTGAGCTTTTCGTCGAACAGATTATCGTTGCCGATGAGCTTCCTGGCTCTCCGTTCAATAGCTTCAAGTGTCTGGTATTTGGCGGAGCCATCCCAAAGATGAAAGCAGTACCTACTCCATACACGATCAAACTTGTGCTTGGTATAGATAGTGCAGCTGTTCCGGTGTGAAATACTTTCTCACTTTTGCCAGTACGCCAAGCTTTTTTGATGCTAATTGTGCCTTAAACTAAATAAAAGAACCAAAACTGACTGTTGGAGTCAGCGACATGCCGAGTAGCTCTAGGTGTTCTGTAATCCACAGATACACCCTGGAAAGTAAGAGCCAGGTCAAAATTACTCTTTTTGGCAAAGAACAGACACGCCTGGGTTTTTGATTGATTGAACCTGACCAAATTAGCATCACCCCAATCGGAGACTGTCTGCAGTGATAGGTTCATACGCGCGACCATCGCCTCCCTAAGACACTCGACCTGATCTGCACTGGCTCGAGCATCAGATATGTAGCTCTCTACAACAGTGCTGTCATCTGCGCACCCCAAAATACCGGGTATTAACAGATCATTAATTTGCAACAGAAACAGCGTTGCAGAGAGTATCAACCTTTGCGGGATCCCGGCATTGATAGTAAATTGGTCGGACGAACGTGTCTCTCATGTCATGTGATAATGTTTTCCCTAATAACACTTAAAATATGTAAGCAAGAGAGTCTAAATCTGTTACGGGTTAAAACTACAGCTTGCTTAGTTGTATCTTATTCGCGATTCTGACATGGAAAAAATGTAATCAATTGAAACGATTGCAAACAAAAGCTACTGTTAAGAAAATGAGACAATCTTAGAAACGACACTGCACAGAGCTAGATGAAGTAACCGCCGTCTCGGAATGATGTTCATATTTTTTACAAAGCGGGGCCAACATCGTTCTGATACGAGAATCCAAGATTAACAATTGCCCTCAGTCGGGAAACGAGAAAATTAACTTTTAAATGTAAATTTTACGAGGAAGTCATAACGTGAAAGCTGCCGCGGTTAGCTCTGATTTATAGCTGTTGGAATTGAAAGTGTTAAGGAGTTGCAATCTGAAAAAAGTTTTAATAGGTACCACTTTAAAGAAATATAAATTATGACGGTAAAGCGAGCTAACTTTCCTAAAGTGGCATAACATTTAGGATCATCTACTTGAGCGCTTGTTTAATGACGTCGCTTCATTTCTCTTATCAGAAAAGGAATACCTACCTAAAACGTAATTGTTATACAGCTAACTTATTGATTCTAGAGTAATATTTTTACGTAATTATTTAAAAAATCATAGGTACCTAATGAAATAACTTTTAGACGACCTCCGTGGCCGAGTGGTGTACGCACCGGTTTTCAAGGAGCCGCTATCTCTAGAGGTCCCGGGTTCGATCCCCTCTCGGGTAAATGTTGAAAACGAACTTTTCAATATTTCCTCGGGTCTGGGTATATGTGGTAATACCCGTCGTTGTTTCCAATTTCCATAATGCTAGTGCTTAAGCTACTATACCTACTAACAATGTATGTGAATCACATGTCAAATATTTATTAATTTAAAAGTTTAAAATTAAAATAGTTTCAGAATCAGAATAACACTACTTATTTACGGATATATTAAACCGAATTCAAAATTCAAAATTATTTATTCATTTTAGGCTGATACAGCACTTGTGAACGTCAATGAAGCTACGCTATCGGTTCGCAAATCCTACGGCGGGAGGCCTTGTAACGAGAACGATAGTTTTCAAGATCAATCATTTCAAAATATAATCATAAAAATAAGTAATATTTTCTTAAAAACTATGTTTTAAAATTATGTGAAATTAAATAGTATGAAAACCTGTAATGTCATTCAAAATTATATTCTCTATTGCTTTGCCTACGTCATTGCCACAGGGTAAAAAAAAATACTATAGTCCTTTGTGTCATTGCTCTGAGATTCCGCAAGGAAAAATTAAAAGATAGGTAGTAAAAATTAAAACATGAGTTTTGGCTTTATTATTTTATTTTGACTGAATTTATTGCTTATTTTTTATATAAGTTGAAAGCTCATTGCGATAACTTCACGAAAAACTAACTAAGTTAAACTGAAAGTAGGTTTCTCTGAATCATGGTGAAGTTGTTAACTATTGCAAAGGGGCCAGTGCTTGTTAAAAAAGTGCGAGCCGGACTCGCCCTTCGGGGTTCCGTACCCACTTAACGTAACCGATTGTCTATACCTAGCCAAAATACAACTATCATTTTTCGTCGGCAGAATATAACATTGTTTTTGATACTTTAGGATTTGCATAACTTTGTTGATTTATAAATTTGTGGCTATATAATTATGTATAAATCTGCAAGCTTAATGTCCAATTGTTAATTTAGATAAGACAACAGTCACGATGGGACTGGCGTGTAAATAAATTTACAAAAGTTACTTTAAAGGGGAGGGGGGGGGGGAATTTTTTACCACAGACAAAACAGAAGATCCTCGAACAATTAAAATTGTGAAAGAAAAATCTATTAAAAGAAAGAAGAGAGAGTTTTTATTTTCGAAAACAATTTTCCTATGAATAAATAGCATTGTGAATGCATAAAAATGGTTAAAAAAAATTGACGAAAAGTTTTTTTTTAGTTGCAGGTCCATGTTCTCGCCCATTCATTTTTTTATTAGTGTAAAAAAATCGTAATGCGGCTTACAGAATACATCTATCTACCAAGTTTCAACTGTGTAGTCCTAATAGTTTCGGAATAAATTGGCTGTGACTTACGGACAGGCTAAAACTACATAGTGGAATATTAATATAAAACTATGTAGTTAATAAAGAAGTTTTACAATGAATCGTTGTTTTACTTTTATAAATCCTTAGGTAACTTAAACTTATTTTGCTATACATTCAAATAGAAGTTTCTAGCTTTATGAGTTCTACCTTTGAATTTGTAGCATTTGGCGCTGATTTTTTCGGTTGAGTTGCAAAGTTGGCCCCGTAGTAAAAGTTGTTCATATTCATGAGCACAATCACCACCAGGTTTTGCGCTTATTCATTAACCCGTTGCATATTATGTAGGGTAGCCCCTTTGTTGTCACTTTAACGTTTTTTACTTTTTAGCGCATAAGCGTAATGGTCTTAAGTAGGTACCTATAAAAGACAGCTTTATTATATTACAGCTAAAAGACTTTTAGTATGTCACACAACAGCTAGTGTGACATAATAAAATAATGAATTTGTCAACTAAAGAAAATTTTCGGAATGTGACCGTACCTTAAAGTACCCATGTCGATTGATGCTACTTTTACTTATCCAAACTTCCATGGAAAGATTTCGTTCGTGATCTATACTAATATTAAAAGCTGAAGAGTTTGGTTGTTTGGTTGAACGCGCTAATCTTTTATTTATTTATTTATTTAAAAAGGACACCAGCAGCATATGTATTAATACAATCATAAATTACATAATTATAAAAGTTGTTCTGATACATACACCTTTACAGGTGACACAACATTATCCATAAATACACCAATCCGCAATAAAAATTAATTCACTATTAACAATAACAACTTTAAAAAATCAAATTAAAACAGGTGAATTAGCCAGAATAAAAATAAAGAACACAATGTCAAAAATATAAGGTTAAAATAATATATAGTTTCAATTACAATTACAATTTTTTACAAAAAAACTTTAATAAGTGATTTCATTTTAAAAATAAATTACTTACAGAACAATAAAATAAAAAATAACATAAAAATCAACATAAAAATCTTCCTCAATCATTATCATAAAAAATGTCAAATCAAAAACAAACGTGCAAAAATTATAAATAATGATGTCATAAAATTACGGTCAAAATATAATACAATTAACATTAAAAATTAAAAACATAATTAAACATTAAAAAGTCGTGTGCGTTACCGCCGCAAAAACTTGTGCTTTAGAGAGATGAGACCTTATCAGATAATTAGTGTGTCGTGAGGAGAAATTTGTTTACTAATAGCAAAATTTGTGTGAATTGTAGTTTTTGAGATATTTGACAAAAACAGTTTTTGCCAGGGTCACGTTTTAAACGTTACCCTGGCAAAAAAAGTTGTTTTAGCTCGGAACTAAATACATGAATAGATAGCTTTTGTTGCGTTGTAAATGTTAGCAAACAGCAAAAATTGTGTATGTTATGGTTCTTGAGTTATTTGAGTTTTTGCTGGGGTAACGTTTTGAGATTTCCCATATCTCAGAAACGGTTCAACGCAGAAGTTTGAAAAAAATACCAGTAAGAGACCTGAATTTGTTTAAATTTGTTTAAACATTCGTTTTTGATTTGGTTGTCGTAAACCAACGTAATTAAATGTTTTCGAAAATCAGAAAAAACTGATTTGTAAGTAAACTATTACATTTACAACCAAACAAACAGCTGCAAAAAGTACCCGTGGTAGACACTTATTATGTCTAGAATTTTAGATCTTGTAACTTTACACGATTTAAAGATAAAGATAAATTTGATAAATTTTAGACTGGTCGTACTTTAGAGATCGAATACACAGTTTCCATAACATTAAGGCACATGGCATACATTAAACAAATTTAAGTAATTCATGAACATTCGTTCCTGTTAATTTTAGCTTTCAATTACAGCTATCATGAAAGATATATCAAAAACAAGAACATGACAACAATTCTCTAGTAACCCGCCCAAATTGTAGAGGTCACGTAAAAGCGACCGCGCCATACATAAGCGTAACCATCTTAAATGAACGGGATGTTATGGATATTTTGTTAGTACAGTTGCGTACAAAAGTTCGCTGGTCAGATTATCTTTAAATATAAAATGTACGTTAGTCTCGCAAAAACTAAAGAATGGCTGGGCCGATTTTAGTTTTAAAATGTCTGTCGTATTCCAGGGGAAGTTAAATTTAACGGTAAGAAATATATATGGAAAAATTGCGTGGAAAATTGTTAAAAAACATTTTCCCGTAAAAACTGTTCCTAGAGTGCTCGTCAGATAAGTGGAATGGACAGTAAGTGACAGTTTTAGAGTGCGGCTGCGCGCGGTCGAAATCGATTACTAATCATTTACCATAACCTTAGAACGAAGAAAATGTACTGTAACTAGCGCCAAAAACGCACCAGTTGCGCGAAAATTGCGCACGGACAGACTCTATGTAGGTACAGTTGGACGGAAATCACCCGCAGCAGCCGCAATCGGAGATGTCACTGCGACATGACGTCATCGCAATAGCGCGCAAGGAAAGCAAATTTACAAAAGCTGGTGAAACTTTACAACGCTGTAACTTTGGAAATCCTGGACAGATTTCGATGAAACCAAAACTGTTAGTACTTGCACGAGTACGCGCATTAAACGCAGTAATTTTTTTAGTCATATTTTGATGTGTTGGTGTGACTCATTGTTTACGACACAGACTAATTCGTTGGCTAGGTCGGAAGAGCGAGCGTTCCCATCTCGTCTCGCGTCAAGACAATATTACGCACGGCTGCGTTGACATTTCAGAGAGCGAGTTTACTTCGGAAGTCCTGTAGAACACGTGATAGGTTACAAATTGGTGACTAGTCTATATAATTTGTGATTTGGTGCCACTTCCACGACAAGGTTGGTTAAGCAATAGTCACCTTCCAGTCCACGTGTCAAAATATGACTATGGCTTGGCTTGACATGTTGTGTAAAGTTAGCACGGCATTGTGGCTCTTGCTATAAAATGCAGATATAAAATAATACACTCAAGTTGGGTACCAAAGTCAATCTTAATGAAAATTTGTATATCCTACTTCCTACTAATATTATAAATCTAAAAGTTTAGATGTTTAGATGTTTGTATGTTTGTTACTGAATCACGCAAAAACGGCTCAATGAATTTGGCTGAAATTTGGGACACAGATACGTTGTGGCTGGAGAGAAACTAAGGCTACTTTTTATCCCGGAAAAATATCACATTCCCGCGGGATAACGTCGGGTATACCACGCGGGCGACGCCGCGGGCGGAAAGCTAGTTTTTATATAAAAAGAAGTTAAATAAGTGATTTACAAATAATAATAATAATAATCATTTTTATATGATTATTATGATTACTCATCATCGCCTGAATTGTCACAAGTCACAACCGTCGGTACCACCTGTATTTATAATAAACATAGATTATTTAAGAAAATATAATTTAATAAATGCCGAATCCCAAAATCCAATTCAATTGGGTGTACGCCGCACGCGGCTTCTTTTGTTTATGCGGCGGCAACCTTTGACAAAAAGCGGCACGTGCCAATGCGGTGCGATAAAAGGGCGACATTATCTAAGCGAATGGGGGTTTTCACATTGGACGATAACGACACCGACACGATACTACACCGATATCGGCACGACAGACAATATCGTTGACGGTAGCGAACGACACAGTGTGAAAGCATTTAGTAGTGATTGTATCAAACTGCCAGTCCGACGATATCGTGCCGATATCGTTTCGTTACCGTTATCGTCCAATCCAATGTGAAAACGATCAATGGACTTTAAAACGGTAAATATTTGCGATAGGCGAACGAGGCGAGAACCGACTTGCATCGCGAAAGTAAAAAAAGTTTAGCGTGGCGTTTTCGTTGCGTTGTGGTATATAAATAAAACAATTGGTTTGACTAAAGAGAAACAACAAATTACTATAAATGTATTTATTGGTAAGTACATGATTGGTACTGACAAATAAATCACACTATAAATTGCTTACTGAGATTATTACCTACTTAGGTAGATATAGATTACTACTGACCAACCTTTATTTATTTGCCTTTAAACTAATAACTATCGTAAATCATTAAATTATTTAAAACTACTATTAATAAACATGATTTTTACTTATAAAATAGAAAACTAGTAGAATCAATACTTTACCAATAACGATTTTCTGCGTAACTGTACAAAACATCGGATACTAAGCTGCTAATTTACGAAGATAGCCCGTACGTATGGTGCGGTCGCTTATAAGTGACCTTTACAATTTGGTCGGCTTATTAAAGAATTGATGTCTCAATCTTGTTTTTGATATATCTTTCATGATAGCTGTAATTGAAAGCTAAAATTAACAGGAACGAATGTTCATGAATTACTTAAATTTGTTTAATGTATGCCATGTGCCTTAATGTTATGGAAACTGTGTATTCGATCTCTAAAGTACGACCAGTCTAAAATTAATCAAATTTATCTTTATCTTTAAATCGTGTAAAGTTACAAGATCTAAAATTCTAGACATAATAAGTGTCTACCACGGGTATTTTTTGCAGCTGTTTGTTTGGTTGTAAATGTAATAGTTTACTTACAAATCAGTTTTTTCTGATTTTCGAAACTATTTAATTACGTTGGTTTACGACAACCAAATCAAAAACTAATGTTTAAACAAATTTAAACAAATTCAGGTCTCTTACTGGTATTTTTTTCAAACTTCTGCGTTGAACCGTTTCTGAGATATAGGAAATCTCAAAACGTTACCCCAGCAAAAACTCAAATAAGTCAAGAACAATAACACACACAATTTTTGCTGTTTGCTAACATTTACAACGCAACAAAAGCTATCTATTCATGTATTTAGTTCCGAGCTAAAACAACTTTTTTTGCCAGGGTAACGTTTAAAACGTGACCCTGGCAAAAACTGTTTTTGTCAAATATCTCAAAAACTACAATTCACACAAATTTTGCTATTATTAAACAAATTTCTCCTCACGACACACTAATTATCTGATAAGGTCTCATCTCTCTAAAGCACAAGTTTTTGCGGCGGTAACGCACACTAAAAAGTCAGGAAATGAAAATGTCAAATATTTATTAATCTTAGGAACTACTGGATCGACTTAGAAAATTCTTTGACCGATAGAAAGCTACATTCTTCCCGAGTGACATAGGCTATATTTTATCCCGATATTCCGGGAACGGGTACCACGCGGGTATAACCGCGAGGATCCGTTAGTTTAGTATATACTCGTATATTATATGTTATTAAAGTTACGTCGTCGTATTAGCAGACATACCGGCCACTTCAATTAATGTGGTAATGAACCTTAGTTATATTGTAAATGTATATAGGTACTAGCACCTGTGGACCTTCTGAATTATTCAAACATGGCGTATTGCTTCGTCTGAACTTATGTAATATCACATGTGGATATTCCAATTCTACAAAGACATTGCATTTGCTTATGTTATTGCTCGTTGTATTTCGATTATTCTTAGGTTATTTCTATCAAACGTTTAACGCAAAATTTTATGCTATGATCAAAAATATGATATCGATGGCAGCAAAGTATTCAAATTCAATTTGATTTAGCTCAAGTGAGAATAACACAAAAAAGTGTAATAGACTTGTTATTAGTTCGCCTGGCTAGCTACCACCATCTTATCTAAGTCTGACACCATAACAATGATGTTTTCAGCATTATTGTGTTCCGGCAGTTAGAGATAAGATAGCCAGTTCCTTAGTGTTTGAGGATTTCGGGAGTAGTGCGCTTCTACCTTTGGCCTTATCACCACTTAACTTGTGATGAAGGCTAACTGCTACCCCTTTGTGGATAAAAAAAGACCTTACATTTGTAATTTACACTTCTTAGCTGGAAAAATTGGGGTTGGGTTATTGCTTAATTTAGTTCTAGATCTCTGTCCAGCTATTCACTTCATCAGCGCTTTACCCCGTCTTTGTAGTGTGTTCTAATGTTCTATAACAAAATAAACGTGGTCTATATACACGTATTATACTATACACACTATACTACGTAAATACTATATACGTATAACTACGACGACAAATCATGTAACTTCAGCGCTTGTATCGAGCAATTATACAACAAGACCCATTTACAGAACGTGCCTTTCGAACCTAACGAACTATTACTAAAGTACCCTCTGAAAGGTTGGCAGTTAGTTTTTGAAAGTTTTATAATCTCTAAGAAATCTATATAACTATATAAAACTGTTGCGTTACTGACTGACTGACAGACAACGGGGAGTGTAGGGGAGCACTAAGAAAGAATTTTTGAAAATGACTCCTCTAAGATTCAAGTTTCAAGATTCAAATTTGTTTATTCAATTTAGATTGTTATTTACAATACCTGTGAACGTCATAGAAGCTACGCCATCGGTTCGCAAACCCTACAGCGGGAGGCCTTGGAGAAGAACCGGCAAGAAACTCCAAGGGTTGTTTTTTTCTCCCTGTTTTATTTCATATAGAGTCGTCAAATTGAAAAATGACCTTAAGTTGTATCGATGAGCTCTTGAGTGGCGCCGCCAATGGAAATAAATCAATTGCATTTTATTAAAGGCTTGGATTAAAAGTTTCGGTTATTTGGCGCAGGTGAAAGAGTGGAATGCATTTTATAAATATACTTTTGAGAACTCAAACTTACGCAATAAATCGTGAATCTCAATAGTGCCAAAAGTGGCCACATTTGGCAATATCGAGACCCATAACTTGGTGCTCATATTTGAGGCCATGAAAAACTAATTAAAAATTGCATTTTGCTCTTCTATTTTCGCGAAATAACCGAAACTTTTAATCCAAGCTTTTAATAAAATGCAATTGATTTATTTCCATTGGCGGCGCCACTGAGCTCATCGATACACCTTAACATGGTATGACTAAGGTCAGTTTCCATCACAATTACATAATGGGTTATGATAAATACAGTTAAGTATAGGCGAACTAATGATCATAGCGGTGAACAATTTTCAATTACTTAGGAACTCTACTTAAATCTTTAGTATTAGTTAAAAACAAAAGACAATTCTACTATATACTGCAAGTTGCGCCATACATGTTTTAAATGTAATTCTTAATAAAATTAATAAAAACAAAAGAAAACACATTTTAAGGCAAGCAGACAAGAGCAGACCCATTCCCACTGGCAGCACCCGTTCACGAGCATGACGCATGAACCAGCCATCGCTTCGCTCAACCATATTTTAGGGAACGTAACGACCCGCCTCACACGCCACCACCGTAGAAATGTTTTAGTGAGAGTCTAAGGGGGTAATTTAGGGGGTCCACGCAGACGAAGTCGCGAGTGGAGCGCTTGTAATATATAAGATCACTAGCTTTTGCCCGCGATTTCGTTCGCGTGATTAAGATAGTTGTGCGTTTATTTTGAAAGTCACGGATTACCATTATAAGTATCAAGGTATTTATTTATCAGTAGAGCTTATTTTTTGTTCCATGCTCACTTATCTTCTGACATAGTGGGTCAGAGTCTTTGGTTTTTATTATCAATTAACATGCACTATATAATATGAAAGATATCTTCCCTCTAATAATGGTGTCTACCTTCAACCTAAATGGGAATTCCTTTATTATTATTATTAATTGGCAGGCAGGCAGGCAGATGAAACAACTGGTGATAGTCTGCATCCTGTTATCCAATGGTTAGGTTTTCGTTTCCAGTAAGTATTTATCTAATCTGTTCTTAAATTGGTTACAATCCTTTACAAACTGAAACACCCTGTACTGTAGCCTCCTGTATAACGGGAACTTTCCAAAACCCTTTCTTAGTGCTCACCTACACCATAAAAGGTATCTACCCTCCAAAAATGGTGTCTCTACCTTCAGCTCTATACAAATCCCCATACAAACTGGAACACCCTGTAACACCCTGTATACGGGGAATTTTCCAAAACCCTTTCTTAGTGCTCACCTACACCATGAACGGTATCTACTCTCCAAAAATTGTGTCTCTGCCGTCAGCCCTATACAAATGCCCATACAAAGTGGAACACCCTGTAGCACCTTGTATAATGGGAATTTTCCAAAATCCTTTGTTATTGCTCACCTACACCTTGAAAGGTATCTACCCTCCAAAATGGTGTCTCTACCATTAGCCTTTTTTTTTTCTTATACCTCCAACGTAATCGGAGCCTGTTGTTTCTGATTTCTCTTTCATTCTAGTTCTATCATTTATGCCTCTCGTACTTTCATACCGCATACTACACTTTCATTCATCGTCTAACGTTCTATAAATAACGGACTGGGCTCTGTCC
Organism: Crambus lathoniellus; assembly: GCA_949710035.1. Lineage (NCBI taxonomy): Eukaryota > Metazoa > Arthropoda > Insecta > Lepidoptera > Crambidae > Crambus > Crambus lathoniellus. The sequence continues at coordinate 14,122,521 of OX453306.1, forward strand.
GCCTGTTCTATTCAGATATTTATTGCCTATTTATGTTTGTTTATATTTATTTACATTCCAAGGGGGTAATAACTGTACAACATTTGTTAGCCGTAAGGGCTCTACGCCTATGCCAACAATGAATGAATCAGTGAATCAGTCAATCAATTTAGAGTTTTATATGTATAGATTGCATGGGCGAGTCTATAATATTACTTTACTTATTATTTAATTGTGTTGATGGTTTTATCTACTCACGACGAGAATATATTTCTGTTTTATTTGTACAATCGAGTCGAGCTAGTCAACCTATAGGTGATATTTGTTTACGTTACAATTTCCGGCAATCGTTTAGGCTCCTACCACGACAGAGAGATGGAGCGATACCCCGCGAACGCACGCACCTCTGCCTGTAACGCTTCATCTCTTTCTCCTCAGCATAAGCCGAATTCTGTCAAGAAGACGGTCGATTTTTGCTACTGACGTCAGGGGGGTGACGTGCAGACAGTGATATAGTTGCTATACCACAAAAAAATTGTATATGACGAATGAAGTGTTATAATATAGCATGCATATAGCCATGTACATGTACCAACGTACCGTCAAAAAGTTTTGTCTATATTTGTTTAAACGCTATTTAATACCCATAACACAAGGTTTTAATTTCTGTGAGCCAAATAATTGTAATAATCACGATTTAATAAACACTCTTAATCAAACTTGGGAGCGCTGAAACAGGAACCGGTAGTTGAACCACTAGACCACAAAGGCGTATTTTTCCAAGCTCCAATTTACTCAAGCGCATCAGCCATCCTGTTACGCAACCAACTAGTCAGGTCACCCAATAATCCGTTTGTACGTAACGGACAAACCAATCAATTGTAGTAGAACAGTTTTTGTTTCCGCTTTTGTAAGGCATATCGTGTTAACGCACGTTTTCAGATACGTAAAGTTGAGCTGAAAGTTAACTATTTTCACGGAAAACTCACGTTTGGCGTTTGCGAATATCAAACATGAAAAAAGATAACACACTCACTGCGCCGGGAAGTTTTACCCGCGTAAAGCAAAAACCGACGACGAAACTGAAGACATTCCGTGGGCAGGCTCCCTACAAGGTGGACCGACGATCTAGTCAAGGTCGCAGGAAGCCGCTGGATGCGGGCAGCGCAGGACCGATCGTTGTGGAGATCCTTGGGGGAGGCCCATGCCCAGAAGTGGGCGTCTTTCTGTTGACATGATGATGATGATGAGAGCACAAACCACACCGCAAGCTAGCGGGCGAGCTAACGAGCCGGGCGAGACGCGAGATGGGGAGCTGACGTGACAGGAGACTCGAGCAACTTTGCTTGCGGTTACCAGCATGCGTAGCAGGACAAACTCGAGAAGAGTTTTGTCAACCTCGAAAGTCTACCATTGACAGCCGAACCATAGGTTTGTCTATGATGAAATGTCATTTTTGACGTTTTGATATAGACAAAACCTTTCTCGAGTTCATCATGCGATAGCGTGCTATAGCCGTGCTGGAGTATGAAAAGAGGTGAAACCCCGCATCGCCAGGCTCGTTATCTCGCCCGCCAGCTGGGGCGGTGTGGCTTGCTCTTCCTGTGATTATCGGTATCATAATATAGCTTATTTCATTCAAGAATAATGCAGCTGTCTACTGATGAAATAATTTTTAAAATAAATTTGGCAGTTTCAGAGATTATTGCCTTCATACAAACTTTACCTCTTAACTATAAACCCCTTTACAGAAAATACGGGCACTTGCTTTATTTTTATTTTTTTATCCACAGCGGGATAGCACTTTGCCTTCATCACACCTGATATTAAGTGAAAGCGCGCCACTCCTGGAATTCTCAATCACTGAAGAACTGGCTATCTTATCTCAAACTGCCGGAACAAAATAATGCTGAAAACATCGTTGTTATGGCGTCATACATAGATAAGATGGTGGTAGCTAGCCAGGTGGACTAAGAGCAAGTCCTACCACCAACCAAACCTAATACAATATGTATCCCCACTGGAAAACACGGGACCTCTGGGTCTGAAACCGGTGATGTGTACTACTAGACCACAAAGACGGTTAAAAACCTTTTGGTCCTGTCCAGTTTGCATAAGCATAACATTCACCGTTAGCTTAACATCCACCAATCCACATAGGGCACGCTTTATAGGTGAGGCCCATTATTTTTATCCTTGAAGGCGTGGTCAAGTCGTTAGAACCAACTGATAACGATAATTTATAATTATTTGACAAGACACGAATGTTATATTGAAACTACTTGAGAAACGGTTTTTACTTATTATTTTTTATTATTTGGTCCTCGTTGATTAGATGACATTTTGGTTTTCAACGTTATTCTTATCACTTACTCTTTGATAGCCGCAGTTCAATTTAAAATGAATAAAACCCATCGTAATACAAATCACGTGATAACGAGGGATTTCAAAGTATGCGCGTACATCAATTAGTTTAAAAAACAGGCCTAGTCCAACACACTGCAGCACTGTATGAAGATTTGAGCTCCGCGAGGCGCGTCGCCAGTGTGAGAACCGCCTTACTGGATAAACAGTGTTTTTATCGCAATAACTATGTTAAGGCGATACTCGGAAAAATAATATGCTGAAGCGAGATAGCAATGAGAAAACGACGCGCGCGGGAGCGAGACCAATTTGCAGGTTTGGCAAAAAAAACACAAAATCGCTTCGTATTAAAAAACTACAGCGATTAAAAAAAATGCTTCTAAACGATCCTAAATATTATTGGTCTCCACTAATTAAACCAATTTCCAATAGTGTAAGTGACCCCATTTAAGAATAATCTTGAATTTTCGTATTTTTTTGAGGTCTTTTCGAAAAGAAAAAGTGTCGAGGCAAAATCATAAAATCGTGTTTTTGAAACTATACGAATCTAGATAAAGGTATGAAGAAATATAATATCTTATTACCAGATGTTTAACAACTGTAACCATCCTGTAGTTTTAAATCAAAAAGTCCATACTTTTTCCGAGTACCGCCTTAAACAATACATTTCCTGGCCAGACTTGCTGGGTTTACCGTCAATATTGCACCCTGAACTGCTGTCAACTCTATCAGTTATTGTCTACTGCTCGAGCAAATACCAACAGCTGATAGCGATACTTCAAATTGAAATGAATATGGGGAAAGCATTTATTTGATCATCTTGAGAGCTAAGTTATTGTCAGAGAACGCGCTGAAGCGCACGATGGTATTTCGTCATGTGGTCGGGCGCTCAGAGCAACCCTCTCCCAATTTGCTTCAACGATTTTGCGTATTCCGGCGATTAGGCACAGGGTAAAAAAACTACTACGTATTCGATTAGGGGTGCGATTCTATAAGTTTGTATGTACCTACCACCGTCACTTAACTTTTACTCCGCATTCAGTTCAAGAACTTTTCGTAGTCAAAGTCAAGCGTAAAAGAACATCAAATTCAAATGCGATTTGGTACTAACTAATTTTCCCGCAGCAGTAAAGATTGATTGAACATTGAAAATTTCTTGATGGGTAAATAATAATCTTTAAGTAATCTCGCAGCTGCTATAGATCGATTCATCTCTAACAAATTGCAAAGCGCAATTGTGTAATAAGCATGAAGTTTTCAGCATTCAACGCACTCCGCTCATCAGGTTCCCTATGCCACCACCCGCCGCACCGGTACGGGGAGCGGACTTCATGCGATAAGTCAACCACGCACCTGTGCGATGTCACGTCTAGTAAATTCATAGGCTCAGCAGGGATGTCAGATTAGGGGGATTCCCCCCAAATTTGGGGAGTTTTCTAAAGCTGCGCTGCGGGGGGAATTTTGGTTGGCAATTTTTTTCGGCCGGATTTTTGAGGTAAGACAGTTGTTGGTGGGATTTGGAGGTTTCTATCATATAAAACGTATGTTTTATTATAGTTCAGTAGGTTTTAGCCCTCAGGAGCTCGATAAACATCCGCCAGTAATTTATTCTGCCACGTCTGCAATAAAAGTTCAATAAATGATCAGTGAGCTTAATAAAACGCCGCTTTAAATATTTATGCTCGTTGGGGGTTTTTCTTCAAAACCGGCGTTTTAGGGGCATTTTATCATACCATAGGTACCTAAAAGAGAACACTCTGACAAGCTACACCCTTAACTCTTAACTGGTATACAATTTAACCTTCGACCATCAGCCTTCTCATCAAAATAAACTGAAACGCAAAGAATACAACTATTATTCTTTGGGTTTCAACAATATCCAAAAATTATCGTCCTACTCCTAACCTCATCCTCCTAAATAAAATAAATTAATGTAGGTAATACTTTATGGAATAATGGAGCAAATGATGTAATAGTAAGATATTATATATCAATATGATGCAATATTTGCACGCAATATTTAAAGCAGAATACCGTAGATCTAAACACACCTTGCCTTCCATCTTAATGTATAAACACTGTATTGGGCAAATAAAACATTTTCATTTCATAAACGTCGAAGAGTTGTCATCACCATCACCAGTTCATCATCGTGTGAAAGGATGACCACCAGATGCAAATAATTAAAATAACTTTAGAAAATCGTAAAATACCAGTAAAATTTGCGGGTTTTACTCGATTTCCCTTGGATTCCACCATCAGATTCTAACTTAGTTACAATAGAATCACCTCAGGAGTATACTTTTTTGAAATAAAAAAAATCATAGAAATTAGTTCGAAGATATTAACGCATTGAGCCCTGTTGTGTAGTTTTTATCATTCGACAACACTGTTTTTTTTCAGAGTTATGAAAAACTCAAGAACCATTTACTAATAAATTTTTAATGGGACTAATTTGAAACTTTGGTTAATCAGACAAAAACAGAATTGTCAGAATCGGTTCACAACTGGCGGAGCTATCGTGGAACATACTTTAAAAAAAACAGAACGACTTGAGAACCTTCTCCGTTTCTCCGGTTAAAAATGGTAAACGACTTAAAATTTTTATACAGAAATTATGTTTAAAACAACTTATCGAGTGACTCTTCAAATAGTTCCATAAAATGCCTTTCAGCACGCAAATTACAAACGCTATCGATGTAACAGTTAATAAGCATCGTTACTTTAAACTTTACTTAGTGGAAGTGAGGTGAAGCAAGTTTTAATAAGGGTCTCCTTGGGTCATTACAGGCTCGTAGCGGTAATTGTCGGGGGTGGCACAGGCCCAGCACTTAACGACACTTCTGCTTGACGCCGGCCTTCACACCAGTTTGTGTTCGAATGGCTTTGTGAAATAAATTAATGCAAGTGCCATACTTCGTTTCGCTTGGGGAATATTCGAGGGCGAAGCTGTTGACTGCTAATATTGCACGTGTTTTGAGGTCGCAAGGTTTTGTGAGCGTTGTTTGCGTTATTTGATTTGAAATGAGTTTGTATTTAAATTCATGAAAATTGGGAGGAGAAGAAATGGATTGTGCACCATCTGTAGCTAGAGTGATGTCAGCTTTGATTGCTGGGTACCTACCATACCATCAACTCTTATTGCGGATTTGTTAAGGACCTAAACTGGGTGCCCACCATCAACTCTTATTGCGGTTTTGTTTAGGACCTCAACTGATCTGCTTCGCTTATTCGTACCACGACAGCTTAATATCAATGACAGCGATTCAGTGAGCATTCAATGACATTTCACAGCTGCTGAGCTGTCATGAACTCTTATTTGACTTATAGCTCGGCCAAGCTAACATCACACCTGCAGGTTATACCCGTCCCTCTCACTCTCCGGGCATGACAGAATCGAGTGAAAGAGACGGGTAGCATAAATAAGGACACAAATCGTTCGGTCATTCACATTCAGCAATTAATTTGCGATCCAGTTTTTAGTAGGTCATAGTACGAAAGAAAGCAATTCATTTTAGGAAGCTATTCTGGATCGCGCTAGTTTTGAATCGCTGTCTTAAAGTTGATGGTAGGCACCCTGAGCGCATTATTAAATGGCTTTCTTACAATTATCAATATCCTTTTAAGTTACACTTAATGTTTATTTAATAGATACAATTAAAAGTTTTGCTAGAAGTATTTAAGGCTTTTCCTTATTTCGCTTGCCCGGATAATTGCGAGTTTGGCTATTTACAGATTTAAATATTTACTCCAACTTCTTTAAACTGGAAAATTCTTCGTCATTTGATCGACCCGTTTGGTGCACCATCCATCCACTTATCTAGTTAGATCCTTAATTGCATTTAAGTTTTTAGAGATCGAATACATTCGCCAGGGACCATGTTCGACTACAATATAATTTCAACACAGTCTCTGATTCTGCTTTGTTTAATTAATAACGCACCAAGCCTACGGCAATGTTGTGTTTATCCTCTTAAAATTTCCTCATCTGTAGCAACTATATCTTGTAAACATTGCCATGTTATTGGAAACCCTCAGGCTGTCCGTAAACACTATTTAAACTTTATAGTTTAAATAAAAGTAAAATTACTATTTTTTGTTATTTAAATTTTTTATTTTGTTTGCATTCACAATGCAATTTTTATTATTGAAAATGTCGTGGGTTCGAGTCCCTTCGGAGCTAGTTGTGAAACGGGTCGATTTTTCTAAATACTTTGTTTTCCATTTTACTATTTTTTCTTTAATTTTTAGTGTTTGTATACCATGAGATACCCATTATTCAAAAACGACTTTACCGATTTTGATGAAACTTCTATTGCTCCCTAAGTTAGAAATAACCAGATTCAAATAAAAAATAATTATCCTGATGTGACTTTTATTTTTCAAGAAAGTCGTAGAGAAACATGCAAACAAACATACCTTCTTACGTAGCACATGTGCTTGGAAGCCTAAATAATATGTAGAATACTGTACTCAAATTTTATCCAATTCCAACTATATCACATACATAATGGTCAAACTGATAACCTCCTTCTTTTTTGAAGTCTTTTTTAAACTCTACATAAATCCATACGCCTACCTTTTCCGTTTGACGTAGACCTAAGATCTACATAACTAAGTATATATTTCTCCTGCTCCCTCAACTCTTGGCACATTCATCATACTTGCTACACACCATTAGACATATTTCATGAACTGCATCTTCCATAAGTACCTCTTTCAACACTCATGGCTGTGACGTAATGGGTGAGGTGACGTTCCACATATCCCCCATTCTTAGAGCTAAAATTCTAAGATTAAATTAATAAAAAACAAATAGATAATTGACACGATATTGCCTTGGATCACGCGAACATCGATACACACAACATAACATCGATGTTTTTGTTTTTCATAAGGCTAGGTTTTATCATAGCAATGCCAAAAAGTTTCGCTGTCTAATATTTACTGATAGATTCTATATGGTTACTAATGGTTTACTATTTAGCCCTGATTGCTGCCCTATCTAACATCTCTACTTCAGATATGGCATGGACACACATGCACATTACTAGCACGAAAGCATGCACCTAAGGAGCAAGTGCTCATTATTGGCACTGTGTCCGTACCGTGCTATTAATGAGCATACTTATTTCGAAAATCAAAGGTCGTTTGATTTTTAAGCCTGCTTATTGAGGTGCGGGTGGAAAGGGCGTGTTTTAAGCACTTGTGTACAGGTTTTGTTTGCATTAAAGCTTGTCACTATTGATTCGATATCAGTAAACTCGCATGCTGACTACTGAGTAGAACATGTGAACGGCTGCATAGCATGCTCGTGACAAGCATGCTCATAATCATGCTCTCAAATAAGCATGTGTGTCAGTACCAATATATCGCTCTTTGGTTTACTTACTTTTTGCTTCTAGGCTATGGAATACCATTCGGGTGCATTCGCTATCGGTAGCATTTCTGTTCAATTTCGATTTTCCATTTCTGCTGTTAGGCTTCTACGTTCGCGGATCGCAATTTATGTTTTTTTTAACTTGAAACTTGTATATCGAACTGTTCTGATGTTTGTTTGATATTCGTTAAAAAATCATTATTTTTAATGTCTGGACTAAATTGACGTTAATCTATAATCTATAATCACGGTTGTCAATTAATAGTCGACTAAAAGGAAAAAATAAAATTTTAAAATTTTATAAATCCCCGAGAAAAAAAAAGTCAAATAAGTAATAAAATTTCTCTCTCGGTCGGGGGACCACAAAAAGAGAAGTACTGAAAGGGTTGTATTAAACGTTGGGGGTCCCCTGACCGAGAGAGAAATTTTATTAAGGCGCTACTCGGAAAAATTTGGACTTTTTGATTTTAAACTATAGGACGGTTACAGTTGTTAAAAATCTGGTAATAAGATATATATTTCTTCATACCGTTATCTAGAATCGTATAGTTTCAAAAACACGATTTTATGATTTTGCCTCGACACTTTTTATTTTCGAAAAGACCTCTAAAAAATACGAAAAGTGAAGATTATTCTTAAATGGGGTTACTTACACTATTGGGAATTGGTTTAATAAGTGAACACCAATAATATTGAGGATCGTATAGAAGCATTTTTTTTAAATCGCTGTAGTTTTTCAATACGAAGTGATTTTGTGTTTTTTTTGCCTAATCTGCAAAATCGGTCTCGCTCCCGCGCGCGTCGTTTTCTCATTGCTATCTCGCTTCAGCACATTTTTTCCGAGTATCGCCTTAAATGACTTTTTTTTCTCGGTTTACATTATTTTAGTCAAAGCACCTTTTACCGTTTTCGCAGGCAGTTAACCATCTCCATAAATGGCCGGATGGCTTTTTCTCAAACTTAGCTAAGAACCACCTTGGTTGATTTAGCTTTCAATAAAAAAAAACGCATCAAAATCGGCCCAGTCGTTTAAGAGCTGCGTTGCCTCAGACAGACAGACAGACAGATACACACACACGTCAAACTTATAGTTATAACACCCCACTTTTTGCGTCGGGGGTTAAAAATAGATTTGGTCAAAATATGATGATATAAGAATAGTATCTCCGAAACTAGATAAGTATGTTATTATATTACCTTGAAAAAGAATCAAAGTGACTAATACATTCGCTTATACATTCGCTTTCGCTGTTACATTTGTTAAAGCACAATCCACATGCCTGTACCGAAAAAAAAGTTGAAATAGTAATTCTTCAGAAAAAAAACGAATATGGCTGTCCGAAAAATGTGTAATGAAATACCTCCCAAATTACTCATCCTCATTCACCGCTTACCAACAAATTGCAACATGGGTAGTTTTCATGCGTCATAAACTGAAATTATCATCCATTTTTCTATGTGAATACTCGGCCGTACAAATGGTTGTGTATATGTAACCCCCTTTCACGTGCCCTTGTAGCTGTAGCACGATAAATTCGGCAGCCGTTTAACCGATTTCGCTTCTGTTCGCTGAAGCGAAGAGCATTTATCATATGTGCTATAGAGGAGAAAGTATACAGGAAAAAAGCCAAGCACAAGAATATATGGCGGTGTAACTCATGTTATGCTGTTGTCGAGAAAATAAGGTAGTATTTTCTTCAATTACAGTTATTACGGTCGGTGTCGTTGTTCTAGTCACTTAGACGAGGTATAACTGGATGGCTTTAACAAAACTAACGTGTACATTCTCAGACTATATAATACTACTAGCTTCCGCCCGCGACTTCGTCCGCGTGGATATTCAAGAAAATACTTAGGGGACCAATAACCAGGATAAAAAGTATTCTATGTTTTAATTTCATAAAAATCCGATCAGCCGTATTTACGTGATTAGGCGGGTCCTCCCTCACCAAGTGAGCAGCCTCGTGCGAGCCCCGCCGCACGTGGCAAACGTTCTGCCTCGCGCGAGGCTGCTCGCTTGGTGTATTTTTATGTAAGTATTTTCTCGAATGTCCACGCGGACGAAGTCGCGGGCGGAAGCTAGTAAATAATAAGTGTCTGTTTCACAATCAAACAGTTAGTTCTGAGTAGCTTAGGTACCAAAAACTTTTAGGGTACTTAAAATCATTTAGGTTTCTATACCCTATTTACCCCCTGACTTTGATTTTCGGAAAACTACGAAATGGGTTGCCTATTTGTTTTAAGAAGCAAGCCCACAAAGTTTCAAGTTGAAATGTCTATTTTACCCCCTGATCTTTCATTCAAAATTTCACCCCTATTTCAACCTTTTAGGGGTTGAATCATGTTCAGCATGTTAAACATCAAAATAAATGCCATTTTTGCAATCGTCATCCCATAAAACCCCAATAACGACATCCATATCGATTTTCAGGTTTATTTATCCCATTTAACCTCTAAGGGGTTGATTTTCGAAAAAATACAAAACATGTTTTTACTTATTTGTTTTACTTTCCGACCATAAGCCCTAATGATAAATTTAATGAAGGACTTTCCAGATACAACATTTCATTCCCCTTTTCACCCCTTCGGGGGTGGAATTCTCAAAAACGCTGACACAGGTAAATATTAATTTTCAATTGCCAGCCTAAAGACAAAATTTGAAGATCCTAACTACAAAACTGACGGACTTTCATACACATATTCATCCCCTATTTTACCCCCTGGGTTTGATTTTGGGAAAATTACGAAATGGGTTGCCTATTTGTTTTAAGAAGTAAGCCTACAAAGTTTCAAGTTGAAATGTCTATTTTACCCCTGATCTTTCATTCTAAATTTCACCCCTATTTCAACCTTTTAGGGGTTGAATCATGTTCAGCGTGTTAAACATCAAAATAAATGCCATTTTTGCAATCGTCATCCCATAAAACCACAATAACGACATCCATATTTTAGATTTATTTATCCCATTTAACCTCTAAGGGGTTGATTTTCGAAAAGATACGAAATATGTGTTTGCTTATTTGTTTCACTTTCCGAACATAAGCCTAAATAATAAATTAAATGAAGGACTTTCCAGATACAACATTTCATCCCCCTTTTCACCCCTTTGGGGGTGAAATTGTCAAAAACGCTGACACAATAAAATATTATTTTTCAATTGCCAGCCTAAATACAAAATTTGAAGATCCTAACTTCAAAACTGACGGACTTTCATACAAACATTCATCCCCTATTTCACCCCCTTAGGGGTAGAATTTCTAAAAATCCTGTCTTAGTGGATGCCTACACTGTATAAAGTATCTATGTGCAAAATTTGAAGTCCCTAGGTTCAGCGGTTTGGGCTGTGCATTGATATCTCAGTCAGTCAGTCAGTCAGTCAGTCAGTCAGTCAGGGTTCACTAAACAGGTCACATTACAGGGTTTTCTAAAATGAGTATGTATCAAAATAACTACGGTCGTTTTGACTATGGTCGAAACGGTCAAAAGACCCTACTGTTTAAAATAACTACTGGACGAAATCACTACTAATCATCTCACCTATGGTCAACTCACCTACGGTCAACTCACCGACGGTCAACTCACCTACGGTCACTTCACCTATACGGTCACCTCACCTATTGTTGATTGAACTTCTGGTCATTTCACCTACGGTCAACTCACCTACGGCTTATTAAGTTTAATTTTTAAATCGTTTTCGCAGAAATAAGCTCATGTTTTTATGAACTAAAATTTTGATCCTGAAATATTTCTGTCTTGTTATTATTTACACAAATCCACATTGCGTGCTCCATATCCAATGAACACTGCCGTAGAGAATCCATTTAACGTAATAGGTTAGTACCTATTACGTTAAATGGATTCTCTACGGCAAATAGCAAATTGCTCTTAAATAGCAATTCAATAGTTTGAATTGCTATTTATGACATAGATACTAGCCTTCCGCCCGTGGCTTCACCCGCGTGGACACATTTCCGCGGGATAAAAAGTAGCCTTTGTCACTCTCCAGCTCTCAAACAAATATAACCCCATACCAAAAATCACGTCGATTCGTTGCTCCGTTTTGACGTGAAAGACGGACACACAAACAAACACACTTTCACATTTACAATATCATACTTATTCATGACTACTATCAGCATAGTATGTCGGACTAGGATGAAAATAGACATATTCATATTGATTTATTCATTGCTAGTCACAGTACATAAGATGTTACATAGAGCGTAGGATCAGTTCAATATGGTTTCAACTTTGCAATAATATATTTAGCCGTTATTAGGTACTTAATTGAATACATTGATAATGGGGACTTGTCTTTACATAGGCACCATCAGGAGGACAAGTGACTTATGTTACTATTAGCCTTCCACTTGCAGCATCGCTCGCGAACTATCTACATGACGTTATCCCGCGGGAATGTGATGTTTTTCCGGGATAAAAAGTACCCTATGTCACTCTCCAGTTCCCGAAAACACGTCGATCCAATGCTCAGTTTTGACGTGAAAGACAGATAAACAAACAAACACACTTTCACAATTATTATATAATATTTGTACAGATTATAAAAGTTTTTCTCTGTCCACTTTTTGTCAGAGCAACACCCACTGGTACCTACTTCCAAAGTGTATCGCCTATACAAAAACCTTAAAGTGCAACACTCTTTTTCTATTTGAAACTCACATTAATTGCTCATTTTTAGTTTGAATATAAACGCACTTCGTACTCTTAACTGACTGTACCAGCAACTGTCCTTTCGGATGATAAAATATTGAACACGATTTTTGTAAGCATAGTAAAGAAAGTCCAACAGATGTTACCGGTACTTGTTTCCCTTTCACGGTTCGAAAGAATCCGGCGAACGTGCTTACCAACAAGTTCACTACGACATAAATTCGAAGACCCCTAACTTTTTTATTCTTTGAGAAGATTCTTATTTTTATTTAATTTAAGACCTTTTTAATGGCCGGCTGCCGGCGCTTCCAATGGATTTTTTAATTTACGAAGAAAAACTTTATCCTTTAATAAGACAAAGAAAGGTGTGGTATTAATGATTGTCTGGAGGATGGAATTTCATGCCTCCTGGAGGGAAAGTAATGGAAACTGCTTGGTAAGTCTTTAAATTCTTGTTTTATCAAACACATGAATATAATAAAAAAAGAAGGGCCGGATATATCAAAACCAACTCGCTATATAAATAATCATACCTACTTAGTTGTTACGTTACATGTGTATTTAATTGGAATTTTACAGTTAGGTACCTATATAATAATAATTATATAACACTCCCTATTGTTATAAACTACCAATTTCTTCACCTATACCAAGTTAGTTAATGAATATGATCAAGTGCCCTGGGGTTTATGTCCAATAATAGCAGAGTTCGAGTAGTCAAATAGATGAACTAAAAATACAAACCAGCTCTAAGTTTGTGCGTGAAAAGATTTTAAAGGCTCCTCCAAGTTCTCGGCACGCTTCACGCACGTTTATTACCTAAAACGTTGTTGAAATTAATAATTCCAGTGACATCAACAAGTCACCCACTCAAGGAGGGTTTATAATAAATCACTAAACAACACTCGCCCCTTTAATGTATTCGGATCTAAAGGAGATGTCTATTATCCCTAGCTTACCTTCGAGACGCGTTGCTCGAAAGTTTGATTACTTGCCGAAATTAAGCGATGAACGGCTTCAAGTTGTCATTAGAGAGCCAGTCAGTCGGATGCGCCATTATGTGGCGCCTAATGACTGATTTACGTTACCCGTGCGCTCCTGACTTACATGTTAACTTACTTGTTGTAGCGCAGGTAACATTACACTGATATACCCTCACAAAATTTCAGTTCTGTTCATGTTCTGTACTTAGGACACAAATAATCCTACAAAGGATTTGTGCAGTAACTTTATAAATCTAAGATGTTGCGTCAGTCGAATTTATATTTCGACCTTTTGGCATTTTACGCGCTAAATTACCTACTGAAATATTCTCGAAAATCTTTATACGAATATCAAAGAATTTAATAAATGTCAAAATGGAATTGCATTTTGGCTTTTCACTTAATTTAATTTGATTACCTTCTTCTGCGACTGGGTATATGTATATAAAAAGTAAAATCTGCGAACAAACTAAGTAAATACCAGACTATCATCTGCAACCTATACCTACGCTTCATTTTCAGTAAAATCGTCTAGTCCTAACCTTGAAGAAAACCTACCTAGCATTTTCTCTTAAACAAACTGACAGACTAGGTATGTACCTAATATAGGTACCGAAAGATGATATCATCTTTTGGTCTCCAAGTAACATTTCAAGATTCATTTCAAGACAGGCACTTCAAGGACTAAATTATTATTGGGTAATATAATGCCTTATTTTGTTATATCTAAAGTTAACTTATTGTATTTTTTTATCCACAACGGGGTAGCACTTAGCCTTCATCATACCTGATGTTAAGTGGTGATAAGGCTGAAGGATTCCGGGAGTAGTGCGCTTCCCTACTCCCAGAATCCTCAATCACTGAGGAACTGGCTATCTTATCTCTAACTACCGGAACACAATAATGCTGAAAACATCATTGCTATGGCGTCAGACTTAGATAAGATGGTGGTAGCTAGCCAGGCGGACTAAGAACAAGTCCTACTACCAACCAAACCGAATACAATATGTACCCCCACCGGGAATCGAACCCGGGACCTCGGGACCTCTTGGTCTGAAATCGGTAGTGTGAGCCACTAGACCACAGGCACAGCGGTGACACTACGTGTCCGTGAGAGTTCGAGCGCCGGTGACGTTTAGCCGACGCTAGGGTTGATACCGAAATGGAATATAGACTTATGCCAAAGAAGGTTACGTGTAGGATGTTATATAATTTGTATAAGAATATTTAGGTAATGAAAGACACGTTAAATTTTCAATCAACTTTTATAGATATTTTTATTAAATATCTTTACAAATGGGAAATAATAAAATTTCCGACAAAATAAAATATGAACGACATTGAATAAAATACTCAAATAAGAAACCGATCAGCGTTATATTTTGTTTGCGAAAAATTTACTAAGCTAGCGACAATTTACGAATGACTAATTTCGAGTCGAAATACTTTATTAGAATATGTTCAGGAAAACGTAGGTATATCTCGGTAAACAAGTATCATTTTGGTGAAACCGAAGGTTTTGTCTGTGCAGTTATGGATAAGGTTGTGATGACAAATAATTACCGAAAGTATATCCTTAGGGATGGCACAGTGGATATATTTTGCCTAGCGTGCCATCGTTCCGGTGAATCCTTTAGACATATAATCTCCGGTTGTTCTCGTCTCGCAAACGGCGAGTATTTGCATAGACATAACTAAGGATAATACACCAACAACTTGCTCTGAAACATAATCTTGTGGCATCCGAGGTGCCGTACTACAAGTATGCACCAGAACAGGTTCTTGAAAATAGCCATGCCACATTGTATTGGGATCGATCTATCATTACAGACAGGCAGGACTATTATAGCATTAGCTACAATACAACAATATCAAGCTTATTAAAGCCTGATATTGTATTGATAGATCGACATGAACGATATTGTAACAATAATTGTTTATGTCGCTGTTCCCCATGACATGATAAGTCGACCCTCGATAAACACCTTAAGAGGCTTGCGTTAGGTGGATGGATCGGGAGTCAGATGCAGAAGGCAGTTCCTACTTCTGTACACGGCCCGTGTCTGTCTCTGGATCCTTAACCATCGGTAGCCGGGGACCCTGATCTTGCTACCGTTGGGGAACTGCATTTTTGTATTTTTAAATGTTTTATTTTTTAATGTTTTATATTGTAAAAAAAATATCTTTAGAAATAGAATTTTGTAAGTATTTTAAATGTAGTAAAGGGAATAATAATAATAATATATGTACGTAAAATAAGCTACTAACAGTGGGACACAGTTAATGTGTCCGAATAAAATACTAAATCGTCCAAAGAAAATACTAAGTCAGCGACAAAAATACTGAGTGAGTGAATCAATAATCGCCCAAATAAAAATTAGTCCTCTCAATAATTATTTATTATCGACTGAATTTTAACAACTTTCGCATTTTTTGGCTTCCTAGTAGTTCCTATTTGAATGTATAAAGATTGCGCCAGCCCTCGGCCAAGGCATTCACCGACTGCCTGTTCCCCGCCCCGCGCGCCTCTCACGGCCCCCGCTCACATCCAGACACCCACACATAGCCGCAAGCGATTTTACGTGCACACATGCTTAAGTGTCGTTTCTTTTCGCGTAAGTGTATATATTCTTTGCCACAGGGGTGGTTATTAAAGTGAAAACTTCTTTAGCGGCGTTATACACTTTTTGTAATGGGTAAAAACTTGTAAACTCGCGTCAGGATCACGTGACCGAAGGTCACAGCAGACTTATCAACTCGGAAAGGTATCGACACCGTATCGCCTTTCGCCTCGCGGTCAACCAGGCGTCAACCTAACGTAAGCACTAACGCGTGGGCCACACTGGAACGACCGCGGGGTGCGGAGGCGACCTGCGGATCCGCAGGACGCTCGAACACGTAGGGCATTTGTGCACTACCACTGAATTTTACCGATTCGGAAAAAAACGGATGCTTGTATTTAATTAATTACTAATATAAATGATTAATTATTAAAATACAAGCATCCGATTTTTTCCGGATCGGTAAAATTCAGTGGTAGTGCACAAACGCCCGTACTATTCCCTCCGCTGGTCGCGCCAACCGCCGGACGCGCCAGTGTGGCCCCTCCCGTCCGTCTCAATATATTTGTTTTTCCCGCTCAACGCGGACGCAAGACGCGCCGCTCCACTGTGGCCCACGACTAAGCACGTAAGATCAGCGTCGGTACGTTGACTCGGCTACGGCTAGGCGACGGACGCCGCGCTTACCGCTCGCTGGTCCCGAGGAGGCGAGGCGATAACGTTACGATTCCGATTAGTGTGCGTTGCAGTAGGGAGTTTCATACAAGGAATACTGAACAGCTCGAGTTGATACGTTTACGTTCCGTTTACGAGTTAATAAGTATGCTGTGTCCTGAGACGATCACGTGACTGTAAGACGTCTGATCGAGAAACTGTTACAATGTCATTAGAATAATAATATAATAATAATAATAAACCAAACAAATTGAAAAGAATGCAACATAAAATATGTTGACGAGAAGCAGAGCAGCACGCTCAAGACCTCCGGGCTCGTCACCTCGCTCCGCCTCGCAGTTGTCGGCAACTATCTCAGTGCCGTGTGTCCAGCTGACATCTGCAGTTGCGTCGAGCGATAGTGACGAGTACTTCTCTCCGCCGTCGTCGCCACCACCTGTACGTCGGAGGAGGGGCCGGCCACCGAAGGGTTTGGGGCTTCTGGGGCAATCGGCTCCGGTCAGGGCCCCCGCTCCCGGTGGAGTGCAGCGCATGCGATGGACATTATCCATTAATGAAAATGTCATGCGCGCATATTTTGAGGCAACAGAGGCAGGAACTAATCTTACTGCGTATCGTGTTCGGATGCTTTCTCTGTTTCAGGCTCTCGAACCATCTATCAACGTTTCGGCTCAACGACTGTCGGATCAGGTACGAGCCATTCAACGGGGTCACTTGTTGGATGACTCCGTACTTGATCGGCTCCGTACAGAGGTGCAACGTAACCATATCAGTAATACTGCATCGCAGACGGCAACTCAAGCTTCTGCCGCGGCCACATTGCAAGCTGACGTTGCTGATGGTGGTGGTGGAGATGATATGGTTACTACTGTAAGTCCCCAATACAATGATATATTGAGGAGTACTCTTAAAGATGTAGTTCTGGAATTTCGATCGACTTCGATTGACCTTAGACCTCGGCTTCCGCGTTTTCCCATGCACAAAAAAAATAGGGCGCTGATGTGTGCTTTAGATTCACTACTATCAAATTACTTTGATAGTAGTGAAGACCTGGCTGATACTCATTCGATCTTGTATTGTGCGGCTATTACGGCTTGTCGTGTTGCTCATGTCAAATTTCCAAATACTGACACAGCAACACGCCCTCGTCTGGCTGTACCAGCCTGGCAGTGTAGGATTGAACGTCGTATCAGTGAGGCTAGGGTACTCATCGGTAAGCTCAGCTGCTTTAGGGAGGGCAACATGCGCCCTAGGGTCATGCGCTTTGTGAAGCGTGCATTCCTGGGGACTGGTATTAGTCCTCAAAATTACATTTCATGTGTCACAGAGCGCATCGACTTCCTGAAGCAGAAAATTTGTGCATGGGCTAATCGTATTCGAAGGTATAGGGTGCGAGTCGATCGCTTTACTCAGAACCGCATGTTCGAGAGAGATCAACGATGTGTTTATGCATCCTGGGAGCGATCGAATCAGAGTGATACTGATATGCATCGGCCGGATGATGATGCCATGATTTCTTTTTGGCACAACATCTGGTCTGTGCCTGTCACTCACTCTGAAGGCGCGTGGATAAGGGATGTTGAGCGATCGTGTGAGCTTATACCTGAGATGAATGAAGTAACCATTGACTACCAAGACGTAGTTTGTGCAGTTCGTTCCTTACCCAACTGGAAATCTCCAGGCCCGGACGGACTGCACAATTTCTGGTATAAATGGTTACCTAGCTCGCACGTTTGCTTAGCATCGCAATTTCAAAGTGCTTTATTATCTCGATCGCTTCCAGAATTTATGACAACAGGCATAACCCATCTGCTCCATAAATCTGGTAGTACTGCGGACCCTAAAAACTATAGACCTATCACCTGTCTGCCAACAATTTATAAAATTCTTACGTCCATTTTGAGGTCGAAGATTAATAAACACATTGATCAAAATTCTATTATGTTCGCCTCTCAAAATGGATGTAGGAATGGGGCCCGTGGTACTAAGGAGCTACTCCTCATTGACATGGCTATTAACCAACAGGTTCGTCGAAACCGAAAGAACCTGTCGACTTCCTGGATAGATTATAAGAAGGCCTATGATTCCGTGCCGCATTCGTGGCTCATGAGGGTGCTGGAGTTGTATAAAATAAATACAACTCTACGCACTTTCTTGATGTCGTGCATGCGAAAATGGAGAACCGTCCTTTTCTATCCAGGATCTCGACGGGTTCTAGGTCAGGGCGACCCTATAAAAATAGAGCGAGGTATCTTCCAGGGTGACGGTCTGAGTCCATTGTGGTTCTGTCTGGCCTTGAACCCTCTGAGTACACTTCTCGAGAGTTCAGGATTAGGCTACCGTTTACGGAGAAATGGTCAAGTAATATCACACCTGCTATACATGGATGACCTGAAACTATTTGCCCATAGCAGTTGTCATTTGACAGCGTTACTGAAGGTTACTGAAGCTTTCAGTAATGCCATTAAAATGGAATTTGGTGTGGACAAATGTGCAGTCATGCATGTAAAGCGTGGTCAGATAATGGAATCCACGGGTATACAACTCTCGGATTCTATTAATCTTAGATCTCTCTCCGTTAACGAAACCTATAAATATTTAGGTATGTCACAGGCATTAGGCATCAACGATGCTGACATGAAACAGTCATTGCGTGAGCGTTTCTTGGGGCGCCTCTCAAAAGTCCTTAAAAGTCTTTTGTCTGGCGGAAACAAGGTTCGCGCATACAATGGATGGGTCATGCCGGTACTGATGTATTCCTTTGGCATACTTAAATGGACTCAAACTGAACTGGATGCCCTGGATAGAAAAGTTCGTACATTGCTAACAGCACACCGCATGCATCACCCACGTTCATCGACCATGAGATTGTATATCCCGCGGAAGTGCGGTGGTCGTGGCTTCTTAAATGCTAAGACATTGCATAACCGCGAGATATGCAATCTTAGGGAGTATTTTCTCCAAGTCGATATTGGGTCTCATAGAGATGTAGTTGCTGTTGACAATGGACTGACTCCTCTATTTTTAGCAAAAGAAAACTGGCGCAAACCTGTAGTACTTAGTACTTCTGACCGCAGCATTGTGTGGCAAAGCAAGGAGTTACATGGCAGATTCTACCGGGCTCTCCATGGGCCCGACGTAGATTTATTAGCCTCAGTATCCTGGCTCCGTTTTGGTGAACTTTTTGGTGAAACCGAAGGTTTTGTCTGTGCAATTATGGATGAGGTTGTGATGACGAATAACTACCGAAAGTATATTCTAAGGGATGGCACAGTGGATATTTGTCGAGCGTGCCATCGTCCGGGTGAATCTCTTAGGCATATAATCTCCGGTTGTTCTCGTCTCGCAAACGGCGAGTATTTGCATAGACATAACCAAGTGGCCAGGATAATACACCAACAACTTGCTTTGAAACATAGTCTTGTGGCATCCGAGGTGCCGTACTACAGGTATGCACCAGAACAGGTCCTTGAAAATAGCCATGCCACATTGTATTGGGATCGATCTATCATTACAGACAGGACTATTGTAGCTAATAAGCCTGATATTGTATTGATAGATCGACACGAACGCCGCGCAATAATTGTTGATGTCACTGTTCCCCATGACGACAACCTTGCGAAAGCTGAAAAAGATAAAGAAAACAAATATCTTGATTTAGCTCACGAGATTGTTGACATGTGGGACATTGATTCAGCAATTATTGTTCCGATAGTCATATCTGCCCATGGTCTAATAGCCAAGAGCCTCGATAAACACCTTAAGAGGCTTGCGTTAGGTGGATGGATCGGGAGTCAGATGCAGAAGGCAGTACTTCTGGACACGGCCCGTATAGTGAGAAGGTTCCTGTCTCTGGATCCTTAACCATCGGTAGCCGGGACCCTGATCTTGCTGCCGTTGGGGAACTGCATTTTTGTATTTTTAAATGTTATATTTTTTAGTGTTATACATTGTAAAAATTTAATGTTTAGAAATATAATTTTGTAAGTATTTAAAATGTAATAAAGGGAATAATAATAATAATCTTTATTCAGTACCTTATTTTGTTTTACAAAGACAGGTGTGATTGGGTCCTCCTTTTAAGAGCATAAGCACCCGTGTTAGGAGATCCCGCTCTTCCATTACAATTATGTACTTACATAAAATAAGATACAATACAATACAATCATCTTACTTCTATTATTATATCAATTTATTTATAATTTTAAATTAAATTAAATTTATGCAAGAAGAACGAAAGGAACCAAGTAGCCAGAGTGTGTACGAAGAATACGAAGGCAAATTTCGCCATCTTTCCCAATAATGTGATAGCTCTGGCACCTCGGTTAGAAAACAGGCGGCGCGCGGCGGCAGAACGGAAGACCCTCGGATCAAATCCAGTTCGTATTTTTTTTTTTTTTTTTGTCCAAATTCCTTTTTTTTGTGAAAAAGTCTAGGGAGCCTTTTATCAACGCATCTAATTCATCTCTAAGTATATTTTCAAAAAATCAACTGGTTAAAAAATTTAAGAATATAAAAAACGTTAATATTCAAGTTTTCACTTCTGCCGGCACTCCCGGAGTGCAACTCGCTGTTTTTTTTATACGCTAGTAAGATTTGACTAGCTTTCCGCTCGCGACGATATCTTGATATTTTCCCGAGACAGTATGTACTTAGCCTATGCTTTTCTGGACCTTTAATCTATTTTTGTGCCAAATTTTATCTAGATCCGTTTAGCCGTGATCCTACTAATATTATAAATGTGAAAGTTTAGATGTTTGGATGTTTGGATGTTTGGATGTTTGGATGTTTGTTACTCAATCACGCTAAAATGGCTGAACGGATTTGGCTGAAATTTGGAACACAGATACTTTGTAGCCTGGAGAGGAACATAGGCTACTTTTTATCCCGGAAAAATATCATATTCCCGCAGGATAACGTCGTGAAGTCCACGCGGGCGAAGCCGCGGGCGGAAAACTAGTTGAATATAAAAACATCCTTTCGCACTTATAATATTAGTAACATTATGAACGCTACTACGTAAATCTCATGATAAAGCCGCAAGTTCCCATACATTCGCATGCATGAGATTTTAAACTTAAACTGCCTTTTTTTTTTTGCCAAAAAAAAAAAACATCGCTCTTTAAATCCTATACACAAATTGCGCCGGCGATAAATATCAATAAGTAACAACAGTACCTACATCAAAAGAATAATTTTGATAGTAATCTTTCGTTCTCAAAAGCTTCACCGATCGTTAGTAAAAAGAACTACGGTGACCATCGGTGACGTATGTCCAGTCCAGCGTCCCGATCGCCGTAATTCTATGCAGCGCGTCTTGACCACGTTTGCGTCACAAAGTAACTACGCGGGCGGTCGCCCTAGCAGAGAGTCCGCTTAGAACAAAGTGCCATTTTTGTCACGCACACATAGACGTCACATATACAGGCAAAACGGGGCAGTTTGGGACAGTACTCAGTCGCGAGTATCGCAAAGAGGTCAGTGATCGCAAGTTCCAAAGAGCATTTAATTGATCACTTCCGCGCCGCCGCTACGTGTCACTGTGACACTTATATACCTATTTTACCAATAATTAACAAAATTAATAACCAATATTATTACAGTTGCAGTGTATTTGGTTGTCTAAATACGACTAAAAACTGTGCATACACGTTCTTTAAATTTCCAAACGATATTGAAAGGTAAGTTAGGTATGTCAAACTATTTTCTCTTGTTGGTAGGTGAGTATACTAGGTACTTTTGGGACTAGCCGCTTTGATAACGACGATGAACCATACACATTCATCTTATAGTTAGCTGGTTGTGGTAAAACGCCAGTATTTGGGTTATATGGTTTAGTTAAGTAGGTACCTAAATATATTCTTTGTGGGCGCTCGACCGCCGCCCGCCGCCGACCGGTCACAACACAATCACAACTCGTAGCGGGTCACGCATAGGTAATCTAATGAGACCGATAGTTGACGGAGACGGAGATCCTTGGGGAAGGCCTATTCTCAGCAGTGGGCGTCGTTCGGCTGACATGATGATGACGCTGGTCCTTATTTAGATGTTATAGTATTCTCAAAACTTCTTGGCGGTTCAGCGAACACAGCCACAAGTCACGTTGACGAATTTTCAAGTAAAAGTTGTCGTTGCATTTTCTTTTATTTTAGCAGTGTTAAGAGATCCTACTTACATTTTAGAGACTTCAGTCATTAAACCCCAAATAACATTTTACTTCCAGTAATTTTTTTTCATCTAAGCGCACGGCAGTGTGCCAGCCAAGTTCAGGAAAGGACGCCAATAATTAAATCCCAAATAACATTTCACTTGCAGTAAAGTTTTCTTTATCTAGGCGCACGGCAGTGTGCCTGCCAAGTTTGGGAGAGAACGCCAGTCATTATACTTACCCCAAATGACATTTTACTTGCAGTAAAGTTTTTTTTGACGCACGGCAGTGTGCCAGCCAAGTTCAGGAGAAAACGAACCACGCACGATTATGCGTATACCTATTTATTTTAACGTCTTAATCGTAGGAGTGCCATAGGCTATTTTCGTTTCAAAAATAACTAGTTCATTTTAAAAATCAAATTATTTATTTTCAGACGAACCTTATGGTTAAGTTTAATTGATCGAGAAGATGTACGCAACAAATGGTCAACATATCTTCGAGTTTGTGATTCCCATTTCGAAACCAATTCTATAATCAAGACATCGAACCGAACTGTCCTGAAAAAGGCACTAATCCCAAACTTTTGCTACCTGTCAAATAAAAATTAAAATAAAGAATCGCAAGCAACTGTGGAGACTAATGAATCTTGTACACAATATGAAAAAGTTAAAAGTGACTCAAATTCACAAATAGCAACTCACGTTTCTGCAAATTCTCCCAGAAAAAGAAAGCTGAAAAACGATATTCTTGAGTGCAAGAAAATACTATAAAGAACAGCTGCGCCAGAATCAAATATGAACCTGTTTTCATCTCGCTGTTCTCCCGCTGTAGGGCTTGCGAACCGATAGCGTAGCTTCTATGACGTTCACAAGTATTGTAAAAACCAATCTAAATTGAATAAACAAATTTGACTTTGACTATTAAACTACTTATATATTTTTATTTACCTATTCACGATAAAAACACAACATAGGTATTTAAATACACTTTCTTGTTTTCAAAATAGTTACCACTATTGCTTGATACAGTTCTTGCGTTGTAAAGGTTTTTCAATTTTTGAAGATGACAAGTTATAAATTCAACATTTAAGAAAATATTTATTATTTGAAGTTCTTGAACGAAAAAATTCATGGAACTTGTAACCCATTTCGGTTTCAACTATTTTTCGCTGAACTTGGCACCTTTTTTACCTTTATCTTTTCGTCGAACTTACTTAGTGCCTTTTTCACGTTTATGTTTTTAGTGGGATAACTATCACACCATATTTATATCTTGTTCATAGAGTACATTATAACATATAGGAAAGGAATACATTACAACATAATAGGTACGGTATAGGTACAATAGGATCTTGTCTTCGTCGTGTGTGGCGTCAGGACTTTAAATGGATATTAGATGCTCTGTTTACCATCTAAGCAGCATCTAAGGCATGTAAACATGTCTAAGATGTATGTATAAACGAATTTATTTATGTATGATTGTTAACTTATACTACCTACTCCTTTTTAAATTCAGAATCAATACAGAAGCAACCCTAGTGAGTCAGACAAGGATAGGTATAGATTTTCAAAAATGGTGGGAGCGGTCCTTCTGTAAACTCTTTATTTTGTGTTTGCGTCATGACGTTTGATTTCGTATTGCCGTAATGACATAACGACGCACACGTCACGCAAACCTATAGTCCCACACTCCTGTTTGTTCCGGTGACATGCGTGACAGAGGAGCCACTTGCAAAACGAAATAAGCTGTCAATATACACGTATGAAAACTGTTTTAGTTCCAAAGATTACCACCGGAACAGAAAACGTCGCACTGTAAACGCCGCGTGTATCAAAAACGGTATTGCACTTCGTGTGAACGTCAACTGCACGTACACCTGACCAATGCGTCATAATATGATTACCGCGATCGGGGCGCAGTATATTACAATAGGCGTTGAACCTCCCCCAAGGAACGAACTACCTACATATTATAAGGGGGTTTAACAATATAACAATGATTGTAATTTATATAGTTCTTGAAAGTCCCTATCGCTAGTAATCATCATCATCATCATCATCAGCCATTTAATGTCCCCACTGCTGGGGCACTGGACTTCCTTATGGATGAATAAGGAGAATGAGCCATGACCCACCACGCGGGCTCAGTGCGGATTGGTGGGTATTAACGACTGCAAGGGCAGCCGGAGCCAACGGCTTAACGTGCCTTCCGAAGCACGGAGGAGCTCGAGATGAAAAGTTTTTGGTCACCCATCCCGTGACCGACCATTGCGAACGTTGCTTAACCTCAACGATCGCAGGCCAAGCGCGCTATCCACTGCGCCACGGGCTCCTCAAATCGCTAGTGATAAGCTCGTTATACTACGTTCTGGGTGACATACGTCCAGTATGTCGGCCGATTAATGCCTCCCTCGCAGGACGATAGCTACCTGTAATAAGGAGGCTTCCACCCGTGAACGCTGCCGTTACCGAAATTGACGCTTTTACTTTGCGTGGGTACTATGTCGCTGCCAATTTAAAAACGCCCGTTGCGTTCACTCGAGCTCTTTAATATACACACCTTGGCCTGAATTTTGATTACAGTTCGTTTCGGTGTGATGCAGCTTTTGGTTATCTATCAAGGAATTAAAAGTAGTAAGTAGCTAACTTAGATTATATGGATTCAGAGACAATGCAATATGTAGGTATAATAATAAATTAACGTTCTTAAATTAAATAAATAAAAGCTGTCTTTAAATATTTACACGCGAATACGTCCTCTCAACTAATATAAAGACTGAACAAATAACATTGATCCCGTAAATCTGCAGAACTTTTGATCCGACGTGTCATAAAGCCACAAAATAACTTTGCTTGTCTATATTTTCCTCGATGCTCACAAAAATAAACTGAAATCGAATATGTTCGTATTCAACTTATTTTGTCGGCCATATTTCCAGAAAGTTTCGCACAGCGATAAGGAGTACGACAGCTATACGCGTCGTATAGCATCAGGATTAAATAAAGACGTTGTCAAATGATGCGCGATGGGATCCGATCGTGAATCACGAGTCGTCGCCGAGAATCCGATTGTAATGGCAGCACGGCTCGCCGCGTCTGCCGCGCGCTGCTGTAATGAGCGGCGATATGACGGAATCACACCGCGACGCCCGCCCGTCGCCTCGTGGTCCTACAACTTCAGGGCTGTCGAAAAAAAATGTATGGTTTTTGTTTCATTATTTTTAACATTTGTAAAAGTCAAGCATATTTTTTTGATTATCAAAACTTTAACACGGACATAGATGCAATCACAATGCAATTTTTATGGTTGAAAAATGTAAAATGAAGTTCTAAATACTTCATTTTCCATTTTTCAACGGACATAGATACTGAATTCGACGTACATTCACACAAATACTTAGTATAGTACCTACCTATTCAAGACTTAGCAAATAGCTTAGACTTTACTGGATCGTCAACGGGTCGATTTCTGGCTGGGAGCATATCATTCTTCACCACGGACAATACGGACATACGGACAATACGGACGGCCTTCTGACTCAAGCTCTAGCACCTAGTCTCCTTATAACGTGGCCGGTACTATTTCGCAGGCGCAACTCTACCAGCTTACGGCTTATGCCTATCATCATTATCAGCCTATTAACATCCACTGCTGGACATAAGCCTCTCCAAGAATACGCCATGGAGCACAATCAGTGGCTGCTCTCATCCAGCTCTTGCCAGCCACCCTGCAAAGATCGTCGCACCACCTAGCCTAAGGGCGAACTACACTAAGTTTGCCGATAAGCGGTCTCCGTAGAACTCGTTTACCCCAGCGGTTATCGGTACAGCGGCTTATATGGCCTGCCCACTGCCCCGCCACTTTCAGTTTGCTAATCTATTTAGATTACTTTGGTTCTCTGTCGGATTACCACGTTCCGGATTTGATCCCTCAGAGAAAGTCTGACTATAACCCTTTCCATAGCTCGCTGAGCGACCTTGAATTTGTGAACCAGCCCTGCCGTGAGTGTCCTCGTTTCGGCTCCGTATGTCATAACAGTTAGGACGTACTTGTTGAAGACTTGTCTTAGACTCTGTGGAGTAGACGACGTAAACCCGACGAAGCTTCCCATATGCTGCCCAGCCTAGCTGTATTCTTCTGTTGGCTTCCTTCTCGAAGTTGTTTCTACCTAACAGCAGAATTTGCCCGAGGTATACATACTCCGTGAATAGGCATAAGGATCGGCTTCGGATGAACGAATGATGATGATGAAATGAAGTTATCACGACAACTTCGAGAGTGCAACCTTGTACTGTAATCGGTTCCAGAGTGAATGTTCGTTCAACATTACCTTGGTTTTGTCCAAGTTCATCCGATAGGCTTCGGCCTTATGACTATATTATTAAATAACTATTTTATGATAACTTTTGTTACTTAACTACTAAAAAATTCCATTTGAAAATTCTTTTGAGTTCTTCTTTTATGACGACGACCTTTTTAAGATTTCTTTGAATTCCAAGAAGGTTTTTTATTAAGAGGCGATTTTCTTTAGAATCTTTTAGATGGATTATTATTTAAAAAATAAACAAACTCCAGCTATAAAACTAATTAAGATCTATTCTTCTAAATTATAAACTTATACATAACTAGCTGACCCAGCGCGACTTCGTTCCCGTGGCCCTACCCCCTACTCCACCCTACCCTACCCCACCCCTACCCTACCCTACCCTTACCCTACCCCTACCTACCTCTACCCTACCCCTACCCGTACCCTACCCTACCCCTACCCTACCCTTACCCTACCTACCCCTACCCTACTCCTACCCTACCCTACCCCTACCCTACCCTACCCCTACCCCTACCCTACCCTACCCTACCCCTACCCTACCCCTACTCTACCCTACCCCTACCCCTACCCCTACCCTACCCTACCCCTATTCTACCCTACCCCTACTCTACCCCTACCCTACTTCTACTCTACCCCAACTTACCCCTCCTTCCCCTATTTTCTTACCGCTAAAACCTTCCTTGGACTTCCACGAACATTTCAAGACCAAAATTAGCCAAATCGGTCCAGCCGTTCACGCGTGATGCCGTGACCAAGGGAAATAGGGATTCATTTTTATATATATAGATTATCATAAAAAATAGATAATAAAATATGAACTTGGTACATGTATATCGGCTTTTTGCTAATTTTAGAGGCAAAATGTTATGATTATGACTCATATTTAACGACAAATAGTTCAAACGACTACATTGGTATTGGTATTTAAATCCATCTTACTTAACAAAGTAAACATACTCGTAGATCATGTTTTCCATCAGAAGTTGCTTCAATCTTGTAATTTTCTAAGCTCCTCAATCATTAATTTAAGCTTCGATAATAATTAAAAAATATAGCTTTCTCTAACTTTCGAGATTATGTCCTAACTTAACTTTAACTTTTTTTATTACTCTTGTGTGGTTTAGCATCTAGGTACCCTATATTTATTGAATAGTACCCTCAAAATAGTTCATTACTTTATGAATGAAAACACTGCAGGCTTCTTCAAATGAGAGACTAGACCGCTAGAGGAAGCGCTGTAGTGGTCCCACTGTAACAAACTAGCTGCACCACTGCAAGTTTTAGAACAATTTCTAGAAGTGTCACAACAGTGGCGATGATCGAGTACACAATATTCAAGCGGTGAGGCACCGCAACGCTGAAATCGACAGCGAGCGTCCAGCGCCGATTTCAGCGTTGCGGTACCGCACCGAACATTTGCTATCGAATGGTACATTGCATGAAAATGCTCATGTTTATAGTCATTTTTAGGTAGGCCAAAATATTTATTGAATGAGCTTTTACAAAAATATTTACGACCTTTTGAAAAGACGCCACATAACAAAAAATATTGACAAATCAAATCTAAAATTTACAATATTTTTTGTTATGTGGCGTCCTTCTAAAAGGACGCTAGCCTCAAGTGGGTTAATTGAAATTAATGCAGATAAGGAAATAGTTTTGTTTTCGGGATAGATTAAGTATAGATATACAGTGCGAGAACGTTTTCTGTTCCGGTGATAATCTTTGGAACTAAAATAGTTTTCATACGACAGTCCATTTTGACAGATAATTTCTTATTGCAAGTGGCTCCTCTGTCACAGCTGTCACCGGAACAGATAGGAGTGTGGGACTATAGGACAGATTTCGTTTGTTTATTTAATCCTTTTATTGGCTCGCTGACGACGCATTTAGAAACCCGACAAAGACAAACATTGTTATGATGCCTGAAGGCGCAGTGGTACTAGTTCTACCTACCCAGGGGTCATGGGTTTGATCTCCATCCATGACAAATATTTGTATGGTGCCAATTTTTATTTGTCTCCGTGTGATAAAACTTCCATGCAGGTGTCAGTGGCGAGGAGTCAAAGCCGAAAGTAAGCAGGGGCCAAAAAACTCTTCTTTCATGTGATGATCTGCATAACATAGTGGATCAGTGCGGTAATGATTTTTAAAGGGAAGCCGATGGGAATCAGCATGTCCGGACTCTTTGCCACTGGCAGGTATTTGTACGTAGTATAGACACTTTATCTCACGAGCGAGGTCCGCCTTTTGTTGTGTGCATCCGTGTATATACGGTTTGATAGACAGTTTGTATAACAAAAGGAGGCTGCGGTCTACACACACAAGCATGGCTCACCCGCGCTCGTGTGATAAAACATCTATACCTCCGATCACTTCACTTTATTAAGTAGGTACCTATGTATTTACAACAAAAATTATTTAAGTATATATTTATCCGTTATCAAGCTTTCCATGACACATGCCCGAATACTCGTACGCTACTTATCTTTGGGAGCGTCTCAAACATCGCCCTGTCACTTTAAATGTCAAACGTATGAAAGAGATGCCATGATGTTTGAGACGCTCCCAAAGATGATTTGCGTTTGAGAATTCGGGCGACAGTTTCTCAATGAAATTTACATGAGTTTAGATAATTGGTGTGATTGTAAAAAGTTATTTATTATTTATTTATTTATTTACTTAGGTATTTGCATTACCTATTTTGGAATCAGATTCAATGTCGGTGATGTTTTCTCATGTTTAAGTACAGGTTCATTAATAATAAAAAATAAACTATGTTACTCTACGTAGCCAGCCCTGCTAGTCAGTAATTCACGATGCCGCGCTATCGATAAAAAATGTGTGAACGAAATTTGTCTCAGTTACGGACAAATCGCGTTTTACCGTAACAGAAGCCTGTACCGCGTCAGAAACTATGGCGACAATAAGCTCCACACCCATTTGATCACGAACGACAAATTAAAGCGAGGAAGCAATACCTTTTTTTTTTTTCAAACACAGGATGACCAATTCCAGTGAAGCACTTTTTACCGAAAACTAAGAAGATTTAATGTAAATGAACGGGAAATATTTGGGTAGATATCAAACAATTCTAGTCAAAACTTCTTTAACTTTTATGAATGGAACATTTACAGTTGAAGGTGAGCGCACGCTTGTTTGCTTTTGATTTCTGTATGAAAACCGTGTCGAAGATTCGGGTTTTATAGGTTTTCATATAAAGAATTCTTAGATTCGTTTCGGCATTTCGCATTCGGCTTAGACAAGTCTGTATTCATCTTAAGAATCAATCAACTAATTTAAAGTTTGAAACGACGCGGGTGAAACCGCGGGCGGCCGCTTATCTATACTAATATTATAAAGAGGAAAGATTTTATTGTTTGTTTGTTTGTTTGCATCGAATAGGCTCCGAAACTACTGGACCGATTTTGAAAATTCTTTCACCATTAGAAAGCTACA
Source organism: Crambus lathoniellus (assembly GCA_949710035.1). Taxonomy (NCBI): domain Eukaryota; kingdom Metazoa; phylum Arthropoda; class Insecta; order Lepidoptera; family Crambidae; genus Crambus; species Crambus lathoniellus. The sequence goes on from OX453306.1 coordinate 14,153,071, forward strand.
TTCTTCCCGAGTGACATAGGCTACATTTTATCTTGATACTCCCACGGGAACGGGTACTACGCGGGTGAAACCGCGAGGATCCGCTAGTGTATTATAAACGCGAAAGTTTGTATGTAGGGATGTACGGATGTACGGATCTTTCAGACTGAACAACAGAATGGATCTGGATAAAATTTGGAACAGAGAAAGATTATAGGCTGGAATAACATAGCAACAATAGGCTACTTTTTATCCCAATATTCCCAAAGGAACGGGTACAACGCGGGTAAAACCGCGCAATGCAGCTAGTTATAAACATATTCCCCTAGGTGCTCCAATTAACTTTGACTATTTCCCCAAAAAGAAAAAAACTTCAATCGATCCTGGATTATAGAGCGGAATATCTATTTCGTTCAAAAATAGTTTCCAATATTATTTTGTGTGAAAAATATCCTTGTTTTTTAATACCTAGGTATCTTCCCCGTAGGCGGTCTTGGCTGTTGCCCAATTAATGTTCTAGCATTTAGTGAAAATACAATATATCGACGAGGTTTACTCACTTTTGGCAATATATTTGCTCGACTAAACAATCAACTCAATCCGTTTAACCATCGTAGTATTTGGAAAATGAAATGTAATGTTATAGGCGCCACACACGATCACTTTTAAGGATATAGCATAGGTAAAAAAAATATCGTCGATGGCCGTTGCTTACACAAGCGAGGGGGTGCTGGGATCGGTAAGACTCCGGCCGCGGCACTCTCGTAGACTGAGAAATACGTGTAGACGCGGCATGCAGCGCGCATTCTATTTACATCTAAAATATCACCTATGTGCGCTTTTACTAAGGAAATTATATTATGTAGAATACAAGAAGAATTATTAATGAATATTTATTGTAAACGTCGGTTTGTAGGAAGAGTAGATCTTAGATATTATTCGTATGTAGTAAAAAAAGCTTTTTTTAACAAAGATAGTCACTTCAAACGATTCTTCAAAATGCAGAACACAGCAGCAGCTATTTATATTTATTTTCTATCTCTAAATCATTTCGATAATATATCCATTATCGAAATGATCTTCGCAGGCAAAGATACAACATTTGCTACAAATTACACTGAAAAAAATAAATAATGTATACTGCTCTAACCAGTAGGTACATTTTCAGATTTATTCCAATCAAATTAATAAAACTTATAATTTATTATGAAAAAATATAAATAACTCATACTAGCCCATCATCTAATACTTTTTTACTCAATCAAAATAATCAATATTTAAATAAGTATACCGTTTATATAAAATCACGCTATCAATCTATAATATAAATCAATATATAAAAAAACACTTAAATAAAAATATTGTTTAAGTACAAAAAAATAAAATAAAATACATATTATTCCAATACCAAAAATGATAATATCAAATAATACAATAACTTGTGTCATTGAAAATTGGAAGCAACGATCACATACACCCAGATACAAGAAAATATCTAAAAGTTAGTTTTCGACATTTACCCGTCCGAGAATCAAACCCGGGACCTCAGAGATAGTGGCACCTAGAAAACCGGTGCGTACACCAATCGGCCACGGAGATCGTCGAATTTGTTTAAACAAAATGTAGCGCAACTGAAATAATTAATAATTAACCACGTAAGGTTATAAATCAGCCACTTTAAAAAAACCTTTTTTCATTAATCATTTGAAAATATCTTTATTTTACATTGTCACTATTTTTCGCCATGTACGCATCATATCCCTTGTGCTCCAAAAATGGGTAAAAAACGTAAAAACTTGCCTAACGTCAGGTTCTTTTTTCTGTTTAAATATTATGCGATATGCTGAAATATTTGTACTAATTAAAAATTAATACCGAAGCGACAGCAACACAACTATATGTTAAAATTTTGTGCAAAGGCAGCTCTACTTAATTCTGTGGAACTTTATTAAAACTAGCTACGCTTTTCCCCAAAAACGAACTTCTTGTTTTTTCAAGTCGAATCCTTGGAACGGCAATCTTATTTTTATTTCTTGTTTTGAATTGATGTATATTGCTACGTTTTACAAATGTATTGAGATACTTCTTCACATATACCATATTCTCATATATTATTATGTATTGTCCTGCAACAGTTAATATGTTGATTACTTTTAAAGAATCTCTTGGCCGAAGTTTGTATATGGCGCGAATAGCTCTTTTCTAAAGCACAAAAATACTTTCGATGTTAGCTGCTGAACCCCAAAGTAATAGGCCGTAGGACAATACACTCTGAAAATAGCTAAAATAGATTAACCTTGCTGTTTCAATATCGGTTAAGAGCCTTATTTCTTTAACAGCAAATGCCGCAGAACTGAGTCTACCGGCCAAGGCTTCAATATGAGGGTCCCATTGAAGTCGATAATCTAATGTTATATCTAAAAATTGAGTACTGTTAATCATTCTACTACATTGTCATCCAATTTTATGTGAATATCAACCTGTCTTACATTTGGCAGGGATTATTTTTTCACATTTTGTTTTTTTTTCGAGTTTAATGATAGATTAATTGATGGTACCACGGCAAAAAGAAATTGCCACAGTACCATCAATGGTACTGTCTAATGGTACCATGGTAAAAGAATGGATTATTGCTATGAAACCAATGCGCAACTTTCGATAAAGTACTATTTACTTCGTCAGAACAATTATTACCTCTGTCAACTTTAAAGACTAGAGGAAGTGTCATCAGCAAATAGCACTGTCTCGCATAAATTCTTTGCTTAAAAAGGAAGGTCATTTATATAAATTAAAAACAGCAAAAGGGACCAGTATTGACCCCTGGGGTACGCCCATGTTGATAGGGGCTCCAGTAGACTCAGTTTTGTTGATAACTACTTTCTGTGTTCTTTCACATAGATATGATTGCATAAGGCTAACCGATTTATCATAGACACCATAATGTTTTAATTTCCTTAAAAGCGTTTGGTGATTAACACAATCGAAAGCTTTGGAGAGGTCACAATAAATACCAACTACATCTCGCTTGCTCTCCCAAGCATCAAATATATGTTTTTAAATATAATATGATAGGATGACATACCAAGACCAGTATGAATTAGATCCCATCTCACAGGACACCATCGATTTTGGGAATGAATTGCTAGAAGCCATATCCGAAACAACGAGAGAAAAGTGGAACAAGCTAATCGAAGGCGTAGAAGGCATGGTGTTTTATAAGGAAACTAAATAATGATCCTAAAATCGCTGATCGTCATTCCAATGTGACCACAAACCAGATCGCTCACCACTTACTACAAAATGGGAAAGCTTCCACGAAAAGTCTCCAGAAGAAATTTACACGAGACCCTGGTAAAGAGGTTAACCACTTGGACGAGGCTTTTACAGAAACAGAGCTCAAGTTTGCCCTTGATAAGCTCAAAGAAGGTAAAGCCGCTGGCTTTGACAACATCATGGTCGAGCAGCTGAAACGGTTTGGTTTCGTACTACTTATACAAAACTGTCATTTCTTCCATGGCCGCTTCCAAAGGATATGTAATCTAATCACTGACGTTTTAGCCACCTACTTTTAATAAATGACATTTGTGGCAGAGAGTGTATATAAAACTTCTTCGAGATTATTTATTTTTATGAGTTTATTATCTTTGATATAATATGTTAGTCAGTTTAAAGTTAGCCCGCCATTTGTTTATACTTTGTGCAATGAAATTTAAATAATGAAATAAATATTCCTCCTTCGGAAGTACTTGTACCTATGCAATATTTCATTAGAGTATCAAAAATTTTACTCCGACTATGCAAGTCTCCTTACAGAACTCCGCAAACTTATCTGACGCGGTGGTTAAATTTGAGAGTTTAAACTGTCAATACAGCTGACAGACCTTTCATTCTTTTTATTGCTACTGGCGCCTCAACCATCGGTTTTAGATATTGTTGTGGGAATTTTGAATTTCGAATTTCAAAACCGCGAGAGCAAGAGCATGTCTTGCAAGAAATTGTATGCATGCTCTAATTTTGTACTAGGTATTGAATTATAATGGAAAAGAGAATAAGTAATAAAAAACAGCGAGTTGCACTCCGGGAGTGCCGGCAGAAGTGAAAACTTGAATATAAACGTTGTGCATTTTTGATATTCATAAATTTTTAACCAGTTGATTTTTAGAAAATATACTTATAATAATGAACTAGATGCGTTGATAAAGGGCTCCGTAGACTTTTTCACAAAAAAAAGGAGTTTGGACAAAAAAAAAGAAAATAATACGGACTGGATTTGAACCGAGGTCTTCTGTTCTGCCGCCGCGCGCCGCCTGTTTTGTCTAACCGAGGTGCCAGAGCTATCAGACCATCGGGAAACATGGCGAAATTTGCCTTCGTATTCTAATGACATTGTAATAGTTTTTCGATCAGGCCCCCAAGTACGTCTTACGGTCACGTGATCCTGGGACCGTACTCTGAAACGCAAATCCGAAACTTCGGTTAGCCCCGCCCCTATCACTCGATTCCGTTATGACTCGAGAGTGAGAGGGACAGGGCTAACCGAAGTTTCGGATTAGCGTTTTAGAGTAGGCCCTCTGACGCGAGTTAAACAGCTTTTACCCATCACAATAAATAGTGCACAACGCCGCTAAAGAAGTTGTCACTTCAAGAATGTTTTGAACCTGAAATTTTCACAAAATGGTGCGGTATAATATGTTCCTCACTCAAAGGTAAGAAGCTGGACTTTTCACAGTCTCATAAAATTGGTGTAATGGTAATATTAGATCAACTAGGTATATGAAAAAAACTTACGTCGGTTTTATTTCAAGAATTGCTTTTTATTGCATTATGTCTCTGTAAAAAACTTTTTCAACAAGTGAATTTCTTATTTCTAGATGCAATTTTTTACACCTACCTATCTTAAGTTTCTCACATTTCCAATTTTGTGAGGAACCTAAAACGAACATAAATTTAATATACAGTAGTAGAAGTTAGAAACTTAGACTAATTATGTCCCTACCTACAACACAACAAAATATAGGTACTCAAATAGTACAACTTTTATGGGCTCTTAAGTATCTTAGGCAATATTACTTATCCGTCACTTTTATTTCAAACTATTAATGTTTGCTTTAGGTAATGAGTAAAATTATTACTTGTCCTAGGTTACATAGGTCTATGGTTATGCAATAAATGGCAAAGCACTCATCTATACCCAATCCTGAAGCGCTAGTTCAATATTTCCTAGCAAAATAAGCATCATTGAAAAAAATTAGGATCCTGGTTTGAGTTTTTTTTTCAATTTTGGCGCAATCGGAGCGATACAGTCTCCACGTCCAAACGCCGCCAATGCCAGGCGGAGACTGAAGAATTATGCTGCGGAACGGTGTACGATGCATTTTGGGATACTAGTTCTTGAATATAAATATTACAAAAAAAAATTTTAGTAACTTCCCTAGATATGACTAAGAACTACTTACACAAAAAAAATTAGCTTAATTACTCAAATAGTTATTGAGATAATTGAGTTGAAGACGGAAAAAAGGGGTCTTGAAAATCATTTTTTTTAGTACATTGTATTTATTTTATTCAAATAAAATTTAGTAACTTCCCTTCATAAAGAAAAGATCTATCACATATAATATTTTGGAAGACCTAGCAATGATACTTTGTCAGGAAATTTAATTTAAAAACATTGAAAATTCTGAGTTTGATCGCCGGAATGCCCTTAACTGTCAGTTTTTACTGAACAGTTTTAACTGACAGTGAAAAGTGAAAGTAAGTTAATAAGCTTAGCCGGAGCTTCCTTGGGGCTCTCGAATGGCGACCGCGTGGACCGACGATCTGGGTGCCTACCATCAACTCTTATTGCGGTTTTGTTTAGGACCTAAACTGATCTGCTTCGCTTATTTGTACAACGACAGCTTAATATCAATGACAGCGATTCAGTGATCATTCAATGACATTTCACAGCCGCTGAGCTGTCATCAACTCTTATTTGACTTATAACTCGGCCAAGCTAACATGTCACCTGCAGGTTATACCCGTCCCTTTCACTCTCCGGGCATGTCAAAAGTGAGTGAAAGAGACAGGTAGAAGAAATAAGGACACAAATCGTTCGGTCATTCACATTTAGCAATTCATTTGCGATCCAGTTTTTAGAAGGTCATAGTACGAAAGAAAGCAATTCATTTTAGGAACCTATTCTGCATCGCGCTATTTTTGAATAGCTGTCTTAAAGTTGATGGTAGGCACCCTGGTCACGGTCGCGGGAAGCCGCTGGATGCGGGCAGCGCAGGACCGATCGTTGTGGAGACCCTTGGGGGAGGCCTATGCCCAGCAACGGGCGTCGTTCAGTTGACGTGATGGGGAACCTGATGAACTTTAGTTTGACAAATGGCAAAGAATATATACACTAACGCGAACTAATGGGCCCCACAGACTATCAGTCCGCCAGCAGGCAACTGCCTGTCAGTAGACTGCAATCGGCCACTCACTCACAGTTTTACATACGAAAACCGAATATCATGGCCGATTGATATTCGGTGGGATGGTTCAGCTAAATACCAGTTAGCAGCACTTGACTCAGAGGAACGCAGAGCGAGAAAACTAATCGGAAACGATGACCTGGTTCAAACCAAGCTCCATAGTCTAACCCATCAACGTAAAGTGGCTTGCTTGTCGGTATTTTACAGGCTGCACTTCGGTGAGTGTGCTTCTGAGCTGCATGAGCTCATTTCACCATCCCCGTTCTACCACCGAGAATCTAGACGCACAGCGGGCTATCATCCTTACTTGGTCAACATCCCGCGAATGCGTACCAAGCGCTTTTCTTCATCCTTTGTGATGCGCACCGCCAAGGAGTGGAATACCCTGCCTGCGTCTATTTTCCCGAATGAGTACAACCCTATTATTTTTAAAGCTAGAGTGAATAGGCTGCTTCTTGGTAAGCTCGCTCCATCTTAGGCTTCTTCTCAAACCTAAGGTTTAGTGTGAAGCCAAGAGCAAGCTCATTATACATTTAAAAAAAACTGCGACCAACTGACAGGCCGTTTGTTAACTGGAACATTTTCCAGTAACTCATTAGTTTACGTAACGATAAAAAAAAAATGTCTATCTCATGTCTGTCTAGATTTTGCAATGTTAAAAAGGTGTCTTTTGTGCATACTAGTGGCTTTCCATAGCTCAACTCTCGTGGTACCTGGGTGCCTACCATCAACTCTTATTGCGGTTTTGTTTAGGACCTAAACTGATCTGCTTCGCTTATTCGTAGCACGACAGCTTAATATTAATGACAGCGATTCAGTGATCATTCACTGACATTTCACAGCCACTAAGCTGTCAAGAACTCTTATTTGACTTATAACTCGGCCAAGCTAACATGACACCTGCAGGTTATACCCGTCCCTCTCACTCTCCGGGCATGACAGAATCGAGTGAAAGAGACGGGTAGAAGAAATAAGGACACAAATCGTTTGGTCATTCAAATTTAGCAATTCATTTGCGATCCAGTTTTTAGAAGGTCATAGTACGAAAGAAAGCAAATCATTTTAGGAACCTATTCTGCATCGCGCTAGTTTTGAATCGTTGTCTTAAAGTTGATGGTAGGCACCCTGTTCCCGTAGGAACATCGGGATAAAGTATAGCCTATGTCATTCAGGAAGAAAGTGGCTTTCTAATGGTGAAAGAATGTTTAAAATCGGTCTACCTAGTGGATTTTGAGTTTATCCATTACAAACAATCAAACATACAAACAAACAAAAAAATCCTCTTTATAATATTAGTGAAGAAGTAAAGAAATGATAATATGTAATAACATATTATCATTACTATAGCCTTTTCCCCAACAGAAAAGAAGCCAGCGTTAGATAATAATGTATGGACCCGAATAATATAATAATTTGATCACGGTAACTGTTGCTTCGCAAGCAAAGGTCTTAATTAATGTTTTAACGAGGATGGTAATTGATTATTATTTGATATGGTAATTGATTAGGATATCGCATGAACATACTCATGAGTGTGTATTATGATGCAAACAACTGCCTTTGATGGTTTTTGTTTGCCGTTAATTAAAATCCTTAATAAAACTCGGTCTCTTTTAAGCATTAAGCTTTTAAGAATTTTTCAATATTGGTTTATCATAGAAGTTTTTATAAGCAAAATAGTATCTCACTAAATAAAAATGTATCACAAGCACAGATAATATAATACTATAATCTCAAGCATCGTTGAACCACTTCAACCTTCACCCAGTGCTATGAGTCCCGCCCACTGGTGGCAGTGGGCGGGACTCATAGCACAGGGTAAAAAAACTACTACGTATACTCCTGTGCTCATAGCGTAGAGAACCCATGGCCGTTGGGGAGGGAAAGGTTCTCGAATGGCGACCGCGTACCGGAAGACGTTCCGTGGGCTGGCCCCCTACATGGTGGACCGACGATCTAATCAAGGTCGCGGGAAGCCGCTGGCTGCGGGCAGCGCAGGACGCGGTCGTTGTGGAGATCCTTGGGGGAGGCCTACGTCCAGCAGTGGGCGTCGTTTGGCTGACATGATGATGGTGATGATGATAGTCTCAAGAGATTGAATGACAGTAAATGTATAGCGTTTGAATGCTTTTCATCAGATCTACAATATAGTTAAACATTAAACACAATAAAATTTTGAGTGATATTGAATTATTACATCTACATTTATTTGATGGGATGAAAAATGCTGTGACTTTTAGGTAAGCTTAATTAAGCTTAATTCTCTACAACATTGTGATCAATCGTTTCTGGCTCAAATGCACCTAAACGAAGATTTAAGCTTAAACCTGAAGAAATTGCCGATTTTTTCAATATTGTGGCGGGGGCGGAGGGCGAGGAATTGTGCATTTTGCATTTTAAATACTCACTAACCATCCTAGACAACACATCAAAAAATCAAAACTACCGGACCACTTGTAAGCTAAAAACCCTCTATTCACTGGACTATTGGTAGTTTTTGCGAAAAAAGTGAAGAGACATACAGACAAACATTTCAATAACTATTGTGTAGCAGCTTTCTAAATCATGTCTACGATAAATAGAAATACTTAAGTAGGGCCTGTTTCACAATGTCTAATTTAATTTAAGATACATTTCATGTTACTTCAATATTTTATCAAAAATGCGACTTTTGTGAGTGCGGCTAAAATACAACGACAGTAATACCGATTCGTTTCAAATCCATGTTTCAGGTAGGTGTGTGAACAAAACGACTGGAATAATGTAAGTTTGCGCATAAAATCAAAGAGGTATCGTTTAGTGATATCTTTATTTTGTAAGCGAAGCACGGCTCAGACTATAAAAGTAACTGTTGATTCTCGCGAACATCTTTCTCTATTAAATGGTAGTTTGGAGGCGCAGACTCGCCCGCGCGCAGCAATCTATTCATCTAACTACCCGGTTTATGGTTTTTTTTCGGTAGTTGCGTGTAATAGCCTCTAAGGAGATAGTTTTGGGTATTGTGTTTGATTTTGTTTAACTTGTGCTTAATGTAGCCAATTCAAATGATGTATTTATTATTTGTTAAATGTTTTGTGAATTCAATTGAATTTATCCAACGTAATCTCACTACTGCACAGATATCTCCACATCCCGAATAAATAAACTACATTCAATTATTTTTAAGCTTCTCAGTAACATTAAGTATAGCAATTTGTAGAAATTTAGAAACTTTAAATGTTTGTGTAGAAAGATTTAGTAATTTACAGAAGTACCTACCTACTTAAGTAGGTAACGAAATAAAAAAAATACTAGGTATAAAAGTATATTAATCGTTACCCAAATAGGGCTAGATCATTATGCTAGGTACTAAGTACTATAACTAACTACTGTGACACATTAATTTCTAATTCACCCCCAATTAAGGCCTATCTCATGACTAACCACTGTTATAGATGCCCAAAGAATGATGTGACTTGAATTGAAATACTTAATCATATTTTTTCAAAAGTAGGTGAGATAGATGAAGGTATCTCGAACACTAAGCGCCTTGGGGATTGAACGCCTCGTATACTTTATGGAAGAATAACATATGCATTTAAGTTTCACCCAAAGAATAATCTGGAACAATAACATAGCCTATTGAAGACAGAAGATACCAGGCCCCTGATTAACAAACCGTCGGAAATGGAATCGGATTCAAATTATGTGCCTTGTCTTTTGTCTATTCTACAGTGAGTGGCAGAGACAGTGCATACAATCTACTGACCGTTTGTGAATTAGAGGGCTGGAATCTAAGTTTTGGAACTTAAATCACACGATAGACGTGTATACCTACTGCCTGATATAATTTAAGATCCCTAACTACTTACTTATTTTCTCCCGAATAAATGTGTGGGATTAGACAAGTGTTGATATTATGTTATTTTGAGTGTAAACATAAATGCTATCTTGGGCGATGGGCAATTTAAAGGTATCAGAACAACAATACTAACTTTTATTAAAATCTCAGTTTTGATGTATATGACGTCGCTGGGGGTCCGGTTTCCTGGTCTGGTCTCGTTGTCAGGATGGTTGCGACGAGGGATCCTCAAAATAATAGTCTCTTCTTCAATAACAAACGTCTTATTCTTCAATCACAATCGATATGGCACAAATAAAACAACGATTCAAGTGATATACACGGATGAATCTTTAAACGCAGCAAATTCGATACAGAAAAGTGGCCCTTGCGGGCCCCACTACCGCCTCAACGTCCAACCCCTTGTAGGTCCCTGTTTAGACTCCTTTTATCTTGCGCCTCAACCAAACGTATCGACAAATTCAACTCATTTGGTCAGGTCCTGCCATCTCTCTGTATCCAACTCACTCAAGTGCTTTCGCAACGTTTAAACTGACTCAACTAATAGTTACAAAGCAGCAAAATAGATGACGCTAATAATTTTAGTCGATAGTTACAAAATAACTCGATAGATGTCGTTATAATTTAAATTAAAGTAATCGATCGTGCTGTCCAAGAGGGCAGCACTGCGCTCACGCTCCGACACGGCCATTCTGACGTGTCACATGTCCTCATGTGTATCTGGAACAAAATTACTTCAATGGAGCTAATTCCGCTCGGCTTAACCTGACTAAAAGGTTAGTAGGTACACTATAGATAAGGAAGAAAGTATGCCTCATAGTAAGTTACAGTAATCACAATATTATAATCAAAGTCATATAAGCAACACACATCACTAACAGTAGCTACACATTAGGTGGCAAGGATTCCCACATGGAATCGGTACACTTAATGTACATGGTCATCGTAATGACATAGTCTCCCATGAGACGGACTCCCACATTGGAAACGGTATGCTCAACATACATGGTCATCTCATAATGACATAGTCTCCCATGAGACGGATCCCCACATTGGAATCGGTACACTCAATGTACGTGGTCATCGTAATGACATAGTCTCCCATGAGACGGATTCCCACATTGGAATCGGTATGCTCAACATACATGGTCATCTCATAATGACATAGTCTCCCATGAGACGGATCCCCACATTGGAATCGGTACACTCAATGTACGTGGTCATCGTAATGACATAGTCTCCCATGAGACGGATTCTCACATTGGAATCGGTATGCTCAACATACATGGTCATTTCATAATGACATAGTCTCCCATGAGACGCTAGATTGCCACAGCCTCAGCCGCACCGCGCCCTGTACAACCCTATCGAATCGCAGTTACGACTACGACTGAAGCGTGCGGATTACCAAATAAGTAGCCATGTCAGTAAGTGTTTGCACATAGTTAGACAGGCCTTCACCGGCACTGTCCACACCCGATTCAACATCACAAACATTTAATTCTGAGGATACATCACTTTGAGGCATCTTTCTGAGCTATTCGTTAATCTTTCAAAACTTAGTTTTAACAACTTCAAAACTATTTTAGGGCAAACGTTAAAAATATCATTTTACACAAATTAATTCTCTTCATAAGTTTACTCATGAAAATCCATTTCCACTTTATCTTGGCGGAGTTTGTACTAAATTCACCATATCGTATCTGTCAGAACTCTACAGTCTACAGTAACTTTCAATGACTTATCCAGTGATCGTAAAATTTTTGTGCCCTACTAGGACTCCACAACATAACCAGCGATCACAAAACACAGTGCTTTTGGTATCAGTCCAACAAAGCTCAATACTCAAATAAATCTGTCACGTAGCAGCTGATAACTGCAACTACTTCTTTATTACTGAACATAGTCACAACGCGTTATAGACTGACAGCTTGGAACAACAATAAAACATAATCTTTCTTTGTACATACTACAGTGCTTCCGCTATACCCTCTTTACCATCATGGTACCACAACAACGTGCCGACTAATTCAGCCACGCAATAAAACAAACACATCTACAGCACTTCGTTACTAATAATGTGGTAAAACACCAACTAAATATTTACTTAGTCCTCTGAACCAAATCAAATCATGTTCCCATCTGTCAATCTAATACGAACTCTTATCGCTACTAATCCAATTTAAATCAAATCCCACATTTTGTAATACTAGGTTTGTACTAGTAAAGTGCCAAAAACTGTACAAAAGAGTGTTCTTTGAACGGAAATGAGCATTTCGGTGCTGTTTGCACAAATAATGACAAAATGAAAACTGCTCACCAAATTGCGATCATATGATATGCGATGCCAGTAGATCTCTCTCTACACTATCGCCACCAGTGCCGGCGTTGCGTTGCGCCACGACGCCACCGCGCCGCCGCCGCACTGCCATCGCCGCAGAATCGCACCATTGCACCACTGCACCGACCGACGCCGATGTCGCACCGACGAACGGCTCACCATAGGCAGCACCTGCATAGCACCACCACAGGCACCACCATGCAGCGCTTGTATTCAACAAACAGAAAAACACACGAGGTAAACATTTACAAAGACAGTACAAAATATTAGGCGACCTTATCGCTTAGTAGCGATCTCTGTCAGGCAATCTCACTATCTGACAGGTCATGTTATAGGCACCAACTTTATATCAAGAGTTACAATGACACAACTATCTCGTATGGTATCTGTACCCCGAGTGTAAATTAGTCAAAGTGCAAACGTTACTATCTAGATCTTATTTCTTTACAACAAAGTACAATCCATCTGTCAAATTTTTTCTCAAACTCAATAGTATGCGAATTTACTAAACACTCTGTACGTTAGTGAAATAAGAAAAATGTTTGCCGCTGAATTTTGATGTAGGTAGTTGACAGTAAAATCATAAAACATTCTTGTTTCCGTTAGGAACTATTATTACAACGAATTACTCACAAAGAAATTAGATTTACTTTCTTTCGGCTTCACAAAATAAGAAAAATATGAGAGTACCTCCGTTTGTCTAGATACAGACAAACCTATCGATGAACAAATCCTTATGCTCCAGCCAGGTTACGCCAGCACATGAAATCTGGTCCAGGTCCAGACTTGTCCAGTCTTGCCGATGAACTTCCTTTCAGCGTAGGTACCGCTCATCACCAGGAAAAGATGATTTTCACAATTCTCTTCTTGCAAATGAAATGCCGCTAGTGAAACGGCAGGGCAGGACGCCTTTTTTTCATCACCCGTTCAGTAACAGAATGTCGAATAACAGAAATACGGGTATTTCGTTTTCAGTCCACTTTTCATCTGTGGCACGGGCTGCATCGCACTTCTGATGACGTCGCTGGGGGTCCGGTTTCCTGGTCTGGTCTCGTTGTCAGGATGGTTGCGACGAGGGATCCTCAAAATAATAGTCTCTTCTTCAATAACAAACGTCTTATTCTTCAATCACAATCGATATGGCACAAATAAAACAACGATTCAAGTGATATACACGGATGAATCTTTAAACGCAGCAAATTCGATACAGAAAAGTGGCCCTTGCGGGCCCCACTACCGCCTCAACGTCCAACCCCTTGTAGGTCCCTGTTTAGACTCCTTTTATCTTGCGCCTCAACCAAACGTATCGACAAATTCAACTCATTTGGTCAGGTCCTGCCATCTCTCTGTATCCAACTCACTCAAGTGCTTTCGCAACGTTTAAACTGACTCAACTAATAGTTACAAAGCAGCAAAATAGATGACGCTAATAATTTTAGTCGATAGTTACAAAATAACTCGATAGATGTCGTTATAATTTAAATTAAAGTAATCGATCGTGCTGTCCAAGAGGGCAGCACTGCGCTCACGCTCCGACATATATATATTTTGCTACCTATTAGTAGCCCGATCAATATGAAGGGATCCCTACAGACATAGGTACATGGGTAAAGTTTCGCTGTTATTATGAGCGTGAGCGTGATAATTCAATAGTTTTATAATGTATAGCTTTAAAAATTTAAGTTATTAATGGTCTACAATAATATTTAAGTACCTAATTAAAATAAAACCACTTTTTTACGGATTTGATCACGCGTATATTGTACACATTATTAGTAATACTGAAATGTGTTTTTAAAGATTTTTAGTTTTATCCGATTTTCCGATGGACACTACCCACTATTATTGTATTTTATAAAAATAATGGGTACCTACTATCCGTCACCATGGCTCCTGGAAAGGTGAAAAACTTAAATATACCAAGCACATCTTAGATTTCTGTTATTCACGCGCAGAAATCTAAGATGTGCTTAGGTATATTTAAGTAATATCATAGCGCTTAACACGTTGATCGCCACATCACGCGAAGTCGCGTGAAATGGCCTATTACGCTGTGGCCGATAACGCGACTTCACGTGATGGTACCTTACAATTCAATATGTATATATATTTATCACGCGTGTTCACGTGATAAATCCAATATACAAAAGTATTATTAGCACAAAAAAAATTATTAAACAAATTTTATTTTTAATTCTGGCCATCTATGTAAGTCCCACCATTTTGGCATGCCAATGAACGTGTTAACTAAAAAATGGTCAAAATTTTGTCTTGAGCGCTGATTTACATAAATGCTTTAATTTCTACTATGTGTTATAGAGTGAACAAGATTATTATTCCTATATTCCTTATCGCAATAAAAGAAAATTTATTGACGAAAGTGTTGATGGTGTTTTCCTTTCATTTTCCATCATTACTATAAAAAAATCACTGAAGATAGTGACATTGGGTTCTTAAAGGTAAACATAACAGACAAATGGTCAAACGTCCTGTCACGCTTTATGAATAAAATATGTAGAGCAAAACGATGACTACGTCTTTCATTCAAAGAGTTGTTAACGTTAATATTTAACTTAATTTCATATTTTTGTACAAAAAACTAAAGAGGTTTTATATCGACACAAAAGCTCAAGTTTTTATAAATAAAGTTATGTAAGCTACAATGCTTTTTTTCGGAC
Source organism: Crambus lathoniellus (assembly GCA_949710035.1). NCBI lineage: Eukaryota > Metazoa > Arthropoda > Insecta > Lepidoptera > Crambidae > Crambus > Crambus lathoniellus. The sequence continues at coordinate 14,168,374 of OX453306.1, forward strand.
TTATAGTTGGTCTTGTTAGACCACGTGCTGAAAAGAAGACACGTGTTTGTTATGTTCTAATTACAGAGGCCAAACAACCGAACTTAAGTTCTGTTCATATATACGAGTAAATGTAACATCTCATAACTTTTACAAACAAAAATCAGCTAAGTGCGAGTTGGACTCGCCCATGAAGGGTTACGTACCGATTGCCTATACCTAGCCAAAAGACCACTATCATTTTTCGTCAGAAAAAATAACTTTATTTTCCATAGTGTTTGTATGAACGACAAACTTACATTGGCAGTTTATGAACATGTGTTATATCAAAAACTGCTCTCTATGTCATTCAAACCAATTTTCGTTGAAAGTTTTCATTAAAGCGATGATTCCCGAAAATAGGGTATTTTAAATTATGGATTACTCGCAAACCACAAGTACTTTAAATTTGGAAAAAATATATGTTAGTTTACAGTCTTTTATCAAGTGCTACAGGCCGTTATATTTTTCATTAGTGATACTTTACTGTATCAAATAAAATTCCAAACATCCATCTAATAATAATTCAAATATCATATTACTTTCAGTATACTTCGGGTTTAGTTAATGAAAAATAATTGAAAATTTAGGCTTTGAATAGCCGAGGGATTCAGGCCGTCATTTTGTTTATAATTTCATTTCGACTGAATTTCAAGTGATTTTCGATTCGCGGGGCGCTGCTCGCGAGTTCACAGTTCACTGCCGGCTTCCGCGCTGGGTCCGCGTGATCGAGCGCGGCCGAACAAGCGTTAGCGGGCTTATTTCGGTCGGGAATCCTCGCCTTAAGATCTATAGCATTAATTTTTTCTAGATTTTTCACTCTCTTATTTTAAAAGTTAGAGAGGCGGGGGACACACATTTTACTACTTTGGAAGTGTATATCTTTCAAAATATTGAGTTTGAGTAAAAATGATTTGAGAAACCTCTATATCATTTTTAAATACCTATCTAACTATACTCCACAAGAATATGTTTTATGAAAAAAAATGTTTTCTGTTTCAATTCCAGTATGGGGAGACACCTTATTTTTTTTTTGTATAAAATCCTAAAGCGGTTTACAGGAATATAATATCTAGTTTCAAGTTTGTTGTCTTAATAGTTTTGGAATAAATTGGCTGTGACATACGGACGGACAGACAGACATGACGAATCTATAAGGGTTTCATTTTTTGCCATTTGGCCACGAAACCCTAAAAAAGTTAAAGTTACATGAAACGGAATATTAAAGACCTATTTTATAAGGTTGTTATGTGTACAAAAAAACGGCAATCCATGCTATACTTTAACCCCTATTATTACAACTTATAGGTACCGAAACACACATTTTTATAATTTTGTATGTGGTTTTGGGGGGTACGTATTTATATGTCTAAAATTAAAAAACCTGACGTTAAAACACCTACGTTCAAAATACCTGAAATCAAAATACCTAATGTTTTAAAATACCTAAGCAAATAACACCTACATAAGAAACACCTAAGTTCAAAATACCGATTGTACTAAATATCTAACGTTTAAAATGTCTATAGCTATAACACCAAAGTTTGATTCACACACATTTTAAATACCAAATGTTCAAAATACCTAAAATTGGCCTAATATTTGAGTGGCTCGGAAGTCGGAAGTCCTGTAGAACACGGTGATAGGTTAGAAATTTAAGTCGATCGCGAAGCGCAGTGAAGCGATCGCCTTGAATTTCGTGGTTATTTTTTTGTATCAATACAACCTATGGATTGCTTGACAAAAAAAACCACGAAATTTTAATTTCTAACCTATCACATGTTCTACAGGACTTCCGAGGAGTACAGGCCTTTTCGGTATTTTTCATTTTAGTCAAAGAACTGTTAGGTAAACTAATTTTAGGAACTTTGTTCATCGATATTTCAAGTTTTAGCTTTATGAACTTCAGTAGGTAGGTAATATACTTAACCATTTGACATTTTAAACTTTATGTATTTTGAATTTAAGTGAAACAACCGTTAGGTATTTTGAACGTAGGTGTTTTAACGTTAGGTTTTTTAATTTTAGAGATTGAAATACGTACCCGGTTTTGGGTGTTGGTAACATCCATGAATTTTTTCTTTATAGTAATTTTATTAGTAGTTTTTATCGCTAATTACTAAAGGCACAGATTACTAAATAGTTACTACTAAAGGTCAAGTCGATGACTCGAAACTGGAAAATGAGTATTTAAATGATTTGCCCTTAAGTGCTCGTCAAATTATCTTCCAAGTAGACATCAATGACTTTGTAAAATGTCAATGAACGTAATACGAATAGTCGAATAATACAGAGATGGACATAAACTCTTATTGACATTTGACGTTATGCCAATGGAAATATAAATATATAAATATTGGACACCATCAAATACATTGTTCCAATACCAATCTATAGTAGCTTGAGCACTGTAGTATAGAAATTGGAAACAACGACGGGTATTACCACATACAGCCAGACCCGAGGAAATATTGAAAAGTTCGTTTTCAATATTTACCCGACCGGGAATCGAACCCTCTAGAGATACCAGCACCTTGAAACCGGTGCATATGTCGCAGGAAGATAGAAAAAGCCGTGATATAGTTATATCCCTCGGGATATAATTATATCCCGGAAGATAGTTATACGAAAGCAACAAGAGTTCTGTGGAAACAAAAGGAGTGGTGTGGAAAAAAAAAACACGAAATTTAAGGCGATCGCGAAGCGCAACGAAGCGATCGCCTTAAATTTCTAACCTATCACGTGTTCTACAGGACTGCACTCATACAATTATTTCATGAAACAAATCTAGTAATATAACATATCACTAGTATTATAATTTATTATATTCCTAGTAATAGTTATAAAAAGCGATTCATTACTATCTTACGGTACATAATTATATCCCTAGGGATATAACTATATCACGGCTATAGCTATCTTACTGCGACACATACACCATTTTCTCAGAGACACATTAATTATTAAACCTTAAAATATTGAATATAATTTTATGTTTAGTCACTGGCTAGCGATCAAGTTAAGTTTCTGTCACACAAAAAACTTTTGAAAGCAATTTGCCAGAGAAAGCAAATGAATTATACTTGGTAAAACATGTGTTTATTTATTAAATATTTAGAATAGTTTGTGCGCATGAATGGATGTGATGGCCGTTCGTTAGCCAACCACACAATTTATCGACGTGTTAATTCTTCAAACATTTTAGTTTACTTTAACGTAGCGTATACGTAGGTATACCTACGGTGTAATGGAGTCCTAAACAATCAAAATATAGATTGGGTCCATCGCTCGTTGATTATTGCTATTATATAGGTAGGTACTTATACCTCCTCGTTACTCCCTACAAGGGTACTATTCTGCCTTTGTGAACGGTAAATAGGGTATCCGAAACTTTGAAAATCAGTACCTACCTACCTATTTCGTTTTTCCCTTCACAAACAATACATGAAAGCTACTTTCCTTTCGACGCTTGAGCTAAACGTTAAGTTCGACTTTAAAAGATTTTGCTGTTCGTCGATTTATAGCCCCGCCGAATTGATGCCTGTTTGGAAGCACCGTTTTATTTCCACTGAATACCCCAAGAGCTATCCGATATTTTTGTCAAAAATTCAATAACAGGCCAATTTTTTGTAAACGGCCTTTAAATATAATTTTAAGAGACTATATTTTGGAATCCAACATAATATCGCATTGGAAGGTATAAAAAAAGTTATACCCCGAAAATGGTGTAATTTTTTCAGCAAATATGCTATAACCAATTTTATCGTGAACATGTGTTCACCATATCTAAGCACCAAAGTCGAAATCCATAAAGATATAAAATGGGAAACTAATACTTTAGGAAGAAGTCGGTTGTTTCTGATAGAATTTTTAACATAGGTATAATGCCAATTTGAGTTTACGTATAGAGTTTTTTTAAGGTTTATTTGTTTTTCATTTACAAATATAGGGGGATTATATACTTTTACGAAAGATAATTAATAAATGTATTCAAATGTAAATTAAATAATACTTATACCATTTTTGCCCATTTTTTATAGATTTTTTATAGCTTTTTATTTGTTTTTTTTTTTAATGTCGCTGTCACAAATATTGGTGGATTACTAATGAATTATTTATTAAACTAGATAATCTAATTTTCTATGTTAAGAAATTGCTGATATAGAATTATTGTTGAGTCTCCATAGAGCGAATTAGTTTGGCTCTCGGGCTATGAAGCGCTGTTAACTTTGTCGAACGATTATGTCGCCTTCTAATAGTAGGAATAGATATGAAAATTACCCTAATTTACTTGTTTTTTCTTTGTACATATTAGAAAGTATTTTTTTAAAGTGTGAGAAATCATGTCAAGGTTCTTTTCAGTAATAGGCCAGTCAATATCGACACAAAAAGGACAAACATCGCAAACGCGCATTAATTGTAATTAATGGTAATTGGGTTACCCTTATTTAATTATGTTAAAAAATCTAACAGGCTCATGGAGTTCTTAAATAATAACCTACATTATTGTTAGTTAAAATGGCTGGATGATAAAAAGAAACTTTTTCAATTGTATTAGCATTAGGTACAGTCGAGTAAATTTTATGTAATTTTATTTCCATATAACAAATACATGCTTCATAACAAGGAATTATTATAATTACTATAACAGCTCTGCTACGATAGGCACATAAATACGTAATTTTATGTGTATAAGTAACAACGACGTTGAAATAATGAACAAAAACAAACAAAATTCTGCCTTCATTCATCTTATAATTGAAATTAACTTCCTCGCCTCGATTATCATAACTTTTTGAAATGCAGTTAAAACTTCCTAACGCCCCATAAAGTAATAAGTAAACATCAACGGAAAATCGTCAGACGAATGGCGTCGCGCGCTTGCCCACGCAACCTTCTAATCAAAATTAAGAATCTGACGCGAACACGCGACTGCCTACGTTGGGGTTGCTCCCTTCACTAATAAAAACCGAAAGTGGATTAAAGCTGTACTCCTCTCCTAATTAATTTGATTTCAATTATACTTATTTGTGCGAACGTTCATTGATCTTATTATGCTTCATCTTGACGTTATAGCGTTTATGGCGGCATTGATATTTTAACTTTGCCAGTATTACAAACTAGCAAACCAACATGGTATGTTACCTAATAAGTAAAACAAATATCTTAGCCAAAGCTTGAGGTACAATGGGTTCCCCTTTGAAAATCCCTATAAAATAGGGGATGAAATTCTGTATAAACTTCTGTCCCCTATATTCATCTCATTTAGGATTGATTTTCAGGACAAAAACGTGGACTTCGCCCTGGACGTAGTCAACGTTTTCCATTCTGTGTCAATCCTATAATCCTACTAATATTTTAAATGCGAAAGTTTGTGAGGCTGGGTGTATGGATGTTTGTTAACCTTTTACGCAAAAACTACTGAACGAATTTGGTTTAAATTTGGCACACAAATAGTAGATAGCCTGGATTAAAACATAGGATACTTTTTATCCAGATATTCCCAAGGGAACGGGAACCGCGGGCGGCCGCTAGTACCAAAATATATCAAAATTACTATCTTATTACCAAACGTAACACTGACACCAGTCGGAGATAATTTCGTACTTATAATTTGTAAGTTCATAATAATTAGTATGAATGACACTGTAATGAGTATAATAATATGTAGTATGCATGCGCTTGACACTTTTTACTCAACCAAATCAATGACATAGGTATTCGTTTTTCGAGGTTACCTTAAATAGTATGTATCGGATATGCTGGCAGGTAAATTCTTCCAAGCAAAATAATAGTTTTCCTTTGTTTCAAATATTTAAATCGTTTTGAAGATACTTAAGATTTTCCGATTAGACGAAGAGACCTCTAATCGCAACAAAAATCCATACATCGCAAAGGAAAATATTATGAATATATTAAAATATACTGCTATCATGGTATCAAAGGTTATATTTTTTTTTCTCTTATTTATCCACAAGCTGCGCCCAGCGGTTTCACCCGCGTGGTTCCTGTTCCTGTGGGAATATGGGGGTAAAAAGTAGCCTATGCGCTATTTCAGCCTGTAATCTATCTCTGTTCCAAATTTCATCCAGACCTTTTCAGCCGTTCTTGAGTGATTGAGTAACAAACATCCAAACTACAAGAGAAAAAAATCTTTCCGTGTTCTGTGATCCAACGCAATTATAATAATTAGTAAATAAACTTGTTAAGCACCACTTTGTTTCTCCACAATATTTACTGATTTTAAATTAACTATTGCGTCACGGAGGAGCCCATGGCGCAGTGGGTACCGCGTTCGGCCTGCGATCGTTGAGGTTAAGCAACTTTCACAATGCGGTAGGTCACGGGATGGGTGATCAAAAACTTTTCATCTCGACCTTCTTCGTGCTTCAGAAGGCACGTTAAGCCGCTGGTCCCGGCAACATATGTGCAGCCTTTAATACCCACCAACTCGCATTGGGCCCGCGTGGTGGGTCATGGTCATGGCCCATTCTCGTTATCCACCCATATAAGGAAGGCCAGTGTCCCAGCAGTCATCATCATCATCATCATTTCAGCCGTACGACGCCCACTGCTGGGCAGGCCTCCCCCAAGGATCTCCACAACGATCGGTCCTGCGCTGCCCGCATCCAGCGGCTTCCCGCGACCTTGACCAGATCGTCGGTCCACCCTGTAGGGGGCCTGCCCACGGAACGTCGTCCGGTTCGCGGTCGCCATTCGAGAATCTTTCCGCCCCAACGGCCATCGGTTCTCCGCGCTATGTGTCCCGCCCACTGCCACTTCAACTGAGCGATTTCGGTCGTTTTAGTTCTCCTGCGGATCTCATCATTTCTGATTCGATCGAGCAGGGAAATACCAAGCATCGCTCTCTCCATTGCTCGCTGGGTGACCTTGAGCCTTCTTATGAGACCCATAGTAAAAGACCACGTCTCGCTTCCATAAGTCATAACTGGCAACACACACTGGTCAAAGACCTTAGTCTTGAGACATTGAGGAATTTTGGACGCAAATATATGCCGGAGCTTCCCAAACGCTGCCCATCCGAGCTGGATTCGACGAGAGATCTCTTTCTCGAAGTTGGACTTACCTAATTGGATTGTCTGTCCTAGGTAGACATAGTGGTCAACAACTTCGAGTGTAATGTTCCCAACATTAACTGGAGCGGATGCAACATGGGCATTGGACATGATTTTCGTCTTATCCATGTTCATCTTCAGACCCACTCTTTGGGAAGCATTGCTGAGATCTTCGAGCATTGTGTTCAGGTCTTCCAAGGTCTCAGCCATGAGAACTACATCATCGGCAAACCGCAGGTGTGTTAGGTACTCGCCATTGATGTTAATGCCGATTCCTTTCCAGTCCAGTAGCTTAAAAATACGCAGCTGTGAATAGTTTCGGAGAGATGATGTCTCCCAGTCTCACACCTCGCTGTAGTTGGACAGGATTAGAGCTCCTGGTTCTGTAATCGAACCGACATGGTGGCGTTTTGGTATAAGTACCTCAGCACCTCGATGTACCTGTAGTCTATTTGGCACCTCTGGAGAGACTGCAGCACTGCCCAGGTCTCGATCGAATCAAAGGTTTTCTCATAGTCTACGAACCCCAAGCATAGTGGCAAGTTATACTCTTCGGTCTTCTGTATAACTTGTCGCAGCGTATGAATGTGGTATATGGTACTATAACCTTTTCGGAACCCGGCTTGTTCGGGAGGTTGGAAGTCGTCTAACCTGCGAGCGAGACGATTCGATCGACGATCCATTTAATGTCCCAGCAGTGGGGACATTAAATGGATGATGATTGCGTTCACGTTTTATAAACGCTGAGATTTATACAATAAACACGTCACATAGAACACCATAGTAACATTTCGTTTTAAAACTTGCACACACTAACTTTGTCTATAAAACTCCGTAATGATCTGTGTAAATACAACTACAAGTCACTGAACTGCCATTTCACAAAGGTATTAAGGAAATGGTCAGGAAAGTAAAGCTTCGTGAAAAATCAGACTGAATATTTGATTTTATACAAGGTTCGTTACGATGATTGTTTTCAGAGTTTGAACCGATGTAAAAGCATGTTGGTATGATTTATTATTAGTGTCTGCATATCTGTTTTACTTAAACATAAGAAAAAGGGTTTGTTTCTGGTAGGTTTAACTCCTTTACTCACCAGATTTTCGTTCCAAAATTGCTTATGCATTTTACGTTTTCCCAGAGGTTCTCACAGGCAATTTCATACAGACATTCAATCCTAATTCCAGCATTCAAAGGATTGCCTCAAAGAAGGTATTTCAAATATAATTAAGTCGTAAAGTTCAACGAAACAAAACACGCTCGAGAACTACTCACCCAAGGTTTATTTCTAGGCTGTGCTACAGCCGGCCGCAGACCAACGCTCAAAGGAATCGATAAATTTTATTTATGCATACTTGCCGACCAATGCCATATGCACCGACGAATAAAATATTAACATTTAATTTTTGCGCTACGTTCTGTGAGCAACAGAATATTTTCAAATAAATCATTATTAAGTTTATTACGTGCGGTGAAATAGATAAACAATTGATTGTCTACTAGTAAGTGGACGCCGCAAATGGACCTGGATTAGTCCGGACGGTAAAGTCAAAAACGAGATAGATTTTATTATGTCAACGAGGAAGCAAATATTCAATGATGTCGTTGTGATCAACGCCGTAAAGACGGGAAGCGATCACCGCATGCTTAGAGGCACATTGAATATCAACGTCAAGCTGGAAAGATCTCGACTAATAAAATCTACGCTCCGACCAATACCGGCTCAAATTCAAAACCCCGAGTGCTTTCAGCTCGAGCTCCAAAACCGCTTCGAAGCCCTTGAGAACAGCATCGATGTGGACGATCTATACAACATGGTGGTGGATAACGTCCGCACGGTAGGGTCCAAGCACTACAAAACCCACCGTCCTAAATTAAAGAAACTCTCCAGCCACACTATCCGACTCATGGATCAGAGAAACGAAATGAAACTACAGAACTCAGCGGATGTCCTTAGTAATCGACAGCTAAATAGGCAGATCTCCAAGTCCTTCACAAGCGACCTTCGCCAATTTAATACCGAGCGTATTAAAGAGGCCATTGAGCGGAACAAAGGCTCCAAAGTGTTTGCTAGAGATCTGGCTATAGGGCAAAGTCAACTGACGAGGCTGCAAGCTGAGGACGGTAGTATCATTTCATCAACACCTGAAATCCTGAGGGAGATTAAGAGTTTCTATGGACAGTTGTACTCCACGCAAACACCTGTTAAAAGTAAGGCTACAGAACCTAGAGCCAAGCTTACCCAACACTATACCGAAGATATCCCGGACGTCAGCCTGTACGAGATTAGAATGGCTCTCAAGCAGCTCAAAAACAACAAGGCGGCGGGTGATGCGAAATCACAACAGAGCTTCTGAGAGCGGGCGGTAAGCCGATACTTAAGGTCCTCCAGAAGCTTCTCAACTCAGTCATCCTTGAGGGCAAAACGCCAAAGGCATGGGGCAGAAGCGATGTGATGCTGTTTTTCAAGAAGGGTGATCAAACTCTCTTGAAGAACTATAGACCCATCTCGCTTCTGAGCCATATCTATAAGTTGTTTTCGAGAGTCATTACGAATCGTCTCGTTCGCAGGTTCGACGACTTCCAACCTCCCGAACAAGCCGGGTTCCGGAAAGGCTACAGTACCATAGACCACATTCATACGCTGCGGCAAGTTATACAGAAGACCGAAGAGTATAACTTGCCACTTTGCTTGGCGTTCGTGGACTATGAGAAAGCCTTTGATTCGATTGAGACTTGGGCGGTGCTGCAGTCTCTCCAGAGGTGCCAAATAGACTACAGGTACATCGAGGTGCTGAGGTACTTATACCAAAACGCCACCATGTCGGTCCGATTACAGAACCAGAGCTCTAATCCTATCCAACTACAACGAGGTGTGAGACAGGGAGGGTCACCTCTCCCAAACTGTTCACAGCTGCGTTGGAGGATATTTTTAAGCTGCTGGACTGGAAAGGATACGGCATCAACATCAATGGCGAGTACCTAACACACCTACGGTTTGCCGATGATGTAGTTCTTATGGCTGAGACCTTGGAAGACCTGAACACAATGCTCGAAGATCTCGGTAATGCTTCGCAAAAAGTGGGTCTTAAGATGAACATGGACAAGACGAAAATCATGTTCAATGCCCATGTTGCACCCGCTACAGTTAATGTTGGGAACATTACACTCGAAGTTGTTGACCACTATGTTTACCTAGGACAGACGGTCCAGTTAGGTAAGTCCAACTTTGAGAAAGAGATCTCTCGTCGAATCCAGCTCGGATGGGCAGCGTTTGGGAAGCTCCGACATATATTCGCGTCCGAAATACCTCAATGTCTCAAGACGAAAGTCTTTGACCAGTGTGTGTTGCCAGTAATGACCTATGGAAGTGAGACGTGGTCTTTTACTATGGGTCTCATAAGAAGGCTCAAAGTCACCCAGCGAGCAATGGAGAGAGCGATGCTTGGTATTTCCCTGCTCGATCGAATCAGAAATGATGAGATCCGCAGGAGAACTAAAACAACCGACATAGCTCGAAGGATTGCATCATTGAAGTGGCAGTGGGCGGGACACATAGCGCGGAGAACCAATGGCCGTTGGGGCGGAAAGGTTCTCGAATGGCGACCGCGTACCGGACGACGTTCCGTGGGCAGGCCCCCTACAAGGTGGACCGACGATCTGGTCAAGATCGCGGGAAGCCGCTGGATGCGGGCAGCGCAGGACCGATCGTTGTGGAGATCCTTGGGGGAGGCCTATGCCCAGCAGTGGGCGTCGTTCGGCTGACATGATGATGATGATGATGACACCTACACTGTATACCTAAAGTGTAGGTAAGTTTACATAACAAAAATACACTGCCTTTAACATAATGCAGCCAAAAACTAGTCTTTTTATGTAAATAAAAAATGTTTATTGACACAAGAATCTATAATTGATGCATATTAGATGCAATAGCATCGCGGTACCTACGTAGTAGGTATCAACATAAAATTGTCGCTACAGCCATTCGTATGCAGGGAGCTTTGAGAGAACTTCGATTCTGTAAAAGTTCGTAAGTGTACGGCTTGTTCTAGGCCGATATCTGGAGCGGGCCGCAACTCGCGAGCAATCTGTTTACGTAACAACCCCCGTTATGTTCCGAGAGGGTTCCGTAGTAGACGTTAAACATATTGCCTCATAAATCGTGAGAATCCCGGCGAACGTACACCCGTTCCCGGTGTCGATTTGACTACGTTTCCTTTACGATTTCGCATATTGAGTGATTGAGCTCAATATCTAATAGTTTGTATCACTACACATAAATCGCGTGGGGTCCGCAGTCGATAGGCAGTCGGGAGCGCCTACTTCAAACGGGTGTTCGCGCCATTCAGAGCGTAACTACGCAGATACTTGATGTCGCTGTGACAACTAAATGAGAGGTTCGCTTATGGAATGGCTTCGTATTATGCGCTTATTAATTGGAGTCTGAACCGCCCGCTTCGATGGGTTCGTAAACGCAGGGACGTGTAAATTTTGTCTTTGATGGGTTTGTGGTCAGTGCTCGCTCACAGTGAGTGATCACGTTTATTAGTCTGCCTCGCCTCGGTCTCCTTCATAGATATTACTGTCGATATCTATCATACTATAAATAATAGAAGCTTCCTGATTTTTCATTCCTATTTGAATTAAGTAATTAATAATACCATCTGTGTTTATCACATAAAAATTGTATTTTCAAATAACTACGACTTTTCAATTCAAAAACGTGCTTGGTATTGTCTTGCTTATAAAATATCCTTATCGTTGCGCTTTAATTCCCGATTATCAAAGAAGTTCTCGGTGTCATTAAGACCGATATCTAGTATTAAACTAGTTTGTATCCCACTGGTAGCTTGTTTATCGCTTATTCATAAGTAACTCAAACGGAAATTCTGAAGGAGGCAACAGAAGTTTCACGGCGAGTAACTGTGAAGGCAAGTTAGAGGCGCTTTGACGCTCCCTGATCAGATAGCGAGCAGGCGGACCCAACGGTTGAAACACGATAATATTGCCTTGTACCTGATTCTTTAGTCGCCACTTTTTAACCTCCAACTGCAAAAAGAGGAGTGTTATAAGACTGACGTGTATGTGTATCAGTCTTCCTGTCTGTGGCATCGTAACTCCTGAAAAAATCGGCCGATTTTGATCCTGTTTGATTTGTTCGAAAGCTAACGGGAACGAGATGGTTTTTAGCTGTAATTTATGAAGATCGTTTCAAGATCATCAGCTCTTTTAGTTAGCTGCAGTAACGTAGTAGTAACGTATGTGAGTCATTATAAAAAATGAAATACAAATAAAACTAGTAGGTTATTTTAAACAACCCCCAACACAAAGAAAGACTCTAAAAAGAAAAAAAAATCGAGTACGTTTTTTGGGGTACTGAGGTAGGTATATATGTTGGGGCTCCCCAGAACAAGAGAGAAATTTTAATTTGTTACTTTTTAGAGACAAATTTTTTTAAGAACTTATAATAGGTAATAAAAAAAATTACAAATCAACATAACAATCATATGTGTTGCTATATTGACAAGATGTTGAAATAGGTACTAAGAAGCCCTACACTGGGATTCTATTAAATAATAAATGTAATTTCGATATAAATCTTTACTGCGGCACCATGGCCGATATATTCTATATCTACTACAACACGCGACCGTGGAATCGTCTGGACTAAAACAAACTACTCGCGTAGGTAATGACAATCCATTCGATATTTTGAATACTGATTTAAACATAAATCAACCATAGACAATGCAAGGAGGTATCATATCCTAACAATATGATACCACATGCCGCCGCCGCAACAAAAAAAACCTTTCTTACTAAAGAAATGTTTTTTCCTACATGGATTACCCTAAAGCGAAGGCCCTGCCTACCTTGGAACGATATCACATCAATAAGACTGGTCCTCACTAACGGACAGCCAGGACAATGGTCGATATAATTATTACTTTCTTGAAATCAAAACAAACCAACCATTGCATTGGCTTGACATACCAAAACCAAGGGAAAAGGTCTGCCCAGCCTTAAACCTAACCTTAATACATCATATGTAGTTACAATCAAAGCTAACCCTAGCTCATTTAAGCATTAACTAAGTCGAAATTCCAAGATCAAACATGTCGGACAAGCACCAATAATATATTGACTACGAAATTACCCAAAAATAACCCTCATCTCAAAAGGTGCCCGACAACAAGCTTGGAACTTCATAAACCTGTGGTAACCTCAAGCAGACTGTCTACTAGGGGCCACCACAGTTTATGTAGCGTGGTGTCGACAACATTGCCAGTCAGGGTTAGAGGGATCCTGCAACAAACAGGATATGACCCTGGTCCTTATTGGACCATCAGGGTTTCCTCCCCCCTCACCAACAAATGTTGACGTCACCTCGTTCCTTAAGTGACATCGAAACAACTTACAAACTAACTAAAACGGAAATAAAATGAAACACAGAAGTGTTACTTTTGTGGTCCAGATCATTAACGAAACGTGATGTCAATATCAACATAAGTTAAGGTCAGGGGATTCTCACTCCTAATTAGATAATAGGTCATCCTCCTGCCTTATCCCATGAAATTAAAGAGACACGACACGATGTCTACTAATTAGTAAAAATGCAAAAAAATAATTGTTTTATTAAATTAAACATTAAAAAAAAATTAAATAAGTACATCATAAATGGACCACAGGACACTTCGTGGGCTTCAGGTGCAGTATTTCCGTACATGAAAAAGAAACACATATTAATACAAATCACACAATTATACATTTCAACTATCTAACAATCACTATTATAAAACATCCTAAAATCCTATCCTATTTCTATCCCTATTATAAAATGAATCTATAAAAGAAAATTTGTTTTTACATTTAATTTTATATGTAACAAATTTAATTCGTTTCTTATTTCGTAAAGAACAAATATTACATCACGAACTTATATTGGATTTCGAAATCCTATTCATATTCGACTTTTCAAACTTTTTCGCGCCTTTCTTCATTTTACTGTCATTCCTATTTTTATTCATAAAAAAACTTTTTAATCTAGGAATGACATGCGAACTTTTTTCTGACATATTACTTTTTCGAAAATTACTTTGACATCCGTCATTCGAGACATCTATCACTTGTGACTGTTGTGACTCATTGTCATCAATGTCAATCGATGTCAACATAAAATTCATGTCAACATTAAATTCAAAATTAAATTTTTTGTAAATTATACAAAATTTTTCAAAATTCAAAATTATGCTATTCCTGCTAATAAAATCACAACCCAACACTATGTTTGGTACAATGTCCCTTACAACAACGAATCGCTGTGTAAACAACACGTTATCTATCAAGAAACATACATTAGTTTTCCCTACTATTGAAAGTTTTCCACCACTCACATTTCGTAGTTCAGCGTTCACCATGTCCACACTGAGACCTAGACTGTCTACTACCGTCTGTGATATTACCGACACACTCGCACCGGTGTCCACCAAGGCGTCTATTTTCTGACCACGACACTCAATAGATAAAAACGGCGTACGCTTACTTGTGTTGTGATTGTCCTGCACCAACGTCAGCTGCATACAATCCTCTTCTCTACTTACAACAATATTATTATTAGATTGTGGGGACGTCTCAGTCGTCCTCCAAGATGATGTCGTGATGGGCATCATCGGGGCTTGAGCTCTAAAATCATTCAATTCACTTGCATCATACAAATCATGGGGTTTTTCGTTTGGCGTGCGAGAGGCACATTGATTGGGAGTTGGCACATTCTCTAACTCCGGCACAAAATAAACACATTGATTAGATTTATCACCACTGCTAGAATCACACATATTAGGGGCACATTCCTCGAAGCACTCAAGGTTATACAACTGTCTCACTACTTTTTTTAAATGCGTTTTGTCGACGTAGATTTGCGACATCAATTTGCTGCGTGTGACAACGTCGGTTGTCCGCAGGAATTGTTGTATGAACAACTGTTCTGTAATTGCGTTCCCAGCACGAGCGGCTAATATCTCCAACGCATACAGATATTCCAACGAATTTTCGTTGAAATACTGCTTTCTCGCAAAAAAATCAGCAAGTGGGTCCGATACAAGACCAAACTCCCTGATAAACTCCTTCTTCATTTCGTCGTAGTCTTTCACCATATCGACGATCTTATCGTAGAAATAGCGGGCTGCGCCCGTGCAGAAAGCTCCGACGACGATTTTCTTGGCCTCGCCTTCGTAGCCTTGCAGAGCCGTCATTATTTCGTAGCTCCGAAAAAAAACTTCGACATCTCCGTGGATGCCGTCGAACAATAAGACCTCCATCTTCACCAAAGGGTCTGAAACATGGAAACTACAGTATAGATCTGCGAAGATTTGCGCCTCCACCATAAGAAGCCCTACACTGGGATTCTATTAAATAATAAATGTAATTTCGATATAAATCTTTACTGCGGCACCATGGCCGATATATTCTATATCTACTACAACACGCGACCGTGGAATCGTCTGGACTAAAACAAACTACTCGCGTAGGTAATGACAATCCATTCGATATTTTGAATACTGATTTAAACATAAATCAACCATAGACAATGCAAGGAGGTATCATATCCTAACAATATGATACCCCAGTACCTACTTAACTTAAAACATTCTTCTTTGTGGAATCGTAAAAAAAAGAAAAATACCTAACATACCCAACCAAATACCCAACTAGCAACCGTTTCATGCATGGATTTATTTTTGGTTTCGACGTTTACTACGATTTTTTTTCCGATTCCACATGGCAGAAAGAAGTATTATTGTATTTCATGTGAAACTACAAATAATCTGCAATTATAATGCATCTGTACTGTACGTTTCCAAGATATCAATAATACATAATTTTAGGCAACATTTCGCCCCATTTCATGAAACAAATCAGAAAGTGTTTAACCGTCATTAACTTTTTAACGAGATACCATCATTAAATCTATTTTTATGACATCTGTTTAAAGAGGTTTACTGAAAAGGCAGCTCTGTAACTGGGTTAAAGTAAGTTTTATGGGTGAACTGATTCAAGATTAGACATTTACACGAACACGCGAGCAGCCTGCAGCACTCGGTTGTTACAAATGTTACAAAATTGCTTTGAGTAACAACCATGTTGTTTTGTTTGTGCATAAATGTATA
The DNA here is from genome assembly GCA_949710035.1 of Crambus lathoniellus. Classification (NCBI taxonomy): domain Eukaryota; kingdom Metazoa; phylum Arthropoda; class Insecta; order Lepidoptera; family Crambidae; genus Crambus; species Crambus lathoniellus. The sequence continues at coordinate 14,184,638 of OX453306.1, forward strand.
GGCATAGAATTTATTTATTTTCGTACTTTTTCTTGAAACATTTTCGAAATTGAAAAGTAAGTACCTACGAAAAAAGAAATAGACTTTTTTTTACACAAAGTAAATTCGTGGGTTCGAGTCCCATTGGAGCTAGTTGTGAGACGTGTCGAATTTTTCTAATACTTCATTTTCAATATTTTCATAATTATCATGTCAAATGTAGATAAGTACCTTTCAGTATATGGATTTATGGATGTTATAACCATACTTATGAGCCTTACAAATAAAAACTTTACAATATAAAGTACCTATAGTTCACAATCTGAGGTAGAATTGACAAAAAAATATCATCGCACAAGCATTTTCCCCAGGTATTTATGTTTTTAAAAAACTCAAAAATAATTAACATAGGCTTTACTTGTATGAGAGAGCCGACGGAAGTCATTATTTTTTACCATCTGCTACAGTCAGCTTCCAGGCTTGCTGGAACTAATAGCTCAATTGTCTCCTGTACCGTGACTGGACTCAGATATATTTTTTATAGTCCCTGATTTTCAAAGCACGGATCAATCATTCGTGAACTAAAAAGAATAAGTGCTGTACATTGTCTTTCTGTCTCAGTAATCATCATCAACTCTCAGGGCACAGAACCTGAAGAGGAAAAGATAAAGTCGACGAGCCACAAACCATCACTTGAGCCAAGTGTAACTTAATGACGTTAACAAACGGTCAAAAACGTCATTCGAAACACCGATGAGCTTGGAACTATTAACTTTAGTCTCCTATCCCCAGACCGACTATAACATAAGATCCTTAACGCATATGCAAGAAATTGCAGTCCTAAAATTCACAGGCACTGCACTATACAGCTCATCATTGACGTCACAACATTATTAAAAAACTGCGTAGTGTAAATGGGTTGACGAAAGAGCCGGTTCCATATCACAAACCTTTTCTATTATACAGGCTATTGTTCAAGTTTGTGCCAAGTAATGTTTGAACAGTCATTGTTTTGTAGGGAGCGGTCAACGGGTTGTTTATGAAGAGTTTTCTATGGTGGACTTTGAGCTGCCTTTCCCTTTTTGATTTTTCGTACATGTAGAGTATGTTAAGAACTTATGAGGTAAGCATTTTACAAAGACAAAAATTTCGCATTCCAGTCTCACTAAAATGGAAAGTTCGAAACAAAAAAAAGATGTTATGAAATAAATTTTTAAAACAAATGCTGATATAAGTCTTTTTTGTATCTTCCTCATTATGAAGTAAAACAACAAACACATACTCAGTCATAATAAGAAACAAAGAATCATTTACAACGGAAGCGCAGAAATATATTCCACCATTTGAAAAATATCCACTTTCAAGCGATAGTGTTGCATGTGATTTATTCCGAAACGAGGAGTCAATTCCGTACAATAATAGCTCGACACTATTCTGTTACCAATGTAGATTAAGGGATTCTCGCCGAGCTGGGAGGAAACAAGCATTTTTATCGGAAATCGGTTCACGCCTACCCCTCTGTAGGGCTATTACTAGGGCAGTGTGTATGTAAAACAGCAGTTCGCAGCCTCCGAGGTATTTTGTATTCACAAAGAATAAACTGATTCTAAATTGCCTGTCGAGATTCAGGTGCCGTACTTACTAAAATAAATGAGATTATTATAATAAAATTTCATGAACACCGGCTGCCTAGAACTTAATACCAATTAGGTACCTAGTTAAAATGTGTAGTCGGTAACGTTGGTGATTTTACACGTGTTAGCATAGCTACAACCTTAGAATTTATTTATATCAAACAGCTTTAGGATTTTTATTGGGTTGTACCTACTGTTCATGTTAGTAGTCTTTAGATAAGATGGACATGTGTGTACTCACAAGTGTAATCAAATCACCAACAGTTTTGAACACAATTACGATTTTTGTTGCTAGCTTCCATAATACATTGACTTAAAGTACCTACATTGCACCACTGGAGTGGGTAGAGTTATGTTTCCTTAACCCATTAACCGCCGGTAGGATTTATCCGACAAGTGTTTTCTTGGCTGCACCAACTACCATTTTCGTTCTTCTCAAAAAAGTGGACGTAGGTTATAATTGATTAACATAACAACAATAGATAAACATGATAAGTAGACATGCATGACACCATAGAAAAAATCAGGATTTTTTCATTTATGGAAATGTCGGATAAATCCGACTGAAGCGGTTAAAAGGTCACACATTAATTTAATATATCGTTTGTATAAAAATGAATTTTTAACTTTTTTAGCTACATAAATAGTTAAGTATTCGAATTTAAAGAACACATAAATCCTTTAACAAAACTTAATTTTCATGTCCACATGTCTACTCGCAAATGTGCAACTTTTAACAAATCGAAACAATATGTTTAACACAAATAAAGTAGCAAAGAACGAAAGACATTCTCTATTAGTCAATCGAGGATAGCAACTGACAAGTACTGGGCCGTTTTTTGAATGGTCGGTCTTAGCTGAATCCAGAACAAAACCCCTTTATTGGCGTTTTGAATCCAGTCTTCTGACGTAGTGCCCTATCCAATACCATTCCATTTGCAAGATTGTCTGATTTATGTTCGTGGCTGACATATCCTTAGCGCTTTTACTGTACAAAAACAAAGGAAGATTCCAAAATCATTTATAAGCGTTTGGGTTCTGCAATTTGATTTAAAAAATAAAATTGAATCCGGCAGTTGGAGAGTTAATGACCTTTAGGTTTCACAATCATCATTCTTCACGCTCTAACCTTAGGTCTACATAAAACATACCTCATTTTCCTTCCTTAGGTCGAAAATTTACGGCAGTGAAAACCCCATTTCAATATATTCACTCTTTTTTTGCGTGCCTCGCGTTACAAACAATCGAGCGGCGACGATTCGACAGGACGTGAGATTCCGGAAAATCCTTTTGGTAAAAAGGATTTTTTTGAAATCCCAACACAAATCATTATTAGTCTTCGATCAGTAATACCGCTAGATAACGCCTCACAAACTAAAACAATATTCAAATATGGCACAAACTGATATTTTTTTAAATGGAGAAAAAGTTTACCATCTAACGTCACAAAGACACAAAGGCATTAAGAAATAAGAGCGCAACTTTGAAGTGTGCTCTTATATTCTCAGCCGTTTTTGACAATCCGACCGGTTATCTAGTGGTACCTACCTATTGTTGATCGAGGTTATTAGACATCCTTTAAGTTGTAGCTGAACCAAAACTTCGTAAGGATATTTTAATTGGCAGATACCGATCTAAGACAGGTTAAAAGTTACCAATCATTATATCAAAAAAGTTTATTGAACATGAAATTCAAAGCAGTATCTTCGTTCGAACAGCTTTTAAGAAATGCCGAAAACAGTTTTTAACAAAGTACTATTCGTCTTTCCTATTTTATTTATTTTATTTTCATTCGGAAAACATACAGTGATACATAACTAAATGATTACTTATTGGATTCTATACAGTAATTACATGTTTCCACTTATACAAAACAAGGTAATATAACATAAAACATTCGTTACATAGTATAATGTTACCAACGTGTCTAAATAGAACAAAAAATAAAATAAAAAATTAAAATGTTTCATTTCAATACCACATTTTGTTACAAATAAACATGTAGGCTCCTTCTGGTAAGTGTAAAGACACCTGTATCAGAAAGAAACCACTCTTCCAGATCATAGGTTTCTCATAGTATGTAAGGTTATATCATTAATTTAATACAATTTAAATAAATTATGTATGTGTGTAGTTTGTGTGTGTGTGTATGTATGTGTGTGTGTGCGCGTTTGAGTGTGCGTTTGTGCATACGTGGGTGCGTGCGTGTTTACGTATGATTGTATCTGTGTACTTACATCTATTTTTAATAATACTACTGGGTACATCCTATGTTTATATACATATATACTTACATTGCTTTATTAATTATATATTATAATTTAGTAGCTCTTAGTAGTAAAAGAAAGAACAATAGAAGTAAAGTGTGACTTGATCCTTATTCATAACTTAACTGTTGGAGTATCATCATCAAACCATGCATTAGATTAAGGCGATACTCGGAAAAATGTGCTGAAGCAAGATAGCAATGAGAAAACGACGCGCGCGGGAGCGAGACCGATTTTGCAGATTAGGCAAAAAAAACACAAAATCACTTCGTAATAAAAAACTACAGCGATTTAAAAAAAATGCTTCTATACGATCCTCAATATTATTGGTGTCCACTAATTAAACCAAATTCCAATAGTGTAAGTAACCCCATTTAAGAATTATTTTTTAGAGGTCTTATCGAAAATAAAAAGTGTCGAGGCAAAATCCTCATCCAGAGGGCGCTGTTTGTGTATAGAATCTGCTTCCGTGTTGAAATTTAATAAAAATAGTTTAAATAGCCTAAAGTGTGTTATTGTTTATACAAGCAATAGTTCAATAAATAAATAGTCTCAATAATTGTTATCTAACATATCCGTGAAGAATTAAAGAAGAAAAGTGACTACAAATGTGAACACAGTATACACTAAAAATAAACAATAACAAGGAAGAAATATGGAAATTTAAAATGTTCAAATGGTGATAAATAATTATATTTTAAAGTGGTGACAAAAGTTTTTAACAAATAAATTACAAAAGTGGCTTATATTTTAAAATTACTAAACATCACAACGGTGATTAAACAGTGACGGTGCTTAAGCTGTGATTGGTGGAATTTCAATCCTTGGCCTTAACAACTACGCCTATTGGCCAGTGTTTCTATTGCTTGACTATCACAGTACTTATGCTAATTTTCGACACTATGAATACAACAACAGTAGCACAGTGGTAACAGTAGAGAGTACCACATAGTAAGCTTCTTGAGAAGTAGGAGTTCAAACCTACATTGAAGAGCTCTAACTTTTCGTTTTTTTTTCGCTTTTTCTCATATTGAACATGGATAATGTAACACAGAGAAGACGTTTATTACGATCAAGTTCGATAGACAGATCAAGATTTAATAACACAAGCACTGAACACCTAGATGACACTACGTTATTCGACACGACAATGAGAAGTCTCCCTAATGCGTCCTCACTCGATGACAGTACTGTCACAGACCTAAAGTCACAAATTGAGGAATTACAAATAAAACTAAAATCTGCTAACCAAGAAATTGATAACCTAAACATTGAAAATAGCAGCTTAAATACAGAATTGAAACAATGCCAGAAATTATTAGCTTCGTATAAAAATCTTATGGCACCAGAAAACATTTCCAGCATCTACACTCCAAGTAAAAGAAAAAACACTATTAGTAAAAATACACCAGTGAAGACAAAACAAATTGCAACAGACAAAAGCACTACAACAACGCCATCAATCGAAACTATTGGTAAACTTGATGTAAACAGCAACGAGCGACTCGCCTTACAATCATCAGTAGACAATCTAGCTAAAAACATTAGTGAAGATAAACAAAGCTGCCTTGAAAATATAGATATGCATGTAAATCAAAAATTAATTAAGAATAAGATTGTAATTTTAGGTGATCAACAAGCCACAGGTTTCACTGAATTGCTTTTAAAACATAGATACAATTTATCCTGTAAGACGGATCGCCAAATAACCTCATTTGTCAAGCCAGGCGCTGATTGCTTTAATGTGTTAAGTGCAATTAATAATGAGAGTCTTGGACAGAACGACCTTTTGATATTATTCATTGGTGCGAATGACAGAATACCCTCTAAGATTTATTGTGAGTTAGTAACTATTTTATCCAAATATCAAAGTACACAAGTTTTTGTCATACAAACAGCATTTAATAAATATCTGAATCTTAGAATGCTAAACAACCAACTTAATTCAATTTGTAGAAACTATAAAAATTGTAAATATATAAAACTAGCAGGAAATAAATCAAATTTATATCATAGTTTATTGACAGAAATTGACGCTTTAGAATACCTTGACATTTCTAAACAAAAAATTAAAGAAAATATTTTGCTTATGAAGAACCATCACAATAAACAACCTAAAACCGCATTCAAAAAAGGCACTATTCCCTATTTTTTCGCGAAAACTAATAAAAAAACATTATCCGACTGCACAAACCTTAACATTTCATTACCACAGAATGACACTAATCAAAACAAAAGTGTTGCCATAAAGAAAGGAACAATACCCTACTATTTTCAAAAGCAAACTACGGGTAAAAACAATTGCTTTCGAAACCAAAAATAAAAGTCACAATTTTTTCTTATTTCACCAAAATATGTGTAGTGCCTTAAAAAGAAAAGACGAGCTAGAAATAATACTTGACGACTACAAAAATAAAAAGAAACAAATTGACATAGTATGCTTAACTGAAACATTTTTGATGAGAGGCACAGAAACAAATCTTACTTTAAAAAATTATAAAATGGCCTCCTTTTGGTCGCGCAAGCATGAAAAGCGAGGAGGCTCCTGTATCCTTGTAAAAAAAGATTTATGTGTTACAAAAATCCAATTAGCCGACAAATTATCCGAAAAACATAGTTTTGAATGTTGTGGAGTTCAAATTAAAAATCCAAAGTTGTTGGTCATATGTATATATAGAACTCCAACATCCGACATATCTGTGTTCTTTGAAAAACTAGACAGTTTATTGTCTTCACTACTAAAAAAACCTAATACAAAAATTATTCTTTGTGGCGACTGGAACATAGACTTATTAAAAACAACCGATAAAAACACCAAAAATTTAATTGATATTTTACAAAACCACAACATTTCAATACATATAAACACACCAACGAGAAAAAATGCGTGTATTGATGTGTTTGTAAGCAACATACAAAAGTGTACGGGTTATACTGACCCGATAAACCTTTCTGACCACAATACTTGTCAGATATTATCTTTTTATGCTTATAATTATCATAGTATTAAGTATTGGACTGAATCAAAAAGAGACTTTAGCAATGAAAATAAATTAAAATTTTACAATTACATAAACTCTTTGACATTTAATGACGTATTACAAGAAACGGACACAAACAAATCTTTTAATTTATTCCATGACATCTTCAAATTATTGTATGACCAATGCTTTCCTGTTATAAAAGTGAAATGTAATAATAATATGAAAAAACTAAATTGGGTTACTAAAGGACTAAAAAAATGTTGTAAACAGAAAAGAATATTATATTACACATACTTAAAATCAAAAGGTCATAACAAATTAAACAATAAGAAAAAATATTTAAAATATACAAAAATATTACAAAATTGTATTCATAATTCACAAAAAATAAGTAACTATAAAATAATATCTCAGTCAAAGAACAAGTGCAGGGCATCATGGAAAATTATAACTGGTAACGTCAATAACAATATGGCACAAAATGAAATCACGAAAATAACGAAAACCAATGAAACTTTTTATAATTTGAAAGATATTGCGACTGCTTTTAATGACTTTTTCGTTGATACCAGTAACAATGATTTAACTAAAAATACTAAAACATCAAGTTCAGTAGTAAACAAAGATAGTATTTATTTGTTTCCAACGTCTCCTGATGATGTCCATCGTATAATATCAGCACTAAAAAACACGAGATCAGTAGGATATGACGATATATGCACTGATGCATTAAAATCTTGCTCTAAAAAAACTGCAATACCATTGGCACATATCATTAATTTATCCCTTGAAAATGGCATTTTTCCGGACAGGTTAAAACTGTCTGTAGTAAAGCCGCTACTAAAAAAAGGGGATGAGTGTGATATAAACAATTATAGACCAATTACACTCAACTCTGTATTTTCAAAGATATTTGAAAAGGTCTTTGCTAAAATTATGTTGTCATTTATACAACAACATAATATAATAAAACACGAACAATTTGGTTTTCAAGAAGGTAAATCAACGACACTAGCATGTTTTACTCTTATTAAAAAAATATCTGAAACTGTAAATGATGGAGTGCCTAACGTAGCTCTTTTTCTTGATATGTCAAAAGCGTTTGACAATGTGAAACACAGTATTCTTTTAAATAAAGCTTTTGATTATGGTCTGAGAGGAAAAGCAAATAGTTGGCTTTCAAGTTATCTGGAAAATCGTCAACAATGTACAGAGACAGAAAGAGTAGAAAATAATACAAAAATCAGGGCTAGATCTAACTTTCGACATATAAAAAATGGCGTTCCACAAGGGAGCATATTAGGTCCGCTATTGTTCATTATTTACATTAATGACTTGCCCGAGGTAACAAAAAATGATTGCTTTTTATTTGCTGACGATTGTACTTTATTATTCAAAAACAAAAATATTGACATGCTAGAAACTGACATAAATAATACTATAAATGACATTCACGATTGGATGAATAGAAATAATTTGCAAATAAACATTAATAAAAGTAAGGCCATACAATTTCGTACATATAAAGCTAAAAAATTAAATCTTGACATCAAGCATCAAAATGAAAACGTTGACATAGTAAACTCTACACCATTTTTAGGTATTATCATTGACGAAAACTTAAGTTGGAAAAATCAAATTGAAAATGTATGCAAAAAAATTAATAAATTTGTCTTTGCCTTGAATAGAATCAAAAGAGTTGCATCACTTCAAAGTGCATTGCAAGCATACCATGGTTATGTCTCCTCTGTGCTCCGCTATGGCCTGATAATTTGGGGTAATAGTGTCGATTCTGAAAGGGCATTCAAAGCCCAAAAACGTTGTATAAGAGCACTCGCCGGTATACAAAGCTGGGAATCCTGTCAACCATGGTTCAAACAATATAATATATTAACACTGCCGTGTATGTATATCGCTGAGTTATGTCTTTTTGTAAAGCGATATCCCGAACTTTTTATCACTCATCATCAGAGAAATGCAAATGCACGTAAATGTAGACAAAATAAGTTATGTGTACCAAAATGCAACTTAACCTTCTTCAAACAAAATGTTTACTGCATGGCGATAAAAATTTATAATAAGTTACCGCAAAATTTGAGAGACCTACCCACAGAGAAAAATATTTTTAAGAAATATTTGCTCTCTTGGCTTACAGAACAGTGTTTCTACTCGATTAATGAGTATTTAGAGTATAAAACTTGTTAAAAATGTAATACCAAATAACTTTATGTTTTGTCTAACTGGTGTGAATCTGATTCTTTATTTTTATTCTACTATATATTTTTTTACCATATGAAAAATGACATTCTTGATAATATTATTTAATATATTTTTTGACATTTGATTAATGCGTCCACAAGAATTGACATTGTACTGTGACATGTGTAACTCGATTTTCTTATTCAATGTGTCTATTTTTTAAATTGCATAAAAGAACATTATATGACATTTTTAATTTTTATTAATAAATATTTTGCATGCCTACATATTAAAGGCAAATACTGTATGGTACACTAGAAACAATTCATAAATAACTTGTAAACCCAGTATTAGCAAATAAAGACTATTTCTATTTCTATTTCTATTTTCTATTTCATAAAATCATGTTTTTGAAACTATACGAATCTAGAGTAGCGCCTTAAGGATTTTTTGAAAAGTTTTGGCTTTGTAAAAAATAAGTCAAGGTTGGGAAAGACAATCAATTTGTTTATTTTACTTGAAGATCACACAAAAAAGGAGTTCTGTCTATAATTTGTAGAACAGTGAGGAACGTCAAGGTATCGCTGTTTTCATGAAACAAACTTAGAATTAGGTATAGTGAATCGCGCTTATAGAGTTTCTCAGATGCGTTGCATAAATACAATTTCCAACTAGTTACTAACAGCCAGCACAGACACCTAGCTCGGAGGAAGTAATTTCCTTTTCACTGAACATAGGTAAATCATCCTGCCTTCTTGCGACTTCAAAAAAAGAAGCTGTTTGACCTGTATGTATGTATGATTGTATGTATGTATGTTTGTCCACGATTATCTCGCCTTTGGCTGAACCGCTTTTGATGCGGTTTTCAGGAAAGTATTTGTTATAATTAGGAGAAGGTTTTTAGTATTTTAACCGACTTCAAAAAAGTACTTATCTCAGTTTGACCCGTATGTATGTTTGTCCACGAGATGCGGTTTTCAGAAAAGTATTTGTTACATGTAGAAGAAGGTTTTGGAATTTGGTATTACAACCGATTTCAAAAAAGTAGGTTCTTAGTTTGACCCGTATTTACATTATATAAGTAGGTAGGTATGTTTGTCCGTGATTATATCACGTTTGGCTGAACCGATTTTGATACGATTTTCATCAGACGAGTATTTTTGATTAATGCGGTTTATGTGTACATCCTAACATAGGTACCTTTTTACCATCATCATCATCATCATTTCAGCCGTACGACGCCCACTGCTGGGCATAGGCCTTCCCCAAGGATCTCCACAACGATCGGTCCTGCGCTGCAAGTATCCAGCGGCTTCCCGCGACCTTGAGCAGATCGTCGGTCCTCCTTGTAGGGGGTCTGCCCACGGAACGTCATCTGGTTCGCGGTCGCCCATCGAGAACCTTTCCGCCCCAACGGCCATCGGTTCTCCGCGACTATGTGTCTCGCCCACTGCCACTTCAACTGAGCAATCCCTCGAGCGATGTCGGTCGTTTTAGTTCTCCTGCGGATCTCATCATTTCTGATTCGATCGAGCAGGGAAATACCAAGCATCGCTCTCTCCATTGCTCGCTGGGTGACCTTGAGCCTTCTTATGAGACCCATAGTAAAAGACCACGTCTCGCTTCCATAAGTCATAACTGGCAACACACACTGGTCAAAGACCTTAGTCTTGAGACATTGAGGAATTTTGGACGCAAATATATGCCGGAGCTTCCCAAATGCTGCCCATCCGAGCTGGATTCGACGAGAGATCTCTTTCTCAAAGTTGGACTTACCTAATTGGATTGTCTGTCCTAGGTAGGCATAGTGGTCAACCACTTCGAGTGTAATGTTCCCAACATTAACTGGAGCGGATGCAACATGGGCATTGGACATGATTTTCGTCTTATCCATGTTCATCTTCAGACCCACTCTTTGGGAAGCATTGCTGAGATCTTCGAGCATTGTGTTCAGGTCTTCCAAGGTCACAGCCATGAGAACTACGTCATCGGCAAACCGCAGGTGTGTTAGGTACTCGCCATTGATGTTAATGCCGAATCCTTTCCAGTCCAGTAGCTTAAAAATATCCTCCAACGCAGCTGTGAACAGTTTCGGAGAAATGACGTCTCCCTGTCTCACACCTCGCTGTAGTTGCTGTTGGATAGGATTAGAGCTCTGGTTCTGTAATCGGACCGACATAGTGGCGTTTTGGTATAAGTACCTCAGCACCTCGATGTACCTGTAGTCTATTTGGCACCTCTGGAGAGCCTGCAGCACTGCCCAGGTCTCGATCGAATCAAAGGCTTTCTCATAGTCCACGAACGCCATGCATAGTGGCAAGTTTTACTCTTCGGTCTTCTGTATTACTTGTCGCAGCGTATGAATGTGGTCTATGGTACTATAACCTTTTCGGAACCCGGCTTGTTCGGGAGGTTGGAAGTCGTCAAACCTGCGAGCGAGACGATTCGTAATGACTCTCGAAAACAACTTATAGATATGGCTCAGAAGCGAGATGGGTCGGTAGTTCTTGAAGAATCAAGAGAGTCTTATCACCCTTCTTGAAGAACAGCATCACATCGCTTCTGCCCCATGCCTTTGGCGTTTTGCCCTCGAGCATGACAGAGTTGAAGAGCTTCTGGAGGACCTTAAGTATCGGCTTACCGCCCGCTCTTAGAAGTTCTGTTGTGATTCCGTCATCACCCGCCGCCTTGTTGTTTTTGAGCTGCTTGAGAGCCATTATAATCTCGTACAGGCTGACGTCCGGGATATCTTCGGTATAGTGTTGGGTAAGCTTGGCTCTAGGTTCTGTAGCCTTACTTTTAACAGGTGTTTGCGTGGAGTACAACTGTCCATAGAAACTCTTAATCTCCCTCAGGATTTCAGGTGTTGATGAAATGATACTACCGTTCTCAGCTTGCAGCCTCGTCAGTTGACTTTGCCCTATAGCCAGATCTCTAGCAAACACTTTGGAGCCTTTGTTCCGCTCAATGGCCTCTTTAATACGCTCGGTATTAAATTGGCGAAGGTCGCTTGTGAAGGACTTGGAGATCTGCCTATTTAGCTGTCGATTACTAAGGGCATCCGCTGAGTTCTGTAGTTTCATTTCGTTTCTCTGATCCATGAGTCGGATAGTGTGGCTGGAGAGTTTCTTTAATTTAGGACGGTGGGTTTTGTAGTGCTTGGACCCTACCGTGCGGACGTTATCCACCACCATGTTGTATAGATCGTCCACATCGATGCTGTTCTCAAGGGCTTCGAAGCGGTTTTGGAGCTCGAGCTGAAAGCACTCGGGGTTTTGAATTTGAGCCGGTATTGGTCGGAGCGTAGATTTTATTAGTCGAGATCTTTCCAGCTTGACGTTGATATTCAATGTGCCTCTAAGCATGCGGTGATCGCTTCCCGTCTTTACGGCGTTGATCACAACGACATCATTGAATATTTGCTTCCTCGTTGACATAATAAAATATATCTCGTTTTTGACTTTACCGTCCGGACTAATCCAGGTCCATTTGCGGCTTATGGGCTTCTTAAAGAAGGAGTTCATCATGTAGAGGTTCTCCCTCTCCATGAAATCTGCCAACATCTGGCCCCTTTCGTTCCGTTGCCCAAATCCAAATTGCCCCACTCTCAACTCATCACCGCAACGTTGCCCCAACTTAGCATTAAAATCTCCCATCACAACCGTGTAGTGGGTTTTATAGCTATGCATGACTTTAGAGATCTCCTCATACATAGCCTCCATTTCGACATCGTCGTGTTTCGAGGTCGGAGCGTAGACCTGAATGACATTCAGCGAATATCGTTCCGATATTCTGAGTATCAGGTACGCTACCCTGCTCGAAACACTTCCGATGGTGATCACGTTGTTGACAAGGGATTTATGGACGATGAACCCGACACCACCTTGGGACTGTTGGTCGCCCTCCCGGTGGTATAGTAAGTTACCGGATTGAAGGGTAATCAAGTACTCCCCCTCTCTTTGGACTTCAGATAACCCAATGATATCCCAATGTAACTTACTAATTGCCTCTTCCAACTCTATAAGCTTCGCGTCGAGCCTCAACGTGCGCGTGTTGTAGGTTGCCAGGTCAAGTCTTCGGTGTTGGTAGCCGGAGCCTACCCGGGGATTCTTAGCACCCCCTGCCCCACCGTTACCATAGCCGCTACCGTAGCTAGGAATAGAGGGGCCGATTTTTTGTTTGTGTAGCCATTTAGGGGGGTTTTGCCATAACCGCCACGCTTGGCAGGCGGGTTGGCGATCGCAGTATGGCCTGCTGTTAAATGGAGACGCTGCTGCCCATCTCCTTTGGCAGTTTTCCCTCTGTCGGCTCTTACGACACCCACGGGAAGAGAGCGGGTAGTGCTATTATTTTCATGTGCCGGCACTACACGGCACAAAATTACTAGAATACATATTTACCAGGATACACGAAAATTGCCTGAATGAATGATGCACTAAAATGGTGAAATAAAAAAAGTTTTTATAAAAAAAAAACCCCTTCGTAAAAATGCCACCAAAAAGTAAGAAATAATACCTCTAATACTGTATTCATACCAAATAACGTAAGTACTTTAAAGTCGGGCGGGTATAAACAAAAAAACAAAAAAAAATATGTTCCACGCCCGACTTCAAAGTACTTACGTCATTTGGTGTGAATTTCTTACCTTTTGGTGGCATTTTTTGAAGGCGCTTTTATATTTTAGTTTCATTTAATCAATTATTATGTAAGATTATTTTAATTGAATGTATTAGTTTCCATAAACTCGAATGCTATTTTAATCTGTTGAACGTTTTTTAGTATCGCTAACAATTTTCTGTTTTCCAAAGCCCAATATGTTCGTATATTCTAGTTGCGATTCGTTAGATAAATAGTTTGGATGCAGCAAACGTGGTTCGATTGATTTATTTAGCGGACGTTGGCACTGCCTACAAACAAATAGCAGACAGGAGCACACTGGCTATAAAGGCATTATTCCACAACGATGACGTATGAAGCCATAGATTATAAAATACTAGCTTTTGTCTGCGGTTTCGCACGCGTGCGATTCATTGTACAGCTTAAGTAACTGTCGTAAGGTCGCTTGTCTGTTGGTTTTCTACTGACTCAGTATACTTTGGCGAGTGTACATCTGAGTTGCATGACCTCATTCCGCCTTCTTTTTTCTTCCGTCGGGTTACCAGACGTACTGCAGGTTATCAGCCATACTTGGTTGCCATTCTAAACCTACGCACTCATTCGAACAGCCAAGGAATGGAATGCCCTGCCTGCCAAACTTCGCCCCAAATCTCTTTAAGGTGAATAGGCTTTTTCTGGGTGAAGTCGCTCCATCTTAGACCTCAGCTTTGCCCTTGGGCCAGATGTAGGTCAAGAATAATTCCATTCATCATCATCATCAGCCGAACAACGCCCTCTGCTGGGCATAGGCCATTAAATATAAAAAAATATGTACGATGATAATGCTCTTGCACGGTTTCGGCCACGGCGACTGCGTCATTCTCTTTTCTGGTTAGCCCTATCGTGTGCTTACCTACATATGCCGTAGCCAATTTTCTTTTGGAATACATGGGCACACAAACAAATCGTTAGGACTCCGTTAACAAATTGTAATAATCTTACGAATGGATGTGTGGATATATGCTATTCAATCCAGAAGTAAAGGCTGAACTGTTCTGGATAAAATTTAGCACAGAGATAAATTATAGGTAATGGAATAGCACATAAGAAACCACTGAGCCGAACTAGTGTATTTTTATAAAACTTTGTAATGTTATTTCAGTTGCTTCAAAGTGAGAACCTCGTTCACAACTCTACCAGTTCTGTCTATCGATTCAACTAAAATACGTTATCTGTCACCTCTTTCCGAATATACCTTCATATTTCTTTTCAGGCCCGTCAATGGAAACTTCACTCACTACGAGAGCCGAGGTCATATCGTTTGTACGTGACAACAAAAGGCATATGAGTGGAGAGCCTTTGGAACTCGCTCAGTACCATTTTAGATCCATCGTGCTTTAGTAGCCCTTTTACGCCGTTAGCCATATCGATCAGCGTTCAACAAAAACCTATATACCTACTCGTAGTTCCTATCAAGTTCGAAACACGTGCCTCCTAATCTCAGTTGTTGCTTTGACATCTTAGTTGCGTGACGACCTCCGTGGCTGAGTAATGTACGCCGCTATCTCTGAAGTCCCGGGTTTGATTCCAGGTCAAGTAAATTTAAAAAACGAACTTTTCAATAATATATTGTTGTGTCTGGGTGTAAGTGGTAATACCCAGCGTCGTTTCCAATTGACATAACACATGTGCATACGCCAATTTTGGGATTGGAGCAATGTATGTGATGGCGTCTAATAATTTTTCATTATTGTAACGGTAAATGGCACTGTGCAAAAATTTCTTAAGATTCTTACCAACCTGCCTTGGACAAGGGGGTAAGGCTTTTAAGGCATTAAGCAATGCCTGTGCACCACCAATGATTAAATTAGGTACATTAAAATGGCTGATGATTATAATCTTATGTAATGCAATCAATTTTATTTTAAATTACACAGTTTGTAAACGATCGGAAGGCAAACTTTTAAACTGGTGGGTGTATAAAACTGGTATAATACAATGGCACCCTGTCTAAATGCAATTTATTTTAGTTTTATTTTTCAATTTTAGTAAATGAAATAACTTACCTCTTTATCATCAGTGGTTAATAATTTTTGTAACATCCTGTGATGCAAGTTTGTCATCACTTTCTGAACGTAAACAATCTACAAATCATTTAGTCCTGACCACTGAATGACATCATAAACATATCACATATATTTAAGAATGCACTCTTTGCACTTTAAACGCATTGTGGAAGGCATTACTAAATTTGTAAATAAAATTCAAGAGATAAAGAATAAACATCAACTGACAAATTAATCATCTCTACAATAACAGTATTCATCTCTGACATTTTTGCATGCATTTTTGTCATAACGTCATAGACAACGCGTTGTCTAAAACGAAAAACTTCATTTACAGAACAGCAAAAAGAGAAAAATCCTTTTTTTCTGTTCTGTATTTATGACTGAAGAGATTTGTTAGATAAGTCAAACTTCAAAGAGAGTAAAAGTAAAAAGTTTGATGTTTCAGACCTGTCAATTGTTTGAAATGTGTTTTGAATTGAGGGTTGTTTTCACCTATTTTTATTTGTTAAATGTGTTTTTCTGTGTTAAGTTTATGGTTTAGTTAAACCGGTCCACAAAATTATTTCATTGTTCTACCGCAATAGGACTCGTTAGTGTTTAGTGTGATTTGCTGTTTCAAAAAAGACTTGTTTTAAAATTGAAAAAGCCTTTGGTTATGTAAGTTATATTTATTATTGCTTTTTTTAATAAAGTAAGAAGCAGTGTATGTAGTTTATCCTGTGTTTCTCTGACGTCATATCGAACTGCATCCAACTAGTACATCGCATTTAACATAATGAATTAATGACATTTAAGTTGTTGTCACTCGTCAGTGACTACACCTTAAATCACTGTCGAGACGTCACTGTTAAGATTGTAAACAAAATTATACAGGTAGTGACATTTTGATTAACTTATCATTTATTTTTAACACTGTCTATAAAGTTTCCAGATTTCAGTAAGTTCGGTCCCAAATTCATCTTTCTCGTCTTAACATTATCGGGTTTTATCCTTTCGATCATTTACATACTGTATTATGTACTATTTCTAGAGAATACAATACCTACCGAACCTATTTAGGATGTATAAAATTAATTCTTTAAAAGATACGTATCTAGGAAATGTATGCATATCCTAGGTATTGTATAAAAAGACGATTGTTTTTGCATTTCCGTTAACATCTATACTTTTACCTTAAAGAGGTAAAGTTTGTTTGTAACTAGTAATCTCTGGAAATTAAAAATGAACTGCCTTAGAAAATTCTGTCACCAGTAGACAGCTGCGTAATTCCTGATTGAAATAGGCAACATTATATCCCGATATCCCTTCCCACGGGAAGGGGAACTATGCGGGTAAAACCATGTGAAACAGATAGTCAACCTATTAAAACTTTCTTTGAATAAACTGTTGATATGAAACGTGTTATCGTCAGTGTACTAAATATTATGAAATAGCCGTTTCCCTGTGAATCGCAGCGCTATACGCTGTTGGTCGTAACTCTGACGCTAGTTAGTTTCAAAGTTAGCGTGGGATTGTGCAAGTACGCAAGTTTTCAAATTCGCTGTAGACGCTTTACGCTCAATATTGCACGGTACTTGAACATTAATTAAAATATATCTTTCTTCATCTAAAGCAAGCTTTCTCATTTTGCGCCATTCACGTTGAACATTGTTAGGAATGAAAACAGATAGAAATAGTTTACTGGGGTAAATGTTTATTTAGTACACCTAACTTTTTGCCGTGTCAGCAAATAATAGCACTACTTACCTACTCCTTGTTGCCCCGTGGGTGTCGTAAGAGCCGACTTAAAAGAGCACAGCCATGAGAAGAAGAGCAGCACCGTTTATTTAAGTCTTTAAGTCTTGCACAGCATTCGTCAACCAATGGCTTACAAAAAAATACTAATTGCGCAATTTAGAACCTTTTTTTAATTTTAACAATTATCCTAATTTTTACAAATACAAAAGGAAACTTCTTTATCTACCTAATATGAAACGTATTTACAAAAATTATATAAGTATAACAAGAATGTCGTGATCATGGATAATTCTAATAAGTACATGAATCAAATGGATAACAAAAAAAAATTGTTTTAATGGGTACCTAAATACTAACAGAAACCAGAAACTTCGTAAGTATTTTTCTTATCTGGCTATAGTGATATTAAATAAAATTTAAGAGTTTGTTTGGAGTACTTTGGAGGCACTTATTAGGTGGCTCGCGACCCGTCAGTCTCCCATACAAACTTAATACCAACATAATTAAAAAATAGAGCATGATTGACTGTACTTGTTATTTGTATTAGGACAGTATTTATCTAGATTTCTATTTTAGAAAATCCAAAATATCTATTCATACAAAACTGCAATTCGCATTTATTTGTAATTGGGTATTTAGGATTATTTTTTGTAATGGAAACCTAGATAAATACTGTCATATATGCCGAAAACCATCAGAAGTCCAGAAAAAAATGCTCTAATTTCAAATCATTTTGGTACTTATTAAAAGTACCAAAATGAAAAAAAAAATAAAGAAAGGAACTGGGATGAGGTGAGTGAAGGACAGGTCACTATCCCCACACAGTAAAGAAAAGAAAGCGAAAGCGTGAGGAAGCATGAAGGGAATGGATAAAACAAGAATAGAGCAAGAGGAGAAAAAAAATTGTAGAGAAAGGAAAGTTGTGTAGAAAAAGGAAAGGTTGTATAGAGAAAGAAGGAATGGATAGCACGGTATAGTAGAGTGGGAAAGTAAAGAAAGTTGTGGGTTGGGAATCAAGTAAGGAAAGGAAAGGGCAAAAGGAAACAAAAACAAAAACAAAAAAATCTATATACATATACTACATGCCAGCTGTAAACAAATAAGTTATATAAATAAACGGAATACATAAACGATACAGATAATTGATATCGACGGTGGGTCTTACTTCTGGCCTATGTACCATGCGCCCTTGCCGAAAATTTGGATATACATAAATAAATGGAGTGCCGATGGCCTATTTTAAGAGTCGCTGCCGCTCTGATATATAGATGAGTATAATATACTAGTGTGATAAGAATAATCTGTTGTCGTTAAGGCATATTTATACAGAGTTACAATCCGCTCTGAGTAGTAAGGCTTTTGATTTTTCATTTATGGGATTACCAGCCGTCCCATAGAATAAACTAGATACTATAAAATTAATATATATATAATAAAAACCATACAAAAAAAATAGAGTACATAAAAGAATATATAATAGGGTTTGGGAATGGGTATGAAGATGAGGAAAATGTGGGATGGGAAAATGGGACTTTTGGTCGGCTCTTACGACGCGCAAGGGGAGAGCGATGGTACTATTCTTTCTCCGGCAACCATACGGATAAGGTAAGGGAATGGGTGTCATGATGAAGGAAAATATGGGATGGGAAAATGGGACTTTTGGTCGGCTCTTACGACGCGCAAGGGGAGAGCGATGGTACTATTCTTTCTCCGGCAACCATACGGATAAGGTAAGGGAATGGGTGTCGTGATGAAGGAAAATATGGGATGGGAAAATGGGACTTTTGGTCGGCTCTTACGACGCGAAAGGGGAAAGCGATGGTACTATTCTTTCTCCGGCAACCATACGGATAAGGTAAGTAGGAGATAGTACCTAGATGCAGAGCAAGAGAGAAAAGAGAAAATACTTATAGATAATCACATACATAAATAAAATGAAATAAGCAAAATATAGGTGTAGTTATATAGGTACAGATTTTAAAATGTCCTTAATGTGCCAAGTGCCTAAATCCTTGGATGTGTGAAAGTCCTTCAGAATGTATGTAAGAGGAGAGATCTTCTTTTTCACAATACATTTAGTGAATTTAGGAGCAAGTTTTGCAGTGAAAAATTTACTAGCATCAGAAAGTGGATATTCTTTCTTCCATACAGTCTGGCCCTCCTGATATTCAATATCACGCCTATTTTTGTTGTAATGAATTTTATATTTGGAGTAGGCTTTGGACATGTTCAAGTTTACTTTAATAAAAATGTCTTTAAGATGAGGTAGAGTAGATGAGTATGAAGTCCTGTCGGTAAACAAAATATCTTCTTCTTTAAGTGGAGAGTTAGGGTACCAGTCACCAGAGAGTACAGCTTCGCGGCCATGATTTAGAAAGTATGGGCTAAAACCAGTGGATTCACTAACGGCTGTGTTGATTGCAAACTCAATTTTTGGTAATTCTTCAGCCCATTTTCTGTGGTCTGTACCTACATAGGAAGATATGGCAGTGACAATGACACGATTAGTCCTTTCAGAAGGGTTGTTTTGTGGCAGGAACCTACAGTTATAAAAAGAATTAGGAACTTTATACTTCGCAACTAAATCCTTCATGGCATTAGAGATATACTGGGGACCGTTGTCCATGACAATTGTTTGAGGAATCCCATATTTCATAAATATATTGTTTTCAATAATGGAAACTACTGTCTTGGCAAGTGAGTTCCTCATAGGAAATATGCATGTATACTTAGTGAAAACGTCAGTAACTACTAGAATGAATTTGTAGCCCTGATAAGATCGAGGTAAAGGACCCATTATGTCTGTAGATATCATTTGGAAGGGACGTTGGACCTGTTTGGGATTTTTCATGATGCCTGGGGGACCTTCATTCGTGCTCTTATACGCCAAGCAAACTTGACAATTTTTGATGTATTTCTTGACATCTCTATGTAGAGATGGCCAATAATAAGATTGAGTAAGACGTTTCAAAGTCTTAAAGATGCCTAAATGGGCTGCACTCGGGTGGTCATGACATTTAGCTATGACGTCATGCCGCGATTCGAAAGGAACCACGAGTTTCCACTCACAGTCAGCAGAGAGAGGGTTGGAATTTTTCATCCTTTTATAGAGACGATCAGAAATTAGTTTCCAATCAGAGAACTTGTGGGGAGAAGATTTGACGTCTTGTACTTTCTTGAGGTACCAAGAGTCTTTGGTAGTAGAAGAAGAAGAAGGGGAGTTTTGAGATGGATCGTCATCAGAAGTGACATTTACGGGAAATGAACGAGAAAGAGCGTCGGCCAAGGCATTATCAGAGCCCCTACGATACTCAATTTTTAGATTAAATTGAGAAAGCCGGACTGCCCATCTCGCCAATCTTCCTGTAGGAGATTTAAGACTGACAAGCCATTTCAGACTACTATGATCTGTATAAACCGTAGTGGGGAAGGGAGAGCCTTCAATATAACCCCTAAATTTTTCTAGAGCAAAGATTAAAGCATTTAGTTCCTTTTCAGTAGTGGCATGGTTTCTTTCTGGTTTAGTAAGAGAACGGCTAGCGAAGGCGACAGGATGTTCTTTACCCTCGTCGTCCTTTTGAGAGAGGACACAACCGAGACCTAAATCAGAGGCATCGGTAGAGATGATAAAAGGCTTATCAAATTTAGGTATAGAAAGAATGGGTGCAGATACCAAACGTTGCTTAATCTCGTTAAAGGCAAGGAGAGCTTCCTGCGGAAAACTAAAAGCTTTGCCCTTGGGCTGTTTTTTAATTAGGTTGTTTATAGGAGCAGTTACTAAAGAAAAGTTTTGGATAAAACGCCTATACCATGACGCCATGCCTAGAAAACGTCTGACTTCTTTTTGGTTAGTAGGGACAGGGTATTCCAAAATGGCCTTAACCTTGTCACTGTCAGTGCGTAGTCCGTGTCGGTCGACGATGAACCCTAGAAACTTAAGGGAAGATCTGCAGAAAACTGATTTGTCAAAATTGATGGTGAGACCTACTTCTTTTAAACGTTGATAGACACGCTTCAATAGCTCGACGTGTTCGTCATATGAATTACTGACCAGTATTACGTCATCCACGTAGGTAAACAGACGGCCAGCAAACTCTGGTCCAAAGACTTTATCCATAAGTCTCATCATTCTAGCAGATGCATTGACAAGTCCGAAAGGCATGCGGCAAAATTGGAAAGCCCCAACCCCAGGAATGGAGAAACTAGTCTTCTCCCGCGAGTCTGGGTGTAAATTAATTTGAAAAAACGAGCTTTTCAGGTCAATAGAGCTTAGAAATTTAGCATTATTAAGAGAATCAAGCATGTCTTGGATACGCGGCATAGGATATGAATCTATTTTGGTGACACTATTCAGTTTTCTACTGTCTAGGCAGATCCTTAAGTCTCCGTTAGGTTTGGGAACTACTAAGAGAGGGGAATTCCAGGGTGAATTACTTTTTTCAATAATACCCATTCTTAACATATCATTAATTTCAGCCTCGACCCGCTGTTTATAGTGAACTGGTATAGGGTAGTATTTTTGTTTCACTGGGGGATGATCACCAGTGTCAATGACATGTTCTTCAAGATCAGTGAGACCTAAGTTGTTAGAATCAGCAGAAATATTTTTAAAATCAGTGATAATGTTATCAATCTGAGATTTTTGTACAACCGACAGATCCTCATAAGCATGTAAGTGTGTGTTTGTGTCAATTAAAGAGTTGAAAGCAGAGGTACACTGAGAGTCGGTCGTATATTCCAGAATATCCTGACATAGGTTAAATGCCCTAAGAAAATTTACACCTAAAATAAGAGGACTGTTGATATCTGTGCATACATTGAGAGTAATTAGTCTTAGATTGGACTTGTAAGTAATAGGTATCGTAATGGATCCCAAAATATTAAGTTTAGCGTTATTGCCAACTTTAAGAGTTTTAGAAGATGGCTGAAGATGAGTCTGTAGACCTAATTCCCTAAGCGTCCCTAGCGCATCATTGCTGAGTATAGAAGTTGATGCACCAGAATCGGCCAAGGCCAAGCACTCTGTTCCCAAAATGTTGACTTTGATAAACGCACGGTTGTCAGGCAAGTTTGACTCAAAAAGTGGAGCTATCTTTTGAGAGGAGAAAAAGTTTTTTAAGAAAATTAGATATTCCTGCCATTCCCGGTCAGTAGTATGTTTAGTTAGTTTAGAAGGTTTAGTTTTAAGAGAGAGAGAACATGCTACTGACCGCTCATTCAGTTTTTTGAACAAGTACAGTCGCGAGTAAGCACATTAGGTTTTTTACATTTAAAACATATAGGTGTATTGTATACATTACACTTTGAATAGTGATGTTTGCCACTACACTTTAAACAAGTGACACTATCTTTTTGTAGCATGGCGGAATTATAAGCATTATGGGAGATGGTAGCAACATTTCCCGATAAAGGTTTTTGTTTAATAAACGGTTGATTTACCGATTTAGTAAGATTAGATTTCACTGTGAAACCGGGAACAATAGCAGTATTGCCAGGATTTAAGGCACCTCTATTCTCACATCTGTGCTTTGCTATGTCTAGCCTGGAGCACACTGATTTGAGTTCCGCAGTCGAAGAGAAATCATGGAGAGCTAATTTTGCAATATAAAAAGTGTTCATATTTGATAATATTATATCCAACTTCTCAGTTTCAGAGAGTGGTTTAGATAGTTTAGACATCTCATAAAGCATGAGATTGATATAAATTTTTATGTCTTCAGATTTATCTTGCAATCTGCCTTTTATTTGCAGTAGAAGTCGTCTGTCATAATCAACAGGTATAAATTCCTCTTTTAGATAATCAAAAAGTTGAGACATAGAAGTTATATTGTCCCTGTAACCGCGGAACCACACCAATGCATCACCAGTAAGCAGATGTGAGAAGTTTGAGAGCAGTTCATGGTCTTGGGCAGAGCAGGAGGCAGCTAATTCTTTAATTTTAGTAATAAATTCTAAGACACAGGTGTGTCCGTCAAAAGTTACACCCCACTTCAATATAGGAGAATTTCTGAGAAAAGGAGAGGAGTGAGAGGGATGAGGAGGAGGGACAGGGATAGATGCTCCCTCAGAGTGTACATCCCCATCGACACCGTTCTTCCGAACGTCTGTGATGCGGTTTTCTTCATCACGGGAAGCAGTCGGATGTAGGTGTTGTCTTGACGGGGAAGGACCTCTACTGCGCGGTGGATTATTTGACATCCAAAAGCGGAGTCTGTATAACTCCTCCAGTGACGAAGATTTTATACGCCTTTGCTCCCTGGTCTGCCCGGTCAGTCTGTCTAGTCGGTCTATAACGTGAGTCAACCTTGCCCAGCATTTTTGGAAATGTGTAGTGGTAGAATACTTGGGGACAAGAGCGCTTAGTTCGGCCAACTTCCGTGCACATACCTCTATTTCTATTCCCGTATCAAGGGAACCAATAAATTTGTCCTCGACCTCTACAGCGGCCGGTTCAGCCTTCTCCAGCAGGGCAGCCAACGTCTCCGCTGTGGCACCACGCTCGTGTTCCACTCCCCGCAGGTTGAGCTCATAGCTGACCTCGTCCTTGAGGAGACCGTAGAACGCAGTATGCTCCATCACTGAAATTGATACAGGTACAATTTGAGAGAGAGATACAACAAATAAATAAAAAAGAGGTAGAAACCCAGTGAGAAACTGTCAACAAAGAATTGAGTGCAAACTACGTTGGGCGCTAAATGTAACTAATATTTTTAACTATAGGTTTTGATGTAAAATAAAAGAAATTGAAATATAATGAAATGTGAAGTTTTATTTTTATAACATGTAAAATTAGGTCCTTACAAGAAATACAGGGCGTGGGGATAATTATTCTACTTTGCAGCTCACTTGTTGCACTGTCAGAGGGACTTAAATTACAATATTCTCACTGAGTTGGAAATTACATAAACAGGTAATGAAGTTTACACTAGACAAATAAGGTTACAAAAGAAATTCATATGAATAGGAGACCTAGGCTATGGCTATCCTTAAAATAGGTTTACAACGTGTCAGACTGGATATACAAATACAAGCACAAATTAAAATATGGTTGTTATTCAATATTAAACGTTTTATAAGTTCACAAGTGTGGTTTAAATCAAGTTGGGAGTGTTACAAAATTGAAAGGTAGGTAGGTAATACTTATATGTATGTAGTTAAGTTAAACTTATAAGAGAGGAGAAGATTAGAGACAATTAATGGGCGCCACGTTTATGAACAGCTCATAAACGAAGAGAGTATGGAGAGATGTAGTTAAGAGATAAAGATATAAGAACGATTACACCTGAGATTAATATTCCGAGGAGGGGTTGCGAACGCCGGTCTCTCAAGGCCTAAGGTCAGCGAACGAGGGCTCGCCGGTATGATATCAGCTTCGCAGGTGCTCGCTCCGGACAGGTAGTCCAGTCAATAATAAGAACTGTCGAGGAAGAAGAAAACACAGCGTTATGCCAAAGCAGTGACATAAAGAGATGTTGGTAATTTGTTTGCCATTTAGCAGATCGACTTACCCGGACGCTGAAGATCGAGGACGAATCAAGAAAATTGCAGTGTTCACACAATGATGCAGCTTAGGACGGTTAGGTTTATCAGGGAAAAACTACGTAGGTAAAAAAAATGTCTATGCAATAACATTTCACAGTGACTTTGCTTCACAGTCTTTTTCACAGTCAGTTAAGTAGAGGTTATCGAGAGAAAAAAAACACTGGGGCGAGACGGGCCCTATTTATATGTTCTGCCACGATTATTCTAGAATCTTGTTTTTAATTCATATTGCTTTACCATCAATCTCGAATTTTCCAAGGTAAGTAGCATAGACAATGCTCACTTGTACATTTCTAGAATGATCCGAATATAGTCTATGGTTAAGAAAATTAGCTAAAGATAAATGAAGAATTATATAAAATCAAATAAAGGAAGATTTGTAGATTATGAATAACTAATTACTTTCATTGTAAATTAGATATTCATAATGTTATTGATAAAAGTTTTTAGGTACCATAGATAATCTGGACTCAATATGTAGAAGTTCAATTATTAAAGCAAGAGAGCTACTCTACGCCAGATGTCAGTTTCGGTGCTGTTGCATGAACGAGATGACAGGATGGCTATGCATTTAGGTGTGAGAGAGATGACAATATATGTGCGGCATACTTTGCCACTATTTGACACCAGATGGCGCTAAAGTTTGATGAAGTGTGGACTCTCAACGCAAGGTGTCTTTATAAGAAAAAGAGATGGAAATAGCTGGACATCCATGCAAGAATGAGAAGACGTATATCTCTGGATAATTGCTCGTGGAAATAGTTCTGCTGTTCCTCACAAGATTGAGCCAGTGGTTCAAAAATTATGATGTTTACTCTGATAAAATTAAATGTCAAACGTCAGACGTGATAGATGTTTGTTGACAAATATAAGTGTACCTAAGATGTAAAAATTAGCAATTATTGTTTGGAATTGAGTTAATGAGAATGTATGTACTTTGCAATAAGGGATGTATAAAAACTGTGTTGTGTAAAGGTACAAAATATTGGATAAAAAACAGGAATGAAGGTTAGTACTATCATAGTTTATTATGAATGTAACATATTAAAAAAAATGATATGTTACAACGTTAGTATGGTATGGGGAGCTGACCGGTCGCTGACAGGTTATCTTCTTTAGAATTGAATAACAGATCAGCCCCCTGATTCACAACCCTTCGGAAACGGAATCGGATTCGAATTCTGTGCTTTGTCTATTACAGTTCTACAGTGAGTGACAGGGCACACATTCCACTGTCGGGAGCGCTTCCGATAGTTCGTGAATCAGGGGGCAGGGTAAATATTTTCTTATTCCGTATCTCGTACTATTATTATTATAGATCATCTATAGTCTATATACATATACATATATACAAATATATACATATATACAAATAAATAAAATTGGAGTGTCTGTTTGTAATATTAAAATAACCGCTTTTTACTACATGCATATGATTATATATACGGTACATATACCAAAATATCATTTTTTCAATTTTTGTCTGTCTGTCTGTTTGTTCTGGCTAATCTCTGAACCGGCTGGACCGATTTTGACGGGACTTTCACTGGCACGTAGCTGATGTCATAAGGAATAACTTAGGATACTTTTTATCCCGATATTCCCATGGGAACTGGAACCACGCGGGTGAAACCGCGGGCGGCCGCTATAAATAATAATATCTAATCACGGCAAATCAAACTACTTTATTTTATGAATTGTGTCTATATTTATGGTTTTACCTTTAACTTAGTCAAAAACATCATAAAAAAAATTAAAACAATAGGTAATCATTCCAAAGCATTTGAGCTAGATAATTATAATGAGATCCGCAGGAGAACTAAAACGACCGACATCGCTCGGAGGATTGCTCAGTTGAAGTGGCAGTGGGCGGGACACATAGCGCGGAGAACCGATGGCCGTTGGGGCGGAAAGGTTCTCGAATGGTGACCGCGAACCGGACGACGTTCCGTGGGCAGGCCCCCTACAAGGTGGACCGACGATCTGGTCAAGGTCGCGGGAAGCCGCTGGATACTTGCAGCGCAGGACCGATCGTTGTGGAGATCCTTGGGGAAGGCCTATGCCCAGCAGTGGGCGTCGTACGGCTGAAATGATGATGATGATGATGAATTATAATCTTCTGTGGTACAAACTATACGGGACGTGTCACAGGCTGAATTTGTTTCCATGTTCCAGTACTGAGGCAGTAATCAAATTAACCTGATCAGATGGTCAGGGGAGAATCCCTGAAAGATAATCTGACGAATATGTTCTGGAGTGTGGGGTGAGTGAGACGGGGAGGACTAAGTTCTCCTAGTCTTTTTAATCTGTTTACTTGTGAATGAGCTCATTAACGGGCTTTGGAACAGTGGGACACCGGTGTAGGCTATTCGATTAACGCTATCAGCTACGCCGATAAAATATGGTTCTGCTGAGTCCGTCTATGAGTGCATTGCGTAAGCTAAGCATAAGCATGGCATCCGTTACATTGTCACCAAAAGTGAACTAATGATTTTTAGAGCGGGAAGGAAATGACCTGATGTACCACCAATTGGACTCATGGGTACCGCGCTAATCAGAGTTGCGCAGTTCAAGTACTTGGGACACTTTGTAACTGAGACCATCCCCTGTAGACAAGTGGCTTTCTATTAGCGAATTCGCCAGTCGAATAGAAAGAAAATGTATGTATGTGACATTTCGATTGCTAATGTCAATCCCATACATTTTCTTTCTATTCGACTGGCGAATTCGCTAATAATAGAAAGCCACTTGTCTAGGGGGCAGGTCTGATGATCCTGGGTGGGAGCGGAGTGCGTTGGCAGTCCGCTGCAACATGCGCGCTCGCAGGTTTGCTAGGTGTACAACACTAGTAAAAGTAACCCTTATAAGGCGTATTGCGATATGACTTTTATTGTATCCTATGAAAGCGGAAGGCGTCGATTTTAAGAAGAGTGCGAGGGAGTAGGTATCAACAGCAGCGTCTTGACGGTTGTAAAATATGTTTGGTGTAGTAGTGACTAATTTCCATCATGGTTAAGGCAAAGAATATATACACTAAGGCACAGTCAGGGTGTCAAAAACTTTAGACTTTAATTTTATACAAAACGACGACTTCGCGGTGTTGCCGTGGGAATTAAGGTTAATTATTTTACGAAATTCACTAATTCAATGTTTAATGAATAGCAAAAACTAAATTACAAAATGCCAAACTACTTTTAAAGTGAACACCGGTTACGTGGCTTTCGCGAAACACGCAATTTGTTCAGAAAGTTATTGCAGGAAGTTAATATTTAATCAATAAGTGTGATAGCCAAAAAAGCGGGTTACTTTTAAACTGGTTTTCCTTAGCCTGAAATAGGTTGAATGTATCGATTTTTTAGTGTCGATGCCACAAACTTTTATCGTAGTTGGGTAATTGGCCAGCTGACTTGCGCGAGCAGTTCCCAGGTAGAGGTAAGCAAACTTAGATAAGGGCGGAAGTGAGGGCAACGGTCCCGCCCGCCGCTGATAAAATAACACCTGTGCCTTACACGCACTGAGCACTGAGTCTGGAGTCACGCGATATTTTTGATTACGTTTATATAGTATTGATAGACATATCCTACTAATATTATAAATGTGAAAGTTTAGATGTTTGGATGTTTGTTATCAACTACGCCAAAACGGCTGAACGAATTTGGCTGAAATTTGGGACACAGATACTTGGTAGCCTGGAGAGTTACAGGATACTTTTTATCCCTGAAAAATATCAAATTCCCGCGGGGCGGAAAGCTAGTATTTTTATAAAGTACTAGCTTGCCGCCCGCGACTTCGCCCGCGTGGACGAGTTATTGGATGATTCGCACGAATTTAACTCGCATGAAATGTGCGAATCAACACTTTTTAAAAATATTAATTTTCTGCAGGCGAATCACACGAAATTAATTTAAAAGCGTGCGAATTGACACCCTCAAAAATATGTTGGCCTTTATATCTATAAATATAAATATATTATATTTCTCATCTTAAATATGTATAAAAATTAAAACAGTTAGTCTCCTCTTCCTAATTTTAAACTAAATATTTCTAATACCTACTTAGATTACAAAATTTCGAGCACTTTGAGAATTGCAGCCTATTTATAGTGGCATTGCCCGTTAAGAACGTTGTTGGTTTTTGTGGAGTGTGTACATATGACAGAGGAAACGCAACGCAGGACGGAAGTTATCTCTCAGAAAGGAAAATGTTATTTCTCAACTTTTTACAATCATACCAAGAGTAAGAAATACATTAAAACTCTATTATCTACTAAAAAGTATCAGCAAATATAAACACAGGGCTACCTAATGGTATTAAACATTTTTAATAATTCACTTTTACTTTACTTTCTATGATTTTCATTTTCTAAATAAATTAAGCTTTTTAACCGACTTCAAACAAAGGAGGAGGTTCTCAAGTCGTCAGTTTTTTTCGTCATTCCATTTTTAATGAATGTTTTCCAGCAATCTCAACCCCGTAATTAGTGAGAATTAATTAAACGCATTTTCATCCATAAAATAATGTGATATTCTTAATTCTAATACGAGTTTGCCCGAAAATCTTATTACAAGTAACTTTTGTTGTTATTGAAGGTATTTTAATTAAAATCTTACTGATATTTCATACTTAAATAGTTGTAAAGCTTTTAAACCAGATGTTATCTTTTTAAATCACATTAATAATGCTATTAAAGTATCAAAGAAAAATTTACATACCGTCGAAACTGTAACTATACTGACCTAATTAGTAAGCCAAAAAATCTTACTCGGAATCTATTCTAGATAAAAATATTGCCGTATATTCTCTCATTCAAAATGTACAACAGCTGCGGGGTCGACCGTGTAACTCAATGTTCCAATACAAAATCCGTTTAGAACGTCCCGAAATCTCTTCACGGCTAAGAAATCAATATAACTATATCGTATTCCGTATTCTAAACACATCTACAATTGTGTCAGCCGATAAAAATACAAGACAAAGTTGTTGCCATGAGTGTTCGTGCTGCATACAGAAAGTTTTGGAGTGAAGCTCAATCGGCGATCGATGTCTGCTACCGATTCGTACAGATTACGGCCATTTACATATGAAACGTCGGGCTGAACGCTTGCACTACAAGTTGGTACTCTTCCTGTCTACGCCTAGTGCCTCCTCCTCGGTAATAACGTTCCGAGTATAATGCAATATGCATTTCTTCCTATTCAATTTTCATACCAGCCGTGATTGAACAAACAGATGCGGAATATAGGCATTGTCAATTCGTTTTTGATTTCGAAGTTAAGTGGTTTTATATTTGTCGTAGAGATGGGGATGGTAAATAAATGTCAGACAATACGTTTGTTTTGCATTGGGCAGAACCACTTATCAAGGTAGTAGAAATATTGGCAATCCTTAGTTCCTACTAATACTATAAATGCGAAAGTTTATTTTAATTTTTAGTTTTTTGCATTCCCAATCCAATTTTTATTACCTATTGAAAAATGGAAAATGAAGTATTTAGAAAAAATTGACCCGTCTCACAAACTACTGAACGGATCTAGATATTCTAGATGAAATTTGCAACAGAGATAGATTATTGGCTGGGATAACACATGGGATACTTTTTATCCAGATATTCCCACGGGAGCGGGTGAAACCACGGGCGGCCACTAGTCTATATACTTACATAAAACTCTTGCGTTACTGACGATGATGATGCGATACGAATGTGGTAGGTACCTCAAACTCACCTCAAGCTGTAGCACATAGGTACTATATATCTTGCCAGGCAAACTTTTGTAAACGTGAAGACGCGCAAACCTATAAAGACTCGCAAACCTATAAAGACGCGCAGTACGAGGGGTACTGACTCGCAACAGTTAGTTTCAAGCCGAATCCTGTCATTCAAACCATTAAGATTTTTCAGATAGTAGATAGTAATGTCCGGCGAGCCTGGGATCTTGGACCAAAACAGGAACAGAATGAAGCTGTTTAATTATACATTTGACGTTTAGTACAATTGACAATTTGGCATAATAAATAGACACCATCACACACTTACATTGTTCCAATACTAAACTGTAGTATTATGGAAATTGGAACAACGACGGGTATTATTACCACATACACCCAGACCATGCCCAGACCTGAGTAAGTACTGATAAAATCGTTTTGAATATTTACCCGAGCGGGAATCGAACCCAGGACCACTAGAGGTCCTAGACCTTGAAAACCGGTGCGTACACCACTCGGCCACGGAGGTTGTCAAACCAAAGTAACAATAATATTAACCAAGGTAACTATAATTAGTTACAGTACATACAATTATCCCTACTAGCTTTTAAATATTATAAATATGATAATATCCTTTCTATTCTCTAAGTTGCTCACAGACTTATAGATATAGTTCTTTTCTTTTATGATTTTATTAGTCAGTTGTGCGTATTCACAACATAATAAACTCAGCTCTATTTAAAATAAAATTTGTAATAGTCAAAAGTATTCCTCCAACTAAAGAACATTTACAAATCGCACGCATATTTTGTATATGAAAGGTTCCAATGAAAAATGGCAACATAAACCTTCGACTTGAAGTCGACAATGCCGCTTCCGAGTAACTACTACATCGCTCACAAATGGCGTCCATTTTAGCCAGCAGATACATCTATCTCGACCTCTTTTCATTTCGGATGAGTGGAGAAGGTTTTTCACCAGACAGTACGTTTGCCATTTACCATTTTGCAATTTATTACGAATACTAGGTATTAGTTTTCATAATTTTATGTGTAGGTTTTAACCTACTTAAATTTTTTAAAGAGGAAAGATTTGACTATTTGTTTGTTTGAACTACTGAACCTATTTTAATTCCTTCACCTGTAGGAAGCTACGTTATTCCTGAGTAACATACCTACGCTATATTTAATACCGATTTTCCCATGGGATCGGGTACCGCACGGGGAAATAGATTGTAGGCACAAAAATAGATTTGAGATACTTATTACATATTATTATCTTAATAGATTTGAGTATTGACTTATGCCTGTTTCACAATGTCCCATTAGGACATACTTTCCAGTTTAATTGACAGTTTTGTATGGACTAGTATCTGTCAAGTAACAGTTAATGAGAACTTACTTGGACGTTGTGAAACAGGCCCTAATGCTAATTTCGGTAGAAACTTTGAAATATATATTATGCGCCTAAATAATCAGATAATAATTATTGGTACTGGTTATCAGACTTAACGATGTTAAAAATCCCTCGTAATGCCACAATTCATCGTTAATCCAACAACAAAACCCTGTGTTTAAGTGGATATTTCATACATTTTTCACGGTACCTAATTATCCTAATGTTCGCGAAACGTGGCTAGAATGAGACGCAGGATATTTTGAAATACATTTGTACGTGTCTGGAATATAAAATTAATCTACTGTCAGCTTTGAAACGGGTATATTATTCGGACAATTTTTATTTTACACCCGCCCATACTTCATTAAAACACAAAGCTATAATTATCACAGCAACCCAAATAGAAACCCACGCGGTTGATGCAAACTGAATATAGGTAGGTACTGCAGGTTCTACTGCAGAAGGCATTGCAGCAAAATAGTATTAAATCATTAATAATGTCAGCGGCATTAACATTTATACTTGCAGAAATCTTTTAAAACAAGAAGATAGTTAAAAACACTTTAAAGTAATTTTGATTATTTTTGACCATGTTTAATTCATAAATTAATTATTAAAGGCCAGGCGCTTTTACTTGCCTGACTAAGTAGAATCCCTTTGTTGCCCGGTGGTCCGATTGCTGAGTTCTACTGGTCGATCCATGTGCATTTTTGTGTCAGAACTATTTTTCTCAAGAATGCGTAGGATTGCAATTAATATTATGAAGAAACCTCATGAATGAATCTATTGCTGTCGTGCATTGCTCAAACAACATAGCGCAGAGCGCGATAGAGATACCTAACTGCGGCTCGAACCGAAAATAACCATCATAAAAATCAGGGGACTTTTTTCCCAACAGATTTTTTTCTAAAACTTAACCGATTTAATTACTTTTTTTCATCAAAAATTTAAGAAATTCTTTGGTGTTTCTATGCTTTCTTTTGTAAATATATATTTAGTCAAATTTGTTATCTGAATGTTTGATTATGAATCATTAATCATCATCATTATGTTAGCCGAATGACACCTATTGCTGGGCATAGGCCTCCCCCAATCTCCACAACGATCGGTCCTGCGCTGCCTCCATGCAGCATCCTGTATCCAGCATCCAGCGGCTTCCCGTGACCTTGACTAGATTGTCGGTCCACCTTGTAGGGGCCTACCCACGGTCGACGTCGTCGTTGTCGTCATCGTCGTCGTCTTTACATTTATATGACTTAGCTCAGTATAAATGCCGAACTCTCGGTGCGTGAATCAGTCTCCGATTTATCCTGATTTCTTTTAGAACAGTGTTGATTCATGCCAATTTCATTCCCTTTAATAGTTCTTTGAATAAACTGAATGAATATGTCGACGATAGTGCCTGCACTATTTCGTGAAGCAGTTAGTTGTTTTCAAGTATATCTGCATTAGCAACTGCTCCAAAGTGGATGGGTTCCAAAACCAACACATCCGGTTGAGCTGCAAGCGTTGCTTCTCTAGTAGCCATCAAAGCTGTCAAAAGTCGTTCTGAAACGCTAAACTGGGTTAGAGGCAAGCATTGTGAGGACAAACTAAACTAGGATACTCGCGGAGCCTACTTCTGCTCCAGTTCAAATTTGATATTTCTGATGTATAAGAGCGAAAATCTGCCGAATCGTTTTCAGCATGTTTTCTAATTACAATTTACTTATTTAACGCAGTTACATTGTACAGTTAGTTTGACATATTTTCAATTATTTTTGACTACCTTTTAACCGGGTGAAACTTAGACCAGACCAGACGTAGGTACCCCGCACCCCTGGTGGAAAGGCGCGCCAGGTGCCCCCGGCGTGTTTCACCAGAAGAGGTGGTTGAGGGTGCGTCGAAGTGACGCGGGCACGGGGCGGAGACACGATGAATATCACACTGGTCTCGCTATCTCCGTCCATGTGCAGAGGGAGCACCCTGGGGGTTTTAGTGGGTTCATGCCCCACATAACCCTCTCGTCTCCCCGGACGGGGGGGTACGCGAAGGCGTTTCCGCCAGGAAAAAAAAAAAAGTCCCCTCACCCCGGTATGCATTAAAAGTTCATTTTTTTCTAGATAATATCTCTGATTTCAGTTAGAGAATGCAGCTAAAATCCATTTAAGTGTAGCAACAGGTGACCACTAGCACCCAACAACGAAACACAAATTTAGACACCACGTCAAAGCAAATGAGTTCCACAAAATGTCAGTATCTACGTTATTTTGTAGAACACAGGCGCCAAGACTATTAGTAAATCTGTCTACAGCGCTTCACACACCCTTGCGTACCGAAATTGAGTTTGTAACTTATGCACATGTTACATTTCGATTGTCGCTTTGCTGAGCCGGCTTCAGAGCCGCGCACATTTGTTTGAAAATCGGTATAAATTCGAAATTGAATGGGAAACTTCTTAGATTACTCAAAACTTTAAACGTCGCTTTTCAAACATTCAAGATCGAGGTTTTAAATCAAACGCGATGTACGTATTGCTATAGATGTAGCAGAAATATTTCGCCAATTCCACTTTGTTGGTGTAATAGGTACCAAGATATATTGCTCTAGTGCGAAAGTCGAACAATATACGCCCGCCCGTGTCAAGCACGACTGGGAACTTAGTGCTCTTTATAAGTGACAAATGATAACTATTGTATGAAACTTGTGTGTCATCGTGTTTTATATAACTACACCGAAGTTATTTGTAGCCTCCGCAAATACGAATTTGCCTTTCCACCCTTCCATATCGTCGTGTGCCAAGTTTTTGCTGAAGGGTATAATATTGTAATACCACTTACCAACATAACACTGTAGTTGAATCTAAAAAAATGTTGGCAGAAATATTGTAAAATCGAATAAACAAGCCCACTTTGGCGATATTTAGCGCTCGGCGCACACCACTGCAAACCACTCTGACCACCACCACCTGTGGTGAGCAAGAACCAGTTTACACGATTTTTTATACATTTAGTACAGTCTCGCCTCACATGGGTGAAATACACACAATAAAAAATATGTGTGGACTACTTTGGACTGTGGCGGCCTCGCGTTTTAAATATACTTATACTAAATACTAAATGTAGAGGCGAAAGCGCCCGAAAGCCACCCGGTGACAGCGGTCGGTCGCCTTTTTGCGCCAATCGTAAATTGATCATTTTAGCCATTAGATTTTCTTTTAATCATTACCCTTGTGGACGCCACGGTCGGCTATGGCCAACAAATGAAAACGTGCCCAAAACAAAAGTTTTATGGTGGCTGTCGACGCGACGCCGACACGGTGGCGTGTTGGGCGCGTTTGCATTTGTCGGCCATAGCGGACCTGGCGTTCAAAAGGTTAAAGTTTCAATAGTAGGCTGTTGTTGTATTGCTATATTAATATAGGTACTTTTTCAAAAGTTAGTTAGATCATGGATCCATTAACATATATTTAACTAGCTTTCCGCCCGCGGCTTCGCCCGCGTGGACGACACGACGTTATCCCGCGGGAGTGTGATACTTTTCCGGGATAAAAAGTAGCCTATGTTCCTCTCCAAGCTCCAAAGCATCTGTGTCCCAAATTTCAGCCAAATCCGTTCAGCCGTTTTGGCGTGATTGAGTAACAAACATCCAAACATCCAAACATCTAAACATCCAAACATCTAAACTTTCACATTTATAATATTAGTAGGATTAATAAGGCGACGAAACGCTAGTTCGTCATAGATTTTGTACGGAAACAGAATGTTGTGACGCGGTATTTATTGATTTCAATGCCACTAAAAATCTAACTTTACAGTTAATTAAGAATTAATCGGGTTTTCAGGAAACTTTTGTTGTAGAATTTAGTGGTTAATGGTGTTCTCTCATCTATTATTTATTTAAGCTATTTTAATTTCCCCACTGGCTAAGGCTTCAAGGCTAATAGATAAAATGAAATTATTTGTTTAAAGTAAAAACAAAAGCCGGTAGCGTGCCAAAGTAAAGCCAAGAAAATGAGTTTACCGCATCCGTATGTTTTTCAACGTGCGTAGGGAAGAATGGGCTCATATTTTAGGCAGCCATTCTCCATTAAGAATGGCACCCCAGCGTTGTGTGCCGGGGTGAATCTGCAGTGACAGGGGCATTCACCCCGCGTGCAACCAACCCCCGTTTTTGTTATAAAATCGATATATTTCAAGCACGTCCCTACTTGCAACAAATAGATGTGTGGTTTGTACACTCGATCGCCGTTTAATATCTAGAGAAAATCTTTTTCTCTTTTTACTTTTCCACTAAAATATTTCTATCATAAAATAATAATTATATTTGGAAGGTACGTTTTTTTAGAGTGCTCAGACAGTCTCTTCGTCTCTCGTCTTCGTCTTGGTCTCAAACAGATCAGGGTGCCTACCATCAACTTTAAGACAGCGATTCAAAAATAGCGCGATGCAGAATAGATTCCTAAAATGAATTGCTTTCTTTCGTACTCTGACCTTCTAAAATCTGGATCGCAAATGAATTGCTAAATGTTAATGACCGAACGATTTGTGTCCTTTTTTTTCTACCCGTCTCTTTCACTCGATTCTGTCATGCCCGGAGAGTGAGAGGGACGGGTATAACCTGCAGGTGACATGTTATATCGACCGGGTTATAAGTCAAATAAGAGTTCCTGACAGCTTAGCGGCTGTGAAATGTCATTGATCGATCATTGAATCGCTGTCATTGATATTAAGCTGTCGTGGTACGAATAAGCGAAGCAGATCAGTTTAGGTCCTAAACAAAACCGCAATAAGAGTTGATGGTAAGCACCCAGTACCTACATGTAAAGATATTTAAGTACAAATATAAAAACCTACTCTCTATTGTCAATTTAAGCAAAAAATCCTATATCAAAATATCAAGTGAATTTTTTTGATAAAACAATTTATTAGTCCTACCTTCAAAAGCATCAAAAATGGAATTAAATTAATTAAACAATTGATAAAAATTTGTATTTTTGGACGCACGCAAACTATTTGATCAACACAAAGGTTAAATGTTTTGGTTCTTTGTATTTTTCACAAGCAAATAAATTTATATTGTGATCGATGTTCAGCTCTATGATTATAATATAAGCATACAGTCGACAGCATATAAATAAAGCTTTATAACGAGCTAATTAAGCTGGTTAATTTTGACTAATGATTATAAGCATACAGTCGACAGCATATAAATAAAGCTTTTAGAGCGAATTAAGCTGTTTAACTTTGGCTTTGGCTGTCCTTTCTAAAATTAAATATTCTATGGCGAGACTATGACGCTACTGACTTGGTGACGTCACAAAGCAATCTTTGTTATGACTATTTTTTCTCTATCTGTCTTATTAGAAGGTTTGATGCCCTACAACTTGGAAAATAAATAAGTGTTTTTTGTTGCTAATATTTCGAAAAACATTTTATATATATTAAAAAAATATTAGTAATATACCCTATTGTACACAATTATTTAATAAGGAACTTGACAACGGACAATAATGGGATACTATCTTAAATAACTATTATTCCTTTTAAATAAGTAAATATTTTTTTGTAAATCTATATCTGTGTTTGAAGCTACTGGACGGGTGTTGAAAGTTCTTTTAGCAGTAGGAGGCTTCATTCCTGAGTGACATCATGCGCTATGTTTTATTCCGACCTCGCAAAGCCCAGCTATAGTAGACGCCAAGACTCGTGGCAGTCGCAGCTAAAGAACGTTCTATGGCCGCTACTGCCGCGAGTCTTGGCGTCTATTAGTTAGTAACCTATAAATTAAGTACCACAAAGTCTATAACGTATTTGG
Source organism: Crambus lathoniellus (assembly GCA_949710035.1). Classification (NCBI taxonomy): domain Eukaryota; kingdom Metazoa; phylum Arthropoda; class Insecta; order Lepidoptera; family Crambidae; genus Crambus; species Crambus lathoniellus. The sequence goes on from OX453306.1 coordinate 14,222,545, forward strand.
ACGAGTTTTTTTTATAACAGAAGACCTACCTACAAGGCTCCGCATGCATAACCTTTACATACAAAAGTGTTATTGACTCTAAGCGTATAACAAAGACGTGCCCGCCCACGCGCGGCATACCGGCAGATATTACAGTTCGTAAAGTAAGGCATACACGCTTCGGTCTACCAGAGGGGTTACCTGTGCAGGTTTGCCTGCGCAGGTTAACCGAAACTGCACAGATATTTTCCCACAGACTACTGAACCGATTTGAATAAAGTATGGCATAGAAATAGATGGGTCCTTTTAATGAGATCAAATATAACTGGGAGCGCAGTTTAATCGAATTACACGACGACGAAGTCGACACCACTTATATTCAACTAACCTTCCACCCGCGGCTTCGCCCGAGTAAATCGGGCTACCTAATGGATATTTGTTCCGGCCGTAAAATATCTGATTCCCACGGGAGAAATGAAAATATTCTGACTGTTGTTCAAGAATGAAATCACGTTTGTAACCTATAGCACAGAGGAAAAAAAATACTACGCATAACAGAGACTTTACTTCATATTACGGTGCGCATTGATTACACTACTACAAGCATGCTGCGCATGTGTGCGTTTCCACTGGCTGCTTGTCACTGGCGTGTCACATACACGGCGTGACTGGAAAAAAACGGTTTATGACAGCTCAGCCAGTGGAATGACATGACATACGCTGTATGACAGTCGTCTCTCTGATAGTACTCATGTGCCTATAGTCTACGAAGAAGGGGTCTCAGGCGATCACTAGTATAATTAAATTCATACATAGTGACGCATCAATATTCCTCTCCGGCCGGCGCCAGCGGGTTGACTTACCAGCGCTGTCATAGTGAGCATGCCTCTCGAATACCAGCGCTGTTATAGTGAGTATGCTGCACACTGTAAGAGCATTAGCGGAGGAGGGTCCTGATTGGCTCATTATCGCCACATATTATATAAGGTAAGTAAGTTTGCTTGTAATCAGTTTTTTGTGTATTTTTTTTCTTTATAATTGAATTTTTTTCTCTCCTTGTATAAGTGTGTGAAATGTGCCAAAAATACTTACTTACTTAAGTACCTGTGCTGCTCTAGTAATTCAGACGTAAAAAGGACAGAACGACAGACCGAGTTGCTCCCAAATATAAATATGGATTTCCGAGTTACACAGTAGGGTTAGCGTGCAGAAGTACTTATAAACACACATCGCTTTGGTTCTATTAAAAATTAACTTTATGTAGGTCGTTTATTTTTACAAACGTGATTGAGTATCCGTTCACACCTCTGTATAAACCCTACCTAGTTTAAACAAACATGCATAAAGCCACCTAACCTAACGTTTTAATTTGAATGGTGGTTCTTTTAACGTGAGTGTTTTTAAGGAACGGATAAATAGTTTTGAAATTTTGACATCGAATGTTTTTATGTAAGTATCACGATTTCAATTTACATACAAATTACTTTATTCTCCGGTCATTCAAAAGCTTTCGATGTAGGTACGGTTTTGAGCGAATATCGAAATGAAACTAAGTTCGTTCACACTGAGAACTACGATCCTTGAGGCTATTTGTTTACACATCACGTGTATATAAATTATCGACAAATTGACGATTTGCTGATTTAGTCTAACTCCCCAATTTCTAGGTTACCTTCGGAGCGGCAGTTCGGCTTTAGGAGACAAAGGTCGACCATCGACGCATTATTGGCTCTGAAAGAACTGTCCCAGAGCGCTGTTGGTCGTGGGGAGAAAGTTGTAGCAGTTTCGCTAGATATAAAAAACGCGTTAAACTCTCTCCCCTATAGTATTGTCAAATATGCCCTCAGACATCACGGCGTCCCTCCCTATCTTGTTCGGATAATCGAGCACTATTTGACAGATAGGGAGGTGATCTATCTTGCCGCGGATGGTCAACTTGCGGTACGTACTATTCATTGTGCTAGGACCACTCCTGTGGAATCTTGGTTATGATCGGGCGCTCCGTGGCGTGCTGCTCCCCCGGATGGATGTCATCTGCTATGCAGATGACACTCTCGTCACCGCCCGGGGTCGAGATTTCGTGGAGGCTAGGCGCCTGGCTAGGATTGGGGCTGAGGCAATGATCGACCGAATTAGAAGGTTGGGTCTTGAGGTGGCAGTCGAAAAAACCCAAGCCATACTCTTTCATGGCCCAAGACAGGGTCCTTCGCCTGGAGCGGATGTTTTCATAGATGGGGTTACGGTTCCTTTGCGCCCCACTATGCGTTATTTGGGCCTCACTTTAGATGGTCGCTGGGCGTTCACCGCCCATTTTAAACAGTTGGGCCCCAGGCTGGTTGGTGCGGCGGTAGCCCTTGCTAAGCTACTGCCAAATGTAGGTGGGCCTAATAAAAGTGCTCGGCGACTTTATGCAGGGGTCATTCGTAGTATGGCCCTCTACGGAGCCCCTGTCTGGGCGGATGCTTTGAACGAGGCGAACAAGGCTGCTCTAAGGCAGCCACAGAGAGTCGTGGCCTCCCGCATGATCCGCGGGTACGGCACGGTGTCATGGGCAGCAGCGTGCGCCCTTGCCGGCACTCCCCCATGGGAGTTGGACGCTCATGTACTCGCGAATGCCTACAGGCAGAGGCGAGACATTCGAGAGAGCGAAGACCGACTGGCCCCGGAATAGTGGGCTGCGGCAAGGTGCGCTGCGGAGGAGAGATGTCTCCGGGACTGGGAGCGGCAGTTGGAGACGCCTAACGCTGGCCTGAAGACGGTGGAAGCCATCCGCCCAGTCCTACGGGAATGGAGAGACAGAGCCCATGGAGCTCTAACATACCGTCTGACACAGGTACTTTCCGGACATGGGTGTTTTGGAAGGTACCTGTGTCAGATTCAGAGGGAGGAGTCTCAGGAGTGCCACCATTGTGGTGCTCCGCAGGACACCGCTCGCCACACTCTGATGGAGTGCTCGGCGTGGGTGGTGCAGCGCCAGGAGTTGGTCGCTGCGGTTGGGCCGGACCTCTCGCTTCCTAATATCATAGTTGCGATGCTGAGGAGCGAGGAGGGATGGCAGGCCATGGTCTCCTTCTGTGAGGACGTCATCTCGCAGAAGGAGGCCGCGGAGAGAGTTCGCGAGGCGGACGTCGCAGCGAGCCAACTCCGACGTGCGCGGCCGGGGAGAACGAGACGCCAACGTGCGCGTCTCGATCTCCCCTAGTCGCAAGAGGGGGCGCAGTAAGGCCCTGTTCCCCCTATAGGGTGGAGCCCTAACGGGCCACTCTCCCCGGATTATGTGGAGCGTGTTAACACATACCCACAGGCTCGGGGAAGGCGCAGGTCTTTTTTTTTTTTTTTATTCACAACGGGTTAGCACTTAGCCTTCATCACACCTGATGTTAAGTGGTGATAAGGCTGAAGGTGGAAGCGCACTACTCCCGGAATCCTCTATCACTGAGGAACTGGCTATCTTATCTCTAACTGCCGGAACACAATAATGCTGAAAACATCATTGTTATGGCGTCAGACTTAGATAAGATGGTGGTAGCTAGCCAGGCGGGCTAAGAACAAGTCCTGCCACTAACCAAACCGAATACAATATGTACCCCCACTGGGAATCGAACCCGGGACCGATATGTGATGTTTCTCCTCTTGTACTAAGATACGAATAGGGATCGACCTACACCCATCCCATCTGTTGAATTGATGAAATGTGTTTAGATCAAAGTAAGTACCTATGCTTAATTAGCTTAAATTTCCCTGTCTTGTCATACTTATTTTTATTTTTTTTCGTAACTTTTTGTCTACGAAAATTTCACCTTTATTCTATATTTTTTAATCATTTTTATACCAATCGATAGTATGAGGCTTACAGAATTAATTATTTAACAAACAAATTGGTGCAAATTTCTCATTTTTTATTAAACTTTCAATCGCTGCCAATCCTATGTTCTGCCAGGAATAACGTAGCCAACCCAACGTTTTTACATTCTGTAGACTCCATTCTATGGAATGGTATTTGACATCGATTGAATTCGATTGCAATCGTCGATTAAACATAGCCTTGACAGGAAACTTTCCACTAACCCACTGGCAACATATTATTTAGCCTACTAAATTTGATGTAAAATACTTTTGATCCAACAGATTTATTATAGAAGAGAAAAGTTAAATGCATATTATGTTCTTCTGATCAACATTTGTGATTGTATATCGTCTACTTAGGTGTTATCTGTATTTGAAAGTTCTATCATCTATATATGTACGAGTAGGTGTTTGTGAAGTTACCAATGAAGGTGAAGGACACTCAGTTGTATTTTTTATTCAAAAGGAAGTTTACATAGTAAATTATTATATTTAAACATGTCTTAATTACCAAATGGGCTATCACTAGAATAGAATTCCAAAAACCCTGTTATTTCATTATTTGATATGTATAACTTTCAAGCTAATCGAATTGGGCTTTATATTTAAGTGGTGAGGTGTGTGCGTCACACTTGACGTCCGGGAAGTTGACGTCAAAATATATTTTTATCGATTCATTCATTTTACGGTAACTTAAAGACTATACATATTATGCTTGTGTTGAACCTAAAAAGTTCTTGTCTCCTACGCCATTATTTAAGTACTTCTCCACCCAACGTACGTACGTAATACAATGGAGTGATAATGATTCTAGCGCTTTGTCCAAGAGCAAAAAATGCCTGGTGCTACTCCTGGGACTGTGGTGGGGTTGAAAGTCTTAGCAAATAATATACTTTTCCGATTCCTTCACTACAGCCCTTTCAAGGAGCTAGCAAACTCTAAATACAGTATTGACTTTTCTGTTCAGCTTTAGCTTTTTAAATGTTGCAAAGACGATTTCCAACGTTGCAAGTTGCCAGCAACTTGAAAATAAGTGATACAGTTTCATGGTTCAATACTCTAGAAATCGTGTCCGTTTTGCTAGGCAAACAGTTTTACTTACATTTCGATTGGTAATAAATGTGCTAAAAGCTTAGAAATCTAAATTCTAAAAAAGGAAAATGAGGTCTCAACCTCGTAAGCTGTTGTATGGTGACCTAGATTTTGTTTACGTTGACTGTATTCATTTTATAATTTGTAAATTCAAAAGTTTTAACTGAATTTATTTAAGAAATATTTTGGTTATTTAGTACAAAACTATGAATACCTATAGATTAATAAATAAATTCTTACAATCACACAAATTATTTAAGCCCATGTATTTTTACATTAGTAACTATGTCAATGTCATTATAATTATTTTCGTCATTATAAATTTTTTGTTCTTTTTATTTTTATTATTTTTTTATTTGTTCAACGCGGTATTTCACGGTTCCATTGAAAAATATTAAATTATGTTGCATTAAAAGTTAATTCCGAATCCTAACGTATGATAGTGTTATAGAAGCTATTGAAATTTATATATTGAACTGAAATTTATCCGTGTAATATCAGTTTCAGGTAAATTATAACACCCCTCTTTTATTTAGCTTTTTTTTTACTTAAAGCAAAATTTGTACCTTTTGCTTTTTGGTGGGTACATACCATTTAGTTTTATATAAACGGAAGAACGATGACTTCCATAAACATGTACCTATTTTTATATACTTACCAGGAAAATCTTCTCAACATCTAGGTATACTAATATAATATTATAAATGTGAAAATGTATTTATTTGTTTGTTTGTCCGTCTTCCACGTAAAAACGGAGCAACGGATTGACGTAATTTTTGGCATGGGCATATTTTGGGTGCTGTAGTATTTTGAGTGACATATGGTATTTTTTTATCCCGGAAAAATATAACGTTCCCGCGGGATAACGTCGTGAAATTCACCCGGGCCAAGACGCGGGCGGAAGGCTAGTTATACAGGGCGTCCCAAAACTATGTCACATGGAGGGAAAGTACCTTAAATACTGAAGATATAAAATTTTACTGAAAGGAGACTTCATTTTTATTTTAAAAAGAAAACGAACTGCATTCAAAGAATTTCAAATATTCGCCTGTCTGAACTGAGAATCGAACCCGCTGAATGTAAAAAAAAATATTTCTTTAATTTTATTATACCGATCGAAAGGCTCGATTATACCTAAACATTTCTTCTAAGTAACATAGCATCCTAAATAATAGAAAGATTACGAAATTTAACATTTAATGTTGAATAACAAGTTTGTGCAGCGTTACGGATAGCCTTTCTGTGACTGTCGTGCTCAAAACTCTAACATTTAAATGTATTACGAATGAGTGAAGATTGGAGCAATTATACCTAATTTCCCTATCATTAGTCTTTGATAATGTGATAAGTAACATAACCTCGATTGGTTTAAAAAAGTTTAAATAATTTGGTGCGGGTTCGATGCTCGGTTTGGACGTGCTATTATTTAAAAAATATTTTAATTCAGTTCGTATTGTTATTGAAATTAAAATAAAGTCCAATTTCAATAAAATTTTCTATCTACAGTATTTGGTGCGCTATATGCCACCATGTGGCATAGACCGCACCAAATTATTCAAACATTTTTAAACCAATCGAGCTGGTGTTATTTAACACATTATGACTTTATCAAATACTTATGATAGGGAAATTACGTATAATTAATTACTCCTATCTTCACTCATTAGTAATACATTGGAATGTTAAAGTTTTGAGCACGACATCGACAGTCACAGAAAAGGATATCCATAACGCTGCACAAACTTGTTATTCAACATTAAATGTAAAATTTCGCCGTCTTCCTTTAATTTAAGATACTATGTTACTTAGAAGAAATGCTTAGGTATAATCGAGCCTTTTGATTGGTACAATAAAATTCGAGAAATATATTTTTTTACATTCAGCGGGTTCGATTCCCAGTTCAGACAGGCGATTATTTAAAATTCTTTGAATGCAGTTTGTTTTCTTTTTAAAATAAAAATGAAGTCTCCTTTTTAGTAAAATTTTATATCTTCAGTATTTAAGGTACTTTCCCTCCATGTGACATAGTTTTGGGACGCCCTGTATATACCTACCTGTTTTGTTAATGAAATAAAGCATTTTAAATTTTGTACGCTACCTCAATGTTCCTTTTCCTTTGTTATGCAATTTTATGTACCTACGGCTGGCCTAATTTGTTTTTAACGATCAAAAGCAAAAAAAACATGGGTAAAAACTGTGTAGGATTAAATTAAGTCCGTGTGTGATTGATTTCAGATCCTTCAACAATTTGCAGGATGTCATGATAAAAAACGAACATGACATGACATGTCATGATAAATAAAAAACTATTCTGTCCATTAAATCCACTGCTGTTGGTGCTGATTCCATCGGTTAAAAAATGATCCTCCCTATCCTTGAGGTTATCCTTCCTATACTTACCCATATCCTTAACATATTCATTACTTCAGGGCCCCGATCGCGGTAACTCTATGACGCATTAGTCAAATGTACGTGCAGTGTACGTGAAGTGCAGTTGACGTGCAAAACCGTTTTTTATAACGCGCGGCTTTTACAGTGCGACAACGTTTTCTGTTCCGGTGATAATCTTTGGAACTAAAACAGTTTTCATACGACAGTCTATTTTGACAGCTAATTTCGTATTGCAAGTGGTTCCTCTGTCACGGATGTCACCGAATCAGACAGGATTGTAGGACTCAGATAGGTTTTTGTGACGTATGCGTCGTTATGTCATTACGGCAATACGAAGTCAAACATCAAGACCCAAACGCGATGAAGACGCGCTGCATTGCATAGAATTACGGCGATTGGCCTGGAAAAACACTTATGTCATTCCACTTCCGAAAAAACCTAAACCTATTGTTTTCACCGATATCCGACCTATATCCATCCTTCCTTTCCTTTCCAAGGTCCTGGAATAATTGATACAGCACCAGCTTACTAATTATCTCAATTCAAACCATCTCCTAAAATTCTTTTCAGTCTGGATTCCGCATAAATAGATACTTTTACAGCATAAATTTAGATCTTGGATGACAAACCTACGCCTGGGTATGGATAATCGACTGCTCACAGTACTGACATTGGATTTCAGTAATGCTTTCAATAACATATCTCCTACAGCAATTGATCGGTTTTGAAGTTACCTGCTAGGGCGACGGCAGCGGATGTGCTGCCGTCGCCCGCACTGGAGATTCCTTCTCTGAATGGTGTGATATCACTGACGGCGTTCCTCAGGGGAGCGTCCTATCTCCTCTCCTTTTTTCAATTTGATGACCTGCAAATTTATGTACAAGCTCCTTTATCAGAGTTATCACGAGCAGTTTAGGCAAAAAACTTAGATTTAGCACGAATCAGCAGTTGAAGTAAGTCTTATTTATGTTTTAGTCGTCAATCCCTTAAAAACTCAGAGTATAATCATCGGCAATTCTTATTACGTCTCTAGGATTGATTTTGACCAACTCCTAAAAGTGATATTCGACGGTACTTATTATTTTAATTTATGATATTATTACTTATTATTCAATGATTTTATTTAATGAACTTATATAATTTTAATTTAATATTTTTGATTCAATGTTATGTGTAAATTTCTTAAATCTTATGTTGTGTCTTGTGTGTTTATGGGTCGATCGGCCTGAAATAAATGATTTTTATTTTTTATTTATTTATTTTACTTATACCGTTTTCTCGAAAACCGTCGAGAACCTGGGTCTAATCTTTGATCAGAATTTGTCATAAAGACCACACGTTAACGCAATAACGAAAGTGTTTGCTACATAGAGATTGCTTAACAGACTTCGCAATTTTTGACGATTTTGGGACCAAAATCATGCTAGCGCAATCCCACCTACTGTCCATAATTGACTACGCTGATGTCTGGAATTGCTCTATAAACTCGAGCGCCTGCAGAATGTCTGCATTCGAATTATTTTTAACCTTCGTAAATATGACCATGTGTCTTAATTTCGATCTTAACCCAACTGGCTCTAGTATCGCCGGCGCAGAGCTCCTCTACTGCGTACAATCCCTTCCACTTTCTCCACCTTATCTCAAAACCTGTTTCTCCTTTCATTCCTTGTCTTCAAAGTTCAGTTTGTCGTTGTCGTTTCCTAGAAGTTTCTCAGCATTGTACTGATTTCTATTCATACTCCTTCTCACTATCCGTTTATTGAGCTCCCTACCCGAGAGAATCAGGAAGGCTCAAACTTTAAGGTCCTTTAGCGAGAAAGTTTAAAGTAATTTCTTTTCCTCTGACTTACGTTATCTACGTATGTTATTTTATAATGTTTCCTATCTTTGTCTTACTTTGTTACTATTATAGGTACTTTTCTATTATACTTATATAAACACACTTGTTTTTTTTTTTTAAGTGCACCCTTTTCCCTTATTCCCTTTCTTTCTTTGTTCTTATCTTTATTTATTCTTTTACCCAAGGTTGCCTGGAAGAGATTCCTGCTTAGCAATAAGGCCGCCATTTTTATACTTTACTGTGATATTGTGTTACTGTTTTTCTTCATGTACCTAATGCTCCTGTTTGTGTGCAATAAAGTATCTATTATTATTTATTTTTATTATTTAAAGTTAGGCATATCAATAAGAGCAACCTATTTATCGATTTAGCCTACTAGTGGCCACTTGGCCATTTCAAAACACACATATGGCTCAGCTCAGCACATTCGGTGACACTTGTGGCAAAAAAGATGGCGGTGAGAAATAAAAAACTCGTAATAAAAACATAACTACTTATTGCAGAAACATGAATAGCAAGGTGTGTGCACAACTAAGAAAAATTAAAAACTCCATCAAGTGAACTAAAGCTCGGTTAACTAAAGTTGACAAAAACAAGCGCGAGCCGAACGAAGCGAGCGTACCACGGCAGCGGCTGGCGAAGCCCCAGAATTACATTTGCATTATAGAAACGGTGGGTTGTAGTCAGTGCACTCTTCGTGCACTCCTCGTTCACTCCCTTTCGAATTGATTCGCCCAAACATGGCCGGGAATGGAGAAAGAAAGAACCATGAAATGGCGGCAGATCTCGACTGGTCCGGTAAGACGATTTGCCTACGACGTATGACTATCATTTGACAGTGAATCGTAGCGTCAACTCGAAGGAGTCATACACAGAACACGCAAGGGTTTTTTTCTCTTGTAGAGAGACAAAGTTTAAAAAAAAAAGTCCGAAAAATATTTAACTTCAAGAATAATACCCATTGTTTTTCAAAACGTTTATTGGTAAATAGAAAACGCTTTAAGAGCGTACAGTATGCACACTAGCGCCGCCATTGGAAAAAATCATAGTGCTTAAATAAAGATCATATTGCGAATTATCTCTCTGTAGTGCACTCCGAAGAAGCTTTGTGGTTCTTTATATTACTTTATCTTTATTTTCTAGCTTGTCATTTAATTTAATGCAGTTTTTGCAAAAAAAACTGAATTAAACTAAACGACAGGGTAACAAATATCCTTTAAGCGATTAAAAGTACCACAAAGCTTCTTCGGGATGCACTACAGAGAGATAATTTACAATTTTCGTCTTTAAATAAGCACTATGACTTTCTTTTTCAATGGCGGCGCTAGTGTGCCGACTAAGGTAAGCCCACCTTTTGTTTTCTACTTTATTTACCTGAACTTTCAACATCACAGTACAAAAGTAAAATATAGGTACATAATACTTTTATATATGAACGAATATAGAAGTAGGTATATATAAAATACTAGCTTTCCGCCCGCGGCTTCGCCCGCGTGTAATACACGACATTATCCTCAGGGAATGTGATATTTTCCGGGATAAACTACGTCACTTTCCAGCTCTCAATCTACCCCCGGACCTACCAAAAATCACATTGATCCGTTGCTCCGTTTAGACGTGAAAGACGGACAAACAAATAATACCTACCTACTGGTTTTCCCGTGAGAATATAATACTTTCCTGTGGTAAATAGTAAAAGTAGCCAATTATAATCCTTCCCAGGGTCTCAAACTATTTACTTAAAGAGGTACCAATTTCTGGTTGCAAATTAGCCCGCGCTTAAAATGATTTTCGTATGGGATTGAGATTTTTCCCGCGGTAAAAAGTGTTGTCTTTCCCAGTGCCTTAAACTATTCTAATTATAATCCTTTCCATTAACTTAAACTATCAACTTAAATACCAATTCCATTCCACAGCTATGCCCGTGCATTTTACCATTTTACCATGGGAATGATCCTTATTCCCGCGGTAAAAAGTCCTTCCTAAGGTCACAAAATATCTTCATTCCAAATTTCATCTGAATCGGTTCAACGGTTTTGACGTAAAAACAGAACATACAGACAGACAGACAAACAAACAAACAAACAAACATAAATTTTCGCATTTATAATAATATTAGGGATAGTAGAAATATGAATATGATTTGGCGGCCGCGACTACGTCCGTCCGTGAGTAATTTAATTGTGTATGTACGGTGCAATAACCGTACATAGCGCCATATCAGCATTTCACGCCAATTGTGTTATATTTTAATTTTAATAGCTATTTAATTGTTTCGATGTGTAAGCATTATTATTCAGTTCACTTTAAGCAATCATCGCGTGTACTCATTTACTTATCATTTTATCATATTTATACAATTAAATCCTTTATCATCTCTAAATCAAGTTATCATTTAAAGTTTGTGTGGAACACCATACATCTTTTTGGTCCTTCGAGAATAAGGACTTCGCGTGTGCGTTTTGATTACGGTCGAACATTCGTGTTAAAACGTGGCGTGTGAAGTTTGAACTATCAGTGAAACGTGGAACTTTACGGTGACGTTCACATCATAAGCAACTTGAGGAAAACATCTTCAAGCATCATCAATCTACAAGCAACCTGAGGAAAACATCTTCAAAGTATTTCGTATCAATTTTGTGTGTTTTGTGTTCTCGTGTGGTAGCGATCGGTCACCGGCCTCCCACAAGCGGGTCTCACCGGGCGATTGAGAAGGCGCATCTTCAGTATAGCCACCAGAATTACAATAGCACTGAATTGAAACCGACCTTTCTTGGTTCTTCAACAATTTGAAATCAAGAACAATGGAAGACATCATTGTCACGCAGTATCAGCTTATGCAAAGCATTGAAAGCGTTTATGCCAACTTTAATAAAGATGGACCTGAACGTAAGACGTACTCGAGCATCCGGAGGCGCATTACAACCCTGGACACCTACTGGAACGAGTTTAATAGCAATCATCAGCAGCTAATCGACTATCAAAGTGTCGAGCATGAATATTTCCAGCGTAATTATTATCAACGCACTAAGGATTTCTATCAACACGTAGGACAATACTTACAACTTAATTGTTCGTACACGGAAGATCCTTTGAAGCACAATAAGCCTGAGAAGCCTTTGATTAGTAAGTTAATCATTGTCGGCACACCAAAGCCGCAACCAACATCAGTATTATCGCCACTAACCCCGCGCAGAGCCATCACCCCGCCGCCAGTACAGCCTTCAACCATCATCACACCAGCAGACGGTGGCGCCTTCTACGACGCCCCCACTAAGCTCGTACCTCAACCAAGAACTCAGCAAGGTGCACAGCCGAAAGAAGTGAAGAGCAGCAGTACTAACAGTAAGTTGGATGAAATGCTTCGTAAACAGAAAAGCAATTTTAAGGCGTTCTCTCGTACGGTTACCAACATTGACCTACAAAATATCTCGGAGAAATGGGAGTTTGAAGATATTTTAAAGCATATCGAAGCTCGTTGGGCAGCGATCGACTATTTACACTGGGAGATCGACAGCGAGTTGTACGAGGAGAATAAGGATTACGAGCGAACATTCAACACGTATGAAAGGGAATACAACGAAATTAAGAAAGTATTAAATCAGAAAATGTGGTCAGCATCCTTCAGAACGCACTCTACACCGACTATGGAAATACCAACTTTCAGCGGTGACTATCATAGGTGGATTTCATTCAAGGATTTATTCTATGAAACCATCCATAATAACCGATCCATGTCAAATGCGCAGAAGATGCAATTTCTAAAAAGCAAGATAAGAGGCGAGGCAGAAAAGCTTATACATCATCTGAATATTAGTTCAGAAAACTACGTTATATGTTGGGATATCTTAAATCATAGATACAACAATACTAAGTTGATATTTAGCTCTCACATTAACCTACTTATGAATTTATCATCTATGCAGCAGCAATCAGCTCCACTTATCAAAAAAATTCATGACACAGCTAAAGAGTGTCTGAATGCCATCAAATCACTCGGAGTAGACATCACTACCTGGGACCCGATACTAGTTCATATCCTGTCACAGAAGCTGGATACTGAAACTCACAAGGAATACATCCAATCCGTAAAAAACCCTAGAGACTTACCATCATTAGAAGATTTTTTTGAGTTTTTGGAAAACAAATTTACATCTCTGGAAGCATCCAAACGCAAACAAGATAATATTACGCAAAAATCAAACGCGCAAAATTCATCATTTGGTGCGAAGAAACCTACTTTACAAAATAATTATAATTACAATAAATATTCTGCGAACAAGGCATATCAACCGAACAAGCCGATTGCGAAGGCATTGCATGTGTCGTCAGCAGTTCGTTGCCCTCACTGTACTGCGAAACATGGAATATTCAACTGTAAAGACTTTTTGGAAATGACTCCTATCATGAAGCTGAAAACTATCAATAACCTGGGAATCTGTGTGAACTGTTTATATGATCACAAGGGAAACAAATGCATTTCGACAAAAACATGTAGTAAATGTAATAAACAACACAACACCTTATTACATGATGCATACCCTAAACCATCAAGCAGCTCGGATTACAAACATGCAGACAGCGTCAACGTATCACAACAAAGAGCTTCCGAGATTCTTCTATCAACAGCGTTAATCAAGGTACAAGCAGCAGATGGTACGCAACACACCATGCGGGCGCTCATTGATCAAGGCTCGCAAATATCACTGATTACTGAGAATGCAGCACAGCGACTCCGAACACCCCGCCGTCACTGTAAGGGTGTGGTGTTTGGGCTGGGATCTCAAGAAAACAACAGCAAGGGTTCTATTCATATAACAGCATCAGCCATACATACTGACTTCACTTTTAGTACAGATGTGATAATAATGAACAACCTTATAAACAATTTGCCTAATCAGACGTTCCCTAAACCAACTTGGTCGCATATCGATCACATCAAACTAGCAGACCCCGAGTTTTACATCAGCAAACCTGTGGACCTCCTACTGGGTGCAGACATCTACTCTCTTATCATTATCGGAGGGATCATCAAAGGAGACAATGAGACACAACCCATTGCTCAACAAACTCAGCTTGGATGGTTATTATGTGGCAATGTGAAAACCTACCAATGCAACGTTGTACTCAGCAACATCGAAGAAATCCACAGATTTTGGTCAATCGAAGATATACCTGAAACATCAGAAAATTCGCTAGAAGATCATCATTGTGTTCGACAGTACAGAGAACAAACGACCAGACAATCAGACGGTCGTTATATCGTAAGGCTTCCTATGAAACCAGACGCTTTGGAAAAATTAGGAGAGTCAAAAAATAGAGCAATAGCCCAATTTAGACAACTGGAACGAAAGTTTACGAGGAACGAAAAATTATCATATGATTACAAGGCCTTTATCGATGAATATATCAAGCTAGGTCATATGCAAAATGTAAACAAAGGCAACGGTAATCAGACACCATCTTATTATTTACCGCACCATTGTGTCATTCGCCCCGACTCGGCGACTACTGCACTACGAGTAGTATTTAATACGTCATCGCCGACGTCATCGGGACTTAGTCTGAACGACTTAATGTTTAGCGGTCCGAATCTGCAACAAGATTTGTCGTCAATAATCTTGAAATGGAGACAGTACGAGATAGTTTTTACCGCAGACATTGAAAAGATGTTTAGACAGATCAAATTATATCCCGACGATCAGAACCTACACAGGATTAAATGGCGAGACCCAACAACATATCAATCGAAAAATAACAGCTACAATCAAGCTTTACAGGAATATAATTTAGCTACCGTAAGTTATGGCTCAAAAGCTGCGCCGTTTCTTGCGATGATGACGCTAAAGCAACTAGCGATGGACGAGGGTCATAAGTACTCAAACAGAGCTAAGCAAGCACTAGAAAATGAGTTCTATATGGACGATCTGCTGTCGGGTAGCCACAACATCAAAGCCGCATCTCAACTTAAAACTGACTTGATAGCATTACTCAAGTCTGGAGGGTTCAATCTGCGCAAATGGTCATCTAACAACATTGACTTATCAAAGGGAAATGAACCTGACAGTAATCAAGCATCCTTCGATTTCAAGCACCCTGAATCAACAAAGGCTCTTGGATTACGTTGGAACCCGCAAGAAGACATGTTGCTCTTTCAATTAGAATTGAGCGCTGCACCGAAATCGCTTAGCAAACGATTATTACTGTCGGAAATATCAAAGATCTTTGACCCATTGGGATGGCTCTCTCCTGTTACCACTAAATTGAAGCTACTATTTCAAAAGGTATGGCAACACGACATTCATTGGAATAGTGAGCTACCCGAAGATATCAGTAAAGAATGGAGATCAATTAGTGAAGATTTAGCAAATATTAATCAGATAAAGGTACAACGCTGGATACGAAGTCACGAAAACGACACTATAGAGCTACATGGGTTCTGTGACTCATCAACTAAAGCTTACGCCTGTGTCATTTACTACAAAATTCATCAACAAGATCAAAATAGTAGTCATCACGCATCAGTTATCATCGGCGCGGCGAAAGCAAGATTAGTACCTGTGAAGAAAAATGTCACATTACCGCGGCTCGAACTAATGTCATGTCTCTTACTGTCAAAATTAATGAAAACTTTAGTTGAAACTTTGCCTAATCACACTATCAAAATGTTTGGATGGACAGATTCCACCGCAGCACTAGGATGGATTCAAGGTGACTCTAATCGATGGAAGGCATTTGTAGCGAACAGGGTTGAGCAAATCAAAGCAGTTATGCCGCCAGCGTGTTGGCGTCACGTGAAATCACAAGAGAATCCAGCCGACTGTGCCAGCAGAGGAATAAGTGTACAACTGCTACAACAACATTCGTTATGGTGGACTGGACCGTCGTGGTTGACCTCATTCAACTCGGAAGATCAGAAAGAATGTCCAGTTTACGTAACAGATCAAGAAACAAAACAAACAAGCAAAGTTCATTCAACTACAGCCGTGGCAATTATAAATGAAAATAATTTAATTAAAGATATCACATGCAAATACAGCAATTTCGTGCGTGTAACCAGAGTACTCGCCTGGGTACTACGAGCGGTGTCACGTGACGAACAATTATCAGAAAAACAATTATATTTAACAGTGAATGAATTGACACGAGCCAGTAATATGATCATTAAATATTATCAATATCTTGAATTTACGGATGAAATCAACAGTCTCCAAAATAAGAAAAACATCAGTTCGAAGAGCAAAATTCTCAACTTAAATCCTTTCTTAGACAAAGAAGGATTACTAAGAGTTGGTGGTAGAATCAAGCATGCACAAATTAAGGAGGACATGAAACATCCCTTAATCATCCCCCATGATGGTCATCTCACAAACTTGCTTATCAATCAAGCCCATAGAAACACTTTCCATGGAGGAGCAAGACTTACCTTATCATACCTGAGACAACAGTATTGGGTGATTGGGGGTAACAGAGCAGTAAAGAAACACATCCGAGCCTGTGTTATCTGTAGAAAGCACAAACCTGACAAACAATGTCAACTTATGGGTGACTTACCAGCAGCCCGCATCAATCCAACTCGGCCTTTTTATAACTGTGGCGTCGACTATACTGGCTACGTCGATGTGAAGACGAACAAGGGTCGAGGAGTTAAGACAACCAAGGGATACATCGCAGTATTTGTTTGTATGGTCACGAAGGCGGTCCATCTTGAACTCGTCTCGGACTTATCATCATCAGCGTTCCTGGCTTCTCTCCGACGCATGGCAGCCAGGCGTGGAGCACCACGCCATGTCTATTGCGATAACGGAACCAACTTTGTGGGAGCCAGTCGCATCTTACGGCAAGAGTATTTAAATCTGCAACAAATACTGGACGATGAATTCTATTCACAAGTCACTGACATGAAAATAGAATTTCATTTTAATGCACCATCGTGGCCCAGTGGAGGCGGACTCTGGGAGGCTTGTGTGAGGAGCCTCAAGCATCTTCTTCGTAGAGTGCTGGGTGAGCAAAAACTCACCTACGAAGAGTTTTCCACATTATTAGCACAAATAGAATCGTGCCTAAACGCTAGACCGCTTTGTGCCATCACTGAAGATCCTGAAGACATAGATTTTCGCACCCCGTCCCATTTCTTAGCGTGTGGCCCCACGCTCAGCATCATCGAAACAGAGCGAGATGAGCGAACGAGATGGCAGCTTACTCAGAAGATCTTTAATGATTTATGGAAACGTTGGCAAAACGAATATCTATGTCAATTATCAACCCGAAGCAAGTGGCAGCAGTCACAGAGAAATCAAAAAGTAGGTGACATAGTCATCATACAAGATGCTAACTTACCACCCGGAAAATGGTCCCTTGGAAGAGTCGTGGAGCTCCACCCTGGAAAGGATGGTCACGTACGGGTCGTAAGTCTCAAAACCAAGAACGGTATCATACAGAGACCAGTTGTTAAATTATCAGTGTTGCCCATCGATACGCGAAATGAGCAACCACAGCAAAATAATCAAGAAAATAACACTCCTAACAATAAGCAAACAACGTCAAAACAAAGTCGAACAAGAAGTAAAAAAGGTATTAGTGCAAGTTTAAAAACAATGGCTATCACCTTACTAACTTTGATGCTCATTCTACCAACGCAATGCGCCTACAACATAGCACGATTAAAGGATAAACAAGCAGTTTACTTCGATAAAATCTCCAGTATGCATCTAGCAAGAGATGAATGGAAGCTAATCGTGTTCTATGATATGGTTCCATACTGGGAAGGCGCCGAAATATTATCAAAATATATCAACAACTTGGATATTCTATGTGACAAAAATAAACAACCACTTTGCGAAGCAATTATGACTCAGATATTACACGGCTATACAGAACTCGACCACTACAATCACCTGTTGCTTGGTCAGCAGTTTGACGACGTAGCGCCGGCGCCGACACGTGCGCGGCGCGGGCTTATCAACGGACTCGGAAGTATAGCGCGTTCACTAATCGGCGTACTTGATGATCAATTTGCAGAACAATATCAGAGAGATATCGAATTACTACGAAGCAATCAGAAACACATTGCATTATTATGGAAAAATCAGACCTCTGTAGTGGAAGCTGAACACAACTTACTACAAAGAGTTGAAGCAAACATGAATAAGCAGCACAAATTCATTAATCAACATATCATCAACTCGCAAAAACAAATAAATTCGATAAAGAAAGAGCTCCAAGATGTCACAAATAAAAACGACTTTGCATTAACAGCCATAGTAGTGAACAACATTTTGCTGAATCTCAAAAATATCCAGGATAAATTATTAGATACAATAGCTGACCTTCACCATGGTTCATTCAACATTCACCTTTTATCACCGGAACAACTAAGAAATGAACTTAATATCATATCGGGTCATATTTCCAAACAAGACTTAGCATTACCGATTAATAACATGATTAGTGACCTACCTAAACTATATCACTTATTAAAGGTGAAGGCGAAAATGACAAGAGATTATTTTATAATTGAGATTCGATTGCCGCTAGTCACCAGAGACTACTATGAGATTTACAAACTCATACCTTTGCAACATAAGGCAGAAAACAATATGATAAGTTTTAAACTTGTATCAGACTATGTGGCTATCAACATTCAACATTTACTATTTATTCTCACAAGCAGCGAGAAAATAGCCTTCATACAACAGTAGACGCACTAAAAATAAATATACCACCAATAAATCATATCATCGAATTGTCTCTGCCGACGTACACCAACACAGTTGAAAGTCAAGAAAATGAAACCAGAGACCACCAAGATTTCCAAAAGCATTCGAAGTCAATTACAAATCAGATAGAGCAGATGAAGAATGCTGACACAGAGGTTCAGCAAATCTACAACACAGCTTCTTCTCACGACATTACCCAATACGTACTGATCAACATAATTTTGGGTACAATTTGCATCATAGGCGTTATCTTTGCCTGGCGTAGAATACGCCGATGTCGAAACAACACTGTCAGCGCATTGGGTTCGGCGGGCGACACGACACACTGCGCGACCCGCGCGCCCTCGCCGCCCCCCGCCTCCGCCCGCGCCCGCGCGAGCGCCGTGCCGCCGCCCCCAGCTAGGCGCGCGCGCCGCCACCAACCTGACGCAGCAGCATTATCACCATCACGACAACTACCAGCGAGTGGCCCGTCAGATCAAGAGGAAATCGAGATGGAAGACCTTACATATGCTCGGGTCCACAAAGCAACATCGCCTCAATTTTATAATCATTTTAATAAATAAATTGTCGTATATTTAAGTTGTGCAATATTTAAGCTGTCAAATATTTAAGTTGTGCAATATTTAAGTTGAAATGTAAATATTTAAGCATTCATTACTATCATTCACAAATTTTCTCAATCCTTATAACAGCATCCTTTCATCTCCTCTCCCGGAGCATGTACGGTGCAATAACCGTACATAGCGCCATATCAGCATTTCACGCCAATTGTGTTATATTTTAATTTTAATAGCTATTTAATTGTTTCGATGTGTAAGCATTATTATTCAGTTCACTTTAAGCAATCATCGCGTGTACTCATTTACTTATCATTTTATCATATTTATACAATTAAATCCTTTATCATCTCTAAATCAAGTTATCATTTAAAGTTTGTGTGGAACACCATACAGTGTACCTACATCGCAAAATTTCATGTCAAAAAGTAGGTAGATAGGCGTTCTCTAAGGCTTCATCAGCACCATCATAAATCCATTTTAATGTCCCGCTGCTGGGGTACAGTCCTTCATATTGATGGATAAGGAAAATGGACCATGACCTTCCACACGGGCCCATTGCAGTTATGGGGTATTAACCAATCCAAGTGCAGCCAGTACCATCGGCTTATCGTGCCTTCCGAAGCACCATATATTTTGAACACCCATCCCGTGAAAGACCACTGCGAAAATCAACATAACCTCAGCGATCGCAGGTCGAGAACGCTACATGACGCTACCTATACTTTATACCAAACATGAAAGTCAGATACTTTACAGCTACGTTCGTATATGAATAATATTCGGACATTCTCCTACTCTTGAACTACCAAAATGCAAAAAATCAAGTCAATACTTCGCTAAGGTAGTTTTTAATGTGGCATGGGTTCTATGACAGCTCATTCGTGCAAAGCGAAGCTTTTTTCTTCTTCATAATATAATGGCAATACGCTAGTTAATACATAACACTCTTTGGTGGAAATGAGGTACAGTGCCACAATCTTTTCTGTTCCGGTGAAAGCGGCGCTACGTACGTTTTTATTTTTTTTGTAGCAATTTAACCGGCCCTGACTTCTAAGGACTTCAGCCGCCAGCAGCGCTATGGTTGGACATCAACTTGACAGCAAAATAACATTTAAAAAAACACGTTAGTTTCACATTTTGGCCACCGGAACAGAAGCGATTGTGGCACTGTACGTCGAAAAACGGATTGAGTTTTCAAACATGTGTCAAAACAAAATGAAATTAAAAATCAAAAGCACTAAGGAGTATTGATATCAACTTCGATGAAAATCACCCCCAAAATAACTTTCTATCCCTTTGTAACCCTGTTAGGCGATGAGTTTTAATGAAATATGAAACACATCTTCGATTAATTCTGTCAAAGAATGTTTATGCAAAATTTGAAGAAGATTGGACAAAGGAATCACGTTGTCCCATACAAACTTTACCCCCGTTTTTTACCCCCTTAGGGGTAGAATTTCGAAAAATCCTTTCTTATCGGATGCCTACATCATACAAGGAACACACCCTCAAAGTTTCAGGTCTCTACGATCAGCGGCTTAGGCTGTGCGTTTATCCGTCAGTGATTCAGGACAAAGGATTTTATATATATAGATAAACGAATAAAGAAGTATATTATAGAGTATATTAATATATAAAATAGTCCATCAATTTATAGTTGTTTTTTAACCCCAAATATGATAACAATTTCAATTCACCATAAATTTTCATATACTTGAATAAGTACTGAATTGTTATATTAACACAGGAACACGTATCCCTATGGGAAGGAGATCACATGGAGATTTTATTGGTCGGGTTGCCCTTTATTTATCGGCTTTGAGAGACCCACCGAGAATAACATCATTGTCTCAATATAGTGTGAATGGCGTTGCTCGCACCACTTCCGTTCGGGCGATGCGTTTTTAGATTGGCCTTACCCGACCAAGGAATAACTCGCCTATAAGAAATGGTTTGCACCGGAAAATTGTGTGTTCGCTGGGTCCCGAAGGCTATTTCATACCTAAT
Organism: Crambus lathoniellus; assembly: GCA_949710035.1. NCBI lineage: Eukaryota > Metazoa > Arthropoda > Insecta > Lepidoptera > Crambidae > Crambus > Crambus lathoniellus. Next base: position 14,243,982 of record OX453306.1, read on the forward strand.
GAGATTATTATTTCTGGTTGAGTTTGACATTTGTATATATGCTGTCAAATATCTAATGATATCAGCATGTAGTTGAGTTAATTTTAGAATACTCTGCTGAACCGTTGTTTTTTTCAATTATTTGTAAAAAAATTTGCCTCTTAAAAATGATCTTATGCGTTGTAAAATATGATTGAAAAAGCGACATACATTTTAGTTCCGATAGTTTCTCTTCTAATGTATCGGGAGCATCGAATAACCTTGATGTGCTTTGGAGTGTGTATTATAATTTGAGTCATTCACAAACGTTGACATTTTCTTTGATATGAAAGTCGGCATAATATAGAGCATGACGCGTTAAGGCGGTCCCGGTTCTCGAGCAACGAACGTATTACACATGTGGCTGGTTTCAACACAAAGCGATATATATGAGTGTGCAGATACGCTCATCAGAGCAAGGCCCTTACCATGAGATGTTCAGCATTATAAAAGTAATACCTATTGCTCAACAAGAAGTATACGCTGCGTATAGCGGCATCTCGCTCACAACATGTCCGTTCGGTTAGATAGTGTCGGTACACCCGCAAGGCATTGTGGCTCTTGCTATAAAATGCAGAGTCAATTTTTAATAAATATTTGGATATTTTTATATACTTAAAAGGATTTTAAATAAGTGATTTACAAATAATAATAATATTTTTTTTTTATATGTAATCATATAAAAAGCCTGCCCCAGCTTCGCACGGGTGGACATTTATTTTCAAACATTTTGGGATAAGTAAATATGAAAATATGTAGTTTAAAAAACTAAAACAACACACTTTTATAGAATTAGATTAAAAAGTACAAAATAAGTGTCTATTCAGTAACTGAAATTAAAAAGCGTGGTGCGCGTTGTCAATATTAAGTACTTGAAATGCATGCTTTGCAAAGGGCGCACCACGCTTTTTAATTTCAGTAACTGAATAGACGCTTATTTTGTACTTTTTAATCTAATTCTATAAAAGTGTGTTGTTTTAGTTTTTTAAACTACATATTTATTTTTTACTTTTTAGTTTAATAAATGGCAAGCCAATGGATGGATGGTAATGGATTTCACAGTCCATTCATGTGTCTGCCCACCCCGTAAACATTATAACTCAAAGGCGTGATTGTATGTATTTAGACTTACAAATTCAAGTGGAGTCTATTAGTTACTGGATGCGCAAGCCAACCCCTACTTTCTTCCTGCTCCATCATCAGACCCTCACCACCAAGTGTACTGAATAGGTCTCATCAGAATGAAACAACTGAGCCCAAATTCGAGGGATTTCCTAGTGGTCATTAAAAAGTGCCACTGGATTCCTCCCTGCTCCATCATCAGACCCTCACCACCAAGTGTAGCAAATAGGTCTCATCAGAACGAAACAAATGAGCCCATCTCGATGAGTTTCCTAGTAGTCATTAAGGAGTGCCACTGACTTCCTCCTTGCTCCATCATCAGACCCACACCACCAAGTGTAGCGAATAGGTCACATCAGAACGAAACAAATGAGCCAGAACTCGAAGGGTTTTCTATTGGCCATTAAGGAGTGCCACTGGCTTCCTCCCAGCTTCATCATCAGACCCTCGCCATCAAGTGTAGCGAATAGATCTCGTCTGAACGAAACAAATGAGCCCAAACTCGAGGGGTTTTCTTGAGGTCATTAAGGATTTCACTGGGTCCTCCCAGCTCCATCATCAGACCCTCACCACCAAGTGTAACGAATAGGTCTTATCAAAACAAAACAAATGAGCCCAAACTCGAGGTATTTCCTATTGGTCATTAAGGAGTGCCACTGGCTTCCTCCCTGCTCCATCATCAGACCCTCACCACCAAGTGAAGCGAATAGGTCTCATCAGAACAAAACAAATGAGCCTAAACTCGAGGGGAATCCTAGCAGCCATTGAAGAGTTCTATTGCCCACCTCTTGACTCCATCATCAGATCAGCTCGATGGTAGCAAATTATTGTATTGTCATCGGATTCATATAGACTTGCAAAGTTTCAAATCAATACGACAATTAGAAGTAGATTAAAATTGAATTCCAAGATTTTCTTACATTGTGACTTAGTTACAAGTGAAGCTAATAAAAGTGTGGTAAAAAGTCATATCATTCAATATCGGTAGCGTCCGCTACGTAGGGGGGGGGTTATTCCTTGAGAATCATATTCCCGAGGATTCTGCCCTGGAGCATCCCGAAGGCGATAAATTTGATTACATTTAATTTTGTTATTATCGGGATCCTCCGGGACAGGATCCTCGGGAATGGGATCCTCAGGGAAAACCCAGCCGCGGGGATACCTATCTCATAGATGTGCACAGCACAGGCCTCTCGTACTTTTCGGTCCGCGCTTCGCGCGCCGCGCCCGCGCCGTTGCCGCCACCCGGTGTCGCAAACAAGTGAAACACAGGACAAAATCCGTAATATCTTTGGAATGGAATGTCTGATTTCATCAATTCGAAGAGTAATCTACAGGTATTGAAACAGTCTTGAATACGACATGATTTATTTGATTACGGATTAATACCAAGGTACACATTGTCATAATGTGGTTTAGTTTGTACCGACGGTACTATTGCATATTTTAACATGAAAAAGTAGTTATTGTGACGTAACTGTAATAGTTAGACATATGGTATCGCGGACGTTTTTATAGATATTTATTTTTTCTATAAAACTGTAGTACATTACTTTGCTTTATTGCCAATAGTTTCAGCAGCGTACGCGGTATAAGAATTTTTTGGTGTCTTTTTTCACACCTTGAGTTACATTATCGAGGTTTTCATACGGATCCTTAACTTTATTCAAAATATTCTATAGCCTATGTTAATCAAAAATAATGTAGCGTTCTAAAAGTGAAATAATTCTTGAAATCGGTCTAGTTGTTTTTGAGTTTATTCGTTACATACCTGAATATATACAAATCTTTCCTCTTTATAACATTAGTATAGATTATGATTACTCATCATCGCTTGAATTGTCACAAGTCACAACCGTCGTTACCAACTGTATTTATAATAAATAATAGTATATTTAAAAATATATATAAGTAATTTAATAAATGCCGAAATCTCAAAATCCAATTCCATTTGCGGGTGTACGCCGCAAGCGGCTTCTTTTGTTCATGCGTCGGCATCCTTTGACAAGAAGCGGCACGTGCCAAGGCGGCGCGATAAAAGGGCGACACTATCTTTGATGTTGGTTTGCCAGCTCGTAGTAAGGCCCCAGGTCGGTTGCTCCCGGCCGATTTACCAAATTGCTTCGGCAGCCGATTCATGCGCGGCCGAATTAACCATTAATTCAATTATCAATCACGCCCGTCACTCCGGCCGCGTGTTTCATTCATATCACAAATATAGTATTTTCAGCGTCGACGCTACCATGTGTACATCAATTAGTTTCCGGTAATTCAGCGCGAAAAGAATGAAGCGGTCCCTAACTAAAGCGGCGCCAGTAATTCTCGTCATCAATATTGTGATTGGCGAACCAATATTCATCTATTGGGGATAACGAATGCCAGTGATTTCTATCGAGAGCTTATCAGTTGAATTTATGTTTCAATACCCATCAGAATTATCGAGTTTCTGGTGTCAAAGCTATTTACGCAGCAATATCAAACGTGTTGGTAGTTTTATTGGAAAACTGGAATTCCACCCAATTATTACGTCATCTGCACTTCTAGTATTAGGGACCTAGATTTCAATACCTACTCATGTTATTGTTAGGCTCATAACGAGACTGAGAATAGGCAATTATGAAATTTATACTTGTAAGTCAGTCTGTCTGTGTGTCATGAGTTGTGATCTGACTCTATTTTTTAGTTTCTCAGTGAATATGGACGCATCAATTTGCAATTTAAATCAATCCAGCTTTCCGCAAGAGGCTTCGCCAGCGTGGACTTCACGACGTTATCCCACGGGAATATGAAAAAGTAGTCTGTATTTCTTTCCAGGCTACAGAGTATCTGTGTCCCAAATTTCAGCCAAATCCGCTAAGCCGTTTTGGCTTGATTGAGTTACAAACATCATAACATCCAAACATCTAAACTTACACATTTATAATATAAGTATAAGTAGGATTCTTAAACAGCAGGTTCCCAAAAGCTGTAAAAATCCAATCTTCTACTCGTGCAAAGGCAAATCAAAAGTAACGACCTCATAAGTCGTATATGACCATATCACAAGCGCTTTATTGAACTAACTACTATCTAAACATCAATGATACAGGATAAAAATTACATCTATAATAAACTACATATTATACTGAAGTGTAAGCTAAATTTGCACTTAGTTAATGAAATAATGGACGGCCGTCTCCGCCACCGGCGGCACCGCGACCGACATGGGCTTGTCTATCAATCGTGATTAGGTAGTCAACACTGACATATTCGTGGGAATTGCACGACAGTCCGCGACGGACGTTATGAAGTCGTCGGCGTATGATCGGTTGACAATACTAGCACTAGCACTGCTAGCACTCACTTGCATTGTCAACAAAGTGGTTAATTTGACATCTGTGTAATTAGAGCTAACTACCAGCATGACATGTTGAATGGTTGACTGTAGGACTTCTGTGCACTAGTACGAGTATCTCTCTATCATGGAATGATAATATTTTATAAGTTATTAAATAATATTTAAGATTCTGTACATGTCTTTCAAATAGGCAATATGTTTATTGTTTACCTTACTGAAACAAAGCCGAAGTAGACGAAGTCTCGGGCAGCGGCTAGTAAATAAAATACCTATCAAAAGCGTATGAGCGTTTATTGTGTAACCTTCTTACTTAAAAATTAAAGTAATAAATAAGTTTTTAGTAAAAATTTCATTTTTATGACAAGCTTTTTTGCTGACTGTACTTTTATATTGTATTGTCATCTAAACCAAAGTATATAAAGTTTCAGCTCCATCGGACACTGGGAAGTGGGTCAAATTAAGCTTGCAAGATTTGTCCCCCACTAACTTACGCAATTACGCAGTTCCGCATTTACTAACAACAAAATGAAGAACCTGATTCCAGGATTGAATTTTTATCCTGGAATTAAAAATAAATTCCAAATTAACATTCAATCTTATAAAACTTATTCGGTAGGTACTTAACATATTTAAAGGATACAGCTGAAATAATTTTATAGTATTATATTATTTGAGTAATAAAACCATTGAAATTATTAAAAAAAAACCTAATTAAAATATTTGAGACGGTTTTCAGGATCAACGATCAAATTAAGATTTCGAAACCTTTTTTATTAGGTACGAGTAATCTATAAAGCCAAATTCTTAGTTACATTAAATATCTTATTTGTCATCTCAAAAGCAAAGTGTAAACAACCCCTACCATCTGTCTCTATAATAGTTGTTTCGGAGGCGTAAGCAATCAGACAGGCTTACTATAAACAAATTTAATTCAATGTAGATGGCGAAATATCTACAACTTCAATAAACGCGGGATGAAGAGCATAATTGCTATAGCAACGGGCTTAAGTTATTCCGATGGTAAGCATTTCATCGAAATAATTTCCACTCCAGCTAGAGTATTTGGTATATTATTTAAAGATACGAAGTTAACATCAGTGTTGATACTTTTAAAGGATTCGAAAAGTCTGAGTAGTTTAAAAATTTTATCAACATTTGAATTTAATAATAATTAAATTGAAAAATTTAAATGAAGTATTTAGAAAACATCGACCCGTCTCACAACCTTAATTAATATAGGAAAAATGTGATTGTAAAAAACCACGAGCCCTATAAGTAGCTTCCAGGCGGGATACTTATAGGGCTCGTGGTTTTTTACTATCACATTTTTCCTATACTTACAAAATTGCATTGTGAATGCATAAAAATAATATAAAATCTCAACCTTAATTAAGTTATGTTTTTCAATTGAGAGTTAAAGTTAAGCCTACCAAAAAGAAGACGTACTTATAAAAAAAGTGCAAGCCAGCTAGACGCGACGAACTATTTGCGAAGAAGCAGAGCGGCAGCGACACGTCAGTCGTGCGGGGGACGCTCTCAGTTGGTACTACTCGTACCACTCGGGTTTCTATTACCAACCGTTTTTCTGTTACTCATGACAGTTGACACCTACCTGCAAAGAGGAAAAAAGGTGGTGGAAGCGCCACTCATAATACAAAATTACTGAAATAACTGTTATCTGGAAGGAAAGGCTTTTAGTTTCATATTTGATCACTGGGTCAGGTAAATATCTCTGCTACACACATATTGAATTTATTGGTTATTTTAGCATACAGTTGTTTTATTGTTGACTGACACATTGATAGTTCACTGACTAAACTGATCGCTTTTCCAATTAATGAAGGGTGGACAGAAAGACCACGACGCGGGAACTCGGTGTCGGCAAAGCGGGAAGCACGCGTCGCGTTGTCTCTCGTTGCTATATAAAGGGCCTGACAGACTATCAATCAGTCCGCCAGCAGGCAACGGCCTGTCAGTTAGTCGCAATCGGCCATGATATTCGGTTTTTGTATGTAAAACTGTGAGTGAGTGGCTGATGGTAAAATATCATAATATAATTATAAATTGTGTTGGGCTAAATATAGAACAGCTGTTTTTAAATTGTTTGCTTACATACTTTTTTGGCTTCTCCAGTTTACTGCTTCAGATATTACACAGGCATTTGTTTTGGGTATTCTACAGAATAATATAAAAGTAATAAGTAGGTATGTTACATTACAAGATTTTAATTTTTTTTATTATTTTGACCTAAGGCCAACAATCTATCTATCCAAAGTTATTTTTATTTTTTGTTAAAAAGTCTAAGTACCTATCTCAAAATATTTCAAACTTTGATTAACTTTTGCTACGCTCGAGTATGCAAGTGAGCATCGTTGAGTTGACGGAATGACGTCATCATCGAGATATCTATCGTCTAACTAAATCATATCTTCACGTCACTTTAATTCATCTCGCTGCTGATGGTAAGATCGTAAGCGTGGCGCTGAGGTTAATCTATATATATAAAATCGAGGGGACATAACTCACTCATCACGAAATCTCGAAAACTACTGGACCAACGAAGATGTAATTTGGCAGGAAGGTAGATTATGCCTAGGAGACGTCCGCTAAGAACGGATTTTAGGAAACTCCCCCCCTAAAGGGGTAAAATGGGGGGGTTAAGGTTATATGAAACTTCCTCATTTATGGATTTAGAAGCATGAAAATTGGTACGTTGGATATTGGTTACGACCTAAAATGATCTGAGTAAGCAAAGTTAAAAAAACTCCCCCTTAATAGGGTAAAATGGGGAGATAAAGTTTATATGGAACTTCTTCATTTCTGAACTTAGAAGTATGAAAATTAGTATGTTGAATACTGATCACGATTGAAAATTATCTCCGTAAGCAAAGTTAAAAAAACTCCCCGATAATGGGGTAAAACGGGCGGATTAAGCTTATGTGGAACTTCCTCATTTCTAAACATAGAAGTATGAAAATTGGTATGTTGGATACTGGTCACGATTGAAAATGATCTGCGTATGCGAAGTTATAAAAAAAGCCCTTAATAGGGTAGAAATGGGGGATTAAGGCTTATATGAAAACTTCCTCATTTCTGGACTTGGGAGTATGGAAATTGGTGTGAAGGATACTAGGTCATGATTAAAAATGATCTGCATAGGCAAAATAAAAAAACCCTAATAGGGTAGAAAGGGGGGCTAATGTTTATATAGGGTGGGTGGGGGTATTAAAGATACGGAGTTTGGATGTTTATGGCTCAATCACAACTAAACGGCTAAATCGATCGGGATAATTGAAGTCTGGCCGGGAATATTTCATACGGTTTTTTAAACTCGGGAAAAGTACAGTTCCCGTGGGATACAGTTTTTTTTGTTCAGTTTTTTATAATGAAGCATAGGTCCCATGACAGCTCATTTTCGTGCAAAGCAAAAAATTCTTTATGCATTGGAATAAACTCAAGAAAATCAGTATTACACATTTTTTGTAGTTGAAGAGAATATCCGAATATTATTCATACGATAGTATAGTAGCTCCTGTTTGTCTAGGTATCGTACCTTCTTATGCCTAAACCACGGATAGCGTGCTCGGTATACGATCGATGAGGTTATGTGACTTTTGCAATGATCTATCATGGGATCGCTGTTAAAAATATATATCGTGCTTCGGAAGACACGATAAGCTAGGGTTTCTGGCTGCATTTGGCTTGGTTAGTACACCATAACTTCAATGGACCCGTGTGGAAGGTCATGGCCCATTCTCCTTAATATGAAGGCATGTGCCCCAGCAGCAAGGACATTAAAATAGATTGATGATGGTGCTGATGAGACCGTAGAGAATGCCTATCTACCTACTTTTTGACACAAAATTTTGCGATGTAGTAGGTACTCGCGGACGTAGTCGCGGCCGGCCATTCATATTCCTATTTCTACTATCCCCACTATTATTATAAATGCGAAATTGTATATGCTCACGTCAAACCGGCTGAACCAATTTTGATGAAATTTGGAATAGAGATAGTTTGAGGCAGTGCTTCCGGGTGCTCCTACTAATTACTCCTACTGATAGGAGTACTGGGACACCCATGTCCTGATGCTAGGAAGGACATAGGCAAATTGTAACCGCGGGAATAAGGCTCATTCCCATGGTAAAATAAGTTTTAGCTCGGGCAAAGCTGTAGAATCGAATTGATACCTATTTAAGGCGATAGTTTGAGTTTATGGGAAGGATGATATTTAGAATAGAGACAGTTTAAGGCCCTGGAAAGGATATATTTTACTTTTTACCGCGGGAAATCTCATTGTATGGAAAAATCATTTTAAGTGCAGGCTAATTTGGGGGAAATTGGTATTTAAGTAAATAATTTGAGACCCTGGCAAGGATTATTATAGGCTACTTTTACTTTTTACCACAGGATAGTATCATATTCCCACGGGAAAACCAATAAGTAGGTATTATTTGTTTGTCCGTCTTTCATGTCCAAACGGAGTAACGGATCAATGTGATTTTTGGTACGGGGGTAGATTGGGAGAGAATGACATAGTTTATCCCGGAAAATATTACATTCCATTAGGATAATGTCGTGTAGAACACGCGGGCGAAGCCGCGGGCGGAAAGCTAGTTAATAATAAAACTAAAATAGTTTTTACTTTGCCAGTCCAATCAGTTCACCGCTCTTTGTTGGGAGATAAACTCAAAACTAATGCTCATTCCTAATATTCGGTTGGTTACGTTACTAATGCCCGAATAGGTACTCGTACGCTACTTATCTTTGGGAGCGTCTCACACATCGCCCTGTCACTTTAAATGTCAAACGTATGAAAGAGATGCCATGATGTTTGAGACGCTCCCAAAGATGATTTGCGTACGAGAATTCGGGCGTAAGCTACCCACCGTCAGACTATATAACAAAAATATCTAGTCAAAAAAGCTCTAGTCTCTATTCATAATTCCTATATCTTAGGGCTCTATTCCAATCGGTCGCAACCACGCCGCCTCCCGCCAACTAATTGGGGAAGGGCTAGGATTGTTTTATAGTCCCACATACCTGTCTGTTCCGGTGACAGCCGTGACAGAGGAGCCACTTTCAATGTAAAATTAGCTTAGGAAAAATGTGATAGCAAAAAAAAACTATCACATTTTTCCTATACTTACAAAATTGCATTGTGAATGCATAAAAATAATATAAGATCGTAAAATTAGCTGTCAAAGTGGACTGTTGTATGAAAAATGTTTTAGTTCTAAAGACTATCACCGGTAAACGGGGACTGGCCGAATATCATGAAGTAACGAAAAATATTCGCTTTTACTCTGGAAACATTTTGTAGGTATACTTACCACTGATTATGACATAAGTAAGCAAATGACAACAAAAATTTTCAAGTAAATATAAATACTTTTTATAAGCAATACAAAATAATTTATAATTTTTGATAAGGTTAATATATTTTTTTAAATCTCGTTTTATACTTAATCCAAAATTTTGTTCGAAGGAGCTCACTCCACTTCTTTTGTTTTTATTCACTTCTAACCTTCAAGCAGCTTGCATTCAATAAAATTTCAATACTCCTTTATTTATTCAAGCAAAACGTAAAACGAGCTCATTTCTAGAAGGCCGTGTTTATTTCCATGCGCACTCAATGGTGTTCCGGTCTGGTGGTCCTGGGTAAGTACCTACCTACCTCTCGTTGCCGGTGCTGTCGACCTCTTAGAGGTAACATCTGCGGCTGTAAATTAATCTAAGATTATAAATCCAAATCTTAGTGTTCTATGTGAAAAATTAGTTTTATGTCACTAAAAACGCTTAATGTTTGTCATTTCAACTTTAGGTAAATGATAAGTGTTTCGATATCATTCATCTTATTTATTCAATTAATATAAAATCATTCAAATTTATTTATGTATTCATTCGATCTGTGTCGTTTATTTAGTTTTTATGAGGACAGACCAAATATTTGTTTTTGCACGACTGCCCAAGGAGTGTATTGTGTTTAGGATTAATATTATGTATGTGCGTATGTATGTGCGTATGTATGTGAGTCACTTAATTCCACATTTGAATGCCTTAACGGATTTTAATGTATAAAGTTTCATTAGAAACGTTATCACCCCGAGTAACACTGGCTATATATTTATTTTAAATATTCAATAAGGGGACCATTTAAATTTAAGTATTCCACAGCATGGTACCCCGACTGATTTAGCTTGATTTTGTTTAAATCATTATGTTTTTAATTTTTACTTTTTAGTTCATTATCAAAAAATCAACTTACTAAATTAAAAATGAGTAAGTTCTTTTATTTTTTAGAGAAATGAATGCTGAGAATTCTGCTTAACTGCAAGTTTTTTTTATATATAGCAAAATGACATCAAAAATCCGCCATTTTGTTTTTTTAATATACCCAATGTCACTCGCGCTTTCAAGACAAATCTAACGACACACCATAGATACCATAGAGAAAGATAAATTATATAATAGTCATCATACGTTAAAATCCTTCAAACCGTTTAGGCTGTAGCAGGGAACTTAGAAATCTACATACATCCATATTACATACTCTCTAAAAACCCTCCTGTCGCAGTCGGGTAAAAACTTAATATATTCATCACCGATGATGCAAAGCCAATGAACAACGACGAAATTTATCTATTGCTCTATAACCACTTGAACAGCAACTAAAGCAAAAATAATTATACAACAAGAAAATAAATTTATTTTATCAAAGCATAGGTACGTTTAAAAGTAGGAACAATAATAATTTATGTTACCGCAGTCGCCTCACTTCACTACACAGCGACTAAACGACAAGAGAAATGCTTATTGATTTTACGATTAATCAGCGACGCTCCACAAATCTTTGGTGAAAAATTTTAGTGGTTGCATTCTACAGTGTGGGCGGTGAATGTGGCCCAACTAATTGATCGTAAGCCGCCATATCGAACGTATAGCCTCTAAGTAATTTGCAGTACTTACCTACACCGAATATATACCCTGTATACACTTTACGAAGGATAGCTGATCTGATCAGTAGTATGTAACTAAAGACAGAGGCAGAAACAAATTAATACGGAATTTCAGTTCTACTTTTTTGGAACTCCAAATTTCGCCTGACCTAGCCTGCAAACATTTTATTATAATTTTAACTATAATAGTCTACACAATCAGTTTGTTTATTTATTTGCTACGAAATGACAAAACATTTTACCCACTGAATATTTGACTCATTTGCAACCTTATCATTCATTGTTACCTATTTCTATTTAAGTCTTTGATATCAAAAGCTATCACACTAATTAATCTTTGACTAAAAGGAGATGTAGGCAAATACCACAAACTATTAAGAACATGAACTATTGCTATTATTTCTATTTTAGAATGTAGGTAATACCCATAGGTAATAGCCATATACTCGTACACATAGGTGACGCGAGCTTACTCCTACTTTCTACATTTTATAAAACAAAGTATTGCTTCCCGCAGTCTGTACCTATTTTTGACCGAAAACGTGGTTATTTTTTTTTGTGACTCCGTCAACTTTTGGGAGATAAAATAGCTTACGGAAAAAATTATCGGCCTAGGCGTTTAATATCGATCGCTGCGCTTCGCGATCGTCTTAAATTACGTGGTTATTTTTTTTGTGACTCCGTCAACTTTTGAGAGATAAAATAGTCTATGGAAAAAATGATCGGCCTAGTCGTTTAATTGAATGGCGGATTCAACCATTTGGCTGCGCGACATATATATTTATGTAGATTTTTACGTTCCCTGCTACATTAAATTAAGGGATAATTAGTTTAAGGGATTTCAACGTATGAGGTGTCGTTAGATTCGTCTTGATAGCGTGAGTGACACTGGGTATATAAAATAGTAGATTGTACAACAAGTGCATAAAACATACCATTTTACCCGAGACTTATATATCCACCCGAGCCGTAGGCGAGGATGGATAGTCAATTCGAGGGTAAAATGGATTTTATGTACGAGTTATACACTCTGCTTTTCACTTCGAGTGTGAGGAAAATAAATTACAATATTGCAAAAAAGAAAAAATAAAGACTTCGCCATATTGGCGGGAAAACTTTGTTTTTCTTTTTTTTTATACGTGGAAGTGGCAGCACAGTTACTTAGCATAGATCATAGTCCATAATGCTCTTGAAATACTTATTTCTTACAAAACTCATTAATTTTGCCTAGTTTTATTTATTTGGTAATTTAACATGGATTATGTACAAAATTTAAGAAACAGAATGAAACAACAAGTTTATTTAACGAAGTTTAATTACGTGTGTGACTGTTTACCTGACGACCTTTGTCTTAGAGTCTGTGACATAGACGAAGATTTTACTTTATGCACTAGAGCATAAAAAGCGATTTTATGCAGCCTATACCCAACATAAACACGAACTTTACGAGCATGAGAAGTGAAAAATATATAATATGGTAGAATTTTATTGGTATATTGCAATATGAAAAAAAAGATTCCCACCAATCTCATCGAGTGGGATATCAAAATGAAGGGTTTAAAATAGTAATTCCAGAAATATATATGTATAACTTGCAGTTTTGCATAACTCTCTGCATTAATTTATCTAAAAAAAGAACTGACTTATTTACTGACTTTTCAAATTAGTAAGTTCTTACATAAGAAAGGTGATTTATTGATAATAGACTAAAAATTATTTTAAAAAAAACCGCCTTCAAAAAAATCACATCAAAAAAGTAAGAAATAATTCCTCACCAAATAAATAACTAACGTACAATGAACAAAACCACCAGATATACACTTATACAACTTTTTCGCTTGCATGGACAAGAAGGGCTGCCCATTCTTAGCCCCGCCCATTTGTTTTTTCTACCAACGAAGATTCAATAACATGCGTTGTCGGGGATTTTACAAAACGTGGCATTGTTTTTTGTTTAAAATTTTATTGCTTTGGGCACTCACTACCGTTACCCATCTGTTGTTGTTTTATCCCATATAACGCCCATTCTAAAGAGACGACAATGCTCTTTTCGTACAGTTTTAGATCCCAGGTAGCTGCTGGTCAACCCAAATGACCTTTTGTCTTAAAAATATTATTTGTGTTTCATTTGGTTGAGCTGCCCATCTGTGACACTATTGGTGGATTTACCAGAGTGCAGTCCGTTGCAAAAGGTCTTTAGTGCAGTATACTAAAACTGGCGTTGAGCCTTACGGTGTATACCTGGTGGTATTGTTGAATGTACCTACTTAAGTACTTTGAAGTCGGGCGTGGAACTTGTACGATTTTTTGTTGTTTTTGTTAAAACCCGCCCGACTTCAAAATACTTACGTTATTTATTTGCCAAGGAATTATTTCTTACTTTTTTGATGTGATTTTTTTGAAGGCAGTTTTATTTTATTATTCAAATAATTTTTAATTCACTCTTTTTAGTGCATCGTGCAGGCAATTTACTTGTATTCTGGTAAATAGGTATGTGATCAAATAGAAAACCTCCTGTTTTGAAGTCGGTTAAAATACCTTGAAGTATCCCCTTTTTAACAAAACAAGAATCATCTAAATCGGTTTATAAACAAAGGAGTTATGCCTAAAGATACGTATTAAATTCACATAAAGTGGTAACGAAAACAACAGTATTTTCAAGATTTCCTGAAAACTACTGAACCGATTTCAAAATTTCAAAAAATAGACCAACTTGGAAACCAACCTGATGTAATAACGTTTCAATCATTTCAATCGGTCCATCCGTCTTCGAGTAATCGGTGGACATACACAAAAAAAAACATACATACAGACGAATAGAGAACCTCCTCCTTTTTGATTTAGAAGTCGGTTAAAAGTTTTAATAGAAACAATAATTAAAAGAAACAAAAACCCGACTGCAAAAAATTAACCACTAAAACGGGAAATACAAACTCTATAATTTCTCATTGCAGTCAGGGGATCTTTTAAATTAGAAAGTGTTTGACCGATGGTTTCCTGACTGCAATGAGAAATTAAAGAGCTTGTTTCCCGACTGCGACAGAAGGAGGGTCATTCCTTTTTAGTGGTAAATTTTTAAACTATCGATTTTGCCGCAGCTTTCATCAGCAGACAAATTGATTCAAGAGAAAGGTTTATACGAAGGTATAAATACATGCATATTATGCATAAGACCCGTGCGAAGCCGTGGCGGATCACTAGTAATAATATTATGCAAAAGTTCGGATGGATCTTTGTTACTCAATCACAGCAGAACGGCTGAACGGACCTTGATCAAATTTGACACAGAGACAGATTATGGTCTGGAATAGGACATAGATTAGTTTTTATTCAGAAACGGGAACAACTTCTCGGTGAGACCACTGGGCGCGTTAGTAACTATAAAGCCCCCAGTACATGTTGGCCGACCATGGTCGGCGACCATGACCAATACATCGTACATTGACACTTTTGAACGAACAAGTTTAAAAACGTTCTTTCAAAAGTGTCAATGTACGATGTATTGGTCATGGTCGCCGACCATGATCGGCCATCGTGTACTGGGGGCATAATACATCCTGCACAAGTTACGCAATAATCGAACGGTGAAAACTTTCGATATACACAATAGTTTGTTCGGGCTGGCGCTCTGCGTCGTGCCAACTTGGCAGGTATGCAAATTATTAAATTCTTCTTCGCCCAAGCACGAGCTTTTTAAGACAAAATAGTAAAAAAAAGTATTCCTTAAGAATTCAGTGTGCGAACTCTCTTCTATATAAAGGTGAAATTGATCGAGGAATTTATTGTAATGAGTTGAAAAGGTATTTTTTTTTTGTAATTTGATTACGTTTAAAAAAGACTCAAAGTAAACCCTGAGAATTGGCTACTATATAGAACCTACTTAGTGCCCTTTCGAGACCTATTTTCCCGAATCTGAAATGCGAACATCCTACTAATATTATATATTATATATTTATATATAGACACAGATACTTTGTAGCCTGTAGAGGAACATAGGCTACTTTTTATCCCGAAAAAATGTCACATTCCCGCGGGATAACGTCGTGAAGTCCACGCGGGCGAAGCTGCGGGCGGAAAGCTAGTTACTAATAAAAACTACAAGCTTTCTATAAGTATACCTCGATATTAACAGTTAGATTATTATATTATATTTACCTTTACTTACTGGAACATCTAATAAGAAAATAGGTACTTACGTCTCAACTTCGCATCTCCTCTGAAGCACTGGAAACTATCACCTTTTCGATCTTAAGTAGCTCTCGACCAATTTGCTCATAGAACAATATTGCTATGTCTTATTTTACTGCGTAAAAGTACTCGTAGAAGAAAAAACTAAATTAGCTATAAATAAGTGAGCTAGTTTTTCTAGAGCATTACAGATATTTTTCATTTTCGCTTTATTTTTACAGTACTGAAAGAAAGTCAGACTTTCTCCCTGAAGACGGCCTAATAAATACAATACTTAATTTTAATTAGTACAAATATTTTCGGGGATGAAAGTGTTCATCGATACGTTTTTTTTTACTATGGGTCCATCCACGAAATCGTGAAAACAAAAACAGCTATTCCTTACATTTTTTTTAGTCAATTCGATGTTGTACTTTTCTATGGAAAAGCTGTTTTTTTTTTGCTATTGCTTGGCTGACCCCATGGTAAAAGTAGTTTGTGTTGATGGACAAATTCTTGCCCAAAAATCTTTGTAGTAGGTACTTAATTAAAATTTAGTGATGTAGAGAGAAAAAAATATCTGATAGGTATCTGCTGGTAGCTATTAAGTTTCACATTTGCTAAAACTTTCGAAAACAAAATCTTATACTAGCTTTCCGCCCGCGGCTTCGCCCGCGTGGACTTAACGACGTTATCCCGCGGGAATGTGATATTTTTCCTGGATAAAAGCCTATGTTCCTCTCCAGGGTATAAAGTATCTGTGTCCCAAATTTCAGCCAAATCCGCTCAGCCGTTTTGGTGTGATTGAGTAACAAACATACAAACATCCAAACATCTAAACTTTCACATTTATAATATTAGTAGGTTGTACTCAGTACCTACATAATAAATTACTTATATATCTGATCTTATAAGAACTATCTTACCAGAGAGCTCTCAGGTTTAATCTTTTGAGTTAAGAAAGTTACACCCGTTTGCACTAAACTTAAAAATCGTCTAAGTCTTTTCCTAGCTAACTTAAGACATTCTTAACAAAAAATTGCTTTGCACTAACCTTAGGACATTCCTAAATGCACTTTTGGCTATTCTTAACTTACGGACCCAATATCGAGCGCCTAAGGCTTAAGAAATACCTATATCAGTGATTATTGTCTGTGGCATTGTGAGCAAAGAGTAGTGCGACAAGCTTTTCTGTTCCGGTGATTATCTTTGGAACTAAAACAGTTTTCATACGACAGTCCATTTTGACAGCTAATTTCGTATTGCAAGTGACTCCTGTGTAACGGCTGTCACCGGAACCGAAAAGCTTGTGGCTTTTGTATTCTTGTTTGCTAGATAGAGACACAACACATGTGACATACGTCATTCATCATTTATTTAAAAAAAACATTACAGATCGACAATCTTTTCTGTTCCCATGACAGCGGCGCTTATGTTTAGCAGCAAAACATGAAAGTATTAGCAAAATGACATTAAAAACAAAACTCGTTAGTTCTAGTTTTGGCCACCGGAACAGAAAAGGTTGCGCACTGTATTTATGTTTTTCCTGACAGTTGAGCTCAGTTGACTTTTTCTTTTCTCGGTGAAATACTCCTAATAATAATAAAATAATAAATCAGCCTGGGTCGTCCCAACTAAAATAAAAATACAAAAAAAAAAAAAAAAAAAATACTCCTACCAAATAAAATAGACAACGCCTTAGCTTTTGTCTCCTTTTAACTTACGAAGCAATCAATGAGAAGTTTCAACCAAAAAAATATCCAGTGACCTACTTTACCTCGCCAGGTTTAAAATCCATAAACAATTAAAATTTGAATTCATTCATTCATTCTTTTAGCAAGGTGATGGCTAATTTACAACGTAGTCTGTCAGTGCAAACAAAAATTTTAGATCGGCTGTTTTAGGCTGTTTCTAAGCTAAGATGTATCTTATCTATGACAAGCTCAACCCGAGTTTAGTGCAAACGGGCATAAGAGTTAAACATTTAAGAAAACAAACAAATGTAAGAGAGTATACTTAATCCTTATGCCTTCTTAAGTTAGTAGGAAACATCTTTTACAAGGTAGGGCAGAAGCCCCGGTTTAGGCCACTGTACTGGTTTTGGCAACTTTTTGCTCTAAAATTTCTGCCAATGGCAGAAATAATAATAGCAATCGTAAGAGTTTCTTATGTCCGACTTTTTTCAATAATCGACATTTTCTGTTTTAAATTATTTATGTAAGAAAACTTTAAGAAATTTGTTATGCATGAAATTTATTGTACGTAAAACTTTGTTTTTTACAATTAAAAATTGTTGTTGTGCAATTGATTGGTTTCTAGCAGATTAGAATATATTTATTAAACCTAGGTTTAGTTTTGATTTTTCGCTATACCTAGTTACAAAAGTTCGACTACTTACCAATAAGTGGCAAAAAACCATTTTGCACTTCTCACACATTTTGTGTTATACTTATCCAAAAAATTTAAATTTACTTACTTACTTACTTTTTTTTAAACCTACCTTTAAAGGTAGAAAAATTCTCTATGATTTAAGATATAATTTGTGTCTTAAATACCTAATACCATTTTGTACTTAGTGTTTAAAACTGAAAAAATCCTTAAAGTGGCCATAAAGGGGTCACCTGCCCTACATTTCATGACTAGTCAATACAATCGGTTCTACTCTGAGGTTTTCACGTGTAGGCAATGAAATAATAATAATAAAAGGTATTAATTGAATTTAAATTTTACTACGGTTGACAACATTTGTGTGTATAAAAACGAAAGGTGAATGACTGATCTATCAACGCACAACTCAAACTACTAAGCGGATCGAGCTGAAATTTGGCACGCAGATAGTTATGACGTAGGAGTACGCTAAGAAAGGATTTTGTTTCGAAAAACCTTTAAGGGGATTAAACATTTTAAGCGCGTGCTTATGTTCCCCGAAACAGCAGGCGAGCGAAGCCACGGGCAAAAACTAATGTAAAATAAAAAACTTTAGTATCAAAAATCAAGAAGTTAAGTTTTAAAATCAAGAAGTAAAAATTTCCTGTCTACTAACTATACGAATAATATGATGAAACGTCTGTAATTTATTTCATGTCAGGTAACGTATAGTTGGTTAGTAATCATTACCAATGATTACAAAAAATAGATGCCATCGCATAAAAGATTGCCGCTTTGTAATATTTTTATAAAAGTTGTACCGAGGTTTATGTAAACCATGTCCTATCTTATTAAGAACCCATAACGATGATGTAATAGGTAGGTAACTGGCAGCAACTTGTGTCACAAATTGTGAGACACAAATAAATCTATTACTTACCTAAAAGAACGTAAGTAGGTAACGTCAATGTAACAGTTAATCCTTTTTAAGTTTTAGACAATTTGATCAATTGAATTACAAAAGCTGTACGTTTAATTTAACAACTATTTTAAGGTCTGATTCATGGGAGCAACTATAATTCATTTATTTTATGATAACAAGTTTCCATTAAGAGCCGAAAGTTGCGCGATCACTTTTATTACATTTATCGTTGGCTTATACAAAGCAAGGGCCTGCTCTACCCTCTTTCAACAAGGGAGAGTATAACTTCTGCGGTCAACAATAAGCTCCGAAGTATTTATTTGACAGTCCCCGACTATCCAAAAGATTTATGTTCCAAATAAAATAGTATACCTACGTATATGTAGTTAAAATATTACCCTCTCTATTGGTTTTCACTCAAGATGTGAACAGTATACTAACAACGGAGATGATCAAATTATATAGGTACTTCTCTAATAAAATTTTCAGCTAATATAATATTTAAGATTATGTGAACCATTAATTGAACCAAAAATGTGAAGGCGTTACGTCTTCTTTGCAAATAACATGATACGACGCAGTAACAAAAAACTTTACTTCAAAAGTATATTATTTTAGCCTTAAATCTAACTGGAAAACACAATAATATTATAATTTTAAGATTAATCAATTTATGTTATCTTCACCTATAGGTACTAATATTAAAAAGAGAAAAGATTTGATTGTTTGTTTGTTTTCATCGAATAGGCTCCAAAACTATTGGACCGATATAAGTAGAAAATTCTTTGACTATTACCACGCGGGTAAAACCGCGAGGATCCGCTCGTTGATCGATAAAAATAATACTCTAGCAGTTACTTGTGAAACCTTAATATAAAAGCCAGAATTAGGCTACTTGTATTTAGTTCTATGGAATTCAAAATATTATCTCTCTTTTTTATTTTCTGTTCTGTAGCTTTAATCATCAAAAATAAACTATTCGAAATCTACTAGTAAAATGATGAACCTTTGTTTTATCATATAAGTACCTACTTACAATCAATTACGGTAGGTAGTACAAAGTACTACTTCAGAGATTACTTCTGTATTCAGGTTGAAAGTTTGTGACAGCCGAAACCACACTGAAGATACGACTAAACGTATATGAACATATCTTGTACAACATTTCATTGATAACTTGAGTAATTAGTTATTAATTATGACTGTGGTAAGAACTTGTTGATAATTTAATAAATAGGTAGTTTCATAGCAATATTGTGTGATATAATAAAGTATGTTTTCAGCATGGGAATCTAAGTGAACAAACTTGTCAACATTGATAATACTATTTATATGTATTTAAATACTTTTCTAATGAATTCATGCATGACTTACTGAATATAATGATTATAGACTTTTAAAAAATGCCCAAAGAAAAAACAAAGGAAGTGTACCTACCTACAAACAATGCCTCTACCTAAATATTATGTTTATTTAACTGGTTTTAATAAGTCATGATCTGTCATGGGGAGCGGTTCTAAAAATGTTGTCTCGTTTTTGTTAGCGTTATCTTTTCATAGTGTATGAAACATTAAGCCTCACCTAATCTCCATACAATGCTTTGGAACATGTACTAAATCCCATTGTATGTAGGTACCGCATATCTCGGCCGGGTACGGGCGCATTCCAATGTCTATAATATGAATGCTATAAAAAGTATAGGTGCAAACACTTATATCCTTCTAATATTATAAATGCGAAAGTTTGTGGGTATGGATGTTTGTTACTCTTTCACGAAAAAAGTACTGAACGGATCTGGATCTATCCAGCCTATATCTAATATTTGTTGCAAATCTGAATTAGCAACAAATATTAGATATAGGCTGGAATAACACATAGGTTACCTTTTATCCCGATTTTCCCACGGAAACGGGAATTACGGGGATGAAACCGCGGGCGGCCGCTAGTTCTATTAATAATCTAAGCTAATAATCTGACGAGCCCGTTGGCGCAGTGATACTGGTCATACCTCCCGAGTCAGGGGTCGTGGGTTCGAACCTTAAAAAACGTTTACTTATAGGTATGTTATGAAAATTTGTGCTTGTTTCGTGACTCGCTGCTATGCATGGTTATTTTGAAACCACTGGCCAATTTTTTTAAGTTCGACTCAGAATCGGTTAGTGAACAACTTTCTTCTAGAAACATGGGTCGAAATATGACAATTTTTTTCGACTTTTCATACAAATCATACTGATCACGTGATCGATTTAGTATGGGAAGTCCAAAAAATTTTTTTCGTAATTCGACCCACGTTTCTAGGAGAAAGTTGTTCAATTAAGTACCGATTCTAAGTCGAACTTAAAAATTTAGCCAGTGGTTTCAAAATAACCCTGTATAAATATAAATAAATAATAATAATTATACTTACTTAAATAAATTTCTTACAATCACATAATG
The DNA here is from genome assembly GCA_949710035.1 of Crambus lathoniellus. Lineage (NCBI taxonomy): Eukaryota > Metazoa > Arthropoda > Insecta > Lepidoptera > Crambidae > Crambus > Crambus lathoniellus. The sequence continues at coordinate 14,265,310 of OX453306.1, forward strand.
ACATCAATTATCTAGCTCATAAGTAGTTTTCATTAACTAATTGATATAGGAAGATGAACGCAAAAAACATAAAATTAGTGTTTATAACACATATCCTATCCTACTAATATTATAAATGTGAATGTTTAGATGTTTGGATGTTTAGATGTTTGAATGTTTGTTACTCAATCACGCCAAACGGCTGAACGGATTTGGCTGAAATTTGGAACACATATACTTTGTAGCCTGGAGAGGAACATAGACTTTTTATCCCGAAAAAATATTACATTCCCGCGGGATAGCGTCATGTAGTCCAAGCGGGCGAAGCCGCGGGCGGAAAGCTAAACTAACATAAACCAACGAAAAAAAAATACACAATGCATTTCTTCACTTTTTCAAGCAACAAATAGGAAAAACACAGTGGGAATGTACCTATAGGTGTTTATGAATATTTCTATTTATTGTTTTAAGAATTGGATTTCGCATAAAAAAATGAAAGTTTTGTTTGTGAAGAGCTAATAATAACGTGTCGTACCTATACAATTATGCTATATTCATGAATCAAATAATTTTCTTTTATAAGTTACTAGCTTTTTGCCCGCGGCTCCGCCCACGTGGACTACACGTTATTCCGCGGGAATGTGATATTATATATATATCACATTCACTTTTTTATCTAAAAAAGTAGCCTATATTCCTCTCCAGGCTACAAAGTATCTGTGTCCCGAATTTCAGCCAAATCCGTTCAGCCGTTTTGGCGTGATTGAGTAACAAACATCCAAACATCTAACTAAACTTTCACATTTATAATATTGACAACGACTCTTCTTACTATAATTCCTACTATACTGTTATTATAGTAGGAAGAGGCGTTGCCAATTGATTTAAAAAGAAATTAAAGAAATAAATAAATTAAATTATAGCGCTGACGATATTTTTTTCGAAATATGTATTTATGTTCTTTTATAAAGAGGTACCTACGTACCTACTTAGTTAAGAATATAAAAATGGAATATAAGCGAATGATAAATTTCACAATTCCTAAGAACGATTTCACAAATATGCCTTCTATGTTAATGAGCAGACAATGTAGAAATGTATGTGAAACTACAATGTGTGAACTTGCAGAATATAATTGCTCATATCTTGACTTGACCTAAATTCTTCGCAATAAAATAGGATTATGTAAATAGATAACGATTTTTTCATTTACTAACTATAGAAACGCAAGAAGCTGTAATATGTGGTTTCCTAGCTTATTCGGTTTTCATTGACGTTCATAAGTGTTGTTAACAAACCTAAATTAAAAAATATAAACGAAATTGATTTTTTTTTGTATATTCAAGTGGTTTTTTTTCCTAGAAGAAAACCATTTGAATATTGTTTTTGAAATTTTTTTCATTTGAAATTTTTTCTTTTTATGTTACCCAGTTATAAGATGAGAATTATTTGTCCTCGTAAAAAACTGTGTTTTATATGGTTTTCTACAAAGAAAACTTCTTCTTTCCTAGCTAGTCCAGATCAGATAGGAATCATTAAAGTATTATGCATGAACAAGAACATTATATGTAGATATACACCAATAATTATTAATTAGTACAAACATTTTAGGGTATGAAATTGTTTATCAATACGAACAAATCATCTGGGGCCACGGAATCACAAAAAATATCAGTTGTGTGAAGGTAATTTTTCAATGTGACGACTCTGTATGAAATAAAACAAGGAGAAAAAATAGTAATCTACGAGGAACAAGGGCTGTAGGTAGTTGTTTTGAATTTGCTAATGCATAGACATAAAAGAAATTTTCATTACAATAGTACCAAATGATAGTAGCATGAAATAAATGCAATATGACTTGCATAGAAACATTTTATTTAATCAGTAAACCATCGCCTTGCAATTAAGTCCTTATTTTTGACGTTTGACATTAATTCAATCTAAAACTAATGCATTTTCTTTCAAGAGTTGGCTGAACCTGAGACAATAAGCATCCCTACATAAAATATAATAACAAAAAATATTCATTCATAAATAAATAATCTGTAAGCGCTCATCATTTAATCGCAAATAAAAAAAAGAAATCCGAGAAAGAAACCACGAAAGCCGAACGACCGCCATTGAAAATATTCAGTTGAACAATCAAGATGGAAGACCCATTGTTGCCGCGTGTGCCAAAACATCATTATGTCAGCGAAAGTCTCCTTACGGGAGAAGAAAGCGCGCAAAGTACGCAAATAAGATTATTATCGCAATGTTTTCTTTATTGTTTATTCCAAGAAGCATTATGACGGCGAGACGTCAAGCATTAAGAAAAGTTAAAAAGTTGTTTTCTGCTATTTTTCGTCAAGGTTTGTATAAAAAAGTTAAATGATATTTAAAACCAAGTTATCTGAAGCCATTGAGTAATCTCATCTCTGGTATAAAAAAACATGTGTTAATAAACTCTTCATAATAATATGAGCACCTATCTCTATTAGATTTACATATTTACAGTTGCTATGATCATATTCATTTGATCGTCGATACATTCGACTCAAGAAAGCTTAGATTTTCAATCCACTTTATTTATTGGACAGATTCTCAGTATTTTATTGTTATTTGTCAACTGAATTCACGCTTCTAAGAAACTCTGGACTCCATTGAACCCGTTTAGGGTTCGGTTCTAATAAAAAACTGAATTGAACGGAAATGAAATAACGTTAACCGGTTTTTCTCCGCTGGCTGCGGAGGTGAGCTTAAGGTTTTATTTTTTTCTGTCGTCGAGTCGGCGGTGCTTCTTACAATGAGCAGGTATTAGAACGACTTTGGCTACCCTAACCGCAACATACCCGAATAATACCTTTAAAATATGCAGCGAAACTCTTCGTTATAAACGTAGCTTCAAGTATTTTAGTCTCAGTTTTTTTTCTAGTTGTATGTGATTCTTTCAAGTTTTAGGTACCTACCTAAGTAATGATCATAATTCAAACAAAATATTTCATTTCACAATCGCCTTTTTTATTATTCCTCAATTTAATTTCTAAACCTCTTATTTTTTTTTCTCAAACATAAATTTTACACATCCATTATTATCGTACATCAAATAACATTGATCGTGTGTTACAATATCAGTAACATAACTTTATATTACTTTCATGGGCATCTGAATATCTTTGGATACTATAATGCACGCGTTCTTACACTGTAAATATTATTACTTTTATTTATGCAACGTCCTATCAGAACTTTAACAAACACGATATATTTTATATTCAGTAATTTAAATAATTTGGCGATCATAATATTCATAATCAATACCTTCCATATCACGTATTAATTTACACTTACATCCTTCAACTAATCAGTCGCGGACCCTTCCTGACGGGATCCAATGTTACTTTCCATTATCTAAATAAATTATATAATACAAAAAATATTACACTAACAACCTGTGTAGGGTATAGATTACACATACCGTACGTATAGTTGATTTCTAACTTATAGAATACAAATGTACAATTGCGACATGTCGTATAGATATGTAACAATGAGTCCTTCAGACATCAGTGGCACAGCCGTCCTGGAAGCCGTCCTCAGCGGAAGGCCTGGTGATGGTGAGCACGCGCTTGAGCGCGGCCACGGGCGGCAGCACGGGCGGTGCGCGCTGCCACACGCGCAGGGTCCGCGCGCCGCCCACCGGCAGCCCGTAGTCCGGCGGGTACGGCGCGTCCGCCGCCGGTGCCGGCGCCGCCACCGGCCCCGCGTGCGACCGCGGAAACGTGCGGCTCATGTAACCCAACTCCTCCTGCGACCCGTTCACACTGCTATTCTCTATTATAGGCGTGCGATCATTATAGTACGCCGGTATCGCTGAACTGATCGCTCTCGACAGGTTGCTCGCCTGATTCATTTTCATTTGGTCCCACAGACCAGATGGGTACAGCGAATCGGAACCTTCGCGTGCGTATTCACCGCTTCCAGGCCGCAAGCCGGTGTCCGGCCTCGTGTCGTTGATAAGATCGGGGTCGATACTCGCAGAAACTGTGGGGGATACCACTACGGGCCCTCCGGCGGTGACGACGCTCCCTCTACCTTCGTAGTGGTTTGTTGTATATGGTATGTCGTTCGCTCTAGGCGGTTTTATTACTGGATTACATTTCTGATCATTGTAGTTTGTTGATTCTTGCCTATTAGCTAAGACAGCAACATGTGGTCTGTCTGTAGTAGTCGGATGCACTTCATTTCCAGAGACTACTCGATCTAAGGTATTTGGTGTCTTACTTTCGCAGGCAGGCGCTGGTTTAAATCGAACGAATGTTATTAGAAGCGCTAAAGAAATAACAACGACAACCAAGAACAATGCAGCTCCCAGACTAGCTATTTGCGCGCTTCCCAATGAGGCCATTCCTACCGGCATCTGTGTAACGTGCACTGTGAAATTGGCTTCGGCATTACCACCTTTATTCTCCGCTACACAATAAAACTCACTTGAATCAGATTCTTGTGTATTTGTTAAGATCAATGAAGATTTCTTTTTGATATCACCATCTTCAAATATATAGATTTTTTTATGAGAGTTGAAATTGGTTCCATTTTGAAGCAATCGACCATTCCAATACCAGTTTATATTCGCGCTAGGCATCGCTTCCGTTCTGCAAGTTATTGTGGCATTCTCCCCCACTTTAGCCTCGACGTGTCGGCTTACCGGTAATATTTCCGGCTTACATGCAAACTCTTCTATTGGCAACTCTGAAAATGGTCGGTTAGCCAGCCGCGTCGGGGCAGAACAACTGGGTGTAGATAATAACTTATGTTTCGCTAACCAAAGCTTAAGCTCTCGAAGCCGGCAGTCGCAAGTCCAAGGATTATCTGATAAATCGATAGCTCTCAGCTTTCCTACTTTTTCTAATGAAGTCAGTGGTAGGTCTCGAAGTTTATTGTGATTTAGTTTTAAAGATTCCAAAGAGCTTAATTTTCTAAATGCGTCTGCGGCTATATCTCTAATGTCGCATCTTGACAAATCGAGTTTGACAACGCTTCCGAGATTGCTCAAGGCGTCTGAATGTACTTTTAAAATTGGATTTTGAGCCAACATAAGATCCCTTAAAAATGGGGCATCTTTAAAACTGTTTGAAGGTATTTGAGTGAGTAAGTTATGAGAAAGATCTAACTCTACTAAATTAGTTAGGCCCTTGAAGGCTCTATCGTGTATTTGGCCAATATTACAGTTGCGTAGATAAACTCTCTGTAAATTTACTAGCCCAGTTCTTGCAAAAGCTTCCTGCGGAAGTATCTGTAAGTTGTTTCCTGAGAGGTCTAAGACCTGGGTGGCCGGGTCCACCGGCTCCGGCACGGTAATGAGCGCGCGGTCCACGCACTCTACGGTCTGCTTGCCTCCCTTCCACTTGCATGCACACACAGCTGGACAAGATCCGGGAGGCGCAATGCCAGCCAAAGTTGTTTCCCACACCATTATACTCATTGTCACTATAAACCACCTCATTTTGATACCAATCCGAATTAAGTTCAAAGGTAACTTTCACTGTAACATATTGTTTACAAAACGTTTCACTTCCAACTCCTACGAACACACAGTCAATAATTCCTAATAATATTTAACCTCCACATTTCGATATCGTATCACATCACTAATCGCGAAAGTTGACGAGCGGTGCATGACGACACAGCGCGCACCCGCGACGGCTGTAAATCAACTGAGACTGAGAGGGAGGGATCGTCGGCTGGTCTCGGTAAAAAGAGCTCAACGCATGCGTATTAGGGGCACCCCGCGCCCCTCTCTGCGGCTTCACCTCGACTGCCGAGTTGAGTAGCCCTACTCAGAGCGAACTGTTGAAAGAATTCCAAAAGTGTAATTTTGTACCTGGCTGTGGCCACGACCGAGCATCCCACCCGGCAAACCGTCACGTTCATTCATAAATACCTGGGTCGATGTTGGACGATAGTTTCAATGCATGCCCGACAGGCAACAATAGCATGCTCGGCTGTGGCACGCAAACCGCTCCGATTGTTATACAATACACATCTTTTTGTTGCGATCACGTCGGGATCGGGAAACGGCGTCAGGTACCCAACTAATTATGAATAGTAAGATCAAAGCAGGGGCAGGTATTCACCAACAATAACACAGGATGTGTCGTACAAAGACTACGACAATTTCATTCATAATTTCCTTGAATGAATATAAATCGATACTGACGTTTTTAAAAACGTTTATTTATATAGTGGTGTATAAGTACGTGTTCTCATAGAGCAGTGAGTATTTAGTACTGAAAAAATGTTTACGTAATGTTGTGTAATGATAACTTATTACTAGGATCAACATTTAGGGTACATAGCTTTTAATGCGGGAAGATTTCTTGGCAACTTATAAAAAGTTGAAAAACTTATATTTGCAGGTGTATGTGTCACCGGAAAATAACAAAACCGGAAATGTATAAATTTCCTAAAAAAAATTAACCACGAAATTTAAGGCAATCGCTTCGCTGCGTTTCGCGATCGCCTTAAATTTCTAATCTATCACGTGTCCTACAGGACTTCCGTAAATTTATAAATTTCCTAGGAATGCGGTTCGTTTTATTTTCCGGTGACATATGCACTACCTAGTTTTGTTTGAAATGAACTACATTTATATGTTCGTAATAGCTTTTTTCTGTGATAAAACTATTAATTACTATAAATTTCATGATTCTTGTCAACAGAAAGTTCCCTATAGGTTTTGATTACCTAGCGAAGGTCAAAATATGTGGCGCATACGGCCTTATAATTTGATTGTTTTTGAAGAAAATAATTTAATAAACACATGACTGTTGCAGTTTCGTCAGATGTTCTGGGTTTGAATTAAATTATATTCCAGCACTTCGTTTATGCGTTAAAAATAGTAATGTATACAGATGCATCGATGTATCTTTGTTTTTCGCCGTCAAAATGATTGCTTATAACATACCTACTTTGCGGCCATACAATTTGACAAACAAGTTTTTATGCAGCAGGGTGCTCGAAGGACCAATAATTACGGGCCGTTAGTTGGCAGATGATGGGAGCGATATTAAACGAGTGATCCCGGTGATCGGCGGCACGCGGCCGCCACGCTCCGCCATATGTCGCCTCAGCTGCCGCTACCGGCACCTGGTGATCCCGGTTCACTCCCGCCTGAGCTTCTTGTGGCATTCAATGCATTTATCCTCGTGCTAATAATCGATGTGGACTATTCAATAGCAACAAACAATTGAATACACATACAGGAACGATCGAGGTCTTGGAGATCCGCGGGTGGCTCAGGCACCGGCAATGAGCATTGAATTTTTTCCGTGTTCTGTGGAGCATTGTTTAGCAGAAATGAATGTACGAAATTTTCCATAAGTACTCAAAAACACGTTAAAGAAACAAAAATCATATTCTTTTCATTTTACAGTCTCTCTAAAATGTCACAATAAATGTTTGATTTTATCAAATTATTTCTTTGAATATCAATCATAGCATTTTCTACAGTTTTGCTAAAAAGTCAATATGATAAAGGAATAATAAGGACCCATGCATCTTTTTCCCTTAATTCTTAAATTACAAAGCAAATCCATACTTTAAATATTATAAATGAGAAGTGTGTCTGTTTGTTTATTTGTTTGTTAGTCCGTCTTTCACGTCAAAACGGAGCAACTTAAAGATGGCATTTTTAGTATTCGGGTAGCTTAGGAGCTGGAGAGTGTCATTAGAAATTAATTCTTATTTATGAATTTCTACGTTATTTTGAAATTATTTGATTTTAAGGTCCTTTACTTAATTAAGGGAATATTTTAACATGAAAATTATTATCTTAGTTATACCACATGTAATACTGTGGTGAATGGTAATGCCTTAGCCGACGCGTGTTCACGACGCGACGCGCCGGTCGGCTGGCGCGGCGCCGCACTAATAAGGCTTCCACTCAGAGCTTTCTAATAAAATTAAAGGAGTCACTTTAGGCGCAATATGACATTATAACCCCTTACTTACCTTCAAGGGAACCCTTTCAAGATATGTGAAGCTTGCCCGCTTTATACCCAAGTTTGTATGTACAGTTGGCCGCGGTACGCCGCGTGGAAGAATTTGTTTTAAAACTTCCTTTTGACTTCGAGCCATTGAATTAAGACAGCCGGCTGTTTTTTTGAAAATAACTCCCATTGAGAAACGCCGAAGGCACATGTTTCAAAACATAATTATAATCACATTCAACAGTTGAGCGATCTCAAAACTCTTAGGAGAGTTGTTATCATAACAACCGATGTAGGTATAACAAAATGTAAACGGAAGATGAGGATAATGTAAACTGTAATTGTTATTATGAGAATCTTGAGATTTATGTTCGCAAATATTTACAAAAACTTTAAACTTCAATGAATTTAGTTTTTTTTTAAATTTTCTTATTATTTATACTAAATAAATACTGTTTCTTTTTTCAAAAAATTATTATTTTATAACCCATCATCATCATCATAGCGTATGGCTAGATCGCGTCATCCTAAACCTCCAAATTTAAGTTATTTAGCCCACCTATGACTTATGACCCAACCCACGATTTTAACCCAAATAACTTGTTGTTGTCATGTCACATAAAAGCTATTGAATTTTTTTCTTGGTACCTATTTAGAAATTCGACTGAAATTTTCCTTATATTGAGTAATCTGTTTTACTGTGTACTTACCTAATCGTAGCGTGACAAAGTATACGAGCACGTTTTGCTCATCGTTGTGAAAGTTGAGATACTTTCGCTAACACGTCCTTCAGATGGGTGGCCAGAGATTTTGTTTTACTCTGAACTTCATTTTGTTTGCTCGTTGACTTTTTCTAATAAGTCAGTACTTTATTTTCATTCAAATATAGTAAAGTTAGTTTTCTACATTTACCCGAACGGGAATCGAACCCCGGACTTCCAAGATAGCATCATCTTGAAAACCAGTGCGTGCGCCACTCGACCACGAAAGTAGATGTTGTTCTGAAAACTGTACACCTAAGTAGGCAGCCGATTTAGATATAGTTTGTTGCTACCATAACAAACTTTACAGATGCATTATGAAAATCACTCCAACGGTATACGCAATAAGGGTTCCCAGGGTCAACGTCTTTAGAGGGAGCTTATCACATCGGCCTCTACATAAGAGCGAAAACATAGTATGTGCATGACGCGGTGCCGCAACGCTAAATTCAGCGTTGCGCTAGTAATATTATAGTATTCTTTGGTTGCGCGGTGCACCGCATAAAAATCGACGGTGCGGCACCGCAACGCGGGAATCGGCGTTGGACACTCGCCGCTGATTTCAGCGCTGCGGCGCGCCGCACCGCTTGCTTGTTTTTTCTCCCCGAGTTATGAAACTGACGCTGAGAAAACAAGCAGCAAGGGGTTTAGTGGGTATTCCCCTTCCAAACGAGTCCTTTGTTATTGGGTGAGGGATCGGCCCAATGATTCACAACCGTTCGGTTATGGAATCAGATTCAAATTCTGTGCTTTGTCTATTCTGTAGTGAGTGACAGGGACAATGCATACATTCCGTAGGCGGGAACGTTTCCGATGGTTTGTGGATTAGGAGGCAGGAAGCGGCTAGGCGAGTCCCACGTAACCGCACACTGAACGTGGACGTAGTATGGCCAAATGTCACAGTATAAAAAACATGTTTAAAGAATGGAAAAGTTTATTGACGAATGCACGAATGCATCAGGGACTTATACATGAAAATCCCCTGCATCCGAAGCAACAGGCTTACCGAAAAGGAAAATCCACAAAAACTGCTCTAATAGAAATAACATAGAGGATCGAAAGGGCTACGGAAGACATACAAATAGCCCTATGTGCTTTTCTTGATATTGAAGGAGCATTCGATAACCATTGACGAACAACTACCCGTTGGATTGAATCTATGCTTCTCAATAGAACTATCAGTGTAACTTTACACGAAACCACAAAGAGCTTCAAAACAACTAAAAGCTGCCCACATAACACGTTTTATCGCCACATCATGGCTGCTTGTTGTTGACCAATTGCTGGTTGAAGCCTCTAAAAGAGATTTAGATGTACAGAGCTATGCTGACGATGTGATGACTTGTGTTATCGGCACCTTTCAGAGCACGGTATCATCTATACTACAAAGAACTCTAAACACCATTAATAAATGGTGCACACAGAACAATTCATCTGCGCTAACTGTTCATTTTTTTATTGTATTTTTTAAAAGATTTTTAGTTTTTCCGACGTTTCGGCACCTTGCCTTGGAAAGGGCCCAGGGTCCGTGCTCACGGAAACTACCCTTACTAAACTAAACAGACCACACCGAGAGATTGCCAGTTCGACAACTGTCAAACCTAAAAATATACCGTTTCATTCAAAATTTAACTTTAATCGAACGAAATAACTAAACATCAAATCGCAATTCTTTGAGTGACCTTAGTATAAATTGTTTGTATTTTTATGATATCATATTAGCAAAAGAAATCATATCAATAAAAGAAAGGTAATAAATAAAAATCTGATTGCTCAGTTTATGCTATGACAACGCGTTTCACCACGGCTTGCACTGGTTCAGTATTTGGATATTTTTATTTTTACTTACCATACCAATAGCTTTTAAAATAGGTACATTACACAAACCTCTTTGTGAACTGGGTTCTATATTATTATACCTCAAAAACATTAACTTTGATTCTCTCAATTCAATTTTGGTTCATTATAAGAGCGGATGTAGAATGTTAAGTTAATTATTAATTTTGTAAGATCGTTAACGTCATATTTATAATGAAGGAACATAAAAACACGTCCTACGTATGTACATCGCAACCAAGTTTAATTACTTTTCGAAGTGTGAGTGAGCTTGATCTTGTTTTTATGTAAGTAAATTATTTATGTGTTATTATTTAGCTACCTATGTGTAAGTAATTTAAATCAATTTCTTTTTACATTTCCTTACTTTTCAAAATTGAAAATAATTTACATTTGACGTAGGATGTAAGACAATTTATTCATAATTTTTCAAAATATGATTATTTATGATAATAAATTATGTTTACTTAAGAATAGTATTTTGGTAGTGTTATAGAAGTTACATTATTATAATTTAAGCAGTTTTGACTCCTGGAATCAAATCTACTAAGCAATAAAATAAGCAGAGGAGATCCTTGGGGGAGGCCTATGCCCAGCAGTGGGCGTCGTACGGCTGAAATGATGAAGCAATAAAAAGTACTTAAGTAAATGTAAGAAAAAGTAACCTAAGTTTAATTATTTTAATTTTTAGTTTTTTGCATTCACAATCTAATTTTTATGACTGAAAAATGGAAAATGAAGTATTTAGAAAAAATACTTCATTTTCCTTAGCGAAAGGTCGTGGGTTCGAGTCCCATCGGAGCTGATTGTGAGACGGGTAGATTTTTTCTAAATACTTAATTTTCCATTGTTCAGTAATCTAAGTTTAATTCTATATTTCTGTAGGTATGTGTACCTGCGTAAAAAAGGAATTGCTTTATTATCACCTTCAGTTTTAATAGTAGATTGTTTAGCAAGGGATGTATGGCACCCAAAACAGTCGAGTGTTTTGGCGCACGAACGAAGTGAGGGCGCCGATAGTTCGAGACTGTTATGGGTCCATACGCCCGAAGTAAACACTCTACTTTTCATTTTGAATATGAGTAAAGTAAAAATAAACAGAAATAATCTAAAAAATATTTTATCCATGGCCGCGGAATTTTCCGAATTTTACCTTTGGTAAATAAATGTCCAAAGATACTCTACACACGTTCCTATCCGACCTCCGATTCGGTCTCCCTGCTCCCAGACCAAATCGGAACGTGTGTAGCGCAGATTTGGTCTGGGATCAGACCAAATCGGCTGTCGGATCGGAACGTGTATAGATGCTATTACAGATTTTGACATGACCTCTCCTATTCCTTTTTTAAATTGCATAACGGCCCTAGGGCCGCCACATACCTCTTTCAACCCGCATTTTAGGCAAATTAGGAGTTACTTTCAGAATATGAGACATGAAAAATTCTTTGTAGGTATGCTGTAGATGGATAAAGTCTGATTTCCTTGGAAAGTTCAAAATGTCAATTTCTATCGATGTCTTTGTCACATAGTCACGTTATTGAAATGTCATTCAGATATAAGCATTAGCAAAATTTTAAATGTACCTATGGGAATTGTTAACGAAACTTATAAAGGACTTGGTCGACTTTGTATTGTATTTTCCATATTCCTTTTGAAATTGTGTAGGAATCTAAAAATGTTGACAAGTTGAAACCTTTTTCGAACTATAAACACGTGACGAAACTCACATTTAGTGGTACCTGTCTCTCCTATTGTTGTAAAGTATAGGGTGGTATGGTATAGGCTTCTCCTAAAGTTCGTCTTTTTTCTTTCGGTTAAACCTAAATAAATGTTTCGCACACAATGAGTGGTGACCGGAAGTGGCTCATAACCATTAAATTGGGACGCTCGTATAACTGTTAATTATTGCCGCTGTGCGCTCATTAAGGAGCCTGAGAAAAAAACTCAGATGTAACTTTTAGCAATATTTCAAGATAATTGTAAGCGGTTTCAATGTACAACTGAGACAGTTTTAAACCAGTTTCATTACTACTACTTAGGTTTAATGCTTTCGCTAACGTGATACTAATAAAACAGTTTTTCTCTTGTCCATTTTAAATATTTTATTACATTAATCTCTACTAAAAGGAACACGATCAGAAACAAGGCATGTAGTAGATGGTAAATAGTTGGTCTATTTTTTTATAAAAAATAGTACCTATCCATAAATATAGAGTACCTACTGATTCTCAATTCAATTGTTCAGCTTCTGGGGCTAAAGTTTTAAAAGAACTCCCTCGAGGCTTTGTTGCCTCGTTGCCTCGCGAGACGAGGAGATTGTTGCCCTTGGGAAAACGGTAGTTATTATTAGCAATCAAAAGCATTCATATGAATTCCAATTCTTAATTACGGAAATAGCTATTGATTACACATACTTAGTTACAGCTGATAACAACTGTTTAACTGCTACTGTTCCGAAAACTTTTAAAGTTTTTATTACTTCCTCAATTTTTTTTTTTAATCCACAACGGGGTAGCGCTTAGCCTTCATCACACCTGATGTTAAGTGGTGATAAGGCTGAAAGTGGAAGCGCACTACTCCCGGAATCCTCAATCACTGAGGAACTGGCTATCTTATCTCTAACTGCCAGAACACAATAATGCTAAAAACATAATTGTTATGGCGTCAGACTTAGATAAGATGGTGGTAGCTAGCCAGGTGGACTAAGAATAAGAACAAGTCCTACCACCAACCAAACCGAATACAATATGTACCCTCACTAGGAATCGAACTTGGGACCTCTGGGTCTGAAATCGGTGGTGTGAACCACTAGACCACAGAGGCGGTTAAGTTAATTTATGTTATAAAAAGAGTTTTAAGTATAAAAAATAACTTAACTTATTATTAAGATATTAATTAGATCACACTCAATACGTTGAATAAAATTAATTCAATACTTCAATGAAATTTTAAAAAATATTTTTTTTGTACTTAATGTAACCAATTAAACATAGTAACATTGTTCTTTGCCATAACAAAACACCTTTTTGCTATAACCCAGAGTCTGTATTCGGACAATCGTTCATTCATTATGATAGACACTGAAAGCCCAAATATGTTTTCCACCAAAAAAGGAGTGAGACAGGGCTGAATGTTGTCCACTGCACTTTTTAGCGTGTAAGTATGGAGAACGCATCATCCGGAGGACTATCGAAGATTGGGAGAAGGGTTTCCCTGTAGGCGGAAAGGTATTGTCACACGGTACGCCGAGGCGACGACTCTTGAGAAACTACAGGGTGGCAAGCCGGCAAAATGCCACGGGGTCCGTCCCTTCCAGCAAACAAATTTAGAAAAAAAAAGAATACTAATCTTACCGGGGAGGGAGTGTAGCGTCAAATGCCACGGCCTGTCAGTTGGCCCAATCGGCCACACCATGAAGCTCGACTTAATACTCTGAGGTAACTGGAGAGTGCAGTACTAACACTTTTTTGTCCCCAAAAATTACACAGTGGCTGTCTTCCGTCTCACCTACACTTTAAAAGAATACGTATGGTCATATGAGACAACTGACAGCCACTACATACATAAATGTCAAATTTGCTGGGAACACTTTTTTATTCAGGGTGAGAACTCCAGTTACCTCAGTATTAAGTCGAGCTTCATGGGCCACACACTCACAGTTTTACATACAAAAACCGAACACTTATCATGACATGACTGACAGAGCGGCGTTGCCTGCTGGCGGACTGATAGCCTGTGGGGCCATTTATGGATCTATCAAGTAAAAGACTCGTCATCTTCCAAACTTTACACGGTCGTAAGAGACGCGCTGGACCGGAACCGGTGGAGGCAGATTATCCGCTCCAAATGCAACCCTGATGCTTGCCACGAACCTTAGCCTCGATTGACTGACTGCAGAGAGAGACATTGTTCTTTATATGTATAATTATTCTGAGTCAATCCCGATGGCATCATCAAATGGATAAACACTAACAAACATTTTCATTTTCCATTTTTCTATAATAAAAATACGCAAAAAACTAAAAATTAAAATAACTTGCAATAATAATTTCATCTTTAGCGATTGCCAAATACCTGGAAAGGTATTTCTTCCGCGTGTGAGGGTAGTAATATCCCCACATTGATGAAATTAACGCTGACTATATAGCGCGTAAGAAGTATTGGATAAATTCGACGCTTCTCGTAACGACTCCGTAGCTCAGTGGTTAGAGCAGTCGCCCGGAAAGCGAAAGGTCGTGGGTTCGAGTCCCATCGGAGGTGGTTGTGAGACGGGTGGATTTTTTTCTAAATACTTCATTTTCCATTTTTCTATGATATAAATTGCATTGTGAATGCAAAAAACTAAAAATTAAAACATTTTCTTACAAAAATACCATGCGACTTTTCCAAATTCGTTTACTAAAACGTATCTCCTAAAAACAGAAAATTATTTTGAAAATATATTGCAAAAAGTACCTAACTATACTAAAATTTCAAAAAGCAAACAAATCTAGTCATTCATCATCAATATCATCGTCATTCACACACAAACAACACAAGTCAATTGACATTTAGGCACTGCGCAAACGTAGACACTTTTGTGTCATGTGTGGGATACCAGCATGAAGCTCGACTTAATACTGAGGTAACTGGAGAGTGCAGTACGAACAATTTTTTGAATACCACAAATAACACAGTGGCTGTCTTCCGTCTCACCTACACTTTAAAAAAATACGTATGGTCATATGAGACAGCTGACAGCCACTACATACATAAATGTCAAATTTGCTGGCGACACTTTTTTATTCAGGGTGAGAGCTCCAGTTACCTCAGAGTATTAAGTCAAACTTCATGGATACCAGCTACCAGTGAATATGAAATCAGCCCTCCCTGCGCAGACACATTTTGTGTCCAGCCAGTTTCTTCCACTTGACACATACTTGTCGCCGATCAGAAAGTATTCGGTGTATGTAACTGAAAACTAAAAGTCATCAGTAGAAGACACAAGCAACTCAATTTTCCTTACAATACAGAGCCGATTGCCGCTATTACCGGACACAGAAACTCGGTTTCCTGTGATGGTGTGCCGAGTCGGTAACAAGAAGCGGCTATATTGGCGCAGCGCCTTAGTTAAATAGTTCTATTGTACTGAAGCACTTAACGCACTCGGTTGCTCTCAAATTAGATCGTTGACCATTATAATAACGCAGCTTAGTCGGGCTAGTCCGCCACGGCTCATTTGTCGACATAGGCGAGTCGTCTGACATCCGCCATATTGCTTCCCCAAAATGTATTTTTTACTACGTTAGCGGCTATCGTAAGCAATTCTTTAATTCATTTTTTTTTTACTTTTACCATAGACTAGACCATATGCCACCATTATGACAGAAGGGCGCGGGCGTAGAAATTATGCAAACTTTTTCGAAACGACCAGATCGAAACTACTTTTCGTTACACATCATTCTGGAAGGAATTGCTGTTAGGCGACAAGGTCGTGGCCGCTGCTGGCCCTTTGTCCACAAATTGTTTCTTATTGTTAATATTTCCTGTATACTTAAAACTTAAAAATAATATAATATTTCAATTTTTACTGTGTGCAAATAAAGTATTATCTATCTATCATACCATGCGCAGATATAGTTTTTAAAGTTTTTAGGCCTAGACCACTTAATTTTGCGTCAGTTTCATACATATAGTATGTATGAAACTGACGCAAAATTCGTTTCGTCTAGTCCAGTCAAGTAAAATTAATTTGTTTGAAACAATCACTATAATACCTACACTCAAACTGACTTTTAATATTGAATATACCTACTTACGTCTGCCTTATCACTTTGTAAGTTTTTCCCAAAAAATTTTTGGAGCGAGCATCGTTTTATTTTTTCCTGTAATCTTTACATAAACTTCTATTACATAAAATAATTTCAAGCTTTCCTCTATGCAAACTTCGGAGATAAGGGGGGAACGGTATTTTTTTTCTTTTTTCATCATAAGTAAAAAAAAAGATGCCTAAAAAAAGAAAAAATGTTTGAGAATGTGCAAGCAGCGCTCTTTCATACCTTCCATAACCATATGCCCTAGTAGCCCCACTTCGAATTTTTAAGACCCCTTTCAGTCCCTGTTGCAAAAAAAATATAACTATTTTTATTTCTCTCTTTATTTGCAAAATATTTCGGCAAACGTCATCTAAAGCTATTCCAAATTTCAAGTTGATAGCATTAAGTAGTAGTTCTCGAGATATCTAGGTGTGACAGACAGACATACTGAGTCGCACCGGGGTTCCTTTTCACCATTTTGGTACGAAACCCTAAAAATGACAAGAAAACAATAAATAAACAAAGGGTGATTTTACATTAAAATGTGACTTACCTAAATGGCTATAATAATTATTATTGATACAAGAAGTTTTCACCACGGTGACTTCAGTAGTTTTTTTTAACCTTACGTGATTACGGTTATACGTAAACGTTTCGGAAATAAGGTTTTCTTTAAAAACTAAGTTTAGTACCTATTTAAAGAAAACCTTACTTCCGAAACCTCTCAAAATAAATAAGTGATTTTCGGGTCATAAGTACTTATAGGATGTTCCCTACCTATCTATACATATAGAACTCTAAATTGATTGATTCATTGTTGGCATAGGCGTAGAGCCCTAACGGCTGAAAGTTGAGACACCATTTTTAGAGAGTAGATACCTTTCATGATGTAGATGAGCATTAAGAAAGGATTTTAGAAAATTCCCGTTATACAGGATGCTACAGGTTGTTCAAGTTTGTATGAGAATTTGATAAGGTTTGAAGATAGAGACACCATTTTTGGTGGGTAGATACCATTTATGGTGTAGGTGAGCATTAAGAAAGGGTTTTGGGAAATTCCCGTTATACAGGGTGCTACAGGATGTTCCAGTTTGTATGTGGATTTATATAGGGCTAAAGGTAGAGACACCATCTTTGGAGGGTAGATACCTTTCATGGTGTAGGAGAGCACTAAGAAAGGATTTTTGAAAATTCCCGTTATACAAGGTGCTACAGTGTGTTCTACTTTGTATGGGGATTTGTATAGGGCTGACGGTAGAGACACCATTTTTGGAGGGTAGATACCTTTCATGGTGTAGGTGAGCACTAAGAAGGCGTTTTGGAAAATTCCCATTATACAGGGTGCTACAAGGTGTTTCAGTGTGTAAAGGAATTTCCATTTACGTTGAAGGTAGAGACACCATTTTTGGAGCGTACATAGCTTTCTTGATACTTATATTGGTAATCCGCAACTTTCAAAATAAACGCACAACTATCTTAATCACGCGAACGAAGTCGCGGGCAAAAGCTAGTATATTATATACAAAAGAAATCTTACTCAAATCCCTACTGTAGAATTTTATTAGCAGGAGTTATAAAGGGATCGATAGTTTCGTGTCCGTTTTCTTAAACCGCTCAGTAGGGGGAGGGGGAAAACTGCAAGATAGGTTTCCAATACCGCAAAGAATGTTCAGAAAAATCAATCAATACCTTAGAATTTAATGTGACTTTTAAAGCGCCCCACAGATGGTCAGTTCTATCTCACTCGTTGCACTAGCAGCTGAGAAATAATAGCGGGCCATGGCCTGATAGAACCCCTAATATCAGTTGATTTATACTGTCAACGTTAACGAAAACTCGGATGAACTGCTCATGTCGGTAAAGCAGTCAAAGGACATGAAAGAGATAGAGCGATAGTTTTCGATTACGAATACAGTTTGCCAAACTCATACTAGGAGCCCACAGACTGCCGATCCGGTCTAGGCCGACAGGCGACCTGACCGTTTGTGGGCTCCTTTAGTTTTTTTGACTGGACTAGTTTGATATTATCGAATGTCACTTGTCTAGGCTAGGCATCTTGGTCTAAGTCACCTTTGTAAGGCATGAGGAACCAATTTAGAAGTATCAAGCCGTTGGACACCTTGATCCTGCTAGTTAATTACCTATTAAGTATATACGTACGAAAAAGTAGAAGCCAAAGAAGCTATAACAAAAAGAAAAACAATGCCTACGTCATAATATACCTACATAAACTTAGGCAAAAATTCGTGGAAATTACTGGTATAAAAACAAAAGGAATCTTTGCAAACAAAATACCTTTAGAAACTAATGATAAGCAAAAACTTAAAAACGTAGAAATTCTTGGTGACAAAACAAAAGGAATCCTGTTGGAATAAAAATAGCAAAATGACTTAAAAATATATAAATCAAAGCAAGTAAATTAAATAGCTTGTAAATCTTGCAACATTAATTTAGACACACAATAACTTGTCTGGCTTTCCCACTTTCTACTTCATTTTTATTACATCCTGCCTGCTACAAGTAGTAAACAGATTATTAAACAGTTCTAATACAGTTAGAACTTGCTTGTCAAAAAGTGGACGTAATAGTTTTAGCATTCGTAATAAATACATAAGTACCAATATTATAAATGTGAAAGTGTGTTTGTTTGTTTGTTTATTGTGGTCGTGGTTTTTGGTATGGGGACAGTTTGGGGGCTGGAGAGTGACATAATATGGCATCTTTCTATCCTAAAATATCACATTCCCGCGGGATAACGTCGTGTGGTCCACGCCAGCGAAGCTAGTAAGTAGCTATTTAAAAACGTCGCAATAGTCCGTTGCTACTTACTACTATTAGATTAAAGTATGCTAATGTATCTTTACGGAACCTTGTGTTTCCGTTCCTTTTAACCAGAGACTATCCTTTAATAGAGCATCGATTGCGAGAGCGGAGATGATGAATGGTCCTAAGATGTTTCTGTTTAATGCTGAAAATATTTCTTATATTGCCCGCTACGGTCTTATTTTTTGCTCATTATCTCGCCCCATTGCATGCCATTCTGCCGTCGTCGCAGCTCTATTTCGATAATAGCTACGCCTATTTTTGCCCATGAAAGAATTTATACGTTACAGTTATTATATTTAATATAACGTTGCATAAACGTTTGCATGAAAAAGTTATTAAAGAAACTTAAAATGATTACCTATTTTATGGCGTACTATTTCATTTTATGAATACAAATGAATTAATCAAGTTCTAAGTTTAACAAAAATTTGACTTTATCGTTTATGTAAGTTGTATAAAAATTTGCTCCTGCTCGAAAAGGAATTATATCCATCCATTTCCAAAAGTAGCACGTCTTAAACGGAACTGAGTCATGCACGCTCAAAGTTGAATGTTTATATTTTATGAATCACGCGGTGCGCAATGCACCGACGAGACGAGACGCGTTCCAAAGCTAATAATACAAAAACTAGCGGACACCCGCGACTTCGGCTGCGTCATCCGACCCGACGCCGCCCGCCGTCTGTGGCCGTGTCGTGGGTGGTTGACTTAACGGCTTGACCGGAAACATCATTACAACATACAAATACTTTATCCTTTAGGGGTTTTATTCAAATAAACTATGAAAATATTAATGGATAGGTGGTTTTCAACTTAGCAAATACACCATCTGAAACTATTATTTATAAACTGTGTGGGCAAAAACGTTTCATCCTAGAAAGGTTTCGCAATATTTACTTTGAAGAACAAAAATATGTTGAAACACATAAAAAGTAATAAAAAACGTAAATATTGGGACAGTCCCCTACCACGCATTAATTACTGCATCTGTGGCAGTTAATCCCATTCGGGGCATCGGGGCAGGTAGCCACCTAAATTCATTTTATTGTTTTTAACGACGCGACCGAAGCGAATATTGCCCAATAGACCGTCGGAACGCTATTAAGGCTCAATAAATGCCGTTGACGCATACCTTTCTAAATTTCAACGTCAGGGCATGCTCAGGATAATCGAAGTAAGGAGGCAATTTTAGAGCACCCCATTTTAGATCTAAGGGCAGCCGGCACGATAAGGCCCGTTATAACGCCACTTGGTAAATTAAAAAGCATAGTCTAACTTCGGCCTCGCCCGTCGTCGTGGAATTGCGATGCCCATTTGCATTTTCCTGTATGAGACACGCTCCAACTAATGATACGGGCGAACATAACTATTTTATTCCACTGCTATTTTGGTGAGCCACTTTTCGCCTGTTAATGAATTAGAAAAATTGTTTCAGAGCTAAATGTTTTTCGACATGGTACATTTAATATAATAGAGTGTGAAATGAATATGTCAACTCGTTTCAATTAGTTTTGATATTGCAAACTGATTTCAAAACTTTGGTTCAAAAATCGGAAACAATCGGTTACGTTAACCGTTTGTTAGTTGGTTGGTTAACGTACATACCTACGTGATTGGTGTTGGTATGGGTTAATCGACGGTTAGAGTACTGTTGATGAACTCGAGCCTTAGTGGATTTGTTTAGGAAATGTTTCAATTTTAAACGAAAAGCAATAATAGCTTCGATAACCCTGAAAAACTGGGCTAGCCTCTCTCTTTAGGAAAATCGCAAAATAAATCACAAAGCAAAAGCTTAACAACACGCTACCGTCTGTTCTGGCGATCGCTAAAAACGAATATTTCATGCTGGTTTTTTTACCGCGTTCACAATGAAGTGGTGCAAACGAAGATATTGATTTGTTTCTGCTATAAAAATACAATTTCAGCGTTAGTCACGTCCATAATAGAACGGAGTTATGGCCCCAATGTTTTTTTAGAGAACAGTTAGATATTAATAACAATAGTAGGGCTAACCACAGCTAACATAAAACTAATGACAAATCATTGACAAATTGCCAAAGGCTTAACTTAGAACCGAGCGAGACCCATTTTTTTTTAGAATCAAGATGGAACTTAAATAATTATCCCTAAGAAATAGCGTATAATATCAAATAGAAAAACATACAAACCAATAAGTATGCAAGGTTAAATTTTCTCTTTTACTGTCTAAAATATCAAACGTACTCGTAGGTAGGTACGTGATATATGCAGCGTCTAATATGTGTTGTAACTGCGTCGGATCTGTTAACGAACCAATTTTAGCCCCAACACGCGAACATTGGCTCTTGTTGTTACCGCTTTTGGGTTAGCTTGCAATATTTAATCAGTCTGTTTTGCTTTCATCGTTTTCAGACTCTTTGTTTTTGATATTTTTCGTCCATAAAGGGAAAATAAGGTACTAATTGGTTTCGTAGTTCAGACTTTGATTTGCAAAAGTTTATGTAACGTTGTTTACTCTGTTTTGTATAATCAATTTGTATAAATATGACCCCAGATATAATGTTTGCCAATCGGTAATTACAAAGCGATAAGTTTGACAGGGGTTGAATAGAAATTATCTAAATTTCATTTCATTTAACTTGTTTAACAAGTAGTAGGTAGCGGCGCTCCACTAAGTCTGAGTTGACTAAAGGTCGTAGCCCTGGTTGTTCTTAACGTATTCAAATAACGCTCACACTAATAAGACGTTAATAAATATAATACTAAATATTGGACACCATCACATACCTACATTGTTTCAATACCAGACTATATTAGATTGAGCATAGTATTATGGAAATTGGATACAACATCGGGTATAATTACCATTGCACTTGCACCCACACCCGAGGAAATATTGAAAAGTTGGTTTTTAATATTTACCCGACTCTAGCTGGACCTGTCGAGATAGAGGCACTTTGAAAACTGGTGCATACGCCACTCGGCCACGGAGGTCGTCGAATATAATCTGTAAGTAAATAAATAAATTAAAGGCTCGTAGACTAGTTAATTCTGCATGGGAATAATATAGGTACCATACCGCTTGCACATGGACCAATTTTATTGACACTAAGTACCTAGTCATAAAAAATGGTCTCCGTGAAGATAACCATGAATGGATACACGACATGTTTAAGACATGGTGATGATAACCAACCAGAATAAACAGTTACATAGGGGTGGAAAGTATTTAATTCCTGTATTGCCAGAAATAATATATATTTCACAAAAAAACCATCTATATTCGTCCATCATATATAAACTCTAAAAAAGCGTTTTAATTTAGAAATAACAATATCGTCGAGAATGCTGAATGCTGTACTCAGTGAACTAGAAGTTCATATTAAAGTCTAGCCTAGCTTCATTCCGATCAAAACTTCCCAAGAGAGTGAAAATCTCTGCCGGTTTAATCAAAAGTGTACATAAGACTCTACCGAGAACTGTTATTACTTCATTCCTTTTTATCTAATATTAAACAAAATGAATAAACAAAGTTTCTTATGTCAACCGAACTATTAATATAAGTTAATTTTAAAAAAGCTTTTCCGAACCAATAGACCTTAATGGTAAAAATAATGTGGGCTCGAAGATGTTTTATCTGTGATAAAATGCTTATCATGGACAATCTATAGCCATTATGTAGCAATAACATTAAGGTATCCTATGTATATTAATGAAGTATTTTGTATAGTTTTACGTGCTTTTTGGGTTTTATTGTTTGGACCTAAACGTTTTCGACAAATATTAGAGATGTTTATTACTTAAACCAAATAAAGAAACACAAATTTGATTTAATTACGTGCAAAATCTTACGCTTTCAAAATCTTATTGTCAATTAATCATGATCATGATGAATCTGGTTTTAATAGCGCTTTATTTATAAGCATATTATGGTTTAAGGCAAGCCATTATTACCTTTACACATTTTGAATTATGATTAAGCCGATTTCATATTTAATTACCGGCTTCTTTACAAAGGTTTATCACCATTTAACTAGGTGCCTATATTACTTTGCACACAGTTAAATATAGTAATATTAACAATGAAGGTATTATTGTGGCAGAATCATTTAAATTCCGATAAGCACTATAAAATTAGGTAGATTGATAAACCACATGAATAAATTGGACTTCATTAAACCGATTAGTAACTTGATCTTCGCTAGATATGGTTGCACTAATTAATTTGTAATTTAAACAGAGATCGTTTAGAATATTATCTTATTGAGCTTCCTTGCTTATTATCTATATAATGGTTGATAAAACTGCTTTCAATAATTCAATAGGCTATTTGACTGAGGTTTTTATGTATTTTTAAAATGTTATGATTATGACACATGAACCCTTATAGAAATAAGTGCTCTTTATTAAAATAAAACTTGTACTTACAGTAAAGTTGTAGATAACAATTAATCTAAAATATAACAACCCAAAATAAACATCAATAAAAATTCTTAAGTACGAGTACATAGCCAAGGGCGTCAAATTTCTTGAACAGATTTTCTTCTAAAAGTCACATTTAGATAAAATCTTAAAATTTTACAAAGGTCACCCAGCTGACTTAGATGTTAGCCTAGGTCTAGCTGTAAGGTTGATATATTTGCAAATAGAAGATAAACTTTAAATTTTTGCAGAAAAACTGTAATTTTGTCTATATAATATAATCTATGATACTATTTAATTTAAAATAAGGTACATGGATCTTTTTCTGAAACGTATTTTATTCTTTTCGTGTATTAACAATATTTCTTCCCACAGCATACACACAGAATGTTGGCTCACAATATTCACCACACCACCGTTTAAACAATTCTTAAACTCTGCTACAACTTCTGATTAAAGAACCGCAAACAAAGCCAAGTGGGACTTTTCAAGGGATTGTGCGTGCCTGAAAACAATCTGCGGTGGTATTTTTAGTATGTGCCTTCATGCACGGTCCCGTAGTTACAGTAGTAGCGAGCACTAAATTTGTTAAATTGGCTTAATGGCTTTAGCGTGTAGGTACCTAGCTCCCGCCGTAACGCTTACTCGAGCTTTCAGCGTTTAATACGCCCGTTTTGTAATGAATATTCGAGCATACATTTCCAAATTCAAATTAGACATGCTACCACGCTTTGATGAGATTACATTTTGAACTGATAATACTCCCTGCACTATCAACGATGGTTTACCAATATACATTGCGAACATTGGTTTGAGAGCAATGAAATGCAAGTCCGCACATAACTTAAAGTTAGGCATCCTTAACAATGTGACACTTTAATTTGAAAGACAGCAACCATTTAATTATTGTTTACATTTGCAAGTAACAGAATTTGAATTTCATACATGGAGTTTTCCAAATAACAGTAGGTTACCTACACATACAGAGCTTTAGAGCATCTAGAAGGCTTTAATCACATTTAAATTATAAATAGTCCAACTTTGAAACTCCAATAGAAAAGGACTTCAGATACTTTCAAAGCAAGCTTAGTAGGCTAATTGAAATGAAAATGAGAATCTTATAAAGGGGTTACTGAATGCGACCAGCGCCGGCCGGATTAAAATACAATCAGCCATTAACCCACATCTCACCCTCGTTAACACCCCACTTTTTAACTCCTTTGACAACAATATAAAATAAATATCTTACAGATAATTCGAGAGATAATACTCCATTAACCTAAGCTAGAAATTTTGCTTTGAAGAAGTGAAATGAATTAACTTTTCAATAAAACAAATTCTTCCCGAAACGCGATTAGGGGAATAAATGGAGAGGCATTAGAACTTTCCAAACGGCAGCTAGGATTTAGTAAGTAAAAGGTAACTCGCACTGCCACTGGAGAGTTACGACCCAATAGAGTTCTACTTAGGAACACGTGCCTAGGTATAAAACGGAATAATCTGCGTTAATCTTGCTTGTTTACGTCAAACTTCTCTTTTACGATGAGTTTGCAAATGCCATCATAAAAACACTTGAACTTAAAATTAAGTAATTTGAATAAAGGCATTGATTAAAATAAGTCTTTATTCTCGAGGGTTATGTTATATACATGGAATACTTTAATGAAAATCTATTTTATCATTGGCTAATGAAGATGTATCGATAAGAGCGAAACAGGCGTTGACGGAAATCCGATTAGAGCAAGATCGTGTGTTAATTTATTCACGTGGAGCTCCTTGCAGTCTCAATCTGAGCGGTGCTTTTACCGTGATTTGTTTATACATTGATTGGCCAAAAGCTAATTGCTATTGGACCTTTTGATGTAGCTTTGAAATATAATTTCAGACACATAATGCGAATGTACGGAACGTACCAATGTGGGAACGTAGTAAAAAACAGCTACGGAATCATTAAAGATTAGGAGTTTGACTTAGAACATAAATGTAACAATACATAATATATGTGAAAATGGTTTTTCTACAGTCACTAGAAATTACTCTAATTTGTTAAATTTAAAAAAATTAACAGTCCTCTTTTCATCAGATCGCTAAACAATCCTATCCACTATTTGAATTTGATTTGTCGATATAGGTACGAATACCTAAATACGTACATCGTACCTACGAGTAGGTACTTACATTTATAACCATATTTACCTAGATAGGTAGGTACTATAAGTTTGATAGTTATTAATTAGTATTAGCGTTTCTAGGTTTTTCACAATCCCATTTAAAATGTTAGAGGAGGACTCACATTTTACCACTCTCGAAGTCTACATATATTTCAAACGAATGACTTTAAAAAAAAATGTTTTAAAAACCTCACTGTCATTTGTATAAATTAGATTTAAAAAGATGTTTGGTTTCGGTTCCATGTATGGTCAGGTCAGACTTCCTTATTTTAATTGTTTTATTATTGTGTAAAAATTGTAAAGTGGTTCTCAGAATACATCTACCTACCAAATTTCAACTGTATAGTCCTAATAGTTTCGGAATAAAGTGACTGTGACATGCGGATGGATGGACAGACAGACAGACATGACGAATCTATATAGGTTCCGTTTCTTGCGTTACGGATTCCTAAAAATTTTACCAAAGGCCTAACTGGATTACACGCAGACGAAGTCACGGGCATCTACTAGTGCTTCTAATCATAATCAAATTATAATCTATCAAATAAAGAGCTGCGTAAAAACTTAAAACGTAAGCTATGGGTTTTTAGAGTTTACAGGTCAAACCGATTTACCGATTTCGAACTTTCAATTGAAGAAAAACCATTTGTCTAGAGAAGATAAGATTTACTCGAGCAAAGAATTGGATCGTAAAAAGTTTTAAACATAATGTGGTTAGAATCCCATTATTGAAATCATTTATTTGTAAAGCTTGAAAGAAAAAATAGTTTAATATTTTTATACTTTTTAGTATCCAATAAAGTTTTAATTGATAAGATTACATTCATCATGTGGATGATACCTACATACATTTCAGTCGAGTCGATATTGTACTGTTGTATGGAACAGCTGATTTTTTTTTCGTTTTTCCGTGGTTGGCCCCACAGTAAAAATTGTTCGTGTTGATGCACACTACGTACGATAAACTCATCATCACCTAAAATCTTTCTGCTTATTAAAATTTAGTGGTGTTAAATGTTAACTGTGGGGCCAACCACGGAATAGCACAAGACTGAAATGTATAGCTGTTTTTTTTGCGATTCCGTGAATGACCCCATAGTAAAAAATATCGTATTGATAGACACTATCATCCCCTAAAAATTTTAAATAAAAATGCCTGTGTTTTAAAGATTATCAAATCAAATCAAAAACATTTATTTAGCACAGTCGAGCGACAAATTATTATATGAAACCAGAAAAAAACTTTTTTTTAAATTTATTTCTTTTATTTATTTATTTTATTTTAGCTTAAGGAACATACAGCCAGTGGTAGTAACAATATAGTGCAATACAGATTAAAATGATAACCAAATTAAATTGGCCAGATTATCTTAAATCAACAACTTAAGTTAAAACAAATTTAAACAACACAAATAAACGACAAACAATATAAAAAAAGAAAGATAGTCCCACGCACGATTTTACCAAAAGGGGCCTAGTTCAGCATAATATGTCAGTGTTTAAAAACTGACGCTGGTTTTCAACTAGATACCTTTTCCTTGACATCCGAATATTAAGTAGAATGTAAATTGGTAAAAAAAAAATACTTCTGTATTATTATAAAGTAACTAAATATTAATCGTGGCTGTCTGACACATGACAAGTATCCTGTAATAATACTCACTAGACAAACCCAGCCCAATGTATGTAACAATATTGTTGTTGAAAATATTAAAGTTGCATAAATTGCATTGTGAATGCAAAAAAAGTAAAAACAATATTATTGTACCAAAATAAATATTTTTAATTTTTTCATTCAATGAAATGACACCCAATTATTTTTACGGCTAAAACTTAAATAGTTTATTCAGATTGAACGTTAAACTCTACGGTTATGGGATGCTGGTATATTCAGTGATTGCTAAGCGAAGGGATAGAGTCCAATCGATTTGTCTTTACTGCCAACAAGAGGGTCCGATAAATGCAAAATGATTTTAGTTTAACAATACGAAAACTTTTAATACGATACCTTATAGCCCATTTATAGCTAGATCGGATAGGCCGTCTGCCGTTCGAGACCTCCATGGGCCACTTCCTAGACCGATCAATGCCTGTCGGCAATAGTCGAAAACTGTCTTTGAGGCTACAAACGACACGACACTAGCAGTAATTGATAGGCGTTAGTTTTAGTCGGTAGTTCCGGTCGATAACTGTCGACATTGGTCCGCGCTACCCAGCGGCCACACAATATGCCTGCGTTAGCCGTCAGTCCTACTGTGTGGCCTGTTGCGTGCGGCAAATGACAGGCCATTGCCAACAGGCAGACTGATAGCTGATAGTCTGTGGGGCCCTTTACTTTGCAGCGCTCGCGTCGGTAGCGAAGTTGCGAAGCAAGGGCATCATTGCGAGGCGCGAGGGCGATAGTGTAAGTGAGCTATTACAGATAAGGAAGTGCACAATATCAAACTTTTTTTTTATCCACACCGGGGTAGCACTTAGCCTTCATCACACCTGATGATAAGTGGTGATAAGGCTGAAGGTGGAAGCGCACTACTTCCGGAATCCTCAATCACTGAGGAACTGGCTATCTTATCTCTAACTGCCGGAACACAATATTGCTGAAAACATCAGTGTTATGGCGTCAGACTTAGATACGATGGTGGTAGCTAGCCAAGCGGTCTCTAACCTCTGGTTCTGAAATCAGTGGTATGAAACACTAGATTAAGAGGCAGTTAAAAACTGTGATTTAAAGTGAAAACTACTACTCTTTCAAGACATTGTCACGACTAAATGTCAAATTTAGTCTTGTTTTAGTGCCTACCTAAACACCATGACGAATAAAAAGCCACTAAATTTGACAGTTAGTCGTTAAGTCAAAGACAAAAACAAAACCAATGATCTTCGGTGCCTTTTCAATTAAAAATGATAGAAAGTGACAGGACTAATTTTAGTTTAGTTTAGTTAGGCGTATGCCGAATCGACACCATTATGTATGTACCTAAATATGTAAGTGTAAAAGATACTTGTTTTTTCTATCTCCAAAAACTGTAAAAAACAAGTTGAGGTTTTCTCAATTGGGATAAAATGTCTCATTTATTACTTACTGATTATTTTGTTCTTGAATAAATACTTAGTCATTAATTTCACTTATTGGCTAAAAGCCAATTAAAATCTTCGTTGGTAAATAATTCCGGCGATTCAATATTATAACGTTATTTTTAGAGTTTGACAAATTAATATGAGACTATTTTAAGCCAGAAACGAAAAATGAGTAGGTGTACCGCGGCACAGGCTCCGCAGGGACTACGCAAACATCCTTCATGCCACATCCGCCTTTGTAGAATTCTAATAAATGGAATTGTGTTAGCGAAAGTACCTTGTGGGATTAAAACAATGAATTACGCTTAGTACAAAATCGGCCGTTATCTCATTAGCATAGAGAAAGAAATAAATTTATTGTAAGTCATGTTTTTTTTCTTGTTAAAACAACTTAAAAGTTGTTTTGCTATTCTTTGATTATTGTTAGGTACTACTGCTAAACTAAATTCAATGTGAGGGCTACCAAGTGTCAATTATGCGCTCATAAGGTATTAACAACATCTAGGTAAATGTTTACCCCGGAAAAATATCTTATTCTTGCGGTTCAACGCGTACAAAGTCGCGGGCGGCCACTAGTAATATTGTACTAATGTAGGTTCTTGGTTCATTGTTATATGAACTGAATAAATGAATTTATTTATAAGGTAGATAAGTTAATTAGATGTTAGCTGGATATTGTCAAGCAACCGCTTGAAAAAAACTGCAGATATGGCAGATATTGTCAAAGGGCTGGGTGTGAATTAGTAAATATCCAAACGTATCTAACGCGTTTGAATAAAATTTTGACTGTAATGGCAACGAAATAAAATCCAGAATATTATTTTTAACGTGATTTCGAAAGTTATGTTTACCTTACACTAGGGGTGGGAACTGTAAACGTTAACAAAACGGTTCGAACCAAGTTTAGTTAATAACATTTATCAGGCAAAATGCGGCGGTTGTCCATTCTAATAAAGTACCTTCTTATCGTTTTTAAATTGAACACACATACATGTTTTATTCCAGAATTGAGAATAGGGTCTTAATTAAATCAAAATAAAAAAATAAATAAACAAGGAGTAAAGACTACTTTACACGTATTTTTCATAAGCCATTCTGAGCGTGACACAGAAGTGTAAAGGCATAAATTCAGCCTGCAAATTGCAATATACAGTCATCGGCACGTCAAATATGAGTCGTGCACATGTTGATGCGACGTGTGAAGAAATACTAAATGAACGCGCATGCTTACAAATGGAAAATAAGGGCGATTTTTAACCGCCTTCCGAAAAGAAGGAGTTTGCTAAAGTTTCACTTTATTTTTTTTTATAGAGGTTGAAAGACTAGGTATAAAAATTTACGCATTTTCAATCTCTTATTATATATGATTTTTATAAGTTATTTTTACTTACCTATTTGCATTCACAGTGCAATTTTTATTATTCAAAGAAGTACTTATTTATTAGAAAAAAATGAAGTAAGAGTTAGGTATCCGTCTTACAACTAGCTTCGACTGCGTTTGTAAGTGCAATCTTTGTAAATAAGTATATTTCTGCTGTGCGTGAGTATGTAACTGAATTCCTCCGAAACTGCTGGACCGTTTCTAATGACTTTTTGTGTGTATTCAGGTGGATTCGAGAATGGTTTAGATTTACAATTGGACCTGGTAGGCGTACTGCCGAAAGGGCAGTACGAACGAAGTTCATCGGATCAGCTAGTAAATTATCTACTCTACTCGACAGAAGCTGAATTAAAAGCACCGAATTATCAGATTTTAGTCTGGTACAACATAAAGTATTAACTGTTAGACTCTTATTAATTTTAATTATTGGAAAATAGTTTAAAGCACTTATTAAAATAAAAAAGTGCTTCAAAAAGCAACGATATCCACTACACTTTTAGGCATCATTCACATTTCATAGTCGGTTCGATGTGAACGAGAAATTTTACTTGTTGACTTCCCGAAAATTACTTGAAGTACTCATCAATTCAAACAACTTTTACTATGGGAACAACTCTGAAATGGCGAAAAAAAAACTGCTGTTCCATACTAATTTTCAAATCAACTCGATTGAAATGTATGGAACAGCTGATGATGTATACATGTGATTCTTCGACATAGCACGTAGCCCGCTAATGTAGCCGCAGAATGAGCGACAGATGCGCATAACTATTTTATTTTTACCCTTAGTAGGTAGGTAACTTACGAGACGCATGTGCTGGGGAAGTTACCAGTTTCTCTTACATTTTCTAAAACTACATTGTCTTAGAATAGTGAAAAATCTATAACAGATAATTTTAGCGATACCTAATAACGTCATTGCTTAAAATGTAGAGGTAATTCCAAAGAAAAATCACGAAAGATAAATTTTGAAGACGTACAATTGCAATAGATAAAGTGAAATCAAAGTTTTTCCAAGTCTTACAATATATTTTCAGCCAATAAATACCTGACGTGCGCCGGCCGTCGCTACAGACACTTTACAAATTCGGCCCCTAAGTGAACTTCCGAGAGCGCGCCGCCGCCCGGGCCCGCTCGAGTATTTTCACACGAAACCATTATTTAAACGAACCAAGACGTATACACAATGCGGACTACTTACTAAAATACGAGTAGTTTAATTCCTTTACTACGATGACAAGTTTATTTATATTAATAAAAAATAATCTAACCTTTTAAGTACCTCATCAAGTTTATTTATTTTTAAACGTTCTTATCGAATATCAAATTACAAATTCATTCCCTCGACTAGACGGGTTCGCAGACTGACAAGCATTTTGAAGTTGAATATGGTTCGCAGACGATTTGCGTAGAAAAGTGAGCGAGAAAAAAAAACAAAACTTAAATTTCAACTAAAAACTAATTGTTTACAAATGAACCGCGAACGTTCCACAAATTTTGGCCGAAGTATGCGTGGAAATGCTTCTCTTGAAATAGCTGACGTTCGCCCGCTGTCCAGTCGCAGACAGTTCACAAATTTCGGAGCTAAGTGAAGTTCCGGGCTCGCGCCGCCGCCCCGCCCCACGCGCGGAATGCACCACATTCCCACACGGAAACATTTTTTATTAAGTAAAAGCCTTATTTATGGAACAGCGAAAACACGAACCGCAGCCTGTAATTTAGAGAGTACCTAGGTATATTAAACACGCTGATTAGTCAGCGCGGAGAACGTGGAGTGAGGTAAAGAAGACGTCTGGTAACTGTTTAAAACTCAATTCTATTTTTAGCACTCGTTCAAAAGTTAATTTTATATTTATTAAATTGTTTATATTTGTGAGGAGTCCGTGGCGCAGTGGATAGCGCGCTTGGCCTGCGATCGTTGAGGTTAAGCAACGTTCGCAATGGTCGGTCACGGGATGGGTGACCAAAAACTTTTCATCTCGAGCTCCTCCGTGCTTTGGAAGGCACGTTAAGCCGTTGGTCCCGGCTGCACTTGCAGTCGTTAATACCCACCAATCCGCACTGAGCCCGCGTGGTGGGTCATGGCTCAATCTCCTTATTCATCCATAAGGAAGGCCAGTGCCCCAGCAGTGGGGACATTAAATGGCTGATGATGATGAAATTGTATTGCCTCAACTTTACAACAAGAATTTTTTAATAGCTTATGTAGTTTTTAGAAATAAGAAATTTTTTGTAACGATAAATTTTTGAGAATCCTAAAAAGAGTTTTCTGAGGTATTATAGATTATAGAAGCCAGTTAGGTAGACTTAGACCGAGTTCAACGACTGATATATAAGCAAGGTTTTAAAAAGTCACACTAACCAAAATGTGCTCTAGGAAATTGTTGAACTTAAAGGAACATAAGCTTTGTTCTTTCTTTCTTCTTTCTTTCTTTCTTTGGTTATCGATTGCTTGTCACCGTCATCTATTTGGACTTTTCGATATTATTCTGTGCTTTTAGGTTACTAAAAATGTTACGTAAAATGCAACACGATATGAACTTTATTCAAGAACATAATAATTTGTTAGATGAATTTGAATATTTTTAACAAATATTCAAACACGCACCTCTTACATTCCTTACAAGACGAAACACGCTTCTATCCTTTGTCTTTTTGGCATTTTTTGTTGCATCCATTTTTTTTACTTTCGACAAGATCTGCTTAGGTACCTACTTACCAACTAATTCCATAAGTGCCGATTTTTGAGTCACCACAAATGTGTTTATTATTAATAATAATAACATTAGAGTATATTTTAATCAAGTAGGTAATTACACAATGATGGTGAGTTAACTTGGACCTTAAAATACCAGTTGTAGTTAATAGAGAAACACTAGTTTAAAAGTAAAAATCCTTCTTCTATATAAAAACAAACCCATTACTTATATTTAATAATAATAACAAACGAAACTCGTTGTAATAGTGATTGATTTCAATTTCATTATTTGTTGTATTCCGCTAACTGTTACTGTTACCTGAAGTTGCAATTGTTTCCTTTACGAGAAAATTTTGGCTTTGATCCAAAGTCTGATTCTGCGTTATCCTGTAAAAAAGCAATAAAAACATATTATTATGCGCTTTCCCTACGATCATAAAATATCTAATGAAGACCTTAGATTAGAAAATGAAGTTCTTATTTTAGAACTGCGACTGTGACACGTAACTTTATATTATTATGCTGCGGTATAATATCGTTTCGTTCCTTATACCCATAGAGAAACATGATTTGTTATATGAATTTGAAGATTTTTAACGAATTTTGCACGCACCTCTTACACTCCAAGGCGAAACACGCTTCCAATCCTTTGCCTTTTTGGCATTTTTTGTTGCATCTGGTTTTTTTTTATCTTTCGACAAGATCTGCGTACCTACTTACCAACTAATTCCATAAGTGCCGATTTTTTAGTCACCACAAATTAATAATAATAAAGACTTATTATTAATAATAAAATTAAAGTATACTTAACAGTAAAGATTAATATTAATAGTAACTTACACTGCTAGTCTCCATTATCTAAGTGGACGAACTAATTATGTTACCTACTCTCTTCTGGAAGCTCGTATAGGTATTTTTATCTTTGGGTCTTCTGTACAGTGGACTTCATGCCTTTACAGGTTGTCACACTAAGCTCACACTATTCAATGATATGACAAGTGATGCTCGTTTACTCCAAAATATCTGAAAAAAATATCTTTCTTCCGACTAGTATTAAATGCCAGAGATTCATAAGATCACAAAAGAATCGTATAACTTAATAATTTTAAAATAAATATATTAAGAGGTTCAAGGTATTACAAAATTTATGAGTAAATTATAAAAAGGAGTCTCCAATCTTATCTAAAGGTTTTTATTGTAAGTAAGTTGATAGGTTTGGTAATATGCAGTTAATTTAAAATTTGTATTCTTATGAGTTATTTTAGTATGTAATGATATTTTCACACTTATGCTCTGAAATGTTAATATTATATTTGAGAAAAGAATGCAGTACGTGGCACTTTTCCGAGGTAAACATTCTAAATTTGAAAATCACTGCAGTAATGAATTTCAGTACTTACTTACTGCACTGATTTTAGTGCAGTAAGTAAGTACTGTAATTCATTACTGCAGTGATTTTCTATGGTACTACCAACTTTTTTTCTTTACTTTTTCTTTAGGTATTCCTGTGTATAAAAACAGAAAAAGCAAAGGGACATTTGCACCATACAGCCACATTATTATTTTATCATATTAGCTTAACTTTTTTTTAAATACGGTGCGCACAGAGTATATTACTTCGTATTGTACCACAAGCGCTATGTACCCTTAGCACCATGAAGCTCGACTTAATACTGAGGTAACTGGAGAGTGCAGTACGATAAATTTTTTGTGACCACAAATTACACAGTGGCTGACTTCCGTCTCACCTACACTTTAAAAAAATACGTATGGTCATATGAGACAACTGACAGCCACTACATACTAAATGTCAAATTTGCTGGTGTTCACTTTTTTATTCAGGGTGAGAACTCCAGTTACCTCAGTATTAAGTCGAGCTTCATGCTTAGCACGAACATCAATCGAAAAAACAAAATGAGATTTATCATAGACAAAATATCCTTTACGAGTAATTTTGTATGGGAAATATATACAGCGCCATCTACCGCCCAGAAGCGGGTATTGAAGTTGCGCATTTTAGTAGCAAGTAGTAAGTATCACTAGGATGTATGACCGTTCGACATGGCCTCACAAACCAATATTAAAAAAACGGCGGGAATGATTTTCAGCGATTAATTAAATATCAATACAGTTTATATTGTGTAATAAATTATCAAAATGAGTTCTGCCAATGAAACATATACAGACATTGTATGTACCTACTTCACCAAATTTGAGAGCAGAAGCAAAATTAATAACAGAAAACTTACTGCCAGTAAAATCAAAAGAAAGATATATAAAAACCTACGATCTGATTTGGAAAAGAGAAAAAAAGGCGCATACGTTTTCGGAATCTGTGTTGTTGGAGTCTTTAATTGATACATCATTAAAAAAATATTATTATGGGCGATTTATACATAAGTGTGCCCGGGAAAACAATAACGTTTACATTTAATAATTGCCCGAACATGTGTGATATAAATTTTAATAAATATTATTTAGTTAAACAGTTTTTTTTATTTCCTCGCATTTCTTGAGAAAAGCACTATACAAGCCTTGTACGGTAAGCAAATTACCTTGCCTCGAATGATTAAAGCCCTCGCCTGCGGCTCGTGCTTCAAACCATCCTCGACAATGTAATTTCTTACTTACCTGTCCTCGGCTGTAATGTACTATTAACTAAAATATGACGATATGATATAAATTAATTACGACAGCATATATGCCCTTTAAGGTTTTGATCTACCTACATAATTGGTTGTGATATTAAATATCCATTAGGCTTTATAACTTGTCTAACACTTAACTCGGATGGTTGATCAATCAAATTGAATCCATAATTTATCTGAGTCAGTAAGTTCACACCGGGGGCTAGCTCTTTCGTAAATTGGCCTGTAGCGCAAGTTTCTCGGCGTAAATGATATCTCGACTCTATAACATCCGTGCCCTCACAAGAGACCACTGAACAAGGAACAACAAACTTAACTCTTGAGCTCTAAGGTCGACATTCCCTGAGCGAAAAATAAAAGATTCCTGATTGTTACCCCAAGGTGATGTTTGTTTAAGGCCAAAGTAGACTTATCACATGCGTAAGGAGAGATTAAGTATTTGTTTGCTCAGGGAGCAGCTGATGTGTGTGTTTTTGTGATATAGTAGGTACAGTTATCAAGAGTGGATGATAGTAATTCATTTTAAATCTGATAACGGTGAAATATATAATTGCGCTGCGGTATTTCTGCTCAAATTGCAGTTCTGAAATCAACTTAAAATTACAAAGTTATGATGTTGCAGTGGAGCGTTTTATCGTTTATTTTGTTTTGATGCAATGAGCCATATTCTACGTTGCTGATTAATCTTTGAGCAATGACAGTTATTCTCACAGTCCATAGACTGCTTTGACTGCTTCTATAAACATAAAAATTTGCAATGGTAGGTACCTAAGTATACTGTTAGCACAGCTTGTGACGTATTTACCGATGAAAATGAGAGAATAATCTTGGTTTAGAGTTGGTCAATTGTACTGGAATATGCTTGTAATATTATTTCGATCTAATAAACACACTATTATGAAATAATGTTGTTCAAAAAATAAATGGTACTAACACAAAATTACAGCAAATCGGTTGGACATAGATCTATATCTATTTTGCAAGACAAGACTGAAGCAACTGAAGTGTGAATTTTTATAAGAAGCTTTGTAAACGTTTTGAACAATCCCTATATAAGAGACCTTCTTTCTACGAAGTACTTACTTATATCTTGAAACAATTTTTCAAAGTAGGTTAGAAGAACCAACAATCATAGTCTACAAAGCCGAGTATTTTTCTAAAATTCATACTTACTTACATCAAATTTTTGTGTTAAGTATCAATTAAGTAATTAATAGGTAAGTATAAAGATTTTTTACGAAGATTATTAAACCAAACTTTTAGGTAACAACTGCCTATATATTTGTCTAATTGACTGTATGTATGAATGAGTAATACACGCGTTGTGGTGGAAGTGTGTCAAACAGTCACCACTCGCTGTGTAGCTAAACTCAATGCGTAGGATCGAACAAGTCCTGACTTGAATTCTGCTATGGCATTGAAATCTCACCGATTTTAATAATAGTAGCTTACGGACTCAATGCTTTGAAATGCGGAGAAAATGTTGTGCAATAATATTAATAACAAGACTCAGTTAACAGCTCATGCAACGATTATTAGGTATTGCAGTGCCGGACATGAAATAAATTGTTTTATTTATAAACGGCTCGTTAATGCAAAAGTTTTTTCTGCACTGTTAGGTAGAGTAATAAGAAAGTCAACTTCATAATCAGGTCAGTTGGTCACTACATGTTTCCTTTTTTTAAGATTGGTATGGAATTTCGGCAAAATGGATCACATACCCAAGCCAACGCGTTATGAGGATTAACGATGAGAAATCTAATATTCATACTCAAGAAGTAGCCATAAGCAGAGACTTCCACACATTTTTGCATCATTACTGCGTAGTAAAATTAAGTAGGTAGGTACTTTTTGTAGGTAAGTAAGTATAAATAAAATAAAATAAATAAATAAATATTGGACACCATAACATACATTGTTCCAATAAATAGCTTAAGCACTAGTATTATGGAAATTGGAAACAACGACGAGTATTACCATGTACATCCAGACCCGAGGAAATATTGAAAAGTTCGTTTTCAACATTTACCCGACCGTGGATCGAACCCGGGACCTCTGGAGATAGCGGCACCTTGAAAACCGGTGCGTACACCACTCGGCCACGGAGGTCGTCATTCTAACAAACCCGCCTTCAAAGAAAACTGCAAGCAAAAACTCACTTCTCATAAACACGTAAAAATGAAAATAAATTGAATCAATATTTATCGATTCCTAGGACGAAAGTGCGGGACTTTTTCTAATTAATCTTGGAACTTACTGATCTGATTAAAGTCGGTGCCAAGCCATATAGGTAGATACTTAAATGTATTTGATAGGTCAATTCACAGCACTCCGCGCATGAGTTTTTTTTTTTTTGAGTTGAGAACCTCCTCCGTTTTTTGAAGTCGATTAAAAATGTTTTATTTTCATGAACCAGATTACTTATTAAACATTTAATCTTAAACGTCCATTTATATTAATCGTGTATATCTTTATCTATTACAGAAGCAATACAAACGAGATCATCGGTTTACAATTGTACTGAGTTAATTTAGCGTAAGCTGCGTTCGCCAATAGAGTTTAATGTTTAACTGGCGTAAGAGTAGGTACGTATTTAACTAGTAGCTATTAGAGCCAAGTAATTACATTAACGATATTAACGAAGTTTGCTCCAGACGAGTTACATGGGAGGCCCTGTACTTTCGCTCTGCTCTGCTTGATCGTGGGAATTCATAGTCTGATAAATTCTGTAAATAAAACGTATTTACAGAATATAGGTAGGTATATTATCTGGACGAGGGTTTGGCCAGAGCGAACCTACTATTTAATGGTCTTTAAATATTAAGGGGCTGACAGACTATCAGTCCGCCGGCAGGCCGCCTGCAGTCCTCGATCGAACAGGCCGCCTGAAATTCGGTTTTTGTATGTAAAGCTGTGAGTGTGTGGCCAATTGTGGCCTACTAACAGGCGGACTGATAGTCTGTGTGTGGGGCTCTTTAGTAGAGTTCCCTTGCGTTACAATAATTTGTGAAGAGGATTTTTTCCACACAGAAAAAAATAGATTAGTTACTGTTGAGTATGTATACTCTACGTTAATACAGAAAAACGTTGTTTATATAATTTTGCCGCTACATAATGCATAAAATAAAATAAACATGTAGAAGTCTAATAGTCTAGTATAATTTGTTTTGCAATTTAAGGGGCATGTAGATGTCCTCAGTTGAAACAGTTTTTCTCAAAAACTATTTAAGATGTGGCGGTCTTAAAATATACGGGATTATTTTGAATCCACTGGCCAAATTTTTGAGTTCGACTCAGACAGAATCGGTAAGTTAACAACTTAATCCTAAACATGGGTATATGTATGTGTTTTTTGACCTTTCGTAAAAATCATACTGATCACGTGATTGATTTAGTATGGGATGTTCAAAATTGTTTGTCGTATTTCGACCCATGTTTCTAGGAGAAAGTTATTCACTTACCGATTCTGAGTCGAACTTAAAAATTTGGCTTAATGGTTTCAAAATAACCTTGTATGTTACTTTTTTGACTTTTCGATGATACATAAGTGGGTACTTACTTAAAAATCCCTATAAATTTTAATTTTTTCACTTTAAACAATATTTATACTCCTCGACAACGCGGATGTCGAGGTGTTAAAATAAATAAAAGGTTACCTACTATTTTTTTAGATAAATACTTCCTCTTTGAAAGTTCTATGAATAGACCGTTTGACATTTTAAACACAAGGGATTTACATATTGCTATGAGTCAGAGATATCACCACAAAGCTCGTTTGCATAGCGATAAACCTCCGCGACAAAGGAACGAGGTTGAATCGACAGGTTAATACATGTCTGAGGCCCGTCGTGTGTGCGTTACTCGGTTGTCTGTTGTGTTCGTCACACAGAGATAAGCAGGGCGAAGTGTTTCACACTAGCATAGTGCAACAGCATATGCAGTATAGGCAGGATGCAATGCTAATTTTATTCAGGTTGGGCTAGAGAAAAGGAAAAGTTTTTAAGTAGGTAGGTAAGTAGGTAATTTCTGAGAGCGCTTGCATGATCATAATATTAAAATGCACCAGAACGCAACATAAACAAATATTTTTACGCAGCGTTGTTACTTCAACTCAAAAGAAGATGACGTTTTTCATAAATTGTTCTCAAAAGTATGTAAGTAGGTACCTAATTGTACAAAATGTTTGCGTCTTCTTTTAAAATTGACAAAACTGTCGCCCAAAGATTCTTCTTTCCAGGATCTGTTGTGTTCCTCTTGCTCTAAATCTTTGAAAGATATTGATTACATTATCAATAATTTAATAACGACGAGTATTATTAGTAGGGAGGGCCTATCTCATTGGTATGCCTTGGCAGCGATGCCATACAGCAGCCGACGCCAGTCAAAAGATGTCAAATTGTATCACACACAACGACACAACACTCCTAGCCTTTGCCATGGCATCCTTATGAGATAGAACACATAATGTCATTCTAAATTTCGTTTTTAAAACCGCTTAGCCTCTCCGCACACGAGCCACTGACCACAACCACAAAACGCCACCACCGACCTATTTCCTGTAGTTTTCATACATTTTATATGAACTTGCCGCACACGTATGACGCCCGCCCGCCGATGCCGCTATATACTCCGTTATAGTCGTCACTTGTTTCTTCTTCAGGTGTGTCCAACCAACTGCAAATAAAATAAGTTATTTAGTGCCTTTGAGATCGCAAATGAGATCGTCGCGAAAAAAAACTGTTTGCTACTCCTAAATGCCGTACGAATGCAGGTAAACGATCTCCAATGTACCGCTTAGTGAATATGTACAACAATATGTTGAATGATATCGACATAGGTATTTTCTGAAAAAAGAAATAAGTTTAAAACTATGTTATTAAAAAATAAGAATTTAATGATTTTAATATATAAGATGGTGTAAAACAAACTGCAAATAGAGCAGGAGGTGTTCAGGTCAAGTGAATAGAACTTAAAAAAAATAGAAAAAAATATCCCAAATTTTTTTAATATTATTTAATTTTACGAAAATTCTAATATTATTTTTTGATATCAATCCAATATGTACAATACCAAACGTTTTAATAAAATTATTTAATTTTACGACGAAAACAAGTAATTTCAGAGCGCACGCGGGCTGGGCGCCGCGGTCATCAACCCCGGCGGTCCAACAGCTGATCGGCCAGCCGCTATAGCGATACTCCTACCGCGCTATTGTATGCGCCCGATAGCTTCCGGATTATCGTTTACCTGTCTCGTGGTTAAATAAGTAATTTTGTTTTTACGTTCGGTATTATGTTAATTATTGAATTGATATCCATAGATAATATTAGATTTTTTTGTAAAATTTAGTAAAATAAAAATATTTTAGGGATTTTTTTTCTATTATATTTACGTTCTAAACACTTAACCTGACCAACCCCTGCTCGTTTTGCAGTTTGTTTCAAAACATCTTATATATTATGCGCAACTATTCATCATACATAAACAGTTTCCCCATTAGCAGATAAATTTATGTAACACAAAAAATGTAATGAATCTCAACATTATAGTTATATTATAAGTAATTTGTGGCTTACGGTGTTGGTTTTGCAATTATGATATAATTTTAGTAATAGTGTTAGCTTATATATTGTAAAACTGTTTGTTTGCCCAAATAATCTAAAAAAAAAAAAAAACACACGTCCAAATCCAAACACACGCACGGAAGCCGCGCGTGGCGAACGACTTGCGCATCAGTTAGTGCGTCACACTTATTTATTTGATTAGACGTCTGTCGCGAGCGTGCAATGAATGTGCAAGGAAGGAATGTGAATGTGCAAACTGCTCGCCACGCGCAGCTGCCTCGCGTGTGTTTGGACAAACCGATTCAAGTGGCGGCGTTTGTGCACAGAATAACTAATAGGTGCTAATAGTTAATTTTGTGGCTGTCGCGTGTGGCTCGTGTGCGTCAAGACGGTTTAATAAAATTCCGTGCTTCTGATTAACTTTATACATATTATTACCATGTGAAATAACATACTGGCACCAACTACAATAGCCAGCCTGTAGAACCACGTACTAAGATTCAAATTGTTCAACAATTCGTAAGTTGTTACCGCTTCGGCTCCACCGAATGTGCTTAGTTATGTAACTAGTAACACCATGTCATTCATCGCCTTCAATAACTAAAGCGTAGTTTCACAGTTGCTTTGCTAGAATGAGCTTAGGTAGATGTTGTCACGTCTCGTATTAGAGAAATGTAGGCATTTTCTTAACATCGAGAACATTTCCGGTCACAGTAACCTTGCAAATATTCATGTAATTTGTATGTTGTTACCGCTTCGGCTCCACCAAATGTGCTTAGTTATGTAACTAGTAACACCATGTCATTCATCGCCTTCAATAACTAAAGCGTAGTTCCACACTTGCTTTGCTAGATGTTGTCATGTCTCGTATTACAGAATTAATGTAGGCATTTTCTTAACATCAAGAACATTTCCGCTCACAATAACCTTGCAAATGTTCATATATACAGATTGTTTTTTTTTCTGTTTTCAACTGTTTTTAAACAGATTATTATCGATGTAACGAGGTAAAACATTGGATTAGTGAGAATTACAATTCTCTTTCTACTTAAGTACCATAGTATGTATTTCGTCTAAGCGAACTGAAATTTTCTTGCAAATGAACTCAAACTTTTTATGAGATATAACTTTACTTGTCCTGTGGGATCAGCTTCTTGACAAATTTCTTATTCTATTTCCAAGAGAACCAAATAAGTTTGGATTTAGTGGCGAATATCGAGACTTTATGTGGAATAATAATCGCCTTTTTATTGCGTTTGCCTAGGAGCTTATATTAGACTTCTTTTCGAACTCTCAAGTGCTTACCTATTTAATATTAATTTCTCTATTGAACGTTTATAAAAAAAATGTATTCTTGATAGACTGACAAATTGACCGAAGACGAGCCAATAATTGTTTGTATTATCTTGGGGTAAGGGAGTCTTAAATACATTACTATAATACCAAAATACCTATGCAGCTTCTTGATACAGAACTATATATTTTTGAATTTCATAAGAAACAAGAAAGTTGTACTAGGCTAATAATAGCTTATATTGTCTATATACAGGGTGTTTGTCATACTTCAGGGGGTGAAAGTACCCATCAATACAGACAGCTTTTACTATGGGACCAAGTGCGATACCGCGAAAATAAAATCGGCTGTTTCATACAAAGGTGCAATACCGAAGGGGCCAAAATATATAGAACAGTTGATTTAATTTTTTCGCATTTTGATGGGTACTTTCACCCCTTGAAGTATGTACCATCTTTAAACAAACATCCAACAACAGCAATGAACTGGTTATATGTATCCTGTGTATACATATAACCAGTTCATTGCTGTATCCCTTAAGGTTTAAGTTATTAAGGGATTAAATTTTATCGTAGGATCAATGATTGTAGGTATGTAAAGTAAATTATTGGATCCGAAATTTTTCTTCCTAATTTCATCCTTGACCTCTACTCATATCACTAAAGACCCCATATTTGGTTCTCAAGTTGAAGAGTCGCAATCGTATTTTCACAACGGCCCCATTACTTAAGAGCCATACCTATAACAGGAAATTCCACGTTATTGAGTTGGATAAGAAATAGGTAGGTACATAAAGAGCTTTGAAGTTATTATGAACGTTTTATGACCCATATTATTTGCTTTCCAAAAAATATATCCCCAATAGGCGTAGTACCTACAA
Organism: Crambus lathoniellus; assembly: GCA_949710035.1. Lineage (NCBI taxonomy): Eukaryota > Metazoa > Arthropoda > Insecta > Lepidoptera > Crambidae > Crambus > Crambus lathoniellus. Next base: position 14,308,592 of record OX453306.1, read on the forward strand.
CTCAATAACGGCGAGGAATATAAAATTGAATTTGGTTTGAGGAAATTATTTCGTGCATTTGATTTCTTTGGGCCAAGTATTTATTTCCAGCGACCTGTAGAAATACATATTTTCTTTACTTCCTCCACGTGGATTTTGTTCCAAAGGAGACTGAATATAAAATTGAACACCATTAAATCCGAGATACCTACTTTCGTCTCCTGCCTTCATGATTCACTTTTCCGGCAAATGCCAGGCTGTATTCTTCTGCAAGGCAGGTCCGATAAAAGTATTAAAATCGGTCTAGCCGTTTTAGCCAACTAACGAACAAACAGCAATTCATTCCAGACATCTAGACATCCGAAGATACAAAAATTCACAAAAAGCTGAAAGTTGGTAAAATTCTTCAAATCATAAAAGTCCTCATCGATCCGTTACCTGGAAAAAAATTACTCGAGGTCTAAGGTTAAAAGTGAGCTTTTCGCGATTTACAGAGAAATCTGTAAACATACATAGAAAAAATCGGCCCAAGTGCCGATTCGAACTTGCCCATGAAAATTTTGGTAACCAGCCAACATACAACTATAGTTTTTCGCCAGCAAAAAAAAATTTATTTTATTTTATTTTTTTATTCCTGTATAAAATTCGTAAAGACGTCAGACAAACATGACACATCTATAAGGTTCCGTTTTTCGCTATTCGGCTCCGGAACCCTAAAAAAGCACATAAGTACAGTGAAACGTAGAAATAACCACAGAACACAGAGAGTTTTTTCTTGCGTATAACCTTCTTCTTTTTTAATTTGGAAGTCGGTTAAAAATACAATTTTATTCAATTTTCAGTAATGAGGTCCTAATAAAAACGTTCAAGAAGATACTTCAGTTTCTTATAAAATAAAATTTCAAGAAAAATTTATTTGAAAAATCTTTAGCATTAATTTTACAAAAAATAAAGAACACATTTTCCACGAAACGTAAAAAAACGCCTCGCTTGTAAAACTTCTGAAGTGCCTATGAATATATTTTACAGACAAAAGTTTTATTTGATGATTACATAATATTATATCCAATTCCAACAATATCATATACATAAGGGCCAAACTGAGAACCTCCTTTTTTAAGTCAATTAAAAAAACAGTGTAGGTACGTCACGTAGATAGAAGGTTTGGTAGGTATGTAAATATCGTCTGAAGTAAGAAACATTTTATTAGAACAGCTATTAAATTCAACTAAGGAAATACGTAAAAGTATCACGCTACCTAGTAAAATACCACGTTCCCGCTATAATATATAATAATAACTCATGTTTATATTATATAATATATATAATATAAACATGAGGTAGAGTATTAGTCAAAAAAACAAAGACTCTAGAACTGTTGAAATGCAGCCTAAAATATGGGCAAGATCCAATTCAACTAAAACAATCAGCCTCCAACAAAAAACAAACGAATGTGTTAATCAGTGAGATCATTCCATTGATAACTTGGGGCTAAAAGGATATCGGTGTCGGGACGGGCGCGCGGCGGCATGGCAGCGCTGCGACCGAGCGGGCGCCTGCCGCGGAGCGACAAACGTGACCAAACCTGTTTCGAACCAAGAATGAATCGTCCTAATCTACCCGGTGAATACCACTGCCGGTGTTATTCTTATCTGATACCCGAATTTGAAGATAAATTTTAAATTTATTTGGAATCGAAATAAACTTTCCTGGTAGGTATTTCATACCTGTGTTTTAAAAACTAATAATTTTATTTAATCAAATAACTGTTATCAAGAAGTATTAGGTATTAGAAAATTTTGGGTATTTCTTTAAAAGTGTGTTAATTTGTAATTAATTATTATTTGAATATACCAATACTTCATGCATATCACAACACAAATATACAATACCAAATCATTCCATTCATAACTTTGACCTAAAATTTTTATCCGTAAAATGTTTTTTGTAAAATTCGGTGATCTTGAAAATATTGACTCAATATCGTAGGTTTAATTAAATAGAACAACAAGCGAAATGTAGGTATGTATTTGAAGTGCCGACTTCCATCATAACAGGCCATTTGGATATAGGTAATTCCTCACTCCATTCCGTTTGTAGAAATTTAGAAGGCTTTTTTGTTATTGCAAATAAACCTCTGTAACAATTCAAATTACGCACAACAAAGCTTAAGGAGTTATCTACTTTCAAAGCCATTATTAGCTCTAAATAAAGGGTGAATATGATCCCTTCTACATCGATACATTCCGTACCGGCAATGCTTGCCAGCGGATTGTTTTACAACCACCGAGCTGTAGGTTTATGAGCAAACAACAATCGGGAACTCGCTCAGGAATGGCTCATTAAAATTCGAGTAAATTCCGTCATCAGTGTCTACGAACAATACGTTCGTATATTACATTACGATATAAAATGCACTACATGGAGCTATAACAACCTCGCATCCGGTATTAAGCGTCTCGGCGTAGCGGAAATAACTTATCAGATACGCTGGTCGTGCGCGGCACTCGCGCTGGGTAAAGCCGCGGACACGGCGTCTCACTGGATACTGGTTTAAAGGCAGCGTCAGATAGAGACAAAGGGAACATAAAATTTTACTTTTTTATCGAAAACGGGGTAGCACTTAGCCTTCATCACATCTGATGTTAAGTAAAGATCGGGCTAAAGGTGGAAGCACAATAATCTCGGACCTAATCCTCAACCAGTCAGGAACTGGCTATCCTATTACTGCCGGAATACAACAATGCTGAAAACATCGTTGATATGGCGTCAGACTTAGATAAGACAAGTTCTACCAACCAAACCAAATACAATACAGGGTGTTAGGGGCACCGTTGCAAAAACTTTAACCATGGCTTCAGCCATCATGCTGAACAACGCACAGCAAGATTTTTTTGTCGGAAATGAAAAAAATATTTCGGCTCTCCATACAAAATGTCCCAATTAGTTGCTAAATTTGTATGAAAATACAAATTTGTATGAAAATACAAATTCTTGCCCCGAAACCCTAGTGGGGATACATACAGGGTGTTAGGGGCACCGTTGAAATTTGTATGAAAATACAAATTTAGCAACTAATTGGGACATTTTGTATGGAGAGTCGAAATATTTTTTTCATTTCCGACAAAAAATTCTTGCTGTAGGTACGTTGTTCAGCATGATGGTCTCAAGCCATGGTTAAAGTTTTTGCAACGGTGCCCCTAACACCCTGTATGTATCCCCACTAGGGTTTCTGGGCAAGAGTTCCCATCGAGACGAAAAAAGAGAGTGTCGAGAAAGCGAGAAATCAATGACGTAGGTAATTTGACTGTAAGTGCACGCCTTTTCTCTGTGACTAGGTGCATTTGAATGAAATATCTTAAAAAATTGCTGCACAACCCAAACACTGCCTGCCAACGCGTGGGTCTGAAGATAAACTTGGACAAAACTAAGTTAAGGCGATACTCGGAAAAATTATGCTAAAGCGAGATAGCAATGAGAAAACGACGCGCGCGGGAGCGAGACCGATTTTGCAAATTATGCAAAGAAATCACAAAATCACTTCGTATTAAAAAACTATAGCGATTTAAAAAAAATGCTTCTATACGATCCTAAATATTATTACTGTCCACTAATTAAACCAATTTTCAATAGTATATGTAACCCCATTTAAGAATAATCTTCATATTTCGTATTTTTTTGAGGTATTTTCGAAAATAAAAAGTGTCGAGACAAAATCATAAAATCGTGTTTTTGAAACTATACGATTTTAGATAAAGGTATGAAGAAATATATATCTTATTACCAGATTTAAAACAACTGTAACCGTCCTATAGTTTTATATCAAAAAGTCCATACTTTTTCCGAGTAGCGCCTTAATGTTCAAAGAAAATATCATCCTGTACGTTTGGACCAGTTTCTTGAAACCGCTGACGAACACGCTGAACTGTTTTCAATTCAACGATACACCGGCTATTTTTGCTGTTTCTCGCTGGCCTCTCCCATTTTCCAGGATCGTGAGGATTCTCGTACCTTCCTCGAGTGTAAGTGACATAATTACTACTTTAATGACTATTGGATACCTGGGAGAATTCTTTTATGCACATTTTATTGCAGAACAGAAACAAAATCATCGACAATAATTGCTAAAATTAAAAGTTCTAATTTGAACAAACACGATCATAATTATGTTTTCAACACACTTGCTCATAAAGTGAGCCTTATTACATCGATCTTAGGGCTATAAACCGAACTATAACACACGCGTGCATAATAATATTACAGTACTACACTCGGTTCCAAAAATAACGGGTCATTCACATAAACCCGAATATCTCCCAAACTACGTATGCCATCCTAATGAAACGAAGACTGTTCAATTGAGAATATAAACTTAGGAGCACCTACAATATTAATCTTTATATAAAAAAAAATATAAAGTAAGTCATATTTTTCTTAAGATTCATTTTTTCTATGATTGTTTTTTTGCTGTTTGTCATCACTTTCTTCATTTAATACTTTGTATTGCCTCCACGAGCTCTTCTGACAGCTTCCAGGCGATTAGGCATGCTGTACACCAAATTTCGGAGCCGGTGCTGAGCAATACCTTCCCTTTCCTCCACCAGTGCTTGTTTGAGCTCGGGAAGCGTGATTGGTGGGGGGTTTCGACCTTTCACACGTTTCTGGAGCTCGTTCCAGGCGTGCTCGATGGGGTTTAAGTCCGGGCTTCGCGCTGGCCACTGCATGAGTTCGATACCGACCTCTTCAAGGTAGTCATGTACAATTCTGGCGGTATGGGGACGCGCATTATCATGCATTAATATGCCATGCCGGTCCATCCTTGCCATGAAAGGTCCTACATGTTCATTGAGGATCTCTTCCACGTACCTCTCTGAATTTGTGGAAGAACCAGACTTTATCGATGCAAGTTGTTTACTGATACAGCTTAGTTCCAACATACTCATAATTGCTCTATACAGGTCCCCTTCGATTAAAAATATCTCGGCTTTTATTGATTCGTTAGACAAAATCTTAACCAAATACAAATCTTGTGCAAACATTATCATAACGGGAGACATAAATATTGATATCAAAGAAAACAACAAGGATTCGAATTCTACTGAGTACTTAAATTTCTTAGCGTCACATGAAATCCTAAAAGCTCACTCTTACCCTACTAGAGAAAACAACTGCCTCGACCATGCGATGATAAAATCGAAAAGTTCAGTAATTACTATAGTAATGGACGCCCCCCTTACTGACCATTCAGCCGTAATGACGTGTATTGAAACTAATTCTTTATCAAGGCACAGTGTTGAGCTATTTGTGAAAAAAATTAACTATGAGGAAGTGTTGGATGACATAAAAAACACGAGTTTTGATCATATATTGTCTTCACAAGATGCCAACTTGGCTGCAGAAAAGTTAGTTGATTTGCTCTCTAATTATAATAGGTCTTTACCTATGAAATTGCCGTTTTGTATGGAGATTTCTGTAATTATTTTTTTTCCATACTAACGTTTTTGTTATTATTTAACGACTAATATTATGTAAATTTACAAAATTTTACACACGTATTTATGGATATTTTAACTACTAAATAACACATTCGTTAAGAGAAAAAAATTTTTTTTTCACTAAGTTACAACTAATAAAGTACGAAATTCTGGAAACAAAAATAGTCGTAACTTTCGGAATAAGTTTTTTCTATGTAAATAATCAAATATCGTGGTTATTTAATTATCAAAAGTTGCTCGATACGGTCTTAATGTAACGCAATATTAAAGAAATTATATATTTCTAATATTATAAAAGTTGTTAAGTTATATGTACAAAAGAAAAAACGGCAATTTCATATGTAAAGACCTATTATTATGAATAGAACTTCACATAGGTTATTCCACGTAAACAATGTTGCTTAAAGCCTTGGATGACCCCTGGCCTCATACGCTGCATAAAAAACAGAGACAGAATGCATCTTAAGTGCAGAGCTAACCCAGATAACGAAATTTTACATACGACATATAAACGATACAGAAATTTCTGTAATGACCTATTGAAACGATTAAAAACAATTACGAACAGAATGAACTCAGGAAACATTCAAAAGATCCAAAAAAGGTCTGGCGTATAGTTAAAAATATTGCACACCTAAAAAAAGATAAAACTATCCCTACTGATCTTTTAAAAATCGCAAATAGCCCCGAAAAATCTGTCAACTACATAAATAGTTATTTCGCTGACGTAGGTAAAAACCTTGCCAGTAAATTGCCTGCTGTTTCTAGTACAGCATACTTACATCATAAGTTCACTTTGTCTGGTTACTCTAGCCCCCCTCAATTCTATGGCGCTAATCGAGGCTTCAAATGATGAAATTACTGCTCTTATTCTTAACCTCAAAAATGATAGTGCGACTGGTTGGGATGGCATTCCTAATAAAGTTCTGAAAACAGCCTTACAGTATCTGGTTTCTCCAATTACTCACATTATCAACTTGTGTATACGGACTGGGGTATTTCCGAATGTTTTTAAAGTCTCTATTATACATCCTATCCATAAATCAGGTAAGAAAGACTGTGTAGCGAACTACCGTCCAATATCTGTCTTGTCAGCTCTTTCTAAAATATTAGAAAAGGTTATGAACAAAAGGCTTTTATCTTTCCTTGAGAGTACAAATCTATTATCTCAAAATCAATTTGGATTTAGAGCTGGCAAGTCTACAACCAGTGCTGTTACTGAATTGACAAATCATATTGCTGAACTTCTTGACAATAAAAAGAAATGTGTGGGGTTGTTTTTAGACTTGGCTAAGGCCTTTGATACGGTTTCCATACCTTTGCTCTTACGGAAATTGGACGAAATAGGCATACGCGGACTGACGCTAAAACTATTCTCTAGTTACTTGTCTAATAGAACACAAAGGGTGCAAATTGGAGAACACATCTCCGGAGATGTCCCAGTTACCTTTGGCGTTCCCCAGGGTAGTGTAATCGGTCCCAGCCTCTTTCTAATTTACATTAATGATTTCTGTAACCTTCAGTTACTGAGGTGTAAAATTTTCACCTATGCCGATGATACGGCCTTTATATTTCACGGTAACACTTGGGAAGAGGCTGGGACTGCAGCAAACGACGGATTGCGGGTGGCTATTGCATGGTTGCAAGCTAATGTTTTGACCTTAAATACCACAAAGTCAAAGGTCCTTACTTTTAGTAAATCTAAAAATGAAATTCCTGGTCTAGATTTTACTATAAAAGCACATATCTGCCCTACGACCAATACATCTCAATGTCAATGTAATAGTCTTGAACAAATCCACTGTATTAAATATCTCGGTGTTATATTAGATACAACCTTTACTTGGAGACCTCAAATTGATATGGTTTCGGAGAGAACGAGAAAACTTATATTTGTATTTAAATCTCTCCGCCATGTTAGAGACAAAAATTTAATAAAAACAATTTATTTTGCTCTTGCGCAGTCCATTTTGTCATATTGCATTATAGCATGGGGTGGAGCAAATAAATCTTACATGATTACCGTGGAAAGAGCTCAACGAGCTTTGCTAAAAGTGATTACAGGTAAACCTTTTAAATTTCCAACTCGCGACTTATATGCAATATGTGATGTTTTGACAGTAAGGCAACTGTTCGTCTGCCATTCGATTCTCGCGCAACATAATAAGTTGACCTATGTCCCGCAAACAGCTTCCATACGCAGAAAATACAACGTCTGCCCTAATAAGGTCTTTAGAACGACCTTTATTAACAAATTTCAATGTTTCCTCGGCCCATTTTTATATAATAAAATCAATAAAATCATTAACATGTACCCCCTAAATAAACATGATTGTAAATGTAAAATTATTGACTGGCTAAAATCACTGTCATATGACGAAGTTGAAAATTTATTTAAAATTGTTTGTTAAATAGTTCTAATAAGTTTGTAGGTATTGTTTAAAATTGTTTAGTAATGTTTAGGCTGTAGTAATAAAATAAAAAGTAAATGTGGAAGGTTCTAGTACCTATATAACAGGTTTGACCTAGTTTAGGTACTAGTAGAGTTTTTTGATGCAACATTTTATTTTACTTTGTGTTTAGAAACTTAAATGTAACAAAATGTATCACCATTGTACCGTCACTGTTTTTGAGAAATAAAGAATTTTATTATTATTATTTATTATTAGAGTTCCATTTTGAATGAGTACCAGCTCGGTGCGGGCCTCGGCAGAAATCCCAGCCCAAACTTGTACGGAGCCTCCGCCGTACGCCACTTTTTCCTTCACACACGCTTGATGGTTGCGCTCCCCTGGTCTTCTGTACACCAACTGCCTACCATCATGCATATAAAGCATGAATACATAATACAACAGAGACCAATCGTCTAGTGCCCAGTTTAGGTGCTCGCGCACGTATCTCTGTCTTGCAATTCGATGTCCCCGTTCCAGTTTGGGGCCATTTGCGGGCATCAATGGTTTCAAATTTGCTTCAGCAAGACGTCTTCTTATTGTTTGAGTGCTTAAATTGCCACCTCCAAAGCGAATAAAGTGAGTTTTTAGACCAACAACAGTTTGAAAACGTTTTCGAAGCATTGTAGCCACCAGTTGTCTGTCTTCCCTGGCCGTTGTGCATCTTGGTCTGCCATTTCCTGGTCTCCTAAGGTGTGTTCCGGTCTCTTGGTGCCGCTGGACTACCCGCTGAACAGTCGACAAATATACACCAATGTTTCACGCTGGTTCCGCCCAAGTTCCAAAAAAATTTGGATTCTGGTACATTCCTCTAGCGTGACTGCCATGCTTCACCTCACAGAATAATAATTATGGACGTGGAAGACGTTCACAATATTTTTTTGTGACAGAATAGAAATGGAAAGCATCCATGATGGCATGAAGCAAAATTTTTGTTTTTGAAAATAGTCATTTTTTTATTTTGTTTTTGTAATGAAGTCTTTTTCATAAACCAGTTTAAATAATATGCTATTAGAGGCGCAACTAAAAACTCTTTATTATGATTTTTATTTCATTGATCTAACGTTTACAGTTCTGGAGATATTTTATTTTTTGTGACTGACCCGTTATTTTTGGAACCGAGTGTAGTTGCGTAATAGAATTATCCCTACAAAGTTAAGTAAGTACCTAACTGCAAATTATATTCGAGTAAACAGAGACTTTTCAATTTAACCGGGTAATACAGTATCCCTACAAAGTTAAGTTAGTACCTAACTGCAAGTTATATGCGAGTAAACAGAGCATTTTCAATTTCACCGGGTAATAGGTACAGTTCTTTTTTGTAACAACAAAGAGGTTTTATACGGATGAAAATCCATTTACGTTTTTAAAATAAATAAATGTGGTCCTAATTAAGACAAAAAACATAATTAAGTGTATTGTTATCAAACTATTTATTTATCCTTACTTTATATTATAAAATGCGTCTCTGTCTGTCTGTGTGTTACACAATCACACCTAAACTACTGAACCGATTTGAATGAATTTTAGTATAGAGATAGTCTAGAGCCTGAGAAAGGACATAGGCTACTTTTTATTCCTGAAAAATATCACCTTCCCGCGGGATAACGTCGTGTAGTACACGCGGGCGAAGCCGCGGGCGGAAGGCTAGTTGTCTATAAGATTCAATTTATTTCAATACGATAGCTTTATTCGTTTTCAAGATAGTGAAGGAAGTGCTAGTGACCCGAAATAAATAGATAATTACCCGAAATAAGTCAATAAATAGATAATTTCAATATCTTCGTCCCGGGGCGGATCCCGCCTGACTTGTGACACTGTCACACGTAGAGGTACATCTAGGTACATCAATGCCATGTCTGCATTGTAGTCTATTCCCATCAGCCAACAGTGATTTTTCTTGTACACCACCTTTGTAAATCTGAATCTTTATAGCTAAATTAGAAACTTATCTAAGTAGTAGTAAATTGGTAAATAAATATCGACGCGTAAAGAAAATCTTTCAGTCATCCTACCCCCTGATTCACAAACCGTCGGATACGGAATCGGATTCGAATTCTGTACTTTTTTTTGTCTATTCTATAGTTTTTGACAGAGACAGTGCATACATTACGCTGTGTCGGGAGCGTTTCCGACGGTTCGTGAATTAGGGGGCTGATTTAAAACGCATACGCATACTGATATAAAGATTATAAACCCTAAAATGTAGGTATAGTTTTAGATTTTTTTACATTTGAATAAGGGCCATAATCTTTTCGTATACCAGCGGGCGGCGATGCCACGTATGTATGTATATGGACATTTGACGTTGGTCGGCTTGACATTTACAGCTGGCGTGACGCCGCTGGCGTCCTAATGGAATATAGCCCTAAGACAAAAGTCATGAAAATCATTACCTTTTATAACATCATGTGTACGCTATCCGGCAGTTTGGTAGTTTTTAAAATCAGCGGTTGAGATAGAGGTCTGTCGGTAGCGCACCTTGGCGCAGTCAGAGCGGAGTAGTGACGGACAATAAAAAACACTTGGAGTTGTCCAACCGCAGCAAGACGTTATAGCTCAGCGGGGCTTGCGCGCGACACAATGGCCGACGACGCCCGGATTATTCTTTGTGCTGGGGACAGGTAATGTCGTAGTGCTGCCCGCTCGCCCGTGACCAACTGTCGATGCTGTTTTGTTGTAGCTGATATTAGAATAAATGAGAGAAAAACACTTATTTTGAGGAAATGGCGCAGTAAACTTTTGTATTGTTCTGAGGAATGGCCGAGATTTTCCGGTGATAGTTTCAAACCACACTTTATAATTACAAGGTTTTTCTTAAGGCTCATTTTCATTGGTCGATGGGACCCGTCGGCTGGGTGTGGATGATTTTTGAAAAGCATGCCATAAGGCCCGCATCCCAGGAACCGTTTTCAGTGGTCGTTTACCCTCATTACCCTGGAGATTTCTGAATCGCATTAATTTTTTATATCATTGGCCGGATTTCATATGAGGAAACATAGTTATTTAAATTTTTACTTTTTTGCATTCACAATGCAATTTTTATGGAAACATGTAAATAGCATATGTAATGCATGCATTTTTTCCTAATAATGCAAAATAGATTATTAGGACCGGTATGGTGACTCCCCGAAGTCGGCTTTCTGATGTAATTGTCACTTTCATTAGTCTTTTACTCGCCTGCGGGGAGTGCCCGTATGCTAAATAACGACAGAGCTATCGACCAATGAAAATGAGCCATGATGCTTGTGCAGCAGACAAAGCCATAATCATATCAGTCGTGTTGAATCGACACCTGCCAGATGTAATAGTTTTCTCCGTCGTTATGTGGTAAAAAGTGACAAATCAAAACGATATGTTAGAATTCTTTAAATTTGCGTACGGATGCTCCGCCTCATACTGATAATGTGTTTTGATTCTTTCTTCTTTTGAATCCCGTCAACATCAGAGTTGACGATATTATAAATCGTTCGTTAAATTCTGCCAGGCGTTTAGTTACTAGATTAGATAATACTTGGTTGGAATAGCTGTAATCGCTTCAATTTTGTGTAATTTTGACCATTGGATAAGAAAAGTATTTGAGGTTTTTTCTAGTTTAATTTATTATTTTTTTAATAAGTTAAAATTTTTGTTCTTTTAGTGTTAATTTTAGCTCCCTGCCTCACCATCACGGTTCTGACGGATGATCAGTGCTGGTCATAAGCCAAGCATAATGCTAAGTTGGGGCCGTTTAAGAACATACTAGGCTTTTTTATGTTTATTTTTTTTTATTTTACTGCAATGTCCCAAATAAATATCTTTCTTTCAAAAATAATCGTCATATACCTACTTACTTGTTCGGGTTAACGTAACATTCTGTAATGTCTTAAAAATAGTAACAACACTATTACTTTCCATATGAGCAGTTCTTTTTGTACTTACAAAATCATGGCATCCGTATTGCCAACACGTGAATCAGCTTTTAAATCTTCTCAAGTCCAACTGTTTCCTATAACATCTCTCCCGCTTAACGTATTAATTTATTGTGGCAGCGACTACGTTCCGAAGAGAGGCGTCAACAAACGCACTCAATGTCGACAAACATCGTTGAAATCTCTATCTAGACGGCAATATCGTAGCGTCGCTATGTGATTGGCGCGTGCCGTGGGCGGCTGCATAATGAACCGAAGTCAGGGTGGAAGGTGTCCCCCCCTCCCCCTACCGCGCCAGATTGGAATCCGCACGACCCAGCGCCTTCTACCGTCAAATCCGTCAACATCTCCATCCCGATGCTGGAGCCGCTCACGGGTGCCCCACTTTATTACGACACATGTCAAATAGACTTGGAATTGAAAATACACCAAACCCCCTTGTTTGATGCAGTTCAAATGTGTAGGTAAGTTTCAAAAGTTTTCGTCTTGTGGTGCAAGAGCAAACACTATCGAACTGCCTTTATATTTCGTTATGTTTAAGTATGCCATATCGTGAGCCATTTTAAATTCGATTGTAAAATCCGTTCGTCCAGACGAACGTGACTTTACTTCAGCTCCATTCACATTGAAGTTGTTTCATTTCATAGAATGCCACTTGTCTAGGCTGTCTAATGAATGCTACTTCGTGTCACAAAAAATTAAGTCCAGCTTATAGAGCGGGGTTATCTTACAAATGGTCCGGTACACATTGTGAAGAATCTTTTCTGGCCAAAATGCACCTAAAAGAAGATATAAATAAGCGAAATCTAAAAAACTTGCCGATTTTTTCAATATAGTGGCGGGGGCGGAGGGAGAAGAATTGTGCATTTTGCATTTTAAATACTCACTAACTATCCTAGACAACATATCAAAAATTCAGAACTACCGGACCATTAGTAAGATAACCCCTCTATTAGTCTCTATTTACTGGGTTATATTATGAATTTAAATTCACTACTTCATTCATTTTTACAAGATTTTTTACATAAGATACTTTGATTCCCACCCACATATCTGCTCTTGCTCTTTGGAACTTTGATAATGTCTTTATCTCATTTCTTTTTCCACTCGAAAAGGGGACTAAACACGCAAACAGCTTAGTAATTGAAAATAACGATGTTCAAAAGGTCGCAGACTTAAGTATGTATCGGTAAAAGTAGAATTAAATATCTTTTGATAATGTCAAGGTTACTGTAGCAACATTTTTAGAGTAAAATGGATATATTGGGTGGAGCAAAAGTACTGGCACTATTTGGTTCAGCTACAACTTTTTTTCTAAATTAGAAAACTTGAATTAGTTTTTCATATATGTATACATAAGCCATGAAATTTCATCTCATTAGGATTTAAAGATGATGTCTCCTTAAATGGCGACCTCCAGGGTTGACGCACGCAGGTCATAAATAGGGCTCAAATAGCCCTATTTATGACCTACTTTTCCATAACTTATCGTATCACTTCCTGCGATATGTTCCTTTTCTTGACAAATGTTTCCTTTTAGGGCTGCTAGAGTCTATGGGTTATTCACATACACCAGAAAGAGCATGGAATATGGTTGGTATACCTACCTAAAGTTTCCCCAAAAGAGCCCCACTATGAAGAAATTAAAATACATTGGCCAGTGATGAAACATATAGCAATCGATAGATAAAATCTACACAAACTAAAAATGTATTTTGATAAAATCTAGAAAACGATATACTTTCTGAGATGTTAATTATTTTTGTTGCGAAAAAAAGAGACTGGGCAAAAAACTATGGAGCTTGGACCAAGAAAAAAAAAACTGGCGGCCACTTCTAGAAGTAGCCTCTATTTAATGGTAGTCATATGAGCTTATATATTTTCAAAACTTTACTTCGCTGTCATGGATAGTTTCATAGTTACGACTTTTTTTAATATTTTGAGTTTCACTAACCATACGTTAAAAATGATAGAAATACATTGTTGTAACCATTTTTTTGTGTCTATTATGTGGACTCTATTAAGTTACTCTTAAGGTGCGGTCACATTTGTCTGACGTCACGTGTTCGGTTTTTATAGTAAATTAATGCACTAAAATAGATAGACCGAACCTTTAAGATTTCTTATATGTTCACTTATCCAAATTCACATAAAACAGGCTTCTGCCATTTTTTTGTTCTTTGTATTAGATCACTGTTGTCACGTACCCCTAGTGTAAGTTTTTATGTCAAAAAACGCAAACTATCGTGAGTCCGTATTTATGTAAATTTGTATAAAAAATTGTATCAGCGCCTCTAGCGGCGAGTAGCGCGCTTATGCAGTTTTCATACAAATTGACATAAATACGTACTCGCGATAGTTTGCGTTTGCTTGACATAAAAACTTACACTAGGGGTACTGTTTTTATGCGTTTGTGAACATTCACCTTATCAGTCTTATATCATAAACGAAATAAAATATTTTTTATAAAAAAAATAACATTATCTTCTTAACTATCCACATCTGAGAGTTATATGCTCATAAGAAAAAATGAAGCACGTATTCATAACTTTCATTTAGAATTAGATTCTTAAGTGGCCGCACACTTTTATTTTTCAACCTTTGGTCCAGAGGTGCCCGTCTCCTTTAAGGCTTTAAGAGGGGTCAAATGCCTAAAAATTGGCATGTTTGAAGCAAAATATCTAAATATCTGTCTATTAAATTCAAATAAAAAAAATTGTCAATGAAGAACGACTACCTAATAAACATTTTTAATTGAAAGAAATTGTATTTTCTTAAACCACTTTTTATAAAAAAAATCCGCAATGAATCCCTATTTCACTCATAAATTGCAAAATTTCTCTAAATCGGCTCAAGCTTTTTATTTAGATTTTATACCAATCGAAAGGTCTTAACGATGCGAATAATTTTAATTGAGAGTTTTATTATTATTCCATATTTAACTGGTGAAAAGTAATTTTAACACGAAAATTGAAGTGTATTCGCGCGAGAGTGCCTGCGCCGTCGCCCTGTAATCACCCGCGAGCCCTGCCGGCAGGCAGTCAGTTTCGGTATTTCATCGAGAGTGGACTGCGCGCCGGTTTCGGAGCGACTTCAGTAAATAATTTTATAGATTTTGAAGAGTTTACACTCATTTTTACATGTACATATTAATAGAAATACTTAGTGCAGTTGATATCTTTAGCTTAATAACTGTAAATACTGCTTTTATGCAAAATTATTGTTTTTAAGTAATCATAGAAAAAATATGACTAGACGGTTAAGATTAGATGACACTACGACATATTTTTGTCCTTTGGACTGAGCGCCGACAGGATGCAGTCGCGCTCATGTCAGAGTTAGTGATTTCTTTTTCTTGGGATGTGCTCAAAAGAAAATGCAAGTACAGTATAGTGTAGTAACAGTACCTAGTTACTTTGCATGTGGCGAATTAGGCTATACAAGGTACCTAATTTTTTTTTATCATCCCGGATAATTTTAGGGATTATTCTACTCATGAAAACAAACAACTTTTAAAACGGGACCAACACTGAAATCGCGATAAAAAAATCAGCTGTTCCATACAAGTAGATTACACCCTAAAATTATCCGAGGTGATAAAAAAATTAAAGTGTATCTTTTGCCAAACTTCATCAAAATTGGTTCAGTTATAATTATACGTAGTGTCCGACCACAAGACCTTAAAATCGGCCAAGTGCGAGTTGGACTCGCCTATGTAGGGTTCCGTACCCACTTAACTTACCTATTGCTTAAACCTAGCCAAAATTCTACTATAATTTTTCGTCAGCAAAATATAACTTTGTTTTTCATAGATTTTGTATGAATGACCAAGTTACATTTGCGGTTTTTGAAAATGTGTTATATCTCAAAAAGTACATACTATATCTCGTTCAAACCAATTTTCGTTGAAAGTTTTTATTAAGATCTACAACATATATTTTTTCTAGATTTTTCACTTTCTTATTTAAAAAAAAGGGGGGGGACGACACACATTTTACCACTTTGAAAGTATATATCTTTTAAAATATTGAGTTTGATAAAAAATTATAAAAGAAACCTAAATATCATTTTTAAATACCTATCTAAAGACACCTCACACTAATATGTATTATGAAAATATTTTTTATCAGTTTCAGTTCCATGTATAAGGGGAGCCCCCTTAATTTTTAATTTTTTTAATTTTCTATAAAAATCCTAAAGCGGTTCACATAATATACCTACCTACCAAGTTTCAAGTCTGTAGTCGTTATAGTCACTACATAGTATAAAACAAAGTCGCTTTCTCTGTCCCTATGTCCCTTTGTATGCTTAAATCTTTGAAACTACGCAACGGATTTTGATGCGTTTTTTTTAATAGATAGAGTGATTCAAGAGGAAGGTTTATATGTACTTTTTATCCCGATATTCACACAGGAACGGGAACCACGCGGGTGAAACCGCGGGCGGCCGCTAGTTTTGGAATAAAGTAGCTGTGACATACGGACGGACGGACGGACGGACAGACAGACAGACAGACAGACAGACAGACAAACAGACAGACAGACAGACAGACATGACGAATCTATAAGAGTTCCGTTTTTTTGCCATTTGGCTACGGGACCCTAAAACGGTACGTACCCGAACCAATTTTCCACGTCAAACCGTTCTCGAAAAACCAAATTGAGTTAGGTACCCTACACAAATAACATACATTATGGATGAACATGAGCGGAAAGTAAAAACCTATGTGTACTTTCGATGTACAAATATTTATCTTAATTTTAATAAATCAATGAAACCTACTGGTAAAATAAATAGCTTTTAACTTTTTTTCATACATCACCATTTCACTACATTGCGCGATACTCCAGCAGGAAAGTAGCTTCTACAAGAAAACGAGTTGATAAACCGAACAAAGCGGAATGACAACAAAATATTTGTATTTCGTAAAAAAATCATACAGTCGCGTTCGTTTCTTTTCATGCGTTTTCATCTTTTTATTGGTCAGTATGGGTAAATAGTGCATTAACATTGAAATAGATAGTCTGATTCATTATTCTTAGAAATTCTTACCTCTTAATTTAGTCGGCATACAATACCTCAAAAATGGTATTGGGAGGTAAGTAGGGCATAGAAAAGTATGCCTCTTGGGGTAAATTATAAGTTTATACACGATAATTTTTTAATCAGTTCACAAATTTTTAAGATTGAATCGGTAAGTGAACAACTTTCTCCTAGAAACATAAGTCAAATCGAAATATGACAAAAAAAATTGACTCTTCATACAAATCGGACTGATCAAGTGATTGATTTACTATGGGAAGTCCAAAAATTTTTGTCGTATTTTGACCTATGTTTCTAGGAGAAAGTTGTTCACTTACCGATTCTGAGTCGAATTTAAAAATGTATGCACTGATTAAAAATTTAGCCCGTAGGAAAAAGATATTAAAAAGAGATTATAAATAAAAGCAAGCATCAGAAGTGTTTAAATGAAAACAAGTTATTTCAATTTACTTTTTTTATACATTATTACATACATACAAAAAAATATAAACGTAAGATTTTTTTTAACAATTTGTGAATTCAAACGAAGTTAAACTTGAATTAAGAAACTGAATATTATGTAGACTTTAACTTTGCTGAAATATTTTACTAACAAACAAAACAAAAAAAAAACATAGGTTAACAATAAGTTTCTTACAGAAATATTTTAGTTCAATAGTAATTAAACTAAAACTGAGCAACTTTTGTAGCTATTAACAAGGATATAATAGGGTTTTTAATATTTATTGTCTAGGTTGAATGCTTGAATGTGTAAAACACATTCAACCAAGAAAATAAATATTAAGAATTTTTAATCCACAACGGGGTAGCACTTAGTCTTCATCACACCTGATGTTAAGTGATGATAAGGCTGAAGGTGGAACGGCACTACTCCCGGAATCCTCCTTTACTGAGGAACTGGCTATCTTATTTCTAACTGCCGGAATCTCTCTATCTGATCCCTAACTTTTTTCAAAATATTCTATAGCCTATGTTAATTAGGGATAATGTAGCATTCTAAAAGTGAAAGAATTGTTGAAATCGGTCCAGTCGTTTGAGTCGTCGTGAGTTTATTCGTTACATACATGAATACATACAAATCTTTTCTCTTATTATTATTATTATGTATAGGGGAAAGGTGTACATAATGATCCCTCGAGGTAAAATGATTCCCTACAGTTTCAACGAAAATACTAGTGCCATCTTTGCAATTTATTGGCTAACGTCTTCCCTGTACTTCACTCAGTAGCCCAATAAAGTGTCATGGCGGTGTGAGTACAGTGCGTTGATTTATTGCAAAAAATTGAAAATACCTGTCTTCAATCACTACATAGTATAAAACAAAGTCGCTTTCTCTGTCCCTATGTCCCTTTGTATGCTTAAATCTTAGAAACTACGCAACGGATTTTGATGCGTTTTTTTTAAATAGATAGAGTGATTCAAGAGGAAGGTTTATATGTACTTTTTATCCCGATATTCCCACGGGAGCGGGAACCACGCGGGTGAAACCGCGGGCGGCCGCTAGTCTAAGATAAACCTGCAATCAAAGTTAAATTGTTGAAATTCTTTTGTGGATATGTGAATGAAAGTTTTCCTGGTAGTTTTAATTGCTATTCAGTAACATTTGAAACTCGTTTTGATCTCACCAAGATAATGTTTTGAGGTCATACTTCGACAATTCTTGTAAATTCAACATTCGGGGTACAACGATCCCCTTTAGTAGTAATAAAACGATCCCAGGAATAATTTCACCAAACTTGAAAAACAATTTAAAATTAGTCATGTTTTTTATTGTATTCCTACCTATTTGTACTTTTTACAGATCATGCCACGTACATTCAAAGAAAAACCTACCGACAAAACTGGGAGTGAGGTTTCTGTACGACAAGACAGTTTTCTGTACCTGTAATGGTGCTAAAAACAAAAAGGCAGTTTGTGCAGTTTGGACAGTAAACAAACGGTGTTTACAACTAAGCATGAGAGAGAACTCGTTGAGCACATAAAATATATTGAACCAAAAATTTATGGGTTAACCAAACAAGATAGTATGGGATCGTTTTAGACACCCAGGTATACAAAATGATCCTTTATTAGAGGTTTGGAAAATCTCTAATAAATCTAAAGATATAAAACCAAACTGCAATAATGGCATGCCAGTATAACAAACAATACTTAAATGACTTACCCAAAACTTTTTCAATGTTTGCTTTTACTATAATATTTTGGATACAGTAACCGATTTCCCTTAGGGGGATCATTTTGGACACCTTTCCCCTAATATAAATGTAATAAGTATAGTATAAGTGTAGATGCACTAAATTTAAGCACGAACTGTTCTGGTTTCCCTTTAGAAGCTTCTTTCGTGCTGGAGTAACGCACACTCTGTGGTAGAATAGCTTAGTGATTTATTAGCCCGTAGGTTTCATTGATTTATTAAAACAAAGATAAATTCTTGGGGTACATCGAAGGTACACATAGGTACAACTTCTGCCGTTCTCGTGGGCTGCGTAGTTTTTAGGGTTCCGTATCCAAAGGGTAAAAACGGGACCCTATTACTGAGACTTCACCAGGCTGTATCTCATGAACTGTGATAGCCAGATAGCTATAGCTATAGATAGAAATTTTCACAGATGATGTATTTCTGTTGCCGCTACAACAACAAATACTAAATACAGAATAAAATAAATATTTAGGGGGCTCCCATACAACAAACGTGATTTTTTTGCCGTTTCTTGCTCGATATTAATAACGGCAATAGGTAGACGCTTGAATTATTCACAGAATATGTGATTGTATTTTCACTTTAAAAATAAATAAGTAAATCAAAATAAAATAAATAATTAATGGGGGCTCCCATACAACAAACAGGATTTATTTGCCGTTTTCTGCTTGACATTAATAACTGCAGCAGGTAGAAGCTTGATATATTCATAGAATATTTAGTTACTTATACACTTATTCACTTCAAAAGTAATATAATAATTAAAATAAAATAAATAAAGGGGAACTCCCATACAACAAACGTATTTTTTTTGATAGTACTGAACCCTTCGTGCGCGAGTCCGACTCGCACTTGGCCGGTTTTTTCCTAATCGAAGATTTGCTCTGTACCCGCCAAATATAAATGTACATTACGTTTCATTATGTTCGAAAAAACATACATAACAAGCTCGTCAATTGAATTTATAAAAACTATTATTACTTATACGTAAGTAGGTTCGCATTTTTAACTAACATATCAAAGCTAGCTAGTACGCACTGGTACCACTGTTTTATAGTTCTTAAATTGGAGTACGTAAAGTCTTGGCCGGTTCCTACATAACGTGGAACACTTCTAAACCTAAAGAACAGTCTAAAGAGATTTAAAAAAAAAAACAAAATCCGCCACTTACGATTTATTAAATTTTAATATACTTAAAGCCTGACTAGAAAAAATAAAAACCTTTCACCTCCTCACTGTTACAAAATGGCAAAATAGAAAAAAAAAAACACATTTCCTTTTTCATTTTCTGGTCATGCTTTACATATATACATACACACTAAATGGGTAAGTTAAGTAAAAGCTTGTATGTAAGTAATATGAATTTCGGCCAAAGAATTGTCTTGGCGCCCACAATATACCTACCAAAGGAAGACACGCATGACTCGGTGATGCGCATCTAAAATAGGCAGTATTCCAGAACATAATACTTATTTCTTCTGCACTTAACTAGTCATTGAACTATTCTTAGCAGTACCGAACATTTCCGCTAGATGGCGGCGACGTCGGCAAAAGAATATCCGAGCTCCGAATCGTCAAGGTCAATCACTCCTCTTAAGGCCTTAACGCACAAAAGATATGTTTATGCCTTTCTCATCATGTTATTGTTTAGTTGACTTAATTAGGTATTATTTTAAATAAAAAATATTTTTACATAGGTATTTTATTTCTCTTAATAACATTTTTCTATATGATATGTAACTTAGCCAATGGTTTGAATAGCCTGGCAATTATTTCAAAACGAGAATTGGCTACTAATGCAATGAACTGTTTTTTTTATACTGGGGCTTCACCTGCGTAATGCCTAACGGCGTTAAGGGCAGGATCTTCCAAAAACTCTGTCTTTGTCTTTTTTCTTACGTGTGAAGAGTAATGAAAATAACCTCACTTTTTCATTTTTTTTTATGTTTTTGTTTGTTATTTCGAGCATCTATTCACTTTTTGAAAAAGTAGCCTGAGAATAGTCTACAATATGTCATTACCTATTTTTCTATATATTATTCGTAAATTAGAGATTAATAATCTAAGTATAAAACCAAAAAAATATAAAAATAATAAAAAAATTCTTTGTTTTTGATTTTTTTTATTGTCGAGTTTCGATACGAATATCGTGTTTCTAGCCACAAAATAATCAAGATCGGTTATCAAACTTCAACATTATATTTTTATCTGCTCATAATAAAGAATATTTGATTGTTTACTTTTGAATGAAAAATAGGTTGATTTCGATAATTTGGAGGTACGTGCCCTTAATAACGGCATGCGCGTCTTAGCGCGCTTATTGTATCAAATTAGTGCACTAAAACCCGGCTACACCTGCGTATTATATCAAATAGCGAGCTAATTAAGGTCTTAAGAGGAGTGAGTGACCTTGACGATTCGGAGCTCGCATATTCTTTTGCCGACGTCGCCGCCATCTAGCGGAAATGTTCGGTACTGCTAAGAAAAGTTCAATGACTAGTTAAGTGCAGAGGGAATAAGTATTATGTTCTGGAATACTGCCTATTTTAGATGCGCATCACCGAGTCATGCGTGTCTTCCTTCGGTATATTGTGGACGCCAAGACAATTCGTCGGCCGAAATTCATATTACTTACATACAAGCTTTTATTTAACTTACCCATTTAGTATGTATGTATGTATGTAAAGCATGACCAGAAAATGAAAAAGGAAATGTAGCGAAAATTTCTTTTCTATTTTGCCATTTTGTAACAGTAAGGAGGTGAAAGGTTTTTATTTTTTCTAGTCGGGTTTTTTAAGAATATTAAAATTTAATAAATCGTAAGTGGCGGATTTTGGTTTTTTTTTAAATCCCTTTAGACTGTTCTTTAGGTTTAGAAGTGTTCCACGTTATGTAGGAACCGGCCCAGACTTTACGTACTCCAATTTAAGAACTATAAAACAGTGGTACCAGTGCGTACTAGCTAGCTTTGATATGTTAGTTAAAAATGCGTACCTACTTACGTATAAGTAATAATAGTTTTTATAAATTCAATTGACGAGCTTGTTATGTATGTTTTTTCGAACATAATGAAACGTAATGTACCTACATTTATATTTGGCGGGTACAGAGCGAATCTTCGATTAGGAAAAAACCGGCCAAGTGCGAGTCGGACTCGCGCACGAAGGGTTCCGTACCATCAAAAAAATTACGTTTGTTGTATGGGAGCTAAAGCTATCTGGCTATCATAGTTCATGAGATACAGCCTGGTGAAGTCTCAGTAATAGGGTCCCGTTTTTACCCTTTGGATACGGAACCCTAAAAACTACGCAGCCCACGAGAACGGCAGAAGTTGTACCTATGTGTACCTTCGATGTACCCCAAGAATTTATCTTTGTTTTAATAAATCAATGAAACCTACGGGCTAATAAATCACTAAGCTATTCTACCACAGAGTGTGCGTTACTCCAGCACGAAAGAAGCTTCTAAAGGGAAACGAGTTAACTGAACAGTTCGTGCTTAAATTTAGTGCATCTACACTTATACTATACTTATTACTTTTATATTAGGGGAAAGGTGTCCAAAATGATCCCCCTAAGGGAAATCGGTTACTGTATCCAAAATATTATAATAAAAGCAAACATTGAAAAAGTTTTGGGTAAGTCATTTAAGTATTGTTTGTTATACTGGCATGCCATTATTGCAGTTTGGTTTTATATCTTTAGATTTATTAGAGATTTTCCAAACCTCTAATAAAGGATCATTTTGTACACCTGGGTGTCTAAAACGATCCCATACTATCTTGTTTGGTTAACCCATACATTTTTGGTTCAATATATTTTATGTGCTCAACGAGTTCTCTCTCATGCTTAGTAAACACCGTTTGTTTACTGTCCAAACTGCACAAACTGCCTTTTTGTTTTTAGAACCATTACGGGTACAGAAAACTGTCTTGTCGTACAGAAACCTCACTCCCAGTTTTGTCGGTAGGTTTTTCTTTGAATGTACGTGGTATGATCTGTAAAAAGTACAAATAGGTAGGAATACAATAAAAAACATGACTAATTTTAAATTGTTTTTCAAGTTTGGTGAAATTATTCCTGGGATCGTTTTATTACTACTAAAGGGGATCGTTGTACCCCGAATGTTGAATTTACAAGAATTGTCGAAGTTTGACCTCAAAACATTATCTTGGTGAGATCAAAACGAGTTTCAAATGTTACTGAATATCAATTAAAACTACCAGGAAAACTTTCATTCACATATCCACAAAAGAATTTCAACAATTTAACTTTGATTGCAGGCTTATCTTAGATCGAAGACAGGTATTTTCAATTTTTTGCAATAAATCGACGCACTGTACTCACACCGCCATGACACTTTATTGGGCTACTGAGTGAAGTATATGGAAGACGTTAGCCAATAAATCGCAAAGATGGCACTAGTATTTTCGTTGAAACTGTAGGGAATCATTTTACCTCGAGGGATCATTATGTACACCTTTCCCCTATATATAATAATAATAATAAGAGAAAAGATTTGTATGTATTCATGTATGTAACGAATAAACTCAAAAACGACTGGACCGATTTCAACAATTCTTTCACTTTTAGAATGCTACATTATCCCTAATTAACATAGGCTATAGAATATTTTGAAAAAAGTTAGGGATCAGACAGAGAGATTCCGGCAGTTAGAAATAAGATAGCCAGTTCCTCAGTAAAGGAAGATTCCGGGAGTAGTGCCGTTCCACCTTCAGCCTTATCATCACTTAACATCAGGTATGATGAAGACTAAGTGCTACCCCGTTGTGGATTAAAAATTCTTAATATTTCTTTTCTTGGTTGAATGTGTTTTACACATTCAACCATAAAGTTTCGCGGTAGCCCTCCAGGGATCTAACCCGGGACCTCTAGAGATAGCAGCACCTTGAAACCGGCGCGTACACCACTAGCGCGGCCACGGAGGTCTTCTAATAATAATATATTAATATATACCTAGTAATATTATGAATATAACTAAAATAGGATGGGAAGGTATTTTGCATGGCTAAAACTACGATTCTGCGGTGAAGTATGCATATTAATTTAAGAAAAACTCCGAAGAGATTTTAAATCATTTATTATACACTAGCGACCCGGCCATGCTTCGCACAATCCTTTGAACAATTTGTTGGTGTGGAAGCACTGATAGTGCTTCCACACTAACAAATTGATAGTACGTTTCACTACTCGCGTTTGGAAATATTTTTCATCAAAATGCTTACTGCATATAATCAATTTAGTCCATGTGTTTCTGGTATCCAAGGTAGTATGAAATCTGAAAGATACTTATATTACTAATGATAGTATAGGTACCTATTCTAACAGTCAAAAACTGATACCTATGGTTCAGTTAAGTATCTTAAATGTGATTACATTCCCAGGTAATTCATATCTAAACGTAATATAGGTACTTTAATAACAGTACCTAATACATATTCGTTTACCGCGTGAAAGACAGTGGACACGAAATATCGATAACTTGATACAGCCCTGTAAAACGAAAATTATTTCTTTACACAAAATATTCGTAAATTCTGCATTATGTGTAATCAATATTTGCTTGTTACATAAATAAATGTTTATTGAAGAGCATTAACACACTTCGTGCTTTAAAATCAAAGCGCATTAGCAAAAATAAACCTTAGGAAGGGAGGTGTCGGTTTAGAATAATTTACCTAAGAAATGAACATTTTGCGGGGTTATTTCATTGTGTTGTACAACAATCAATAACTGAGCAAGTCACCATGTTTCTATCACACTTTTGGCTAAAAATATCTAAGATTGCACGTAAAATCCGAAAAAAATACAATACCTAAATTCTCAGCGTGCTGATAAGTGCTGACGAACTGTCAAACAGTAGCCAAAAACGGTTCTGTTACGTCGCATCACGCATCTCCTTTTAGCTCACAGCGTTGTTGCTAGTGACATCCCGCTCGCTCAGCCCCTTTGTTTCTCTATTCCGATAGGTATATTAACTTTATGGTCAAAATACGACAAAAATTTTTGGACTGCCCATAGTAAATCAATCACTTGATCAGTCCGATTTGTATGAAGAGTCAATTTTTTTTGTCATATTTCGATTTGACTTATGTTTCTAGGAGAAAGTTGTTCACTTACCGATTCAATCTTAAAAATTTGTGCACTGATTAAAAAATTATCGTGTATAAACTTATAATTTACCCCATGAGGCATACTTTTCTATGCCCTACTTACCTCCCAATACCATTTTTGAGGTATTGTATGCCGACTAAATTAAGAGGTAAGAATTTCTAAGAATAATGAATCAGACTATCTATTTCAATATTAATGCACTATTTACCCATACTGACCAATAAAAATATGAAAACGCATGAAAAGAAACGAACGCGACTGTATGTTTTTTTTACGAAATACAAATATTTTGTTGTCATTCCGCTTTGTTCGGTTTATCAACTCGTTTTCTTGTAGAAGCTACTTTCCTGCTGGAGTATCGCGCAATCTGGTGAAGTGGTGATGTATGAAAAAAAGTTAAAAGCTATTTATTTTACCAGTAGGTTTCATTGATTTAAAAATTAAGATAAATACTTGTACATCGAAAGTACACATAGGTTTTTACTTTCCGCTCATGTTCATCCATAATGTATGTCATTTGTTTAGGGTACCTAACTCAATTTGGTTTTTCGAGAACGGTTTGACGCGGAAAATTGGTTCGGGTACGTACCGTTTTTAGGGTCCCGTAGCCAAATGGCAAAAAAACGGAACCCTTATAGATTCGTCATGTCTGTCTGTCTGTCTGTCTGTCCGTCCGTCCGTCCGTCCGTCCGTATGTCACAGCCACTTTATTCCAAAACTATAACGACTACAGACTTGAAACTTGGTAGGTAGGTATATTCTGTGAACCGCTTTAGGATTTTTATAGAAAATAAAAAAAATAAAAAATACATGGAACTGAAACTGATAAAAAATATTTTCATAATACATATTAGTGTAAGGTGTCTTTAGATAGGTATTTAAAAATGATATTTAGGTTTCTTTTATAATTTTTTATCAAAGTCAATATTTTAAAAGATATATACTTCCAAAGTGGTAAAATGTGTGTCCCCCCCCTCTAACTTTTAAAATAAGAGAGTGAAAAATTATATGTTGTAGATCTTAATAAAAACTTTTAACGAAAATTGGTTTGAACGAGATATAGTATGTACTTTTTGAGATATAACACATTTTCAAAAACCGCAAATGTAACTTGGTCATTCATACAAACTCTATGAAAAACAAAGTTATATTTTGCTGACGAAAAATTATAGTAGAATTTTGGCTAGGTTTAAGCAATAGGTAAGTTAAGTGGGTACGGAACCCTACATAGGCGAGTCCAACTCGCACTTGGCCGATTTTAAGGTCTTGCGGTCGGACACTACGTATAATTATAACTGAACCAATTTTGATGAAGTTTGGCAATAGATACACTTAAATTTTTTTATCACCTCGGATAATTTTAGGGTGTAATCTACTTGTATGGAACAGCTGATTTTTTTATCGCGATTTCAGTGTAGGTCCCGTAATAAAACTTGTTTGTTTTCATGAGTAGAATAATCCCTAAAATTATCCGGGATGATAAAAAAAAATTAGGTACCTTGTATAGCCTAATTCGCCACATGCAAAGTAACTAGGTACTGTTACTACACTATACTGTACTTGCATTTTCTTTTGAGCACATCCCAAGAAAAAGAAATCACTAACTCTGACATGAGCGCGACTGCATCCTGTCGGCGCTCAGTCCAAAGGACAAAAATATGTCGTAGTGTCATCTAATCTTAACCGTCTAGTCATATTTTTTCTATGATTACTTAAAAACAATAATTTTGCATAAAAGCAGTATTTACAGTTATTAAGCTAAAGATATCAACTGAACTAAGTATTTCTATTAATATGTACATGTAAAAATGAGTGTAAACTCTTCAAAATCTATAAAATTATTTACTGAAGTCGCTCCGAAACCGGCGCGCAGTCCACTCTCGATGAAATACCGAAACTGACTGCCGGCAGGGCTCGCGGGTGATAACAGGGCGACGGGGCAGGCACTCTCGCGCGAATACACTTCAATTTTCGTGTTAAAATTACTTTTCACCAGTTAAATACGGAATAATAATAAAACTCTCAATTAAAATTATTCGCATCGTTAAGACCTTTCGATTGGTATAAAAACTAAATAAAAAGCTTGAGCCGATTTAGAGAAATTTTGCAATTTATGAGTGAAATAGGGATTCATTGGGGATTTTTTTTATAAAAAGTGGTTTAAGAAAATACAATTTCTTTCAATTAAAAATGTTTATTAGGTAGTCGTTCTTCATTGACAATTTTTTTTATTTGAGTTTAATAGACATATATTTAGATATTTTGCTTCAAAGATGCCAATTTTTAGGCATTTGACCCCTCTTAAAGCCTTAATGGCATTAGACGCAGGTGAAGCCCGGGCATTACATCGTTTAAACAATAAGTCAATAGAAATACTTAGGTAAGTACTTAGGTGAAAATTATTTAGTACTTGTAAAATATTTTGATAAATAAAATATTAAAATAAAATATATAGATCAAATAAGCAATACTAATAATTTGCGTTTTTGAAACCTATAATATGATTATATGATTCGCATGATTTTTTTTTCAAAACAATAATAATTAATATCTCCCAATCAAAGTAGGTACTTATATCGTTTTCGAGATTTTACCAAAATGTATTTTTAATTTGTATAGACTTTGTCTATCAATTGCCATACGTTTCATCACTGGCCACCATATTTTGATTTCTCCATAGTGGGGCTCTCTTGGGTAACCTAAGGTATACCTACCAAGAGTCAAGACCCATACAAATACCTACCAAGAGTCAAGACCCATACAAATATCTTCCATGCTCATAAATAACCCCAAATAAAGAAGTCTGGACAGGTCAGTCGGGTGATCTTAAAGCGTCGACGAAATTCACGTTTTTATCACTGATGAATTATTACGTAAAAACATTGACACGATTATTCCACGTTCTTGGGGAGTTTCACGGTCCATGTTTATTTTTAGTGAATTTTACTTCGATTAATTATTATTGTTGATCGAAGAAAATTTACATTTGTTTACTACACAGTTTTCAATACCAGATTAACAGGAGATGTCATATAAAAAATATAAGTAGGTAATTTTTATAGTGCCAGTACTTTTGCGCCACCCCGTACAATCATAATTACCACACTAAACAGAGAAAGCTTCAACACGGCGATATACCAATCCTTACTTATCCTTACTTATTTTTTTATATTATAAATGCGAAAATGCGAATCTGTCTGTCTGTATGTTACACAATCACGCCTAAACTACGGAACCGATTTGAATAAAAATTGGTACAGAGATAGTCTAGAGCCTGAGAAAGGACATAGGCTACTTTTTTATGTGAACAAAGGGCTGTAAAGGGTTGAAATAGGGGATGAAAGTTTGTATGGAAATTACGTCATTTTTAAAGCTAGAAGCTTCAAAATTATTTTATAGGCTTTTGATTAGATAAATAAATACGACATTCAAAGTTTGTAAAAAATACTACCCTAAAGAGGGTGAAAACAGGGGATGAATTTTTTCGTGTGATGACGTCGGCAAAAAAGTTTACGGAACGGATTTTGATGAAAGTTTTTTTGTTATACAGCTATTGGTCCTTGCCAACATATAGCTATAATTTATTTTGAAGATCGCAATTTCTGATGTGGAACCATAGCAGTCCAGCCAAACTATGAGAGATATAAAAATACCGTTTTAAGGAAAATTGTTAAACGTGATGAGCACTTTCTATTGACGTACAAAGTTTGAAGGTCTGGTACACCTGCCTCATGCCTGGCTAGCATTACCATCATTATATCACGCGATATGATATAGCACGTCTTGCTGTCTTGCTTCCATCTTAGTGGGGTAGGTAAGCAAGACAGCATGACGTGCTATATCATATCGCGTGATAAAAGCCGTTCATGCTAGGCCAGCTGATGTGGAACCCTAGCAGCCAGGTTAAACTATATGAGATAGCATCTTAAGAGAAGTTGTTCAGCGTGATAAGTTCTTTCTTTTGACATACTGTTTGTATTGTTTGTATATCCGTCTTTCACGTCAAAACGGAGCAACGGATCGGCGTGTTTTTTAGTATGTGGATATTTTAGGAGCTAGAGAGTGACAAAGGCTAATTTATATCCCGGGAAAATATAACTTTCCCTCGAGATAACGTCGTGTAGTACAGGCTGGCCAAACCACGGGCGGAAGGCTATGTGAAATAATTTTTACATGAATGAAATAATGAAAAATGAAAAATAATGAAATAATTTTTACATTATGATACATGTGTTAATTTAATATGTATCATAGCACTAAACTAATATATATAAAATTAATACACAAAAAAACGAAAAACCTTATTAGCTAAAAAAATGAAAAATTCTGCCGAAAGTCACTATTCCACGCGAACGAAGTCGCGGGCACAGCTAGTATTGTATATTTTGATCCAAGCTGTTCAAAATTTTGAAAGAATGTTGTTTTTCGAAAAATGGAAAATGAAGTATTTTGAAAAAATCGACCCGTCTCACAACCAGCTCCGATGGACCCATAGAAAGGAGAAATAGTATCGATCTCTTAGTTAGTACAATACTATCGGTAAGCAGCAATACTATCGATAGTGTCGATAGTATTGCTATCTAATATGTCAAAAAGTATTAATACTATCGATACTATCGAAAGTACTTATTGTTCCCGAAAGTTACGAAATCTATAGTATCGATACTATTGAAATAAAGGTAACAATCGATTGTCCAAAACTATCGATAGCATCGATACTATCGATAGTATCGATAGTTTATTAAATTGAAAAGCAATACTATCGATCGTTTATCGATAGTTTATTCGCCGTCAGGGATCGATACTATCGATAGTATTGTTTTTACAGATAGTATTGCACTAAAATTATTTTTATAAAAAAATAAAACCGCCTTCAAAAAAACCACATCAAAAAAGTAAGAAATAATTCCTCACCAAATAAATAACGTAAGTACTTTGAAGTCGGGCGTGAAACATATACAATTTTTTGTTGTTTTTGTTAAAACCCGCCCGACTTCAAAGTACTTACGTTATTTATTTGGTGAGGAATTATTTCTTACTTTTTTGATGTGGTTTTTTTGAAGGCGGTTTTATTTTTTTATAAAAATAATTTTTATTTCACTCTTTTTAGTGCATCGTGCAGGCAATTTACGTGTTTTCTGGTAAATAGGTATGTGATCAAACTGAAAATCTCCTTTTTCGAAGTCGGTTAAAATACCTTGAGGTATCCCCTTTTTAACAAAACAAGAATCATCTAAATCAGTTTATAAACAAAGGAGTTATGCCTACAGATACGTATTAAATTCACATAAAGTGGTAACGAAAACAACAGTATTTTCAAGATTTCCTGAAAACTACTGAACCGATTTCAAAATTTCAAAAAATGGGACCAACTTGGAAACCAACCTGATGTAATAACGTTTGAACCATTTCAATCGGTTCAGCCGTCTTCGAGTAATCGGTGGACATAAACAAAAAAAAAACATACATACAGACGAATAGAGAACCTCCTCCTTTTTGATTTAGAAGTCGGTTAAAAAGAGCGATCGATACCCTACTATTTGTTTGCTTAAACTATCGATAGACTATCGAAATGCTATCGATAGTGGACTATCGAGCGGCAACACTATATGTATACACACGCGCAATGTTAACAATATAAATTATTGTAAGTTAATTAAATTATCCTTCGTATACATTTCTTACAATGCTTTTTTAATTGTCACGCTGCACTATCACACGAGCACTCGCATCACACGGTACTTACGTAAAAGCAATATTAGCCTAACACAGCTTAAATTAGTTTTGGAATATCTTAATACTGTGACAATATTAAAGAAATTACGCTTGTAATTGGTGCCCAAATCCAGGCTTGTACGATGACAAAGATCAACTTAAGAGTGAAAAATAGTAGTCTGAAGAATGTTGTAAGCTTATGTTTTGCTAGTTGGGGCTAGGGGCTGATATACTCGTAAGCTAGGGGGGCCGGGAGCCGGGAGCCCGGGAGACTACTCCCGGAATTCTCAATTACTGAAGAACTGGCTGTATAAAAAATTTACTGTATAAACGAAAAGCTTACGAGTATATCAGCCCCTTATTGTTTAACGAAGCCTAATTAACTGCGCCATACTTTTTATGGCAAAAAAAACTTTTCCATTCTGAACACGGTATATTGATACATTTCAAATCATTTATATGATGCGTGCTAAAAAGTTTCAGAAAGCTGATGCGAAATAGTGGGAAATACAGCCAGTCACGCCCCGACCATTCGTTGTTCCACGACTGACGTTGTGAAAGGGTTGGTATACTGGGGAACATTAAAAAAATAATAAATTCCTGTCATTTTATCCTACTTAAAGACCGTTATCTATTGCAGGTATTTTGTGCCTATTCATTCCTATAACGAGAGAGCATTCTACACTAATATTATAAAGAAAAAGATTATATAACATAAAAGTAATTTAAACAATTTAACCGACTTCAAAAAGTACCTGTCGACTGAATAGGACACAATAATATCTTACTAGCGGACCCGGTGAAGTACATATCACCAACATCTAATAAAGTTGACAGATAAAAATAAATAATCGCCTTTACCAAAACGTAGGTAATCCAAAGTGTGCCTGCCTGCCTTTCCTTGAACGGAGAAAACTCTTGAAGCCACGCAGCCCGCCTGACGCACCGCCCCTCCTTGAACGAGGACATATCTTTGTAAGCGGCTATGGAAGAAATTACAGTTTTGTCTAGTACGACAGTTGAACGATTTTCCACACAAAATTACCATTTCTTATGATTTTCCAGAAAAAAAGTAACCTATGTCACTCTCCAACTCCCAAACTATCTCCATACTAAAAATCATGTCGACGCGTTTTGCTCCGTTTTACCGTGAAAGACGGACAAACAAACAAACACACCTTCACATGTATAATATTAGTATGGATGATACTTTAAAAATTTAACTTTTTCCTATTCAGTCGACAATTGATACTTTTTGAAGTCGGTTTAATTATTTAAATTGCTTTTTTATTTCTTATCTTTTAGATTGTACCATATAAGATACCCACTTCTCAAAAACGACTAAACCGATTTTGATGAAACTTGGACTTTTCCATAAGTTGGAATACACCTGATTTGACTAATGGAACTTGATTTTAGTGATCGAGAAATTCGTGGACAAACAAACATACATATCTACACTTACGAAAATTTATGTTTCAAAGCCTAAATAGAACGCTACTCAAATAATTTTCGAAAGCACCTCCATAAATTAAAGATTATGTTTATAGATTTAAGTAATTTACCTCTGATGAAAAATTAAAAATGTCATAAATGCGAGTAGAATTTTATCTACTACGGTTGCTTATCAAATAATGTACCTATCTGATACTGAGGCGCTGTATGCTGAAATACGGGTTTTACTCAGTTCGGCAACAGATGCTACAATATAGCATTTACGTATACTAATATTATAAATGTGAAAGTGTTTGTTTATTCGTCCGTCTTTCACGTCAAAACGGAGCTACGGATCGACGTGATTTTTGGTTTAGTGATAGTTTGGGAGCCGGAGGCTCATTTTAATTCCGGAAAAATAGCAAAAGCCGCAGGATAACCTCGTGTAGTCCACGCGGGCAAATCCGCAGGCGGAAGGATAGTAAGTTTATAATTCTCATATTTTGAAAAATTATACTTACTTGCGTATATAGTCTCAAAATTTTCAGTAAATATAAGATTCAAATATAGAGTTTTTGTTTAGGTCTAATATAATTTAAATAAAACAACCTTGAGATAATACCTAAGTTTGCCTAAGTAGTGAGATATTAAAAGGAACGCGTTGTTTATAATATGGTTAATTTATCGCAAATAACATCGCGGAGTATGAAAATATCGAGTCGATACGTTTGACGAGCTTTCATCTGTACAAACCAATCAATGCTACAATAAATTTGTTATAAATATAAAATGGCTTCCCACTCCGCAATCACCATAACGCGGTTATGATTTATTCACAAGTTAATTTATTTTTCGTTGAATTTCTTTTGTATCGAATAATCAAACCCTCCCATCTCGCCTCTAAAATATTCTGCAAATTCTGGTAAATTTGTGAAACAGTAAAGAAATAATAGAGCTGGCTAATCTCGCTAGATGATGACTTAGATCTTAGATTTAACTTTCCCCCTGACGAACGTCACAAAGCTTATTCGAACTATTTTGTGTGTTAAAAGTTACTCTGTAAACTGATAAACGTACCCCCCCCAAAGGAGCTTACCGTTTATTAAAATGATATTTGTAGAAGTGTCTCCACACGTTTCATCGAGAACAGATAAACATATTTAACCTTCTGAACTTTGAGGTGATGGTGAGCACGAACGAAATGGCTTACCTATCGAGCAAGCAAAGTTTAAAACTGGAAATCCCAAAAGGGACGAGTGACCGGTCAAAGCTCGTAGCCACTTTCCCCTCGATCGAGGGAAGTGTTTCCGGTCGTCTTCCACAGAAATTCCACACTCGCTAGAAATTCCCCTTCCGAGTTACTTTTCTTTTTTAAAATGCTGAGTAATTTCGAGGATTCGCGCTTACGTTCCGATCTCCTTTTTGCGAAGTCATGTTGCTACGTTGGTCAGAAAAATACTTCCTGGTTCGTTGATGTGGGTGAAAACTTAAATGAATAAAGTTATAATACTCATCGGATTTCTGTACAGCTCATATACTTGAAACCCAACAAAATTGTACCAAATTATTACTGTGTTGAATAAGTAATTACTTTTACTTTTAAAAAGTAACGACTAATTTTTAAACTTTTACTTAAAAAAATCGGTCGTAACTTTATGAATCATAAAATATTATGACGCCCCGTTTTGAACGCTGCTTCGATGGACTAACAATTTATCATAGTCGCTGTAAAATAAAGTGTTTGGTAGAATATAAAAATAGCATAAATTTCCAGTGACTATAACCCGCGGCACACTGCACATAATAACTACACATTCCTCATAAAGAACACAATACAATAATTAGCAAAGAAGCTTTTGCATCCTTCTCAAAATACAAACATGTGGTATTTCAATTTTTGATTCAACCCGAGACTACGTGCAATAAAGCTTAACGTGATAAAAACCGCATTGTGTTTCATTCCAATTGTACCGAAGTCCTACCTGAATCTGTGTCAACATTACCGAAAACAAAATGCAAACTCAACTTGCCATGCGTGTGAATAAATAACATGTATTTTTAATCAGCAGACATTTAATTTACTGGTTGTAAACAATGCGATGTAACATCGGGCCCGAGATACTCGAATAAACTACAAGTACAAAAGTATTTTACGAACTCGCTTTCATGTCAGCAACACTTTTAATTTGGATGTGCGCTGTTAACGTGTTAATATGGGGCGTGAAAGGATTTAATAAAACGTAATTACAAGGTAAATAGTTACATTCCCGTTTAGCAGAACTGTTCTATGAAAACAGGCTCAGTGGTGACACTAAAGGTCACAATTTCACTGGTAGCATCGAGATAATTGTTAACAGATTATAATACTTAATTACTACGAAATTGTTATTTATTGAAAAATATTGTAGTATTTATTTATTTTCACAAACATTGGTTTTGAATTATTTTCTTAGTTTAATTTTTTCGGTAAGCGCCGGCGGTGGCGCCGCGGTCGGTGTCCTTATTACTTTAATTTAATTTTAATGTCATCACGTTCATTTGTTTAGTCTAATAGGTTTGTCTTCGAAACGGCCATCTTACTTCTTATTAGTTCATTAAATGGGATAGTTTAACTCAAATGCGGCGAAGCGATTGAACGGTTCTGGATTCTGGATTTTTGTTCTGAAGGGTACAAAAATAGATAGAATACTTACAGGCTACTTTTTACTCTGGAAAAAATCTCCTCATTCCCACGGAAAAACATTGTCTAGCTCACGCGGGCAAAGCCGCGAGCGGAAAGTTAATAAACTATATTTAAAAAGTTCACCTTATTATTTTTAAGCTAGAACGAAATGGAATTGAGCTATTAACTTTAACACAACAATGATTACTTTTGTATATTTTTTGACTAATAGCTCGTTAAGGCGATACTCGGAAAAAATGTGCTGAAGCGAGATAGCAATGAGAAAACGACGCGCGCGGGAGCGAGACCGATTTTGCAGATTAGGCAAAAAAAACACAAAATCACTTCGTATTAAAAAACTACAGCGATTTAAAAAAAATGCTTCTATACGATCCTCAATATTATTGGTGTCCACTTATTAAACCAATTTCCAATAGTGTAAGTAACCCCATTTAAGAATAATCTTCACTTTTCGTATTTTTTAGAGGTCTTTTCGAAAATAAAAAGTGTCGAGGCAAAATCATAAAACCGTGTTTTTGAAACTATACGATTCTAGATAAAGGTATGAAGAAATATATATCTTATTACCAGATTTTTAACAACTGTAACCGTCCTATAGTTTTAAATCAAAAAGTCCATATTTTTCCGAGTAGCGCCTTAAAAACAAAACACCAATTTTCACAATTACGTGCACGATAAAACCGTGCAGCTTGCATCGTCATACAAGTCTCTTTTTGTGGTCACTGTCTATTCAGCGCTTAGTTACGTTTTTATCGACAGAATAAGAAAGGCAAGAGGGTGCTTTATTAGCGTGACGACGGCGGCGTCCGTTTGGCTCACTAACAAAGGGATCACATGACTTCCCCTCTACACCGGATATACAGCTACCGGGCAAGTCAGCGTTATAAGAGCTGGGAAAGTGATACGATAATACGACCATAGTAGAAACTATGATAACTATAAATATAACTATGAATATGCAAGTATGGTTTAAGGCAGTTATGTAGGGAAAGTGCAAACTCCTGCCCGCAAAAACCATTTAATCCGGCCCGCCGACAGTCTTTTGAAATAAATAGAATATAATCCACGACGGTCCACAAGTATAAGCCTACCACTAGTTTAAGAGGTGTATTCATGTAATAGTTTTTGATAAACATTATATTTCGGATAAAACAAAATCTTAAAAGTTAAAGTTAAAGCTTTTTCAAATTGAATTATATTCCTGACACTATCATTTTTTTTGCTCCTGTTACTGGCCCTATGTTAAATATTTAAGTTAAAATTCTTTATTCACTGTTTACAAAATCTGCGCTCAAATTTGAAAAGAACCTCCTATTTACCACTCGGAACATCGCAACGCAAAACGTCTACTTAATTTCTCGAATCAAGTCATAATGAGCTAAAAAAGCCCAGATTATTTCGGAAGGTAAGAGAAGGAGAGAATGGAGCTCAGCGGGGAAGCAACAGCAATTAACCCTATTGTCTGGAATGAAAAGAAAATATTTTCGTCGCATTAAAACATACATTAACCATTAAATAAAAGTGTAAATAAAACGTTTAGGAAACGCTCCCTTGTCGTTTGCGTGTCTACACCATGGGCTAATGGCGGGCAGCGGTAAATCCGAGTGCAAACATTTTGTGTAATTAATGTGGCTCATGAGCACTTCACTTTCTAGCTGCAGACATGAATGCTTTATTTTCAACTGGGCTTTCGTGTTTACCACTGTGATTTTGACCTGATTTCAAATATAGGAGACGAAATTTTCCCAGGTAGTGTGTACGTTTTTTAGGACTAAGTTTAATTAAAATAAAATCCTATGTTTTGTGGCAATCAAATATAAGATAAAAACAAAAAATTAAGAAGATTTATCAAACATTCAACATTAAAAGGTTTTCTATCCGACAACGATGAGCTATCCATACTCGTGAAGATTATTAGTTTAATCCTGAAATGTTACACGAGTCAACAGCCATTATAGACACGAAAAAGGAAAATAACTTTATACCTTAACAACAAAATATATATTTTTTTAAAGTATCCTCAATAAGAATGTTTTAAAAATTGGCTCATTCTAGATTAACGGTTCTTGCCTCGGTTTACAATTGTGTTGAAATTAATAATAGGGGTTAAAGAATGAAATTGCCGTTTTTTTCTTTTGTACATATAACTTAAAATTTTTTATGGTACCTACCTATTAGAAATACATAATTTCTTTAATATTGCGTTACAGACCGTATCGAGCAGCTTTTGATAATTTAAAAACCACAATATTTAATTATTTACATAGAAAAAACTTATCTCGAAAGTGACGACTATTTTTGTTTCCAGAGTTTCGTACTTTTATAACTTAGTGAAAATATTTTTTTGCTCTCAACGAATATGTCATTTAGTAGAATTTTATATTATTTTTATGCATTCACAATGCAATTTTGTAAGTATAGGAATATATAGTAGTTAAAATGTCCATAAATACGTGTGTAAAATTTTGTAAAGTTACATAATATTAGTCGTTGAATAAATTACAAAAACGTTAGTAAGTATGGGAAAAAAAAATTGTACAAAAATCTTCATACAAAACGGCAATTTGATACTTTAACCCCTAATATTATGTCTGGGATACGTTGATGTTCTAAATTAGTCCCACACGTCATAACGGTATGGACAAAGTGAAAATAATGAAAATTACAATTCATTAACAGTAAGCAAGGGATCCATTAATTACGTCACGCTCATTTTGGGGGATCACATGCTGGGTGAAAATGAAATATACACCACAGTGAAATGCCACAAAAAGGACCAAAAGCTCCCAGAATTTCGTGCTTTTAGATTTGTCTAAGCTCAAACGAAATTTGAGCTACAAAGCTGCGAATTTTTGCAAAGAAACCGTCTCTGCGAACAGATTATTCCTACGACTTTTGCTTTGAAAATAATTTGTTAAACTGTGCCTCAAAGAAAGAAGACATGCAGATATCTATAACTATCTATAGTTTAGATTAAGGACTGCTATTGTTTCCCGTTATTTGAATCCCAACAATTAACTAAGTAATCGTATTGAATGAAATAATACAGTGCCCGTAGTGTAAGTTTTTATGTCAAAAAACGCAAACTATTTCGACTCCGTATTTATGTCAATTTGTATGAAAACTTTATTAGCGCCTCTAGCGGCGAGAAGCGCGCTTATATAGTTTTCATACAAATTGACATAAATACGGAATCGAAATAGTTTGCGTTTGCTTGACATAAAAACTTACACTCGGGGTACTGTTTTCTTTTTCGCTAGTCGATATAATTCAATTCAATTCAATTCAAAACATTTATTTCAGACACAACAGTCCATACAAGAGATTAAATACAATAATAATAATGATGTAATTTAAGATTTAATTTTTAGGTGGGTAACATGTAACAGAGCTATTAATCTATGCAAGCAACAATCAAATTGTTCAAAATGAAACAGTATTGGCACCTTAAGGCGCTACTCGGAAAAAGTATGGACTTTTTGATATAAAACTATATTAGAGTTGTTACAAATCTGGTAATAAGATATGTATTTCTTTATACCTTTATCTAGAATCGTAGTTTCCAAAACACGATTTTATGATTTTGGCTCGACACTTTTTATTTTCGAAAAGTCCTCTAAAAAATACGAAATTTCAAGATTTTTCTTAAATGGGGTTACATATACTATTGGAAATTGGATTAATTAGTGGACACCAATAATACTTAGGATCGTAAAAAAAAATCGCTATAGTTTTTAATACGAAGTGATTTTGTGTTTTTTTTGCCTAATCTACAAAATCGGTCTCGCTCCCGCGCGCGTCGTTTTCTCATTGCTATCTCGCTTCAGCATATTTGATCCGAGTATCGCCTTAACCATACAAGTTGAATTGCAATTTCCTGTTACAAGCAGAGTTCCACTTGAAGCTATGTATTTAAAGCACCTAAAAGTTACTGTCCATATTTTCTGTGAACCGGACTTGGATCGCAATCGTGCTGAAAACTGAAAAAATAAACAGCCCAGTTCGTACAAAATGCAGAAGCATTTCTACAAAAACTTTTACTGGTATGAGAGCAGCAGAAATTTTAATATTTGCTCTCGGTTATTAACTTTTACGTAAAGATGAACAGAAGATGGAATATTCTGAAAAGAAAATATAAATTTCAATAATGGAAACTATAAGCAACGGGCAGCGCATAACCAATCGTTGTAGAGATTCTTGGGGGAAGTCTATGCCTAGCAGTGGGCGTCGTTCGGCTGACATGATGATGATGATAAGCAGCATTCAATATGACACCATAACAACGATGTTTTCAGCATTGTTGTGTTCCGGCAGTTAGAATTTAGCAGTTAGAAATTATCCCGAGAGTAGTGCGCTTCCACCTTCAGTTAACATCATCATCACTTAACATCGGGTGTGATGAAGGCTAAGTGTGTTTTAAGTTTTAAAGCATAAAATCAAGATCATTCATCGTTTTTATTTCAATTGCATACAATAAATCCTTATACAATAAAACTTTATATTCATTGCCCATGCCGTTAAAAGAAAGTAAATATAATATTTAATGTAAATGACACGACTCTGGAAGTAATAGCGAACAAGGACGATCATAAATAATTATCATTACTTAATTGTTATTTGGTTCTAT
Organism: Crambus lathoniellus; assembly: GCA_949710035.1. Taxonomy (NCBI): domain Eukaryota; kingdom Metazoa; phylum Arthropoda; class Insecta; order Lepidoptera; family Crambidae; genus Crambus; species Crambus lathoniellus. The sequence continues at coordinate 14,348,263 of OX453306.1, forward strand.
CTAAGTCAGCAAGTTTTTAATCCTGATTTATAGAGTAGCTACAATAACGAAATAATTATAGAAACTGTATTATGCTTGAACATGGACAATCTGATACACTTGCATTTCACCAGATTCATAAAATGTTAATTTGGTAAAAAGTAGTGAAGCAACGAATACGAATACAAATATTGGTATTCGCCGAATAGTAGATGTTTACCGAATATTCGTATTTGCCGAATATCATCACGAATATTAAAACAAACTATTTATATTATATCACAACTGAACGCAATCCAAATTCCGGTTTGGCTGTGCACCGTGTATCCGAACGCACCAAAGCACTATACTGTTTGTATCTATTGACGGGGATTACCCTAAAATTTAATGAACGGAGTGGAGCTCTCAAGTTGTCAATTGTTACTTGTTTGTTTCATAGCATAACATGAGTAAGTACTTTCATCTAATTTCGTGGGGTTATTATTAATAATGTCAGCAGTTAATTTCAATTATTTATTTATTTATTTATTTATTTATTCTTTATGCACAAGTTACAGTACATAGGCGGACTTAATGCCACAGGCATTTTCTACCAGTCAACCTTTGGGTGATGTGGAGACAATGATGTGGTAGGGTGCACAACCAGTATGAAAGAAATAATTCACTTTGTTGTATATACTACACATACTAACATAAATAAATACTTGTAATTATAATACATACTAGCTTTCCGCCCGCGGCTTCGCCCGCGTGGACTACACGACGTTATCCCGCGGGAATGTGATGTTTTTCCGGAATAAAAAGTAGCCTATGTTCCTCTCCAGGCTACAAAGTATCTGTGTCCCAAATTTCAGCCAAATCCGTTCAGCCGTTTTGGCGTGATTGAGTAACAAACATCCAAACATCCAAACATCCAAACATCTAAACTTTCACATTTATAATATTAGTAGGATTATAAATAATAATATATATAATATATACTTATATTATGATATATACAAATAAGAGTAATATACTACACATACTAACATAAATAAATACTTGTAATTATAATACATATTATAAATAATAATATATATAATATATACTTATATTATGATATATACAAATAAGAGTTATCGTTGATTTATCTAGTTTAAGAGCGAGTTGCTTGCTCAGTAAGAAACTTGCGTAACTTAGTTTTAAACGCATACCGACTATTGGACATTCTGATGTTTAGAGGAAGCGCGTTCCAGAGAAGGATAGGATAAATGAAGAACGAAGAATGAATGATATCAGATTGATGAGAGGGACAGCTAAGTAAACGATTAGAAGAAGAACGAAGGTTTTTATCATGAGAAGTACCTAAGTACTGGAAATGTGAAGTAAGATAAGGGGGAGCATTAGGAGAGTATAAAAGAGAAAAAAGAGTGGTCAAGGCCCGCATACTTCTGCGCTGTCTAATGGGCAACCAATTAAGAAGTGATCGATGCGCGGACACGTGATCATACTTACGTAGATTGTAGACGAATCGAATGCAGTTATTCAGAAGACGGTCGAGCTTATTTAGTAGATCTGCATTCAGGTCGAGGTAGCACACATCACCATAGTCGATAATGGGGAAAATAAGGGTCTGCACAAGCATTGCTTTGATATTGGTAGGTAAAAAGTTTTTAAGACAGTAAAGATATCGCAATACCCCTGTGACTTTCTGACAGATGCTGGAGACTTGAGCTTGCCAGTTCAACCCACTGTCCACACACAATCCCAGATCCTTAACACTGGATCTAAGAGGAATTGGAGTGCCGTCGAATACAATCGAACGCAGATTAGCTAAGTCCACTCTGGCAATCATGCGGGGACTACCCACCAAAACAGCTTGGCATTTGGCAGGATTGACGGCAACGCCAAAACTGTCCGACCAGCACTTAATATGATGAAGATCCATATTTAGCGCGTTGATGGCATCATTAAGGTCATCAACACGTGCTTGGGCATATATTTGTAATTATTAAATATCTTAGTAAAAAAAGAATATTGTGTATTATTCATTACCTTGTTGAATTATTCGTATTCGTATTTGCCGAATAGTAGGTTTGATATTCGTATTCGTATTCGTTAAAGTAGTATTCGTTGCATCACTAGTAAAAAGTAATATTTCTGTGACAAGAACCTACCTACACTCCATCCAGCGAAGCAAAGGATTTTTAAGTAAACAATCTTGATAATGTCTCTTTATCTAATACTTAAATGCATTTAAAATTAAGAAAGATGTTTTTTTATATAGGGCAGAGGTACCGTTTGTGGCCACTTTAAGGATTTTTTGACTTTTAAGCATTGAGTACTAAATAGTCTTAGGTGCTTAAGACACAAATTATATCTTAAATTATAGATAATTTATCTACCTTTAAAGGTACATTTTTTTTTTTTTAAACAATATTACTCAGTCTAATAGACCGCCCCGAGTAGTCCCCGGCGCAAATGTGCCCATGACGCTGGCCGCGTTGCCGCGTTGGATGGCAATGGACAACCTTTGCACCAGAAAAGACCCAGAGCGGGGGTCTCAATTTTTTTGTCTAAGCCGACGCCCCAAATCTTTAACAAATTGTATTGCCTCTGCCCCCCAACAACACGCCGTTTCTACCGCTAGAGGGATGAAAATGTAGCCCTGTTCTAGCGGGGCATATTTCAGGTGCTTCGCGACCGCCTGGGCCCCAAGTCTGCTAATTTTAATTTAAATAAGATTCTATTGATATTCAATTGAGACTCAATTACGATTCCATTACGATTAAAACAAATTGGGTATTCTATAAAAACTTGTACGTCATCGTAATTGAATCGTAATGGAGTCTCAGTTGGATAGTTACCTTCGGGTATGTATCATAATAACTACGGTCGTTTCGACTATGGTCGAAATAACTACGGTCAAAAGACCTACTGTTCAAAATAACTATTGGTCGTTACACCTATTTTTAAAATAACTAATTTTTAAAATAACGGTTTATTAAGTTTAAAAATAGTGACTCGTGTACAGACACGAGCAATAATATTATGTATACAATACAACATAGAACTTTGTCACACTGTAGCGTTCCAAAAGAAAACGATCAGTGTCACAGAAGTCATTCAATATTGTAATATGATATAGTCCTATGTTGTATACATATTATTGGTCGTGACTGTATTGCTGTTAGGTGCGAGGAGCGAAGCGACGAGCATGTTCGGTTTACATGAACATACCGCGCGAGCCGAGCGAGCGAAGCGAGCGTGCCGCGGCAGCGGCCGGCAAAGCGCCAGAAACGACTATATATATATTCCCATTTCCTATTAAACTGAAGTAGGGGGTAGGGGGGGTGTATAAAGTCGATTCTGGCGCTTCGCCGGCCGCTCCCGCGCCACGCTCGCTTCGCTCGCTCGGCTCGCGCGGCGTTTTGGTCACTGTTCTAACCTAACCTAACCTAAAACGTCTGTTACATTTTGTTGGGTGGCAGGGGGCTTCGACCCCCGAGCCCCCTTGGCGGGGGGCTTCGCCCCCTGTCCCCCCTTTTGTTTTTCCCAAAAGATATAAAAATTTTGAAATAACAAAAATTTTTTGAGCAAAAAAATTAAAAAAAATATTTCTATATGTCCATCGGATGCCTCCTTGGTATCTCCGGAGTACCGTAGGGGATCGAAAATTTTGTTAGATTTCAGCTATGACGGACCGTTTTTGAGATATTTGCATTTTTATAAAATTCATTCTTGAAAATTTTGCAAGTCCCCGCTTCATACTAAAACAGTCAAAAATTTTATGTTTGCGACACCCTAACCAAAAAAACAATCCAACGCGCCCAAATCCATTTAATAAACTTTCCAATTCATAAGCTTGTTGTAGGCGAGTCGTTCATAGTCGAAACAACCAGTAGATGAAATGAACATTAGGCCAATCGTCCGTTAGTTGAATCAACTGTAGTTCAATCAACCGTAGGTGAAATTAACAGTAGTTGAGTCGTTCAATAGTCATTACGAAAATATGTGAATCGATCGTAGTTATTTCGACCATATCAAAATCAAAAATCAAAATCAAAAATCATTTATTCATTTTAGGCTGATACAGCACTTGTGAACGTCAATGAAGCTACGCTATCGGTTCGCAAATCCTACGGCGGGAGGCCTTGTAACGAGAAGAACCGGCAAGAAACTCGCCAAGGGCTATTTTTTTCTCCCTGTCATATTTCATACAGAGTCGTCAAATTGAAAAGTGACTTTAACATAATATAATATGTAAAGTCACTTTCCATCACAAATTAATCTTAAGTTTAAAAACAAAATAAAAAAACCCGGTAATCATAGCAGTAAATAATTTTCAATAACTAAGAAATAGACATCCAAAAGGTAGTTTCTTTAAAATACACACCAACCAAAAACGTAGCAAATAAAATAATAAATATAAATGCCAAACAAGGGTAATAAAACTTTGAATAGTTTAAGAACATAAGAGTCAATAATAAACAGTGCCATACAAGCCACGATAAAATAAAACTAATAACAATAAAACATTAAAAATCTGCATATTTTGAGACAAGAAGCCAGGAGCAGACCCATCCCACTGGTAGCACTCGTTCACGAGCATGACGCATGAACCAGCCATCGCTTCGCTTAACCATATTTTAGGGAACGTAACGACCCGCCTCACACGACACCACCGCAGAAATGTTTACAGAGAGCATGACATACTCAAACTTCTCATCTCAAAACGCAGAAACCAATATAAGAATGTACCCAGTATTAATAATTTTGTTAAACACGACTCACAATTAACTAGAGAAAAAATCTTTCTCAGCTTATGACCAAGTTGCTTTGTCATTTAAGTAATCACTTACAGTATAGTAGCCCTTCTTGAGGAGGCAATTTTTTATATGATTCTTAAACTCTTCAAAGGGTAACTCCAAGATATCACTTGGAATCTTGTTAAAGATGTGTATACCTTGACCCATGAAAGACCCATGTACCTTCTCTAATCGGTACCGAGGCATTGAAAGTTTATCCCTATTTCTTGTATTGTAACCATGCAAAACGCCATGTTTAGTATACAAGTTAATATTACGACGCACAAAAATAATACAATTTAATATAAATTGAGATGCAGCTGTCAGTATACCAATTTCTTTGAACTTCTCCCTAAGAGAAGTTTTAGAGCTTAGTTGATAAATGGCCCTTATTGCTCGTTTTTGCAGAATAAATATAGCATTAATGTCAGCTGCTAATCCCCACAAAAGAATGCCATATGACATGATGCTATGAAAATAACTAAAGTATACAGTCCTAGCAGTTTCTTTGTCAGTTAACTGTCTAACTTTTCTAATAGCGTAAGCTGCAGAGCTGAGCTTACCAGCTAATGCAGCAATATGCGAATGCCACTGAAGTTTTCTGTCTATAGTTACACCCAGAAAGACTGTTGATTCAACTAAATTTAATTTTTCATTATTTATTACAATTTCTACGGGTGGAGATTGTACATTTGGTAAAGAGAATAGAATGCATTTCGTTTTCTTTGCATTAAGCTGTAGATTATTAAAACTAAACCAAGTGAGTATTTCCGAGAGTGCTTTGTTTACATCGTCAAAATTAGATTGATTTCTGTCAATGTTAAAAATTAAGGAAGTATTTTCAGCAAACAAGACAATCTCACATAAGCTATTTGCAAAGAAAGGTAAATCGTTAATATAAACCAAAAACAAGAAAGGGCCCAAGTTAAACCTTCGAGGTACACCTAGCTTTACATCAGAACCCATTGATTTTACCCCATTTATATCAACTGTCTGAGTTCTGGAACTAAGATACGAGTGTAATAGTTTTTGGGCATTATTTTTTACACCGTAATGATTTAGCTTCAACAGCAGCGTCCGATGATCTACACAGTCAAAAGCTTTGGACAAGTCGCAGAATATGCCAAGAGCATTCTGCGACCCCTCCCAGGCCCCAAAGACATGCTTAAGAAGTGCAACCCCGGCATCAGTAGTAGACCTACCCTTCGTAAAACCGAACTGTTTGTTATGCAAGAGGTTATTTAAAGTAAAAATAATGAGTTAATAATTGCTCCAGTATTATTTTTTCAAAGATCTTGCTCAAGGCGGGTAAAATAGATATTGGTCTGTAATTACCTGGGTCTTAGTCGTAATGACCTTAGTTATTATGATACATACCCCATTGAGAGTCCTGTCAAACAAATGTCAAATGAGAGTAGAATACGATTGTAATACGATTGAAGAGCAGACTAGCAAATATTCCGATGGCAGTTCAATGGCAGTTCAGTCGTATACCATTGGTCTTAAGTTAGTAGCAGAATACCAAAAATGTCAAAAACCGCTATTGAGATCCAATTAAGATTCAATTGAACCATTTGTAAATTAGCAGACTTGGGGCCCCGGGCCCCAAGTCTGCTAATTTTAATTTAAATAAGATTCTATTGATATTCAATTGAGACTCAATTACGATTCCATTACGATTAAAACAAATTGGGTATTCTATAAAAACTTGTACGTCATCGTAATTGAATCGTAATGGAGTCTCAGTTGGATAGTTACCTTCGGGTATGTATCATAATAACTACGGTCGTTTCGACTATGGTCGAAATAACTACGGTCAAAAGACCTACTGTTCAAAATAACTATTGGTCGTTACACCTATTTTTAAAATAACTAATTTTTAAAATAACGGTTTATTAAGTTTAAAAATAGTGACTCATGTACAGACACGAGCAATAATATTATGTATACAATACAACATAGAACTTTGTCACACTGTAGCGTTCCAAAAGAAAACGATCAGTGTCACAGAAGTCATTCAATATTGTAATATGATATAGTCCTATGTTGTATACATATTATTGGTCGTGACTGTATTGCTGTTAGGTGCGAGGAGCGAAGCGACGAGCATGTTCGGTTTACATGAACATACCGCGCGAGCCGAGCGAGCGAAGCGAGCGTGCCGCGGCAGCGGCCGGCAAAGCGCCAGAAACGACTATATATATATTCCCATTTCCTATTAAACTGAAGTAGGGGGTAGGGGGGGTGTATAAAGTCGATTCTGGCGCTTTGCCGGCCGCTCCCGCGGCACGCTCGCTTCGCTCGCTCGGCTCGCGCGGCGTTTTGGTCACTGTTCTAACCTAACCTAACCTAAAACGTCTGTTACATTTTGTTGGGTGGCAGGGGGCTTCGACCCCCGAGCCCCCTTGGCGGGGGGCTTCGCCCCCTGTCCCCCCTTTTGTTTTTCCCAAAAGATATAAAAATTTTGAAATAACAAAAATTTTTTGAGCAAAAAAATTAAAAAAAATATTTCTATATGTCCATCGGATGCCTCCTAGGTATCTCCGGAGTACCGTAGGGGATCGAAAATTTTGTTAGATTTCAGCTATGACGGACCGTTTTTGAGATATTTGCATTTTTATAAAATTCATTCTTGAAAATTTTGCAAGTCCCCGCTTCATACTAAAACAGTCAAAAATTTTATGTTTGCGACACCCTAACCAAAAAAACAATCCAACGCGCCCAAATCCATTTAATAAACTTTCCAATTCATAAGCTTGTTGTAGGCGAGTCGTTCATAGTCGAAACAACCAGTAGATGAAATGAACATTAGGCCAATCGTCCGTTAGTTGAATCAACTGTAGTTCAATCAACCGTAGGTGAAATTAACAGTAGTTGAGTCGTTCAATAGTCATTACGAAAATATGTGAATCGATCGTAGTTATTTCGACCATATCAAAATCAAAAATCAAAATCAAAAATCATTTATTCATTTTAGGCTGATACAGCACTTGTGAACGTCAATGAAGCTACGCTATCGGTTCGCAAATCCTACGGCGGGAGGCCTTGTAACGAGAAGAACCGGCAAGAAACTCGCCAAGGGCTATTTTTTTCTCCCTGTCATATTTCATACAGAGTCGTCAAATTGAAAAGTGACTTTAACATAATATAATATGTAAAGTCACTTTCCATCACAAATTAATCTTAAGTTTAAAAACAAAATAAAAAAACCCGGTAATCATAGCAGTAAATAATTTTCAATAACTAAGAAATAGACATCCAAAAGGTAGTTTCTTTAAAATACACACCAACCAAAAACGTAGCAAATAAAATAATAAATATAAATGCCAAACAAGGGTAATAAAACTTTGAATAGTTTAAGAACATAAGAGTCAATAATAAACAGTGCCATACAAGCCACGATAAAATAAAACTAATAACAATAAAACATTAAAAATCTGCATATTTTGAGACAAGAAGCCAGGAGCAGACCCATCCCACTGGTAGCACTCGTTCACGAGCATGACGCATGAACCAGCCATCGCTTCGCTTAACCATATTTTAGGGAACGTAACGACCCGCCTCACACGACACCACCGCAGAAATGTTTACAGAGAGCATGACATACTCAAACTTCTCATCTCAAAACGCAGAAACCAATATAAGAATGTACCCAGTATTAATAATTTTGTTAAACACGACTCACAATTAACTAGAGAAAAAATCCTTCTCAGCTTATGACCAAGTTGCTTTGTCATTTAAGTAATCACTTACAGTATAGTAGCCCTTCTTGAGGAGGCAATTTTTTATATGATTCTTAAACTCTTCAAAGGGTAACTCCAAGATATCACTTGGAATCTTGTTAAAGATGTGTATACCTTGACCCATGAAAGACCCATGTACCTTCTCTAATCGGTACCGAGGCATTGAAAGTTTATCCCTATTTCTTGTATTGTAACCATGCAAAACGCCATGTTTAGTATACAAGTTAATATTACGACGCACAAAAATAATACAATTTAATATAAATTGAGATGCAGCTGTCAGTATACCAATTTCTTTGAACTCCTCCCTAAGAGAAGTTTTAGAGCTTAGTTGATAAATGGCCCTTATTGCTCGTTTTTGCAGAATAAATATAGCATTAATGTCAGCTGCTAATCCCCACAAAAGAATGCCATATGACATGATGCTATGAAAATAACTAAAGTATACAGTCCTAGCAGTTTCTTTGTCAGTTAACTGTCTAACTTTTCTAATAGCGTAAGCTGCAGAGCTGAGCTTACCAGCTAATGCAGCAATATGCGAATGCCACTGAAGTTTTCTGTCTATAGTTACACCCAGAAAGACTGTTGATTCAACTAAATTTAATTTTTCATTATTTATTACAATTTCTACGGGTGGAGATTGTACATTTGGTAAAGAGAATAGAATGCATTTCGTTTTCTTTGCATTAAGCTGTAGATTATTAAAACTAAACCAAGTGAGTATTTCCGAGAGTGCTTTGTTTACATCGTCAAAATTAGATTGATTTCTGTACATGTTAAATATTAAGGAAGTATTTTCAGCAAACAAGACAATCTCACATAAGCTATTTGCAAAGAAAGGTAAATCGTTAATATAAACCAAAAACAAGAAAGGGCCCAAGATAAACCCTTGAGGTACACCTAGCTTTACATCAGAACCCATTGATTTTACCCCATTTATATCAACTGTCTGAGTTCTGGAACTAAGATACGAGTGTAATAGTTTTTGGGCATTATTTTTTACACCGTAATGATTTAGCTTCAACAGCAGCGTCCGATGATCTACACAGTCAAAAGCTTTGGACAAGTCGCAGAATATGCCAAGAGCATTCTGCGACCCCTCCCAGGCCCCAAAGACATGCTTAAGAAGTGCAACCCCGGCATCAGTAGTAGACCTACCCTTCGTAAAACCGAACTGTTTGTTATGCAAGAGGTTATTTAAAGTAAAAATAATGAGTTAATAATTGCTCCAGTATTATTTTTTCAAAGATCTTGCTCAAGGCGGGTAAAATAGATATTGGTCTGTAATTACCTGGGTCTTAGTCGTAATGACCTTAGTTATTATGATACTTACCCCATTGAGAGTCCTGTCAAACAAATGTCAAATGAGAGTAGAATACGATTGTAATACGATTGAAGAGCAGACTAGCAAATATTCCGATGGCAGTTCAATGGCAGTTCAGTCGTATACCATTGGTCTTAAGTTAGTAGCAGAATACCAAAAATGTCAAAAACCGCTATTGAGATCCAATTAAGATTCAATTGAACCATTTGTAAATTAGCAGACTTGGGGCCCTGGTGTTCAGCTGCCGCCCCGGCCGCGCGTGAGGTGCGACAGATGTGGGTAAAATTAAAAAAGTTAAATAATTTTTTGTATATGGCAAAATGTATGAGAGGTGCCAAATGTACCGGTTTTGGCCACTTATTGATAGTTAAACTTTTGTAAGTATAGCGAAAAATCAAAACCAAACCCACGTTAAATCAATATATTCTATTGCGCTAGAAACCAATCAATGAGTCATCACAACCAACACATCAAAATATGACTATAAAAATTACTGCATTTAATGCGCGTACTAATAGTTTCTGTTTCATCGAAATCTGGCCAGTATTTCCAAAGATACAGCGTTTTAAAGTTTCAACAGCTTTTGAAAATTTGCTTTCCTTGCGCACTATTGCTATGACGTCATGTCGCACTGACATCTCCGTTTGCGGCTGTTGCGGGTGATTTCCGTCTAACTGTACCTTCATAGAGTTCGTCTGTGGGCAATCTGCGAGCAACTCGTGCGTTTTTGACGCTAGTTACAGTACATTTTCTTCGTTCTAAGATTATGGTAAATGATTAGTATTCAAATTCAACCGCGAGCAGACGCACTCTAAAACTGTCACCTACTGTCGATACCTAAAGACATTTATCCCACAAACTTATCTGACCCAGTGGTGGAGGCGCCACTAGCAGTATAAAATTATCGAAATGGCTGTCAGTTTTTAGGGTGCATATTTAACTAGCAAGTCAGTTAAGGTTGTAAGTACATTTTGTTTTGACGGTTGCTATATGTATTGACAGAATCCAGCCCGCCATTACGAAAGTTGATTTAATTTATTATTCACGAAAATAAAACATTATTTGAAGGTGTTTTTTCACATGGGCTCAATACAAAATTTCTTAAACATTTCATTGATCGACTATAAGAAAAATAAATAAATTTATTACGAAACCGTGAGACTATTATAGCCAAAGGATTCTATGTAGGTATACGGAAGTGCGACGTGACGTCACACGTTAATGCCATTGGTTCACCCAAATTTTCCTCGGAGGCCGTACTTTAACGTTTAATATCTCAGTCATTTTTGAAGATAGGAAAAAAATAAAAACAGATTCTTTTTTCTTGAGTTACATTTTTTTAGATATGCTGATAACAAAAATCATTGGTGTGACTCATTGCAAAACAACAACTTTATTGTAAAAAACGGTTGTTTATAAAGTATTTCATCAAAAACAAATTTCTTAAATTTTTTATACAAAACATTTTTTAAAACAAAAAATGGAATTTATTGAAACAAAATCGTATGACTTATGGAATTCTAACGATTGTTTTTATTACCTTAAAATACCTTATTTTAATTGCCTTTAGCAAAAATGGCGAAAAGTTGTTTAGAAAACTTTTAGAGCAAAAAGTGGCCAAAACCGGTACAGTGGCCAAAACCGGGGCTTCTGCCCTACTTACATTATCCATTTTATATTATGGAAACATGGTGTTTCATATTTTTATTATTTCATTTTATATTAAAAGACACGTCAAGGTAGTTTAGGTAAAATTTTTTGCTCCACTGAATAGACTGTAGTTAGATTTATATTGTTCCAAGCTCCAATACTATAGTATTATATGATCTGAGGTTCCAAGTTATTGTTGCATTATTATGGTGCCCGAAACAAGTAAATCTCAAAATGCGTACAGCAGTAAAGTAATTGAAAATAAAAGTGTTTTACAGCTTTCCTGTAAATACACTGTTAGTTAATTCAATAAACAGTGCAGTGAAGTTACATACAAGGCGGTGCCGTTACGGCCGACTATATGCAGATTGCGACCAGCCTTTACTCGACTACTTGAATATTTTGTTAATATTTAGCCAAGAGTTGGTAGACATTTGCAACGACAACTAAATTAATAAAGTACTGTCAATAAAATTAAAAAGATGTATATTTTTAATTTTAAGCTGCATGAACACAACAATGCTGAAAACATCTTTCATACGGTTTACGACGGCGCGCGTCAGACTTAGATAAGATGGTAGTAGCGAGCCATGTAGGCGGACCTATAACAAGTCCTACCATCAACCAAAGTACCCGAGCGTGTTTTTTTTTTATTTTATTTTTATTTTTATTTTATTTTATTTTATTTTATTTTGGCAACAAACAGTCATTTTTTTTACAAAAGTACTTAATTAATATCTTACTAGCTATAATAGACCTATAGTGCCGATAAGGATATAGGTATTTGGATAATAGTTATAACTAACAAAATGTATTGTTAGAACATCAACAATGTGTTAGTAATTAAGTGTATGATAAGATTGATAAGTTACAACAAAGAACATAAAAAAAACCAAAGTCAAATAAGATTGAGAAGGCACACTTAAAACAATAATATTTTTTTTTATATAATAGGTCTTTACATATGAAATTGCCGTTTTTTTCTTTTGTACATATAACTTAACAACTTTTATAATATTAGAAATATATAATTTCTTTAATATTGCGTTACATTAAGACCGTATCGAGCAACTTTTGATAATTTAATAACCACGATATTTGATTATTTACATAGAAAAAACTTATTCCGAAAGTTACGACTATTTTTGTTTCCAGAATTTCGTACTTTATTAGTTGTAACTTAGTGAAAAAAAATTTTTTTTCTCTTAACGAATGTGTCATTTAGTAGTTAAAATGTCCATAAATACGTGTGTAAAATTTTGTAAATTTACATAATATTAGTCGTTAAATAATAACAAAAACGTTAGTATGGAAAAAAAATAATTACAGAAATCTCCATACAAAACGGCAATTTCATAGGTAAAGACCTATTATATTTACTTTGTGGCCCGAATGTGGAAAATTTAATAAAGAGTCTTTATAAGATTTGTTTTGTTGACCGAATTGAGTGTACCTATTGGGACTGGAAGGTGTCCCAGGTTTTAGGGTTTTTTTGGGTTTTTCACCCCTCGGAACCGGAATTCCGTTTCCATACATTCCGGCCGAACCTCAGGGTGGATTGTGGAAGGAGGGTAGAGGACGGAGATATTAAAGAAAGAAAGACAGAAAATAGGAAAGACAGGAAAGGAAGGAAGTGATAGATATAAATAATTAGTGGGTTGCCTGAGTGGCACCCGAGAGTGTTTAGGTACGGGCACTAAAGACTAGTATCGGCATAATGCATACTAGTGTGATATTTAATCGACATTAAGTAGTGACTTCTAATCGCCCCAACCTCAACCCCTAACAGAAACTTATGCATTGAAACGTCATTCAGGTTTCCGATTCAAAAAGTTTCTTAAACCACGCTACTGAAATCCAACGAACTAAAATGTAAACCGTGAAAAAATTAATGTAGATAAATGTTGAAAACAGCCAACTACACCAAGGAAGCGGTCTTGTAAGTATGAAATGCAATATTTAAGAGCCAAGTTACTGCACAACTAGGTAATAAATGCAGGTGGCGGACCAAGCCAGTCCGCAATCTGCATTTTAACGCGGCCCAGTCGGCCGGCGAGCAAACACCCGCCTGTTTATTGAAAACCCGCTAGACCATAAAAAGCTGTTCATGCAAAAAGGCCAACAAATAAAATCTCGGAGGTAGTTTAATGTAGATGAAATTCGTTGACAAGAAGGCGTCTTTGCCGGGAGCATTTATGGACAGCACAGATTGGATGTAAAAGTTCAAAGGCCTTATGACCTACAACAGGAACGACAAATTTATAAGCATCTTTATAGCAGACTAGCGGCCGCCCGCGGTTTCACCCGCCTGATACCCGTTCCCGTGGGAATATCGGGATAAAATATAGCCATGTCACTCGGGAAGACTGTAGCTTTCTAACGGTGAAAGAACTTTCTAAATCGGTCCAGTACTTTTTGAGTTTATTCGTTACATACAAAAATACAAATCTTTCCTCTTTATAATATTAGTATAGATGTATATTTTTAATGACTTTTAGTGTGCAATTCGTGGGTGTAAAAAAATATATTTATAGCCAGATTTCACACCCATTGCAAAAGCTTTAATCAGATCACGCTATTGTTTTACAAATTGATTGATGTTAATGTAATATTTTCAGGAACACCTCAAGTTAACTACACTGTGATCTTATTTTAACTAGGTAGTAAATGTATGTAATTATAACAAGAGCACTTAAAAAGTCATTTTCGATAGCTTTTCAAGATAAAAGGAGTTATCCAAGCCCAGACTCATTTCAATTTCTCTTTAAGAAATCTTTTTGCAAAATGACATCTTAAAGTTCAGCAAACACGTAATTAATAAGATTCTCTCGATTCCCATTAAAAATGGTGAAAGAACTTCGGAACACAGACGACTTAAAAGTGTTTAATCCAAAACTTAATTAGGTCCCTCACTACGCCAATACATTCTTTATGAAAACTTTAACTTGAGTAAAGTCTATTAAAAACTGTGTAAATTTTAAGCTGATAATGATAAATTTAAAAGCCATAAATTTCTAAGTTCTCATTAATTCAATCTTAATTATAATTTCATCGTTTGATTAAGTACCTACTCTCAATACCAAGTCAGTTTAGTTAATGATATGAAATAATGAGAATTAAATGAAAAATCGGCCAAGTGCGAGTTGGACTCGCCCATGAAGGGTTCCGTACCCACTTAAAGTACCGATTGCCTATACCTAGCCAAACATAAAGGTACCTACTTACCTTTCAGTGGTTGATAACACGAAACTAATAAATATATAAAAATGCTACCTTAATCATTTAACTTTAAAACTATTCAGGATGTAAAAATAAATCAAAACTAATGACTAATAACGTTTCCTTTTGAGAAAATTCAAATAATAAAACTATGTTTCAGATTATTAATTTCACTGCCTTTTACATTTGATTTCTATATTAATTAATTTAAATATTCACAACGTGAAAACAAATCAAAACAATTGTCAAATAATAAACGGTGTAATAATAATAAACTACCCTCAACATCAACGTGCTCTCAACATAACACAGGTTTTTATTTTTAATTGTTCATTTCAACATGTAACTACTTCTAAAATACCGAACACTAAAATTGGCATCCCGTCCGTTTCCCTTTTTTTAACTGCCCCATTTTTTGTTGGAGACTAAGTAATGTTTTGCAGTAACTCCTAAGTTATTCATTTGAATGATAATTACACAAAATCTTTATAAATTTTATCAGCTATATTAGTGTTGTTCAGTATATTTTGCGGGACAGAGAGACAGACATACAGCATCATCATCAAATTGTACCTTCCGATATCAATATCAAAAAATACACACGTCGTAAGCTGATTTCTTTACCATTTACTGATCACTTCCTTACATCATTATCTTACATTATTACCTACACCAAGTTAAAATAACACTTTCATTTTTTGCCAGCAAAAAAAAACTTTGTTTTTCATAGTGTTTAAATGAATTACAAAGTTACATTTGCGTTTTCTGAAAATATGTTATATCTCAAAAAGTACTTACTATATCTCGTTCAAACCAATTTTCTTTAAAAGTTGTTATTAAGATCTATATATTTTTTCTAGATTTTTCACTCTTATATTTCAAAAGTTAGAGGGGGGGGGACACATTTTATTATACTCTTTATTGCACATTAAAAAAAAACACATATAAACAAATATAATTAAAACAAGTGAGCAAAGGTGACCCCTTTGCTCACTTGTTTTACCCCTTTGGAAGGCTCTATCTTTCAAAATATCGACTATGAGGAAAAATGGTTTGAGTAGCCTTTATGTCATTTTCAAAGACCTATCTATAGACACCCCACATGAATATATTTGATAAAAAAAAATTTTTTTTGTTTCAGTTCCATGTATGGAGAGACCCCCTTAATTTTATATTTTTGGTATTTAAATCGTAAAGCGGTTCATAGAATAAATAATGTAAAGGCATAAAGGCGTATTATTATTTTTCACTGTGGGCAACTTTTTGGCCGAAGATGTAACTGTTTTAGTTAAGTTTGTCTTTCTAGTTTAAGTATGGCTGTTGTTGTCACAATAAATAAAATTAAAAATTAAATTAACATACATCTGCCTACCAAGTTCCAACTGTGTAGTCTTAAGGATATAGCATAGGTAAAAAAAATATCGTCGATGGCCGTTGCTTACACAAGCGAGGGGGTGCTGGGATCGGTAAGACTCCGGCCGCGGCACTGTCGTAGACTGAGAAATACGTGTAGACGCGGCATGCAGCGCGCATTCTATTTACATCTAAAATATCACCTATGTGCGCTTTTACTAAGGAAATTATATTATGTAGAATACAAGAAGAATTATTATGAATATTTATTGTAAACGTCGGTTTGTAGGAAGAGTAGATCTTAGATATTATTCGTATGTAGTAAAAAAAGCTTTTTTTAACAAAGATAGTCACTTCAAACGATTCTTCAAAATGCAGAACACAGCAGCAGCTATTTATATTTATTTTCTATCTCTAGATCATTTCGATAATATATCCATTATCGAAATGATCTTCGCAGGCAAAACTACAACATTTGCTACAAATTACACTGAAAAAAATAAATAATGTATACTGCTCTAACCAGTAGGTACATTTTCAGATTTATTCCAATCAAATTAATAAAACTTATAATGTAATATGAAAAAATACAAATAACTCATACTAGCCCATCATCTAATACTTTTTTACAAAATGAATCTACTTAGTTATTCAATATTAAAAAAGTTTATATAAAATCACGCTATCAATCTATAATATAAATCAATATATAAAAACACTTAAATAAAAATATTGTTTAAGTACAAAAAAATAAAATAAAATACATATTATTCCAATACCAAAAATGATAATATCAAATAATACAATAACTTGTGTCATTGAAAATTGGAAGCAACGATCACATACACCCAGATACAAGAAAATATCTAAAAGTTAGTTTTCGACATTTACCCGTCCCAGAATCGAACCCGGGACCTCAGAGATAGTGGCACCTAGAAAACCGGTGCGTACACCAATCGGCCACGGAGATCGTCGAATTTGTTTAAACAAAATGTAGCGCAACTGAAATAATTGATACTTTGTTTACTAATGAAAACTTGCCACGTAAGGTTATAAATCAGCCACTTTAAAAAAACCTTTTTTCATTACTCATTTTAAAATATCTTTATTTTTCGCCATGTACGCATCATATCCCTTGTGCTCTAAAAATGGGTAAAAAACGTAAAAACTTGCCTAACGTCAGGTTCTTTTTTCTGTTTAAATATTATGCGATATGCTAAAATATTTGTACTAATTAAAAATTAATACCGAAGCGACAGCAACACAACTATATGTTAAAATTTTGTCATATTCATTAACATGAATCTCAAGGCAATTTTGTGGTATGTGTGACATGACAACCAAAGGCGACAGCAAAAGAGACAATAATGGGTGCATCCATTGCATTGTAAAGTGATTGACTGATATTCGGAAAATTCTAAACAGTTAAACAATGTAAATAAAACACTTTCACGGATTTTTTCACGTAATTTATTCAACAACTTAGTTAAATTTTAGTTGTTTTTACTTGTTATTTTACCTGTTTCCGAACGAAAAACAAAGACAATTAGAGTGGGTATATTCTTTTATTAAAATCAAAAAATAGAGGGTAGTTTTCCGTGACCACGGCCCCTGGAAAGGTGCCGAAACGTCGGATAAACCAAAAAATCTCAAAAAAAACAACTAAAATTTAACTAAGTTGTTGAATAAATTGCGTGAAAAAATCCGTGAAAGTGTTTTATTTATATGGACAGTTCGCGCAGAAATCTAAGATGTGTTTATGTGAACCAGTACGGACTGGAAGTCGCCAACAAATTGCGCCATTTGGAAGGTCTGGTAATCAAGCGCGCAAGAAGAAAAACATCCATAATCTTCTTGAAGAGATGTCGTGATCATGATCTCATCCCGTCTTGTGTCCGTATTTCTCCAAAACATGACATACGCGGGAGCGCTAAGATCTTACAACAGGCAAGCAAAAAGCTATTATTGAGTTTGAAATACCGTTCGAGGACATTATTTGTAACGTGGAGGATTGCTTATTTAAAAACAACATCAAAAAGGAGGACAGTGAAGCTATACGTCAGGACATTTCATCTGTCTTACGGCATAGTAAACTACCGAAACCCAACCTCCCTCGAGACGAATTTACGGCCTTAAAAAACTTGCGGAACAGGCCAGAGCTTACTATTCTCCGTGCAGATAAAGGTAACGCGACGGTAGTAATGGATACGTCAGATTATAACGAAAAAATACTACATCTTTTATCAGATGAGAATACATACAAACATGTCAAAAGCGATCAAACCACCAAGATCCTTAAAAAGACTAGTGACCTCATCAAAGAACATTCAGAATGGTTGAATCTCGACATCAACTTACTCATTCCTGCCTGCCCTAAACCGCCAAAACTGTATGGATTGCCGAAGATACACAAACCTGATGCTCCGCTGCGTCCTATAGTCAGCCAAATTGATTCACCAACTTACAAACTAGCCCGACACGTAGCGCAAACCCTCTCGCCACTAAGAGGTAACACAACAGCCTTTGTGAAGGATTCCTACTATTTCATCAGTGAGATACAACATCTACATCTCGCAGATGATGAAATCATGGTCAGTTTTGATGTACAATCCTTATTCACATGCTTACCAGTAAAGGACTGCATCAATATCGCTAGGAAGAAACTAGAAGATAACGATTTGCCTTTGGAATATGCAGAACTTTTGGAACATTGTTTAACAACTGGCTATCTTCTGTGGAATGATGAATTCTACATACAAGTTGATGGAGTAGCAATGGGTTCTCCGGTATCCCCAATAGTCGCAGACTTATTTATGGAGGATTTTGAGGAGAAGGCGCTGGCTTCAACACCAGTGTATCCCCGGTTCTACAAACGGTACGTAGATGACACTTTCACAGTACTACCTAAAGATAGTGCCACTGCTTTCCTTGACCACCTTAACTCTATTCACCCAAATATTAAATTCACTATGGAGTTAGAGGCAAATAAGAAACTAGCCTTCCTAGATGTACTTGTTATCAGGAATCCTGACCAATCTTTGAGCCACACTGTGTATCGAAAAGCAACACATACAGATAAATATCTAAATGGTGACTCTCACCATCACCCTTTACAGTTAGCTACCGTAGGGAAATCTTTGTTTCAGAGAGCTCGCGGCATCTGTGATGATGAACACCTGAGTGGCGAGCTTCGGCACGTCGAGCAAGTACTGCGAAGTAACAAATTGCCAGTACCTCGCAAACATCACAGAAATCGCACCAAAGCAGCCATAGTAGAACGTCAACCTGCCATTCTGCCATAATTATGTGAAAGGTGTCACTGACAAGATTGGGAGGATTCTGAAGCGTGCTTCGATTCATACTTACTTCAAGCCGCCGAAGAAGATTAACCAATTCTTACCACCAGTCAAGTGTAATATCCCCTTTCAAGTTGCAGGCGTTTACAAACTAGATTGTGACTGTGGGCTCTCCTACATTGGGCAAACAAAGAGAAGCATAGGGACGCGCGTTAAAGAACATGTAGCTGACATCAAACATAGGCACGATAATAAGTCTGCAGTGTGTGAACATTCATTTGAGGGAACCAACCATTATATAAGGTTTGACAAACCGCAGATCCTCGCTAGAGAACCAAGATACTTTCCCAGATTGATGCGCGAGGCTATTGAAATTAGCAAATACCCAACTGGTGGTCGAGTCAGTAACTTTTTGCTTTGCTATAAATAATTATTATCCAAATTACTTAAACAAATCAAAATATTAAATTAATAAATCATTTGTTATAATTAAATATAATTTTAAAATAATCAATACCTAACCGTATCCTGTTTCCGAACGAAAAACAAAGACAATTAGAGTGGGTATATTCTTTTATTAAAATCAAAAAATAGTGGGTAGTTTTCCGTGACCACGGCCCCTGGAAAGGTGCCGAAACGTCGGATAAACCAAAAAATCTAAAAAAAAACAACTAAAATTTAACTAAGTTGTTGAATAAATTGCGTGAAAAAATCCGTGAAAGTGTTTTATTTATATGGACAGTTCGCGCAGAAATCTAAGATGAGTTAAACAATGTTTATTAAATAAGTCGCGTGAATTGAGTGAACTCACAAAGGTAGTTTTATAATGTGGTTGGTTATAGTACTTGAATAAAATTTTGTGTGAATAGATTCACCCAGAAGATGCCTATTCACTTGCGACTTTAAGAGGTTTGGGTTGTAGCTACTCGGGCAAACAGAAGCCGGCAGGGTATTCCAGGCATGATGAAGGAGTACTTAATTCTCTGAGCGTGAGTTTAAAGGAGAGGGTGGAATGAGGTTATGCAACTCAGATGCACACTCGTTAAAGCATATCTGACAAGTGACTCAGGGGATAATTACCAACTACATCTCCCTTGCTCTCCCAAGCAAGACCAGTATGAATTAGATCCCATCTCACAGGACACCATCGATTTTGGGAATGAATTGCTAGAAGCCATATCCGAAACAACGAGAGAAAAGTGGAACAAGCTAATCGAAGGAGTAGATATGACGCATAAAAGCAAGAAGGCATGGTGTTTTATAAGGAAACTAAATAATGATCCTAAAATCGCTGATCGTCATTCCAATGTGACCACAAACCAGATCGCTCACCACTTACTCCAAAATGGGAAAGCTTCCACGAAAAGTCTCCAGAAGAAATTTACACGAGATCCTGGTAAAGAGGTTAACCACTTAGACGAGGCTTTTACAGAAACAGAGCTCAAGTTTGCCCTTGATAAGCTCAAAGAAGGTAACGCCGCTGGCTTTGACAACATCAGGGTCGAGCAGCTGAAACGGTTTGGTTTCGTACTACTTATACAAAACTGTCATTTCTTCCATGGCCGCTTTAAAAGGGTATGTAATCTAATCACTGACGTTTTAGCCACCTACTTTTAATAAATGACATTTGTGGCAGAGAGTGTATATAAAACTTCTTCGAGATTATTTATTTTTATGAGTTTATTATCTTTGATATAATATGTTAGTCAGTTTAAAGTTAGCCCGCTATTTGTTTAAACTTTGTGCAATGAAATTTAAATAATGAAATAAATATTCCTCCTTCGGAAGTACTTGTACCTATGCAATATTTCATTAGAGTATCAAAAATTTTACTCCGACTATGCAAGTCTCCTTACAGAACTCCGCAAACTTATCTGACGCGGTGGTTAAATTTGAGAGTTTAAACTGTCAATACAGCTGACAGACCTTTCATTCTTTTTTATTGCTACTGGCGCCTCAACCATCGGTTTTAGATATTGTTGTGG
The DNA here is from genome assembly GCA_949710035.1 of Crambus lathoniellus. NCBI lineage: Eukaryota > Metazoa > Arthropoda > Insecta > Lepidoptera > Crambidae > Crambus > Crambus lathoniellus. The sequence continues at coordinate 14,369,599 of OX453306.1, forward strand.
GGATTTTGAATTTCGAATTTCAAAACCGCGAGAGCATTTCTTGCAAGAAATTGTATGCATGCTCTATTTTGTACTAATAATGGATAAGAGATAATAAAAATGTTTTGAACCTGAAATTTACACAAAATGGTGCGGTTTATGTTCCTCACTCAAAGGAAAGAAGCTGGACTTCTCACAGTCTCATAAAATTGGTGTAATGTTGATATTAGATCAACTAGGTAAGTATATAAAATTCTTACGTCGGTTTTATTTCAAGAATTGCTTTTACATTATGTCTCTGTAAAAAACTTTTTCAACAAGCGAATTTCTTATTTCTTGATGCAATTTTTTACACCTACCTATCTTAAGTTTCTCACATTTTCAATTTTGGGGAACCTAAAACGAACATGAATTTAAGGCGATACTCGGAAAAATTATGCTAAAGCGAGATAGCAATGAGAAAACGACGCGCGCGGGAGCGAGACCGATTTTGCCGATTACGCAAAAAAAACACAAAATCACTTCGTATTCAAAAACTATAGCGATTTAAAAAAAATGCTTCTATACGATCCTAAATATTATTGGTGTCCACTAATTAAACCAATTTTCAATAGTATATGTATCCCCATTTAAGAATAATCTTGATATTTCTTATTTTTAGAGGTATTTTCGAAAATAAAAAGTGTCGAGCCAAAATCATAAAATCGTGTTTTTGAAACTATACGATTCTAGATAAAGGTATGAAGAAATATATATCTTATTACCAGATTTATAACAACTCTAACCGTCCTATAGTTTTATATCAAAGAGTCCATAGTTTTTCCGAGTAGCGCCTTAATATACAGTAGTAGAAGTTAGAAACTTAGACTAATGATGTACCTACAACACTACAAAATATTGGTACTCAAATAGGTACAACTTTAATGGGCTCTTAAGTATCTTAGGCAATATTATCCGTCACTTTTATTTCAAACTATTGATGTTTGCTTTAGGTAATGAGTAAAATAACTTGTCCTAGGTTACATAGGTCTATGGTTATGCAATAAATGGCAAAGCACTCATCTATACCCAATCCTGAAGCGCTATTTCAATATTTCCTAGCAAAATAAGCATCATTGAAAAAAATTAGGATCCTAGTGTGAGTTTTTTTTTTTCAATTTTGGCGCAATCGGAGCGATACAGTCTCCACGTCCAAACGCCGCCAATGCCAGGCGGAGACTGAATAATTATGCTGCGAAACGGTGCACGATGCATTTTGGGATACTAGTTATTGACTATAAATATAACAAAAAAAAATTTTAGTAACTTCCCTAGATATGACTAAGAACTACTTACAGAAAAAAAATTACCTTGATTACTCAAATAGTTATTGAGATAATTGAGTTTAAGACGGAAAAAAGGGGTCTTGAAAATATTTTTTTTAGTACATTGTATTTATTTGATTCAAATAAATTTTAGTAACTTCCCTTCATAAAGAAAAGATCTATCACATATAATATTTTGGAAGGCCTAGCAATGATACTTTGTCAGGAAATTTAATTTAAAAACATTGAAAATTCTGAGTTTGATCGCCGCAATAGCCTTAATAGTTTTGGAATAAAGTGGCTGTGACATACGGACGGACGGACAGACAGACTTGACGAATCTATAAGGGTTCCGTTTTTTGCCATTTGGCTACGGAACCCTAAAAATGTATTTGTACCTTGTGCATAATGCACCTTTTTTCTAGTAGGTAATTAATTTTTGATGTCTAATGTCGGCGTTTTTGCTTTGTATTCTTTAATTTTCAGTGTGTGAAATTAGCTTAGAGTTATGCCTTTTTTGCTATTTGCTATCGCTATAATATATTATTCCCTTTCCATTATGTAGCCGTCTTTTAATTACCAACCAGTTTACAGACCTTAATATATTTAACATTATTTTTTCCTTCTAATATGTCACTGAAGTTGTCTAATCTACCCCAAAAAATGTTACCATTGCTACACATATTATCTTCCAAAAACCAAGTTGGAGCTAATGAAGGAAGCAAATAATCTGGTGATAACTCCAGAGCAATTAGGTTCAGACCAAATAGTCAGTAGTGCGGCTAAATCCTTAAAAACTCCGTAGAACCAGCGTCGCTCGGCCGCAATAACACTAACTCTTATAAACCGGGATTATATTCCAGCTAGCACGACTTAAATATTAAATATGGACTTACTAGAAACTTAAACACTGCTTCCCGCGTTACTAACTGAAAGCCATTTAAATTTTTGCTACTATTATTGAGAAAATACTTTCTTGGAGTTTGCTGTAACTTGTATAATGGGTTATTTTAGTAAATGTTTTCAAGAAACAACTTTTCTGGATACAATAAACGATGAATTGTTAATATTGTTACTTGTTTTAACAGGCACTTATTCATTTTGTTTTCATTGGATAAGGAAAACATACAGCTCAATATAATACATATGAATGAAAAGTAGGGCAGAGGTACCCTTTGTGGCCACTTTAAGGAGTTTTTGACTTTTAAGCACTAAGTACTAAATGGTCTTAGGTATTTAAGACACAAGTTATATCTTAAATTATAGATAATTTATCTACCTTTAAAGGTACATTTTTCAAATTTAAAAATGGAAAGTAGTTTTTTTTATATTACACACAATGTGTGAGACGTGCCAAATGTACCGGTTTGGGCCACTTACTGATAGTTAAGCTTTTGTAAGTATTGCGAAAAATGAAAACCAAACCCAGGTAAAATCAATTTGATTGTAAAAAACAAAGGTTTATAAAGTATTTATTCCAAAACAAATTTCTTAAAATTTTCATACAAAACTTTTTTTCCAACAGAAAATGGAATTTATTGAAAAAAAATCTTATGACATAAGGAATTCTTACGATTGTTATTATTGTCTTAAAATACCTTATTTTAATTGCTTTTATCAAAAATGGCTAAAAGTTGTTAAGAAAACGTTTAGAGTAGAAAGTGGCCAAAACCGGTACAGTGGCCAAAACCGGTACGCCTGCCCATATTTTTTTCATAGGCTACTTCTGCAAAACAAAAGTGTAGTACACACTACATAATTCATTATTATTATTATTTATTCAGTAAATAACTATATTATTATTGATTGAAAGGATCCCAAACCTATTGTTACGAAAATGTGGTTTTACTGGTTTTACGAAAATGTCAGTAATACGTTATTAAATGGTAGAAAATCAATCGTATCAGAACACTGAAATGAAATCTATAACATAGGCCTATATCAAAATTCCAGGATTCTTCCTTTCAATCTCTGTAAGAAAAATGGGAATAGGACAAATAATGTATGATGTATGTGTGTATGTATGTGAGTTTTTTAATTCCACCATAACTTTTGAATGCCTAAACGGATTTAATGTATTAGGTATCATTAGAAACGTTTTGTCACCCCTAGTAACACTGGCTATATACTTTTTTTTAATATTCAATAAGGCGGACGTGTAGCGCCATAAGAAAAGCTAAATGATTTCTATTTCATTTAGGTTTTGTATGGAGCTTCAATTATAGCAATAGGGGTATCAAATGAAAGGCTTCAACGAGTATATTTCAAAAATATATAATGTATACTTAATCACTAAAAGGAATAAAATAAAAAATAATAATTAAAAAATTAAAACAACACGACTGCCAAAATTGAACTGAAGGGTAAAAAACAAGTTTCATTGCAGTCGGGGGGACCTTCTTAATTTAAGTAACCCACAGCATAGTGCCTACTGCAATTTTACCTTTAAGTTCAATTTTGGCAGTCGCGTTGTTAAACGTACAATCATACCAAAGCACAGACCAAAGGTATATATCTAGCCCACCTCATGTTTCATATTCGAATTTGTGTTATGGATACAAACCTAGTTGTACGAGATGTAGAATTCATATTATTTCAGAAATGAAAAATTGTGTGCCTCATTGTGTGATTTTAAACGATTTAAACGTTACCCGTTCCCGTGGGAATATTGGAATAAAATATAGCCTATGACACTCAGGAAAGATATAGCTATCTCATGGTGAAAGATTTTTTAAAATCGGTTCAGTAGTTTTGAGTTTATTCATTACAATTGAACTAGAAATCAAATCTTTCCTCTTTATAATATTAAAAACATTTACAGCCATACCAAAAGTCGTGTTCTACACGTCTCTTCAACAGAGGCTATTACCGATATATAACTCTTGCTGGCACTTTCTTCTTTTGCACAATAAGCCTCTCCAAAATAAAATTCGATCGATATTGCTCTATCTTATAAAATTACTCCTTTAACCCGGCAAGTATGCAATAATAGAGGTATCTACCTACTTAAAATTAAATTATGAATAATAGATAACGGCAGCGGGGGTTCCTATTTGCATAAACATGCAATTAAAGTGGGAAAGGGAATGTCCTCGCCCTCTGATAATATTGAAGAAGACTCCAGTCGGTCATTCCTAGCATTACCGTAGACCCTACTCTATTAGTACGAGCTGCCATAAATAATACACGATAAGACGTTTTAAGGAAAAAACATTTTGAGAGCTATTTCGTTACATGAAATTCGTTAGTACAAAATTACAAATCCACCTATGCCCCAGAGACTATTCATCCGCCGGCAGTTTGCCTGCAGTCCTCGATCGGACAGGCCGCCTGACATTCGGTTTTTGTATGTCAAACTGTGAGTGTGTGAAAAATTGAAAATGAAGTATTTCAGAAAAAATCGACCCGTCTCACAACCAACCCACGACCTTTCGCTATCCGGGCGACTGATCTAACCTCTGAGCTACGGAGTCGTGGTTGTGAAACGGGTCGATTTCTTCTAAAATACTTAATTTAAATTTTTTTCAATAATAATTGCACTGTGAATGCAAAAAAGTAAAAAAAATTAAACTTGTGAGTGTGTGGCTGATTGCGGCTAACTGACAGGCCTTTGCCTGCAGGCGGACTGACTGTGTGTGGGGCCCTTTAGATGAGTATATAGGAACATCGTTTCAAATTCAAGTTTCTTTGTAAATCAAATGCCCTAGATTATCAAAGGAACTTAGGTCTGATTTAGGTACAATTTTACAGTAATGCTATATTTTATTTTTAATATTAAGAATACGCTTTCAAATGAAAACTTCTAAGATAAATGGCCAGATTGATAACTTGGATATTGCATTATTACTCTCAAAAATTGCTCGTTCACTGGTTACCTCGTTGATAACCTTTTGCAGAGTCATTTCAATCGTAGGTAGGTAGGACAGAAAATTATGCAGTAACATGCCTATGATTAATCGACGATTGGGAGAAAATCGCTTACATTAAAATTTTACTCGCCACCAAACTCATCCTCTTCTTTTAAAAGGGAATGTAAAAGTTTTACGGCTCATAAAAGCCGACGTTATTACACAGAAATTCTCAATACTGCCTATTTAAATTAAATGTCTTTTTAAGTACGGCGCGTCGCCTGTTTTTGCGGCTGGTTATTCTCGTATTGTTGAAGAAATCGTGGTCATAACTAGGTCACATTATAGGACTCTTTTCGGTTCTCTACATGAAATTCAGAATTCTTTTAAGACTCAAGGAGGCATAATTGTTGGTTTTAAGTAAAGTACATATATCGCAAATAAAATACCGGGAATCAATTGAGAGCACCCTTAATTTAATGTCCTCCATTTCGATTTCAAAGTTATGCTGTCAAGTTGGTATACGAGTAGGTATACAGGGTATACAGGAATTATTTCATAATACCTGAAGGAAAACTCAAAATAATGGAGATCGCAAATTTCAGTCAAAGGAAACATTCCTTTATTTTTTAAATTAAACAAAACAGCATTAAAATATTTTTTTTAAATTTACTTGTCGCACCCAGAAGTTGAACCGGCTAAAATTTGAAAAATCAACAACATTATTTTATTACATAAATCGATAGGGTAACCAATCTCTCTAAGAAAAATGATAAATTAAATAAAGGAAAACAATGACCGACATCATGGATTCAATGTTGAGTCGAGTTGATGTGTACTTTGGTTTGGAAAGGCGAGGTTTTTTATATCTTTGAATGCAGTTTTGTTTCAAAAATAAATCAACGGCTCCTCTTAAATTAGCTATCACCAGTATTCCGAGTAGTTTTCCTCCAGGTGAAATAATTCATGAAATAATTCCACCCTGTATTCCCGATACTGAAAACATCCAGAGTAGCTAGCTTTTAAAATCGGAACGACTCTGTAATACTGGGGACTACAGCACGAGATACCCTGGGGAGTTATTTGCAACAATCTCTGTTCACAAATACCATTACCAAGGCGCCGGCTCTCGGTTGGGTGTAGATAGGTAGGTTTACGAATCTCACTCTGTGTAATCTTGGAATAGATACTAGAAATTCTTGCCTAATGCAGTAGCTACAGTTGAATTTTACAGTTAGTTTACAGTTTTAAAAAATTTAGGTAACATGAGTATTTTTTTAATGATAAACGCAATGAAACTAAATAAACTGGGTGCCTACCATCAACTTTATGACAGCGATTCAAAAATAGCGCGATTCAGAATAGGTTTCTAAAATGAATCGCTTTCTTTCGTACTCTGACCTTCTAAAAACTGGATCGCAAATGAATTGCTAAATGTTAATGACCGAACGATTTGTGTCCTTTTTCTTCTACCCGTCTCTTTCACTCGATTCTGTCATGCCCGGAGAGTGAGAGGGACGGGTATAACCTGCAGGTGACATGTTAAATCGACCGGGTTATAAGTCAAATAAGAGTTTCTGACAGCTTAGCGGCTGTGAAATGTCATTGATCGATCACTGAATCGCTGTCATTGATATTAAGCTGTCGTGGTACGAATAAGCGAAGCAGATCAGTTTAGGTTCCTAAACAAAACCGTAATAAGAGTTGATGGTAAGCACCCTGGACTAATTTACTTAGTTTTCTTTATTCTATGGAGCAATATATGTTAACAACATACCTATAGGTAACTTTGTCACATTAGAGTATTCTGAAACGAAACTATTTGTGCCACAGAAGTCTTTCAGTATTGTAATCTGACCAGAATCATAATATGTGTAGTTTACTATCTAAAATAATGTGTAAACTACATCATACGCGTTCAAGTTTCAACAAAGTTACACATTTACCGTTAAGTTACCAATACAATCATCATCAACGTCGCAGCCCGATGTTATCATTACGACCCTTCGCCTTACGTACGAACCTTCAAACATAACGATATCATCAGCACAATGTGTTCAGGTCATCCGAAGTCACACATACCCTTCATAATTCCCGAAAGCTAACGGGCTCCTGGGAGTTACTTTCATTTTCACTTAGAGCCACCGACAGGTCCATAACCGTTAAATTCCGCTGTTTACTACCTTCAAGCTCGAGATCCCGCCTCCCTCCATGATCTTACTTATTCACACGGCGAACTAAACAGTAAACGAAGCACCTTAACAAAAGTCCACCGAAGATTTTATTGCAGTACGATTTGGCCTTAAATTAAACATTTAAAAGGGGAAAGTATCAGCTGGGGCAAATTGTTTTTGTTTCCCTCGTCAGTGTTTGTTTGCTTGTGCGCTAAAGCTTAAGTAATCTGTCAGAGACCCCTCACAAACTTTTGCCTTCCTTCCTACGTTGGTTTCGTTAAGTTTATCAATTCGCCCTTCGCCCTTATAAACGAAAATATTGTTAAATAATGTCTGTAATTATCTAATATTCTACCATCACGTGCTACCTTAAGGTGTAAAATATATTAACTCATATCTTAAGTGAAAGTGGAATGTTTTGAAAGCATTTATTAAACAGTTCTGAGATTGCTTTTACAATCCATACAACGTAATACAGAGAGAAGTGATTTTGCAAACTGCTATTGAAACTCTTCGACCACAAAAAAATCTTTCCGTGTTCTGTGTCTTCGACCATCGCGAAAAAGGCGTGACCAAAGCTGAGGTACGGAAAACATGTCCTCTTTTTAAACTGGGTCAGATATAAAAGGAAATAGTATTATTACATCATGTCAACCGAATGACGCCCACTGCTGGGCATAGGCCTCCCCCAAGGATCTCCACAACGATAGGTCCTGTGCTGCCCGCATCCAGCGGCTTTATTATTTATTCACTTTTATGAGACATTTTTGGAAGTAGCCATGCAATAAGCTTCCAACGAGGCCAATTTAACTAAGCAAATAACCTTGAGTGGGGATCATTATGATTTTCTGTAGCACAGATTTAAGTAGAAATTACGTGCAGCAGTGTTAGAAATTGTGATCCTCATTAAATTTTGCCGGCAGACGGATCTTGCTCGTCACACGTGAGCACTCCGAAGCATACGAGACGGCGAACGACGCCATAATTTTGAACTACAATTTCGTACCGTGACACCTACTTCAATACTCGCATTAATTTGACTCGAAGCACTGAACAGAGCTTGATATTATCCATAATTTGGTCGCATGTTATATGAAATTGTATTCTTATCTCCGCGGCGATATCGGGCACGTAACAAAGTCGTAATTTGGGGATGAAGTACAACTCATAAGGCCCCAAAAAAGTGAGCGCCCTTAGCTACCTGAAGATGCCTTATGAATGAATCGATGGAATTTATATTGAAACATATAAAACTAACTATACGGTGAAATGAAATTACATAACATGTTGCAATAAAATGGCAGTTAATGTTTAGTAAAAGAATTTAAAAGGGAATCGCAAAATGGACAAGAGTATTTAAAAATTAAGGTACCTATTCGTATCCTTAACGAAACGCGACCGCGTACCGGCTGACGTTCCGTGGGCAGGCCCCCTACAAGGTGGAACAACGATCTGTTCAAGGTCGCGGGAAACCGCTGGATGCGGGCAGCGCAGGACCGATCGTCGATCGCCGGTCGCGTCGTGTGGCTGATGATGAGGATCCTTAACAATTTAACTCTTTATATAAATAGTGCAGAAAACTCCTACTGCATAGAGTGGCTGTTTTTTTAATATATGGATGGCCAGCGAAGCTTTCCATCGCGCCCCGTTTTAAAATAAAATATTATTCCGTATTCCGTTATGATATGAGCAACAAATACTTTAGTTATCTCGTTTTCATAGGTAATAGGTATATGAGTCAGATAATATGACTGAAAATACTTTTTTTAAGACATGTCATACATCTCGATTTTAATATTTTATCCTTCGTTCAACAAAACCACTAGATAACGCCTCAAGAACTAAAACAAAACACAAATATGGCACCGACTGTGTTTTTTTAAACGGAGAAAAAGGTTACGGTAACCTTTTTCTCCGTTTAAAAAAAAGTTAACAATGCTAGGACGCGATAAGAAATAAGAGTGCAACAGCTATCGCAACATTGCGCTCTTTTTGGATTGTTTTTGATCAACGATTTTATTTTATTTCTGATTGTTTTGCCGACGTTTCGCCACCTAAACAGGGGCGCTTGCGTATTAAAAAAAAATAATGGATAAGGAAATAAGTTAACTTTTGTCAATTTCAATTTAGTAATGTAAGAAACAGCTACAAACTTTTATAAAGCTAACTCTACAAATCACGCAAATGACACGTTTGAAATTAGACACGTGTCTAATTTCTTTTCATCTCTCAGATTCGGAAAGTGATGTATATTTAAACTGAGCAGCGGGTCCAAAACTATCCGTTTCACCCTAGGGTGGAAATGAATTTTAAGAATAGAACTGAATTTGGTTACAGTCAACCATAGAGTTAGGTACCTCATCGGCAATGAAAAAGGTGCGTCTCGTAGCGTAGCTAAAATATAACAAAATTTTCAACCCCCTATGGTACTCCGGAGATAGTTATAGATACAATATTTTTTTAAAAAAAAATTTTTTTTGTTCTTAAATTTTTTTGTTAAGTATTTCAAAACTTCAATTTTTTATATACCTATTATAGATAAAACAGAGAAAGCGAAGCCCCCCGCCACCTTTCTTTTATTTTTATAGATAGTTTTAGTTGTCTTTATTGATTTTCTTATAGAGGGGGATGAAAAGCAGAGTGTATTTACTTTCCTTATATTCGAAATGAAAAGTAGAGTGTATTACTCGACCGCAAAATTATTTTCATCTCGGGCGACGTATATTGAATCCCTCGCTGCGTTCAGGATTCTACCTTCAGTGAAGGACTCTAGAGTAGAATCTCGAGCGCAGCGAGGGATTCTAAAGTAGAATCCTGACCGCAGCGAGGGATTCAATATACGCCGCCCGAGGTGAAAATAATTTTGCGGCCGAGTAATACACTCTGCTTTTCATCCCCCTCTATAAGAAAAGCAGTAAAGACAACTCAAACTACCTACCTTTCTTTGTCGTTCGGATACATCATAGCGCAAGTCGGGCAAGAAAAAAAAATTGAGTTTTGAAATAAAAATAAAAAAAAATATGTCCCTCAGATTCCTTATAAGTATCTCCGGGGATGCCGTAGGGGGTTGAAAATTTTGTTAGATTTTAGCTACGACTCACCGTTTACGAGATAATTTTATAAAATTCCGTTTTTGAAAATTTCTCGGTCATACAAAATCAGTTGATTTTTTTTTAAGTACTGCACACCCTTTGCTACACTCTAACCAATGCTTCTTTAATTATGTTCTAAATTCAAATCTCATCGTTTTGGACCCTGGGTGCTTACCATCAACTCTTATTACGGTTTTGTTTAGGAACCTAAACTGATCTGCTTCGCTTATTCGTACCACGACAGCTTAATATCAATGACAGCGATTCAGTGATCGATCAATGACATTTCACAGCCGCTAAGCTGTCAGAAACTCTTATTTGACTTATAACCCGGTCGATTTAACATGTCACCTGCAGGTTATACCCGTCCCTCTCACTCTCCGGGCATGACAGAATCGAGTGAAAGAGACGGGTAGAAGAAAAAGGACACAAATCGTTCGGTCATTAACATTTAGCAATTCATTTGCGATCCAGTTTTTAGAAGGTCAGAGTACGAAAGAAAGCGATTCATTTTAGGAACCTATTCTGAATCGCGCTATTTTTGAATCGCTGTCATAAAGTTGATGGTAGGCACCCTGTTATGAAGCTGTTCAAAATTCAAATCTCATTTATACCCTCTAGTCATAACAGGTAAAAAATTAATCGTTTTGGACCCTGTTATTATATAAACAATCATCGCTTTTCGAATGTTGTTAGTTAACCCCTGTGTGCGTGAAATTTTATTAAACCGAAAAAATAAAAAAAATCCCCGTCACATTTGCTGTACCTATTCAATTTGGGCACAATATTGCATTTGCATTTTGGTTGAGCGGGCGAATCGAATTTAAAAAATGGACTGTAATTTTGCGATGCGGGGAAAAACAAATGAAATTTTAAACGCGATTGTTGACAAAAAAAGAAGGAAAACCAGGAGTGCACAATACCTTGCCGCCTCGTGGCGTTGAGAGACGATGTAGGCTGCCGGGACGTCCCAGCGTCGTGGCTGATGCAGCAGGGTTGGTTTCCTTACGCGGAGCACGGTAGGCACTTCACAAAATGGTCTTTTCGAAATGTTTGTATGGTTTAGGCCGTCAAATCAATAATTAAAGCGGGAGATCGATGCGCGCGCGGTGGCCATTTTTGCGTAACAGAAAAGTCTTTTTTATTACATCTCCCGCTAGAGGGCGGTGTGGTGCTGTCTCGCTTTTGTATGCGAGACACGGTATGTGCAATAAGGACAGGTCAGGTGGGAATGTCAACAACTATTTAAATTAAAACAATTGAAAATCGGCGTTGCAACTTAAGAAAAATAACGCGGCAATTTTCGAATCGTGATCGGCGCAACCATTTCCCCCCCGGCTTGAAGGGTTACCTTCAAAATAAGAAGAACAACTGACTATACAGTTGTAACTAAGCTTTAACTGCTAACTAAACAAAATGCTATCAAACTAAACTAAGCTAAACCTAATCGAACAAGTTAAATTAAGAATGTGGTTAAAGTTATTGTTGATTAGGCAAAGGACAAAGACGAATAACTGGTCGCAAGTACGAACCAGTTGCGGTTTTAACACGAACTATACGGGTGATACCATTTGACCCGGGGAAAACTTCTTCTACTACCCCAAGAGGCCAATGTAATGGAGGTATATTTTCAGTTAAAATAACCACGACAGTACCGACAGCAACAGGGTTCGATGGAGTATTCCATTTCTGACGTGACTGTAGCGTATGCAAATAGTCTGTTCTCCAACGCTTCCAAAACGACTGAACGAGTTTATCTAATAAGGCGTGACGCGAGAGTAGATGAAGTCGATCTTCCTCTACTTCTAAAGCGGGGAAGTATTTTAACGGTGTCACATTCAAAAAGTGCGCTGGAGTCAGTGCAAGCGGCTCCGAGGGATCACTAGACAGGGTTCTACAAAGAGGACGCGTATTCATTACGGCCTCGACTTGAGTGAGCACGGTGCTCAGCTCTTCAAACGTAAGAATCTGTTCGCCTATAACGCGAAACAGATGCATCTTTAAGCTCTTAATATTAGTTTCCCAATTTCCACCAAAGTGGCTTGCGGCGGGCGTATTGAACGACCACTCAATGCGGTTTTCAGCTAATACATAGGCAAATTCCGTGTTAAAATGTTTCGAGCGCAAAAAATTATGTAGTTCGGAAAGGTTGCGACGTGCTCCGACGTAATTCGTACCGTTGTCCGAATACATTCGAGATACGGAACCTCGACGCGACAAAAATCTTTTAAAGGCAGCCATAAAGCATGGCGTGCTCAAATCGCTAGCTAATTCTATATGAACAGCGCGAGTCGTCATACAAATGAATAGACAAACGTAAGCTTTCGTGGAGCGTACACCACGACCACGAGAAACTGTAACCCTGAAGGGGCCAGCGTAATCTGTACCTGTGTGTACGAACGGTTTGGCAGCCTGAACGACACGACAAGGACGATGATCGGCCATTTCGGGTGCGATTGACTTCGGACGAAGTTTAAAACACGGAATACATCTATGAACTATCGAACGAATTAAATTGCGTGCGGAAAGAATCCAATATTTCTGGCGCAAAATCGACATTAATAAATCTGGACCAGCGTGACAATTCACCCTATGGTGATATTCGACTAAAAGATCAACAATATGATCCTTGCGCGGGAGAATTATAGGATGCATTTGATCATATTCTAATGCGGACTGGCTCAAACGACCACCAACTCGAATGAGACCGTCATTCAAAAAAGGTTTCAAATGTTGAAAAGCGCGACTACAAGGTTTATTTGATTCCAAATTTCTAATTTCAGATGAAAAATAATATCGCTGAAGTTCACGAAGCACAATTAATTCAGCCTTGTTTAAGTCAGAGGCGGTAACGTGCTCGCGACGAGGAAGGATTTTCAAAAATCGACAAATATAAACAACACTACGTAAAAGAATCGACCACGATGAAACACGGCTAGCCAACGCTAAGATAGGCGATTTTTCCAGCGGCGCGGTAGCAACTAAAGAGGTTTTTCTTTCCTCTGGCGGCGTTGACACAGTCGCGGGGTTGAAAGGACTAACAGGCCATTCATCAGGTGGGGCTTGGCACCAGGAAGAGCCATGGAACCACAACGGATGATTCAAAATTTGTGCAGGTGTTAACCCACGAGACAAACAATCGGCAGGGTTATCCGTACCTGAGACGTGATAAAAGTTTTGCGGCGCCAATTCCGACTGAATTTTTGCCACCCTATTTGCGACAAATGTATCCCAACGATGGGGCGAAGAATGTGTCCAACACAGAGCGACGGTTGAGTCCGAGAATGCGAAAATTCTGTCTATACTCATGCGGTTGCGACAACTACTAACAATCGAACTAATGAGCTGGGCTAGCAGCAATATAGCGCACAGCTCGAGACGAGCGAGAGAGACTACTTTACTAGGGGCTACTTTAGATTTAGCGCTGATAAGGTGGAATGAAATGTCATCACCGTTACGAACGTGGAAGTACACAACACCCCCGTACGCTTTCTCACTAGCGTCTGCAAAACCTAAAACTGTAACAATGCTCTCATCTGAGATGCCAACGTGGCGCGGTATTCTAATTTGCTCGAGCAGCGGAAGCTCGGCTCTAAAGCGGTCCCACAATTTAATGATGTGGTCAGGAGGAGTGTCGTCCCAGTCACAGTTGGACAGCCAAAGTTCTTTTATAAGAAGCTTTGCATACAAGACGACAGGTGCTACAAATCCCATAACATCCCATATGCGTGCGACACACGACAATATGGTGCGCTTAGTGCAGGTTGACGGTGTAGGACAAACTTTCAAACTAAACATGTCGGACGAGGGTGACCAACACAAACCGAGAACCTTCTGCGTATCATTACCATCAAACTCCTTGACAGTTGACAAGCGATGCGACGGTGGAATCGAATCCAAGACCGTTTGCGAATTACTATTCCATTTTACGAGATCAAAATGACCAGCCTTCATGAGATCAATCACTTCAGCCGCAGTTGCGACAGCTTGATCTTCGCTCTGTACAGAATAAATATAGTCATCCATGTACAAACCAGTTTCTACAGTCTCCTTAGCCTTCGGGTACCTATCGCCCTCATCGGCAGCAAGCTGCTTGACAGTGCGAAGAGCGTGGAAGGGACTGGATTTAAGTCCAAAACAAACGCGATTAAATTCGTAAACCTGTAAAGGTTCCTGCGGCGAAAATCTATACAAAATGCGTTGAAATCGGCGATCCGATTCGCGAACACCAATACAAAGAAACATTTGTCTGATGTCGGCTGAAAGCGCGACAGCGAACAAGCGAAAGTTAACTATAATTTCGAACAAATTACCTTGGAGATTTTGACCACTATACAAAATATCATTTACCGAAACATTCGAACTAGTTTTGGCGCTGCCATCTAAAACAACGCGCAACTTGGTGGTTTGTTTATCCTCGCGGACAACTCCATGGTGCGGAATGGTATACGAAGGAGCGTGCTTCGTCTCTTCAGTTTCGGGAGGCGCGGGTGAAATAAAGCCTTTTTCCAAATATTCAACTACTACGCTATCGTAAGCCTCCTTCAACTTTGGAGATACCTGCATTTTCCGTTCTAAACAAAAGAAGCGTTTTTCGGCTGACTGAAAAGAATCTCCAAGCGAATTAACATCACCCTTAAAGGGGAGTGCGACAATATAACGACCATCACTATCGCGAGTAGTCGTGCGACTATAAAACTCTTCACAAAGTTTATCATCAGGGCTGACAATAGGAGGGACGTTCACCTCTTCTATCTCCCAGAATTTACGAACGGCTAAGTCCAGCGGCTCGACGGCGCAACAATATGACACTGTCGAGTTACAATCAAAACAAGCGGGTGCGGAACCGACAATAACAAAACCAAGAACCGTCTCTAAAGCGAGCGGCGCAGGGTGCGATGCGTGACCTTGAACCTTATGCCGCAACAGGAGGTGCGGGAAAATCGAAGCGCCAACTAACAAATCAATATCTCCTGGAACGGCGTACGTATCATCGGCCAAAGGTAAATCTCTAAAATTAGTCAACAATGAGGTATTGACTGCGACAGTCGGTAAAAGTTCGGTAACTTTATCGACGACTAGCGAATCCATCGAAAAACTAATATCAAAATCAAAACGCGAGTGGAATTTAATCCCTACAGAACCTTGAACGGCTTTAGTGGAACCCCCAATACCTTTTACAACATTACAGGCAGGGCGGTTATTTATATGCAAACCAAGACGACTACAACAATTTTTACTAATAAAATTACTTTGAGAAGCACTGTCTAAAAGTGCGCGAACACTATGTCCCCTACCTTGTGAATCGTAAACAATAACTCGAGCGGTTGCGAGAAGTACCGTAGTAGGGCTTGTGTGCAAACTCGATAGCGAGCACAAAGTAACATCGTTCGGCTGGAGGCGCGCTGCAGTGGCGTCGCCGTCGCTAGACGCGGACGGGGACGGAAACCCGCGAGAGCGCTCCGAGTCGAGCGGCGCGGGCGGCTGTGACGACACAGCGGGCGGACGGTGCATGAAGTTCGCGCAGCCGCCGGAATCGACGAACGAATTACCGGACACGGCGCCGGCGGCGGGTACATTGCTAACTACGAGCGAATTATTACCATTAACGCGCGAGGTACCAACCTTATTTAAATTGGACGCGGCATTATTGTTTTCGAAGTGCAATAATGAATGGTGTTTACCATTACACTTGCGACAAAAATGATTTGAATTACAAAATGAAACACGATGTTTGTCACTGAGACAATTAATACATAAATTATTAGAACGAACAAATTTATAGCGATCACTAGGAGCGAGTTTATTGAACTCCGAACATTTATAAAGTTGGTCATGGTGACCTTTACACAAAGAACAATTTTCCGAATGCGACACTTGCGAATTTGTGGGTTCAAAATTAACAAAAGAATGCGTGGACTTCGTGGGCTTAATACTACTACTACGATTATTAGGACTATTTTTCGTTACTCCGTGATTTAACGAAGTTCGTTGCAAAATTTTAATATGTTGACGAACGAAAGTTTCTAAATCGTCGAACTTAGGTATTTGATGGCCACGTCTATCCATTTCAAACAAGCGAACGGTTTCGGAATCTAATTTCTTTAAACCAATATACAAAAACAAAAAGTCACAGAGGTCATTAACCTTGAGATTCTTGAGGGCGCGAACAGCGGATGCAAAAATATCTAAGAATTTTTCTAAGTCGTGTTCATTGCACGAAGAACTATTTTTCAAATTAAATATTTGATCTAAATAAGCGGTTGTTACTAAGCGTTTATCTTCGTATTTGATCTTCAAAGTGTTCAAAATCAAGCTATAATTTTCGGCGCAAAACGTTATTCCGGCGCAAACGGTTTTTGCTTTCCCGGTTAGTTTACTAACTAAATAATGTAATTTTTCGTGATCCGATAACGAATTATTATTATGGATCGTATTTTCAAAACTAGCGAAAAACAAAGGCCAATTTTTAATATCGCCATCAAATTCGGGTATTTGTATAGGCGGTAATTTAGGTCGGTCCCGTTTCATCAAATCAAAACCGGCTGGCCCGGGTTTCGAATCGGTAACTACTACGGGCGCTTGCAATGACTTAGCGACACGTTTTATGCGACAAATTAAATCTTCGAAAGATGACAAGGCGTCATAACTTAATAAGAAATCAGGATTTAATTCTAATTCAAGCAAATTTATTTTATCGAGAACATTTTCGAAATTTGCGCGCAAAGTATCTACGGTTTCGATCGAGGATAAAAACAAATCTTTTATTGCTTCATCGGCTATCCTCGATGAGTAATCACAAATCGATTGCATACGCTTGAAAAGGCTATCCTTCTTAGCGTGTAATATTTTTAACTGCGAGTCTGGATCTGGAATCGCCTTCGGAGGCATTGCGAAATGCAAAATCTAACGAGCAATCTAAAATGAAAGCGGTGATGAACAGCTACGCGACGCACGGTAGAAATATATTCTGATTTTGCGAGCGAATCAGTAGGTACTTACCTACCCGCGCACAAAATATGTACCGTACCGGTTACTATGCGGTGCTGTCGAGACTACTAACTATTTATTAAGCGAAAAAAACAGTATGTACCTATGCGTTATTCCCTATGGAATAAAAACTATGAACTATGCGTTTGATTCCCAATGGAATAAAAAACTAATGCGTTGTTCCCAAATGGAACAAAACTAATAAGTAGCTAAGTACCTACCTATTGAGTATGCGTCCGTTCCCAATGGAATGGAATAAAAACAAAACTAAGTATAGCGGTTTCTATAGCGAAATGGATGATTCCATATGGATGGACTAGAAAATCCGGCCGAAGGACCAGAAATGGTTGAGCGGGCGAATCGAATTTAAAAAATGGACTGTAATTTTGCGATGCGGGGAAAAACAAATGAAATTTTAAACGCGATTGTTGACAAAAAAAGAAGGAAAACCAGGAGTGCACAATACCTTGCCGCCTCGTGGCGTTGAGAGACGATGTAGGCTGCCGGGACGTCCCAGCGTCGTGGCTGATGCAGCAGGGTTGGTTTCCTTACGCGGAGCACGGTAGGCACTTCACAAAATGGTCTTTTCGAAATGTTTGTATGGTTTAGGCCGTCAAATCAATAATTAAAGCGGGAGATCGATGCGCGCGCGGTGGCCATTTTTGCGTAACAGAAAAGTCTTTTTTATTACATCTCCCGCTAGAGGGCGGTGTGGTGCTGTCTCGCTTTTGTATGCGAGACACGGTATGTGCAATAAGGACAGGTCAGGTGGGAATGTCAACAACTATTTAAATTAAAACAATTGAAAATCGGCGTTGCAACTTAAGAAAAATAACGCGGCAATTTTCGAATCGTGATCGGCGCAACCACATTTTGTATTCCTATTTAGGTACTCAGCAATTTAATTTATCTTATTAATTCTAAGACAATTAATATTAAAAATTCTCTAATAAATTACACGTGAGTTTAAATCCATTGTTTTGTACCTATGTATTGCTCGAATTTAAATGACTTTCTTTGACGTAATCAAAGCGCTATGTAACTGTACAACTTTTTTCATAAGTATTTTTATTTCATTCACTGTGCTAAAGTTTTGGCAAAGTTATTTTTAAATGTTTTATTTATAGTTTAACGAATTTATTCGAATGCTAAAATAATCATGTACTTGTAAGCGCTTCCACCGCGGGGTACTTATATAACGGTGCCTGCGTATCCCTCTCTTTCATGAGATATTTATGAATAAATGAATCTTTTCCTCGCTTTCAGCACTGATCCCGAAGGAATCAGAGTAGCAATTGGATATATTAGCACAATACAGACTACGTTTTTCAAATAAACTGCTTTAAGTTTATTCGGTAATGTAGTGATCATTAAGTAAATTTCTTTAGAATGGTTTATAATCTGTAATATACAATATTCAATATCAATAAATGTATGTTTCCTTTTAGTTTATAAGACTGCGTGGTCTTACAGTATAATAAATAATGGGATTAATATTGTTTTGCATGACGTGTGTTATGCAAAATGTTCATGGCATTAAACAGAAGCCGTGAAGATAGTATCTAAACAAATGTTATTGAAAAACGATTCAAAGTATTTTTTAAATCTAGTGGTCAGAATTTACTTGTAGTAGGTACTTGCTAGATACTTAATAATCTTTAGACGGCATATTCTTTGAAGAAACTTATAGTGTTTGCAGCTATAAATTGCAATTTCATAAGTTGGCGAACACAAGTAATGTTGAAGCATGAACACTATTCCTCGCACCCGCTATGGTATAAAATCCATTTTTAAGAACTAAAGAACAATTCCCAAGCCGAAAGTGTCTATAAATTAAGGCGCTCTACGGGCCGGGACTCAGTTTCACGTCACGTTATAAATAATTGGCTATCCGAAAAATTTATTACGCAGACAAATTTTGACAAATTGTCCCAAAGCATCGTGATTGAGAAAAAGCTTCGATCGATGTCGGCAAGGCCCTTCCAACCCACTGAAGACGTCACTTGCAAAGTAATTAGTGAAATATAATTCCCGAGATTACGGAATATTTACGAATCTCCTGTCACTTTACTTTGTCCAGGAAAAATCGGTACGGTACTCGTATTTTTGTTTCGAAGCGAGTTGTCGGCTTAGGCATTAAATCTCCTGTTAGTTACCGTTTCCCGTTTTATTACTAATTGGATTACGAGCAGGTAGCGTTGGCTTCGTCATAGTCCGAAAAGTAAAAAGTCCTCCGAACGGATTCGGCCTTTTCGTACACGTGGCTAACCTAACACGTATGGCATTTTTGTTTACATAAAAGCTTATATTTTACGTTAGTTGATTAAAACAATTTGCGAATAAATAGGTACCATGGTAAATGCTATAAAACTTTTACTTGAGCATGGAATGGTGTTATTATCGTGTCTAATTCGACCTACAAGCAGAGATTCCATACACCCAACTACAAGCGAAAATAAACTCTCCACAACAAACTAGCCGTGAATAAAATATAGGGTAGTTCAATAACATTATTTTCCGACATTGAGTAACGAATTTTGTTTGAAGTGGATATAGCGTGTCTTTGACTGACACATTTAATCCTGGAACGGAGGTTGAGGTCTCAGACTCAAAATTAACTTAAGTCCGAGTAGATTTTGGCTATAACTTCGTTCACATGGAATCTACGTACCTACTCCGTCTCCTGGGATCTAGCGTTACTTAAATGAAAACTAGTTTATCCAAAGACAAGGAGAGAAGAATCATTGAATTTTCACTTTATTACCTATACCTAGGTACAGATTTCTTTTATTCAAGTTATATTGCTATTATAATTCACCAAAATAATACTATTGTTGGACTGGTCACTTGATACAAAAGCTAATCAATTCTTGTGTTGTACTTTTATATACCTAAACATCATAGGTATCTAAATAATTCAAAAAAGTACCTTACTTAAAAACTGAACGAAAATCAAAATATTTTTCAAATTCAATTGATAATCAAACATTTATTTTTTATGAATTTTATAACAAGTTACTCGTAGTTTTCCAACCAAGCTACAGATAAAGCATAAAAACAATTTAAAAAAAACTTCATTTCTCTTGGTGTAAACTTACATTTCTAAACTCATTTCTTAGCGTTGAAAAACACGGGGCAACATTTTATACAATTTATTAATTATGAAAAATTATTGATGCTAATCCAGAGCTGTCTCCGTGTATATCTCGTTGACAGAACTACGTTCCGAATAGCCAGAAAGGTTACGGTGCTCGAATCCCTAATGAAT
Source organism: Crambus lathoniellus (assembly GCA_949710035.1). NCBI lineage: Eukaryota > Metazoa > Arthropoda > Insecta > Lepidoptera > Crambidae > Crambus > Crambus lathoniellus. The sequence goes on from OX453306.1 coordinate 14,390,254, forward strand.
AAGAGCACGTATTCTGTTTGTCTTGTCATTCTATTAATTAAGGGCGCATGTTTACCGTTTCAATAGGACAACTCTTAAATAAGCCACGCACGACTAAACTTTTAGCACTTTAATTCATTTATATTGAAGCAGAAAGCAAATTGGGCTCGTAATTTCCGTCCCTTGCTAATTCTTCGCATTGGGCATCGACGATACATTCTCGCTACTATTGATTGAAACTATGTTAGGAATCTATGTTGCATTATTTCTATTATTGGACCTTACCTTGCTATTTCCGAAGTTATACAAAATCAAAGTTGAGCTTATTCTACACTGACTCACTAACTGGCTCACTGATCATGAAAATAGAACTAGTACTTCCCTAGAGACCTGAAATTTGATAAAGAGGTAGAGTTTAATGTCCACATAAAGGGAACACTATCAAAACTAGGGTCATGGAAGGCCATGAGTACCTGATGACCCTGAGGAGAAACCGTAACAGACCAGCCAAAGTACTAAAGTTATTGGCATGCTGTCTTTACAAAATGTTTTTAGTGTGGTTGGACCTTTAATAAAACTATATACTATACTCATAATTTTCAAAAATTGAAGGTCTGGAGAATTTGGAGTATTCGATGAAGAACCGTCAGAACTCAGTTTAACTATCTGGTATTAGGAAATGTCGCCTTAAAAAGGTGTTCAGTATGTTTAGCCCGTTCTATTGATGTTTAAGAAACTAAAGCTTTTTTGCAAAAATGAGAGAAGTTCTACCAAAAACATCCTGTAAAAAACTAGCCAATTCTCGCTGCTTATTTCTTCATAAAAAGGGATGAAATCTCGCGATAAAGTGGGGTTTCTTTATTACAAACTTTTATTTAACTTGCCATGTTAGTTACTTTGTTAGTTAGTGGGGGACAAATCTTGCAAGCTAAATTTGACCCACTTCCTAGTGTCCGATTGAGCTGAATCTTTGCATACAGGTTTGGTTTGTTTGAATGATAATATAATATTTAAGTACAGTCAATAAAAAAGCTTGTTATAAAAACGAGGTTTTTACAAAACACTTATAATTAAAATTAGATTTATGTGACTGGGCCATTGAACATTTTTAAGCATAATTACGCGATGGTGGACACTAGTCAATGGCCAAGCCACATAAATATAACTTTAATAATAAAGAAACCCCAGTAAGGAACATTAGATTTGGCTTGGCTATACTGAGAGATTTGAAGAAAGAAAGAAAGAAATAAAGAAAGAAAGAAAGAAAGAAAAAAGTTTATTCAACAAAATAAATTATTACAAACACAAAAAAATATTAAAAGAATGATGTATTTTGTTGAAACGGCTGCATCTCAGCATGTGCTGGATTTCATCACTTTTTATAAAGAAATAAGCAGCTCCAGCTAGGGTTACCATATCTCAGGATTTGGCCTGAGATCTCAGGATTTTTGGACTCATCTCAGGATTGCGGCCGGATTTCTCAAAACTCATGAAATCTCAGGATTTTTATAATTTCCAATAAAATACCAAATAAATAGTAAAATAAATGCTTTGATTAAAAGATCTTTACAGGTCTTTTAGAACAAACTAAATTGGTAACAAACCTTTAGTAATAATTGCACAATTAAAATTAACAAGTAAGTACTAACTTATCTAAGTAGATACTTAATCAGTTTTATCATAACTTTTGAAGTAAGGTTTTTCTTTAATTATTGATTTATTGCATTTATAAAATGATAAACTTAGTTACGAGTACCTATTGAAAACTTACAAAAGCTTTTAACAAAATATATCGTTTTGATGTAATGTATAATATTAACGCTTTAAGTTTAATTTCTAAATATTCTGGAATCGAAAAAGGACAACAAAAATACCCGATATGATATTTTATTATATCTAAAAATAGGTAAGTACCTTGGTATTTTATGAAACGAAAAATTCAATGAGATATTTATGTTCAGGATAAGTTTTAATCTTGTCAACCGTATGACGGTACTGTCGTATTTGTCTTGGCTATTGGACCAAACCAAGAAGCGTTTGTGGTTTGGCGCCCGCCCCGGGCTTATCGGGTACGTTTACTATTTGTTTTTAAATATAAGGTTAATACAAATCTATACAACAGTAAAATAATTTGAGGAGGATAACAGCTAAATAAGTATTAATTTGCAAATTATAAACTTTGTATAAGTACATACAAGAAACATTTTCTTATTGGTTTATTTATTTCGGTTCTTCATAGGTAATATTGTTATGTTTTATTTTTATATCATTGAAAGGTTGTTCAACTGTTTGTTATATATTAACGATAACTGTAACAAACGTCTGTAACAACGCAGAGGAACACAGTACATTTCCAACATTTAGACTGTGGTTATGCATCTGACATATTCAAGCATGGCTGTAGAAAAGGCAAGTAACATTGTTAGACTTATCCTTTCTTTGACCTGAACCGTAGTTCTTAGGCTGGGCTGTGACAGGTATTGTGGCGCTAAAATTTGAATATATTATTCGCGCTGTCTACAACAGACTTTTACAATAGTTTTCATCTTTATTTTGTAAATTTCATAACTAGCCCAACGTACCTATTGCACTGGCAATTTAATAGAATTAAATAGGAAGGTAATTATGATAGGTCTGTTTCAGACTTTTCAGCTCAATTGTGTTTCAATGCACCATTATTTGTAAATATTTTCAGAATATTACTCAATTTTTATTTATATAAATAATGCATTTTACGATTCAAGATCATGTTTTGGATTAATCTACAAAACTACCCTTTTTGTAAAATACATATTTAGTTTTATAGTTTAATTTATAAAGTTATAAAAAAAATTACCTTGAAATTCCATTCACTATTCATATTATGAAGCGACATTGATTGAGTAGGTATGTATGCGTTTTTAATAAATAGGAGTACCCGAGTACCTAAATAAAAGACAGAACAATAATGGGATTTTAATGAGCATTCATCATCAACAAAGACAACTTTGACAAAACACGTCTTTGCTTTTGTCGCGGAGTATAAGTCAGTTTCGATTTGATCGGCCCGACGGATCCCTTTTATCGAAATAATAGACAATATGAGAATATCCTGGGGCAAGGGCCGATGATTGATACGGAGAGGTGAGTTTTTATGTTGGCACAAATAAATCATCTTCGTCTCAATTAATGTCCCCGCCGATACGCTGGGCGTTCCACTCTGATTGATAACTACGAGGAATTTGGACCAAATCACGATGCTCTTGAATTTTTCGAGTGGATAAAGATTGGGGAGGTAAATCATTGTGATTTACACGCGTTGGATAATAAAAACGAATTATTCTAATCCATGCATTACACTTGATTTTGGAAGAATAGGTATTTTGAATCAAAAGGGCTTTCACAATATCAATAAATTTTAAAATCTCATACAATTTTCTTGTCGTACCTAAGTGAAAGGAAAGTGAAAAATATTACACCTACAAAAAATGTGAATGCATATTATAAATTATCTTAGAGAATGATAAGTGCTGTGAAAAAAAGAAATAATTATGTTGCTTACTTCCGCAAAAACACACAACATGCAAGATGCACCACCCGCCCGCCCGCAAAAAATTGCGTATGCACACCACGAAACCATAACGAAACTATGCAACTGCAGCTAGCAAGACAACGACACACCTTGCACCTTCACCAATTAGACTACTCTACAAGTATTCGCCCCAACGCGGGGCATCTTCAGGGGTTGTTAGATCGTGCGGAATCCAGCACCGAAGCTATGTACCTTACTGATGATGATTATTGACGTTAAAACGAACTCAACTTAACGGCAGAACACACTCAGCGTTTCCGTTTAAATTTCCACTAAGTATTCGAAACAAAAGCAAAATTCTAGTAGCAAGGTGTCAAATTGATGCATGAGTTCATGTTTTTCTTTGTGTGTCGGCCATCAATCTTACAGATCTATTAACGTCGTCTTTAGCCCGCTAATTATCCGACCGCCAGCAATCCTTAGGGCGTTTGTGCACTACACTGAATTTTACCGATCCGCAAAAAAACGGATGCTTGTATTTTAATAATTTAATCATTTATAATATAGCTATAGCTAATAGTAAGAATTTATTTATTTTGTATAGTTTCAATGTTTCGAACCCTAAACTACACGAAATAAATAAATTCTATTTCTTATTAATTATTAAAATACAAGCATCTGTTTTTTTCCGGATCGGTAAAATTCAGTGTAGTGCACAAACGCCCTTAGGGATTGTACGTCGCGGGATAAACAACGTCATAATATTACACGGCAAGTATTTTGACATTAATTAGTTTCACGCTATTATTAGTATCAAACGTTAATTAAAACGTTTTCCTCGTATTAATTAAAAAACATCATTGATGTTGTTTTATCATCCAACGTTTCCGAGAACATGACAATATTGCAGGTCTTGGGTGTTGGTGAATAAAGCTTTTGATAATTCTTATTCTTTACTAGGTACCCACCCACCCACGACTTCTTCCGGAAGAATTTAGTACCAGTTAGTTATTAATTATAATTCTGAATTTAATGTTTGCATTCGCTATGCTGTTTTTTCTAAGGTATAAGAGAAATAACAGTAAAAAAAACCTGCGGACTTGTTTCGTGAAGCAACTATTTAAACCGTAACTACCTTCATGGCTTTTTCATCTTCACCGATTGTCAAAACATGTGCAAAATTCTTTCAAATACGAGGAGTTCAAATAAAAAAAAAAAGTTTTTTTCATTTTTTAGGGACTTTTACCACAGGGTATGTCAGTTCCATCGTATCCAAATAATGTTCTAATCTATAACAAAAGCACTTTGTAATTACTTATCGGGAATGTTGCAATAATGTAGAGTATATTGTTACAACAAAGTTTTAGAAAATAATAACATAAACTTTCGCAGGTACGTTAATACAATAATAGAAAACGAAGCTAAACACGCAATGCACTTTCGCATTCGGCTTGACGTCTGCTTGACTGACTGGAGGGAGAAGTCGTCGCTCGCATACAGCGCGCGAGTCGGCCGGCACCCCTCGCCAATTGCTCGACTGAGTGATTATTCAGCCTTATCACCACTTAACATCAGGTGTGATGAAGGCTAAGTGCTATACCCGTTGTGGATAAAAAAAAAAAAAAAATTAAGCGCGGAGTGAGACCCCCTGCTAGGGGTACAGACCGCACACTACAGAGATAAGGAGATAAGCTATATCATTAGGCTCGCGCTTCGCCTCTCCAGCTCGTCACTACGGTCATTCTCACGACAAGGTGTTCTTTGCATAATTTCCATCACGATTTTTATTTTTCAATTAATTCTCAAATCCGGCAATGAAATTTAGAAAAGACGTTAAACTGACTGAAGAAAATTATTTGGCACTTCAATGTAGTGTCTGGTTTTGGATTTATGAACTAACAAAGTTTTGGGCGTGACGGAAATTAGAAAATTGCTAAATAAAAATTATATATCTTATTGCTATATGACTCAAACAGAAAATGAATACTATACAATATAAAATAAACCTTACAAGTAATTGTCCAGTCTACAAAATAACTGAATGAACAATTTTGGGAGTCAAGGAACATTTGTATGTTATTAGGTATTTTATCATTTCCGTCACGTTTAGCGTGGTATTTTATAATTTCTGTCACGTTTTGCGTGACGGAACCGGGTGACATAAATTAGTACCACGAGTCCACGACGGTTTTTATGAGATAAAATTTGAATGGTAAGGAATACGGTATATTGGTTCTAGCATGAGGTCAACAACAAATTTCTGCATATAATAATCTAACTAGCTAAATTTGTATGCATTTCAAACAATCATTAAAAGAGCGAACGGAAATTAGAATAGTAGTAAACCATGCGAACAGATATTAGGTATTTACAGTCGTAGCTCGCCAGCGGAACAGGTGACACAGGACCGTGTCGGTTGCCTGCCTCGGCACTAACTGAAGAATGACGACGTTGCGGTAGTGATGGGAATTACTTACTCTGCTAGTGAGATATTCGCTACTTTTTGACTGGTGACGGAAATTATGTATAATGAAAGGACAAACATATTTTTCGTTCTATCTAAGAAAATATACTATTTAAACAGATAATTTTTTTGTGAATAATAAAATGTATTTATTAACTTCCCAATTGTACCTATCGACTGAAATGTACCAATCGTAGCTAACTTCGCGACTGTTGAAGCTAGAAAGCTTGATTCTGGGTACCGGACAGCGAACGGAAATTAGGAGAACAAATTAGAAAAAAATATGTTGAGTGTTCTTTTACCAAATTATGTGTATATAATACCAATTCATAAAAAGCAATTGCTAGACGTAGTCCCAAAAAAAATCCAGCTCGAAAATATTACAAACTAGTCAGATATTTGGATGGATGCTCAAAAAACAAGCCTGCTGAGAATGACCGACTAGCTGGTGGTGTGACCCACGCTTTGAAACGCTGTTTCATGAAAGATGAGTTCGAAAAGTAGACGAAACGATAATTCTTACCTAACTACCTAACCTATTGTAAACTAGCTTTCCGGCAGCTTCGCCCGCGTGGACTACTCGACGTTATCCCGCAGAAATGTGATATATTTCCGGAATAAAAAGTAGTCTATGTTCCTCTCCAGGCTACGAAGTATCTGTGTCCCCAATTTCAGCCAAATCCGTTCAGCCGTTTTGGCGTGATTGAATAACAAACATCTAAACATAAAAAAAATAGGAGGAGTAGGATAGCCAGTATGTTAGGAAGCCAGTGGTAGCGTTGTACTTTCTTTTCACTAATGCAGCTATTGAATTCTAGTTAGAACTAGCTTAGAAGCTCACACAAATTCCACGTATGCCTCGCGCACAAGCCCTTTTCCAATACAGCTACGCTGAGGTCGCTGAGCAAGCCCAGGGAAACTAAATAATCTTATCGCTACCTCGCACAGCTTTTATAGAAACAACCTAACTGGTCTAGATATTTCAATAATAACATTAGGCAGTGCCAACACAAAGATAACAAACAGTTTGATGTGTAGGCATTTGCTAACCTTTTCGTCATAGTAAATATTACTATAATAATAAACTCTAAAAAGGTTTACTGAATTATTCACTGGAAAATCTACAATAATATTATTAAGGGTGTAAAAAAGCGCGTACCACGCATAACCAAATAGCCTAAACCTGATCGTTGCCCGAACATTTAGCCAACTTTTAATTATCTCTGTTATATATTTAACCAAGTGAACGATTTTAATACACAATATAATATTATGGTTACAGTATGTTTACGGGGCTTCATGCCTCTTCACTAATATTTACCACAGTGGAAATAGTGTTTCTCAAAAACTATTTAAGATATAGCTGGGTTGATTTTTCAAGATGAACAATTTTCGTAGCTAATTTCGGTGGCAAATTTTATTTTAACGGTACAACTTTTTAAATTTAAATGTTTGAAGTTTTTATTATAAGATTTTAATTTCTAAATCTAATAGGTATTATTATATTAATGATAAAGAAACCAATCTTTAAAATTAAGTCCTTTATTCAAAATATTTTTTTAATTGGGTTTTAACAAAAAAAAACTATGATGGAATAAATTTGAATATAGAAGTCAGTGCCAGATATCTCTGCGCGCGAATGGCGCGTTTTTGGCGCTAGTTATAGTACATTTTTTTGTTCTAAAGTTATGGAAAAGATTATATTCGATTTCGACCGCGAGCAGACTTATCTGGCGGTAAGCTCTAATAAAATTAATTGAGCGTAGTCACAGGAAGCGATTTTTGTCACCTGAGTTAAATATTTTCCGTAAATAAATAATAAGCGATAAGTATATTTTTGTAGAAAAAAAAACTTCTTTTGAATCTAATAAGTACAGTTACTTGTGTAACGATATGATATGAGGTTCATTAAAAAAATATTTAAAACTAAAAGTGATTTTTCTCGTCTTGCGAGACGCTTTAGGGATTTCACCAAATCACTTTATTTAATTTATAAATGGCATTGTCTAAAATTGGCGTCTTTTTTTTGCCTTTCGGCCATCAACAAAATGTTTGAATATCAATTCTTGATAGTATAACAAACAATACTTGCCAAGACAGTAGGTATAGCTGTAAACTCAGGCAGAACCAAGTTAGAACCATCCGTCCGTATATAGAACATTTTTAAAAACCGCAAATGTTCTTTGTCACTCATTCAAACACTATGAAAAACAAAGTTCTAGCTAGTCTCATTCGGTTCGGACTTCGGACTGAGTTTACAGGTTATATTTCAATGCTCGGTTGATGGCCGCAAGAAAAAAAAGACGCCAGCTGCCGGATGGTCATTGTAAAAATGAAATCTTTTCACATTTCATTTATTTTACAAGCACTCTGAAATAAAAGCTAAGCGATATTTATTATAAATTTACAATTTAGGACAACAGGCACTTTGTGTTAAGGCAAAATAATCTTAACCGTATATTCGCGAATGTATTTTAATGAAATAATTCGGCTTCTATCTTCAAGAATAAGGTTCTGAAATACTCAGCTTAACTGTCACTTTAAGATTATATCTCTCTTTTGTAGTGGCGCTGCCAACCGACTGCCGCGTTGCCGAAATTAGGACAATTATGTTACGAAACAAATCTGGACGAAACTTCCTCCTGTAATAGTTAAAGGGATTATGCTGCGGTAACTTCATAAAAAAGTTAATAAGTAAATTAAATCGGGTTAGCATAAAAAACTAAATATTGGCTCACAGTTTCTGAATTTACAAATCTATTCATGTTTCTTTGTATTTTCTAGTGTCCGACCGAAGCTTCGGCTTCGGCTTCGGCTTCGGCCACCTTCGGCCAAAAAAACCATCTTCGGCGAAACCTTCGGCTTCGGCCCAAAACCCGGCCGAAGCCGAAGGTTACGCCGAAGGTCCGAGCAACCGTCGGGATTGAACGAACTGTACGAAAGACTGAGAGACAGCGCGACCGACGGACCGGTCGTGTTTGCAGGGGCCGCGGGGAGTCCCCGCGCATTGCGCATGCGCGTCAAGACAAGTTCGTACGTATATTCAAACGGCTGCATTAGACAATATTGAACAAAATTACTAAGAGCTTATAAACCTTCGGCTTCGGCTTCGGCTTCGGCCGAAGGTTGTGGGATTGCCGATTAATCGGCTTCGGCTTCGGCTTCGGCCAAAAATAGACCTTCGGTCGGACACTAGTATTTTCCGATGTTTAAAGACAAATTGACTAAACATTAGGTCACTAGGTACTCGTAAGTTTAAAAATATAAAAGGTGCATAAAATAATCCTTACTTATATTAAAATTGTGAAATTGTGTTTGTTGGTTTGTCCGTCTTTCACTTCAAAACGGGGTAATGGATCGATGTGATTTTTGGTAGGGGGATAGATTAGGAGCTGGCTGACATAGGCTACTTTTTACCCCGAAAAAGTATCACATTCCCGTGGGATTACGTCGTGTAGTTAACGCGGGCGAAGCCGCGGGCGGAGTTCTAGTAGTTAATAAAAACGTATCACGCAGCTTTCATTTGTAAATACAATTAATTCAGTGTAATTCAAAACAGCTTGATCGTGGACACAAAATGAGAATAGAGACGATTTAACACGTACGCGGTCCATGAATCTCTTTGATCCATGGCGTTGTCAATATGCCGTAGATAAAATGCATGTGATGCAGTCTGCCAACGCTCTTCATTGGAGATGCACTAGTGCATCTCCAATGCAAAGTGTATTTGCAAAATAAATTATTTAATGCCAAATTGTTTGACTATTTGGGTGACACATTGAAACGCATACAGTTGATTGTCCTAATTTCATTTGGCATACCTACATAATAAGGCATATTATTCAAAAGCATTTTATTCTTTGGCAAATTTTTCACTCTTTTTTTCAAAAGATAAAGAGGGTGGGGGGGAAGCACACATTTTACCACTTTGGAAGGCTCTGTCTTTTGAAAGATTGACTTTGAGAAAAAATGGTTTGAGAAACCTTTTTAAAGTCCTATCTATAGGCACCCCATATGGATATGTTTAATAAACAAAATATTGTTCAGTTAAAGTTCCATGTAAAATATAAAAATTAAATAAATAACTTTTTTATGTTTGTATTAAAATCGTAATGCGGGTTACAGAATACATCTACCTACCAAGTTTCAACTGTGTAGTTTTTATAGTTTTAGAATAAAGTGGCTGTGACATATGAACGGATGGACATACAGACAACTAGACATGACGAATGTAATCACCGGTAATCTTGACCATGAAGATGCACTGTATTATAATAAAGCTATAAACATTTTGCAAAGCAATCAGGAAAAAATTAAAGATAAGGTTAATTCATTTATTAGTTTGAATAATCAATTTCTGAATGTACTTAATGAAACTCTATCTACTATCATTAGTAATGAGTATAAAATACATGTAAAATTCAATGAGATCACTAGAGAAATTAATATGACTAATTATAGACTAAGTGATTATATAAAAATTAACAGTCTATTCAATCTGTTGAAAATGAACCTACAGATCATCCTCAATTATTTGATTTCATTAGAAAATGCCATTAGCTTCTGTAAATTAGGCTTAACTCACCACAGTGTTATCACTTCATCTAATGTCCGATCTATGATAAATACATTATTGGATATCTATGATAAATCCGAGTTACTGATGAGTGAAAACGCTGAGATGAGGGATTATTATGATGTCATTGAATGTGGTTCTTACTATGTAAATAATAAGGTTGTTTTTGCTCTGAAGTTCCCTATAATGCATTCAGATATATATGATTATTATCATCTTGTACCTATTCCCACTTATAATTATACAATTTTAATTCCACCTAAACCTTATCTGGCAATGAATCATGAGAGCCACCATTATATAAACAAAGAGTGTAAGAGATTTCAAGATATATATTATTGTCAAGAATACGAAATTGCCACTTTGCAAGCAAATGATTGCATATATCTGTTAATTTTGAAACAAGAAATAACAAAAAGCTGTATATATACACACATTAAGGCCGAAACCGAGATAGTACAGAAACTCGATGATAAACATTATATTTTATCTTGTCCCAATAATACAAGAGTTCATCTACAATGTGATCAAGAAGTTTATAAATCTCTTTATGGTACTCATTTGATTGAAATTCCTGATGGTTGCAGCTTTTCAACAAAGTTACACCAAATCAAAAACTACAAGAATGATATAAAAGGCATACCTATCAAGTTATTGTCATTTCAACTGAACAACATTACTGTCGAAAATACCAACCAACCATTATTATTGGATAATGTACCTTTGGATGAAATTCACAGACTAGAACCTTTGATTGAGAAGGAAAAGCTGATTGATTTAGATAACTTTCCAGATCACAACTACCATTATTGGACAGCCCCAATCTATGTTTTACTGGGGTCAATAATTGCAGTTTATACAGTTTACCGATGCGTAGAGAAAAGGAAGAAAGGGATAGAGACAAGAAGAGAGAAAGAAAGAAGAAGCAAAGAGAAACAGAAAGATCCCGGAAATATATTGGATGCAGTAGAGACAGGGCCTAGCAGCCAGCAGCCTTTTTTCTCCAAGGGATGAAAGGCTTCCGAGTAGGGGTGGAGGTGTTAAGTGCAGTGAAGTGTGCGGTGTATGTGACGTCACGTCTGTGACGTCAAAGTGTGTAGGTGTAAGTAAGGTGGACTCCATCGGGAAGATTGATTCCTCGCGAACTCTCGTTTTAGGATTATAAGCAGTAACTAGTGTAAATGGTTGCCAATAAATATATAGTTTTTACTTCAAAGTATTTTTTAATTAACGTACTCCTCCAAAGTACATAAGTCGGGTTACAGAATACATCTACCTACCAAGTTTCAACTGCGTAGTTTTTATAGTTTTAGAATAAAGTGGCTGTGACATATGAACGGATGGACATACAGACAGCTAGACATGACGAATGTATAAGGGTTCCGTTTTTTGCCATTCGGCTACGGAACCCTAAAAGCTTCGAACAAGCTCGTCTTACGGCTTAGTAAGATGTAATAACACCGGTCACGCTCCTCCCCGCAACACACTGTGGATGTGACCGGGGTATTTGATACCTCATTTGAAACATAACACTGAGAGCCCTCGCAAACGGCGACTTTTTGTAGCGAAGCATAAACGATGCTGTCGCGCTTTCGCATCGATCAATCGCGATGCGGTCGCTAGCTGTGTGCCCTCGCCCACATAACCACGATTCAGTCGCGATGCAATTGCGATACTGTCGCGCTTCTGTCGCGATGCAAACGCGGTACTGTCGAGATTTTGTCGCGATGCAAACGCGATTTAGTAGTTGCAAGATGGACTCCGTTGAGGTATGAAGTTTGCGCTCCCTGCACTGATGTTTGGTTCTCCACTCACGCGCCACTCTCCCTCCGTTCCTCCAGAACTCCGACACGGTCGCGAGTTATTGATACAGTCGCGATGCTGTAGCTCGTTAGTAGCGATGCTGTAGCGCGTGAGTAGCGCGTTGGCATCGCTTCTGTACCGCGTTGCAAATGCGACTAACCCGCGTTAGTAGCAATGCTGTAGCGCGTTTACGAAACGCTATATAAAGTCGCCGTGGGCGAGGGCCCTAATAAGTGACTAAATCAATCAATGCAAGTGCCTAATTACTAAGAATAAATGATGCTACTTTTATTTGATATTCCAATACCTATTTGTTATTAAACAAAAAGAATTAAGAAATTGCATTTCATTGAGCCCTCGTTCGAAGGAACAGGGTATTCCTCGTAGTTACACTGGTGTAACCACGAGGAAGACCCTGTTCTTAGTCGTTACACCATGGTAGAGGCGTAGTAACTATTTAGTAATCTGTGGTAGAGGCATAAGATATTTCTTATTCTTATGGTAGAGGTTGACCTTGATGAGATTGATGAGACATTCGATTTTCGACATAAATGACTTTGTTACATACATGGAGTTATTATAATATTAGTAGGTATTAAAACAAAACAACCACGTAGTCTTCCATTAATCTTCGACTATAACCCCCTTATTAATAAACGAAGAGTAAGTTTACACCTAGTTTAGCCAAAAAGTTTGCTTAGGAATAAGTATGACGCTTTGAAACGTCAAACGTAAGGAATAAAGTTACTCTTTGTTTATTAACTTTATATAGGTGAGCATGAAAAGCGTAATCGCTGTAACGCAAATAAAAGTTTTCTATCGTTAATAAAACGTTATGAATCTAGGGTAACTAAGTTTAAGTTATTTTAATTACATCACGATAATGTCATCGTGATTCAATCAAATACATAATAATAAGTAATATTATTATGGTCAGCCACTCAATCCGCTAAGAAATATGAAATTCGATCAATTTTAATTAAAAAATATTGGCCGAGTGCGAGTTGGACTCGCTCATGACGGGTTCCGTACCTACTTAACGTACCGATTATCACATAGTACACTACACTAGCCAAAATACTACAATTTTTGCAGCAAAAAATTACTTTGTTTTTCATAATGTTTGTATGAGTAACAAGTTTTATATGCAGTTTTCAAAACTGCGTTATATCTCAAAAACTGCCCACTATATCTCGTTCAAACTAATTTTCCGAATTAAACGATGCTCACAGGATTTTTTGGGCTTTTACCATTGATAGATGGTAAATCCTAGGTTTGACCAGTAAATCCTAGGATTTACCGTAGTTCGGGCTTTTACAGTAACATATACTCGAACACTAAACTACTCACAGAACGATACATTTGTGCAGTACAAGTCAGTAAGTGTATTTATAACGTAACTAGTGTTTTTGTTGGTTAAAGTTTTTAAGTGCCTATTATATAGGGGGAACGCCAGCGAAGCCGGACGGGTGATCAGTCACCTAGGTCGGGACCATTTCACCCAGTTCCCCAAGTCCCCTAAAAGCTGAAAGCAGGGGGAGGTGGGTTATCATTTACCCCACCGGCGTCGGACCCTGGAACCTACCTGTGCGCTTACAGTACCTGCTGACTCTGAGATGACTTATTGTGAAGTGAGTGACCACTCTGCCATGAAGTGGTAACTTGTTTCTTCTCTTTCTTTACATTGCGGACAGATGGGGTCTTCTGTCCGTTTGATAAATAAATAAATAAATAAATAACTTCTTACATTCACACCAATTATCTAAGCCCATGTTAATTTAATTAAGAAACTGTATCATGGAAAACTTGATAACGGATAAATATATACTTAAATACTTTTTGTTTGTAAATACATACTTAATATACATAGTTAACACCCAGACCAAGACAAATAGACATGTTCGTTCATGCACACAAATATTTGTCTTGTTCGGGAATCGAACCCGAGACCACTGGCGCAGAAGGTGGGTAGCCTACCCCTGCGCCAAATCGGTCGTCAAATCACTGATAGGTGTCTGTTTAAAGTGCCTACTAAATAAAAATTAAAAAGCATTACTTGAGTACCTACTTATACTATTTTTTAATGGTCATTTAAATACGAAGAGCAAAATATATGTTAAATCTAAAAATAATGAAAGTAAATACACAAACATCCCCAAAGGCCTTATTCATTGTGTATAGGATAAAAGACTGACTTTCTTATACAATCAAGAACATTTAAATCTGTTATTAACTTTGCTCCTCAACACGATTATTTCTTGATTGGTTTGTGTTAAGCTGAAATTCGTTAATCAGTTAAAGAATTAGGTACCTCTTTAATTGGAACGTTCCATATTTAAGCCTCAAATCAAATGATTACGTCATTTAGATTTAAGAACTTTCATTAAACATACTAATTTAATATAAGTACATATGGTTAAATAATATCTTCTTATCTCATGATAGTTTGATTTAGGTAACTTTAACCATCGTCATCATTATTTTAGATTCACGAACCGTCGGAAAGGGAATCGGTTTCGAATTCTGTGCTTTGTCTTTGTCTATTTTAGAGTGAGTGACAGAGACATTGCGTACATTCCGCTTTCTGGAGCGTTTCCTGGGCCCCAAGTCAGCTAATTTACAAATGGTTCAATTGAATCTTAATTGGATCTCAATAGCGGTTTTTGACATTTTTGGTATTCTGCTACTAACTTAAGACCAATGGTATACGACTGAACTGCCATTGAACTTCCATCGGAATATTTGCTAGTCTGCTCTTCAATCGTATTACAATCGTAGCTCGATTGTGGAGTTAATCGGTATTCTACTCTCATTTGACATTTGTTTGACATACAGCCACCGTATTTGAATAAAAGTGTTTTATTATCATTGTGTCATGTTTTACTAACAATGCCCTTCATTGCGGACAATTTTAATTCTATTTGATTATCTTAAATGATACAAAAACGTTTATTTTTATCAAAACTATCGGTCATTCATTAATTTAGTCTCTTAGTAGATTTTAGAAGACAACACCATTAACTATCCAACTGAGACTCTATTACGATTCAATTACGATTCAATTGCGATTCTATTGAGCTGACGTACAAGTTTTTACAGAATACCCAATTTGTTTTAATCGTAATGGAATTGTGCGGGACAGATTATTACGATTTATTATGTTTAGAAATAAGATGTATATAAAATTCCTTGAGTTGACCGTTGTATAATAAAATGATATTTTTGTGTGTATTTTACTCCCTCTGCTAGGTTGAGATAAATTAGATAAGTTTTTGTGTTGTATATAGATCGTTTATAATGTTAAAATAATTTGTAAAATGCAAAGGGCTCTCGATACGGTATTGCCTCGACGTACCTAAGGTCCGATTCGCTATCTCGCTCACTCGCGGGATATGCTCTTCTAGCACAACCGCGCCTCTAGCGGCACATCTCGGAACTCCCTTACACGCAGACTGCCACAGTTCCGAGAACTAATTTAGCGTCGCGCGTGTAAGCCAATTCCTTGAATTCTTTTGTGAGAAAATACGCGGAAACAATTAGAGTCGCTATAAATATCGCGTGCCCTCGCATTAAGTTTCATTCGCATCCAGATATTGTAAGAAGAACAATAAAGTCACTCTGCCCGAACGAGCATCAACAACCAGTGGTTTTCTTCACCGTCCGGAACCTCTCCGTCTCCGCACAGTTTGTGTACACCGGGGCTGCTACCGCTCATAAACGGCCGGTCCCGTACATATTGGTCCTTCGAGCCGGATCAGAAGATACCTACTGAAGACATAGAAAACTACAGTCAAGATGGTGCTCACTAGAAGTGAAAAAGAAAGAAGAATCGCCGAGCGAATCACCCACGAAGAACCTCCTGTTTCCCCGTCACGAGGACGCGTGAGGGAGCCGCGTCAAGAAGCCTCGCCGCCACGTCGCCACGCTTCACCGCCGAACCAACGCGGCTCACCTCAGCGCCCCGACGTCTCGCAGCCACACCGACGCGTCTCATCACCGAACCATCAAGCACGCCCAGACGAACCTCCGCAACGACGAAGCCAGCACAGCCCAACGTCACGCCCGCCGCCGAGGCGCCACGTTTCAAGAAGTTCATCGCTTCACCGAGAGCTGCGCCAACCGGTGCTCCGTCAACCTTCGCCGTCTCCGCGTCGCCATGAGTCGCCACCACGCCGCTACGAGTCGCCATCACGCCACTACGAGTCACCGCCACGCCACGCGTCCAGCACACAGAAAAAGGAACAGGAGCAAAGAAAACCACCGTCACACCGTCGCACCGCACCGCCCAGCCGAGCGACGAGTACGAGGGAGTCGCGCGCCATCACCACGAAGTCCGAACGAGCGCGCCTCCTCGCAGAAGCCAGAGAAGAGATAGCCGAAAAAGAGCTAAACCTCGCCAAGGCCCGGTTAGCAAGAATCGAAGCCGACAGCGACGCAGAATCCGAAACCACGGAACTAAGCCAAGACGACGAAGCGGAAGCCAATTCCAGAAACAGAACAGAAGAATGGATACAAGCCACGAAGCCGCTCACAACCACCGAAGACGTCACGAAGGCGCCAGCACCGTCTCTACATACCACGCCTGCCGGGGCGACACCGAAGAAAGAGACGGCAATAGAAGTGAGCGAGCTAACTGCGGCGATTATGGAAGCGGCCAGAGCCTTTCAACCGAAGACTGAAGTAATCAGACACAGTTCGAGCGTCGAGTTACCGATCTTCAACGGCGCACACACCGACTGGCTGAACTTCAAGATGGCTTACGAAGATTTAACAGTCTACGGCTCCGCGAGAGAAAATACCGCCCGCCTACGCCGAGCGCTACGGGGAAGAGCCAAAGAAGAGGTCGAAGACCTACTCGCCGTCGTATCGAAACCGGAAGTCATAATGAAGGCACTTGAAAACCGTTTCGGCCGACCGCAAGTCATCGCAGAACTAGAACTCGAGAAAATCGAAAATATTCAACGAGTGACCGACGCACCGAGAGACGTCTGCGCCTTCGCCAATAAGATACAAAATGCCGTGACCGTGCTCTACACGTTGGGGGAAGAAGGGTACTGCCAGAACCCGAAAGTACTCAAGACGCTAGTCGAGAAACTTACGCCGAGCCTGCGATACAGATGGTACGACTACAAAACAAAAACAGCGAAGAAAGCAAGTCTCGACATGTTCCGCAAGTTTATCGTCGCCGAAGCCGAGAACTGCAGAGAGTTTGCGCCGCCCGAAAACATCACGTCCGACGAACGCCCGCCTCCGCGTCAACCGCCGCAACCAACGCACCGAACTCACCCGCAACGCACGCATCAGCCACAGCGAACGTACTCGGCGCACCGAACAGAAACAGAAACCGAAACACGCGCGCCGGAGAGACAACGAACCTGCGCTGTGTGCGCGCAACCTAACCACTCAGCCTACGCGTGCGAAACTTTCAAGAGGGCGAACAACGACGAGAAGTGGAGACTGGCAAGGGAAAAGCGACTCTGTTTCCGTTGCCTAGGATCGAGATCGTATTCACACCGATGCAAACTGCGAAGATGCGGGGAAAACGGCTGCGCTAAGTCACATCACCGATTGCTTCATTTTGAGAGCCGCACCGAGAACGCACCGACGCCGCCGCCGCCATCACCGCCGCCGTCGCCGCCGCCAGCTGACGATGACTTCGAACCCGAGATAGTTGCAACCACGAAGTCACGCCGAGCCACAAGTACCTACCTGAAGATCATACCAGTACGAGTCACCGGGCAGAGCGGGTACATCGATACGTATGCGCTCCTAGACGATGGGTCTACCGTCACACTGATAGACGCCGCCATCGCCGCAAAAATAGGAGCCGACGGACCCGCCGACACACTCGCCATCGAAACAGTCTCAGGGAGGGAAGAAGACAAAAACTCTCGACGCGTCACTCTACAGCTGCAAGGGAACAACAATGTGTTCACCGTTCAAGCCCGCACGATCGCAAAGTTGAAACTGGCGCCACAAACCGTAATGAAGACCGACGTAGTCAACGCACCGCACCTACGTGACATCGAAGCCCACGTATACTACGAGCGAGCCACGCCGACCCTACTCATTGGCCAAGACAACTCGCACTTATTGTTAGCCGAAGAAGTGAGAAGAGGGCGCGAAAACCAACCGGCGGCATCTCTTACGCCGCTGGGTTGGGTTCTACACGGCGCCACCAACAGAAGTCGCGACCAACGTGTACACTACGTCGCTCACGTGAACGTCCGCACCGTAAACGAAAATCGAATCGAAGATCGAAACGAAGTTCGAAACGAAGTTCGAAACGAAGATACAGACCGCGCCACCGACGAAGCAACGAAACAAGTCTTCACACCCGAATCGCGCTGTATACAACCGAAGAAACCGACATCGAAGCCCGAAGAACTCGCACTAAAACGACCGAGAGAAGCGCTCCTGAGAAAAGGCTACGAAACCGAACCGGGCCCGCCGGTCAATGACCCCGGCCGCACCCGGTACCTATCGCCCGCCGAGCTTCGCTCAGCGTCCGACGCCGCCGCCCGTTACTCCGATACATCGCTCAACGACCAGCTGATCAGCGGTCCCGACCTCCGTCAGTCACTACCGGAGGTACCTGTGCGCTTCAGCCAGCACGAAGCCACCGCGGTCGCCGACGATGAAGAAACTTTCCGCCGCCGCATCGACATCCGAAGCGCCTTACAGTTTCCGTGGCGCAACGACCGGCGGGAGAACCCGCACGAAGCACACCGTTTATTCACCGGGTCGCCGTTCCCACCCGAAGAAGAATGGCCGCGAGAAACATTTATGAAAACAGAAGCAACGGGCGAAGAAAGAACAAACGGACGACAGATAACGCCTGACGCGTTCACAATAGCAACGCCTGTCACCGCCGCCACAGCAACGTCGGACGTCGCGAAAGCGTTACCCGACATAACACGCTTTTCGTCATGGCAACGACTTATCCGCACGACCGCACGAGTACTTCAATTCATAGAAGCGCTGAATACAAGAAAACAACGCGTCCAGTACAAACGGACAAAACCGCGCGCGGAAGCCGATCTACAATCGCGAGCTAACAAGACTCATAACAAGATAAGCTCCGCCCAGCAGAAGCCACGCCCACTGACGAACGAGTGCGCGTTCAAAACATTGAGCGCTGATTTTATCCGTCGCGCCGAACAGCTGTGGGTGACGCAATCGCAACACGATTCGTTTGAAAAAGAGATCGCCGCGCTACGAAGAAAACAAGTGTTACCGACCGACAGATTGAAGAAACTCACCGTTTACGTAGACGAAACCGAGGAGCAACCGACTGAAGAATGCCTGCACACGCTACTGGCCGAAACCGAGTACGTGGTCAACAGCCGCCCGCTCACCCACGTGTCCGTCGAAGCTACCGACGAAGAGGCGTTGACCCCTAACCACTTCCCGTTGGGGGGATCAGCGCGCACACCACCGACGGGCACCTGCACCGACGCTGACCTGAGCGGCCGCGCCACCTGGCGCCGCGCACAGCGCCTCGCCGACCACTTTTGGGCGCGCTGGGGTGCGCGAGTACCTGCCCGAGCTTCAACACCCGCGGGAGCCCCACGGCCGTGGGCCGGCCATCAGGGTGGACGACGTGGTCCTCATCGCCGACGGCAACCTGCCCCGCAACGTATGGCCCAGAGGCCTAGTCACCGAGCTGCACCCGGGACCCGACGGCGTGACGCGCGTGGTCGACGTGCGTACCCGAGGTGGCGTGCTACGACGGCCTGTGAAGAAGCTCATCGTGCTACCGACGGCGCCCGCACCGGATTGAACTACATAAGCCGCCGGGCTTATGTACGGCGGGAGATATGTGCGGGACAGATTATTACGATTTATTATGTTTAGAAATAAGATGTATATAAAATTCCTTGAGTTGACCGTTGTATAATAAAATGATATTTTTGTGTGTATTTTACTCCCTCTGCTAGGTTGAGATAAATTAGATAAGTTTTTGTGTTGTATATAGATCGTTTATAATGTTAAAATAATTTGTAAAATGCAAAGGGCTCTCGATACGGTATTGCCTCGACGTACCTAAGGTCCGATTCGCTATCTCGCTCACTCGCGGGATATGCTCTTCTAGCACAACCGCGCCTCTAGCGGCACATCTCGGAACTCCCTTACACGCAGACTGCCACAGTTCCGAGAACTAATTTAGCGTCGCGCGTGTAAGCCATTTCCTTGAATTCTTTTGTGAGAAAATACGCGGAAACAATTAGAGTCGCTATAAATATCGCGTGCCCTCGCATTAAGTTTCATTCGCATCCAGATATTGTAAGAAGAACAATAAAGTCACTCTGCCCGAACGAGCATCAACAACCAGTGGTTTTCTTCACCGTCCGGAACCTCTCCGTCTCCGCACAGTTTGTGTACACCGGGGCTGCTACCGCTCATAAACGGCCGGTCCCGTACAGGAATCGTAATTGAGTCTCAATTGAATATCAATAGAATCTTATTTAATTAAAATTAGCAGACTTGGGGCCCTGTTCTGGGCCTGTTACGATTAAAACAAATTGGGTATTCTGTAAAAACTTGTACGTCAGCTCAATAGAATCGCAATTGAATCGTAATTGAATCGTAATGGAGTCTCAGTTGGATAGTTAATGGTGCTGCCTTCAAAAATCTACTAAGAGACTAAATTAATGAATGACCGATAGTTTTGATAAAAATAAACGTTTTTGTATCATTTAAGATAATCAAATAGAATTAAAATTGTCACCGATGAAGGGCATTGTTAGTGAAACATGATACAATGATAATAAAACACTTTTATTCTAATACGGTGGCTGTAACTAGGGATGCAAACTTTTTTTTTACAAAAGAAAAGTATATTAAGGTCGGAAAAGAAAAATAAACAGTATTTTAGAAAAACGAGCAGTATTTTATTGTTTTTAATGTTTTGTTGTTTTGAAGACATATTTATTTGTGCTTCTCGCACAACTTATCAATTATGAGTCATTTTGGAAAGCTTCGTAAGCATCGTTACAGGAGAGGCCTTAAAACGCAGTGTTGGGCGTATTTGAAAATAAGTTTTCGCTTAAAAAATATTGTAGTAAATATAAAAAGATCATAAAGCTCACACAACTCGCCCAAAATAATCACTACATCAGCACATCGCATAATAAATCTAAGGCAGCGTGGCATGTCATAAATAATAGCAAACATCAGCTTCCTACCGAAACTGCACAGCTAGTTCACAATAACGAAAGTGATCCTACAGAAATCGCAAACTTATTTAACAATCACTTTGTGGATGCTGCACGTCGACTTAAAAATGATAGTACTATTTTTTCACAATGCTGTAATGTGTCGAATTCTATATTTATCTCACAATGTACGATCGATGCGGTATTAAAGATAATACGATCACTAAAAATGACACAGAGTGTTGGAATAGATGGTATTCCCACTAAAATTATAAAGAAATTTTCTCTACATCTCGCTGCTCCTTTAAATTACATTATAAATTTGATGTTGACTACTGGCGTTTTTCCTGATGAACTAAAAATTGCCATGGTAAAGCCTATATACAAAAAAGGAGAACGCACCGACGTAAAAAATTATAGACCGATTGCTCAATTAAATGTATTCTCGAAGATATTTGAAAGAATTATCCGGGATTATTTTTACAACTTTTTCGAGAAGTACGACTTGTTTGCTAAAGAACAATTTGGTTTTCGTAGAGAACAAAGCACAAATATGGCTATCCATAAATTTCTTCAACCTGTTGTAAATTCAGTTGACCATAAACAGCATGTTTGTGCATTATATATGGACATGTCAAGCGCATTCGACCATGTCGACCATAATATACTTCTCCAAAAACTTTACTCATACGGTATAAGAGGTATAGCACATGATCTAATAAGGTCATATCTTGGTAACAGGAAACAGTATACTGTTGTAACAAAGTTATGTGAGGAATCAGGAATAAAAAAGACTTATTCCTCAGACTGCAGAAACGTGGAGGTAGGCGTACCACAAGGCAGTATATTGGGCCCTTTGTTCTTTATTGTATATATAAATGACCTTCCGAAGGCTATTGAACACCCTATGATAATGTTTGCCGATGACAGCACTGCCATAATTAAATGTATTAATAGTCACACGTATGAAGAAGAAATAAACAATGCCATGACAAAACTTAATGACTGGTTGGAAAGAAACAACCTGATACTTAATTCTAATAAAACAAAAATAATGCATTTTAGACAGAAAACTCCTCAACCAAATGTGACTCTTAAATTTAATGACGATGTAATAGAATCAGTCTCTAATATTAAATTTCTGTGTGTCCAAATTGACTATCAAATGAACTGGAAGTCTCATACTGAAATGCTTTGTAAAAGACTAAGTACGTCTACTTATGTTTTATACAAGCTTTCCAAAAGTGCGAACACAAAAACTGTTGTTATGGCCTATCATGGATACATAGAATCCATATTACGATATGGCATAATATTTTGGGGTAATTCCTCTAACAAAACTGTGGTCTTCAAAGCGCAAAAAAGATGTATAAGGGCCATAAAGGGTCTAAAGCCTACCGACAGTTGCATTCCAGTTTTTAAACAACTTGAAATTTTGACGCTCCCATCCTTATATATTTTTGAAGTAGCGGTTTTCGTCAAGCAAAATCACCACGCCTTTTCCACTTTTTCAGAAGTAAATGCTCATAGAAGCCATAGATTAGGACGTGGAAACAAATTGTGCGCCCGTAGACATAAAACTACATTATTTACAAATAGTTTCTTTGGTATGGCTACTAAAATATTCAATAAAATCCCGAATGACATTAAAATATTACCAATTAATCTCTTCAAGAAAAGACTATTAAAGTTGCTAATTGACAAAGCCTATTACAAAACCGAAGACTTCCTTACTGACATTACCATAGAAGTGATAATTGAATAAAACTTTGAAATTAATGAATATGTTTTTTTTTTTTTGACATTATTATAGCACAATTTAATATAATTTTAAATTTATGATGACATCACATATACTTAACTTGACATTTTTTTTAAATACATAATAATAATACTGTAGCTTAATGTAACAAATCGTACTGTTTCTATTAATTTTAAATGTTAGTTAAGTTAAATGTTAAGTAATTTAGATTTTTTAAATCTTATTTAAAATTATTGTATACCTTGTAAAAGGTGGAAATGTAGTGAAACACCTAAAAAAAAAACCTAACAACAACAATCCATGTATAACCTACATTTCACAATAAAGAGATTTGTATTTTGTATTTTGTATTTTTTACTTTTTAAATAGACCTATGGATACCTGTGACGTTTGCTGAAAACAGTATATTTGTATACTTTTTTTTTGTTCAACAGTAAAAAGTATAATGTAGTGAAAAACAGTATAATACTGTTTTTAGCAGTATAGTTGGCAACCCTAGCTGTAACCCAATGAGAGATTTTCTACCAGCAAATTAAAAAAAAAAAGTTTATTTATTAGCTCGATAGATGGCGCTGACCTGACATGAATCCCTCACCTCTATTGTTTATTACCACTCAGAGATGGGCCTATTTCTCGAAAGATACAAGTTTAGAAGATCACAAGCTTCGAAATGTAACATGGACTTGTAAATTCTGTTTCACGAAGTAAATAACAAGTGTTTTTTACGGTAACAAAAAAGAGTGTTATTGGAATACCTAATGACATATAAATGCATTGGCTGATAAATATTTTTCATCTCTCATATTCGAAAAGTGATGTATATTTAAGGCCTAATCAGACGAAGGACTTTTGTCCCCGTGGGACAAAAAGTCCCTGTACGTCTAAAATATTTCCTCCGGGTACTTGTCGCGGACTCAACGCATATAGTGTGCGGTCATTTGTTGCCCGAAGACGTACTTCACTATCGGGCGCTCAATGCAGACTAAAGTTCGTTGTGTGCGTTGTTACGCCTATTTACGTTTGTTCCATTTTTTTCGGGGACTACCGCGAACTTTTGTCCAGTCCAGTCTCTCGGTGTCCGCCGTACTTTCGGGGACTTTTTGTCCGCGGTACTTTTAGTTCCTTGTGTGCGTTATTCGATACAATTTATAAGAGATCTATATCGATGGACAAAAAAGTACTCGGCGGACAGTCCCTCGTCTGATCAGGCCTTTAAACTGAGCAGTGGGTTCAAAACTCTGCGTTGCACCCTAGGGTGTAAAAGTATTTTTAAAAATAGAACTGAAATTGGGTACAGTCAACCATAGAGTTATCTCATCGGCAATGAAAAAGTTTTCTACTGATGTTGTATGGGGTGGGGGGGCCGGAACTGTTTCAAAAATGAATTTTATAAAAATGAGAATATCTCAAAAACGGTGCGTCGAAGCTAAAATCTAACAAAATTTTCAACTCCCTATGGTACGCCGGAGATACATAGGAGGCATCCGATGGACATATAATTTTTTTATTTTTTGTTTAATTGAACTTCAAATTTTTTAAATATAATAGAAAAAATAGAGAAGGCGATGCCCCCCGCCACCATTCTTTTATTTTTCTAGGTAGTTTTAGTTGTTTTTGTTGCTTTACTTATATAGGGGGATGAAAAGCAAAGTGTATTTACTTTCCATAAATTCGAAATGAAAGTAGAGTGTATTACTCGGCCGCAAAATTATTTTCACCTCGGGCGACGTATATTGAATCCCTCGCTGCGTTCAGGATTCTACTTTAGAATCCTTCACTGCACTCTGGATTAAAAATAGCGCCCTCGTCGTAAATATGCTATTTTGCTCCCTTGTAATACAATCTACTATTATCTTAATGTCAATGTCACTGACATTACACTCGTAATTATAGTGAATGATTTCTTCTAAAATGGCCGCCAACTTGTGATTCTGATGTTCTACTATAGTAAAAATACAAGTACTTCACTAGCTTTCTTACATAATAGGGTATTTTACTGTTGTTGAAATGTAGATATTTAATGATGACGTTAAAAAATATTGCAATTAAGAATACCAAATGTGAAAAAATAATTTGAATCTGTTTTATAATAAAAGAATTATAGTCTGTTTGATTTTGACTAAAGCTGTCTCTTTCTAAAACGAAATCTTCTATGGCGTGACTATGACGCTACTAACCCACTGACGTCACTAAGATAGCGTCCTGTCCTTGTCTAATTATAAAGTTTGAAGTCCTATATCTTTGAAAATATTCAAGATAATTCAAAATGAAAACTTGTTTTGTGTAGCTAATATTTCGAAAAACATTTTAAAGAAATAAAAAAAAATCAGTAAAATACCGTATTGTAGACTTGTAAAAATGGTTAAACAGGGCCCTTGCCAGCAAATTTAAAAAAAGCAAACCCATGTCTGATGAACGCCATCTGTTGAGTTTTTTGGAACTAACTTTTTTCTTTTTTAATCATCTGTCAAAAAATCCCTCATTGTCATTGAGAGTCCTGTCAAACATATGTCAACTGAGAGTAGAATACCGATTAACTCCACAATCGAGCTACGATTGTAATACGATTGAAGAGCAGACTAGCAAATATTCCGATGGCAGTTCAATGGCAGTTCAGTCGTATACCATTGGTCTTAAGTTAGTAGCAGAATACCAAAAATGTCAAAAACCGCTATTGAGATCCAATTAAGATTCAATTGAACCATTTGTAAATTAGCAGACTTGGGGCCCTGTTTCGTCGGTACTGTTGGTGAATCAGGTGGCTGGTCTTTCTTATGGATGGATAAGGAAAATAGATGATTGCCCATCTCGCGGGATCAATCATTGAGTACGTTAGTTAGTACATTATAACTCAATGGGATCAATGGGAATTGGTATGTGTTGACGACTGCTAATTCATCGGCTACATTCTAGTTCACGTTCTAGTAGTTCTTCGTACTTTGAAAATGTTGTCATGTTTTGTTTATCATTTTTTTTTGCAAATTAACTGGGAATGGCGTAGCTATTATGTTGTCATTGTGTACTAATACTACTAATCAACGGGCTCTGAAATGTCACCATCTGGCCACTTGCCAGTTGCGAGATTTATTTTGCAAAATGGCCTTAAACTGTGACTACACAAAATATTTTCCTTTAAGCAGAGTTCTAATTACCTGTTTTATTTCAGGGATACCTGCCTGATGGATGGATTTGCCCAAAAGAGGGAGATGAAAATATTTGAAGGAGGCCACAAAGTCATTAATTGATGACGGCTATAATAGAGAGACAGATGAAATAAAGTTGTTCATATTGTTTAAACATTGAAGAAATTTTCACTGAAATAATTTGATAATTCCCAGCTTCCTTAAATATTTGACTAATTTAATAATAACTTAATCTACCCATCTTAGGGAAAATATTCACTTTATTATTCTTTGAAATATTTTTCAGGAGTTTACAAACACTTATAATACAGGTACTTCTAATTGAATCAATCCCGTTAAGTATCTACTTACTCCATTTTCAATTAGTCAGAGCCGACAAATAACTTCATGTTTTAGGATTCTGTGCCAAGTAAGTTTGAATCCTTATAACGGGTGTCCCAAAAGTAGGTATAGGATGATATGTATATTTCCCGAATGACTACAACCCTGTTATTTTTAAAGCTAGAGTGAATAGGCTGCTTCTGGGTAAGCTCGCCCCATCTTAGGCTTCTTCTCATCCCTAAGGTTCAGTATGAAGCCAAGAGCAAGCCCATACTATATAAAAAAAAAAAAAAAATTCTCAATAAAACGCGAATGGATTGGAATTTCTTCGTAGTTTTATTTTATTTTAAAGAAGAGACTTGTACAATTTTATCTGAATAGAATATCTGCTAAATGGCCGCCACGGGCATTTTTGCTGTGTGCAAGTTTTTCATGACACTTTCACACATTTCGCTTCTAATTTCACACATTTCGCTACTTATTTCACCAATAACTCGGCGAATATTTTGTCTATATTGTCTATGTTTTGTGGATAGTTGGCGTAGACTTTATTTTTCACGTAGTCCCAAAGTAAGAAATCCAGTGGCATCAGATGGCAAGATCACGGTGGCCATTTGACATCACCTCTTCTTGAAATTACGAGATTTTTCGACCTTTCGACGAGTGTTTGTAATTGATCGTGAATTTTCGTTAAAAATTTGTATAAGTTCTATGCGCTGTTTTTTGTGAAACGCTCCACGATTAATTTTACATGTGTCAAGATGACGTATGTCAAATTTCAACCCGCCATCTTGAATATTTCGGAAATAGCGCGAAATTCAAATCCTATACCTACTTTTTATTTTATATATTAAAAAGGGGCAAACGAGCAGACGAGCCACGTGATGGGAAGTAGTCATCGTCGCCCATGGACATCTACAACACCAGAAGGGTTGCATATGCGTTGCCAGCCTTTGTGTTTAAGGGTCCTATTTACACGCTTTTTGAAGAACTCCATGTCATAGCACAAAGGGAACACCTCTGGAGGAAGCTCATTCCACATCTTACAAGTTCGAGGTAGGAACGAACGTGATGCCCGAACAGTTGTTGATTTCCAGGTGTCAAGAATGTGGGGGTGTTTAGGATGAGTTCTACTCACTTGGCGTGCGGTGCGGTGGCGGAAGTGTGACGGTGGCACCAGTACTTTTGAGACACCCTTTATTAGATACCTACCTTTACCCTTAGAATCTATGTCTTAAGCGGCGATTACACCACACTACTTCTAGTGTACTTGATTATTTATAAATAGGGCGTTCTGTTTACACTGCACTACATACTCAGTCACTGACAAAACGTGCTTTCGAAGCTGCAAAAAGTCGGTATTGCCCATGCCGTGACAGCGGGCATATCAACCAAACGAAAATAAACAAGCTCTTTATTTTTACCACACTTTTATTAGCTTCACTTGTAACTAAGTCACAATGTAAGAAAATCTTGGAAATCAATTTTAACCTACTTCTAATTGTCGTATTGATTTGAAACTTTGCAAGTCTATATGAATCCGATGACAATACAATAATTTGATACCATCGAGCTGATCTGATGATGGAGTCAAGAGGTGGGCAATAGAACTCTTCAATGGCTGCTAGAAAACCCCTCGAGTTTAGGCTCATTTCTTTTGTTCTGATGAGACCTATTCGCTACACTTGATGGTGAGGGTCGGATGATGGAGCAGGGAGGAAGCCAGTGGCACTTCTTAATGACCACTAGGAAACCCCTCGAGTTTGGCCTCCGTTGTTTCGTTCTGATGAGACTTATGAGTCGCACTTGGTGGTGAGGGTCTGATGATGGAGCAACGAGGAAGCCAGTGGCACTCCTTAATGACCAATAGGAAACACCTCGAGTTCTGGCTCATTTGTTTCGTTCTGATGAGACCTATTCGCTACACTTGGTGGTGAGGGTCTGATGATGGAGCAGGAAGGAAGCCAGTGACGACACTCCTTAATGACCAATAGGAAACCCCTCGAGTTTGGGCTCATTTGTTTCGTTCAGACGAGACCTATTTGCTACACTTGGTGGCGAGGGTCTGATTATGTGATGATGGAGCTGGGAGGAAGCCAGTTGCACTCCTTAATGACCACTACGAAACCTTTTGAGTTTGGGCTCATTTGTTACGTCCAGATGAGACCTATTCGCTACACTTGGTGGCGAGGGTCTGATGATGGAGCAGGGAGGAAGTCAGTGGCACTCCTTAAACTAGGAAACCCCTCGAGTTTGGGCTCATTTGTTTCGTTCTGATGAGACCTATTCACTTCACTTGGTTGTGAGGGTCTGATGATGGAGTAAGGATGAAGTAAGGGTTCGGCTCGCGCATCTGGTAACTAATAAACTCCACTTGAATTTGTAAAACAAATACATACAATCACGCCTTTGAGTTATAATGTTTACGGGGTGGGCAGACACATGAATGGACTGTAAAATCGATTACCATCCATCCATAGCTGGCCATTTATTAAACTAAAAAGTAAAGAATAAATATGTAGTTTAAAAAACTATAAAATCACACTTTTATAGGAACAGACTAAAAAGTACAAAATAACTATTCAGTAACTGAAATTAAAAAGCGTGGTGCGCCCTTTGCAAAGCATGCATTCAAGTAGGTACTTAATATTGACAACGCGGTCGCGCACCACGCTTTTTAATTTCAGTTACTGAATAGTTATTTTGTACTTTTTAGTCTGTTCCTATAAAAGTGTGATTTTATAGTTTTTTAAACTACATATTTATTTACTACACTTTTATTAGCTTTACTTGTAACTAAGTCACAATGTAAGAAAATCTTGGAACTCAATTTTAACCTACTTCTCATTGTCGCATTGATTTGAAACTTTGCAAGTCTATATGAATCCGATGACAATACAATAATTTGTTACCATCGAGCTGATCTGATGATGGAGTCAAGAGGTGGGCAATAGAACTCATCAATAGCTGCTAGGAAACCCCTCGACTTTAGGCTCATTTGTTTTGTTTTGATGAGACCTATTCGCTACACTTGATGGTGAGGATCTGATGATGGAGCAGGGAGGAAGCCAGTGGCACTTCTTAATGACCACTAGGAAACCCCTCGAGTATGGGCTCCGTTGTTTCGTTCTGATTAGACTTATTAGCTACACTTGGTGGTCATGAACTGATGATGGATGAGCAGGGAGGAAGCCAGTGGCACTCCTTAATAACCAATAGGAAACACCTCGAGTTCTGGCTCATTTGTTTCGTTCTGATGAGACCTCTTCGCTACAATGGGTGGTGAGGGTCTGGTGATGGAGCAGGAAGGAAGCCAGTGACACTCCTTAATGACCAATAG
This sequence comes from Crambus lathoniellus, assembly GCA_949710035.1. Classification (NCBI taxonomy): domain Eukaryota; kingdom Metazoa; phylum Arthropoda; class Insecta; order Lepidoptera; family Crambidae; genus Crambus; species Crambus lathoniellus. The sequence continues at coordinate 14,420,311 of OX453306.1, forward strand.
GAAACTACTCGAGTTCAGGGTCATTTGTTTCATTTTGATAAGACCTATTCGTTACACTTGGTGGTGAGAGTCTGATGATGGAGCTGGGAGGAAGCCAGTGAAATTCCTTAATGACCACAAGAAAACCCCTCGAGCATATATTCGCGTCCGAAATACCTCAATGTCTCAAGACGAAAGTCTTTGACCAGTGTATAAGTTGCCAGTAATAATAAGCCTAATCCCTTACTATAACAAAACAATATTTTCATTCTAGGGAAAAGTGGCATACGACCACGGCAATTTCAGATGAGAATATTTTCTTGTTTCATACTTTTTAGAGCGTGATTTTTCAGTATTTGGGTTTTAGTTTTTGAACTTAATTTTTTATTTATATTCTGTTTTTATAAGTAAAAAATATTTCAAATTAAAATTGCCTATGTGACATCTAAAATCTTTATTTCAGAACCTTTTCAAACCAAATTAAGTTTCTAATTTTGTATTTGAGTCGGAAAAAAGAAAAACCAATGAAAAACAAATAGTTTGAAAACCAAACGGTCCGGTATTGTACAGTCTATAAACCGTAAGAAGAAAAAAAGTAACTTTATTAGGAGTACCTACTGGATGCATTTAAAACGACACTCTCTAAATTTTTTCCAGGCTCTAGTACTTCGATCAACAATAGTACTGTTATTGTTGATCGAAACTCTAGTATCATTAATAGTTCACATTTGTGAAAAAATAAGCGGGTAAGTAAAATAATCACATTAAAATGATAACGATTAAATAATTACCACGATTGCATTGTCACCTACAATAATACGCTGAATACACTTTGCCTTAATTTACGATGCGTTAAAAAATGTAACATATTATTTTCAAATACTTTTGATAAGTAATCAGCATTTATTTGATTTTTTTGTTTTCGTAACAAGTTACATTCTAGGGTCATTACCATGTGTCAAAACGGGCATCTTAATTTGTGACGACTGTAGTCTCATAATAGGTCAATCAAACGCCTCCCGCGCAATGCAGTGAATGAAAGAGCGGTAAACCATCACCTAATTCAAAGAAAGTTATAACTCATGGCAAAGAGTTTTTTGCTATATGCTATTTATTTAAACTTTTCAAAATAAATTCTGATCTAATTATGATTCTAAGTTAGTGCCCACCAACGGAAAAGCTGATTATGTTTTAAAAAATCAAACTGTCCAGTCTAATAACCGTGTTATTTTTAAAAAGGTTATTTTGAAAGGAGGCTCACATCGCCTGATTCAAAGCAAGTTCATGGCGCGGGGCGTCTCGCTGGCCAGCGACATAACTCATGCCTCCAAGTGAAATATAATGCGGATGTTCCCATAATGTACGGTGCGCAACTTAATCCGGACACGACTTTTTCCAACGCTGTTATTTATGTAACAGGGTAATTGGTAAGTCTGGATTTTCGTGAACCTCAGCTTGTATGAAAACGCAGGCTTTGAATGAATTGTTCATTATTCCACATATAGGTTTTAAAACAACTGAACAGTGTGGGCCCGCAACTTTCACTGTAAACCTTCACCGCAAGTACCTGTTTCACAATGTCCGACTATGAGGTACTTTCCAGTTTAATTGACAGTTTTGTATGGATTATCTGTCAAGTAACAGCTAATGAGAACTTACTTTGACATTGTGAAACAGGTCCTTAGTCCGTTTAAAAAATTGCTTATTTGATTTATTATATATTTGCTTTTTTGCTTTCGCAATTGTACGAAATATTTGTTAGCAATCAATCACCAAATCTTTATTTAAAACTAAACAATAACAGAAAAATGCGAGGTATTCACGTGTGTGAATTACTTATAATATTGTGACGATAATGGTAACCGGTGAGCCGTAAATCAAAAAATCAAGTAAGTAATAGATAATTTTACTAAAATATTGAAAATGAACCATTGGAAAAAGTTGACCCGTCTCACAACTAGCTCCGATGGGACTCAAACCTACGACCTTTCACTGTCCGGGCGAATGCTCTAACCACTGAGCTACGAAGTCGCTGGGAGAAGCGTCGAATTTATCCAATACTTCTAACGCGCTGTTAACCAGCGCTCATTTCATCAATGTGAAGATATTACTACTACCTTCACACTCGAAAGAAATACCTTTCCAGATATTTGACGATCGATAAAAATTAAAATAATTGCTATTTCATTTTCAGTAATAAAAATTGCATTGTGAATGCAACACCACACAACAACAACAACCTCTATGAAGAATTCAAAACACAAATTGTATGAATCTTTCTTTTTTATTCGGTTATTTAACCACAATTATATTAAATTCAGAAAACTATAATATGAAATTGCGACATATCGTGACTAATCGCAATAACAGTACAGAGAGTACCTACTTACTATTCCTTTTCTGATTCTCGCTTTGTCTGGCATACCTACCTAATCCATACTAATATTATAAATATGTATGTTCGTTTGTTTGTTTGTCCATCTTTCACGTCAAAACGGAACAACTGACCGTTTGGAAGCTGGAGAGTGGAGAGTAACATAGGCTACTTTTTATTCCGGAAAATTATAAAATAAAAATGTGATGTGATTTTTTCTAAATACTTCATTTTCCATTTATTCTAAAATAAAAATGGTAATTTTGTATGGAAAATCGTTTTGACTGTCGTACGATACAAAACTGTCTTTTCTTCCATGACCGCTTCCAAGTCTGCGCGTGAAGTAACAAAAAAAAGTATTGTAACTAGCGGCAAAAATGCCCCAGTCGCGCATGCGCGCAGAATTTGTGTCACTGTCACGTACCTATACAATTTCTTCGTGATTATTTATTTTAAGTGGTGATATTTCGCCGTATTACATAGCAACTAACAAAAAACTAAAGTATAATACCCTATTGCGCCACTTCTGTAAATATCAATTTATATGTAATGTATCACCTACTTTTGGTGTTTACTTTTTAGTAAACACAGCTAACCAATAATAACCGCAGTTTAATTGGTTCTACTAACCATTCAGCTAAAATTATTTTCAAAACTTACTTATTTTAATTATAACTTCGGCACAAAGACCAAACCAAGTATAAAACTCAACTTTCTCAGTTAACATAAGTACACCAATTCATATACAAGACACCGAATCTGTAGTCTGCCTTCGGAACAATAGGGCTTGTTTAACTTTTATAGCGGGGTGTATCCACCCATAATTTCCCATAAAACTCGTTTGGGCTTATCCAAATACATTGTGGAAGGAATTAGATGTCTTCTTCGTCCGTCCGTTCAGTCTTTGTTTGCAATTGTTTGCTCCGCTAATTGTGTCGGCAGCCGTATTTACTCCCCAAATAGAGATCCGCTTCATAAATCTGCAACGCATGAAAAAGTTCCTAATGCGATTATCTTTTTTGCTTTATTTTTAAGCCAAGTGTCAAGACGCGAGATAAGGCCTTCAAAGGATAAGGCACACAAAAAACAATATCGCCACACGACACGGTTCAGTTATAAAATTTTCGAATTAAATTTAATGATAAAGAATTTAAACTTGGATTTATCTTTACTTCTAAATATATTATTTGTTTGAATTTTGAATAAGAAGTATTAGGCTAAAAGCGATGACAAGCCTAAATGGGGACATCAAAATGAATGAGATGATGATCACACATGCCATAGGAAGTACGAAACTCGTAATTATATTTAACTTATTTTAATTTTTAGTTTTTTGCATTCACAATGCAATGTTTATTACTGAAAAACATATATTTAACTGCTCAAACATCTAGCCATCTAGCCAGGGCCGGTAAAAATTCAACCAAAAACAAATAAGTTTTTGTTTGTGTGGTTTTAAGGATTTTGCTGTCGATTTTTTTATTTGTTTCATTTTGTTTTTCTTTTCTTTTCGTTCTGCGATTGATTTTAGTTTAATATTCTGCCGCACAGGTCTTGTTTAAATCCGCCAAATACCTTTAATTTCAGTTTAGGTATGTATACAAAGTAAGTTTGCGAAAGTTCGACAAATCTCACCACACCCAAACCGAAGTATGCCATGATTAAAACGATTGGAATGAAAATTACACGTTTCTAAAATTACTTCAGCTTCTGCGTGAACTTTATAATTGGTATGAATACTCCACTTTACATGTTGTTACTTTTGAATTATTAAAACGATCCCTAAAAACATGTTTAATTATAATTAACTGGATTGGGTTGTTTTAACTTCTTCGCAATTTAAATTGTGTCGATCAAAATTATTTAAATTATTATGAAAATAATAGTTAATTAAGCTAATTAACAATATATTGTGCTTACAAATTATGTACTGCATAAATCGCAAATATATAACTTTTAAATGACTCGATGCAATATAAGACAATTCTTATAGGGCTTTTGTGCTAATGATTGTGATATTTATTTTAAATTATGAAGAAGACATGTTCCGATTATGTATGGAATAAAATATCTGTCAAATGGCCCCCACGGCTTTGATTTCTTCTTCATAATCCAATATAAATTACTCTCTCAAAAAATACGTGTTTGTACTTTTACTGAGACACCCTTTACAAACAGATAAGAGAGAGGGGTTTGTCTGCTTGTTGTTACGTTTCTTGTTACATTGATCCTTTTTTTAGAGTTCCGTAGTCAACAAGGAACCCTTATAGTTTCGCCATGTCCGTCTGGCCGTCTGTCTGTCCCCAGCCTAGCTCATAGACATTTAGGTTACTTCCCCTATACGTGAAGTGGGGATGTTTTTTTTGTCTACCCATAGTGTGTGGTGTCATTGGATAGCAATTTCAAAAATATTGCGGGTTTGTGAAAACAGTTTTTTGATTGAGGCGTCTGTTTGTGAATTCTTAAGCAAAATTTTGATAGAGTCAAGAGCCAGCCAAATGGTTGTTTTTGGATACGTGGAAAAATTCACGATAGTTGTATATATGACGAAGTTAAAAGGAAAACTATCACACACAGCTAAGTAGGCTTTACAAGTTTTTGAGATATAACACAAAACCGAAAATATAACTTTGTCATTCATAGGAACACTATGGAAAACAGAGTTTTTTTTTCTTGCGAAACATGATAGTGGTATTTTTCTAGGTGTATGTAATCAGTACGTTAAGTGGGTACGGAACCCTTCATGGGCGAGTCCGACTCGCACTTGGCCTTTTGTTATTCTTGTTTCTTTTGCGAAACTTTTTTTCTAAACTCGTTTCGATTATCAATTGTTGTTTTTAGGTAGTGACTAAATATATTAAATGTGATTTGATAGGAATCACGAAGAATTTATAGCTAAATTAGGTTAAACTAAGCAAACATATTCAAAATCAGATCTGGGGACACGGCAATGCCCCCGCCAAGTCGAGTGCGAAGCATACACTGCTGTACCATCCGTTTCTGGAACCATTTCAGCGTATTTTAATAAGCCTTTATTTGAGGACTTATGGATATGTTAAAACGCTGAAATTATAAACTAGAAAGAAGCAGATATCAAAACCTAGAAATTCCAAGTTTGTAGCTCATTTATTTCTGAAGTTAACCGAAAGGAAAGTTGTGCTAATTTGACGTTGATTAACTGACTCACTGATCATCAATCTAGAACTAGTTCTTTCCATAAACCAGAGACCTGAAATTTGGTACAGGAGTAGGGTTTAATGCATATAGGACAAGCTATCAATATATCCTGTAAAAAAACTAGCCAAATCTCGCTGAATCTACTAGATAGATTTCATCACTTTTTATAGAGATAAGTAAATCCAGCGAGATTAGTCTAGATTTTTACAGGATGTTTTTGGTGGGATAAGTTTTAGGCTTAACCACAGACAAATGGCAGCTGAGTAGTAGCATCCCAAACATTTATTCCCTCAGAAACGGATACGTCGATAATTAAAGTAGTCAGTAATAAAATAGGGTTAATCCGACTTCTTAATTGTTTCCTACAAACAACGTCCCTTGTGATCCGGCAGATTAACGAGCAGGCCGAATATTCAGACCAATTCAAGGAATCTTTAGAACCAAACACTTTAATCTGCGGACTCTAAAGTTTAAACTTTATTTTCCATACTTATCACACGTTAAGGAGCCTGCGGCGCAGTTAGCGCGCTCAGCCTGCTATCTTTGAGGTTAAGTAACTTTCGCAATGGTCAGTTATGGGATGGATGATCAAAAAATTATAATCTCGATCTTTTCCGTGCTTCGCAAGGCACGTTAAGCCGACGTGGATCCGGCTGCATTTACAGTCGTTTCCTCCTTAGGGTATCGGTTCGGACTGGGCGTCTGACGACAACTGCAAGCGTCGATGCTCGATTTCATACAAAACAAAGAAACATCACTAGAAACTAGTATGGTGTGGCGTCATGTCGCTTGCAGTTGCGGTTCGACGCCCAGTTCCAACTCGTACCTGAATATTCATCAAAACGGAAGGCCTATGCCCCAGCAATGGGAACATCAAAATGACTGATGATGATCACACTTGAGTGGTATCGTAGGGAGTACGAAACTCGCAATTCTAATTCTAACGCAATTTGGAGTGAAAACTTCTTTAGCGGCGTTGTACACTTTTTGTGATGGGTAAAAAATGTTAAACTCGCGTCAGAATCACGTGACCGTCAGATCGATAAATCGTAAGATGGACACGTGACCTGATCGAAAAACTGTTACAATGTCATTAGAAACGAAGGCAATTTCGCCACCGTTTCCAGCAGTTGTGATAGCTCAGTTAGAAAACAAGCGGCATTGAAGCCAGAAGACCTCGGTTTAACAGTCCGTATATTTTTTTTTGTCAAGTTCCTTTTTTTAGTGAAAATGTCTAGGGAGCCCTTTTCATTTCTGCCGACACTCCCGGATTATTTGTTTGCTCAAACATCGCAATGTATGAGTAGATTGATAGGTGGCATTTTTTCTTTGATTTAACTATCATCCTAAGCATAATATGGTATTATTGTGATTGTAAAGTATTATTACTTACTTTTATTCGATTTGCGTCTCATTAGCAGAATCACTGCTGTCTAGTGGTATCAGACACAACTGGCATCAGACCCAGAGACCCCGGGGTCAATTTCCATATGTTCGGTTTGGTTCGTGGTAGGATTCGTTTAAAGTCAACCTTGCTAGCTACTGCCATCTTATCTAAATCTACCTCCATAACAACTATGTTTCCACATTCTTGTGTTCCGGTAGTCTATACTAATATTATAAAGAGGAAAGATTTGATTGTTTGTTTGTTTGTTTGTTTGTATCGAATAGGCTCCAAAACTACTGGACTGATTTAGAAAATTCTTTCACCCTTAGAAAGCTACATTCTTCCCGAGTGACATAGGCTATATTTTATCCCGACATTCCCACGGGAACGGGTACCACGCGGGTGAAACCGCCAGGATCCGCTAGTTAGAGATAAGATGACAATTCCTCCTTTGGTTGAGGATTCTGGGAGTATTGTGCTTCCATGCTCTACCTTATCATCACTTATCATCAGGTATGATGAAGGCTAAGCGTTACCCCGTTGTGGATAAAAAAATAAAGCGCATACTTAATTACATTTAGTGTAATACCAGCAGAGCTTTTACTAAAAATTGTGTACAAGGATAATAGTTCAGGCTTGTCTCCTACAACTTAGGCGATTTGTATGATACTGACAATTTGTGATTAGAAAACCAAATAATATTTTCATCATAAATCGTGATTTAAAGTTGCCTTTGGTATACCAAATGATCCTCAAACCCCAGCCAGTTCACGTGATTGAACGCATAGGAAAGGCAAAGTCTCTCCTCAAACTTTGCGGTTCAATATCGCTTGTAAACTTTGGATCGTCGACAATTCTCATAGCTCGCCTTTGAACCGCGTCAAAAGGCACAACTTGGTATATGAGCACTTTTGCCCAGTGATAGCAACAATACCATTCTATGTGAGCATAGACTTGTAAAGTTCAGAACTACTGGCGCGAGGCTGATTTTCCGCATTCATGCGTCACCTTCTACATATTGTTTTCAATCTTTATGCATTTGTATTAAAGTGGACGTGAATAACACACCTTTTTTATTAGAGTGAAGGCAAATGCTTCATGTTAGGCGCACCAAAAGGCAAATTGGACTCGGTCACCTTCCTCGCTTGGACGCTTGGATTCTGGTTCTCTCGTCGCGCTTAGACCTCTGGCCGAGCCCTATTTTTTATTTATTTATTTAATCATTATTGCAAAAACACAGCAAATGGCGGACTTAATGCTAATATGCAGTCTCTAGCAGTCAACCGGAAAGGGTGTCAGGGAGAAAATGAACAGCGGCAATAAAATAAAAAGTGTCAATAAAAAGAAAACAGAAGTAACTAATTACAATGCAAATAAACTAATACTACATATTATATATAATTTATGCAAACACATAAGTACACATATTATATATACAAACATATATATTTATATATACATATCCAAATAGCACATAAGTCAGAGCGGATTTATCTATTGTAGACTCGGCGTGAGTTCTGGGCTGTTCTAACCTCCCCCGAGCTTGAAGGAAGGCCGAGGATAAGAAGGCAGCCACTCTCAAGTCCCCCATAAGGTTACCCACTCAAGGTGGGGAGACCAGATGGGAGAGTCGAGAGAGAGCATCCCTACCAACTTAACCCCTCGCTAGTTGCTCTCCGCTTTCAGTTTTAGGCACATTGATTGTGGAGAGGCGTGGTGGTAATGGGGTACACACCTTCCAGCATTATTAGTCTTTAAGTATCATTTTAATTGATATAGAAAGAAAATGATAAACTTGTAATCTGTTTAATGTTTTTTTCCACCTTTACTGCAGCGTTGCATCGTAACATAAGCTTACACAATTATTTTCAGACCCAGTTTCTTATTCATAAGTAGGTACCTAAGTTTTTTTTTTTAATCTCAATTCATATCAATCATTTTACTCATTCCTTTTCACAGATGAAAAAACCATGCGTGTTCTGAAGAAAAATTGTATACTTCATTCATTTTAAACCTAGATAAAACATGTTTGAGACAAGTTCACGATCGTTCTCTGCAAACGACGTCACTCGTGATTCAGTGAGATTAACGAGAAGGCCAAATATTTCGGCTCATTCTTGGATAGCTTTTGTATTAACTCTGTTAATGGCCTTAATTGCCGCCCAAAAGACTTCTACATAAATGATGACCTACCGCTAGAATAGGTTAATAAATCTGGTACTATTTATTCCCAAACGCAATTAAAACATATTTTTACAAAAGATTTAAATAGCCATCATGATCAAAAAGTTTACCAGAACTGTTAATAAACTGTTATAATGAAATTAGAGAAAATTTATGTTATAATGAATTTAATATTTAATTTTGAATTTAAACTGACCTGAATTATTCCTCATACGAATTTCACCTACTTCCCCACTTGAGCACAGAATATCCCCTCATTTGCAAACAGCTGCCGCGATCTAGGACCCTACTTGCTGCGCGACGCAACCGCGGTTGCGACTATTTCTCGAGGGACTTATGCGCGACGCAACCACAGTTACACACCAAATATACCACACATGTTGTATATCGTTGGATTCCTGGAAGTATTATCTACAATTTAATAGTACTTTCATTAAAAACTATGATGATTTAGCGGTGCAATTAATTTTTATAATTTTTGTGTTTTAAAGGCGCAATAAAACTTAATATAAACCTTAATGAAAAGCAATAAGGTCCAATTACTCAAGCAAAATAAAAGTAATTGAGAAAAACGCGGCTTGACAGTTTTATTTCTTAAAAGAAGTCTGTTCTCATTGAATTATATGAATAAGCACAGACTAGAGAGCCATCCTGCCTTACTCACACGTTCCAAAACATCAATTGGTTCAAGAAAACAGATAAGGTATCGTGACAGACAATCCGAAACTGTCCTGCATTTTTAATGAAACGTCGGTGGACACATGACTGTCCACTTTTGCCGGCCCCCGCGGAATGTCACAAGAACAGTATAAGTTAAAGCACAGTATGCAGGCGCAACCGGACGCGGTGGCCCTGTAACTCATACTCAGTTCCGGCGCAAAAACGTCAGACAGCCGGACTGCAAGATACAACATGTTTTCAAGTTATGTAATATATAGTACTTGTCGCTGTTCCAGCTTATTTACAACTACCTCTTAGTTTCCGTTAGTTAAACTGATTCATTTTCCGTGACTGTTGTAAACTTCTTTTTTCGTCTGAAGTTTTTAAAAGTTTTCAGGGCCACGAAATAGTTCTTTGACGAAACCGTTTGGAACAAGTAACAATCGCTTTTCATCAAAGTATTGAAAAACCCCAGAATTTAAGTTTTATAAGTATTTTTTCAACTTTATGTTGGTTAATCTATCAAAGCTTTAAAGCCCCTTAACGACAAATTAGTTTTCATCACAAAAAACTTGCCCGCGAAAGTCCGCTGGTGAATTTTTAAATAAATTACTTTGCACTAACTAACTACAGTTGGATTTTTTTAATAATAAAACCAGATTAACGGTCGGCAAAATATAATTTCTTAGTATAAATTGTAAAATAAACTTCTTAGATTCCATTTTAGTATTATATTATTAAATCCTTAAAGATTACTTATTATGCGCCTTGAAAACGTGTTCTTGTAGAAGATTACCTAATAAAAAAAATTGTGTATTATATATTACGTGTACTTATGTTAAGCTCTAAAAAAGGAATTGCTCAATGAGCGAAAAGTCTGCTCAAAACGCGTTGTGGTCACTGTAAAATATCCAGATTGCGAAAATCGTGTTATGGCTCTTATGAAAATGCTCACTACAACGCGACGCGTAGGCGACGCGTAGTGGGAAATCATAAAAAGTCACCACGAAATTCGTGTCGTGGCTGTCATATTGAATAACCACAACCATGGCCCGCTATTATTTCTCGGCTGCTTGCGCAACGAGTGAGATAGAAGATGGCTTTGCCACAACGCATTGTGGAAATTAGACTTTGTGTTGCCATTATGCGTTCTGAGCACTAGTCGGTGTAGCCATATCACACACGTTGTAACATATAACCGTCACCGCACACGAGCCACAGCCATAGACGCCGATATAATGAAACCACCACTGCAATGGTATGGCTGTTAGCATACCCGATTCCGAATTCCTGTAGAATAGCTATGCGGCTTGGTTTACGCAGTGCGTGCTAATACGTTGCAGTATGTTACATATCACGAATTTGGTAGTAGCTTATTACTGTTTGTTTCAAACAAACTTTGTAATTTATATCATGAAACAACAAATAGCGATAAATTGTTGAACTATTTATTATTTGTAAAAAAAAGACAGGTAAGTAGCTCCACTTTTAACAATCCAGTGCCAGAGTGAGTTATGTCATCCATTGCAAAAGCTTCATATTTGTTCGAAATGTTTTTAAGTTTAGAATGAAAATAAATAATAAACAAAAATATTGGACACCATCACATACATTGTTCCAATACCAAACTATTGTAACTTGAGCACCAGTATTATGTAAATTGCAAACAACATCCACATACACCCAGACCCGAGGACATATTAAAAAGTTCGGTTTCAATATTTAGCGGCACCTTGAAAACCGGGTGCGTACACCACTCGGCCACGGAGGTCGTAGAGTCGTCGAATGAAATTCGTCGCATGCTACTTAATAAGCGTTAATTTTAAACTTAATATACCTATTATTTCGTGGCCTACTTGACAGCTTGAGCGGCATGAATTAAGCACATGTAAGTTATGTCACGGCCGTCGTCGGCGGCATGCGTGACTCCGCAACAATATTCTCCAAAGTACCCCTAAAAACTAAAAGTATAACCTCAAACACTGCTCACATATTCCAAATTAAAGCTAACAATATTCAAACCGTGTCTACTGAAGTCTTTATCGTATGTACTTGCCTGTGTATATTTATGTATTTAACCGCATCTGTGATCTAGTGGTTCACACCACCGATTGCAGACCAAGAGGTCTTGGGTTCGATTCCCAGTGGGGATACATATTGTATTCGGTTTGGTTGGTGGTAGGACTTGTTCTTAGTCCACCTGGCTTGCTACCACCCTTATTTAAGTCTGATGCCATAAGAATGATGTTTTCAGCATTATTGTGTTCCGGCAGTTAGAGATTAGAAAGCCAGTTCCTCACTGATTGAGGATTCCGGGAGTAGTGCGCTTACACCTTCAGCCTTATCACCACTTAACATCAGGTTTGATGAAGGCTAATACGTCCTACCCCGTTGTGGATTAAAAAAAATAAAAAATGTACGACTACAACTAAAAGATTTCATTCTTTTCGGTCAAGTTTCATGATACATTTCGCTATTAAATCCATCTACCAGCACCGTATTATTATCGAGGTAGGTAGTTAAAATAGTACATTGATGCGTAAAAGTATGGATCTACTACGGTTATTTTCGGTATCGGAAGAATACGATATTTTTGTACGATTCCCTAGAATACAGTTTTGAAACCAACACGAGCGTACTAACAAGCACTGGATGTGTGACTGGTTGGTGGATTCGAGCCATTATTTTAATTAATTCTAGGAAGTGGCTCTCTTTTTCCTCCCTTCCTTCGAGTCTACTCCGCAGCCCTCACAAAAACTAATTCAACTTGTGCGAACATGCGGACTGCCTTGCTTACATACGAGGATGTAACGCACCAGTACCTACTTACATCGAAACGTTACAATAATTACGAAATAGTTACAATAATTATTCTTTTGTTTTATATTGAAAAGAAAAAAGAATTGAACAAGTTAATGTTAATAACAAAAAGTATTTGTTCTTGATATCTATCAACGTTTGTTTTTTTTTAAGGTAATAGGTAACGTAACGACGAAACGTTCTTGAGCATTTTTAAGTAAGCCATATTTTATTACAGAATTATTACTTGGTAACAAAATATGCTTGGAGGGAGAGAGTGATTAATTTATAGCCACCATTCGTTAAATTTGACTAAAGCCGACGGCTACAGCTTACAAAATCAGCAAGTGTAACTTACATTAATTGGTAATGCTACATTATCATTACATCAAAACCACAATAGGGTATTTTACTGTTGTTGAAATGTAGATATTTAATGATGACGTTAAAAAATATTGCAATTAAGAATACCAAATGTGAAAAAATAATTTGAATCTGTTTTATAATAAAAGAATTATAGTCTGTTTGATTTTGACTATAGCTGTCTCTTTCTAAAACGAAATCTTCTATGGCGTGACTATGACGCTACTAACCCACTGACGTCACTAAGATAGCGTCCTGTCCTTGTCTAATTATAAAGTTTGAAGTCCTATATCTTTGAAAATATTCAAGATAATTCAAAATGAAAACTTGTTTTGTGTAGCTAATATTTCGAAAAACATTTTAAAAAAATAAAAAAAAACAGTAAAATACCGTATTAAGTAAGTATTTCTCAATAAAAATTAAATTAATTTTATAAGTTTAGTATTTTTTTACTGTTGCAACATTATGTTGAGGTGGGGGCCTAGTTGGCTGTACACTTGTGCCATATCTATGATTTAATCATATTTCCTGTATATAGAATAACTCGTTTTCCGCCCGCGACTTCGCCCGCGTGGACTACACAACGTTATCCCGCGGGAGTGTGATATTTTTCCGGGATAAAAAGTAGCCTATGTTCTTCTCCAGGCTACAAAGTATCAGTGTCCCAAATTTCAGCCAAATCCGTTCAGCCGTTTTGGCGTGATTGAGTAACAAACATACAAACATCCAAACATCTAAACTTTCACATTTATAATATTAATAATATGTATATAGATAGTAGGATGTGTGTATGTATATTCAATAGATGTTTCTCATTTTTCAGGTCTTAGTTAACTGTACGGATTAAGCAGATTTTATTGTTATAAGTGACAAACTCTAGTTTGTAAGATTGAGAGTTGGTCACGAGATGGGAGGCTAAAAATTAATTATATCGAGCTTTTAATCGCCGCTGTGGAACAGTAGTTTACACCACCAGTTTTAGACCCAAAGGTCCCGGGTTCCCACGGGTCCCACGGGTCCCCCCCCCCCCCCCCTGGGAATCACCGTTCACTTGCAGTCCCTATCCGTGATTGCTATTATGCATTGTACTACCATTTTTTTGTTTTTTTTTAGCATGAGTGAGAGAGCTTGCCGGGGGTATGTGGGACTCTCCGCCCAGCTGATCCCTCCAAACCCAAGTGGTTCGATAGAGGGTCGGAGGGGGGGCCTTACGTCCCTTCACATCACCTTGGCGACAAAGCCTTGTGAAACCATTCATCGTCATCTGGCGGAGTCACGGGAACCCCTGTGGACACTACCGCGATGCATTGTACTACCCTAGCTTAATACAAACCCAAATAGTAAAAGGGTCTGCACGAGAATGGCAAGGCAACAGCCATACGAAGAGGTAAAAGGTGGTTCACCAAATTTGTCCCTGACTGTACATATTGTATTCGGTTTGGTTGGTGTTAGGACTTAGTCCGCTTGGCTAGCTACCATCATTTTATTTAAATCTGACCCCATAATAATGATGTTTTCAGCATTAGTATTGTGTTCCGGCAGCTAGTGATAGATAGCCATAGTTCCTCAGTGTTTGAGGAATCCGGGAGTATTGTGATTCCACCTTCAGCATTATCACGACATAACAGGTGTGATCAAGGCTAAGTGCTACCCCGTTGTGGATAAAAAGCTCCTCCTTGCTTTGGAAGGCCCGCTAAGCCGATGGTCCCAACTGTGTTTACTACGACACTGCTAGCAATCAAAGGATGTTTCTTAACTACTTACTGCGTTTTGACGCTCCCCTTTACTGTTAAAATTATTAGACACTTTTTTATTTCTCATTTGATATTGCATTTACCGTCAACTGTGATACAACGGTGATACCAAATCAATAAGAAACACACGCGGAACGAATTGTCGCAGCGGATACCTAGGGCATAAGTTAATTACACTAATGAACAAGGAAAGGAGGTGCGCTCAAAAAATCCTCCCAAGATCACTCCACGGTCTTTAGTACGATGTTCATCGCGCGGTTCATTAGCGCCCAGGCTGGCCAACGGTTTATATGTGGCTCTAGTCATATTATGTAGAACCTATTTAAAAAATAAACGACATTTCTAGATAAATTTTGACATATTTAGAAATTCACCTAAGTGGAATTCGGTTATATCACGCTCCAGCTTACTCGTTCGTACCTACTCAATTTTACGAAAATTGTTTTAGTGGTTTAGAGGTGAAAAGGTAACAGAAGGAGAGACGAAGTTATTTTCGCATTTATATCATCTATGAAGATCGATATAAATATTAAATTTTAAAATTTTCAATCAACTGGTAGATATTCCAATGTGTAATAAGCATAAGCAGCAAGCAAGGGCACACCTTGTACAATTCTTCTGTATATATTTTCTTCTATATAACTTTTGTGTGTTTTTATTAAATAAATAAATAGGGTTCAAATTCAATAATGTTTTTATTTTAAACTATATTTAATAAGTACAAAAAACAGCAGCATGTAAGCCTAGTCAAGGAATAGAGTAGCTCCTTCGTTAGGGGGGCGCTCGGATGGCGGACGTTTTAACTATGGACCGCATTTTTTGTCTTTGCGCCAATGGATTTATCTTATAAGTTATTACAAGAGTTATTTTTATATATTTTCAACTATTTTATGCGTCTTACAAAGATTTGGGAGTAAAAACTACTAGTAGTAACTAATTTGTAATTAGGAAAATTTCGTTCTGTTAAAATCTACAGCCGAGACTACGTTAAGCACCGCAATTTTTTTAATTGCGATTTATACTTTACATATATTATTATATTTCGCGTGTTTTTTTTAATCGCATGTCATCGCAATAGTCGACCTTTTCTTATCTTTTTCCACAAATATGTAAGTTTGCATAACCAACAAAAATAAACTACGAAACATGCGAATAAAACTTTTTCTTTGATCAGCACTTGAACATTCTGATAGGCATCCGAGCTCAATAGTTTTGCTCATAGCCCGGTCTCGTAATAATTCCAATAATTATACTTCATGCTTCGTCCTCAAGATTAGCTTGATTTACACTTGTAGTACGCCCTAGTAATCGCCAATTTCACACTATATTGAGATTATACCTACTTATAAATTAAAAAAGTAATAAAAGACAATTATTATTTTTTAAATTTCAAAGGCGGGTAGTCAAGAGCGACCTGGCTCAAGCGCCCGTCATAGCTGTCATTCGCTTTCTAGTGCGTCGCCGTTTCACATCTAGTTTTTAAATTGTGTTAAAAAAGTTGTTAGTTGTTGTTAAAAGTGATTATTTAGGATGCCCAAACGCAAAAAAGATAATTGTGAACACATTAAACGAAAAATTATAAGATTGGGGAGGAAGTTGGAGCGAAAAAAGAAGCACCACCACACCGGTAAGATTCATCTTGTTATGAGTTATCGGAACAATCCTATCGCTCGTCGTCCTTATCTAAAGGTACGTCATGTATTTTAATACATTCTTAAGTCACTGGCCTTGACATATTATATTGCAAATTGAAGTTCAGAAACCTGGTTTTCTAACGTGTCGCAAAAAAAAAATGCAAACGATAATTACGTTCAACGATAAAACGTTTTGACTATTTAACTACTTATTACTAAGTTTGTAAAATAAATACTTTTTGATAAAGTATAACAAAATTATTAATTAATTTTAAAGTTATAATTGAACATAAATGCATTAGTTCGGCACAGACTTTTACAAGTTCTCGTATAAGTAGATTTCAAACAGTTTGCGGACAGTACTTTCTATGAACTGGGACTGCTTCTTACTGAAAATAATTCACATAAGTGACTAAGATAAAAAAGAGCTTTGTACTCTAAAGTATTATGCTTATTATGATGTGTCGATTTTCAACAGTTTGCGGGCAGTACTTTCTTTGAACTGGGACTGCTTCTTACTGAAAATAATTTACATAAGTGACTAAGCTAAAACAGCTATGTACTCTAAAGTATTATGCTTATTATGATGTGTCGATTTTCAATAGTTTGCGGACAGTACTTTTTTCGAACTGGGACTGTCTCTTACGAAATTTAATTGCATACCTAAGGTTAAGCAATACATAATCTCAAATAATGATAACATGATCATCATTATATACACTGCAGTCACTGGGTCCTACAAACAGTACAACGGGACTGTTATAAGGTACTTTTAAGTGTTGTTTACGGACAGTACGTGTTGTTATAACTGGGGACTGTCTCTTACAATATTATACTGACATGCTAAAATTTTATGAACATGAGGCGTGCTCTGTCCCTTACATACGACCAAGAGGTCATAGTTGACCATGTTCTAAGGGTTAACCTGAAGAACAATTAGAACAAGTGCTGGAGCCACTTTTGGAACCAACCCAGTACATCCCAGTCTGAAAACATTACAAATATACAGGATGGTCATTCGTCGACTGAGGCTCCGAAGCGTGATCTACCTTCAGATCAAACGTCTGCTCTTGAAATAGAAAACATACAGTTAGATATTGAAGTATTAGAAATATTAGGTACTTGCGTAAAGAACTCATAAGGATCATGTATCCCAGAAAATTGCAAATTGATTGACCCACCTGAGCTTGATCCTAAGATTAAAGCAGCTGTTTCAGATATTATTGCTAAACGCAATAAGGCCATTCAACTGAAACAGAAGGAATCGACTGCTGGAAACACTTGTCTGGTAAAATATATACTATTATATTGTCTGCAAATGAGAAAAATACAGCCTTGCTAAAAACACTTATGGATTTGGCAAAAAAGTCTCTGCAATTTCAGAGATAATAGATCTGATCAATCTATCAAATATTTTTTTGTAACCAAGCCAAATGGGAAGATGCACTTCATCTTAAACTTATCACTAAATAATTTTTTTGACACAAGTCATTTTAAACTGGAGGATTTAAGAACAGTTATAAAATTGATATCGAGAGATTGTAACCGTGCACAGTAGACCTGAAAGACGCATACTTTTTGTTAAAAATTCACAAGGGAGACCGAAAATATCTAAGATACCAATTTGATCAAAAAACATATGAATTTAATGTCTTATTATTTGGCTTAAACACAGCTCCTTTGGTATTCACTAAAGTCATCATGAAACCGGTCATGAAATTAATTAAGATTATGTGGTTACCTGTTAACAATATATTTGGATCACCTCTGTCTAATATAAGGGTCTTAAAACTTGCAAGATACCGTAAAGTTGCTTACAAGCTTAGGTTTCATTATAAATACCGATAAAAGTAATTTTATACCTTCTCAGTCTTGTAAGTTCTTAGAATGTAGTTTAGACTAAAATAAATTCTAGGTCACTTTGCCAAAATTGAATTTGCAATACAAAAGTTTTCTAACTTAAAAAGGTGTACTGTTAATATCCGCCTGTCCCGCCGTGAAATGCAGCTGGTTGTATACTAAATTATTTGAAATATGTATAATAAGTACATGGATATACCTTGTTATTTGGAACAGGATTTCTATTGGTGGAGCCGCACCAAAATTAAAATAGACCAGTATGACCTGGAGTTTTTCAGGTGCCTCAACTACGGGGTGGGGAATTGCATGTGGAGACGACAGAGCTAGTGGTTTATGGAGTGTAAAAGAAAGTAGCAGACAATAAATTATTTAGGAATTCTTGCTGCGTTTATTGGTTTAAGATATTAACTGTCAAGTACTTCTACGAACTGACAATACCACGGTAATTTCCTACGTAAACCGTATGGGTGTTATACACTCCCCACACCTGACAGAGATCGCAAAAGACCTCTGGCAATGGCGTAAACGTAAAAATCTTTACGTTTTTGCATCTCATATTCGATCTTCAGATAATACTATGCAGGCAGACCAAGAATGGCAGCTAGCTGATTATGCCTTTCAACAAATTGTCGAAAACTTTCATAGGCCTGACATTGATACGCTAGTCGTTAAAATAATAAATGTCCAAGATATATCATATCATGGCATAAGGATCCGGATGCATACGCCGTAAATGTTTTTTCAGTGTCGTGGTCGAAATTCAATTTTTATGTTTTTGCTGCTTTCACAATGATTATTAAATGTTTAAGAAAGATTATCTCTGACAATGCCACAGATATACTTAATAGTTGTTGCATTTTGGTTCACATAACAGTGGTATCCACTATTTAAGAGTCTTTTAATAATTAAACAATTCGTTTTCAAAGCAGATTCAAACCTTATTTTATCTACAAATTCCAGCCGCAAACAAATGCGCAATTCCATTACCCTGGAGATGGTGATGATACGAAGAGGCGTCAAACAATTTTCTCTGGGCATCATGCTTAACTCCCTTTTAGATAACTCGTATAAACAATACGAAGTTTGCTATTAAAAGTGGTCTATTTATTGTCAACTCATTAAACTAAACTTATACGAAAGTATCAATTCCCGATATACAACATTTTTTTGCATCTGATTTTAACAGTGGCGCTCAGTATGGCACAATTAACTGTTATCATTCTGTTTTGGCTTTAATAACTAAAATTAGGTAATATCTCACAAAATAAAAAATACAATAAAAAAGATTTATTAAAGGAGTTTTCGTACCAGACCTCCACCCCCTAAATTTTATGAAGTCTGGAATATAGCACAGGTTTTAAATTGTCTTGAAAAGTGGTGAATCTGGAAAAAATATGTATAAAAAAAAAAAAAAAAACTTTATTAGCCATTGTCACAGCCCATAGGGTATGACGAACCCTTTCAAAAAATAATATTTGTAATATTAAAAAGTCTTCTTTAGCAATTAAAATCAAAATTTCCCATTCTCATAAAGACATCTAGTGGTAGCGCAGCTCAACCATTGCTCGTTATACCATTCTATAACGAAAAGCCAAGTATTTGTCCTGCAAGAGTTTTGATTACTTACCTTGAAATGACAATGTCTCTCTGTCCTGACTCCAACAATTTATTTATTAGTTACCGAAAGCTATATAAGCCTGTTACATCACAAACCTTATTCAAATGGATAAAAAATACGTTGCATTTAAATGGAATTGATATTTCTACGTTCACTGCGCATAATACCCGGTATGCTGCTACGTCAGCTGCGCAAAATTTAGGTTTTAGCATAGACCAGATAATAAAACTGCAGGTTGGTTTTCAGAATTACATACGTTTGTCAAATTTTATAACAGAAAATTTAGCACCACTGTTTTGAGTGCTTAATCAAAATATTTTTCGTTTATTTCATAAGCGATGTTGATTTTTTATGTAACAAATAATACTTTTTTATTGCTTTTTGTTTCTATGTTGAGCAAATAAAGAAGCAAGCTATGTTATAATTTCAATCTATATTAATCAGTAACAAATTTTTGCATATTTTTCGAACACTTAGTTTCTAAACGTCTACAAGTGTAAATCAAGCTAATCTTGAGGACGAAGCATGAAGTATAATTAGAGATTAAACGAACTTACCTGAAGTGAAGTTCTATCTTAATTATACGAAGGCTTCGTCCGAAGAGATTAGCATCCCTCCCTCCCAAAAAGTTATTACCTACTCCCCTATATTATTCGAAAAATATAATACTCTAAACTAAATGACAGCTATGACGGGCGCTTGAGCCAGGTCGCTCTTGACTACCCGCCTTTGAAATTTAAAAAATAATAATTGTCTTTTATTACTTTTTTAATTTATAAGTAGGTATAATCTCAATATAGTGTGAAATTGGCGATTACTAGGGCGTACTACAAGTGTAAATCAAGCTAATCTCTTCGGACGAAGCCTTCGTATAATTAAGATAGAACTTCACTTCAGGTAAGTTCGTTTAATCTCTAAAAATACCTGCTTTCTAGTGAACACAATATATAAAAAACGTAACGACATAATAAAATGACACGTTCAAACGACAAATTGCGGTACGAGACCCGACTTAGCCAACTAATAGGTATTTTTTTTCTTTTATAATACTTATGTTTTGATGGCCTGAAAGTATTATATACGACATAAAAAAAAAATTTAAAAAACATAAAAACCCCCGGCACAAAAACCTCTAACATACCTTATAGGGTTATTATAAGGGATTATAACACCCCTTTTTTGTCCTCGGTCCCCCGACCGAGAGAGAAATGTTGTTTTTTGGTTTTTTGTGTCGTTATTTTACTTTTATTACAAGATTTTTAAATTAACACAAAATGTTTGTAGTGTTAGTAGTAAAAACTCGTACTTAAATAGCCATTATGCGTGTAAGATCCCTACCGCTGCTAACAAAAAGAGCTGGTGACCTTGAAACGTCTGAACGGATCTTTACAAATTGTAGATAATAACCATCTCGATCATGTCAGCTTTCAAACAGAATAAACCGCATCAAAATCGGTCCAGTCGTTCGGGAGCTACGATGCCACCAGACAGACAGATACACAGACAGACACGTCAAACTTTTAATACCCCTCTTTTTCCAGTCGGGGGCTAAAAACTTTATGGATTTAAGTTAGTTGTAATTATTGACAGCTTTCAAGTCAAGTCAATTCTCGCGATATCTTTCTCATCTTCCAATAAAACCAACTTATTTGCCTGCCTCCCCCTGACGACGGCCTTGATTATTTATGCTATATATTTAAACTACAGACAAACACCGAGCTTTATTTAAAGCTTATTCAAGCAAAAACCCAAATTCCGTAGTCACAAAGACCACTTCAATTCATCGCAATACCTTGTTCAGAAAATATCAATTTGCTATTATAGTGACGCAACTCCAACAAATCAATAAAATGCCACGGTCTTAATTCCTATTTTAAATCGCTCAAAATGAATTTCCAATTTACTCACATTATACTTCATAGACAGGGTACCAAAAACTTAGTTGCCAATTTTCTTTGATATCGCCAAGTCGAGTTATTCGCGAAGTCAATTTATTATAATTGTTAATTAAAGGCGTCAACATCTGGTGTTTACGTTCACAATAAGTTCATAATTTCTCCGTCTTATGATATACTTACACTTATTTGATGCAAAATTTGTGGAGACTCCACAGAGACCGCAGAATCTACTGTCAGGCCCAGGCGGCGCGGTGCGCCACCGGTAAATGTATAATTATTGCGCGCCATGCGCTGCTCACCCGGCTTTGTCCGACAAAATATTGTGGTGAAACTCGTACTACTAACTTTGTGAATTTGCGTGGTTTTGTAGCTAAAACATGTACCCAACTTTCAAACCAACCGTTAAAGTAACCGGATGCGATACAACGATTGCCCAACTGGTTTGTTAATAGCTTAAGTACAGAGTGCTTTTCATCATTACAATACATAATCCAATATATGATATGTTTGTAGAATACTTCATCTAAAAACCATAGACAGAATTTTAAAATCACACAGCAAAACCAGATGTCATTTTCCAGTATCAGAGAAGTAGGTACCTACATCAAGTAATACAATGCTTTTATGAAATGTCCCGTATACTTTTCCGAGAGAAAGACACTCTCATACGCGGGATGAGAGACGTGATTCAATTTGCATGGTATGATGGACGGATTACTCGTGTGAGCACTCCGTGTCCCTTTGCCAGGACAAATAGCTAGGGCTCTAGCACTTTTGAATTAGGTAGCGCCACTTACATTCAAACATGCTGTGTAAGCTCCAGAATATCTGGCTAGAGCATAGAATTTGCGGCTCTTTTCATGCTGCGTTTTAGATAGAACCGCCTTGGCCTTCATAAATCTAAGCTCGCTTTTGTTATGGCGTTTCAAACGGACTAGGCGTCCTAATTAAACTGACGACCGATTTGGCGCAGGGGTAGGCTACCCACCTTCTGCGCCAGTGGTCTAGGGTTCGATTCCCGAACAAGACAAATATTTGTGTGCATGAACATGTCTATTTGTCTTGGTCTGGGTATTTACTATGTATATTAAGTATGTATTTACAAACAAAAAGTATTTAAGTATATATTTATCCGTTATCAAGTTTTCCATGATACAGTTTCTTAATGAAATTAAAATGGGCTTAGATAATTGGTGTGAATGTAAGAAGTTATTTATTTATTTAATTTTGCTCGTCTGAAGTGATACTAAAAAGCAGGGACGTTATATGTTACCAGTTGTCGCATATGTTGTATGCATACTTCTCTCGATTAGGCTGAGTGAGCTATTCATGAGAATTTATTTGAAATTATTTAGAAACATTGCTTTCAATGTTTGAAATGTAAACCGTAAAGTCCGTAAAACCAAAATAGTTCAGTTGAAAACTGCAGTTGAATGGCACTTTTCTGCAGTGTTGTGTTCCTATTTGAAGTGTTATAAGGGATATAGACGCCCGAAGTGAAGTTGGATCCTTAGCACCGTAGCACCGTAGCACTGTAGGACCGTAGCAGAGGGCCTACTTTGAAACGCAAAATCCAAAACTTCTGTATACCCGTCCCTCTCACTCCCCAACAGTGACAGAATCGAGTGAAAAAGGGCGGGGCTACCGATGTTTCGAATTCAGCGTTTCAGAATATCGTAGCTAATCTTTTGAGCGTGTCGTGTTACTTTGACAACTAATTGCATTGATCGATTTATTTCAATCCAGTTTCAATCTGAATGTGTATGGACTAGAATATTAATATTTGTATATAGAATAGGTATCATTTGGAACCCGTAGATTAAAGAAGTATTTGAATCTGTTATGACTACGTTATTAAAAAGCTCTGTGAGAAATAATTACTTGGCGAACCTGTATTGGTTACATTTGTAATGATTTATTTCGTTTTAAATATGAGTTCTATTTATGTTTAATATAAAAATCAATACTTATATAATATTTCAATAGAAATCTATTGTAATGTGAAACAGTGGAAATATAGTTGGAACTGATTTATGCTGTGCTCGTGAATGCAATGCTAAGCGGAGGTACGCAAAGTTTTCTCAGGCATCTATAGTTGGCGGAACAAAGACAAATAAGTTGGAGGCGAGGCGAGAGGCGGACTCCGGCGTGCTGAGCGAGATCCCGCTTTGTTCGTAAACAATGTGCGACGGACAAGGTTCCCATAAAACTTGCTAATTCAAAAATAGACTGACAGTTCGAACCAATCAGAACTCTTGGAATTTACAACTTCTTTCTGTTTACTTTCAATTAAGTTTGGTAAAGATTGCTGTGACGTTTATAACTGCAATTTTATTAGAGCAGTATTAGAGTGTGTTCAATAAAGGGTTGATTTATTTTATTTTAAGATGAATAAAAAAGGTGGCAACTAGACAAGGCAGAAACCCGAGTTTTGGCCAGTGCCCCGGTTTTGGCCACTTTATGATATAAAAGTTTTATAGTAATTTTTCTTTATTTTTGCCAATGGTAAATAAAAGACGCGATTTTGAGGTAATATCAACAATCGTCAGAATTTCTTGTCACATCACACGTTTTTTAAAAAAATTTAAGGATGCAAGTAATTACTTATAAACCTTTGATTTTACAATTAAATTATTGTTTTGCAATTGATTGGTTTATAGCACATCAGAATATTTTGATTTAACTTGGATTTGGTTTTGGTTTTTGCTATATTTACAAAAGTTTTGCTATCAATAAGTGGCCGAAACCGGGGCATTTGGAACCTTTCGCACATTTTGTGTTTGGTAATACGAAAACTATTTTATTATTTTAAAGATTGAAGGATAGTTCTCTATAATTTACGATATAATCTTAAATAACTAAGACCATTTAGCTCTAAGTCCTTCAAAGTGAAAAAATCCTTAAGTAGCCACGAAGGGGTCTCCTCTCCTGCCCTACATCACAAATAAAAAAAATAGAAGCTAGTAAAATATGTGACTTATTTTTAAAGGAGATCACCCAAGCTCCATACATTTTTGGGCTATTGCTGAAAGTGCCGGCCAACAATAATAAACTTAATATAACAACAGAAAACACTAGTCTAAACATTTTTAATTACTACAGCTAAGTTCTATTTCTAATATTTTAGATTATATTTAAGATCTAAGGTCACCCATTCTCCATACATTTTGACTAATTTTAAAAGTGCCGGCGTACAATAACTAACCTTTATAATAACAGAATACATTATCCTTAACATTTTCATTACTACAGCTAAACTCTATGTACCATAGATAAAATTATATTTGAGTTTAAAGATATCTTGATCACAATACTAACGTTAACGTAAGTCTAACTAAGGAAACGAAAGGATCTCCAGGGAAAATGTGTGTTTGTGTCGTTAGACTTTCTGACACCAAAAGTCTGTTCGCTGAGACGAGTTGATAAATATTATAATACATCTCCAAATAGCGTTACTGTCGCTTAAACTATCGCAAACTGTATGGCGGCCGTCGCTTTATTATCTCTCACTTTCGCCGTGTTTCGTGGTGGTTGACAACAACTGCGCTACGTAGTCTCTTTAGTAATAATTAGCGGACCGCAATTAGTTATGATATGAGTTAAGAATATCTAACTTTATTAACTCTCGACGAACAGAGTACACATAAGAGTAAATAGCCTTCATAATTATTATGTTACTCGAATTATTTTTGCATTTACCATATTGGCAAAAGAACCACATGTGATGTGTAGCATGCTGTATTTTGTGGTAAGGGATACGCAAGGCTTACCGTGCATGCAATTAATATTCTGGCAATTGGCATTGAAGATATTTTTGTAAGATAAAGATAATTACAACTACCTTTCATCATCATCTAATGATGATGATGAAAGGTAGTTGTAATTATCTTTAGGTAATGCCTATGCCCAGCAGTGAGCGTCGTACGACTAAATGATGATTCATTTAGTCGTACGACGCTCACTGCTGGGCATAGGCATTACCTACCTATAAAATTTTTAGTATAAAGTCCTTCGTCGCCGCATTTGCTTATAACCGTTAATCACCGTCACCATAAAATATATGTTCGATCCGAGCGAGCGAAGCGAGCGTGCTGCGGCAAAGGCCGGCTGTTTACAAACATTTTTATTATGGAACTAATAATCCAAGTCGTTTCTGTCCATGATTATACTCAGCCTTAAAATCCCATTTTATAAAATAGTTACAATAAAGTAAGGTGGAAGTTTTTACAGATGTTTTATCTCCAGAGCACTCCACGCTTGTGTGTGTAAATGTACATCCACACCGTAAAGTAACTTTTTGTAAATAAGAAAATAGAGACCAATCTTGGGCAGGCGTCCGTCACTCGCTCAAAAACCCGAGATAAGTGCCTACCGCTTCGGGTATATCTCGGGATACCAATTCAATACAATTTACAGCGGGCCGCCCGACCCAGCGCGATAGAGTATATGCGATAGAAAGAGATGCAACGACTAGCCGTCCGTTATTAGAGCCGTACAAGCTGAATTCTATTTTATCGTGTCGAAGTTAGAGTTGCTATTTGTTTAAATGGTCTCGGAGAGTGGAGGTTATGTTACTAGTAACTATATTTATTCTGTGTCTTGGGACCATTTATTGGAAGTGCATAACTAATACGATGTGTTGTCTGGTGCAAGCAGCTTTTGGTGTATAAACACACACATAAACACATTATATAGTGATAAAAAAGCGACACCTAGGGCCTCGTTAGAACAACTTTCGATTTTTTTTAAATATAATTTAATCTATGGTACATAGAGCTTAGCTTTTGTAATAAAAAATGTTTAGAATAATGTCTTCTGTTATTATGTATGGTTAGTTATTGTGCGCCGGCACTTTCAAAATTAGTCAAAAAGTATGGAGAATGGGTTATCTTTGATCTTAAATATAATCTAAACTATGGAACTTTGAACTTACCTGTAGTAATAAAAATGTTCAGAATAGTGTCTTCTATTCTTATATTATGTTTATATTTGTTGACCGGCACTTTGAGAAATAGCCCAGAATGGGTGATGTCCTTTATGTAATAATTGAATAAATATTGGATACCTACCATCACATATGTCGCTCCAGCCACAAATTAAGTAGCTTGCAGAGTGGCAGGTGTTATATAGCAATTGGCAATTGATTGTGACATTGGCTGTGGTATGGCATTTTATAAGATTTTAAACTTTCGCGTTCCATGATTTTTGACGACCGATTTGGCGCAGTGGTAGGCTACCCACCTTCTGTGCCAGTGTTCGATTCCCGAACAAGACAAATATTTGTGTGCATGAACATGTCTATTTGTCTTGGTCTGGGTGTTAACTATGTATATTAAGTATGTATTTACAAACAAGAAGTATTTAAGTATATATTTATCCGATATCAAGTTTTCCATGATACAGTTTCTTAACGAAATTAACATGGGCTTAGATAATTGGTGTGAATGTAAGAAGTTATTATAATTATAAACAAGAATAACGGGACTCAACGCGACATTTATTATGAAGTACATATTATTATGTAAGGCAGAAGCCCCGGTTTTGGCCACTGTACCGGTTTTGGCCACTTTTTGCTCTAAAAGTTTTCTAAACAACTATTCGCCATTTTTGCTAAAGGCAATTAAAATAAGGCATTTTAATGTAAAAATGACAACCGTTATAATTCCATAAGTTATACGATTTTTTTTCAATAGATTCCATTTTCTGTTTTAAAAAATGTTTTGTATGAAAATTTTAAGAACTTTGTTTTGCATGAACCTTTAAAAACCTTTGTTTTTTACAATTAAATTGTTGTTTTGCAATTAATTCGTTTCTAGCACATTAGAATATTGGAATATATATTGATTTAACCTGGGTTTTGTTTAGATTTTTCGCTATACTTACAAAAGTTTAACTATCAACAAGTGGCCAAAACCGGTACATTTGGCACCTCTCACACATTTTGTGTTATATACAAAAAACAATTTTATATTTTTTCTATTTGGAAAATGTACCTTTAAAGCTAGATAAATTATCTTTAATTTAAGATATAATTTGTGTCTTAAATACCTAAGACCATTTAGTACTTAGTGCTTAAAAGTAAAAAAAACCTTAAAATGGCCACAAAGGGTACCTCTGCCCTACTTACAGCTTGACGTTTCGGCTGTGTTGTTGCTACAGCCGTCGTCACAAGCAGTCGCAAATATCGTGTTGAGTGAGTCCCGTTACTCTTGTTTATAATTGTATGGCATTTTATTTATTTCTTTTCATTCACAATGCTTTTTTAAAAATGTCCCACTTAAATATTGATTGATGGCATTTTTTTTAATTCAGCTTATTACAATTTTTTTTTTCATTTACAATGCATTTTCATTAAAATGAAGTAAGTATAAAAAATAAGTCGATCCGTTACACAAACATCGGAGCTAGTTGTGAGATGGGTCGGACCACAGCCGTCTCTATAGACGATAGAGAAGGCTGTGGTCGGACTCTTTCTAATACCTACTTCATTTTCAGCTTATTTGTGTGGTTAACTGTTAATTTTCTGTACAACGATAAATATACAAATAAAACAGCGGCACGGGAGTGCCGGCAGAAGTGAAAACTTGAATATTAACGTTGTGCATTTTTGATATTCTTAAATTTTTAACCCGTTGATTTTTAGAAAAAATACTTAGAGATGAATTAGATGCGTTGAAAAAGGGCTCCCTAGACTTTTTGTGAAAAAAAGGAATTTTGACAAAAAAAAGGAAAATAATACGGACTGGATTTGAACCGAGGTCTTCAGTTCTGCCGCCGCGCGCCGGCTGTTTTCTAACCAAGGTGCCAGAGCTATCACAACTTTGGGAAAGATGACGAAATTTGACTCCGTATTCCAATCTATATAATCTATATATATATATAATTCAAAGTCTGACTGTCCGTTTTAAAGTTAGGATCTTCAAATTTTGTATTTAGGCTGACAATTGAAAATTAATATTTACCTGTGTCAGCGTTTTTGACAATTCCACCCCCGCAGGGGTGAAAAGGGAGATGAAATGTTGTATCTGGAAAGTCCTTCATTAAATTTATTATTTAGGCTTATAGTACATGGAAATCGTACCAAATAAGTGATGTTGCCTTGCATTAAATGAGGTAGTTCTGATTTTTTTATATGT
Source organism: Crambus lathoniellus (assembly GCA_949710035.1). NCBI lineage: Eukaryota > Metazoa > Arthropoda > Insecta > Lepidoptera > Crambidae > Crambus > Crambus lathoniellus. The sequence goes on from OX453306.1 coordinate 14,449,134, forward strand.
TAGTAGTGATGAGATGGTAATGTCAAATCCAAGTTTTCCACCTCAAAAGCCCTCCGGATCATTGTTAAATACTTAAAAATCTATAAAATTTTCGGTTATTTTTCAGTTTTTGTCAATTTTTACCACCAAGGATCTGAGTTACGGTAAATGTTACTATGCACTGTTTAAAGTAGACTAAATTTGCAATAAAAAGAGAATAATTTGGTTTTTGTAGGCCATATAGTTTTTAAGATACGGCTATTTTAAAATTTGCAAAATCCCAAAAAAGGAAGTATTGCAGTTTTTTTTATTTTTCGTCAACTTTGACCCCCTAGTAGTGGGTTTATGGAAAAACTTTTTTATTAGTTATTAAAGTCCATTAAATTTCCAACAAAATGATATTAATTATGTCAACTTACACCTGATAGTTCCTGAGACACAGCTGTTCAAAGTTATAGAGGTTGGTAAGTAAACAATTATGTAATAGAAGTGTTTGCAAAAGGTAGTAAGCCCTAAAGGAAGAAGGATCTGGGAGGCGTTCCCGTTCTACCCTGTTAATGACACGTAAATCTTTATCACCTTGAAAGCATACCAAAGATGTAAGGTTGTACCAGCAGATGTGGTTGCAGGAAAGCACAACTCAAATGTTCGGCTGTCTGCAGCTACTGCATTGGCCAATCATGCGAGAACATACCAGACCTTATGTGTGATGACATTGATGAACCATTGATTGATAACCCATCATCAAAGGACGATTTTGACCTTCCTGAGCAGTTCGATGAAGAAATTATACCTCAGCAAGCGGCCCCCAAAAAGTGTGCTGTGTATTCAGAGGACGTGCCTGGTCCATCAAAAAAAAACATACAATGTACATAATTGATCCTTCCCTTAGGGCGTACCTACTTCATTTTGCAAACCCTTCTATTACATAATTGTTTACTTACCTCAATAACTTTGAACAGCTGTCTCAGGAACTATCAAGTGTAAGTTGATATTACTAATTGGTCTCATTTTGCTGAAAATTTAATGGACTTTAATAACTAATAATTTAACTTTTGCCATAAACCCACTACCCTGGGTCAAAATGACGAAAACTAAAAAAACTGTAATACTTCCTTTTATGAATTTTAGCAAACTTTTAAATAGCCTTATCTTAAAAACTATTGGACTTACAAAAACCAAATTATTATTATTTTATTGCAAATTTAGTCTACTTTAAAGCGTGCATAGTAACTTTTGCCGTAACACAGGTCCTTGGTGGTAAAAATTGTCAGAAACTGAAAAAAATCTGAAAATTTATTGGATTTTTAAATATTTAACAATGATCCGGAGGGCTTTCGAGGTGGAAAACTTGGGTTTATCATTACTATCTCATCACTACTAACATACAAAAAAATCAGAACTACCTCATTTAACGCAAGGCAAAATGTACGATTTCCATGGACTATTATGGTCGGAAAGTAAAACAAATAAGTAAACACATATTTCGTATTTTTTTGAAAATCAACCCCTTAGAGGTTAAATGGGATAAATAAACCTAAAAATCGATATGGATATCGTTATTGAGGTTATAAGGGATGACGATTGCAAAAATGGCATTTATTTTGATGTTTAACACCCTGAACATGATTCAACCCCTAAAAGGTTGAAATAGGGGTGAAATTTTGAATGAAAAATCAGGGGGTAAAAATCCGATCAGCCGTTTTTACGTGATTAGGCGGGTCCTCCCTCACCAAGCGAGCAGCCTCGTGCGAGGCCCACCGCACGTGGCAAACGTTCTGTCTCGCGCGAGGCTGCTCGCTTGGTGAGGGAGGACCCGCCTAATCACGTAAAAACGGCTGATCGGATTTTAATGAAATTTAAACATAGAATACTTTTTATCCTGGTTATTGGTACCGTAAGTACTTTCTCGAATGTTCACGCGGACGAAGTCGCGGGCGGAAGCTAGTGACATTATAACAGTTTTTCGATCAGGTCACGTGATCGTCTTACGGTCACGTGATCCTGACGCGAGTTTAATAGTTTTTACCCATCACAAAAAGTGCACAACGCCGTATAAGAAGTTTTCACTTCAAAAAACTTGGACACTATTGTCCAAATTTGTGACTTGTGACCTATTTTCAAACACGTAAGCAACGTCACCAATAAAAACAACACTAAAGCAATACTGATAATGATAACATCAACACGACAGACGCCCCCGAGGCATAAATTCTCGGAGTAAGCTCATGGGATAAATAAAATCAAGGAGAACGAACGAATGATCTCAGCTAAGTGAAATTAACTGCGAGGAATCGGCTTAAGAAACCAGTAAGCCGTGGTCAGCCCATCCATTTTCCCGCTAGCTGATATTCGATCCCACGTGCCTGTCCTACTTTTAGATAGTGAAAGTGTAAACATCAGGTCCTCTGGTTGTTTTGGTAGACTCAATTGATGTGTAATCTAAAGCAACAATGTATTGCCGGCATTGTATTTATTGCCGAAAAGGCACCGATAGTTAGGTACAAGAGAAGAAAATCTTTCCGTGTTCTGTGGTTAGGAATATCGGTGTAATTACTATTATAGTACTCATTATATTATCTGTGGTGTAATAGAAGATAATATTTTTGGTTGGAACTAATAACATCAAGATAAATGTAATGACATTGTAATCATAAGTACAGGGTGGCGCGAAAGTAATGGCACTATAGAAATTCCTTAAAAAAAAATTGTGACATCTCCTATTATTCTGATTTTGAAAACTGCGTAGTAAAATTCACTAAAAATAAACATGGACCGATACAATCCACAAGAACTCGGAATAATCGTGTCAATGTTATTACGTAATATTTCATCAGTGATAAAAACACAACGTGAATTTCGTCGACTATTTAAGATCACCCGATCTGACCTGTCCAGACTTCTTTCTTTGAGGTTATTTGGAACCTCTGGTGTATGTGAACAAGCCAGAGACTCTCGCAGCCTTAAAAGGAAACGTTTATTTAGAAATACATATCGCAGGAAGTTTACGGCAAGTTATGAAAGATGTCATAAATAGGGCTCAAATGTGCGTCAACTCTGGAGGTCACCATTTAAGAGACATCATCTTCAAATCATGATGAGACGAAATTTCATGGCATAACTATTACATACATATAAAACTAATTCTAGTTTTCTAATTTAGAAAAAAAGTTGTAGCTGAACCATATAGTGCCAGTACTCTTGCGCCACCCAGTAAGTAGTTTATTTATTTTATTTATTTATTTATTCATTAAACTTGTACACTTACAGATTAAAAATCCAAGTCGTCTACAAGCTAGAATTACAACTAATTAACACACAATAATTTATAATAAAATAGTAACATTTAAAAAGTCAATCACATACACTTTTTTAAAACAATACATTGAAAAATCGTAAAATTTGATAATCGGAAATGTCAAAATTAAAACTAAAATCTAAAATCAATGTCGGAAGAATGGTCAAATAATTATTACAAACTAATGTCAAAATTAAAGGTACCTACAAACAATAAATTAAAAAACATACAAACATTACAGAATCAATACAATGTCAAAATATGATACTTACATTTTATTTATGTCAACGGCAGTGATAAGTCAGAGCATTTTAATAATTACCATTTTGTTTATGTCACAATGCTATTCAAATATAAATGAAATTTATTAATTATATATCCTAAATGGTCAGCGAAAATGTCAATATCATTGTGCTGAGCGAGCAAGTCTCCCAAGCAGCGCAGTGCACGGTTGGTAGGCGCATAGTCGGCACGCTTAGTGCGCGTTGCTGGTCGGGCCAGTAACCGCGGCCTGCGGCGCGGCGCTACCGATGCACCTTCATCACATTGAATATTCCTTGGAACTAGTAGGCCTATATTTTCTATTATTACCGGACAATCTATTTTATGGTGAATTATAGACAAATAATGATTCAAGAGCATCATAACTCTTCTTAATTTGAGGGTGTCCATATCTACCATACCTGATACAAACATCGACGGATATAGATATGGATAGTAACCATATCGTTGTTTATACGTCCAGCGAGCAAACTTGCGCTGTACTCTTTCTATCATGAGCGCATATTTTTCTTCGTTTGGATCCCAGATCACAGCACAGTATTCCAGCTTACTGCGGACGTAAGCATTGAACAAAACTAATGCAACCTTTGGATTGTCAAACTGAGCCGCAGTTCGTATAACAAAACCTAACATTCTACTAGCCAACTTGCAGGTTTTTGTCACATGCGTATGAAAGTTAAATTCGGTGTCAATTTCTAATCCTAAATCACGTATGTCACTTACTCTTACCAATGGTGTGTCAGATAAATTATACGTTGCATGTACCGGATGTCGTTTACGAGAACATGTAATAACTTTGCATTTATCACTATTAAGGGGGAGATGATTGTCTCGACTCCATTTCCAAACAGAATGTATGTCTTCCTGCAACGTTAGAGTATCACCGACATTAGTAATACTGAGACTCAATTTTAAATCGTCCGCAAACAAAAGACATTTAGCTTCCTGTACGCTCTTTGGGAGGTCATTGACAAAGATCAGGAATAAGGTAGGCCCTAAGGTACTTCCTTGACTTACCCCTGATCTTGTATAGTATGCATCGGATTCATACCCACCCAATCTGACATACTGACACCGATTGTGTAGATAACAGGACATCAACTTAAGCAAGCCTGGAGTGAATCCTATCATCGCTAGTTTCTGTAATAAAACATCATTATCCACCAGATCGAAGGCTTTTCTGAAATCAAAGTAGGCCACGTCCACCTGATGACCGTTATCCATCCCGGCAGAAACGTAATCAGCATGCGCCACTAGATTTGTTGTGGTCGAGCAAACCTTGCGGAACCCATGTTGGCTGTCATGTAATAAGTGATCGATTTGTCGGGTAATATGATAATTTAGTATAAATTCATACATTTTGGCAAAAACTGATAGCACTGCTATTGGTCTGAAGGATTCAAGATTCAAAGATTCAAATATGTTTATTCAATTTAGATTGTTATTTACAATACTTGTGAACGTCATAGAAGCTACGCCATCGGTTCGCAAACCCTACAGCGGGAGGCCTTGGAGAAGAACCGGCAAGAAACTCCAAGGGTTGTTTTTTTCTCCCTGTTTTATTTCATACAGAGTCGTCAAATTGAAAAATGACCTTAACATGGTATGACTAAGGTCAGTTTCCATCACAATTACACAATGGGTTATGATAAATACAGTTAAGTATAGGCGAACTAATGATCATAGCGGTGAACAATTTTCAATTAAGTACTTAGGAACTCTACTTAAAGCTTTAATATTAGTTAAAAACAAAAGACAATTCTACTATATACTGCAAGTTGCGCCATACATGTTTCAAATGTAATTCTTAATAAAATGAATAAAAACAAAAGAAAACACATTTTAAAGCAAGCAGATAAGAGCAGACCCATTCCCACTGGCAGCACCCGTTCACGAGCATGACGCATGACGGATGACGGATGAAAGATCTACTCCTCCCTCAACTTTCGGTACTGGAGTAACCCTCGATAGTTTCCATCTCTCGGGATATACTGCGTTATTGAGAGAGAGGTTAAATATGTGAAGCAATGCATCACTGAGAAAAGCAAAACAATCCTTTGCTAGAAACACTGGAATGCGATCAGGTCCTTCAGATGTTCGCGGTTTAAGGTGTTTTACTGCTAATTTAAGGTCTGCTTCGTCTACTGACAAGATTGTGATGAAAGTGGCATCAGCTTTAGCGTAAGTAGCAGCAGCATCGGCATGATCCAGTCGTGGGGCGTCGTCGCGAAATACAGACCCAAAATACTTTGCAAAGGAGTCAGCCGCCTCCTGACCCTGCACTTCGACACCCTGATAAGTGTATGTATTATCACCTCGTCGCTGTTTTTTCTTATCCTTGACATAGTTCCAGAATTGCACGGGATCATGAATAATTTTATTCTGAATGTGGTGTAAATGTCGCCGATATTCCAAATCCATCAGTTTCTTAACACGTTCGCGATAGTATTTAAAAAGCTCTTTGTTAAATTCTTTGCCCTCTTTTTTGTACCTTACAAGATGAAAATATTTCTGTTTAATATTATTTATTATTTCTGTAGTAAACCATACCGGGTAGGTATTAGGTCGGCCTTTTGTTGAGTGATTTTTAAGCGGGACAAAGTCTGCAATACAGTCATATAACTTATCATAGAAAAATTCAACAGCACAGTCCACATCAGTAGTTTTTAATAAGTCTGACCAGTTTATACCAGCAAGTGACTTATACAGACCCTGTAGATCGCCTTTACGCCAGTTAAAATCGGGACCGGACGCTGAAAACTGGGTAGGAGGAGACAATGTTGTCGGCACAGATTTCTGGTGGTTTAAGTTAATCTCTACCTCAATAGCCGGGTGGTGCTTATCGAGGTGAACTAGGGGGTCGAGACTAGTGTTCACCCTGATATTATCGAGCTCAAGATCGCTCAGCACAAGATCCAACATGACGCCATTTTCATTGAATACGCTTTTATGTTGCTGCAGCAAACAGAAGTCACAAAAAAAATCAAATTGCATTTTGACATTAACACTACAAGAATTAAGATTGAAGTCACCTATTACTAATATATCCAAGTCAGAGTAAGTGCAAAGTGCATTTTCAATACATGTCAAGACATTTATATACTGTTCATCATTATAAGAAGGAGGAAGATATACTACACAACACAGAAATTTCATAACATTATTACTAACAATAACAAAAATAAGCTCTTTGTCACCGGTCAGAGTTGGAATTTCATTGACAACGCGCACTGAGTAGCAGTCACGAACTGCTAGCAGTACTCCTCCCCAACCAGTATCACCAGCTCTATCTTTCCGCACCACGGTGTACCCAGTAGGAAAAAGTTCGCCATCACATACAGAGCTTGTTAAGAATGTCTCAGTTAAGGCGATAATATCGAATTTGTTTTTTACTACATTATTATAAAAAACCTTTATTTTTGATCGAAGACCACGCACATTTTGATAATACAAGCTTATTTTATTACACGACACTGGTTTTTGACGCACGCCCTTCTTTTGAACGAAAGTTCTGACGCCAAGGCTTCACACATATATCTTCGGCCCAACTATTTGGACACATGACAGAGTCCGCAGCGTGAATTGGAACACCCAATTTAAATGAGGCATAACGCCCGCGTGGTTTTAACTCCTCTACGGTACATATATCATCACCACACACCGTTTTCAGATGATCGCTAACTTGCTGAACTGTGGTACCTTCCTGCACATAGTAGAGATGGAGATATCTCCATCTTTCAGCTGCACGTAGTGACGTAGCTCCAGCCGCGGCAGTTCCTCTAAGCATTCCTGGATGGGAGGCACGCATTCGTTTGCGTTTCACTTCTGCCCATTCATTAAGGTTAGTTTCATCATCGTTGAAAGCAGGCGAAACTGAGCTGGTGCTCGCTACGTGTGTAGGTTTCAAAGAGATGGAGGGCATGTTACCCGTTGTCACGGAGGTCTCGGTTTTCTCAGTAGACCCACAAGCATGTGTTTCCGGCATAATCTTAGGGGTTGATTGCTGTTTTTGTTTAGTATGTGTAGTTGTTCTTAGATTATTAGGTACAGTACAGTTGTTATTGCTCTCACTCTTCTTGAAATTATTGTTTGAGGCAACCTTAGACGCATATGTCTGCTTCAAATCATCAACTTTCATCGTTAACATATCTATTTTCTCAATAATTTCATCTCTAAAAGCAGAAAACTGTTCGGAAACTATCTTTTTAATTTTTTCAGTTAATTGCATTTCAAATTCGATACTTTTCTTTTTAAGTTCGTCAATGATTGATGTTTTTAAGGCATTCAGGGTGTTGTTATTTAATCCGTCATCTTTGGCTACACCAGAGGCATGTACTATACGTGATTTTGCACGCATAGTCACATTATCAGGGCTCTTTTCAGTAGTTACTCGTGCAGAACTTGTTTCACAGCGATTAGTCACATTTTCAGGGCTATTCATGGAGATATCATGATATTGTTGACTCCCATTCGCATCGTGACTATGTCGCGGACGCACAGGTGTACAAGAGTTGTCACCTTTCGGTAATTTACTACGGCACTCCACGCAGATCCAGGATTTTTTAAATTCCACAGACAAAGTATAATAAATTTCCTGTGTAAAATTAGCACATAATAAGTCAAATATCGACTTACATTTTGCACACTTCATGTATGCATTATCTTCACTAACTGTCCCTCGGCATCCCGCGCAGCGAGTGGTCCTCGGTGTCATGATTGCGCTGCGGCACACTACAAAAGTCGCGCTAGCGGCCGGCTGCGGGCGCCGGGCGGGCAGGCGAACGAAGCCGAGGCCGGCGCTCGGCGACGGAACACGATGATAGACCTGTAGCCCGTGGACATTCAAATTACGAAAAAGGTTACCGTTTGTCTTCGTGAAATTGTTATAGATTTCGCCATTGTATATGCTATAAGCGAAGTCTTAAAGATCGTAACTCGCCGTAACCATAATAGTGATAAGTTTAAAATCTCCAATTATGTTAGTTATTTACATTTCTAGGTTACCGTATTGTTTCGCTATTGTCATGTTGTACAGCTTTGTCCAATTACCATACGTAATAGTAAGACTATGGAAAGTTGCCAAACACTAATTTAAGACCAGATGTAGTTCGACCATTTTGATCATAATTTACATTTTTGAGTTACCGTTTAAAATTTATACATCTGTTAGTAGGCCCTCTGAACAAACCATATACTTGTTTTAAGACTGTTTCTGTGGCCGGTTTAGATTTTAAGACTCATTTGGTCCATGAAGAAGAAATGCGAAAATGGCGTAAGTAAAAGCGCATTGAGTAAACTTACTTCTGCAAAACATAATGGAAGACTTAAAACTTGAAGGACAATGAAATCTGGTAACTGCCCCCCTGTCAGATTACTATAAATAAAGAGGAAATGCTAGTTCCTAATATTTTATCTTGTTTGTTATGTCAGCTCTCTCTCGGGGTGCGAGCTAGATATCCTCCACGCGTGCTCACCTGCTGTTTGTCTCACTCTTTGTTCGCATACGCTGGGAAGAACAGTATGAGGGTCGGTGCACCCTGGGCGCCACTGTAAGTAATTTTCTTGATTGTAAGTAATTACTTACAGTGGTGGCAGATAATCTAGCGAAACCCAATCCAAGGTGTCAGACGTACCGTCGCGTGGCCAACCAAGGGGGAGCTTGGTTCCGAACGGTGTCTCCCCAAGGAGATGGCAATCCTGGATCAGTAATTTCGCCTTACTCGAGCAATCGGAGCTCCGCTCGAGTGGACCTGTTCTAACGCCTAGCAAAGTGGCAAGTTGTACTCTTTAGTATTCTGTATAACTTGCCGCAGCGTATGAATGTGTGGTGAGAATTATTTTGTTACGTGAACAATAGGTAAGATTTCTAGTGCGCTGTGTAGTGCCGGCACATAAAAAGACTAGCACTACCCCCTCTCTTCTCGTGGGTGTTTTAAGAGGCGACAGAGGGAAAATTGCATATCGAGATGATGATGAGGGAAGCGGTCACCGTATGGTCAGAGGCACATTGAGTGTCAACGTTAAGCTTGAAAGATCGCGGCTGATAAAATCCACGTTCCGACCAATACCGGCTCATATTCAAAACAAGTGCTCTCAAGCAGCTTAAAAACAACAAGGCGGCGGGCGATGACAGAATCACAACAGAGCTTCTGAGAGCGGGCGGAAAGCCGATACTTAAAGTCTTCTAGAAGCTTTTCAATTCAGTCATCCTCGAAGGCAAAACGCCAAAGGCATGGGGCAGAAGCGTTTTTCAGGAAGGGTGATAAGACTCTCTTGAAGAAATACAGAACCATCTCGCTTCTGAGCCATATCTATAAGTTTTTTTCGAGAGCCATTACGAATCGTCTCACTCGCAGGTTCGACGACTTCCAACCTTTAGAACAAGCCGGGTTCCGGAAAGGCTATAGCACCAAAGACCACATTCATACACTGCGGCAAGTTATACAGAATACCAAAGAGTACAACTTGCCACTTTGCTAGGCGTTAGAACAGGTCCACTCGAGCAGAGCTCCGATTGCTCGAGTCAGGCGAAATTACTGATCCAGGATTGCCATCTCCCTGAGGAGGCACCGTTCGGAACCAAGCTCCCCCTTGGCCACGCATCCCTCGGCGACGGTACGTCTGACACCTTGGATTGGGTTTCGATTGATTATCTGCCACCACTGTAAGTAATTACTTACAATCAAGAAAATTACTTACAGTGGCGCCCAGGGTGCACCGTCCCTCCTACTGTTCTTCCCAGCGTATGCGAACATAGAGTGGGACGAACAGCAGGTGAGCACGCGTGGAGGTTATCTAGCTCGCACCCCGAGAGAGAGAGAGCTGGCATAACAAACTAGACAAAATATTAGGAACTAGCATTTCCTCTTTATTTATAGTAATCTGACAGGGGGGCAGTTACCAGATTTCATTGTCCTTCAAGTTTTGAGTCTTCCATTATGAGTCATTTGAATTTTTAGTTTTTTGCATTCACAATGCAATTTTTATTACTGAAAAATGGAAAGATGAAAATGAAGATGGAAAAATGGAAAAATGAAAAATGGATGGTTAGAGCAGTCGCCCGGAAAGCGAAAGGTCGTGGGTTCGAGTCCCATCGGAACTGGTTGTGAGACGGGTCGACTTTTTCTAAATACTTCATTTTCCATTCTTCCATTATGTTTTGCAAAAGTAAGTTTACTCAATGCGCTTTTACCTACGCCATTTTCGCATTTCTTCTTCATGGACCAAATGAGTCTTAAAATCTAAACCGGCCACAGAAACAGTCTTAAAATAAGTATATGGTTTGTTCAGAGGGTCTACTAACAGATGTATAAATTTTAAACGGTAACTCAAAAATATAAATTATGATCAAAATGGTCGGACTACATCTGGTCTTAAATTAGTGTTTGGCAACTTTCCATAGTCTTACTATTACGTATGGTAATTGGACAAAGCTGTACAACATGACAATAGCGAAACAATGCGGTAACCTAGAAATGTAAATAACTAACATAATTGGAGATTTTAAACTTATCACTATTATGGTTACGGCGAGTTACGATCTTTAAGACTTCGCTTATAGTATATACAATGGCGAAATCCATACTAATATAATAAATGTGAAAGTGTGTTTGTTTGTTTATTTGTTTGTTTGTTTGTTTGTCCGTCTTTCACGTCAAAACGGAGCAACGGATCGACGAGATTTTCGGTATGGAGATAATTTGAGAGCTGGAGAGTAACATAGGCTACTTTTTATCCAGGAAAATTATAAAATAAAAACGGTAATTTTGTTTAGAAAATCGTTAAACTGTCATACTTCACACAACTGTCATTTCTTAGCCGCTTCCAAAGAGACGGTATGTCAAAGAGTATGTAATCACTGACATTTTTGCCGCTTAGGATTTCTTTTTTTTTAATAAGTGACATTGTGTCAGGCAGCTGATACGAAGTTCGTGTTCAATAAAATTTATATTGCAAAACAACGTTTGCCGGGTCAGCTAGTCTATAATAATTTCACGAAGACAAACGGTAACCTTTTTCGTAATTTGAATGTCCACGGGCTACAGGACTATGACTCCCGTCGGCCGTTGTCGGCAGCAGCGGGCACTCCGCGGGTTGTCGTAGGTCAGGTCCACAACGGTTGAATTAAAATATTTAAAATGTTTTTTATCGTATTTCATAAAACTCTTGACCGAATTAAAAACTAATTGCACCACCGAATAGCTTGGTTCACTGGCTAAATATTGATTATAGATACGACTACTAACAACAACTTTTTACTACAATAAACGATAATAATCACGGAGCAAATAAATACGTATGTTTACGGTTTGAAATCCGAACGGCGAAAAAAAAAAGTTACTACATACCTACTTCAAAAAAAGGAGGAACTGTGTTTTTTTTTATGTATGTTACCTCAGTACCCCGAGTGTAAGTTTTTATGTCAAGCAAACGCAAACTATTTCGAATGCGTATAATGTCAATTTGTATGAAAACTATATAAGCGCGCTACTCGCCGCTAGAGGCGCTAATACAGTTTTCATACAAATTGACATTAATACGCATTCGAAATAGTTTGCGTTTTTTGACATAAAAACTTACACTACGGGCACAGATCTTTTTAGTTAATGAACCGATTTGTATAATTCTTTATTTGAAATGTGACACTTCTCGTGTGGTCCCATTCAAACTTCATCAAGAACTGACGAGAAGTTCTGGAGTTATCCTGAATAATGCGTATTTATTTAGACGACTTCTTATTTTCATCAAAGTGGTGATCATTTATTTATTTATTTTTTCGAAACTTTATAAGTACCTACCTCTGACGTGATCTTATTTTCTCCAAGTCAGGATCAGGAGATGAAATCCCAGGAAAATTGAGAAAAATTCTCTAATATAGGCAACCCTTATGCGTTCCATTTATTTTTGTAGTTAGTCAAGTATTTGCATCTGGTAATCATCATCTCATAGTGATGAGCTGGTGATGGAAGCTACAACTCCTTAACGGTTAGGAGCTGAAGAATAATTTCTTAAGTAATAATCGTACGTATGGACTAATAGTTATATTCTTTCAGGTTATTAGGGTGAGCTGATGATGAGAGGTGAAACTCCTCAACAGTTAGGAGTTATATGATGTTTTATAAATACCATATGCACGAATGGACCTTCAAGTTATCTAAGTAGCTAAAGATGGAATGAACTCAACAATTATTATTTATCATAATCACCATGTAGTTTCGCTACGATTATTTACACTAAAAATCGAAAAATAAAAGTTTAAAAAAAAAATGTAACCGCCTTCAAAAAGAATCTTCAAACAAAATTAACAAACACTAAGAAACAAAAAAAATAATTAAAATGTTTAATTCAAAAGACAAAAATGCGTGACTTTTTCTAACTTATCTTGGTACTTACTGAACTGTTTGAAGTCGGTGCCAAGCCAAAGAGAATAAGAACGAATTATACTGAGTGAAATAAAAGATGATAAGATGAGTGGAAGATAGCCAGTTCCTCAGTGATTGAGGATTCCGGGAGTAGTGCGCTTCCACCTTCAGCCTTATCACCACTTAATATCAGATGTGATGAAGGCTAAGCTAGCTAGCTACCTACGCCGTTGTGGATAAAAAAAATAACAAACATTAAAAAAAAACCCGGTCCCAAGCGTGAGGTGTAGGATGTAAAGTCCATTCGCTTAGATAGTGTCGCCCTTTGATCGCGCCGCCTTGGCACGTGCCGCTGCTTTTTAAAGGATGCCGCCGCATAAACAAAAGAAGCCGCGTGCGGCGTACACCCGAAAATGGAATTGGATTTTGGGACTCGGCATTTATTAAATTATATTTTCTTAAATAATCTATGTTTATTATAAATACAGGTGGTAACGACGGTTATGACTCGTGACAATTCGAGCGATGATAAGTAATCATAATAATCATATAAAAAATTTATAAAAATTATTATTATTTGTAAATCACTTATTTAACTTCCTTTTATATAAAAATATCCAAATTTTCATTAAAATTGACTTTGGTACTCAACTTGAGTGTATTATTTTATATCTGCATTTTATAGCAAGAGCCTCAATGCCGTGCGGGTGTACCGACACTATCTAACCGAACGGACTTTATTTACCTCAAATACCTATTAGTATTGGCACCGACTTCAAACAGTTCAGTAAGTACCAAGATAAGTTAGAAAAAGTCACGCATTTTCGTCCTTTGAATTAAAAATTCTAATTATTTTTTTCGTTTTTAAGTGTTTTTTAAATTTGTTTGAAGATTCTTTTTGAAGGCGGTTACATTTTTTTTTTAATGTTTAATTACTTTTTTGCATTCACAATGAAATTTCGTTTTTGAAAATGATGTACTAGAAACATTTACCCGTCTCAAAACTAGCTCCGATGGGACATGAACCCACGAACTTTCATTGTCCGGGCGAATGCTCTAACCACTAACGACTTCAATAATCTATACATATTAAAATCTAAGTTGATTGACTGATTGACTGATTCATTCATTGTTAGCATAGGTGTAGAGCCCTAACGGCTGAAGGTAGATACACCATTTTTGGAGAGATACCTTTTATAATTTATGTGAGCACTAAGAATGGGTTTTGGAAAATTCCCGTTAAACAGGGTGTTCCAGTTTGTATGGGGAATACCTTTCATAGTGTAGGCGAGCACTAAGAAAGGGTTTTGGAAAATTCCCGTTATACAGGGTGCTATAGGGTTTTCCAGTTTGTATGGGGATTTGAATAGGGCTGAAGGCAGAGATACCATTTTTGGAGGGTAGATACCTTTCATGGTGTAGGTGAGCACTAAGAAAGGGTTTTGGAAAATTCCCGTTATACAGAATGCTACAAGGTGTTTCAGTTTGTATACGAATTTCCATTTATGTTGAAGGTAGAGACATCCATTTTTGGAGGATAGATAACTTTCATTCATAGTGCATGTTAATTGATAGTAAAAACCAAGCGAACAAAGACTCTGGCCCACTATGTCAGAAGATAAGTGAGCATAGAACAAAAAAATAATGTGTACTGATAAATAAATACCTTGATAATTATGTTGGTAAACCGTGACTTTCAAAATAAACGCACAACTATCTTAATCGCGTGAACGAAGTCGCGAGCAAAAGCTAATATACTTGTAACGATGTCGATTCGTACCAGTCATTATGGATGGTTAAAAACTCCATGATGGCTGGAAACTCCATCAAGTTCTACATACTGGCCATTAATTTTATCGAATCCTATCCTGTTCTTTCAATTCAAATTCAAAATCTTCGTTTCACGTGTCCTGTTCATCATTTTTGATTTAGTTATACCTACGTTATACCAAAACCACCAAGCCGTACAGAGCTCGCGGAGCATTACCAGTTTTTTATATCAGTTTGAGTTGAGCTGTTTGATTATAGTATTAAATAAGTGGAACCCTTGACCCTTGGAAAGGGTTCTTTATTACTACCCTTACAATAAAAAGTCAAGTCCCTATAAACATCTTTTTATTTATAATATCTATCTAACTAAATACTGGGCGGCGACTTCCGACGTTCCGGCTAGTGTACCACTGGCCGACGAGGACGTCCCGTCACATACTTATATAATTCCATTAATTTGATAAAGGAGCTTCTCATAAGACTCCGTAGCTCAGCTATGAAGTAGCATATTATATATTTACTGTGGCTCAGTGGTAGAGCATTCGCCCGTACAGCCTACCTACCCGTCCTCTGTGGTCTAGTGGTTTACTCCACCGATTTCAGAACCAGAGGTCCCGGGTTCGATTCCCATTGGGGGTACATATTGTATTCGGTTTGGTTGGTGGTAGGACCTGTTCTTAGTCCGACTGGCCAGCTACCACTATCTTATCTAAGTCTGACGCCATAACAATGATGTTTTGATGAAGAATTATGTTTTCAGCATTTTTGTGTTCCGGCAGTTAGAGATAAGATAGCCAAATCCTCAGTGATTGAGGATTCCGGGAACAGTGCGCTTCCACCTTCAGCCCTATCACCACTTAAGATCAGGTGTGATGAAGGCTAAGTGCTACCCCATTGAGAATAAAAAAACAGTGAGAGGTAGGTCGTGGGTTCGAGTCCCATCGGCGCTAGTTGTAAGACGGGACGGTTTTCTTTCTAATAGGTACCTACTTCATTTCAAAATTTTTCAATAGTTAGACCACAGAGAGAAAAAAATCTTTCCGTGTTCTGTGAGTTAGACTTTACAATACCGTGGCATGGGACAACTAAACGGCAGTAGACTAGACACGGTAAAGGCACGGTAAATATATACGCTACTGTAAAGGTACGTAGTAATATTATAGTATTCTTTGGTAAATGCGCAAGGTGTGTCGGTGCCTTTGCATATTGCCTATGTATTGTAAAGTTGAGTTTATTGATATGTTGGTTTATTGTTAGGGGGCTGTCCAGCCGGTTATTTTGACCGCCCCGTTAAATCTGTAATTTTACTGCTCGTTAAAGTAACCGCTGCTTCAACAACGCTTTTTAAATTTGACCGCTGGTTAATTTTACTTTAACCATAATTTAACCCTAAAGTTAACGTAACCAAGCTTCGAGCAACCAGACCTAAGTGTGAAAAGTTTACAGATAGTAAGTAAGTAATTCGCATTAGTTGTGATGGTGAAGGGTTTGCATAAATTATCTATCATGCGGGTAAAAATAACGTGTGAATAAAATTTCAGATAGCCGTTTTATATCGAAAACATGTCGAATAGATGGTTCAGTAATTAAAAAATGATTTATTACTTGAAACATTACAACATTATAATGAGATGTAGCACTTAAAACAATAGGAATCATCTGTAGAAGACATCCTAATGCAAAGTAATTATTCCATAATTATAATAGATTACAGACATATTACACGCTGACAAATTAAATAAAAACATTGTAGTTAATATTAACCATTATTTGCGGTATTTGACCATCATTTTCCTGTGAAACAGTTTATACGGGTTAAAAGGATAGTTTTATATTAAATTTAATAATCTACTGGCCCTTGATTTGTTAACAACAACATTAAATTAAAAGCGAACTAATTGCAAACATTGTTTTGTTGTTACAAGTGTAGTCTTCGAAATCAAGTGGTCTTCCCTTGAAACTCCTCCCTTTATTTTACATTGATTGGCAATAGAAATACCTAAAAACTTTGTGGGGGATGTGGGGGTTTAATTTAATTTAGTTCGGCTACGTTGGCGTAACGTCGGTGAAGCTCGTAGATACTCTAACTCCCGATTAAAGCTTTTATCGGAGGACTGATTAAGTGTCGAGGCCACGATGGATTTATTGTAAAAGTTGGCCGTTCGCTGAGGTTAGTGATTCAAGCCCGCACACTTTAGTCGAATAATTGTCTACGTGCTCGGAATGGAGGCTTCCTGCCGGCTTTAATAAGATCAGATAAAGAGCTCAGGGGCAGGTGTGTGCGCAGATCTATTCACCGGACTATTCCCTCCTGAACCAAAGGTACTGAGGGATCGATTATGCACGCTAAGTTTTAACCAACTGAGAAGAAAGGGACTGGCTATGACAATGTTGCTGATGACTCCTGTTTGAATATTCAAAGTTCACTTTAAACAATAACTAAGTAATATGTGAACAGTATAAAACATTTATGGCAGTGACTACCGGAAGGCTCCGTTAGCGCTGTAAATAATAATATTATGGTATAATAATTTACAAATCAGCAAATTTCTCATTATTACCTTTCGATGTCTAACGAAATATGACCGCTCCTGCCACTGCCACACGTTAGATTGGATATGTTCTTCTGATTAATGCGCATATAATAAATGTGAATGTCGTAGGCCGTTTAAGGCGCTACTCGGAAAAATATGGACTTTTTGATTTAAAACTATAGGACGGTTACAGTTGTTACAAATCTGGTAATAAGATATTTATTTCTTCATACCTTTATCTAGAATCGTATAGTTTCAAAAACACGATTTTATGATTTTGCCTCGACACTTTTTCTTTTCGAAAAGACCTCTAAAAAATACGAAAAGTGAAGATTATTCTTAAATGGAGTTACTTACACTATTAGAAATTGGTTTAATTAGTGGACACCAATAATATTGAGGATCGTATAGAAGCATTTTTTTTAAATCGCTGTAGTTTTTTAATACGAAGTGATTTTGTGTTTTTTTGCCTAATCTGCAAAATCGGTCTCGCTCCCGCGCGCATCGTTTTCTCATTGCTATCTCGCTTCAGCACATTTTTTCCGAGTATCGCCTTAAGATACAAGATATTAGCCTAAAATAGCTGTGTTAGCTAAAGCTAACAACGGCACCACACCGCACGAAACTGAAATAATAGGTACCTACTTATGAAAAATTTAAAATTATATCAGCAATCCTCATGCACCATACGATCGCACCCTGATCGCACCCAACAAATATTGTTACAAATATTCCAAGGCAAGCTGTAGCCGCCAAGTCAGTAACGTTAGTTGGTTATTTTGTTTGCAAACGATTGCGGTACCAGATGACCTTTGCTAGGGCTCGGTATAATTGTACCGCCTTATTATTGTTACATAATTGTGGGTAGCCTAATTAGAAGCCGTCGCGTTATATTTAGTTTTGACGACGGCCCCTGTCGTTACGCGACGTACGTAGAAACCATTTTCATCGTTTCTGTAAACACGAAAAAGCTCCGATCGTAGTAATTAGCAGATATTATAGCATTTATGTAAGGGCTAACAAAGCCTTTGTACGCTCACAATATTATTATTAATTTCTTTTTCGGAACTGTTTCTGTGGTTTTTCTAGTATTTTAATAAATAATTTAAAAGTGTAGGTATTTTATTTTATGTTTACCAGGGGGCCAAGCCTGCTAACGTTAAGTCATAATCGTGTCTCAATCGTGTTCTTAAGAACTCAAGAAATGTGTACTTTTTTCACCATACTACTGATGGTCACACTCACACCACACCACACACTACATTTACATCACATCATATTGTCATAATTCTTGTAACTAGTGTGTAAAAAAGCACTACAATTGAACTACAATTGAAACACGATTGAGACACGATTATGACTTAACATTAGCAGAATTGGCCCCCTGTTTAGATGCGTTTACGTCACAAATATGAGGTAAGTACCTAATTGTAATGAAATTATTTATGCCACATATTGATGCAAATGCAACAATACCGCTGTCATCTCTAGATAGATAGATTGATAAAAAAGTTTATTCGCTACAACACACACTCATGACATAACAACAGAAACCAAAAAAATTATAATAAGAAAGAACAGACTTAAGCTTAAAGCTATTACTACTGATGGTCACACCACACCACACACTACATTTACATCACATCATATTGTCATAATTCTTGTAACTAGTGTGTAAAAAAGCACTACAATCGAACTACAATTGAAACACGATTGAGACACGGTTATGACTTAACATTAGCAGAATTGGCCCCCTGTTTAGATGCGTTTACGTCACAAATATGAGGTAAGTACCTAATTGTAATGAAATTATTTATGCCACATATTGATGCAAATGCAACAATACCGCTGTCATCTCTAGATAGATAGATAGATAGATAAAAAAGTTTATTCGCTGCAACACACACTCATGACATAACAACAGAAACCAAAAAAACTATAATAAGAAAGAACAGACTTAAGCTTAAAGCTATGAGCATGACACAGAGAAAAAAAATGAGTATGCATATGTGTGCAGCAGCAAAAAGGGTCAAGGCTCAGTGTGTAAATTTGCCAGTCGGCAAAACACCGATTTTCAGCCGTCACGCGTAGGTGAAACGCGGGAAGCACAGCGACTGCGCTCTTAGGATGAGAACAAAGTGCGTGTGTGATGTTTGTGAGATGTGTATTAATGGAAATGTTTGCGAGTCCTACTAATATTATAAATGTGAAAGTTTAGATGTTTGGATGTTTGGATGTTTAGATGTTTGGATGTTTGTTACTCAATCACGCCACAACGGCTGAACGGATTGGGCTGAAATTTGGGACGCAGATACTTTGTAGCCTGGAGAGGAACATAGGCTACTTTTTATCCCGGAAAAATATCACATTCCCGCTGGATAACGTCGTGTAGTCCACGCGAGCGAAGCCGCGGGCGGAAAGCTAGTAATCTATATATATAAAATTGAGAGGACATAACTCACTCATCACGAAATCTCAAAAACTACTGGACCAACGAAGATGTAATTTGGCAAGAAGGTAGATTATGCCTAGGAGACGTCCGCTAAGAACGGATTTTAGGAAACTCCCCCCCTAAAGGGGTAAAATGGGGCGGTTAAGGTTATATGAAACTTCTTCATTAATGGATTTAGAAGCATGAAAATTGGTACGTTGGATACTGGTTATGACTGAAAATGATCTGAGTAAGCAAAGTAAAAAAATCTCCCCCTGAATAGGGTAAAATGGGGAGATAAAGTTTATATAGAACTTCTTCATTTCTGAACTTAGAAGTATGAAAATTGCTATGTTGAATACTGATCACGATTGAAAATTATCTGCGTAAGCGAAGTTAAAAAACTCCCCGATAATAGGGTAAAACGGGCGGATTAAGCCTATATGGAACTTCCTCATTTCTAAACTTAGAAGTATGAAAGTTGCTATGTTGGATACTGGTCACGATTGAAAATGATCAGCGTATGCGAAGTTATAAAAACCCATAATACCCTGTTATGGGTTTTAGAAAGGGGGGATTAAGGCTTATATGAAAACTTCCTCATTCCTGGAGTTAGGAGTATGGAAATTGGTATAAAGAATACTAGGTCATCATTAAAAATGATCTGCGCAGGCAAAATAAAAAAAACACCTAATAGGGTAGAAAGGGAATAATTGAACTCTAGCCGGGAAAATTTCATACGGTTTTTTTACCTCGAAAAAAGTACAGTTCCCTTGGGATACAGTTTTTTTTGTTCACTTTATTCAATGAAGCATGGGTCCCATGACAGCTAATTTTCGTGCAAAGCAAACAATTCTTTATGCATTAGAATAAAACTCAAGAAAATCAGTATTACACATTTTTAAGCAAAGTATTGACTTGATTTTTTGCATTTTGGTAGTTCAAGAGAAGGAGAATGTCCGAATATTATTCATACGATAGTAGCTTCTGTTTGTCTAGGTATCGTTACCTTCTTATGCCTAAACCACGGGTAGCGTGCTCGGCCTGCGATCGATGAGGTTATGTTACTTTTGCAATGGTCTATCATGTGATTGCTGTTAAAAAATATATCGTTCTTTGGAAGACACGATAAGCCGATGTTTCTGGCTGCATTTGGATTGGTTAGTACACCATAACTTCAATGGGCCCGAGTGGAAGGTCATGGCCCATTCTCCTTATCCATCTATATGAAGGCCTGTGCCCCAGCAGCGGGGACATTAAAATAAATTGATGATGGTACAGATGAGACCTTAGAAAATGCATATCTACCTACTTTTTGACACAAAATTTTGCGATGGAGTAGGTACCTACTCGCGGACGTAGTCGCGGCCGCCGGCCATTCACATTCCTATTTCTACTATCCCTACTATTATTATAAATGCGAAATTGTATATGCTCACGTCAAAACGGCTGAACCAATTTTGATGAAATTTGGAATGGAGATAGTATGAGACAGTGCTTCCGGGTGCTCCTACTAATTACTACTGATAGGAGCACCGGGACACACATGTCCTGATGCTAGGAAGGACATTGGCAAATTGTAACCGCGGGAATAAGGCTCATTCCCATGGTAAAATAAGTTTTAGCTCGGGCAAAGCTGTAGATTGGAATTGGTATTTTTTAAGGCGATAGTTTGAGTTCATGGGAAGGATGATGTTTAGAATAGAGACAGTAAAGGACATATTTTACTTTTTACCGCGGGAAATCTCATTGTAAGAAAAATCACTTTAAGCGCGGGCTAATTTGGGGGCAGAAATTGGTATTTATGTAAATAATTTGAGACCCTGGCAAGGATTATAAAATCATATTCCCACGGGAAAATCAATAAGTAGGTATTATTTGTTTGTCCGTCTTTCACGTCCAAACGGAGTAACGGATCAATGTGATTTTTGGTCCGGGGGTAGATTGGGAGCTGGAGAATGACATTATTTAACCCGGAAAATATAACATTCCATCAGGATAATGTTGTGTAGTACACGCGGGCGAAGCCGCGGGCGGAAAGCTAGTATTGTGATAAAATTGTTGTGTGTATTGTGTGTTTTTAAATGCAATAAAACAAATATAAAAAATATATATATATATAGGTATATACCCTACATTCAATCCATATTAAAATTCATGTAAAAATAAATTGACGATATTGGGAATTCAAAATTTGTGACAGCACATAGTAGTCTCTATCACGGCTGCACTTACCGATGCAATAGCTGCTATCATCGATCTGAGTGATGTCATCTCTTTGTTTCGTTTTTTTATATCATAAACTTTTGACACGGGTGCATGGGTGCAATGAAGATAATTATTATTTTAAGAGAGGCCGCACTGCTAAGGTAAACTACTATTTTAAACGCATAAAGACACTGCTTTTATTTGCACGTTAAATCCTGACAAACAGTGTACTTACCTCAAATAATATAGTAAACTAAACACGTAAACTCTAAGGAATCTCCGATAAGGAGATATTCAACTCATATTCCATAAAGCTAGTTATATTAGGTACAATAGTTATGTTCGTAAGACAATAATTACATTCGCCGCTGGGCTTGATTAAGACCCGAAACAAATATAATGTAGGTAGGTACAGCCTCAAGCATTAATATTTAAACATCTATCGTTCTTCGTTTTGGGGTTTAACGAAGCACTGAGCAACTCGAGATATCAAAGATTTACAGCCAAACATCCTACCATTGACCACAGTGTAAGTAGCTTAACCACCTCAATCACAAAAAGGCCCAATACTGCGCAATCAAGTTCTTCCATGTCCCTACCTATCTAAACTTCTGATTTCAAAATATTGAAAATGAAGTATTAGAAAAAATCTATACTTACCCGTCTGACAACTAGCCCGAGAGCCAAACTAATTCGCTCTATGGAGACTCAACAATAATTCTATTTCAGTAATTTCTTAACATAGAAAATTAGATTATCTACTTTAATAAATAATTCATTAGTAGTCCACCACTATTTATGACAGCGTCATTAAAAAAAACCAAATACAAAGCTATAAAAAATCTATAAAAAATGGGCGAAAATGGTATAAGTATTATTCACTTTACATTTGAATACATTTATTAATTATCTTACGTAAAAGTATATAATCCTCCTATATATGTAAATGAAAAACAAATAAACTTAAAAAAAACTCTCTACGTAAACTTAAATTGGCATTACACCTATGTTAAAAATGCTATCAGATCAGTTTTTAATTACTTTTCTTTCATTTGCTTCCATTAACACGTATTGTACTAAATCCACTTTAAATATATAATAATAATGGAAAATGACTTTAGTAGTGAAAAAATACTAGTGAAAAAAATATAGCAGAAGAAAAACTAAGTAGACTTTTCTTATAGGTCATATTAAAGCATTCAAAATTAAAATCCACCGAAAAAACATTAGGAAACAATGTACAAATCGAACTGTCAAAACAAAGGGTTGCGCGGGGTAGAGAGCGCGTTCGCGGGGAAGGGCAAGGCAAAACGGACGGGGCGCGGGGCGTGTGTTCATACTTGTTTTGTTTGATTACGGAGTCGCGAGCGCACTGTTTACTTTAATTTACGTAATTCGACATTAGTGCAAATAGGTAATAAACTCGAGAAAAAATCATTTGAAACTTATACTTTAATATTAGTTAACCATATAATGAAGGTATTTGTATTTTGTAGTTTTATTAATATTGTCACTATTTTGTTTGGTTTTTAGGAAGAACTGATTTAGTGCTTGGTTTTATGCTAAATCGACTAGGTACTTTTCGAAACTTCTACTGTAAAAATGTTGTACCTACTACCTACCTACCTACTCAACTACCAGGGGTGGACTTCAAAATGGTTTATAATATAAATCATTTTGAAGTCGGTTTTTATTTTCGTTTGTTGCCCTTGTTACTGCCAATCTTTCATTTAAGGGTAAGAATAGGACCATTCAAAGAAAACATAAAAATTTTTCATTTTGAGTTTTGGTTTTAGAATTCGGTTTTTATTTGTTTGTAAAAAAGGTTTTTATTTATTGCTTTAATTAGTGTCTATAGATAAAAAAATATCATTTAAAATTTGCACTGACCGTTCAGTGACCTTGGGACTTTTTTTTTAATTTCGCCACTCGCATCGAGCGCTCGATTTCTCATACTCTTTTTCATGTCAAATATGAGTAAAATGTGGTAAAATATGACAAAGAGTAAGCGAGCGCTCGACACGAGTAGTGGCAAAATTAAAAAATAGACCCCACAAAGTACCTTCCCCTTGTTTATTTTAAAAGTAATTTATAAATGCCTTCTTCGTGGAAAGCCGACAACAGTCACGGATGATGTGATTGCAAATACCTATAATGTTATTCTAGTATCTACAAGAAATGATTTTCTTTGAAAACGAAAGAAATCATTGATGCATGTAAGAAATATTTGCTTATATTGATGTTTCTTTCTCATTTATTGATTTTACAATCAAAGTACTAAGCCCATTATAAAGAATGAGGACCAAACTGAAACCATTTTCTTTCCACTACAAAAAAACTCCTCCTTTCTTGGAAGTCGGTTAAAAAACATTCAGTCTACAAGGTATACCTCGTTTCAAGAATACCGTATCAAAGTGTATAAAGGGCAGGATCTTCTAAAAACTCTGTCTTTGTCTTATTCTTTACGTGTGAAGAGTAATGAAAATAACCTCACTTTATAATTTTTTCAATGTTTTTGTTGTTATTTTAAGCATCAATTCATTTTTTGGAAAAGTAGCCTGAGAATAATACACTATAAGTCATTACCTATTTTCTATATATTATTCGTAAATAAGTAATAATAATCTAGGAATAAAACCAAAAAAATATAAAAGTAAAATGAAAAATGAAGTACGGGTCGACTTTTTCTAAATAAAATAAATTATACATAAAAATTGCATTGTGAATGCAAAAAAGTAAAAATTCAAATAACATATAAAAGTAATAAAAAATTTCTTTTTTTTTGAAAATTTTTATAGTCGAGTGAAGATACGAGTATCGTGTTTCTAGCCACAAAATAATCAAGATCGTTAATGAAACTTCAACATATATTTTTATCTGCTCAAAATAAAGAATATTGAGTCAATTTCAACAACTGATTTTTATCTCTAATTTCCATGGAAATTTTCATTTTCAGGTTTTTACACAAACTTTGATATTGTAGTGCCATACATATCATAATCTATACCCATATTACATAATTATACATTTTCAAAAGGGGTAATACATAATTTATATTACTAAAAGTTAACATGCCACAGAAATTGTGCTATGTCCACTGAAATTGTCATGTTATTAAAAATAATGTTTTTATACAATTATATCTAACGTTTTTAATCATCATCATCATCAGCCACACGATGCCTACTGCTGGGCATAGGCCTCCCCCAAGGATCTCCACAACGACCGGTCCTGCTGGTCCAGCGGCTTGTAGGGGGCCTGCCCACGGTGGAATGTCGTCTGGTACGCGGTCGCCATTAGAGAACCTTTCCTCCCCAACGGCCATCGGTTCTTCGCGCTATCTGTCTCACCCACTGGCACTTCAGCTGAGCAATCTTTCATTTATTTTTTTTATTTTATTTTAAAAACTAATAGCGTTTAAGTTTATACTTAAATTCTAACAAATAGGCCCTTTCGAGCGATGTCGGTTGTTTTAGTCCTCCTGCGGATCACTTCATTTCTGATTCGATCGAGCAGGGAAATGCCTAGCATTGTTCTTTCCTTTGCTTGCTGAGTCACCTTGAGTCTTCTTATGAGACCCATAGTAAAAGACCACGTCTCACTCCCATAGGTCATTGGCAACACATACTGGTCAAAGACTTTCGTCTTGAGACATTGAGGTATTTCGGATATATGCTGGAGCTTCCCGAACGCTGCCCATTCGAGCTGGATTCGACGAGAGCTCTCTCTCTCAAATTGGATTTACCTAATTGGACTATATATCCCAGGTAAACATAATGGTCAACAACTTTGATTGTAATGTTCCCAACATTAACTGGAGTGAATGCAACACGGGGCGGCATTGGACAGGACATGACTTTTGTCTTATCCATGTTAATCTTAAGACCCACTCTTTGGCAAGCACTGGTGAGATTTTCGAGCATTATTTTCAGGTCCTCCAAGGTTTCAGCCATAAGAACTAAATCATCGGAAAATCGCAGGTGTGTTAGGTACTCGCTATTGATGTTGATACCGTATCCTTTCGAGCCCAGAAACTTAAAAATATCCTCCAACGCAGCTGTGAACAGTTTCGGAGAGACGACGTCTCCCTGTCTCACACCTCGCTGTAGTTGGATCGAGTTAGAGCTCTGGTTCTGTAACCGGACTGATATGGTGAAATTTTTGTAAAAGTGCCTTAGCATCTCGATGTACCTGTAGTCTATTTGGCACCTCTGGAGAGACTGCAGCAGTGCCGAGGTCTCAATCGAATCAAAGTGGCTAGTTGTACTCTTCGGTCTTCTGTATAACTTGCTGCAGCGTATGATTGTGGTCTATGGTACTATAGCCTCACCGGAATCCAGATTGTTCTGGAGGTTGAAAGTCGTCGAAACTACGAGTGAGAAGATTCGTAATGACCCTTGAAAACAACTTACAGGAGCGAGATGGGTCTCATCACCCTTCTTGAGTCTTATCACCCTTCTTGAAAAACAGCATCACATCGCTTCTGCCTCATCCCTTGGGGGGTTTGCCCTCAAGGATGACAGAGTTGGAAAGTTTCTGATGGACTTGAGTTATCGGCTTTCCACCCGCTCTCAGAAGCTCTGTTATAATCTGTCATCACCCGCCGCCTTGATGTATTCAAGCTTCTTGAGAGCCATTCTAATCTCGTACAGGCTGACGTCCGGGATATCTTCAATATATTCATATATATATGGGCGGATAAGCTTGGCTCCAGGGTGTTTAGCCTTGCTTTCAACAGGTGTTTGCGTGGAATATAACTGTCCATAGAAACTCCCAATCTCCCTCAGGATTTCAGGTGAAATGATGCTACTTTCCTCAGTTTTCACCACGTTAATTGACTTTCTCCGATAGACAAATCTCTCGCGATCACTTTAGAGCCTTTGTTTCGCTCAATGGCCTGTTTAATATGCTTTGGTATCAAATTGGCGAAGGTCCCTCCCCTCGTCAAGGACTTTGATATCTGTCTATTGAACTGCCAATAACGATGGGCATGCGCTGAGCTCTGTAGCTTCATTTCGTGTTTCTGATCTATGAGTGGGAGAGCCTGGCTGGAGAGTTTATTTAATTTTAGACGGCGGGTTTTAAAGTACTTGGACCCTACCGTGCTGACAGTATCCACCACTGTGTTTGAGTAGATTCTCCACATGGTATTCTCAAGGGCTTTGAAGCGGTTTTGGAACTCAAGCTGCTTTCAGCTTGAGTTCCAAAAAACTTGGGGTTTTGAATTTGGGCTGGTATTGGTAGGAGCGTGGGTTTTATCAGTCGCGAACTTTCAAGCTTGACGTCGATATTCAATGTGCTTCTGACCATGCGGTGATCACTTTGAATATGTGGTTCTTCGTCGACATGATAAAATCGATCTCGTTTTTTACTTTACCTGACGGACTGATCCAGGTCTATTTGAAGGAGTTCATCATATAGATGTTCTCCCTCTCCAGGAAGTCTGCCAGCATCGGGCCTTTTTCGTTCCATCTTCGTAATGTTCTTTTTATATAACTAATTAATCGGTACAATTTCTGTGGAACTAATCTAATCACACAGAAATTGCAATTTTTAATTCCGAGTAAACTAAAATCATGTACTTATTCAAATTCAAACCGCGCAAGGACTTATTGTAGGTATATACATATACCTACCTATAAATGGAACGTAAGAACGACGAAACAAAATGAGCATAGAAATTGCTACTTTCGCTCGGACAAAGCTTGCTTGACATGTCTTAATAAAAATATGGGTTAAAAAGTAAAATTTTCTTATTTTCTTGTATGTTACCTAATACTGAACATAAATAAAAATCTTTTTTATGTATTTGTTGAGGATTTTTTTCTGTGAGGTGAATAACTATTATAGTGTGTCAAAGTGATTGTGGACAAGCCACAGAACTAAAAATTCGCCACTTATTGATTTTTCCCATAAAAATTAATTGCTTTATAAATTTAATTCAAGAGTCCTCATTGAGATACGTGAACTTACCTATCTTTAATGTCTAGAAAAAATCATGGTATTACATCTGTAAAGCAGTAATGCGTTTTCAGCCTAGGCGCGTAAAATGTTCGCCTGAGAAATTCACTCATTTGATTGTTTACTTTTGAATCAAAAATAGGTTGATTTCGATCATTTCGAAGATCGTGCCCTTAAATACAGAATCCGGCCCTGTATGTTTACTCCTCGTACGTAGGTGCCAATGCGCCCGCGGCAGGCGCGCGACGCGGTGGCGGGGCGTGGTGTGGCGAGCGTTCTAAAATGATACTTACTGTAAAACGCTAAAGTCCAAATCAGTTTATGTACTTTTAGAAATTTACAAATATCATTAATTTTCGGTGGATTTTAAATATCATGGTGTTATCTAAGCTCAATATTTAAAGTCTACCTAAATTCATAACTGTTCGTTTTTTGCTGCCTGTGTAAAAAGATAAATAAAAATTACCTAATACCCAAATAAAAATAATGTTGGATTTTGAAAAAAAGTTGATTGAAACATTATTTGATGTAGAATATAACCTAAAAAAATCTGCTATTATTATTTTCTTAGAGTACATTGTGCAGTTAGTGAAACAACCGACTTCTTCCTAAAGTATTAGTTTCCCGTTTTATATCTTTATGGATTTCGACTTTGGTGCTTAGATATGGTGAACATAAACACATGTAAACGATAAAATTGGTGATAGCATATTTGCTGTAAAATTGCACCGTTTTCGGGGTATAACTTTTTTTTGATACCTTCCAATGCGAGATTTTGTTGGATTCCAAAATATAGTCTCTTAAAATTATATTTAATGACCGTTTACAAAAATTTGGCCTGTTATTGAATTTTTTACAAAAATATCGGATAGTTCTTGGGGTAAACTAGCTCCGATGGATCTCGATGCGGTCCGGCCAAATGCTGGGGAGCTGTCCAGCCAAATGCACTGATACTGAGCTAGGCAGTCATTAGGAAACTCGTTGAATTTATCCAATACTTCTATGCGTTACAGCCAGCGTTTATTTAATTAATGTGAAGTGAAAGTAAAGATACCCTCGAAACTCGAAAGAAATAGGTACCGTTCCAAATGATTGACTAACAATAAATCCTACTAATATTAGGTACCTTTAAGAAATAATTGCTAGTACAAATTATAACCCCATCGGAGGCATCGGAGCTAGTTGTGAGACGACTTACTTCATTTTCGTCTTCAAAATTGCTTTTTGAATGCTACATACTTAGTGAAAAGAATTTGAGATAAGGTTTGTTTGGAATTGGATTGGATTCTTTTGTTTTTTTAATAATTCAAATATATCTATTTATGAATGTGTTTTGTTTAGTACCTATTAGAATTGTTGCAATAGCGATAGTGTCGATATCGAAGTTAGAAGCATACTAGTGTGAATAGTCCTATCGCACTCGTAGGTATGCTTTCTAACTAACAATGCGGAGGCATTTCATACTTCGTAACAGTGTAATTTCGAACTGGCGTACATCGAGATCATATACTTTAGAACTAACATAAGTCGACATTTCAAACTTCGATATTCAGTAGCGGAGTCATTTGAACTGGAACAATGAACCTTAACTGTGACATTGTTATTATTGTGGAGAAAATAAAGCATATTTTAATGGGACCGGTTTTTTTAAATACTTACTTTTGCCAGTAGAATGCCTTATTCTTTGGCAGGGAGCATCTAGTTTGTACACATTATGAGTCATTCACCCCGAATTCCGCCTTAAAGCGCGGAGCATACGCGCGTCGTCGGTAACGTATCAATACGTCTTTAATAAATAATCAGTAGTGAGGGAAGGATCTAAGTGCGGGACATTAACAAGGGTCCGACTCCAATTTTCGTGCTGTCCGCGTTGATATATTGAGGGCCGAATCGCGACGCTCACGACAAAACTAATTTATTTTTTCACTAGATATGCGCCCGCAACACAATAATTACTTTAGATAGACTTCTACCGAAAGAATTATTTTGGAAAAAGCTACCAGAAGTAGAACGAACGAACGAAGAACCTTCGACGGCTCTTTCAATTAATGTTTGAGGCTGTCTGAAACCTCGCCGTGAACTTTAAACGCAATACTAAAATAGCAGGTGGTGGGTACCTACCTATATTACCTATTGGTTGTTAGTGTTACATTACAATAATTTTTTTCGAGAAATTATACTATGAGGTACGAACTTCGACTTCGATCAATAATACCACTAGATAACCGGAGCGTCAAAAACGGCCGAGCGAATAAGAGCGCACTTCAAAGGTGCGCTCTATCTAATTCTAAGCTTATTTCACATCGATTCCTGTATGACGTAAGATCGTAACAGTCGCAACCTTTTTCTCCGTTTAAAAACAATCACATTCGGTGCCATAATGGCGTTGTTTTAGTTCGTTGGTATATTACTAGCTTTCCGTCCGCGGCTTCGCCTGCGTGGAATACACGACGTTATCCCGCGGGAACGTGATATTTTTCCGAGATAATAAGTAGCCTTTGTTCCTGTCCAGGCTACAAAGTGTCTATGTCCAAAATTTCACCCAAATCCGGTCAGCCGTTTTGGCGTGATTGAGTAACAAACATCCAAACATCTAAACTTTCACATTTACAATTCTACTTGTATTGTATAATTTCCTTAGTAAAAGCGCACATAGGTGATATTTTAGATGTAAATAGAATGCGCGCTGCATGCCGCGTCTACACGTATTTCTCAGTCTACGAGAGTGCCGTGGCCGGAGTCTTACCGATCCCAGCACCCCCTCGCTTGTGTAAGCAACGGCCATCGACGATATATTTTTTACCTATGCTATATCCTTAAATATTATAACTAGGAAGTAGGGAAGGACGTTAGTACTATTATATATTCTGTGGGATAAAATAGGATAGGCGTCATAATAGTGTTATTTGTTGATGTTGATCGAATACTACGAGTCTTAAAAATTAAAGCATAAAAATCATATTTGGCTACCTTGTATGGAACCCTATACCATCCTAAACCTAATTACTCGTAATTTATCTACCTAGGTAGGTATGTAGGCAAGATTCTTTCTAATTATCTACTTCGCGGGCTTTATTTTAGGCATTTAGAGAATCAAATGTAATTTGATTGAGTCCCTCTGATTTGTGTCCCACGTATTTTTACATATCCCTTGTGAGTTATTTAAAATTCCGCGTTCAAATCACTACCAGGTTATCAAACAAAATTCATAAATTTAGCGAGCTTTATATGACGAACACACCTAAAAAGTCTTGTGAACTGTAGGTATACCTACCTAGGTATCTGTCGCAAACGGCTTCGCAACGTCTGCGATTAAAGCACTTAAATAAAAGGGAACTGGGTTCAATCATAGAAAATTGGTAATTAAATTATCACTCGGTTAACAGATACAATAACTATCTTGTATGTAGTACAGCCCAGAACTCTTATAAGACGGAAAACTCTTAATACCATATCATCTACTCTTAACGATGATAATGGTGGGACCTCTCGTCCCCGAGAACGACCTCCAAACCTCCCCTTCTCTAGCCATTCCCTGACCACCAACACTCTATTTGTTGCTCTAGGCAGTACTACATTGCACAGACATTTCATACAAAACATAATCGTAATACTCACAAGAGTTTTTTCTTTTTGTATATATGTTCTTTAATGAAATCACCACTCACTTGTTTTTACCTGTGGCTCCCTCTTCTCTTTCCGGCGCCGTGCTACCAACCTTCTCTGTCTGTGGTTGCCCACAGACACCCTCTTTAATAATTCGCGGACGGAATTAATGCGTTCGCGACACTCCCAACGGCTAGACAAAAATAAATAAAAACAAACTCTTTGAATATTTAAAGGTATTATGAAAATCAAATCATAGTATGATTATTTCCTTTCGTTTTTAGTTTATACATACCTAGTAAGCATTTATCCAAGCTCTGGTGTGTTCATCTCTATTGGCAGGTATCATATTTACACAATATATTTACAGAAATATAAAAAAAAAACAAAATCGATTATTCTTGTAAGGTACATTGTATGAAGATAAGTTGGACTAACTCTTTGGTCCAACTACTTATCTTCTCTCTTGCTCTCTGGGCAGCAGCACGACCAACTTTCTCAGTATCTACAGGTATGTCATTGGGTTTTTCAACTTCTGGTAATTGCAATTCTGAAGGTTTCTCAGTCATTTCAGATGGTATGGGTATGTCAGTGGATTCATGGTTGATATCAATGGATTCTTCGATTTCTAAAGGGTACAAGTGACCTATAGATCTTGTGTATTCTTTCTCTCCCACTCTAATTGTAGCAACTCTCACTTCACCGTCTCTTCCTTTATGTAATGTTGCCACAGTACCTACTTTCCACAGGGCTCTGTTATTTGAATCACCTTTAATTTGTACTACATCTCCTACTTTGGGTATTTGTTTACTAGTTATTCTTGGCTGTTTGTGTTCGATATCTTTCCTTTCTTTCAAAGTCATCAAATACTGATTGATAAACATTTTGCGGAATTCTTCCAACATTCGTTGTCCTTTCTTCCAACCATCAATCAGCATCTGTTTTGTCGCAGTGTCTCCTAGACATAAGTAAGGCTCATCAGAGGGTTGTATTAAGCAAAATTCAGTTCTTAAAAAATCATTAGGTTTCAAAATGTGTTCTGGTTCAGATCCAACATAAGTTAATGGTCTCGTATTAAGAACAGTCTCTATTTCCTTACTGATAGTTTGCAATTGTGTATCATTTAGTTGTCGTATATCTAATGTTCTTTTGAGACACCTTTTTACTAAGCTTACTAATCTCTCGTATAGTCCTCCATGCCAAGGAGCAAGCTCTGGTGTAAATTTCCATTTCAAATTGTTCTCTACGCAGTAGGGTCCAGTC
Organism: Crambus lathoniellus; assembly: GCA_949710035.1. Taxonomy (NCBI): domain Eukaryota; kingdom Metazoa; phylum Arthropoda; class Insecta; order Lepidoptera; family Crambidae; genus Crambus; species Crambus lathoniellus. Next base: position 14,481,828 of record OX453306.1, read on the forward strand.
ATTAAATCAGCAGTTAGTTTGAACTGGGCTGCGTTGTCTGACAAGAAAAGCTGTGGAAGTCCTCTCTGTGATGCAAATCTTCTTAAAGCAAGTGTACATTCCTCTGCAGAAAGGTCTTTTACGACCTCTAAGTGGATAGCGCGAACTGCAAGACAAGTGTAAATGCAGATCCATCGTTTCTCTTGTTGACCTTGTTCATTGATTATTAATATTGGTCCTAGATAGTCTAGTCCTGTGAAGGTAAAAGGTGAAGAATACTTAACTCTTTCTTCAGGTAATTCAGGCATGCATGGTAAGCGATAAGGTCCTCCTCCATGTTTCTTACATTCAAAGCATTTTTTCAAAGTCTTTTGCACTCCACTTCTGCCCTGGGGAATCCAGTATTTAACTCTGACTAGGGACAATGTGTGGCTGACTCCTACATGATAATTTTCTTTATGGGTTTTCATTATTATTTCTTCAGTAAGTGGAGAATCTTTCGGTAGCAGGATCGGGTATTTTGTATCGTATGGTACTTCAGCAATAACAACTCTACTTTTACACCTTAAAATTCCGTTCTCATCTTTAAATGTTCCTAAACATCTTCCTAAGTCTGTTACTTGATTTCTGTATTCTCTTGGATAATGTAGCTCTTGTTCTCTTTTTATCTTTTCTTCAACAGTCTCTACTCTTTTGCTGCCTGTGTTGTTTTCATTTCTCTGGTTTGACTCATCATAATCTGAAAGACCCTCCGAAGCACAAGAAGCATGTGTAATAGCCCAATTATTTTGATAATCACTATTTTTCTTTAAGAAGTGAGGTCCATCAAACCACATTTCTTTCTTTTCTTTATTGAAACTGGTAATTCTTGTTGCTATATCAGCAGGATTTTGAGTTGTACTCACATACAAAATGTTTGTAGTAGATCTTTTCTTGATTTCTGTCACTCGTCGCGAAATAAAAGGTAATAATAGTTTTTCAGAGTTCAACCATCTAATTACCACTTGACTATCCGTCCACAAGTACTCTTTTGTGATAGGTACTTCTATGTTTTGTCGAACATAGGCTAGAAGCCGAATGCCCACCAATGTTGCCAATAATTCGAGTTTTGGGATTTGCAAATTGTCTTGATCTTTGATAGGCGTGAGTTTAGATTTTGACATGAGAAGTTTTATCTTAATTTCTGACTCGCTATATGACTTCAGATACACTGCAGCTGCGTAAGCGTCCTTGGAGGCATCAGCAAAGCAATGAAGTTCGCTTTCTACATCATCTCCATTGACGCCCACATATCTGTCTAATTTTACATTTTTTATTTCTTCTAGGTTCTTGCAGATTCCTAACCATTCTTCTTCAAGATCAGCGCTCAACTTGGTATCCCACTTAACTTTAAGTTTCCATAAATTTTGTAAAAACAACTTGGCAGGTAGCAGTAGTGGAGTGATAAACCCGCAGGGATCATAAACAGAAGCTATTTCTTTGAGCACTTTTCTCTTGGTGATACTGCTTGGATTCGCAACGTCGTGTGATTTGATGGCTAATGTGTCGTTCATTGTGTCCCATATCAGTCCCAATACTTTAGTGATGCTTGCATCTTCTCGTAGTTCTTGTGGTATTCGTTGAAGAAACTGTTCATCATTAGAATTCCATTGGCGGAGTCGCATGGATACTTGTTTCAATTTATCAAATAACTTTTCAAATTTAGCCATCGCTTCCTTTGTATCATTAGATCCAAGAATAAGATTATCGACATATATGTTGTTCGCTGACTTTTGCAACTCATTGTCATTACTACAGAGTAAATGAAACTTTATGGTAGCATTCAACAGAAAAGGACTGGATATTACTCCAAAAGGAACTCTACAAAATCTATAGCAAACAAGGTTTTCTTTACAAACGCTCTTAGTTATGTCCTTGATCCACAAAAAGCGTGTTACATCACGATCTTCATCTTGTAGTCCTAGTTGAAGAAACGCCTTCTCTATGTCTGCAGTTATGCCAACCTTATATTGTCTGAATTTTAAAAGAAGTGAGACCAAGTCTTCCAGTAGTAAAGGTCCTTTATACATGCACTCGTTTAAACTTGATAGATCTTCCCTTGCTTTTGATGAGGCATCATAGACAATTCTTATAGAAGTTGAGCTATCTTTTTTCAGCACGCAGTGGTGAGGAAGGTAATGTACAGGATGAGATACTTGTGCCAAAAATTCATCAACCTTTTCTATTATGCCCAAATTATCTTGCTCTTGTATAATATTATCGTACTTCATTAACATTTCTTCTTTTAATCTCTTAACTAAACTTGTTAATCGCCCCAAAGCTAGACCATAGTTAGTAGGTAGGTGTGGGGGATACTGGGTCCATGGCCACTTTACTTGGTATCTATTATTTTCATATGTGACAGTTTCATTGAAATGTTGTACTGCTTCTTCTTCGTTGGTGGTCTTAGGACAATCTCTGATGCCAATAGACTCCAGTTCCCACATTTGACTGACATCGGTTTCTTTAATAGGTAGATCTGGTTGTATGAATCCAAGGTTATCAGGTAAATAGGTTTGCAAATATGTACCAACACTCAACAAATGTTCTTCATCAATATTAAGACGACCACTACATACCCATCCAAAATCGGTTTCTATAATGCTAAAGTCTTCTGAAATTTGTTTTCTATTTTCTTTTACAAATGAAATATAATAGTCATTACCAATCAGAATGCTGACCTCACTGCCCATGGAGCCATCATCAGCAGGTCTTACTTTGACTCTGCTTGCTTCTCTGAAATCAAAATATGGTATTTCATGAGCAATGAAAGGTACAATGTTCAACTCTATTTCTCTGATGCAATGTGGGCCACAGATCAGCTCAACTTTTACTCTAGGACTCTTTAAATTTCTGGGCTTGTTTTGTCCAAAAGTATATACCATCAGTTGGTCGCTGTTTATAATCTTAGGATTTAATAACTTTGCAAATGAATTTGAAATGTAAGATCTTTGGCTTCCTGTATCAAGGAGAAGTCTGCATTTGTGTGATTTACCAGAAGTATCTTTGACATAAGCTATAGCAGTTTGTAATATAGACATACCTTTATTATTGTTTATCTTAAAAAGAGAAGTCTTCTTCCTATTAGAGCACAGGGCCCTGTTGTGCTTTCCTTTACAATGAAAACATTTCTTTTCACTCGTACATTTATCGGACAAATGATCAGATTTGAAACAAAGGAAACATCTTCCCTTTATTTTAGTTTTTCTCTCTTCCACTGAAGAAACTTGCTTACAGGCATCATTAAAATGTGCACCACTACAAAAAATACATCCTAATAATCTTCTCTTTGAGTTTTCTGAGTGTTGCATGGGTAGCTTTCTTTTAAAAGCTCTTTTAGTAGTTTGAGTACTGGAAAACGAGGCTGTACTAAAAAACATGTTCTTGTTTGTGGACACCCTTGCAGAACAACTATGCTCCAATAGTTTCCTCAAGTTTTCAACAGATTGTTCCTCTATTTTAACTTTGCATTTAATTTCAAATATTAAATCATCCGGGAATTTGCTAACTATCACACTCCGTAGGTTATTATGATTTGTATCTTCACCCAAAGCTTTTAATATTCTAAGGTGCTTTTCTATTTCATTGTATGTGTTCATACAATCCTCGTTGGTGCAAGCCCTTTTTATACTGTATAGTGCTTCGTAGTGAGCATCAATGACCGCTCCAGGTTTTCCAAATCTTTCCTTTAGAATATTTACGGCAACTTCATAATTTTCAGATGTAATATCCAAACCTTCTATTGTTTGAAGTGCTTCATCTTTTATGGAAGCTAGTAAATAAGTGAGCTTATCCGTTTTTGCTAAGTTTTGTCGGTCTACACTGGTTTGAAAACGGTCCCAGAATTCATTCCATTTAGTTATGTCTCCTTTAAAAGTAGGTAATGATAATTTGGGCAGTTTTGAAGTCAATGGCTGAGTAGGTGTACCCGCACAAGGTAATTTAGAATTATAAATCTGTAATGCTTCTATTTGAACAAGTGTGTACTTTGTTACTTCCTCTGCTGTCATATCTTTCATATATATGTGTGTTTCATTAATAAATAAGTCAATTAAAGATTTAAAGTTAGAAATAACTGTTGGTTTGTTTAGAATCTCCTTCATTAAACTTAGCAAGTTGTCTTTTAATACCTCTAGTCGAATTTTCCAAGCTGGAGACGTTGACGTCGACAAAGTACTCTGTGTCGTCGACTCATCAGACGTTCCTGCCGGTGGGTTATTTTGTTCGTTCATGCTTGATTTGTTTATTCCACCAATTTTAACCATCACTGAAAATATCATGAAATACCGTCATAAACCGTTCAATAAAAGGGGCAGACAAGTAAAGAGCAGACAAATAAAAAAGGGGAACACGCTAAAAAGGTGTTCGTCTTTTCAGAGATAAAAGTAACCAGGTTCCACCTTTAGCGTGATTTGCCTACAACAAAATGTTTATTTTTGTCGTTTTAAAATGGTTTTTGGTGCAATGGGTTGGCAGAAAGAATGATATAAGTAAAATTTTCATCATGTATTTTTCAATCATGATGGACGCCATTATTCACTTTAAAAATTAACAATAAAAACTCAACTTACCAAGTACTATATTGATTAAAATATCAATACAATAATGTACACTTTCAATCTCAACACTCCTGGATAATTTTCACAAAGCAACACATGTAAATTATCACTTGAAAACTTATTTTACGCGGAAACATGGATGATAAAGTTTCAAATTTTTTACAAGAGAAAAATCAAACAACAAGTAGTTACATGTCAGTTTCATTCATTCTAGAATGAAATTCGTTTGTTGGTAGCCCTGTTGGAATCTATAGAGAAGTGCGCGTACAGTATGTCGATATCGATATCATTTATCGATATAATACTCAAACTTGGGAAAATAAAACAATTTATTATAAATCTGTATTCTATCCAAGTTTATTACGTTGACATGCAAATATAATTGCACACATTCTTATGCATCAATTTAGTCTCTTGATTGTCACTCTTTTAGACAAGTCTATAAATCATCACTCTTCAGCCGTAAATACAAAATAATTATATAAATTAAAACTCTTAACCTTTTCTTTCTCTAGCTAGATGCTTCAACATCAGCAACTCTTCAATCTCTTACAGACTCTTTTACTCTTATTCTTATGTAACATATCTTACAAAATCTTTTAGTCTTACTCTTAGATAACAGTTTGCTCTTAGTCTATGAAAGTTAATATGATGGCCATCACAAATCTCTACAGGTTTCTCTAGTTTTATGACAAATCTCTACTCTTGAATGTACAAAAATTGTACATACTTCTATTTCCTCGTCCTGGCAAGACAGGTCGCACGGAATATGACAAAATGACAACTGTCTCTATCGATAATAAATAAATAAATTAAGGGACAGCTCTAGCGTGAACGAATGGCACACTCTTTAACATTCGTTCATACCTGTTCTATGGTTCTCTGTATGAACCAAACAATAGATATAACAACTTTTATTATTACAAACAAAATATCTGAATTCTACAAATTCCAAAATAAATTAAAAATCAATATAATATTCATCCCAGCACCTCCACCATGTCGCAAACGGCTTCGCAACGTCTGCGATTAAAGCACTTAAATAAAAGGGAACTGGGTTCAATCATAGAAAATTGGTAATTAAATTATCACTCGGTTAACAGATACAATAACTATCTTGTATGTAGTACAGCCCAGAACTCTTATAAGACGGAAAACTCTTAATACCATATCATCTACTCTTAACGATGATAATGGTGGGACCTCTCGTCCCCGAGAACGACCTCCAAACCTCCCCTTCTCTAGCCATTCCCTGACCACCAACACTCTATTTGTTGCTCTAGGCAGTACTACATTGCACAGACATTTCATACAAAACATAATCGTAATACTCACAAGAGTTTTTTCTTTTTGTATATATGTTCTTTAATGAAATCACCACTCACTTGTTTTTACCTGTGGCTCCCTCTTCTCTTTCCGGCGCCGTGCTACCAACCTTCTCTGTCTGTGGTTGCCCACAGACACCCTCTTTAATAATTCGCGGACGGAATTAATGCGTTCGCGACAGTATCTAAGGAACCTTTAATCAAGAATTTACGAATAAATATGGATCTCTCGGAACAATCCCTATGAAAGTAATTCTGATAATCTCTTTAGAATTATATGGAGCGCAAGTATAAAAAAGTCGTTTTTAAAAAAGGTAAGGAGTAAAAATAACGTAAAAACTTTTCCGTCGCTCAGAGCCCCGCCATGCGAACCCGGGCTACGTTTTAAAAATTCAGTATGTACCCAGTACCTACCAACCCGCTACGCTTGCATTTTTCGAGAGTACTAAAGTCTGCTTCGTTTATATTAAAGACCTCTATCTATTCGTTTTATCCGCCACGAAATATGCTTTCACTCTCGTAGGCTCTTCATTCCGCCTAAGACCTTACAGTTCTGCTTTATGCTACACATCGCTTAGCGCAAAATGGAAAGCACGCTTGCCTTCTGGTGGGTTTATTAATGTTACCTACTGTAACGAGTTTCCTAGTGACAATAATAAAATTCTATCTCCCTTTCCTTGTAATTGGTTGGAGTCTACTATCTAGGTCACTATAATATTTAGTCAAAATAAATAAATAAATATTGGACACCATCACATATATTGTTCCAATACCAAGGTATAGTAGCATACGCACTAGTATTATGGAAATTGCAAACAAAACATTAAAAAATACAGCTGTCACTCATTATAAAACACTAACACCCGTTTGCACTAAACGGTCATTCTCAGGATTAGAGGTTCTTCGCATAATTACCGTAACCATTTTTATTTCTCGCTAATTTCTCTTAAACACATTAAAATATGAAACACATTAAAGATACGAAATTAGTATTTAAAGAGGCATTAGATTATTAAAAACGGTTTTCAAGTTATTGAGATTTAAAAATGTAATGAGTACGGTAATTAGATAAGTCAAATACTTAATGTAACGGTAATTAGAAAAGATCAATAAATCTATGTAAAATTAAGAAATTAAATAATATTATGCATCTAATGACACAACACATATAGGAAAAATGTGATAGTAAAAATAAGTAAGGCGGGATTCGAAGCCGCTATACTTACTATACTTACAGAATTGCATTGTGAATGCATAAAAATTATTTGAAATCTCGATACAAATTATATAAATAATAATTGTTCAAGTATATGGCATTACAAATGAGCAATTCTCATAAAAAAAATATCATTTTTGTTTGTAATTTTTATTGTTTTTGTGTTAAATCGGTTATAATGATCGATTTTAAACAAAAATTTTAACACATCTTAGATTTCTGCGCGAACTGTTCATATAAGTAAATAAAACACTTTCACGACGTTTTGGCAAGGTGTCGAAACGTTGGATAAACCAAAAAACCAATAAAAACAACTAAAAATTTAACCAAGTTGTTGAATAAATCACGTGAAAAAATACGTGAAAGTGTTTTATATATAAAAAATTATAAAAACAGTCCCAAAAGTAACAAAATTGTTTTGTACTTAATTGCCTTGCTTTCGTAATAAAAAGAAACATGGGCTTCTACCAAGTTTTTTTCAGACAGATTCGTTATATTTTAAATTTATTTACAGACTACTGACAAAGATAGTCTACTTTTTTTTCAAGGTGGTTTTTACAAAAGAATTTCCTGAAAATACTATTTTAGTGTATTTTTTTGAGCGCAGCGAGTATGCCAAATCACTTAAACGACTTGGTGGTGGTGGTGTCAAAGTTTCAATAGGTTTTCTTAAGGCCTCTACACACCAAACCCGCCGGCCCGCCGGCTTTACCCGACGGTTGCTTTGCGACGATTATACATGTAAACAAGCCCGGTGGCGTAACCCGCCGGGCTGAAGTGAATCTAGATCTACGACCACTTGTCCCTAAATTTTCCTTTTCCTTTTGTCTTGTATAGTAATCTCTGCAATTTTCCCTTTTCCATTTTTGAGTCTTCTTCCTCCTGCCTAGGAGTTTCTTATCTCTTTTTTCTTTTATTGTAACTTTTTTTCTCTTTTTCCTCTGATTGTTGGTACAAAACAGGGTAATTTTTATTTTATCTCGACGTTTTCGTGCTGCGAGCCTTCAAATCTTTTCTATTTCTCCTTGGTTTTCTTTGGTTATCCCATCCTACAAAATTAAAATCAATAATCAGTAGAAAACATCGATCTCTAGCAAGGTTTGAATTAAAGGAACGAATTAATTTTATTTAAACAAAAACCTGCCTAAATAAGCATAAATCAAATAATTATATAATATTTCACGATATTATTATATTACTATGTGGAAATCGTTACTAATATTGTATCGAACGCTTGTTTTTCTATTTGTTTGACGTTACAGCTAAACCACTGAACCGATTTTAATGAAATTTGGTATATAGATAACTTGAACTCTAGAGAAGAACAATGTTACTTTCTATTCTTGGAATTCAAGGTCACCCAACGAGCAATGGAGAGAGCGATGCTTGGTATTTCCCTGCTTGATCGAATCAGAAATGATAAGATCCGCAGGAGAACTAAAACGACCGACATCGGTCGAAGGATTGCTCAGTTGAAGTGGCAGTAGGCGGAACACAGCGTGGAGAACCGATGGCCGTTGGGGCAGAAAGGCTTTCGGATGGCGACCGCGAACCGGACGACGTTCCGTGGGCAAGCCCCCTACAAGGTAGACCGACGATCTGGTCGAGGTCGCGGGAAGCCACTGGATGCGGGCAGCGCAGGACCGATCGTTGTGGAGATCTTTGGGGGAAGCCTATGCCCAGCAGTGGGCGTCGTACGGCTGAAATGATGATGATGATGATTCTTGGAAAACCTCTGGTTTTATTGTCTGGGTTTATTTCGGGCATAACTAGTGGGCAATAATTTCATACAACGGTAATTAGAAACATATGGTAATTAGTATACGGTAAATAGAAAAACACAGATTTTCTTAAATATTTCTAAAACCTACAGAGTATGCAAATATTAGTTTACTACAATGTATGGATGTCAAAGTATTGTCTCTATTTAAAAAGCAACTGGGAACTAAGCTTAACCAATCTAGTATAAAAATAAGTAAACGGCAATTAGAAAAGTTTTAAACCAAGGATACGGTAATTATACACTTACGTGTTTCATTGGTGATAAACCTACATAACAGAAGTGCACCTGCTGATGGGCCGCGACACGAACTGAGGGGCTCTCGGCACGTACAGTAGTGATGTGCCAAATATTGTTATTCAGGGATGTGCGTCCAGGAATAGAAAACGTCACGGTAATTATAACTTTAGATCGGACATGCGGTTATTATTTGATAATTATTTACATAATGATTCTATTGAATGGATATTTTGTTATGTGATACACAGTACCCTATACTGTTTAAAATGTTGAATGAAGCAAATGAATTCCGTCCGTTATGAAAATTAATGACAAGTTTTTACATTAAGTTGGTTTGCGGACGCGTCACGGTGATTAGAGAACAGAGGTTTATGAAATTAATTTAGCAAGACAACTATTTAACAGAGGCCATTGTTTTTGTTTACAGCTAAATACGGACGCTTACTAATATATAAAAAATTTAAAGCTCTTGAATTTTTACAATATTACGGATATATTAGCCCGGACACGTAAAAACAGTCTATTCGGAGAATGGCCGTAAACTTAAAAATCGCCTAAGTCTTTTCCTAGCTAACTTAAGACATTCTTGACTAAAAATTGCTTTGCACTAACCTTAGGACATTCTTAAATGCACTTTTGGCTATTCTTAACTTACGGGCCCAATATCGAGCTATATCAGTGATTATTGTCTGTGGCATTGTGAGCAAAGAGTAGTGCGACAAGCTTTTCTGTTCCGGTGATTATCTTTGGAACTAAAACAGTTTTCATACGACAGTCCATTTTGACAGCTAATTTCGTATTGCAAGTGACTCCTGTGTCACGGCTGTCACCGGAACAGAAAAGCTTGTGGCTTTTGTATTCTTGTTTGATAGATAGAGACACAACACATGTGACATACGTCATTCCTCATTTATTTAAAAAAACATTACAGATCGACAATCTTTTCTGTTCCCATGACAGCGGCGCTTATGTTTAGCAGCAAATCATGAAAGTATTAGCAAAATGACATTAAAAACAAAACTCGTTAGTTCTAGTTTTGGCCACCGGAACAGAAAAGGTTGTGCACAGTATTTATGTTTTTCCTGACAGTTGAGCTCAGTTGACTTTTTCTTTTCTCGGTGAATTACTCCTACCAAATAAAATAGACAACGCCTTAGCTTTTGTCTCCTTTTAACTTACGAAGGAATCAATGAGAAGTTTCAACCAAAAAAATATCCAGTGACCTACTTTACCCAAAGATATTATAATATAACAAGATTGCGCACTCATGAGCTACAGCCGAGCCGAGCGAGATAGCCCTATTATGGTACATGACATGGACACATACACATATGAATCACTAATTGCAAAAAGGGCACATTTCATACTTTCGGCCAAAAATGATTTTTTGACGTTATTAACTTCTCCAAGGTTTTATCTACGTTCTCTGCAAAAACGGCACATTTACTCTGTATATTTTCCGAGTTATGTGGGTGCCATCTTCACTGTTTATCGCAAAAAGGGCATGCAAGCATTCACACGTGCCCTTTTTGCTCAAATTTGTAAGTTTGCCATACTAAACTAGCTGCTTTATTACGGGTGTGTATGGCCGGTCGGTTTATGTCTCCAAAGATAAAAATCGGCCAAGTGCGAGTTGGACTCGCCCATGAAGGGTTCCGTACCCACTTACCACCAAAATACCACTATCATTTTTCGTCAGCAAAAATTTACTTTGTTTTCCATAGTGTTTGTATGAACGACAAACTTACATTTGCGGTTTTTGAAAATGTGTTATATCTCAGAAACTGCTTTTTATATATTGTTCAAACCAATTTTCGTTGAAAGTTTTTATTAAGATCTACAACATATATTTTTTCTAGATTTTTCACTCTTTTACTTTAAAAGTTAGAGGGGGGGGACACACATTTCACCACTTTGGAAGTGTATATCTTTTAAAATATTGACTTTAATAAAAAATTATGAATGAAACCTAAATATCATTTTTAAATACCTATCTAAAGACACCTCACACTAATATGTTTATTGAAAATATTTTTTTTTCGTTTTAGTTCCATGTATGGGGAGCCCCCCTTAATTTTTTTATTTTTATTTTTTTTCTATAAAAATCCTAAAGCGGTTCACAGAATATATCTACCCACCAAGTTTCAAGTCTGTCGTCGTAATAGTTTTCGAATAAAGTAGCTGTGACATACGGACGGACGGACGGACGGACGGACAGACAGACAGACAGACAGACAGACAGACAGACAGACAGACAGACAGACAGACAGACAGACAGACAGACAGACAGACATGACGAAACTATAAGGGTTCCGTTTTTTGCCATTTGGCTACGGAACCGTAAAAAGTATAACATCTTGTCTATGGTAATATCTTAGTTCTGTCAATGTCTAAATTACGTCAGTAGGACTTTTATTTACCGCTTTTTTCATGGTTAAAAATATTATTAATATTAAAATATTAAAATATTGTTAAAATTTAAATATTAAAAATATTATTAAAAATATTATTCTAATAAATATTATTATTTCTTTCATAAATAAATTGTTTGAATTTACTGAGTTAAGTGTAAAAAGGGCTCATGTGTGCAGTTTTTTGCATAAGGGGCACAAGTCCATGAATTTTAACAGTCAATAAATTGTAGATTGTAACAGTACATACCTTTATTTGTGACACAATAGATTCATAAAAAGTATATAAATATATAGGAAAACAAAACGACAGTAAAAATAATATTCTACATAAAGATATTCAATATTTTTTAGTTTCTGAACAGTTTACATTCCTGCAAGTGTGCCCTTTTTGCAATTAGTGATTCATATGCTTTATAAGCATACAATACTTACTTTTGAACCGACTTCAAAAAAGGAGGTTGTCAGTTTGACCTGTATGTAGGTACTTATATGTAATGTGTCTGTATTTCTGATAGGCGTATTTTGCTAAAATGAAATAAAAAGTCCACGTACAGTAATGAAAATCTGTTTATTAATTAGACTATACATTGCTAAACAAAATTGTCTTTCGGATCTTTTGACGCATGGAGGCTTTGTGTCCAATTAATTTTAAAGATTCGTTTTTTGCGTACCTACCTACTTTTTTAACCTTAAATTAAAATACAGATTTTATAATACATTTAATAAGTTCTGTTTCATGCCTATTTTCTAATAAAGTTCTTCTTCTTTTTCTTCTTCTGCTGAGTATTGTGTAATTTTTTCAGGTATGACGTTAAGCCAACCTTTTTTAATTTCTTCATCTTTAGGAAATCTGAAACAATGAAAATTAATGTTTGGGTTAAGCAAGAAAGTAAATTCCAGTCTATAGATTACAAACGAAATGGACATCCTACTATACGCAAGAATAAAACTTTGGCTAAATACTTACCTATGAAAAGATACACCGCTACGTTTATATGATGCGCTTTTGCATCCTTTCACACATCAAGTGAGAACCATTTTTATTGATTTAAACGTAATTTTAAAATGATAATTAAGATCCACACACTACATTACAAACATAAATTAATTTGCCGTCGCCATCGCCATATTGATGATGTTTTTATTTTTATTAAAATTGTCCAGACGCAAAGTGTTGCAAATTTATTATAATTAAAACTACCATAACACCGACTCTTACATTAAACAAGTAGTTTTTCATGGTTTTAAATAATACAAATGATATAGACTTTATTATTATCAGCTTAACATTCCTTTTAATTAATTAATATTTTGAAAATTCTCGAGAACAGGAAATATGAATTTGAATTAAGTTCTACTACAACCAAAAATATTTCATGGTGGCAGCCCAGTAGACAGGGATGCAATCCTATTTAGGAGCCTCTCGCTCGGCTCGTTTTTCCGTTTATCGTAATGTCATACGAAAATAAACCTTATTGTAACTGCATAGAATCGAATTGACATTGCTTTTATTTTCATAGTGCACAATCTTGTTATATTATAATATCTTTGACTTTACCTCGCCAGGTTTAAAATCCATAAACAATGAGCGATTTTCTGAGAGGCCATTTAAAAAAAAAAGCTTCCAATTGCTTCACTAGATGGCGTTGAATAAGTATGTACATGTCTATGGTATATTTTGGTATGAAACATATTTAAATTAATTAGTTTTTAAAAACCCAAAGGAAACTGATAATATATTAAATAAGTACTACTGTGAGGAACAGAAACGAAATAGGTAAATTTAAAGATTTAGGTAAATAAATAACATCTGTCTGACGTTCCGTTTTACGTAAAAAAGTCGCGTCAAAGTAAAATTTATAACGTTCCGTTCCTTCTAACTGCATAGGTGGGACAGCGCCATCTAGTGACTGAGCTTTCAGAAAATCGCCCAAGCGATTTTCTGAGAGGCCATTTAAAAAAAAAAGCTTCCAATTGCTTCACTAGATGGCGTTGAATAAGTATGTACATGTCTATGGTATATTTTGGCATGAAACATATTTAAATTAATTACTTTTTAACAACCCAAAGGAAACTAATAATATATTAAATAAGTACTACTGTGAGGAACAGAAACGAAATAGGTAAATTTAAAGATTTAGGTAAATAAATAACATCTGTCTGACGTTCCGTTTTACGTAAAAAAGTCGCGTCAAAGTAAAATTTATAACGTTCCGTTCCTTCTAACTGCATAGGTGGGACAGCGCCATCTAGTGACTGAGCTTTCAGAAAATCGCCCATTTTATAAAGAAAATAGCCGCTATCGGTTTTTTGTTTTGTGACGTCGGGTATAACCATGAAGCTCGACTTAATACTGAGGTAACTGGAGAGTGCAGTACGAACAATTTTTTGAATACCACAAATAACACAGTGGCTGTCTTCCGTCTCACCTACACTTTAAAAAAATACGTATGGTCATATGCATGAAGTTCGACTTAATACTGAGGTAACTGGAGCGTGCAGTACGAACAATTTTTTGAATACCACAAATAACACAGTGGCTGTCTTCCGTCTCACCTACACTTTAAAAAAATACGTATGGTCATATGAGACAGCTGACAGCCACTACATACATAAATGTCAAATTTGGTGGCGACACTTTTTTATTCAGGGTGAGAGCTCCAGTTACCTCAGAGTATTAAGTCAAACTTCATGGTCATATGAGACAGCTGACAGCCACTACATACATAAATGTCAAATTTGATGGCGACACTTTTTTATTCAGGGTGAGAGCTCCAGTTACCTCAGAGTATTAAGTCAAACTTCAAGGGTATAACGATAACTAGCTAGCAACGTTCAACAGAACAAAGCAGCAAAAATCTAAATCTCAAACAAAGATATTATCCTTTCAACACAGCCGTCTCTATCGTCTTCTACAAGCCATGCTATGATACGGAACGGCAACATTGCTGTGAACCGGTTTACTCCTCTGAGTACGTAATCCTATGGAGGTGGCATACCTACGAAAAAGTGAGGTGTAACTAAGTCACAATGTAAGAAAACCTTGGAATTCAATTTTAAACTACTTCTAATTATCGTATTAATCGGTCCGTCAAAATCGGTCCAGCCGTTTCAGAGATTAACCGGAACAAACAGAGAGACAGACAAAAATTGTAAAACATGTCATTTTGGTATATGTACCGTATATTTAATCATATGCACGTAGTAAAAAGCGGTTATTTAATGTTACAAACAGACACTCCAAATTTATTTATTTGTATAGATGTATAGAAGATATGCCATCTCCATAGGATTCAGTACCTACTCGAGGTTCACTCGCTGTTTACCTGTCAAACGGTGCAAACAGTGTCAAATCGGTTCACTTAAAACTTTATGCGCATGGCTTGTAGAAGACGATAGAGATGGCTGTGCTTTCAAGCATCGCGATTTAAAATTATTACCTACTAGCTGACCCAGCGCGACTTCGTTCCCGTGGCCCTACCCCCTACTCCACCCTACCCTACCCGTGCTCTATCCCTACCCTAGCCCTACCCTACCCCTACCCTGCCCCTACCCTGCCCCTACCCTACCCCTACCCTACCCTACCCCTACCCTACCCCTACCCTACCCCTACCCTACCCTACCCCTACCCTACCCCTACCCTACCCTACCCCTACCCTACCCTACCCCTACCCTACCCCTACCCCTACCCTACCCTACCCCTACCCTACCCCTATATCCTTCCTTGGACTTCCACAAACATTTCAAGAACAAAATTAGCCAAATCGGTCCAGCCGTTCACGCGTGATGTCGTGACCAAGGGAAATAGGGATTCATTTTTATATTTATAGATTATCCGTCAAGCAACAGCCTACTAACGCGTTCCGCCGCGCGCTCTGCAACTATGGACCAAAACGTTCATAACATACGAACTACCTATCGGATCTCTAATCTGTTTGTTATATTTGATTTCTGAACGAATTCTCTATTGCCCAATGCTTGATGCTTGCCCAATGTAATAAAAGAAGTGGTTATTGGCATAGATGTATTATTCCTGTAGATGGATCACAAAAATAAGCTACAACTCACCCATCCTTTACCCCTTCTAACACTATCAAATTGTCATAAGATAGAAAGAGACATACATGTTAATCTGTTGCGTCGTAATTAGTGAATGTCTCCATTTTGACTATGCAATGCTAGATGATGATGATGCAATGATAGTGCTGTGGTTTTTTTTATAACAAGTTATCGATAAAAGATTTAAAAATAATTTGAATGCAATGTGATACATAAAATTACAATGCATATGTATATATCGCAGGCTACTGTATATTTCACCGTATTACATAGCAACTAGCTGTATTGGAAAACAGCACCGCATTGTAATGCGGCGGATTCAAGATACGCCGTATTCAGTACGGCTGATCGAAACTACGCCGCATTGAATAGAGCGCTTCGCGCTTTTTAATGCGGCTAGAGACTTAATGTAATTGGGCGGTTCATAATCCGCTTTTCTGTCAGTTTTTAGTAGGTACTAATCGTGTCCAAAGTGCTCACGGCCTTAGAATTTTGTTTATGCTATGAAACTTCGGCATAGGTCGAAATATGGCAAAAATTTCTTCCCTCCAGACAAAAACGCACGCTCAGCTGATCGATCTAGTGTGGCAGATTTTTTTTTATATTTCGACGTATGCTATGCTCCAAAGAGAAAGTTGTTCAGTTTCATGGTCTAAGCAAGCCCTTTAATTTTGAATCAGTGCCAAATATGAAGTAGGTACTATAATTATACTTGAGGAGATCGATGGCTCATTGGTACGCGCATTCTGCATCCGGTGGTTGATGTTAAGAAACATTCGTTGCGGTTGGACATCTGCTATGGAATTGCGTAAAGTCAATCGTATTCATTTGACAGTTCATATTGTATCATAATAAATGTCATTCCATACAAATGAGCGATTTTCTGAGAGGCCATTTAAAAAAAAAAAAGCTTCCAATTGCTTCACTAGATGGCGTTGAATAAGTATGTACATGTCTATGGTATATTTTGGTATGAAACATATTTAAATTAATTACTTTTTAAAAACCCAAAGGAAACTAATAATATATTAAATAAGTACTGCTGTGGGGAACGGAAACGAAATAGGTAAATTTAAAGATTTAGGTAAATAAATAACATCTGTCTGACGTTCCGTTTTACGTAAAAAAGTCGCGTCACAGTAAAATTTATAACGTTCCGTTCCTTCTAACTACATAGGTGGGACAGCGCCATCTAGTGGCTGAGGTTTCAGAAAATCGCCCATTGCAGCCGATTGAATACGATATGAACTGTCAAATTAATACGATTATCTTACGCAATTGCCCCCCTGAATGGTGACCCAAAACTTTATTATCTCGGTCTCCTCTGTGCTTCGGAAGGCACGTTAAGCCGTTGGTCCCGGTTGCATTAGAAGTCGTTGGCACCCTCACCCACCAATCCGCATTGGCTTCGCGTGGTGGGTTATGGCACTTATGGCCCGTTCTACCTGTGGTGTTTTCATGCATAGGGAAGGCCTATAGCCCAGCAGTGAGGGCATTAATAATGATAATGATGATAATTATACTATTTATACTAGGAGGTATAGTCGTAAAACTGAACGAGATTTCTAATCAATTTATTAAATTAAATAATCTGCTGAATGATATCAACTAAAAAAATACAGATTTCACGCTAATTTTTATACTCTTAATGTATAATTTTTTTTAAGTATAAATCCATAATTTGCTTTAATAAGTGCATCGAGCATATTCTTGTTTGTTGCGAAGGTCTCCAATCGTCGCCTTTTCTTACGTTTCTTATTCACGTTTCCTTTACATCGACGGGCGGCGCGGCGGTGGGAAATCTGTTTAGAATTGAGAAAAAATAAGTTTAAATACAAAATTGTTAACACTACAATTTTTTATCGATATTACATAATTAAATAGGACTACAACACTATCAGGTTGGTCAAATGTCAAAAAATCCCAATTGGCTTTAAATTATATATTTTTAGCCTAAAAACACCCGATTTTCTTCAACCAAGTCAATGTTAAACTGTGTATACACGTACAGCGATTTAGTTTTTGCAAATACGGACCAGTACCCCGAGTGTAAGTTTTTATGTCAAGCAAACGCAAACTATTTCGAGTACGTATTTATGTCAATTTGTATGAAAACTGCATAAGCGCGCTACTCGCCGCTAGAGGCGCTGATACAGTTTTCATACAAATTGACATAAATACGCACTCACGATAGTTTGCGTTTTTTGACATAAAAACTTACACTAGGGGTACGGTAAGCTATAAAAATGTGTTCGCAAAAACACAAAACAATGAGTGTGACTTACCTCTGAAATGATATGTGTTCCTTATTCTCTTTCAAAACACTCACTCTGCTTGAATAACCGGGAACAGTACAGGCCATTCTTAACAAACAACAGATTTACCGCACCAAACCATCAAACCTTTCTATATTTTACTACAAAAAAAGATTTTCTTTCTGAAGCATTTGTAACCAGCTGGTTAACAAACAAATATGACGTTCACTTAAAGTGGCGCGCGGCTCATTAAGACGCACACGTTTGGCTATTGTCATCTCTTTTTAACACACGAAATGTCGCCATTTGAGAGAAGAGAGTCGATTATAGAAGGAATCGTTCATATTTTTATGCTCCATCTACAGGAATAATACATCTATGGTTATTGGCATAATATGTTATTGGCTATAAATGTAAGCTCTATGAAGTTTTGAATACTCAAAGTCTATGAACCATAGAACAAAGCTCATAAGTTTTATCCTCTGAGTACTGAATCCTATGGAGATGGCATATTGTTCTATATGAACTATCGGTTATACAAATATGAGCTAAATCGACATTGTACTCATAAACCTGTAGCCATCTTGCTCTATCTTACCTCCAATACTTCATGTAAAAAGAGACAGCAATATATTTATTCGACCTATTTTTGGCAACATTGAAACGTGACGTCATCGTAATGCATGATTGAAGCCGGTCGCCATTTAGGTTTCTCGGTATGTGAGCTGTCAACGCGAATTGTATTTGCAGTGTTTTGTGATAAAAGTCTTTTAATTTGAGACTTTCATGTGAATAAAAGGTATAATAAGTGAGAGAAAGCAACAAGGAACATGTCTAATTGCAGTGTGGTAGTTTGTGGCATCAAAAAAAGTGAAAATCGTCTAAACATTACATTACACCCGGTACGTACTATTTATTTTGCAAAAACACCAAAACAATACAATAAATGCCTTGTGTTTTGGTTTTCCTGTGAATAGTTTACTTAGAATTCATACCAAATGTAGCTTACTACTTATTTTGGTGAGATTTGTTGGTGTATTTCAAGAAAATATAAATCTGTTTGTTTTGCGCTAGAGTTGCCCTTATAGCATTTTTCTTATCGAATTATCGATGTTTTCAAATTTCAAGTGTAAATTGAGTGTATTAATTTTAAACTGTTTTTATTGTTTTAGGTTGCCTAAAAATAACAAAAAAAGAATAATATGGCTGGATACAATGCGAAAGGAAAATTTAAAGACTCGTACGAAAACTAGTTTTATGTGCTCTTTTCATTTTGAATAACAGTTTCAAACGTCAACGACAGTTTAAGTTTTGACAAAGACGTTAATTAGGCCACTGGCAAAATCGAAATTATAGTGCGACAACGTTTTCTGTTCCGGTTGCCAAAAACTGGATACTTATATATAACGTGTTTTTTTAATGTCATTTTGCTGTAAAGTTGTTGTCCTACTTACATTCATTCTAGCACATTAAAAGTAAGTATATTTTTTTACCACTAGATGTCGCTTCGCTATATTCTAAATATATAAAAAAATATGCTTGCTAGTAAAGATCTCGATTCAAACTGTTTATTATTTTATTACTTAATAATGCTTGTTTTTTTTTTTGAGACATTTCTTTTTTTCTATGGTAGGTAGGTACCTTCACCTAGTAGGCATTCTCCTTTGTGATTTATATTGTAATGTGTGTTATGTAAAAAAAAACAATCCTTGTTGTACAAACATAATAGGTTTTTAAAATATGGAGCTTTTTGTTTTATTTCATTACCTTTTTTTACTTAAACTGGTTCTCGCGACCTTTGATCTGGAATTCTATGGAGGTCTCGCATTGTATAGACGCGTGACTCGGAAAACATAAAAAATTTGATCATAAAATTGCAGTTTCTAAGTAAAGACGAGTGGAGCCGACAAGTGGGGCGCCCTCAATCAAATTTATTGCTCGCTAAGTATTAATGTATCTACAACACAGATCACTATATACTAGTCAGATCTACAATCGTACAGATTGAAGCTAAGGTCGTGTAGTTTATTTACAAACTATAACCTCAGTAAAATATAGTAGGTTGGTCTTTTATCTACTACTACTGCAACATGAACTATATTTTACTAAGGTTAGTTTGTAAATAAACTACAGGACCTTATTTTTAATCTATATCTGCGTTGGAATTTTTGATACATTATGTACTTAACAAGCAATAAATTTAATAATAACATGCGGATCCTCGCGGTTTTACCCGCATGGTACTCGTTCCCATGGGAATATCACGATAAAATATAGCTTATGTCACTCGAAAAGAATGTAGCTTTCTAATGGTCGAAAGAAATTTCTAAATTAGTCTAGTATTTTTGGAACCTATTAAATTCAAACGGCAATCACACGCAAACCGCCCCTGTACACGATGGCCCATCATGGTCGGCCAACATGATCGGCCATCCTGTACTGGGGGCTTTACAGTTGTTGCGTCTCACCCGCGCGGTAGGGCCAATGATTGTGTGCGTACCATAAAGTTAATATACCTATCGGAATAGAGGAACAACCACGAGCTGTCAAACGAAACCGAAATTGGATCGCATTTGTGTGTGTAAAATTGTTTATGTATGCGTGTCAGTGATGTGCGTCATGTCGCTTTTCAGATTAATATCGATATCGATAATATTAAATAATTACAGTAATAAATGAATATATATTAGACACGATCACACTCATTGTTCCAATACCAAAGTATAGTAGCTTAAGCACTATTATTATGGAAATTAGAAACAACGACGGGTAATCACCACATACACCCAGACCCGAGGAAATATAGAAAAATTAGTTTTCAACATTTACCCGACCTGGGGGGCTACCAGCTAAAAAATATGGGTATGGGTATCGGCTTCAACTGTCACTTGAATTCCTTATTTGATAGATTTTGCTACTTTGTTCTGTTGAACGTTGCTAGCTAGCTATCATTTTACCCGAAGTCACAAAACAAATAACTTAAAGTAGCTATTTTGTTTTACAAAATTGACTTAAAGTTCAACGTATGAAGTTCATATCCATAAAGTTATGCGGTAGCCCCCCTGGGGGGCTACTGGCTAAAAAATATGGATATGGACATGGGTTTCAACTGTCATTTGAATTTCTTATTTTGATAGATTTTTGCTGCTTTGTTCTGTTGAACGTTGCTAGCTAGCTATCGTTATACCCGAGCGACGTCACAAAACAAGGAACTGATAGTAGCTATTTTATTTATAAAATTGACTTAAAATTTCAAAAAACGTATGAAGTTCATATCCATAAAGTTACGCGGTACCCCCCAGGGATCGAACCCGGGACCTCTAGAGATAGCGACGCCTTGAAACCGGTGCGTACACCACTCGGCCACGGAGGTCGTCTAATAATAATATATTAATATATAGTAATATTATTAATATACTTAACTAAAATTCCCATCTTGGGAAGGGATTTTGCATGGCTAATACTTCGATTCTGCGCTGAAGTATGCATATTTAAGAAAAACTGCCAGAGATTTTAAATCATTTATTATACACTAGCGACCCGGCCATGCTTCGCACAATCCTTTGAACAATTTGTTGGTGCTTCCACAGTGATAGTACGTTTCACCTCTCGCGTTTGGAAATATTTTTCATCAAAATGCTTACTGCATAATAATCAGTTTAGTCCAGTTAGTTTCTGGTATCCAAGTTAGTATGTAATCTGAAAGATATATACATGTACATGTAGGTACCTATTCTAACAGTCAAAAACTGATACCTATGGATCAGTTAAGTATCTTAAATGGAATTACATTCCCAGGTAATTCATATCTAAACGTCTTACAGGTACTTTAATTACAGTACCTAATACATATTCATTTTTTACCGCGTGATAGACAGTGTAGGTACACGAAATATCGATAACTTGATGCAGCCCTAGTGTAAAACGAAAATTATTTCTTTACACAAAATATTCGTAAATACTGCATTATGTGTAATCAATATTTGCTTGTTACATAAATAAATTTTTGTTGAAGAGCATTATCACACTTTTTGCTTTAAATTCGAAGCGCATTGGCAAAAATAAACCTTAGGAAGGGAGGTGTCGGTTTGGAATAATTTACCTGTGAACTGAACATTTTGTGGGATTATTTCATTGTGTTGTACAACAATCAATAACTGAGCAAGTCACCATGTTTCCATATCAATATTGGCTAAAAATATCTAAGATTGCACGTAAAATCCGAAAAAAATAAAATACCTAAATTCTCAGCGTGCTGATAAGTGCTGACGAACTGTCAAACAGTAGCCAAAAACGGTTCTGTTACGTTGCATCACGCATCTCCTTTTATCTCACAGTGTTGTTGCTAGTGACATCCCGCTCGCTCAGCCCTTTGTTTCTCTATTCCGCTAAGGTATATTAACTTTATGGTGCGTACATACACAAACACATACACATTGTGTCATTGTCATAAAGAAATTAATTGTGTGCAAATGTAGGTATAATTTAAGCACATTATTAAGTTATATTATTCAAAAAACTAGGTATATAATTATACACTATATGTTCGGAAAAGATCGACGTTTCTGAACGCAACTCTAATGTCACGTCAAATTGACATTAGCTGTCACTTGAAGTTGACAGTGACACTTGATTGGAATTCTTCTTGGAAAAATGTCGGAATAATTTTGCTGAATTTGTTAAAAATCGCTCGCGTTGAATGTGCCTGGCACATCGAGTTTGAATACATCTTAAATTATCTATGTGATCCCGTTTTGTACGACCAAGGTTTTGATGCCATCTCTGGAGTGGCCGGTCGCGGATGCTTTGAAAGATAACCTTTTCTACCACACGCGTTTGTTGTCGGGACAATCTATCGTAATAAAAAAAGCTCCCACGTGTGTGTCTTTGTGTATCTATTGTTGAAACGCCCAGTGTCTTGTGAACGCTGTTATTTGTGTTGTGAGTGAGGTCACTAATTGGTAAGGTCTGCAGAAGAAGACGAAGAAAGGACCCCAGGGGGCGCGCGCGCTCCCTTACACCACCTCTGTCTCCACTGCCCAGGACCACAGACAGTATGTAAAATCCTCCTTACTTCACAATATAGATTAAGCGCTGTGTATCGCAGTTCAATTGTTCAGTTACATCCCGGCTGAAACCAAGATTTGTCCGGAGTCTATAGTAATACCAGCTTCCACTGCGCTAGCCATTCCGCGGTCTAGGCAGGGGTGTACTGAACATTTCTTGGTAGCCAAGAGCGTAGCTTGAAGGCCTGAGAGGCCCACGCCAAAACTTTGTATTAATCAGTGCCGTTTGATGACCCAGTCTGGTCCGGACTAGATTAATTTGTACTTGTAAATGGTAATTAACTTGCATTTGAAAAGTAAAGGGCATTCCTTTGTTATTGGTTCCATGTCTTGTAATTAATTGTCATGTATTGAAGTTCCAAAATGTAAACAGATACCTTTCTTTGTTCATAATAATTATTATTTAGTTTTGTCAGCAAACTTGAGTTGTGAATATTGACAAGTTTGTTGCTAAAATAATAGCTAATAAAAGGTCAGCTAATAAGTTTGCACTCAATACTTAGTGAAACTTAAATGATTTAAGACATTGTTTACACATTGAAACTTATTGAAACTTGTGCTTTGAAATAATTAAAATCATCTTGTTGTATGTCGATATCCAAGTGAATTTCAATGGTCAGTGATTTGTTTGAACTGAATAACTTTTGACTTACAAAGTCAAAGTTAGTTTGTGTCTAAGCTATAACCTCTTGAGAGTTAGAGTTATAATTATATACTTGAGTTTTGTTGTTTTCTGATAACCTCCAAATATTTAAGAGTTTGTGTCATTATAAATACTTTGTTGTTGTAATATTGGAATTTTGTGGTTATCAATAACCTCAAAATATTGGAGATTTGTGTTATAGTGAATATTTTGAATTTGTTGTTTTTGTTGATAAATTTGTGACGTTACAATGACGGCCTCCTCTGCTAAAGCCAAAATACGTTCTGAGTTACGGTGGTTAGCGTCTGCAGTCGCATTTGAAGTATGATTGCAACATATTACACAAACAAGATGTTTGCATTATCGCGCATTTACAGAAAATTGGAACACACGCGTAGCAATCTCAGCAATCTAGAATAAGATCGCTTACTAAGATAATGTATCTTTAATTGTACTCAATATTATTATCTCAATATACATCTTGACACCGAACAAGTCACATCTCTTTTATTACCTTAGCCTCGGTAAAGCGTCATACCTCTTCATGGCGACCCTTTGCCAACCGAACTTATAAATTTTTGCGGGAAAATCATTACTACATGGAGCAGCAAAGCAAAATTTTCAACACCATACTAGCAGCAGTCTTCGTTGCGGTGCTATTTGGCTCTACACTTCTGTTCATCGCATTACTTGGGAAGACAAAACAATAATATGGGAGCACCACAAAGTAAAGAAGAAGTTATCATC
The DNA here is from genome assembly GCA_949710035.1 of Crambus lathoniellus. NCBI lineage: Eukaryota > Metazoa > Arthropoda > Insecta > Lepidoptera > Crambidae > Crambus > Crambus lathoniellus. The sequence continues at coordinate 14,506,150 of OX453306.1, forward strand.
GCACAAACCGCCAGCGGCGACGCCCAAGCAACGCAGAAAACTTCAAGCCAGCTCACTACAACAGAAATTTTACTATCCGTCATACTGCTTCTCATCGTTATACTCATCATTTACGCCTGCATCCGGAAAATTTGGGACCGAATTGTCAACCGACTCCGTAGAGAATTCAACAGCGCAGTTCTAAGAAACACAATATCTTCCGTGGAACTGGCAACGACGTCGACTCAACCATCAACGTAGACCAGGAGGTGTCCAGGGTAGAAACCCGGCCCATTGTACGAGGGGCAAGGGAAATCCCAGCCCGATCTTCAGTTAGCTGTTTCAAGCGGTCCAGGAACCCATCTTAGAAGTCTGAAGATCCTACACACTCAAGGAGCATGAGAAAACCCCCAGCCCGCAGCCCCAGCCCCCACACGCCACGCCGGTCACCACATACCTACTCATCGTGCAGAGACGTAATTATTTTATTCGCGCGCTATAATGCCACCGTAAGTCGTAAGTTATTTTATACCTAAACGTTTTAAATAATATGTAGGATTACATTTTTTTTCTTATTAGATAATGTCATTTATTATTTCCGATTTAAATGAATTGCATAAGAAACTATTGTATATTAAAGATAATTTAGTAAAACTAGGACCAGATAGACGTCAAAAAGAGTTAGGTTTTACGAAATTTAATGAAGCGAAACTTGAATACGCGAAATTAGAGTATATTTTAGCTCAAGTACATAATTTAGTTGAAAAATCGGAGGTATCAACTAAAGATATAACTTTAATTAATAAAATAGCAAATGACATTCAGATCATTTATGACAAAATTATTTCTTTAGAGACTTTAAGTGTTAGTAGTATTTCAAAAATGGCAGAAAAAGATAAATTTGACTTGAAGACAGCCATTGCACTTTTACCAACGATGACAGGTCAAGAACACGTCACTAAATCTCTAATTGATGGTATACAATTATATAGTTCAATGATCAGCGATGCTACTCATGGGTTACTTATTGATTTTGTGATTAAAACTAGGCTCTCTCCTAGCGCAAAATTACGTTTAAAAAGTAGTTATCCAACTATTAAAGATTTAATTAGAGATATGAATACGCATTTGATTCAGAAAAAATCTGCTGTTGCTATCCAACACAAATTACAAAACTGTCGTCAAGGTCATAGGTCGATCGAGTCATTCGGCTCGGAACTAGAACAACTTTTTGTGAATTTAACCATAGCACAAGCGGATGACGACGCTACTAAGTTTGAAGTATTGCGTCCCATTAATGAAAAGGTTGCAATCAAGCGCTTTTCAGATGGATTAGTGAATCAAAAGCTTAGTACTATCATAGCATCACGTCACTTTGATTCTTTACCAGAGGCTACAAGAACTGCCCTAGACGAGCAGTCAATGTCTACCAGACACGAGGAAGTTATGAACATTAAAAAGTTTCATACTCGTAATTTCTCACGCACACCTACTAATTATCCGCGTCAGCCAAGTAATTATTCTAATAAATATAGTTACTATAATAGATTTAGCGCAAACAATAGGTACGCTGCCGGAAACACGAGACCACAACAAGGTAAGTACATGTCGCGAGACTCCCGCGCCGCGCAAGGAACACAATCACGTTCACGTGACCGCGGTCGGCCGAGCCCGCGCCCGCCGCGCTCAGCTGTGCCTTTTCAACGTGTGCAGTACGCTAGCCACGAGCAATCGACCAATAGTGAGTCACAAGCGCGTTCTGAGCCCCAGAACGATAATAATTTAGATTTTTTTCGTTCCTACTGAAAATTATGTTTTAAACTACAATAATAGTAGTACCGTAACTTTTAACGTAAGTAATAGCAATATCGATCTTTTAGTCGATAGCGGAGCAAGCCTTTGTGTTTTAAAATACGAATGGTTATGCGATTATCCGAAGTTATTGAATTTAATTACATTTGAGAAGTTAGTTATAAAAGGTGTTAGCGGTAAACTAGTATCTGAAGGATATATTTACTTAGATTTGTCTTATAATGGGTTAGTTTTTAGAGAAAAAATGTATGTGTTTAAAAATATGTCTTGTTCTGCAAATGGTATTTTAGGTGATAATTTTTTGAAACGCTATCAAGCTATAATTAACTATAAAGAAAATACTTTGCTTTTAACTAAAGATAGTAATTATGTGTCTATACCTATATTGAGTCACTATAGACATTTGATACCGCCACGATGTGAGGTAATAAAATATATACCTACATCGTTAGGCGACGATTGTGTTTGTTTATCTAAAGAGATACAGAAAGGAGTTTTTATAGGAAGTATAATAGCGAAACCTTGTAATGGTCGCATGCCAGTAAGGATATTAAACACCACTGAGAAAGAAGTTGATCTAGATCTTACCGATTTAGAGACTTTTTCATTGAATGATTTTGAAGTCTGTAATTTTGAAAAAGAGGAGGTTTCTGTCGATCGTGTAAAAACATTATTAGGATTATTAAATTTACCTGAACTGAATTTAGAAGAAAAACGAAGTATTGAGAGTATTTGCGCTAAGTACGCAGATGTTTTTCATCTGCCAGGCGACAAACTCTCTTGTACAAACCTAATGACCCATAATATAACTTTAAAACCTAATGTCTCGCCAGTTTATGTCAAGCCACATAGATTACCGTTCGCACTAAGGAAGGAAGTTCAGAAACAGATAGATATTATGCTCGAAAATGATATTATAGAAGAGGCTACGTCAGAGTGGTCTAGTCCCGTCTTGCTTGTACCAAAAAAAACAGATAGGTCAAACGAGAAACAATGGCGATTAGTTATAGATTACAGGCAGTTAAATAATCGTATTGAGGACGACAAATTCCCTTTGCCTAATATAACTGATATCTTAGATTCGCTTGCAAATAACATTTATTTTTCAAAATTAGACCTTTCGCAAAGCTATTATCAGTTATCTTTAAGCGAAGATTCACGAAAGTACACAGCTTTCACTGCTGGTGATAAAATTTTTCAGATGAAACGCTGTCCCATGGGTCTCCGGACATCTGCGAGTGTATTTTCACGTCTTATGACTATTGCAATGTCAGGCTTAAATTATAAAAAGGCTTTTATTTATTTAGATGATTGCGTAATTTTCGGGAAATCTATAGAAAACCACAATAAAAACTTAATTAGTATACTAGAGAGATTTAGAAAAGTTAACTTAAAATTAAATCCTATGAAGTGTGAATTTTTGCGAAACGAAATAATATATCTAGGACACAAAATAACTTCTGATGGAATTTTACCAGATGAAAGTAAAATTGCAACCATGCAAAACTATCCAGTGCCGATGAACTGCGACGATGTCAATCGTTTTGTCGCGTTTGCAAATTACTACAGACGATTCATACCGAACTTTGCAAACATTGTTTATCCTTTAAATCAATTAAGAAAAAAGAATGTACAGTTTCTATGGTCATCAGAGTGTCAAACGGCATTTGAAAAATTAAAATCAGCATTAATTCAACCCCCTATTTTATCTTATCCAGATTTTTCAGAAAGTAACATCTTTCGGCTACAAACAGATGCTTGTAAGACAGGTTTAGGATCTGTTTTATCTAACATGAACGGTCAAGTAGTCGCGTATGCGAGTAGAAACCTGAAACCCGCCGAGACGAGATATCCCATCATAGAATTAGAACTTTTAGCAATTGTTTGGTCTGTGAGACATTTTCGCCCTTATTTATATGGACGTAAATTTAAAATTATAACAGACCACAAACCGTTAATTTATCTATTTAACTTGAAAGACCCAACAAGCAGACTTACTAAATTCCGATTATTCCTAGAGGAGTATGATTTTGAAATAGAGTATGTTCCAGGACGAAACAATGCAGCTGCAGACGCATTGAGTCGCATACCTATTACATCTTCTACTTTAAAATCATTACATCAAAACACAGTATCAGTTTTAACTAGAGCACAAAGTAAAAAATTAAAAACCCCCACTGATTCTTCTTCAGAGAGCTCCACCAGCACTAGGCCTGATCAACCTATTGCGGTAGAACTTCTCAAGAAACCCGATGACGTAACTGAATTAAGTTTTAATCAATTAAAGTTTGACAATTATTCAAAGTCTAAAGATAGCATTATTTCTAATGCAAGTTGTTACGTTTACGTACCTTCGCAATCAGCGATATATCTGAGTACCCGATCGTCATCTACCCCAGAGGTGTTAGCGAGGGACTTAGAGTCATTATGTCAAAAAATAGGCATACATGAGGTACTTATTATTAAAGAAAAATGTAACGAGAGTAAAATCAAAAGTCTTGTACAAGCAACAAAAAGAATTAACTCTGTTACCCCGCGCTTTCTCATAACAAAAAATATATTAAGAATATATGATAGTGAACAAAAAAGAGTAATACTAAATGATTTCCATCTATTACCTACCAGCGGACACGCAGGAGTTAATAGAATGATGAACAACATTAAGCAATATTATTTTTGGCCAGGTTTGAGTAATGATGTAAAACTTTTTGTTAAAAATTGCCATCAATGTCAATATCATAAGCATAGTAATAAACATATTAAGCAGCCCTTAACCATAACATCAACAGCCCACTCATCATTCGAAAGAATTAGTTTGGATATAATGGGTCCACTCGATGTTGATGACTATAATAATAAATATGTATTGACATTACAATGCGATTTAACCAAATTCGTTGAAGCGTATCCATTACCTAGTAAAGACTCGGTCACAGTTGCTCAATCTTTTACCAATAATTTCATTTTACGTTATGGTATTCCTAGAGAAATATTGACTGACCAGGGAACCGAATTCATGTCATCAGTGATGTCCGAAACATGTTCTCTATTACATATTAAAAAATTAAATTCTACGGCGTACCATCACGAAACTGTAGGCGCTTTAGAAAATACTCATAAAACCCTAGGAGCTTTTCTGAGAATCCAGTGTAATAATTATAAACATAACTGGAGCACCTGGATTCCATATTGGTGTTTTTCTTTTAATACCACAGTGCATAGTGAAACTAAATATACGCCTTTCGAATTAGTTTTTGGAAAAATTTGTAACCTTCCAAATAATTTACAATCAGAAATCGACCCCTTATATAACTATGACAGTTATCCCCGAGAACTTAAGTATCGTTTACAACAAGCGCAATCCGACGCACGACGTAACTTGATACAATCTAAAGAGAAAAGAAAATTATTGTATGATAAAACTAGCAATAATGTTACCTATCAGTTAGGCGATTTGTTATTATTAAAGAACCAAGTAGGAAATAAATTAGATAGTATTTACAATGGCCCTTATAAAGTTTTAAGAGATATGACGTCTAATGTAGAAATTTTAAAAGAAAATAAAGCTATAATTGTGCATAAGAATAATACCAAACCATTCAATAAATAACTATTTTATTTGATACGTAATTATAAGTATAGGTACTTAATTACATACCATGTTACTTAACACTTTGTTATTGTTATGATTAAGTGTAAAATGTGAAGCTTCCGTTTTAATTCAATACCATTTCAATTCGATACCATTTTAATTAGATACAATTTTAATTAGGTATATTGTTTATATTGTAAAACGTTTTTGTATTAGTACGATTTAATAAATGAAATAGTTTTAACTTTGCTATGTTGATAATGTTTAAATTTTGTTTACTTATTTTACTTAAGTAATTAAATTTTGGTTAAGTTCGTTAAAGTCAATGTTACGAGTCTGTTCCTTTTTGCAGGGAGGGGATGATCCTTCCACTTTTTCAGGGGAGATGAAGTATGATTGCAACATATTACACAAACAAGATGTTTGCATTATCGCGCATTTACAGAAAATTGGAACACACGCGTAGCATTCTCAGCAATCTAGAATAAGATCGCTTACTAAGATAATGTATCTTTAATTGTACTCAATATTATTATCTCAATATACATCTTGACACCGAACAAGTCACATCTCTTTTATTACCTTAGCCTCGGTAAAGCGTCATACCTCTTCACATTGTTGGATCGACCTGATAGGACGGAGGCCTTGTTGAACAGATACGGAGATCTGCCCATACGTTTGGCTGTTGTTGATGAGCAGTATGCCTTATTTTTGGAAAGGACTGTTGAGGCCGAGGTGGAAATGCGACAAGAAGTCGATTTGGATGTGGACCAGTGTTATGATTTTGCGGACAGAATTACCCAGGTGGCTCGGCCTTTGCAAGTGGCAAGAGAGAATGAACCGAGCCCGTCCCCGGTCACATCTAAAAGTATGCCCCCTCTCTTTGCTAGATTGGCCCCCTTAGACTTAAGGCGTTTTGCTGGTCGTCTAGAGGACTGGGAGGGCTTTATAAATATTTTTGATAGTCTCGTACATGCCCGGGATGATTTGACCCAGGGCCAAAAGTTGGCTTATTTATTATCCGTGTTGGAAGGGGAGGCCCTTGAATCGGTTCAACATTTGGCCCCCTCGGATGAAAACTACCCTATTGCTAGGGATTTGATTGCCCGTCGGTACCAGAACGTACGACGTCTGGCGGACAACCATGTTGCCGCCATTTTGAATTTACCCCGCGTTGCCAGCGTGATGCACTTGAGAGTGGCTTTGTTGAATCCGCTGTTGGTTGCCTACAACGCATTGAAAAACTTAAAACTCCCAGTGGAGCAGTGGTCGTTTTTGTTACTGCACATTGTCCTGGGAAAGTTGCCGGACTCTGTTAAGGTCCGTTTTGAGCAGCAGTATGGTGGGGATAGTGCGACTTATCTGCCACCCTTCTCGGACCTCTTGACGTTCCTGGAAGGAGAAAGTAGATTGGCAGATAATTCCTCTCTGGCCGGTCCTATGGGACCCGAACGACCTGTGCCACAGAGTAGATCCCCCACCGGACCCCCCCGTAGGGGGCGGATGGCCCCTCGCGCGCCCGGCCGCTATGCCGCCGTCCAGGAGACCGCCCGCTGCTTGTACTGTCGGGAACCGGGTCACAGCACGACCCGTTGTGATAAGTTCCTCGACCAGCGCGTCCAAGGCCGTCGAGCGATCGCGCGACAACGGACATGGTGCTACTCGTGCTTGGGCCTGCACATGCAGCGCGAATGTACCCAAGCGCACCCATGCCGCTTTTGTAAGGGCAACCACCATCCCCTCCTCTGCATGAACAGCCCAGAGGGCGGCGGAGCGCCGCAGCGCGTCGCTGCAGGATCACCTCGTATGGGTGGGGGGCTCGGACCCCCCGCGGTGTTTGCATCCCGCAGCAGTTCTAGTGGCCACCAGAGTGGCCCCAGACGCTCTCCGCCACGTTTGGAGCCTCAAACGGGCGGGGGTCCCAGGGACCCCCCAATGGGAAACCGATCCCCAAGGATGGGGATGAGTTATGCGGGCGTTGCCGGAGGTCGTAGAGGCCCCCCGCGACGTTTTGAGCCTCGCACGGGCGGGGGTCCCACGGACCCCCCAATGGGAAATCGGTCCCCAACTAGGGGGTTCGATTTTGCGAGCGTTGCGGGAGGTCGTAGAAGCCCCCCGCAACGTGTTGAGCCTCGCACAGCCGGGGGTCCCCGGGACCCCCCCTCTGAAAATCGGTCACCGTGCCCCCGCGACTATGGGGCGACGTACACGGTGGATGATAGGCACCGATTCTCGCCGCCGCTCGCCGAATACCCGCGTTTGGAGCGGCGCCCGCCCCGTCTTCAAGGGGCCGGGAGATATAACCCGCCTGATACCGGGCGATTTGGACGTAGGCAGTATGTGGGAGATTGGGACCCACTGGATCGCTATGAGCGACCCCCTTACCATGGGGGGACGTCTGGGGACCCCACATACTAGCAATCAACGTGTTTACGGTCGATTGTAGCCACCCCTCCAGAGACCGTTTTGTTGCCCACGGCCTCTGTGCTTGTCAGGGGATTGAATGGCGACCTTGTGGAAGTTCGCGCCTTGTTGGATTCCGGTGCTCAGGGGTGTGTTGTGTCATCTTGGTTAGTTAGGCGGTTGGGCCTCAAGGTGCACCCCCACACGGAAGGCGTGAGAGGTGTTGGCGATGTGAAAGTCCCCGGGTTGTTAGGGCATGTTGACTTCACATTTACATCACGTAATAAGTCCACGCCAGGCATTAAGACCTCGGCGATTGTGTTGGACACAGTTGTTGGCCGTCAACCTTCAGTTGACTTGGGACCGAGTATGTTGTCTTTGGTGTCTGATTCCCCACTCGCCGATCCAAATTTCTTCCGCCCAGGCCCGATTGATGCTCTCCTTGGAGCCGATGTCCTGGGGCGAGTTTTGTTGACGGGGAAGCGAGTTCTGCAGCCAGATGGCTTGGTAGCTCTGCAGACGACACTCGGTACAGTTGTGATGGGCCCTGCTCGCCGCGTTTTGGATTCCCTTGATGAGGATCGCGGTCTTGTTTTTAATGTGTCTCTCTCCGAAGTGGTGCAGAAGTTTTGGGAGGTTGAGGAACCTCCACCAGCCCCGCGGGTTGACCCAGTAGCGGATGAATGCGAGTTGTATTACCAGAATAACACTGGTCGCCTCCGCTCTGGTCGTTTGATCACCCGTCTCCCCTTTCGTGCCGGCCGACCTCCTCTGGGCGAATCCCGACCGCTAGCGGAACGTAGGCTAGTGGCGATGGAGCGTCGCATGAGCAAGGATCCGGTCTTCCGCCAGAAGTATGTTGAATTCATGCGGGAGTATGAGGAGTTAGGGCACATGTCCGTGAGCGATTTGGATTGGCGCTCCGTTGAGCACTTCTTTTTGCCGCACCACGCCGTTTTGAAATCCGGAAAGATTCGGGTGGTCTTTGACGGTTCGGCTCCCACCTCTACTGGAGCGTCCTTGAACCAGTGTCTGCATGTAGGTCCCAAGCTGCACACGGAGATCTCAGACATTTTGACCAACTTCCGGCGGCACCAAATTGTATTTATGACTGACATCCGGATGATGTTCAGACAAACGGTCATCCATCCAGAGGATAGGAGGTACCAATTGATTTTGTGGAGAGAGAGTCCTAGGGACCCCTTGTTGATTTATGAATTGAATACGAATACGTACGGTTTGGCTTCGAGCCCGTTTGTTGCGATTCGTTCTTTGTTGGAGTTGGCCGAGAAGGAGCGCTTGAGATACCCTCGCGCCTCCGCCATTTTGGCCAGTGACGTCTATGTGGATGACATTTGCACGGGCGCCTCATCTGTCTCAGAGGCGATTGTCCTGAGAGACGAACTCACCGCCCTTTTGAAGTCGGGAGGTTACGAGTTGAGGAAATGGATATCCAACTCGCCTGATGTACTGGTAGGTTTGCCCGAAGAGCACCAGCAGGACCCCCACCTATTCGAAAATGTTGATAATCCCCATGTGGTGACCGTCCTTGGCGTACAGTACAAACCGGTCTCTGACACTTTCACGTATTGTGTGGATTTACGACCACCGAAAGTCTGGACCAAGCGTTTAGTATTGTCTACTGTCGCACGTACCTTTGACCCCAATGGGTGGATTTGCCCCGTGCTGTTTATGGCCAAGTGTTTCTTGCAACGGTTATGGGCTTCGGGTGTGTCGTGGGATGAACCCCTCTCGGACGAGTTACTCCGAGATTGGTCGAGCTTCGTTTCATCCCTCCCCGAGATTAATGAAGTGCATTTGCCGAGGCTATTCCTCCCTTCTGAAAATTGTAAAGTTACTCTTCACGGCTTTTCCGATGCCTCCGAACGTGGATTTGCTGCGGCCGTGTACCTCCGCACCGTTACTGTTGACGGAGTTGTTGCTGTGCATCTGGTGATAGCGAAAAGCAAAGTCGCTCCCCTTCGGACTCGTCATACGATCCCGAGGTTGGAATTGTGTGGAGCTGCCCTCCTAATGCGTTTGTTGAACCACGTATGGCTCACATTAGGTCGATCTATTAAGATACAAGAGGTTTATGCTTGGACGGACAGTCAGGTCGTCCTTTGTTGGTTGAAGGCTCCGGCGCACACCTTGGACGTGTTTGTGGCCAATCGAGTGTCGCAGATTTGTAATTCCGACATCGAGTTGATTTGGAGACACGTGCCGGGAACCATGAATCCCGCGGATTGTGCGTCTCGGGGTTGTGTAGCCCCAACCCTAATTAACCACCCCCTCTGGTGGGGCCCACAGTGGTTGATGCGGCCTGAGTCGGAGTGGCCGCCCTCTCCAGCGTTGTCGAACGTAGCCGTTCCTGATATGCGGGCATGCGTCCTGGAGACTAACCCCGCCGGGGAAAAGGATTTGTTGTTGGATCGGTACAGCTCCTTACAGAAGCTGCTTGGTGTTACCGCTTGGATCAGACGTTTTGTGTACAATTGCAGAAACCCACGCGCGAGGCGTGATTCGTCGGTTCTCACTCCGGACGAGCGTAGGGACGCGCTCTTGTTTTGGGTCCGGAGAGTACAAGCTGATAGTTTTGAGTCCGAGATTGAAATTTTGCGTTTAGGCCGTCGCAAGTTGAAGGGCGCGGTATCGCGATTGAATCCCTTCCTGGACGAGAGTGGGCTTTTGCGAGTCGGCGGAAGACTTCGAAATGCGAACCTGCCGTATGGAGCTCGTCACCCCCTTTTGTTACCTAAAGCCGGACATTTGACTCAACTGATAATAACAGATCGCCATGTGAATGCACAACATGCTGGCTGTAATGCTTTGTTGGCCATTTTGCAGCGTGAATTTTGGATTTTGTCTGCTCGTCGAGCCATTCGCACTGTGGTTTTCCGTTGCCTGCCTTGTTATCGATTGAAGGCCGCGACCATGCAGCCCCAGATGGGTGATTTGCCTGCTGATCGCGTCACGGAATGTAGAGCTTTTGCCGGAGTCGCCACCGACTTCGCCGGTCCCTTTACTGTAAAGGCTTCGAGACTGCGTAATGCTAAAACCTATAAGGCGTACTTGTGCGTGTTTGTGTGTTTGTCCACCAAGGCTGTCCATTTGGAAATTGTCTCGGAATTGTCTACCGAAGCCTTTGTCGCCGCCTTGAGCAGATTTGTTTCCCGTAGAGGACTGCCGTCATTGATACGTTCCGATTGTGGTACTAATTATAAGGGAACGTGTAATTATCTTAAGGAAGTAGTTAAGTTTTTTGTTGATAATAAAATAGACATTGGAACCACCCTCTCCCGGCGTGGGATAATCTGGAAGTTTAGCCCTCCAGCTTGTCCGACCTGGGGAGGAATTTTTGAAGCTTGTGTAAAGGCTGCCAAGACACACTTGCGTCGCGTGATTGGAGAAACTATTCTCACGTTTGAGGAACTTGATACGGTATTTTGTAAAATTGAGGCCGTCCTCAACTCGCGACCCTTGTGCCCGTTGTCTTCGGACCCGAATGACCTGGAAGCGTTGACGCCAGGTCATTTCTTGATCGGACAGCCCCTTTTGGCGTTGCCTGAATATCCGATTCAGGATGTAGGATCCCATCGTTTGTCGCGATACCAACTTTTGAAACAGATGTCCCAAAACTTCTGGGCACGTTGGTCGATGGAGTATTTGCATATCCTACAACAGCGCGTGAAGTGGACAGATAAAACCACCCCACCCCAGACTGGCGACCTCGTGTTGATTAAGGATGCTAACCTGCCGCCCCTATGTTGGCGAAGGGGGCGCATTGTTAAACTCTACCCCGGAACTGACGGAGTTCCTCGTTTTGCTGAGGTTTTGGTTCGAGATTCGGTTTTGAAGAGAGCAGTTAGTGGGCTCTCCCGATTACCCGTAGATTGACGTACCGTTCTTAACGGTCCGGGGCGGGGGGATGTTCGGAAAAGATCGACGTTTCTGAACGCAACTCTAATGTCACGTCAAATTGACATTAGCTGTCACTTGAAGTTGACAGTGACACTTGATTGGAATTCTTCTTGGAAAAATGTCGGAATAATTTTGCTGAATTTGTTAAAAATCGCTCGCGTTGAATGTGCCTGGCACATCGAGTTTGAATACATCTTAAATTATCTATGTGATCCCGTTTTGTACGACCAAGGTTTTGATGCCATCTCTGGAGTGGCCGGTCGCGGATGCTTTGAAAGATAACCTTTTCTACCACACGCGTTTGTTGTCGGGACAATCTATCGTAATAAAAAAAGCTCCCACGTGTGTGTCTTTGTGTATCTATTGTTGAAACGCCCAGTGTCTTGTGAACGCTGTTATTTGTGTTGTGAGTGAGGTCACTAATTGGTAAGGTCTGCAGAAGAAGACGAAGAAAGGACCCCAGGGGGCGCGCGCGCTCCCTTACACCACCTCTGTCTCCACTGCCCAGGACCACAGACAGTATGTAAAATCCTCCTTACTTCACAATATAGATTAAGCGCTGTGTATCGCAGTTCAATTGTTCAGTTACATCCCGGCTGAAACCAAGATTTGTCCGGAGTCTATAGTAATACCAGCTTCCACTGCGCTAGCCATTCCGCGGTCTAGGCAGGGGTGTACTGAACACTATAATTCCGTTTTAAATTATCAAGGTGATTACGAAACTGCTTTTATAAAATATAGGGTGATATAGGTAGGTAGTCACAAAAATACTTGTATCTATAACTTCATCAATAAATATATCGATGTACAAATAGGGCAGCACTACGGAAAGGCGCCATTTTGGTTTCTCGGTATGTGTGCTTGTGTGTGTGTGTATGCTTCAATTTTTCGTAGGTATGCCATCTCCATAGGATTCAGTACTCAGAGGTTTTACCACATCTAAAACACGATAATAAATAAATTGAGAGTAGCGAACACATGGTAGCAAAAGCATGGTTTTGTTCTGTGGGTCTAAAATTCCCCAGATGAATTTTTCCACAGATTAGCAATGCAATATGAAATAGAATTTTATTCTGAACACAATACAAACCTTAGCCAAAGCAAAATAAACCTTGTTGTTGATAGTATCAAGCTTTAAAGTGGTTTGTGTAGGAGCGGTCGGATCGGAGGCTTCTGTTGTCAAATGTCAAATTGGGTTGTCTTGTCTTGTCTGTCACTGAGTGTCAGTCAAGTTTATGTCAAATGTGATGTGTGCGCGTTGTTTGTTGTTGGGTTGAATGTCTTCTTGATTTGTAACTGCTAAATAATTTTCTTAGACCTGTAAAATTGAATTAATTATATTATAATGGATGATAACACTCCCTCCTTAGTTTCATGCAAACCACTAAAGACTGGGTTTGAAAAGTTCCACGAGATTCCCTTAACCTCGAAGGGCGTGAGTAATGTGGTAAGTAAAACTGAATTTTGGGTTGTTATCAATTTTAAGTAATTTTCTACCATTAATTATTGTTAATTATCCAGATATCACGTTCAAGTAATTGTCAGTTGTGTCCACTAAAATGTTAATTTTACATGAGTTAAACCAGTCTGTTTCTCTATCAGGTCACTATAGGACGGGGTCTGAATAATTCGGTTATTGTACCATTTTTATCAATATCCAGAAACCACTGCACAATCAAAAAGATCGATGGTAACTGGGTAATAGAAGACAACAGTACCCTAGGTATAACAGTCAATGGAAAGAAATTGGGCAAAGGTGTTACTAAAGTACTCCAATATGAAGATATCATCATTATGGAACCTTCCGAAGAATTTGTATTTAAGTTTGCCAAACCACCTGATGACTTTGAAATACCAAGGAAACGGATAAAGCTAGAGCCAGAAGATAGTGAAGATATTTTCAATGATGTAAAGCTAAAATTTGAGGAGTCGCAAAGCTATGAAATTCAACATTTCCAACAAAAGTTACAGAATGCTAAGAATATGCAAGCAACTTCATTACTGATGAAAGATCAGTTAGAGTCTGATATGAACAAAAAAATTCAGATGCTGAAAAATGATTTTGCATTACAAATAGAGAATCTAAAGGGAGAAAAGAGCGAAGTAGAGGAACAAAAAGCACTGCTCATAGCTGAAAGAGATGCACAACTGGCAAGTGTAAAGCAAGAAATGGAAGTCAAAATTACGGAACTAATGGTAAGTTGCAAAGAAGACTTAGTGCTTTCAGTCTACATTGATGTTTCACTTTTAATTGTCTTCTTGAAGTCTGTTTGTGTATTGACGATATTTATTTACTTTATTTCAGAGTCAAATACAAAAGCATAATGAAACTGAATCTGAATTGTTGAAAGAAAACAGTAATCTGAAAGAGAAATTGCTCAAAGAGAGGGAAGAATTTCTTGCTGAGCTCAACAGAGAGAGTTCATCCAAACAAGACTTGCTAGATAAACTGGAAGCTAAGATGCGGGAACAAGAAGAAGCTCGTAAGAAAGAAAGAGAAGAGTTGGAGTTAATGCTTCGGAAAGAAACTGAACAGCTACGATTAGCTAAAGAAAAGGTACGTTGAAATGACCTCAAACTAGAAACAATAGACTTAATAGTAGGTAGGTTAGATTCTAAAACAACAAAATATTACTTGCAAAACTGAATAAAGTAATGAGTTGCATTCAATTGATCACCAATCTAACTTAACCTAACTTAAAAAATACTGCACAACTAAAAGTACTGAAATACACACTATACAACATGTTGTGTACATTTCAGTAATCTAGGTGTGTAATTCAATATTTTTTATTGGTTCAATTGAATATGTCCCTAAAGTAATCAGAACCTTTATTAAATTCTCAAAATATAGTAAATGACTTGAATTATTTTGTTGAAATCACCAATAAAAGATGAATATGCTGTGCAACAACTACCAAAAACATTAAATACCTTACTAAAGTCCTCTCTTCCATGCAATAAATTACCTTAGTTGCTTTAAAGAACCAAATGATATTCTTTCGATGTCTACCAACAGCAAATAGTTTGATTCTTTGCCTGATATTGATATATTTTCAAAACTATTAACAGGAGCTACAAGAACTAGAAGAATTAAAGAAGCAAAGAGAAAAAGAACTGGAAGAGGAATTAAATAACATCAAGAAAGACTTAGAGCAACAAATCCAACAAGCTGCTCAGGAGAAATGCAAAGCTGAGCAGTTGCTTAGCGAACACATGGAGCAAAGGAAGAAGCTAAATGATGAAGACAAAGCAAAAATGGAGCAACTTGTAAGACAAACAAAGACATATTTCCATAAAAATCTCAAGCTACATCATCTGTATATTGTGTTATATAAAACCTCCATTTTTTGTTTTAGGTACATGAAAGAGAGGAAATACAGAAAAAATTAATGGAATCTGAAGTGAATGCCGAAAATGCTATTAAAGAATTAAAGGTAATCTACTCTGTTAGTAACTTATCTCTGCTAGAGAGAACACTACCTATTCTAATATATACCTACCTAATCCCACAAGATATCTCCTTACCCAGACATGGGAACGGGTTATGCATTTATAAAATAATTATATGTATACAGACTACTTTTTACCCCAAGAAAATATCTTATTCCCATGGGAAAACATTGTGAAGTTGGGCGGAAAACTAGTATTATAAATGTGAAAGTTTGTGAGGATGTTTGTATGATGTTCTCTATGTATGTATGTACTCTTTCACATAAAAACTTCTGAACGGATTAAGATGGAACTTTACAGTAATATAGCTTATACATCAGAATAACACATAAGCTACTTTGTCCCAATATTCCCACGGGATCGTGTACCATGCGGGGAAAACCGTGCGGAACAGCTAGTTTTAAAATGTTTTCATATAAGTCTTTTCATTATTCTTATTTTTGAAATGTTGCTTGCTGTTAAAATACTTAAAAATAAAAAGTCTTCTATAAGTACAACATGTGTTATGAGTTATGAATAACATGTTGTAACTATTTCTAAAAACTATTATCTTTTTGGCCCTATCCCTGGTCCCTGGTATATATACTATATTTAAAGCAAAAACTGTTAATTTATTATAACATAGAAACTTAAATTAGATTTTTAGTACAATCCAGTTTTTAGTATAATAATATGTATAGCATTGCTGCTCCTTTGTCTCAAAACTCGCGCTAAAACTCTGACTAAATTCCGGCAACACGACAAGCACGACGAATATTGCGGTCATACTATACTATGTTTCCTTCGCAATTCGACGACTGTATGGCCGCGGTATTTCTTATATATTTTTTTTAAGACATAACACATGGTATTTATACAGAAACGTGTGGAAGCTAGAGAAACCGAATTAGCCGCGTTGGCAGCTGAAAGAATACAGCAACAAGCAGATCAATCAACCCAAGTTATTACCTCATTACAGGAACAGTTGGAAAAAGTAAGATAATATCATTGATATCTTATTAAAAAAAAACTGAAAACATGGTTTTACATTGTAACTTATTCAACCCTGGCTATAGGCATTTATTTATTATTTCTGTTTGCCATTGTCATTGCAATGTAGTTTTGTTCAGCAACTTCCTTATTCACAAACCGTCAGAAAGTTTTCTGACAGTGATTCCACTGTCAGAAAACTTTCTGACGGTTGCACTGTCACTCACTTCAGAATAGACAGAAACTGAATCCGGGGGCTAATTATGTAACTCAGCATCTACCTATCACAATCGCTTTCAATTTGTCAAATATGTAACATAGCCCACTTATACCGCACCGCTCCCACCCAACCAAAGTATGAGCAGCCAAATATGGACTTAATATCGTTCACTGTAAATGCACTTTACAATAACAATATACAATAGCAGACAGCGCGCGGTAAGCGAGCCTGCCGCAAGCTAAAGTGCATCTAATCTACAGAGCACGACATTAAGTCTATATTTGACTGCTCATACATTGGTTGGGTGGGAGCGGTGCACTTAACACCTGATGTTAAGTGTCATCACTTATGATAAGGCTGACCGTGGAAGCGCATTACTCTCGGAATCCTCAGTTACAGGGGATCTGGCTATCTTATCTGTAACTGCCGGACCACAAAATGCTGAAAAGATCGTTGTTATGGCGTTAGACTTACATAATATGGTGGTAGTTAGCCAGGCGGACTTTGAACAAGCCCTACCCCTAACCAAACCGAATACAATATGTACCCCCACTGGGAATCGAACCCGGGACCTCTGGGTCTGATACCAGTGGCGTGTACCGCTAGACCACAGAGACGGCTGTAATTTCTTTCAAATTGAAAGCGATCACGATAGATATTCGAGTTACACAATCAAGGGGCCGATTCCGTTTCCCGAAGGGTTGCGAGTCGGTTTAGTGGGTATTCGTCTTTCCTGACCCCCCATCGAGTTCCCGCGACTGGATGGATGGTCAGGGATCGGCTAGGCGAGTCCCACATAACCACCGTCCGCACACTAACGTGGACGAGGAATGCGGAATGCCTAAACGCGTTCCCCTCATAATAAAAAACAGATTTGCAACATCAATACTGTTACTGAGTGACGGCTGACCACCTTGATTCTATAATCTTGATGGCTTGACATTATTAAACATATTCTTACAACTTTCTTCACTAGGTCAAAAATGAGCTTAAGTCAGTAGAAACTGAGAAGAATACACTTCTCGAGAGTATAGTTCACTCTGCAGACAGTGCAATGGAAAGTACCTCAAAAGAGTCGACGCTGGCTCATGTCGGAGAGCTAATGGAGAGCGAGCTACAGTGCAGTATATGTGCTGAACTGTTCGTCGCAGCCACGACTCTGAGCTGTTCGCACACATTTTGTAAATACTGCATCACCATGTGGAAGAAAAAGAAAAAGGACTGTCCTATATGCAGGTACTAAGGAGTATAGGTTCTGTCAAACTTTCAATCCACTCTGAATAAGCTCAATATAGATAGTTATGTAGGTGTAGGCCAAGTTCAGAGCGGCTTAGAAGTTTGGCGCCCATAAACAGACCTACAAAGATACCCACAGAGTAGATTCTCCTCCAGAAAATGTTCATTATGAATTATTAGTTTCTATATCCTTGGATTTCTACCTTTGCCTTTGAATAATATAACCTCTCCCTACTAATAAATTAATAGTAAAACTTGTTCGTTTTTAGATGTGCAATAACATCAGAATGTAAAAGTCTAGTACTTGACTCATTTATTGACAAAATGGTCCAAAATTTGACTGAAGACATGAAGAAAAAGAGGGAAGAACTTCTGAAATCTAGAGAAGGTAAGCTATCGATAATAACAAATTCCTGATTATTCATTTTAGCCAAGTCTACTATTTGACCCACATTTTGGCACTTTGCAATCAATATTATAATTGCAAAAGGTGATACCACACAATAGTCAATCGATCTCAAGCGACCACCGTCTCGGTCGCGTCGATCGATCTCAATCTACCGTCGATCGATGATGATGATCGACGTTCATTAATCACCGATCGGTTCGATGTCGAATAATCCATGCCGCCACCGATTGATGTGATCGACCGACGATCGATCGCTTGGTGTGGTATCAACCTAAGGTACTGTGAACAATGCAGCTTCATAATAATAAATCTGTGTATAGACTTTTCAAACAGATGTTATTAAATCAAATACCGTTATATTTTACGTATATCCCTACCCACACAATTAATGATTATGTTATTTATTCTACACATAACTCGCACAAATAATAATATGGCCATAAAAATAATAGTAATTAATTCACCCAAGAAAAAGTAAGTACTTAAGCATTTTGGTAAAAATAACTTTTAAGAAAATGCCAATGTCAACATATTACCCTTATTTTTAAAATCCTGTACTCGTAATAGAGAAAAATAACTTCATATTATAATAATAATTATGCAGATACTAATAGAGTAGTTTATGAAGCTGTATTGTTTGCAGAACTCGAGTCAGAACTAGCGCGCCAGCCCAGCGCGGGGACCAGTCGGTATGCTTGTATTAATTTTTTTAACTCTTTATCTTTTAAAGTAAGCCCGTTCTTACATTACGAAACTTACAAACGAGTGGTATCCAACGCCAGTCGCGAGGACCTGTCATTTGTATTGTAGATGTCGGATACTGGAAGAGCGTAGTGTGCGAGTCACTTTTTGTTACCATAAGGGCGTACGCTGCGTCAGGCGAAATCACGACGCGTTACGCGAGACTACGCACCGTGAAGTCCGCCTGGCGCTGACGATCAATCTGGCGACAGTTCAGTCCGTAACCTTGGTTAAGATTAATGTCAGATTGAATGCCACGTATTATCCAGGGAATTTGATTTTTGTCTTCAATCCAAGGTCACAAATTGCCAAAACTCCAAATTTATCGCCTAATGATCACCTTACAAATATATGGGAGATACGCCTCGGAAACTCGTCTCCGAGACTGGCGTATGACTTTAGTCGTCTCAGTATCTTAATGTAAGACCGGGTTAAGTCTACGCTCTCTAATATACTGTGACCACTTTTCAGACGAAGTCACAGCTATGATGAATCCGACTACAACACGGACTCCGAATTCTTCGAGGAGGGGGAGGAGGAGGAACTCGAGGACTTGTAAGCCTTATGTTTAATCTATACTAATACGTTAAAGAGACAATATTTGAATTTTTGTTTGTGTGTGTTTGTAATGGATAAACTCAAAAACTACTGGACCGATTTTAAAAATCCTGTCCCCATTAAAAAGCTACATTCTTTTCGAGTGACATGGGCTATATTTTATCCCGATATTCCCACGGAAACGGGTACCATGCGGGTTAAACCGCGGGAAGCCCCTAGTAAAAAAATATATATTTGAGTAGTACATCCGATCCAATCGTTTTGGCGTCTCGGAATATCGCGCGAGACGATATGCAAAACGCAAGTTATGCGGGTGGAAGAGGTGAGGTTGCGGGGTACTCAAAATGGCTAACTTCAGTCGTGAAGTCATCAGTCATGAATCTCATTAGATTGAATCGCACTGTACAAGCTGTGCCGCCTGTGTCGGGATTCTTTAGATAGGCCTTAAAAATGATTCAGGTACCTTAAATATTAGAAAGACCTTAAAGAAATAATCCTAAGTACTTACTCAAATAAATGCGAATTGCAGTTTTGTATGAAAAAAAATGTTGGCATTCATTTTTTATTAGGTAGATATTTTGGATTTCTTTTTAAATAGAAACCTAGATAAATACTGCCTTATTCCAAATAACATCACAAATACAGTCAATCATGCTCAGCTTTTAAGGCGCAAGGGTTCGCCAAACTACAAAATAGGCCTATCTTTGGAGTCAAACTAGTCCTAAATGAAAGGCTCAATGAATTTGAAAAAAATATATGTTACGAAGAATATAGTCAAAAATAAATTTATAATTCAAAATTTGATTGCGTCTTGTACATTTGATAAAAAAAAATTAAACGTTTAAACTATTTTTATGCAATAATTTTAGAACTAGAACTTAACGGCTGAAGCAATTTTGACGGCACTTTCACTAAATTAAAGAGCAGTAAATTTTTTACAAATTTATAATAGGAAATTTGAAACAAGTAATTTCTTTTAATTAATTCCTAGCGTCTTTTGACTGCAAAAATATCCACGCCATCCTTGTCTCCGAGTCTTTTCTTCATCCTTGTCTTTCTTCTTCATTGTATTCTATACCTGGCTACCATTTGATCCGTAATGATCGAGTAAGTTCCTCGCATGGAGGGGTGGCTGTTTATCTCCGATCCCATATCCCCTTTTTCTGTTTTGAGTCGCTCCCCGCAGCCACCTCCGAGCAATAGCGCCGAGCACCTCTTCCTTGAAATATCTCTTGCCCATTCTAAAATTCTCCTTGGTGTTTTTATAGCCCTTCTCTACGAGTTGACTACTTTGAGTCATTCGAACGTCTTCTTGAAAATTTCAGTCCTCAGTACTCGCATACCATAATTATGGGTGATTTTAATACCTGCCTCTTGAAAGACGATTCCCGTGCCCGTAAATTACTATCAGTAGTAAATTCAGCTAACTTACATGTTTTACCCTTAAATGCTACTCATCACTTTCCCAATTGCACTCCCTCTCTTCTCGATCTTATGATTGTCTCTTCTCCTAGCTTAGCTGTTAAACATGGCCAACTTTCTGCAGATGCGTTCTCTTATCACGACTTGGTGTATTTGTCGTACCGAATCCGAACTCCCAAGTTGAAACCTACTGTTCAGCTTCAGCGTAGTTTTAACCGCATTGATCATGATCAGCTACTCGTAGATGCTGCTAACATGGACTGGTCGGCAATCTCTTCCTCTACATCTGTGGATGAGCAGGTTAACACCTTCAATGATCTTTTAATAAAGCTTTATGACAAACACGCTTCAATCAGACCGGTCAAAATGGAGCACTTACCGGCACCCTGGTTAACCAACGAGATCCGATCACTAATGAACAAAAAAAACAGTACCAAAGCCAGGTTCAAGGTTGATCCCTCGGAACGTAACAAAAAAAGAATGATCCGTGCTAGAAACAGGTGCAATACGGTGGTCATGGACGCTCAAAGACGCCACATTCATCAGTCAGTAGAAAATGAAGATCCAGGTAAAGTTTAGAAGTTCCTAAAAACTCTTGGTGTTGGTAAATCTCCTACTAGTGACGTCTCAGGTACATGTCTCGACTTCAACCAACTTAATTGTTATTTCTCATCGTCGGTGCCTATTGATGGCAACCTCAAATCTAATACGTTGCAATTACTTTCTAACGTGCCAACACATAATTGTTCTTTTTCTCCTAATCAATTGTCAGAATGTGATGTTAAGAGAGCGATTCTGTCTGTCAGCTCCAGTGCTGTAGGTGCTGATTCCATTAGCCGCAAGATGATCCTTCCGATCCTTGATTTTCTTACTCCTATAATTACCTTTATCCTTAATACCTCAATTTCCACTAGTACGTTTCCTTCTTCTTGGAAGGATGCAAACGTTATTCCCCTTCCAAAAAAATCAAAACCTACCATGTTTTCCGATTTTCGACCTATTTCTATCCTTCCCTTCCTTTCCAAAGTCCTTGAGAAACTTATTCACCGTCAACTTACTGACTATCTAAGCCATAACAATCTCCTTAATCCCCTTCAGTCTGGTTTTCGTAAAGGCCACAGCACATCTACAGCACTGGTGAAGATAACAGATGACATACGCCTGGGGATGGAAAATCGTCAGCTGACAGTAATGACATTACTAGATTTTAGTAATGCATTTAATTCGGTTGACTTTGACATCCTGCTGGGTGTTTTACACTCTCTTAACATATCTCCATCTGCAATTGATTGGTTGCAAAGTTACCTGCGAGGGCGACGGCAACGTATCCGCACTGGAGATTCATTTTCCAGTTGGTGTGGTATTAACACTGGGGTCCCTCAGGGTGGCGTCTTATCTCCTCTTCTTTTTTAATTTTTTATAAATTCAATCACACAATACCTTTCAAGTTCGTACCACCTCTACGCTGACGATCTTCAAATTTACACACAGGCACCGTTATCAGAGCTTCCACGTGCAATAGCAACTATCAACTCAGATCTTGCCCATATAAGCTCTTGGAGCAAGTCGTTCGGTCTCGCACTCAACCCCTCTAAAACTCAGTGCATTATTATTGGCAGTCATCACTTCGATTCGAGGATCAATTTTGAACAGCTTCCTGTGGTTACTTTGGATGGCACCATGATTCCTTACTCGAGTTCTGTCAAGAATCTGGGTATTATTCTTGATCAGCATCTGTCTTGTAAACCTCACGTTGAGCAAATTAGGAAAAAGGTGTTTGCAGCTTATGGCTCTCTTAACCGGCTTCGCAACTTTTTACCGACCAGCACCAAAATTACGCTGTCTCAATCTCTTTTGCTGTCCATATTAGACTACGCTGATGTCTGTAATACAGACCTATCGGAGGAGTTACTCGACAAACTGGAGCGCCTGCAGAATGTTGCCATTAGATTCATCTTTAACCTACGAAAATTCGACCATGTGTCACACTTCCGAAATAAACTCAACTGGCTCCCTATTCGCCGGCGCAGGGACTTACATATTCTAAAACTTCTATATTCTATTCTTTTCTTACCTTCTACCCCTCCTTACCTTAAAGAATGTTTCTCCTTTCGCCCTTCTTCTGTACATTGCACCTTGCGGTCTTCCTTTAACCTTGCACTTGATATCCCACGTCACTCCTCTGACTTTTTTTCCTACTCCTTCACGGTCCATGCAGTTCGTCTGTGGAACGCACTTCCTGAGGGTATCAGAAAGGCTCAGACTCTAAAATCCTTTGGAGATCAAGTTAGGAGTCATTTCCTGTCCTTATCTATGTAATTATGTATATAAACATATATATATTTTTTAAATGTTTAAATTTTATTTAATTTTATTTTTATTTTTTCCACCTATAGTATAAACCTTCTTTATCCTATCTTGTTTTTGCACCCATTCCCCTTTTCTCCTAGCTATTTATTTCTTCTTTCACCCAAGGTTGCCTGGAAGAGATTGCCATTAGGCAATAAGGCCGCCTATTGTCTGTTTTCTATATTTTATTTTGTCTTCTTGTCATTGTATTTCTTTCGTTGTGTGCAATAAAGCTTTTTTTATTATTTATAATTTATTTATTATTGGTTTTAAATCCGAATTTATTGATATGCGCAAGAGATTCCCTACGCCAGGTCCGCGCGTCAGTC
Organism: Crambus lathoniellus; assembly: GCA_949710035.1. Classification (NCBI taxonomy): domain Eukaryota; kingdom Metazoa; phylum Arthropoda; class Insecta; order Lepidoptera; family Crambidae; genus Crambus; species Crambus lathoniellus. The sequence goes on from OX453306.1 coordinate 14,529,543, forward strand.
TTGCTCAGGCATTTGCACGGGGAGGTTGTGTCGCTCGTTGACGCGCACTCGTTCACGAGTCAATCAGTGGTTGCAAAGATTAAATTACGAATCGGAGTTGGAACAGTTAGGCATAATATTTCGCCTGTGCGCATGGAGGCTATCGTAATAGTACATTATTGCAAAGGCCGTGAAATAGGAAATAGGCTACTTGACTCATACTTAATTTCATACATCGAATGAAAAATTTCCTTTAGTACTTGGCTTAGGAAAACGTAAGAAAGCGAAGCGATATCATAAAATAATAGTATATGATGGATAGTATACATGTAATTAAATTAATAAACTTTACATTATGTCATATTGGGGCAATTACTAAAAGATAATGGTCCGTGTGGGCTCCAACGTATCTCGCTGGACCAGTCTCTCTGCCGGTGTACCTCAAGGGGGCATTCTCTCCCCTCTTCTATTTTCCCTTTTTATCAACTCCCTCTCCTCACTTCTTGGCTGCTCTTACCATTTTTACGCTGATGACCTACAAATTTATGTGCAAGCACCAGCTGATGATGTCGACTCCGTTATCTCTCACTTAAATGATGTCTTAAAAACTATTAGCACCTGGTCCACGGAGTTCGGCATCGCGGTGAACCCGGCGAAATGCCAAGCGATAGTTGTCGGCGGCTCTAAACAGCTGATTAAAATTGACACCGATTTAATCCAGCCTGTTTTGCTGGACAACAAAGTTATACCTTTTTGCTCCAGTGTTAAAAATCTCGGCCTTCACATAGACCCTTTGCTTAGATGGACAACGCAAGTTGCCGAGGTGAGTCGTGCGGTTACATATTCTCTGCGCTTCTTAAGCCGCTTCAAAAATTTCCTTCCTATTAAAATTAAGATAACTCTTGTCACATCTCTTATTTTTCCTCTCATTGATTATGCTGATGTCTGTTACTCTAACCTAAATGAGGATCTTCTCAACAAGCTAGACCGGCTTATAAATTATGCTATCCGTTTTATTTTCTGTCTTCGCAAGTTCGATCACGTCTCTTCTTACCGGTCGCAGCTTAAATGGCTTCCCATTCGTCAGCGTAGACAGCTAAGGTTACTGTGTCCTCTCTACTCCATATTAAATAACCCTCTTTCACCAGAATACCTGAAATCCAAGTTTACATACATCTGCGATACTCATGGCCGTAATCTTCGATCATCCGATTCATTAGCACTATCTACTCCTCTCTACAATTCTGGCTATATGGCCGATTCTTTTACAATGCAAGCCATCCGCCTTTGGAATAGTCTCCCAGAGACCGTAAGGAGATCTCAATCCAAGCTCTCGTTTAAAAGGAATGCTCATGCTTTCCTTCTTGAAGGACCTCGTGTTTGACGTGGAATATCATTATGGTTTATCATCACTATCTGTGTTCATTGTTATTATTTATATATGTTTATATAAGTATATGTATATATTCAAAATATTTATATGTATGTATGTAGGTAGGTATGTTGTGTATTATTATATTTATGTGTATGTATTTACCTATTTTTAGACAAATTATTATTTTATTTCATTAGTTTTTTTTTTCTTCTTCTTCTTTGTTTGTACCGCATTCGCTGATTTCTTTTTCCTGAAGGTTGACTGGCAGAGAATGCTTTAAGCGTTAAGTCCGCCTATTGTACTTTACAAATGTATTTTGTGCAATAAAGTTATATAAAATAAAATAAATAAAATATTGATTTCCCCGGTACATTTGTTTGTTTGTTAAACTTCTGATGAGGTTTGCAGGTTTATTCATTTATTATCTCGTTTTTTTCAACTCATAAAATTTTCATAGTTTATATGTATTTTTCTTTGAACTTCGCTGGAAGCAGGTTTTCCATTTTCGATTTGGCTACTGAGGGCCTAGAAAAGTAGCTTTCTAATAGATATCGCATTAAGAATAGAAAGAAAATTTATGGGATTGGCATTAGTGGTCACGTGACATTTCAATCGCTAATGTCAATCCCATACAATTTCTTGGAGGGCTGATCTTAAATCTGGTGGAGTACATACAATAGATCTCCATTTCACTCTCTGAATCGTTGAAACTCATTTTAATTATTAAATTTATATTTCTTAAAATAAATTGATTACTCATAGCTGAAAATTAGACCAGACCGTGAATTTAATTTATTGACAAAATGTTATTATTGTATGAGTAAGTATGTAAATAACAAAATCAGAGTCTAAGTCTCAGACTCTAAGACAAAGGTCGTCAGGTAAACAGTCATACACGCAATTAAACTTAGTTATATAAACTTGATAATTCGTTATGTTTCTTCAATTTTGTACATAATCCACGTTAAATTACTAAATTAATAAAACTAGGCAAAATTAATGAGTTTTCTAAGAAATAAGTATTTCAAAAGCATTATGGACTACGATCTATGGTACAGCCACTGCCACTGCCACGTATAAAAAAAAAGTCTTCCCGCCAATATGGCGAAGTCTTTATTTTTTCTTTTTTGCAATATTGCTATTTATTTTTCTCACAATCGAAGTGAAAAGCAGAGTGTATAACTCGTACTTACATAAAACCCATTTTACCCTCGACTTGACTATTCACGTCTTGATATATACGTCTCGGGTAAAATGGTGCGTTTTATGCACTTATTATGCAACGTTGAGTTTTGATTAATTTAATTACTACCAGTGTTACAGTCATCTTCTGTGCATAGTGTTAGTTGCAATGAAATCACTACATAGTATAAAACAAAGTCGCTTTCTCTGTCCCTATGTCCCTTTGTATGCTTAAATCTTTGAAACTACGCAACGGATTTTGATGCGTTTTTTTTAATAGATAGAGTGATTCAAGAGGAAGGTTTATATGTACTTTTTATCCCGATATTCCCACGGGAACGGGAACCACGCGGGTGAAACCGCGGGCGGCCGCTAGTACCTAAGGTATAAATTTCAAGTAGGTAGCGAAAATCTTTTTTTTTTTGCCCTTATTTGGAACCAAATTATACACATAAATCACATAATATGCCTACAAGTCTCTTTGATTTCGGTTCACGTAGACCCGAATTCACACAGGCGTGTAGGCAGCTAAACAAGTACTTACCGCATCTGCACGCATAATCTTTGTAACTACCGGGGGAGATGCGCGGGCACGCGGTGTGCGAGCGCATAGCAAGCCTATGTTTCGCCCAACGCTCAAGGTCGTTGGCGATTCATATCACCTTAAATTATTTTGGTATTTCGTTTGTATGGGAGATTGACGCGTCGTACGCAGGCCACTTACATCCGGTTTCAATAACCTATCTCCCGGTAAAAATAAGCTTATCCCGGTTCCGTTACTAAGCAACCGTTACTAGTTGCCTTGATAGACCAACGGTTGTACCACGGGGAACAGGTGTTGATAGTTTTGTTAATTAGTGTCAAATAACAAACACTAATTAACAAAACTATCAAGGCAACTAAGCTCGGATAAGCCTATATTTACCGAGGAGTAGGTTATTAAAACCGGCCATTAATGACTTCACGTCAGTTTTATTTAATTTCTATTTTAATAGCGACGATTACAATACCTACTGGCCGTACCGCCGCCGCCGCTACTACGATGACGACGATGAGTCGTCCGATACAGACAGTGGATCTGACGAGGATGCCGATAATTCCGATGAACGTTCCGGAACGGCCCCCGGTCATTCCGCTGCCGGCGACGCTGCGGCACCCGGCGACGCTGCGAGCGGCGAATCCACAACTGTTTCGGATAGTACAGGTAATTATGATTTTAGATAATAAATGTGACGCCGATAATCCCGATGAACATTTCGAAATGGGTACCGGTCATTCCGCTGCCGGCAACACTGCGAGCGGCGAATCCACAACTGTTTCGGATAGTACAGGTAATTATGATTTAAGATAATAAATGTGACGCCGATAATCCCGATGAACATTTCGAAATGGGTACCGGTCATTCCGCTGCCGGCGACACTGCGAGCGGCGAATCCACAACTGTTTCGGATAGTACAGGTAATTATGATTTTAGATAATAAATGTGACGACGATAATCACGATGAACGTTTCGAAATGAGCACTGGTCATTCCGCTGCCGGCGACATTGCGAGCGGCGAATCCACAACTGTTTCGGATAGTACAGGTAATTATGATTTTAGATAATAAATGTGACGACGATAATCCCGATGAACATTTCGAAATGGGTACCGGTCATTCCGCTGCCGGCGACACCCGGCGACGCTGGGAGTTGCGAATCCACAACTGTTTCGGATAGTACAGGTAATTATGATTTTAGATAATAAATGTGACGACGATAATTACGATGAACGTTTCGAAATGAGCACCGGACATCCCGCTGCCGGCGACACTGCGAGCGGCGAATCCACAACTGTTTCGGATAGTACAGGTAATTATGATTTTAGATAATAAATGTGACGACGATAATTACGATGAACGTTTCGAAATGAGCACCGGTCATTCCGCTGCCGGCGACACTGCGAGCGGCGAATCCACAACTGTTTCGGATAGTACAGGTTATTATGATTTTAGATAATAAATGTGACGCCGATAATCCCGATGAACATTTCGAAATGGGTACCGGTCATTCCGCTGCCGGCGACACCCGGCGACGCTGGGAGTTGCGAATCCACAACTGTTTCGGATAGTACAGGTAATTATGATTTTACATATAAATGTTACGGCGATAATTCGGATAACCCTTCCGGAACGGCCTCCGGTCATTCCGCTGCCGGCGACTGTTTCGAATAGTACACGTAAAAAGAGTTTTTATTTTTAAATTTTACTGAAAATTTAATATTAGAATAGAGTCAGCTGTCAGATGTTATGAGATACGAAAGTGCTCTAGAAGTTTAATCAAAATTTGTGTCGGTGATTGTGGTGTCGTTGAATCAAAATCGGTGATTGTGTTAAGTAAAAACATTTGCAAAGTGAAGACAAAACTTCTAAAATCATGTGATAGTGTTATCTCCACAAAATCCATTAGTTTTGTAGTGAAATTAGTGCAATAATTATCATCAGTGACAATTGACACTTAGCGAAATATTTATCTACCCCCATGATTGTGTTGTTTTTTGTAACTTAATCACAGACTAGCTAACTTGCGGAGTGCATAGACAATTAGTGATACCACATAAAAATTTCGATAACACCTGAAAAATGCACCTTACCGTAAGTGGCTGCCCAGGCTTCCAGTAAAGAGAATGCTACTGGAGAAAAATTTATAATGACACCAATACCCAAAAAAGTTCAACAACCAAGGATGAGACATTCATCATTGTGTCTCACTCAGCCAAAATCAACTGAAAAAGTGAATCTTGATCCTGATAATCAAACAGCTGATGATGGCGATGATTGGCAAACGGTTCCAATAACTCGGCAATACCGAAACTCCAAAGAATATCAGTTGACTCCATCGCAGAATGCGCAGATGTCACAAAACTCAATGAGTTCTCCGAATACTCAACCTCCACCATGGCAGCGGATGCCAACTAGATCTACCAAGCGTAGAAGAACTAGTGACTCTCCTCCGAACACTAATGTCTTGTCAATGACTAATAGGTTTGATGTACTTCCATTAGAGCCTACTGATATACAAAGAGAATCAGTAACAAAGAAGTATAAACCACCTCCAATCGTTCTGTATGGCATAGAAGATGTGAATGAATTATCAAAACTAATAAATTCAGTCAGTACTTCAAATGAATATAAGATTCGCATCATAAATAAAAATTTACTGAGAATCCTACCTGAAACAACAGAAAGCTACAAAAATGTGATATCTGTAGTAAGAAGTCATGGCCTGATTGGTCATACATTCACCCCCAAAGAAAAGAAACCGTATCGCATAGTTATAAAAAAATTACATCATACTACACCTCATAGTGAAATTGTAAAAGCTATTGAGAGTAGTGGCAATCAAGTGCAAGGTGAAATTATTAATGCCCGATTTGGCCCCGATAAAACTCCAACGTCCACGTTCTTCGTCAATGTAGAGCCGTCAGCAAACAACAAAATGATCAAAGACATTAAAAGCATTTTCCATCAGCAATTGACTATTGAAGACGCCCGAAAAGCTACGACAATAGTTCAATGCCAATGCTGCCAGCAATATGGGCACTCAAAAAATAATTGCATGAGACCATTCAGATGCGTTAAGTGTGGAAGCGGTCATAAAACCTCAGATTGCCCAAAGAAGGATAACAACACCCCAGCAAAATGTGCGCTCTGCTTCTGCGACCACCCAGCCAATTATAAAGGCTGTCAGGTATACAAAGAGATACTGGCGAGAAAGAATAATGCTAAGCCAGTGATTAGAATTACGAACGCTCAGAAGGACGCCACTATTCCTTCTACGACAAAAGAACCACCACCAATATTCCAGACCTCCCAGCAGAGCCGGCAGACCAGAACATATAGTGATGTGACAGCAAACCGCACGGAATCAGATAATAGCACCCACCAGGATAATCCTAATCAACAAAGTTCAGTACTGGAAAAATTACTCACCAAGCAAAGTGAAAAGATTGACTTGCTAATACAACAAATAGGAACGTTACTTAATCTCCTAACAAACGTCATTACAAAAATGATTCCGTAGTAATGGCCACTCTAAAAATAGCAACTTGGAACATAAATGGTTTGGCTCCAAATGCTGATGAAGTCAAATTATTTTTAAATTACAACAAAATAGATGTTCTTCTAATATCAGAATCTCATCTAACAGACCAACGTACTGTCAATATTGATGGGTATAAAGTATACTGCACTAATCATCCAGATGGGACAGGACACGCTGGAGCTGCAATTATTGTGAAAGAAAACATTAAACATGACGCACTTCCTGAAACAAAAACGGATTACTTACAGGCTACCGTCACAGATATGACGGTAGCCTGTAAGTAATCCGTTTTGCACAGATGCAATATAAGTCGGGTGCATTGAACATTGCAGCGGTCTACTGTCCTCCACGCCATCGTATAGACGAAGACATGTACAAACAATTTTTTAATTCTCTGGGCAATCGATTCATAGCTGGCGGAGATTGGAATGCAAAACATACGTTTTGGGGTTCCCGGGTTACAACTACTAGAGGACGAGAATTAAAGAAATGTGTAGATGCTTCCCAGTTGCAAGTATATTCTACTGGCCAACAGACCCCAAGAAAACACCTGACCTCCTGGATTACTTTGTAGCTAGAGGTATCTCGGAATTATACATAAAAGTGGAGTCTTGCTTCGATGGTTCTTCTGAACACACATCGGCAATATGCAACCTTAGTGCCTCAATTATATATCGAGAACCTCAAGAAACTCTCTACAACAGCCGAACTGACTGGGATGCTTTCAGAGCCTATATTAATGAAAACGTTAGTCTAGATATCGCTCTTAAAACCCCCGATGACGTTGAACATGCTGCACACTATTTAACCAACTTGATTCAAACCGCTGCATGGCTGTCTACACCAGATATAAAATCAAATACGCTAGAGAAAAACTACCCTGTGGACATAAAAAATCTAATATCTGAAAAAAGAAGGTTAAGGCGGCAATGGCATACCAGTAGAAATGTGCAAGATAAACGAGCTCTAAACAAAACGCAAAAGATTCTAAAAGAGATGCTCAAGGAAAGTGACAATTCAACACTCCAAACACAACTCAAACTGCTATCACCACACAGAAAAGAAGATTACTCACTGTGGAAGATGACGAAAAAACTCAAAAGACCTACGGAACATATGACACCTTTAAGACAGACTAGTGGTAATTGGGCTAGGAGTTCAGAGGACAAAGCAGAATTGTTTGCAAACTTTCTTGAAGACGTATTTCAACCAAATGAATCCAACTTGTTGCAAACAGAAGATGACATTGATGCTGTCATCAACAGTGACCAACAGATGTCGCTGCCGCTAGAGCTGGTTAAACCTAAAGAAATATGGAAACAAATTGGACAGTTAAAATCTAAAAAGGCTCCCGGGTTTGATCTTATTACTGCAGAAGTTCTATTGCAATTACCAAGAAAAGGAATTGTGTTGATAAAAATAGTATTTAATTCAATGTTGCGATTGCAGTATTTTCCACTGGTCTGGAAAGTTTCTGTCGTCAATATGATTGCAAAACCGGGAAAACCTGCCACGGAAGTATCCTCTTATAGACCTATTAGTCTTCTTCCTAATTTTACCTGGATTCGGTATAATCTCTCATATTATTTCCCAGAACAAACTTATCATTTATTTTCTAATTATTTATCTTATTATTTTTCTCCAAGTTCAGTTCTATCAAAGCTATTCGAGAAACTTTTGATAAAGCGCCTACAACCAATACTGGAAGACCAAAAGGTACTACCCGACCACCAATTCGGTTTCCGAGCACATCATGGTACAACAGAACAAATTCACCGAGTTGCCCACACTATCAGACAGGCAATGGAAAGAAAGGAGTATTGCTCTGCAGTGTTCCTCGATGTGCAGCAAGCATTCGACCGAGTGTGGCACAAAGGCCTGTTGTGTAAACTCAAGCTTTGCCTGCCAAATACAGCATACATGCTCCTAAAATCATACCTCGAGGACAGACTATTTCAAATAAGAGTGGAGGACAGTATATCTACTCTGAGAGAAATAAAAGCGGGAGTCCCTCAAGGCTCCGTGCTGGGACCTGTTCTGTATACGGTGTACACATCTGATTTGCCCACCTCAGATAATGTAGTAACAGCAACATATGCAGACGATACAGCCTTGCTTTCATGCAGTGCAGACCCTCACATAGCTTCAAATAACCTCCAAGAGCACTTGAACACTGTAGATGCCTGGTTGAAAAAATGGAGGATAAAAGCTAGTGGAACTAAGTCTAGCCACATAACTTTCACGATGAGGAAACAAGACTGTCCCCCCGTCTCACTTAATGGTATTGAGAATTACCCCATCAAACAACAATAAAGTACTTGGGAATGCATTTGGATAGGCGACTAACTTGGAGAAACCACATAAAGGCCAAAAGGGACCAAGCCAACAGAAAACTGAAAGAAATGCATTGGCTCATCGGAAGACAATCTGCTCTCAGCTTACAAAATAAAGTTCTTGTTTACAAAACCATAGTTAAACCTATATGGACTTATGGAATGGAACTCTGGGGTTCTGCAAGTCACTCCAATGTGGAAATACTTCAGCGTTTTCAAAACGCAGCTCTTAAAACTCTTTGCAATGCTCCATGGTTCACAAAAAATATAGAGGTGCACGAATACCTACAGATTCGGTACATCAAAGATGATATAAGAGAATCATGTGTGAAGTACAAAAAACGACTCGATCATCATAAAAATCAACTCGCTACAGGCCTGCTTAACACCACCCACACAATTAAGCGACTTAAGAGAATGCCACTGGCCACCATTTAGCTGTGGCTTAAATGGTGGGACGACATGTCGTTGGATGTGTGATGTCCTAAAAATCATTAGCAAAGTAACCAATCTGATTATAGCCGGGAGGCTGATCGCAGATAGAGAAAGGAGACAAAAAAAAATTAGAATAAATTCCCCGGGATGGAAATAAAAATTATAATTATCTTCCTATACCAATAAACAACAACCCATTGCGATAGATGTGTGGGGAAAAAAAACTAGGAAGCTAATTATACGGAAATCTCGATTTTCTTTAAATTTAAAAATATGGTTGTTGATTTTTACTCCAAAATCGATAGGTAGTTGTATAATTTTCATTTAGCGATACTAAGGTCGGTATTATAGAACAACACTAAAGTGGAGATCTTTTCCCAAGTATAGTTAGAAAGGGATGCAAATAAAATACATGCAACGAATACATTCATGCCTTGCTAACTATACTTAAGAAGAGATCTCCACTTGAGTGTCGTTCTATAATACGGGCCTAAGAAATGTACTGTGAAATCGCACTTATTTTCTAGACAAGAATTATAAGTAGACTCAAACGGACATGCATGCCCATCTGTCTTGTTTAAGATACAATTAATTCAGTCAGCGGACCTGCTAATTGCCACTTCCTTTTAAATGAAAATAGGGCAAAATAATTAACGTTATGACACTAATGCGACTATTCACGACGCCACTCATCGCGTTTAGTAACATAACTTTAAAACTGTTGATTGGTATAGTCATTAACATGATACGGCCTCGTATGTCCTTTAAATCTAAACACAAAGAGATTTCCCGTTAGCTAGACTGTAAGAGTCAGAAGAAACATAAAATCCAAATATTGATTATGGTAGACCTCTTTTACCCAATAAATTCATGGAATACCTCATCAAAATAACTAATTATTCGATTTATATTGCCCATATGGCACAGGCGTACTAAACCTACCTTCTGCTCAACGTCACGGGTGCGATTACCGCTAAAGACTAATTTTGTGTGTAAGGGCTCTATTCCTTTAGGACGCCAGCGGCCGACGCCAGTCAGACCATGTCAAATTGTATTAAAACATTCATAGCCCTTCCCCACTTGGCGGCCGACGCGGCGGCGCGGCGACTTGGTTGCGTCTCGGTCGCCGAGCCGCTAAGTTCAATATGTTATTATCTGTGGTTCATACATTTGACATCGACGCTGGCGTCCTGATAGAATACAGGCCTTAGGGTGCGCGTTCATAGGCCCGCGCCGGACGCAGGGCACGCAACGGATTTTAGTTTGGAACCTTAATTAAATGGTGTGATTGAAAAAGTTTTTGTTTGTAGGCGGGCGGTCAAACAGTGATGGTTCTAGTCGGCGACGAGGGACCGTCGAGGGCCTCCCGGGCGCCTACTACGGCGGGTACGGCCGCTGCTTCAGCTGCGGCAGCCGCGGCCACTGGGCCCCCGGCTGCCCCTACAGGTAGCCGCACGTAGCGCGACTCTCGACCTTATGTCCATGCCTTACTGTCTACAGTCCAATGACGATAGTACTGGTACCAGGTGATACGACTGATAATAGGATTCAAACAGATATTTTTTAATTTGAATTTTGAACCCCCGGCTGCCCGTACAGGTAGCCGCACGTAGCGCTACTCTCAACCTTATTCCCATGTCTTATACTGTCTACAGTCGAATGACGATTGTACTGGTAGCAGGTAATACGACTGATAATAGGATTCAAACAGATATTTGTAACAGATCCTCGCAGATTCAGCTGCGGCCATTGGGCCCCCGGCTGCCCCTACAGGTAGCCGCACTTAGCGCTACTCTCAACCTTATGTCCATGCCTTACTGTCTACAGTCCAATGACGATTGTACTGGTACCAGGAGATACGACTGATAATGGGGTTCAAACAGATATTTGTAGATTGAGCTGCGGGCCCCCGGCTGCCCCTACAGGTAGCCGCACGTAGCGCTACTCTCAACCTTATGCCCATGTCTTACTGTCTACAGTCGAATGACGATTGTACTGGTAGCAGGTAATACGACTGATAATAGGATTCAAACAGATATTTGTAGATTGAGCTGCGGGCCTCCGGTTGCCCCTACAGGTAGCTGCAAGTAGCGCGACTCTCAACCTTATGTTCATGCCTTACTGTCTACAGTCGAATGACGTTTGTACTGGTACCAGGTGATACGACTGATAATAGGATTCAAACAGATCTTCGCAGATTCAGCCGCGGCCACTGGGCCCCCGGCTGCCCCTACAGGTAGCCGCACGTAGCGCGACTCTCAACCTTATGTCCATGCCTTACTGTCTACAGTCGAATGACGATTGATCTGGTAGCAGGTGAAACGACTGATAATAGGATTCAAAGTCAAACAGATAGATGTGGACAGTCTGAGTCAAATGACGACGATTGTACTGATAACGGTGATACGACTGATAAGGTAGGATTCAAACAGATCTTTTATTAAAAGTGTAAGTACTGTTATATATTATACTATATATTTAAACAAAATTGAATGCCGTTTTGTTTAATTTCTAAAATAAAGGAATTCATGCTTTGAGTAAAATGTGCTATCTCCATCATTTCGAGTACTTTCCCTCACTGTCATTAAATAATTATACTTCCACCCTGTATATTGTTGCCGTGCCGACAAAGGCTTGTCATGCTCGTCATGCACTACAGAAAAAGACTGCTCTTGCCGGGACACTTTCAAGCGTCAACGCGGTATTACAGGTAGTAAATCAATGATCTATTATCATAATACTCTTCACCAAAAATCAAGAAGAAAATGTATTGAACAATTGTTGATTTGCCCTTTTTCTGCTCTTGCAAATGTTTAATAATTGTGTTTAAAAGTTTAACGGTCGTATAGTCTAATAATTACTATCAATAAATCATCGGTACGATTTGGCTTTTGTATAAATTTAAGCATCGCCGCACACGAGCCACCGATGAATGCCACCACCGACCTCTTTCCTGTAGTATTCATACATTTTTTAAGAACACCGACGCTCGGTTGTCGTCACTTGTTTCTTCTTCTAGCTTAAGTTGTTTGTGGCTACGGTTAGTCATTCTCGATTGTGATAGTAAGTTGAAGTGAAAAAGGTGTTTAAATTACGTTAAAAATTAAGTCGTACGTACCTATTCAGACGTCATTACCTACATGTAAGTAAACTGTAAATAAGGACATAACCTAAAATAACATGAGGTTACATTTTATCAAACTACCGAAAGCCTTAACTGTGATATGATAATGTTTAATACTTTAGATAAGATGATGCGTAAAAAGATATGAATGGGAAAATAACACGAGGCGTTTAACATATAAGTCACAGCTCACAACGTACCTATGTAATGTACCGTCGGACCCATTGAATCATGACCCATTTTGCTAATATGTAATTTGTTTGAAAAAGTCAAATCTATAAATAGTCGGGAACTTTAGCATTTCACTTCGGAAAAATTCCAACCAAGCTGAAAAGGAGACTGGCGAACTTCTATGTATTTTCAGACCTCGATTTATAGGTCTCGTTCATGGAAAAAATCGAATGGTACTTAAAGAACTATGCTAGACTAACAAAAAAGTTAGACCTATAAAATAACCTAAAAATATAGACAGGGTAAAAATCATCTAACCACTCAATGGTTCCTTGCCTCCTGGAGGCAAGTATTTTTACCCGCTCCAATGGTTTCTTGCCTCCTGGAGGCAAGCTGACAGCTAATTAAAATACTTACTTTAATTAATTGTGTCCAATCACTCTGTGCTCCTATCCAACTTATACCAATCTTAATCTAGACACCTTATTTTAATCGTAGAACAAGAAATTGGTCCAATTTAATAAAAAGTTTGCGGATTATATTCGATTGAAGTTCGCCGACTTGCTTGCCTCCAGGAGGCAAGGAACCATTGCGTGATTTAGGCAATGTTAGCTAAGTATGGAAAAATAAAATATAATTAAATATATTGTACTAATACATTAATATATACTTGTTATGCCCTCAATACCCATAAAAAGTAAATATTTAAAATTTATTTACTTAGAAAAAAGAAGTCGATACGATATCGATCCATACTTTTGTAGCCCGTAAGGGTGATTCTTTACTTACATTTTTATATCTTTAATTAAACAATATTTTTCTGAAAGAGAGTTATCTTTTCTTACTTTTATCTAATAACAACATTGTAAACTATTATTTAAACACAAATTGGTCTGTAATATTAGTTTATTTATTAGTATTTATTGCATGTTTTAAAAAGAAATCCGTAAAATATTTCCTTTTCTGCAACTTCAACTCGCTGTTTCTAATTAAATCGTAATAAGAATCCATCTACAAATCATACAATCTTATTGCAAATTTAACTAGCATTATAAATCAATAATTTGTTTTTATTAAATCCTTCTAGTTTTTGAGTAAAACTTAATTTAAAGCCGAGCGAGCGAAGCGGAGCGGAGCGGAGCTGTGCTGAGCAACCATTGCCTCGTAAGCATATTTAAGCGTGCGTAACCATTGAGTGGTTTAACATATTATTTAAGAACAATGCAAATAATTATTTAAGTACTAATAAATAATGAATGATAAAATAGATGAATGGGGGGTAATAACAAAAACAAATAACGAAAGGAACCATTATTTTAATAAAGACAGGACGTAAGTATCGCACCGCTGCCGCTGCTGGCGCCATCTGCGCTAAGCTTTGCGTGCGGCTCTTCATTAGTTTTTAATTTATGTTATGTAACTTCTTTGATGTAGGTATCTAATAATATGTAAATAATAAATGACCTTGTTTTACATGACTACTGCGTCAAATGAAACGGATTTATGAAGTGTTTCAATGTTATTTTACCTTGTTCAGTCAATTATTTGCGATTTGAATATTATTTATCTTTTTATTCCATTCTTTAATACATCAGGCGTTCGTAAAAGTTAATTGTAGGAATTTAAATTAATTTAATTTTCATGTTTCTGAAAGTGTACGACTTCGTAAAATATTAGGGCGATTCTCGCCGGTCTCCTTTGTTTACATTTATTTATTTACATGTAACTTTTAACTTCTGAAAAGTCCCACTGGTAGTAGTAGTGAGCTGGTAGTGATGCCTGCTCTCCACTACACCATCTGGTCAGCCCACCTCGAGTGGGAAACCTTATGGAGAGATCGGGAGGAGGCTCTCTCCCTTTCCCCTTCTGGGGAGAGGTTAGAACCCCGCAGTTCCCCCGCCGAGCCTACTATCCAGTCTGCTAGCGTGGGCACTCTAAAACAACGTGGGCATAGGTCAACAAGATTGAATTTTAATAGGTATCTGTTATTAAATAAACTTGAGATGGGTCATGGTTAAATTAGTTTGACTGTATATGTTGCAGGGATATGAGGATATTAGAGATTTCACGAAATCTCTAGGGATACCACGAAATGACGGAAGATGTGGAACATTCTTATTTACGACGACGTCTTCTTCCTAAAACAGTTCAGTGACATGTCGTTTCATTAAACTAAATCTAGTGAAATGAAGAATGACTGGAGTAATAACAGTAAGCTACGTGACAGGTATAAGCGAGTTTGTATCGGAAGTCCTGTAGAACACGTGATAGGTTAGAAATCGAAGGCGATAAATTTCGTGCAGGTTTTTTTTTGTGTAACACATCCTATTGATTGTTTGATCACAAAAAAAACTAATTTCGTGAAACGACATATCACTGAACTTATTTAGAAAGAAGACGTCGTAAATAAGAATATTCCACATCTTCCGTGATTTCGTAGTATCCTTAGGGATTTCGTGATATCTCTGATATCCTCATATCCCTGCGACATATACATATATACATACCAACTTTGTCTTCATTATTATTTGGTAACTCTAGCAACTAACTGCCAACTGCAAACGTCATTCAAAGGCTCATTTGATTGACGCCCTTTATTTAGGCTCTGCCACTTGCAGTGTGCAGTAGCCTGTTTGTATTGATCCACAAAACATAGCATTTTACCGTAGAAGGTGGTTTAAATCGATTAACATCTCTAACGAATATTAAACTAAGGTTTCTAAAAAGAAAATAAAAATATTATGTTCTGTGGATAACATAATGTGCGAGTACAAATTTGTAAATATTTTGTTCCCGATTGATGAGGAATTTAACTGTTAGCAATAGCTATTATTGTAGTAGATAATTAAGATCTGTTAGATTTTATAAATAGGTTTATTATTATTTATAGTATTTTTGTATAAGTACTTACTTAAAATTAATTATTGATTTGTGTTATTCTGTTAAATATATAAATATTAAAATTCTGTAAAAAAATTACCGGGTATTGCTTTGTTGTACAGTTGCGAGCATTAGGGGACATTCTAAAAAAACATGGTTTTAATCTCCATAACATTGACTCAATGAGAAAACATTGACAAAATGTTTTGTCATTTAATCTTTCGTCACTGCAATTAAGGGCGTCCGCTGCGTCAGGCAGGATTAAGACGCTTAGCTAGTCGCGCGCGCGTAGTAAATTCAGCAAAATACTGCGGCTACGGCTTTTGCCGGGGCTTCACCTGCGTGACGCTGCGTGAAGCCCATCACACACAATGAAAATACTATAAAATATATCTTATCTTCGACGTATCGCGTATCGCTCACCAAACGATTTGATGGACCACCACATACAATTAATATAAGATATATTTTACACTAGCTGACCCAGCGCGACTTCGTTCCCGTGGCCCTACCCCCTACCCTACCCTACTTCTACTCTACCCTCCTTCCCCTATTTTGTCGCCTTTTAAACCTTCCCTAGACCTCCACGAACATTTCAAGACTAAGATAAGATAAATCCGTTCAGCCGTTCTCGAATTTTAGCGAGACTAACGAACAGCAATTCATTTTTATATATTTTACATTAGAGTATCGATACAGGCCGATATGCGAAAGACATCTTAACATATCAACGATATTGAAATATATGTTAAGATATTCGGCTATATAATCTTAAGATAAACAACAAGATGTTTTAAGATTTTAGTTCCAAATATTGACACACAAAATGACATTTGTGGCAGGCAGGTTTTATAACTTCGTGATTACCTATATAATTTTATTTGTCTATCTTTAGTTTATGATACGAAGTTACAGTGCAACAACAGAAAACGTTGTCTACGTTTTCTGTTACGGTGGCCAAAAAGTGGAACTAAGGCGCTCATAGGCGGTAGATTTTGCTGTCAGTTTGCTATCAGTCACGATTCTTTTAGCCAATCAAAATGAACCATTTTGCCATCACCACCACGCTGCCCGAAGTTCCTCTATACCGATTCGTTAGCTAGTCTTGAGTGATGGAATTGACTGATGGTTGCGTGACCGTCTAATGGCTGCCTAACGTGTTTTTTTAAATGTCAGTTTGCTGTCAAGTTGTCTAATCATAGCGCTGCGTACCGATTGCCTATACCTACCTAGCCAATATTCCACTATCAGTTTTGGTCAGCAAAATATAACTTTGTATTTCATAGTGTTTAAAGGAATGACAATTGACAAGTTACATGTGGTTTTTGAAAATGTGTTTAGGTATATCTCAAAAAGCGTTACTATATCTCGTTCAAACCAATTTTCGTTGAAAGTTTTTATTAAGATTTACAGCATATTATATGTTTTCAAAAAATTTTACTTTTTTTTTTTCAAAAGTTAGAGGGTGGCACACATTTTATTAAATTCACTGTTCCATTCGTCATCAGACAAGCTGTCTAGTAAGTC
The DNA here is from genome assembly GCA_949710035.1 of Crambus lathoniellus. NCBI lineage: Eukaryota > Metazoa > Arthropoda > Insecta > Lepidoptera > Crambidae > Crambus > Crambus lathoniellus. The sequence continues at coordinate 14,546,630 of OX453306.1, forward strand.
TAGCTATAATATATATTATCTTCGCTGTGTGTGACTCGCTTAACGGCATTAACAACGGCATGCGCGTCTTAGCGCGCTCATTGTATCAAATTATTTTTTATTTTTTATTTTATATAACTTTATTGCACAAAATACATCTGTAAAGTACAATAGGCGCTTAATTAGTGCGCTAAGACCCGGCTATACCTGCGAATTATATCAAATAGCGCGCTAAACGCAGGTGAAGCTCGGGCATTACGACTTACGACCACGCGGTTACAACGTGGAGCTCTTGTATTTTGCTGAATTTACTACACCGCGCGATTACGCGTTCGGGATCCCGCCTGACGCAGCGTACGCCCTAAACGCATTACTGATAATTGAGTTTTCATCTCATTTGGAACCACTTTAGATATGTTTTATTTTCGAAATTATGCATAGCTATTTTAAATACATTTCAATTTATTACACATGTAATGCATGGTAAATAAATATTAAACATACTAGCTTTACGAGTACACGACGTTATCCCGCGGGAATGTGGTATTTTTCCGGGATAAAAAGCAGCCTATGTTCCTCTCCAGATTACAAAGTATCTGTGTCCCAAATTTCAGCCAAATCCTACCTACCAAGATTCATTGTTTATAGATGTTCCATTTCATTATTTTTTATTACTCATTTTTGTTTACTTTACTGCTTAGGTTTAACTGCTGAACTAGTTATTAAACGTGGAATTTATAATTTTTAACTTACCAAAACTGCTATTTACAACTGCCTCTTTAAATCAGTGCCTTTATTTATTCTAAGTAACAAAGCATCTTACATAAAAGGAAGACTACGAAATTAAACATTTAATGTTTATTATCAAGTTTGTGCAGCGTTATGGATAGCCTTTCCTGTGACTGTCCTGCTCAAAACAACTAACTTTAACATTTCAATGTATAAGTGATGGTTGGAGCAATATTATACTAATACTAATTTCCCGATCTTAATGTGTGTGATAAAGTTACACATATTGTGTTATGTAGCACCACCTAGACTGATTCAAAAGGTTTGAATAATTTGGTGCGCGTTTGATTCTCGGTTTGGAAAAGCGATTATTTATAAATCTTTGAATGCAGTGCGTATTATTATTTAAATAAAATTTATTACGGCGCTACTCGGAAAAAGTATGGACTTTTTGATATAAAACTATAGGAGGGTTAGATTTGTTACAAATCTGGTAATAAGATATATATTTCTTCATACCTTTATCTAGAATCGTATAGTTTCAGAAACACGATTTTATGATTTTGGCTCGACACTTTTTATTTTCGAAAAGACCTCTAAAAAATACGAAATCTCGATTATTCTTAAATGGGGTTACATATATTATTGGAAATTAGTTTAATTAGTGGACACCAATAATATTTAGGATCGTATAGAAGCATTTTTTTAAATCGCTATAGTTTTTTAATACGAAGTGATTGTTTTTTTTCTGCCTAATCTGCAAAATCGATCTCGCTCCCGCGCGCGTTGTCTTCTCATTGCTATTTCGCTTCAGCATAATTTTTCCTAGTATCGCCTTAAATTATAAGTATTTGGTGCGGTCTATGCCACCATGTGCTATACATACATAGTCATACTATGCCACATGGTGGAATAGACTGCACCAAATTATGTAGATTTAAATCATTCGAGGTGGTGTTATCACATTATGTATAACTTTATCACACACTTAATTATAGGGAAATATAATGTTGCTCCAATCTTCACTTATTAGTGGTACCTTATAGTTACATTGAAATGTTAAAGTCAGTTGTTTTTAGCACGACAGTCACAGAAAATACTATCCATAACCACAGGGTGAAAAAATACGCTGCACGAATTTGTTATTCAACATTAAATGTTAAATTTTGTATTCTCCCTTTTATTTAAGATGCCATGTTATATGCTTATAATTGAGCCTTTCGATTGGTATAATAAAATTTAAAAAATAAAAAAATCACATTTAGCGGGTTCGATTCCCAGTTCAGACATGCGATTATTAGAAATTCTTTGAATGCAGTTCGTTTTCTTTTAAAATAAAAATGAAGTTTTCTTACAGTAAATTTTTATATTTTCAGTATTTAAGGTACTTTCCTTGCATGTGGCATAGTTTTGGGACGCCCTGTATATCTTGGCCTGCGCAAACCTAGACACTTTTTTGTAGGTTTATTAATGTGTAGCCCCAATATACTACCTTAACAAATGACATGAAAATAATAAGTCACTTTTTAAAGTTTTCAAATTGAAAAGAAAACCCTGCACCCGGTGCTATCCGACTTGTTGTACTAATGGCGGCGCGGCCGCGGCGGCAGTGCAGTATGGAGATCTGCGCTCCGCGACCAACGAGACGCGACGGGGCGGCGGCGGCGGGGCGGGGCGCGTCGCCAGTGTGAGAACCGCCTATGTATTTTCGCGCGGATGTTCGTTTATAAACGGTCCGTTACATGTATACAGTATGTATGGCGCAAAAAAATAAAGTGACCGTCACGTTATAACGTGACATTTATAAATGACTGACCGAAAATTACGGTCACATTGGTAGTTTATCCAATCTGACCGTCACTTTCGGTCACTTATTGTCAGTAACGTCACATTCATTTTATTCGTACACATTACTTATTAAAAGTGCCCGCGAGAGAAAGCTCTCACAATTTTGATCCTTATTGTTACCAGCGGAAAGAGCGAATTCCTTTTTATTGACTTTTTAGGGTTCCGTAGCTAAATGGCAAAAAACGGGACCCTTATAGTTTCGTCATGTCTGTCTGTCTGTCTGTCTGTCTGTCCGTCCGTCCGTCCGTATGTCACAGCCACTTTACTCCAAAACTATTACGACTACAGACTTGAAACTTGGTGGGTAGATATATTCTGTAAACCGCTTTTTTTTTTTTTTTGTTCGCTCCGTAACTGATTGGTGCAGTTATTAGACGTCGTCGCGCGTCGTCGCTCGCAGCGCGATTGCACTGTGAAATAATTATTTAATTATTAAAACAAAAAAGAAATAAAACTTCTTAGATGTAAAACGACGAATTACGAATCGTCTCGCTCGCAGGTTCGACGACTTCCAACCTCCCGAACAAGCCGGTTTCCGAAAAGGCTATAGTACCGTATAGACCACATTCATACGCTGCGGCAAGTTGTACAGAAGACCGAAGAGTACAACTTGCCACTTTGCTTGGCGTTCGTGGACTATGAGAAAGCCTTTGATTCGATCGATACCTGGGCAATGCTGCAGTCTCTCCAGAGGTGCCAAATAGACTACAGGTACATCGAGGTGGAGGTACTTATACCAAAACGCCACCATATCGGTCCGGTTACAGAACCAGAGCTATAATCCTATCCAACTACAGCGAAGTTTGAGACAGGGAAACGTAATTTCTCCGAAACTGTTTACTGCTGCGTTGGAGGATATTTATAAGCTCCTGGACTGGAAAGGATGCGGCATCAACATCAATATCAAGTACCTAACACACCTACGGTTTGCCGATGATGTAGTTCTCATGGCTGAGACCTTGGAAGACCATGCTCGAAGATCTCAGTTATGCTTCTCAAAAAGTGGGCCTGAAGATGAACATGGATAAGACGAAAATCATGTCCAATGCCCTGTTGCACCCGCTCCAGTTAATGTTGGGAACATTACACTCGAAGTTGTTGACCACTATGTCTACCTGGAACAGACAGTCCAATTAGGTAAGTCCAACTTCGAGAAAGAGATCTCTCGTCGAATCCAACTCGGATGGGCAGCGTTCGGGAAGCTCCGGCATATATTCGCATCCAAAATTCCTCAATGTCTCAAGACTAAGGTCTTGGACCAGTGTGTGTTGCCAGTTATGACTTATGGAAGCTTATTATGGGTCTCATAAGAAGGCTCAAGGTCACTCAGCGAGCAATGGAGAGTGTCAAATAGCGCGGAAAACGGCGTACCGGACGACGTTCCGTGGGCGTGCCCTCTACAAGATAGACCGACGATCTAGTCAAGGTTACGGGAAGCCGCTGGATGCGGGCAGCGCTGGACCGATCATTGTGGAGATCCTTGGGGGAGGCCTATGCCAGCAGTGGGCGTAGTTCGGCTGACATGATGATATCGTTTTCTATTTTGATTTTTTGTGAACACTCTTAGGCAGAGGCTTACAAAAGTGTTTTCTGTCAATATTGAGTGTGTTACGCTAGCAGGAAATCAGCTTCTACAAGGAAAAGAGTTTGACAGACACCTTCCTGGATCGATTAAAATTGGCAGCATAAACCGGAGAGGCGCCAAAATAAATATTTTTAGCGATTGTACGCTGGCAAATTTTACACTATGGGATCTATCTGATAAGGACACCATGGTTGCGCCTCCTGTGTCAGCAGCAAATTGGTTGCGCAACCAATTACTTACCAGGTGAAGGACCTTCCGCCTATAAAACTGGCTACATTTTGTTGGTAGTGCAACCGGTAGATGCCACCATGGTGTCATAATCAGGGGGGCTACCGGCTAAGAAATCTGGGGGTTTTCTACGCCATATCTAATTCCAATATATCGAATGTCATTTGATCGGTGACAATTAAACGAAAACCCAATATATCGACATGCCATTTGATCGAAGTTTCAATAAATCGATTTTCAATAGATCGCTGTTACATTAAATCAAAATTTCAATAAATCGATTTTCAATTGATCGCAGTGTCATTAGATCGAAATTACTATAAAACAATTTGCAACATTTTTGTCCTTGCTTACCATTCTAAATCTATAGGGAATCAATTCAATTGTTAAACCTACTACCTATAATTATTCCTCGCTAAAAATAAGCTATTTAAATAAAATTATGAAAACTAGAGTTAGAAGAGTATATTGTTTATGTCTGTATGTTCTTGTTGACACATACCAATGTGCAAAGATATTATAACCAAAGATATTATAATATAACAAGATTGTGCACTATGAAAATAAAAGCAATGTCAATTCGATTCTATGCAGTTACAATAAGGTTTATTTTCGTATGACATTACGATAAACGGAAAAACGAGCCGAGCGAGAGGCTCCTAAATAGGATTGCATCCCTGTCTACTGGGCTGCCACCATGAAATATTTTTGGTTGTAGTAGAACTTAATTCAAATTCATATTTCCTGTTCTCGAGAATTTTCAAAATATTAATTAATTAAAAGGAATGTTAAGCTGATAATAATAAAGTCCATATCATTTGTATTATTTAAAATCATGAAAAACTACTTGTTTAATGTAAGAGTCGGTGTTATGGTAGTTTTAATTATAATAAATTTGCAACACTTTGCGTCTGGACAATTTTAATAAAAATAAAAACATCATCAATATGGCGACGGCAAATTAATATAAGTGTGTAAAGTTAGTGTGTGGATCTTAATTATCATTTTAAAATTACGTTTAAATCAATAAAAATGGTTCTCACTTGATGTGTGAAAGGATGCAAAAGCGCATCATATAAACGTAACGGTGTATCTTTTCATAGGTAAGTATTTAGCCAAAGTTTTATTCTTGCGTATAGTAGGGTGTCCATTTCGTTTGTAATCTATAGACTGGAATTTACTTTCTTACTTAACCCAAACATTAATTTTCATTGTTTCAGATTTCCTAAAGATGAAGAAATTAAAAAAGGTTGGCTTAACGTCATACCTGAAAAAATTACACAATACTCAGCAGAAGACGAAAAAGAAGAAGAACTTCCCTCAACTCAACTCCCCTCTTCCATTCTGGCTATATGGCCGACTCTTTCACACTGCATGCTATCCGTCTCTGGAACAGTCTCCCAGATTCCATAAGAAGATCTCCATCCAAGCTCGCATTTAAAAGAAATGTTCATGCGTTCCTTCTTGAAGGATCTCAGTCATGATGTGGAATGTAGTTTTGATCATCTTCACTGTTTAAGTTACTATATTATATGTATGTATGAATGTAGGTATATTATATATTTATGTCTATACTTTGCTATGTTCTATGTATGTATAAATTATTTTTATTTGTACCGCTTTTGAGCTTTCTCTGTGATCACGCACAATTGTGATGACCACATCTACTGTGTTCCACAGTTTATTGAAACGAAGGTTTCTCATGCAAAATTAAGTAAATTAAGCTAGTCCTACCTTACTAGAAAATAGTGTCCGTAATCCAGGGGGGCTGAACGTTGTCTCGCCGGCGCGCGCCTGGCAAAACGATCTCCACACAACCCCCGATGGGAAACTCTTACAGCTAACACCCTTATAACTACACAATGCCCTAATAGGCAGCTAAAACTTTCCCGGCGCTTTTCAAAGCGAACACACACGGGTCACAAGTCCGTACCCGGACCGGGCGCTCCTAGGTGCAAAACGCTCGAGATCTCGGTCACGATACGGGTAGGTAACTGGCGCGGCACGTCGTTACAGAAACACACAAACTTGCCTCACGGCTGCCTACGGCCAACTGGTCGCGATGTCGCGCGCACGGCGGTTGGCGCCGACCCCACGAATGAACGTGAATGAATGAATCACGCGCGGCGTGAACATCCCCCCGTCCCGGACAGTAGCAAACTGTCCGCCAACTCAATCTAAGGGCAGGCGAGAGAGGGTAGCGATCGCTCGCTTCAAAACAGAGTCCCCCACCAGGACCTCGGCAAACCTGGGCACACCATCCGACCCCGGATGAAGCTGAACAATGCGTCCTAAACGCCAGCGGAGGGGCGGCAGGTTTGGATCCTTTACCAACACGAGGTCTCCAGTCTTGGGTGGGGTCGTCCTATCCGACCACTTAACGCGTTGCTGCAAAATGTGCAAATACTCCAGATGCCAACGGCGCCAAAAACTCTGCGTAAGCTGCTGGAGCAATTCAAATCGCGAGAGCCGTCCGGAGGGCACTTCGGAATAAGGATATTCCGGCAAGGCGTTAAGCGGTCTGCCAATCAAAAAATGGCCCGGCGTAAGGGCCTCTAAATCATTCGCGTCCGAAGACAACGGACACAACGGACGCGAGTTGAGGACCGCCTCAACCTTACAAAATACGGTCGCGAGTTCCTCAAACGTGAGGACCGTCTCCCCAATAACGCGACGAAGGTGAGTTTTAGCGGCCTTTACAGTTGCTTCAAAAATCCCTCCCCAGTGGGGGCAGGATGGCGGGGAGTACTGCCATCGTACCCCTCTGCGAGAGAGTGTGGATCCGATCTCAAAATTATTCCTATCCAAAAATTCACAAACTTCCTTTAAATACCTATCGGTGCCCTTGAAATTGGTTCCACAATCGGACCTTATTAACGACGGCATTCCGCGGCGAGACACAAAACGATTCAACGTGGCTACAAAGGCTTCTGTGGTGAGGGCACTAACCACCTCCAGGTGGACCGCTTTAGTGGCCAAACAAACAAATACACACAAGTAAGCCTTTTCCGTTCTAGCATTACGAAGCCGCGATGTCTTAACGGTAAATGGCCCCGCAAAATCCGTTCCAACTCCTGAGAAGGGCATCGATTCGTTCACTCGATCGGCAGGCAAATCACCCATCTGGGGCTGCATCGTATCGGCGCGCAAACGATAACACGGGAGACAACGAAAAATAACGGATCGGATTAGTCTCCGCGCTGACAAAATCCAGAACTCTCGTTGGAGGAGCGCGGTCAAAGCATTACAACCGGCATGAGCATTCTTTACATGTCGGTCTGTAATCAACAGTCTAACTAACGGTCCATCCTTGGGGAGCAACAAAGGGTGGCGTGATCCGTACGGCAGGTTGGCATGTCTGAGCCTACCTCCGACACGCAGCAATCCGGTACTGTCCAAGAAAGGATTCAACCGCACCAAGGGTCCCTTCAACTTGGGCTTACTTGAGCGCAGGGCTTTCAGCTCCGGTTCAAACTCTCGCTGTTGCGTCACTCGCAACCAATGCAAAAGAGCGTCTTGCCGCTCTTGTGGGGCGAGGACCGGAGACAACGATTTCTCCTGAGGCTGGCGACAATTTCGCACAAAGCGCCTCATCCAAGCAGTCACGCCGAGCAACTTATCAAGAGAACTGTAGCGGTCTAACAAAAACTCCATCTGCGGAGCCGCCACCGTCTCCACGGCGTGAACACGCATGCCTAGGTCTGGGACTCTGGCCACAGCCGGGGTGGCAGGCCATGAGCGCTCAGGCCGTAACAACCATGATGGACTCCACCATAGGTGGTGGTCCACTAACTCAGGCGCCTCGCAGCCGCGGGAGGCACAATCTGCGGGGTTCAGTTCGCCCGGTACGTGGCGCCAAATCAACGGGGCCTTTGAAGTCTGAATTTGTGAGACCCGGTTGGCCACAAAAACCTCAAGGGTGTGGACTGAACTCTTCAGCCAACAAAGGACGACCTGGCTGTCAGACCACGCAAATATCGACTCCAAGTCGACACCGTTTCCCAAGGTGTCGGCAACATGATTGAGTAGCCGTACTAAGAGAGTGGCGCCGGACAACTCCAACTTCGGAATGGTTAGCCTAGTCCGAAGGGGGGCGACCTTACTCTTGGCCGTAACTAAGTGTACGGCGACAACGCCTGCTGCATCCACCGTTCGGATGTAAACGGCTGCCGCGTATCCGCTTTCGGACGCGTCACAAAAGCCGTGCAGGGAGGCTTTAAACTTTCCCGAAGGCAGCATTTGCCTCGGTATACAAACCCGATTGACGTCGGGTAGGGATGACACGAACCTCACCCACTCTCGTAGGAGGCTACCAGAGAGGGGCTCATCCCAAGACAATTCCGCAGCCCAGAGCTCCTGTAGGAAGCACTTCATCGAAAACACTACAGGGCTGAGCCAACCGTTCGGATCAAAGGTACGGGCTACAGTAGACAGCACCGTGCGTTTAGTCCAGACCTTTGGGTCTGGCAGTTCTAATCTATATGTGAACAAATCCGGGACTGGTCGATACTGGACTCCCAAAACAGACAGCATGTCTGGAGTCTCCGGATTTTCAAAGAGGAGCGGCTCTTGCTGGTGGTCCTTAGGCAAATCTGCCAATAGGTCCGGTGAGTTAGACAGCCACTTCCGCAACTCATAGCCACCAGCCCTCAAGAGCGCAATCAGCTCATCACGTAAGACGAGAGCCTCATCTAAGCTCGAGGCCCCCGTGCAGATATCGTCGACAAATAAGGCCCCCCCCTCAATAAGAGCAGATGCCCGGGGATAGCGTAGCCGTTCGCGCTCTGCGAGCTCCAAAAGCGAACGGATCGCCACAAAGGGGCTCGACCGCAAACCATAAGTGTTGGTGTTCAGCTCGTAAGCCAACATCGGATCCTGGGGATCCTCACGCCAAAGGATGAGCTGGTATCGTCTATCCTCCGGGTGAATCACGGTCTGTCTGAACATCATGCGGATATCGGCCACAAAGACGACAGCGTGCCGGCGGAAGTTGGTCAAAACATCACAGACATCGTGATGCAACTTCGGCCCCGCATGCAGACACTGATTCAACGACACTCCGGTTGACGTGGGCGCTGAACCATCAAAGACCACGCGGATCTTCCCATTGGAAGTCTTCAAAACAGCGTGGTGTGGCAGGAAGTAATGTTCCACATTACGCCAGTCCAACTGCGAGATGGACATGTGTCCAAGGTCCAAATACTCCCGCATGAAGTCTATATACTTCTCCTTGAATGCGGGATCCCTGGCCATCCTACGCTCCATGGACAACAATCTCTTCTCGGCCATCGGTCGGGAGCTCCCTAAAGGAGGGCGAACCGCCAAGAAGGGCAAGCGGGTAATCAAGCGACCCGAGAGGAGGCGCCCAGTGTTGTTCTGGTAGAACAATTCGCACTCCTCGGCTAACGGATCCAACCGCTTGGCAGTGGGAGGTTCCTCCACCTCCCAAAACTTTTGGAGAACGTCGGACAAAGTAGAACCGACAATGGTCTGGCGGTCTACCGACGGGGTCTCTGGTGGCTGTGGTACCTTTCCCATCACCACATGACCCAGCGACGTGGACAAGGCGACAAGATCGGCTGTCTGCAAAACTCGCTTGCTTCCACACAGTACACGACTGAGGACATCCGCACCAATCAACAAGTGTATTGGGCCCGGTCGGTGGAAGGAAGGATCAGCCAAAGCCAGTCCAGACGTCAGCTCAATCGTGGATGGCGGCACTCGCACTTGCGGGAGTGGTCCAACCACCTTATCAAATACTATCGCCGAAGCACCGATCTTCGGCCTTGGCGTGAAGTGGGGGGAGAAGGAGAACTCAACTCGACCAATCGGATCAGGGATCCGCGAGTCTCCCACCCCCCGTACCGCTTCGTGATGCGGCACAAGCAAAAGACCCAGCTGTCGGACAAGCCACCTGGACATTATGCACCCCTGGGCACCTGAGTCCAAAAGGGCACGCACCGTTACAACATTGCCCTTCACAGGGTCCCCAAACATTCACGGAGGCTGTTGGCAACAGCACAAGCTCCGGAGGGGTGGTTGGGTCCGACAGGGGCGCCATTAAAAATTTTGGGGGGGTACTTGTCCCCCTCGCGCCTGAGTCGGCGCGCCAAATGTGGGACGCTCGTACCGGGCGAGCGGGTCCCAATCGGGTACATACTGGCCCCGACCAACAGCACTCCTAGGTGCAGGGTAATACCCGTGTGGGGCGTGCCTCGGTACATAGTACCCCAATCGAGGCCTCTCCATTAGGGGGGGGGAGTAGCAAATAGGGCCCGTGCCCATCGCCACCGTGGCGTACTCTTGTGGTACCCCCCTACCCCCGCCCGTGGCGGGGGCGTCTCTCCTATAGTTCCCCCTCTCCGGGGGGGACTGAACGGGGGGGCTAAGCCCCGCCGAATCTCTAGGGGACCGGTTCCGGGCTGCCGGGCCCCCGCCCGTGCGCGAGGAATTCGAACCCCGGTCGCTCCCGGCGTCCTTGCGGTCCAAACAAAGGAGGGGGTGATGCCTCCCTCCGCAAAGACGACAATCCTCTGTCTGGGGACACGCCGACTGCATGTGTCCCCCCAAACACCTATAGCACCATTGGCGCTGTCTAGCAACGGCCCTCCGTCCCTCTGGGCGGAGGCCTCTAAATTTGGCACATTCGTGCACCCCGTGCCTATCTCCCCTGCAATACCTGCACCGCTCACTCGGTGCGGGGGGAGGGGACTGCTGGAAGGCAGCATAGCGATTGGTCGGGCGACGGGGCTGTTCCCTCGCCGCCACCATACGACCAACACCTGGAACCGGGGCGGGCTCCAGGTGGTCCGTCACCCTACATTCGTCCTCCAAAAAACGAAGGAGGTCCGCGAAGGGCGGGAGATACGAGGCGCTGTCGCCTCCGTACCTCTGCTCGAAACGCCCCTTCATTTCAGCGGGCAATTTGGTGAGGACTATGTGCAGCAGTACAAAGGACCACTGATCCACCGGCAGGTCCAATCGCCTTAGGGAGTTGACCGCTGACAGTAGCGGGTTCAGCAACTCCCTCCGTAACAGGTGTACCCGCGTGATTCGCGGGAGGACCAAAATCGTGGCCACGTGGGTGTCCGCCAGTAACCGGACATTCTGGTACCTGCTAACCAGAAGCTGGCGAGCCACCTGGTAGTTGTCGTCGCTGATGAGCAGGTGCTGGATTACTGAGCTGGCCTCTCCTCGCAGGGAGGAGCGCAAATAGGCCAACTTCTCACTAGGGGATAAGTCCCGTCGTGAATCCACCAAACTGTCAAACAAATTAATGAAGCCCATCCAGGCTGTCAGATCCCCATTAAAAGTGGGAATCTCCAAGGTAGGCAATCGGCCTAGCAACGCCGTCGGGGTAGGTTTGACCTCCCCGCTCAAAACCGGCTCCCCCTTCCGAACAGCCAGGGCCCTCTCAGCCGCCTCCGTGAGCTGGTCAGCCAGCTCATAGGCCTGGGCTACATCCTGCTCCAGCTGTTCCGACACGGCATCATCAGCTGGGGGGTTCTCCATATAATACGCGCGACACTCCATGGCGTGGCGCTCCAGGTCTTGCAGCCGAGCTGCCAGCCCGCCATACCGAGCTAGCAACGCGCCTACCCGGTCGGCTCGGTCTATTAATGTGACCGCACAAGCAAGCCAACGCAAAGCTCCTTGGATGCCAGCCCTGGATACGGCGGTCGGATTCGTAGGAGCCATTTATAATCCGTTTAATAACAAAGCAAACAAAGAAATTTAAAAGTGATAAACATCAACAAAAAAAACAATAGAAATAGGTCGCGTCACGATAATATAAAACACAATTAAAATTCGGACGACATACACGGACCCTACTATTTTCATAAATTATTAGCAACTTACCAATTTCAAGGGCTAACAATATAACGGTATAAACAAAACGTATAGGATTAACGGTATGGCATAACGGCACGGCCAAGTCAACCTCGCAATCAACTACTAAACCGTTATCAACAAACAAAAACAAAGCTATTTTGAATAATAATACTCGTAATTTAATACTACTAATAATTAAAACTAGTTCCACTTTTTTAACTAGGCAAGCGGACTCGGAACAAACACTAGTATGTGGTACTAATAAACAACACTTTCGAACGAAACTATTCGTCAAATAAACCCGGACACACAAAAAAAAAATATACACATCTAGGCGAGTAAACTCGTATCAAATCACTAGTATGTGGTACTAATAAACACACTTTCGAACGAAACTATTCGTCAAATAAATCCGGACACACAAAAAAAAATATACACATCTAGGCGAGTAAACTCGTATCAAATCACTAGTATGTGACAACAATTATATAAGTGTCTATCTATTATCGGATCCACCAAGTGAGAAACATTCGCTTCGAGAATTTACTAGAACAATTTCTTAGTACTTCAAATCGTCTCGGGATCTTCAAATACCCTCGAGATTTCAACAAAAAAAAATAATTTTTAGGTACGCTTTTTAGGTACGCTTTTTATTTTTACTATGAAATTTTATGTACCTAGTTAATTTTAATATGAAAATTAACTAATTATATCAACTAGGTACGCTCTGCTACCAAAAATATGATCACGCACAATTGTGATGACCACATCTACTGTGTTCCACAGTTTATTGAAACGAAGGTTTCTCATGCAAAATTAAGTAAATTAAGCTAGTCCTACCTTACTAGAAAATAGTGTCCGTAATCCAGGGGGGCTGAACGTTGTCTCGCCGGCGCGCGCCTGGCAAAACGATCTCCACACAACCCCCGATGGGAAACTCTTACAGCTAACACCCTTATAACTACACAATGCCCTAATAGGCAGCTAAAACTTTCCCGGCGCTTTTCAAAGCGAACACACACGGGTCACAAGTCCGTACCCGGACCGGGCGCTCCTAGGTGCAAAACGCTCGAGATCTCGGTCACGATACGGGTAGGTAACTGGCGCGGCACGTCGTTACAGAAACACACAAACTTGCCTCACGGCTGCCTACGGCCAACTGGTCGCGATGTCGCGCGCACGGCGGTTGGCGCCGACCCCACGAATGAACGTGAATGAATGAATCACGCGCGGCGTGAACACTCTGTTTTCCCGAAGGTTGGCTGGTAGAGAATGCTTTTAGCGTTAAGCCCGCCTTTTGTACCTTACTTTGTATTCTGTACAATAAAGCAATAAATAATAATAATAATAAATAAGAAGAAGAACTTTATCAGAAAATAGGCATGAAACAGAACTTATTAAATGTATTATAACATCTGTATTTTAATTTAATGTTAAAAAAGTAGGTAGGTACGCAAAAATGGAATCTTTAAAATTAATTGGACACAAAGCCTCCATGCGTCAAAAGATCCGAAAGACAATTTTGTTTAGCAATGTATAGTCTAATTAATAAACAGATTTTCATTACTGTACGTGGACTTTTTATTTCTATCCATTTTAGCAAAATACGCGTATCAGAAATACAGACATACATTTCATATAAGTACCAACATACAGGTCAAACTGACAACCTCCTTTTTTGAAGTCGGTTCAAAAGTAAGTATGCTTATATATAAAGCATATGTGTATGTGTCGATTGTCACATTATTGCCTCATAAGTGATGCAAAGTACCCTCTATGCTTTGCCTCGCGGAGTCCTCATCTTAACTAATATTATAAATGGAAAGTGAGTTCGGATGTTTAAATGTATGTTTGTTTTAGCTACAAGAGCTCCCTAGGAAGCGTGGTGTTCGAATCCTACGTGAGCCAAGTCTGGTTAACTATAAATTGTCCTCGAAAAAACCAAATCGTGTAGTCACTCACGTCTCTCTCATTAGAGAGGGATGCACACCATAATAGGGCTATCTCGCTCGGCTCGGCTGTAGCTCATGAGTGCGCAATCTTGTTATATTATAATATCTTTGATTATAACATAACAAGATTGTGCACTATGAAAATAAAAGCAATGTCAATTCGATTCTATGCCGTTACAATAAGGTTTATTTTCGTATGACATTTCGATAAACGGAAAAACGAGCCGAGCGAGAGGCTCCTAAATAGGATTGCATCCCTGTCTACTGGGCTGCCACCATTAAATATTTTTGGTTGTAGTAGAACTTAATGAGAGAGTTTCTTTTGACGTTTCATCGTTCAGTTCAAAAATTTGTACTAGATGGCGCTACCCCACTATAGCGACCTAACTTTTTCTGAAGAAGTAAACGAAAAAGTATTTACCTAATAGAAAATAGTAAAGAAAATACAGTGCCACAAACTTTTCTGTTCCGGTGGCCAAAATGTGAAACTAGCGTGTTTTTTTTAATGTCATTTTCCTGTCAAGTTGATGTCCAACCACAGCGCTGCTGGCGGCTGAAGGTCTTAGAAGTCAGGGCCGGTTAAATTGCTACAAAAAAAGAAAACCGTTCATAGCGCCGCTGTCACCGGAACAGAAAAGATTGTGCCACTGTAGTCTGTCTGAGTAATATACGAAATCGAAAATCGAATCGTGAAATCGATTAGTCCATTTATTACAACCAAAATATGTTTGCACTGAACATGGATGGGGGCCCAATCCTGCCGCACACTCACATTGAGCTTCTAATATTATGTGATTGACAACTTTTCGAATGACATTATAATTCATGTTTTTTCGCATTTCTGATGCACATTATACCAGCCACAAAATAAACACCTTCAGTATTATCATAGGTTAATCGGCAAGTAATTAAAAACCCCTCTCGATACATATTGGCAGAAGTGTCAACATTTTCTCTTTCAGCCAATACATAATACCTCATTAGATCGTGATATCAAAAAAGCTTCTTTGATCCGGGACGCGTGTCTTATACGATGTGTCTGGGTTATTAACCAGGGGGGCTACCGCGTAACTTGATGGGTATGAACTTCATACGGTTTTGGGAACTTTAAGTCAATTTTATAAAGAAAATAGCCGCTATCAGTTCCTTGTTTTGTGACGTCGGGTATAACGATAACTAGCTAGCAACGTTCAACAGAACAAAGCAGCAAAATTCTATCAATATAAGGAATTCAAATGACAGTTGAAGCCCATACACATGTCCATATTTCTTAGCCGGTAGCCCCCCAGCCCCTATACCGACAAAAAAATCTGGGTATGGACATGGGCTTCATTTGACATTTGAAGCCCATATTATGACTATACTTACAAGGACAAAATATGGGCTTCAAATGTCAAATAAAGCCCATGTCCATATCCATATTTTTAGCCGGTACAGGGGCTGATCAAGACGACACGATCCATAGTCTTTCTTTCGATATGATGATATGATTGAAATTCGTTCACCAGTGCGGTGATTAGGCAAGTCCAAAACGTTAAGCAATATCGGTGTCAAGTATTCAGTGCCAGGCCAAAATGTAAGCTATCCAATCGGGGTTATTCAGTACCAGTCCAAGCCAGGTTTCAATCAAATTATCAAGAAAAACGAATACGCTCACAAAACACCACCCACAAAAACGCATGGAAGCAAAGCAATCCGCAGACCTCACAGAAGAAAAACTTTACCACAGACAGATTAATTTGACAGTACCTACAACCGACCGACACTCAAGTCTTTGTTAGGCTGAATGAACTAATCCTTTACCATAATATGCTGAAAAAAGTAGGTTGTGTTAGGGTTACAGCGCCATCTAGTGCATCGAAAAATTACTGCAGGAAACTCTCTCATTCAAATTCATATTTCCTGTTCTCGAGAATTTTCAAAATATTAATTAATTAAAAGGAATGTTAAGCTGATAATAATAAAGTCCATATCATTTGTATTATTTAAAACCTTGAAAAACTATTTTTTTAATGTAAGAGTCGGTGTTATGGTAGTTTTAATTATAATAAATATGCAACACTTTGCGTCTGGACAATTTTAATAAAAATAAAAACATCATCAATATGGCGACGGCAAATTAATTTATGTGTGTAAAGTTAGTGTGTGGATCTTAATTATCATTTTAAAATTACGTTTAAATCAATAAAAATGGTTCTCACTTGATGTGTGAAAGGATGCAAAAGCGAATCATTTAAACGGAGCGGTGTATCTTTTCATAGGTAAGTATTTAGCCAAACTTTTATTCTTGCGTATAGTAGGGTGTCCATTTCGTTTTTAGTCTATAGACTGGAATTTACTTTCTTACTTAACCCAAACATTAATTTTCATTGTTCCAGATTTCCTAAAGACGAAGAAATTAAAAAAGGTTGGCTTAACCTCATATCTGAAAAAATTACACAATACTCAGCGGAAGAAGAAAAAGAAGAAGAACTTTATCAGAAAATAGGCATGAAACAAAACTTATTAAATGTATTATAACATCTGTATCTTAATTTAAGGTTAAAAAAGTAGGTACGCAAAAAACGAATCTTTAAAATTAATTGGTCACAAAGCCGCCATGCGTCAAAAGATCCGCAAGAAAATTTTGTTTAGCAATGTATAGTCTAACTAATAAACAGATTTTTATTACTGTACGTGGACTTTTTATTTCTATCCATTTTAGCAAAATACGCCTATCAGAAATACAGACATACATTTCATATAAGTACATACAGGTCAAACTGACAACCTCCTTTTTTGAAGTCGGTTCAAAAGTAAGTATGCTTATAAAGCATATGTGTATGTGTCGATTGTCACATTATTGCCTCATAGTGGTGCAAATGCTTTGCCTCGCGGAGTCCTCATCTTAACTAATATTATAAATAGAAAGTGAGTTCGGATGTTTAAATGTGTGTTTCTTTTAGCTACAAGAGCTCCCTAGGAAGCGTGATGTTAGAATCCTACGTGAGCCAAGTCTGTAGGGCTAGCACAACTTGAGTGCGACTCGAGTGACAAAGAGTCGCGGGCACTTTCAACCAATCAGATCGCTCGTAGATAGCGCGCGCGACTTAAGGCGAAGTGCTGATTGGTTGAAAGGAGCGCGACAAAGAGTCGCTCTAAGTTGTGCTAGACCTACTGGTTAACTATAAATTGACCTCGAAAAAACCAAATCGTGTAGTCACTCACGTCTCTCTCATTAGAGAGGGACGCACACCATAATAGGCCTATCTCGCTCGGCTCGGCTGTAACTCATGAGTGCGCAATCTTGTTATATTATAATATCTTTGCCAATGTGTCGACATCTAGGCATTTGATTATTTGCTATTCGATCTTATAAAACATCGATCTAATTAGCTTTTGATCTATTGGCATAACGACCTATTGATATATCGATTATTTGTCATTCGATCAAATGGCATCTCGATATATTGGGTTTTCGTTTAATTGTCACCGATCAAATGACATTCGATATATTGGAATTCGATATGGCGTAGAAAACCCGAAATCTGGATATGGGTATGGGCTTCAACTGTCATTTGAATTCCTTATCTTGATAGATTTTTGCTGCTTTGTTCTGTTGAACGTTGCTAGCTAGTTAGCATTATACACGACGTCACAAAAGAAGAAACTGATAGCGGCTATTTTCTTTAAAAAAATTGACTTAAAGTTCCCAAAAACGTATGAAGTTCATACCCATAAAGTTACGCGGTAGCCCCCCTGATCCATTAATTTTATGAAGTTACCGAGAGCAAGAATGGCGGCAGCTGGGGGAGCGGGGTATCAATCGGAGCGCGAGTAGTAATACAGGTAATTTAGTATAGTCTATATAATTTGTGGACAGTACAGCCATGAATCAGTAGACAGGAGCTCGCACCGCTTTTTCGAGGTTGGGGTTTACATCGCATATAATAATTATGTGAATATAGCGAGGCGACTTTTTGTTCACGCTTTGATATATGGAGAATAAAAGATGGTCTTTCATTTTATTTTTATTCAAATAAAAACTTGCAATTTCTTTTAATTGGCGCAGATTTACAGTATAGACTATTCGTCCAATTTACTCGCTTTTAAAAGCTCTTTCTTGGCTGTTGTGAACTTGTGACGCACTCGTAATTGCTGATTGACCGTAATCAAATTCATACAACGTTCTATCACGCGATATTTTTTTATTTTAATTTATTCAAGTATTTAGGCATAAACGAAATAATTTTCTAAAAATTTAGCGTCAAGTCGGAGGGTGGGGCAAGCGCCCCACCTTGCACCTTCCTGGGTACACCCATGCTAATTTATATGTTACCTTTGTTATTTTACACGGAAAAAAATAGTCACAGTTAAAAACAGTTCTGTTAATTATATTTGACGAATCTGACAATAAATTACCAATGTGACCGGTCATCCATACTCCATACTAATATTATAAATGTGAAAGTGTGTTTGTTTGTTTGTTTGTTTGTCCGTCTTTCACGTCTAAACGGAGCAACGGATCGACTCGATTTTTGGTATGGGGATAGTTTGGGAGCTGGAGAGTAATATAGGCTACTTTTTATTCCGTAAAATTATAAAATAAAAATGATTATTTTGTATAGAAAATCGATAAACTGTCGTACTATACAAAACTGACATTTCTTCCATAGCCGCTTCCAAAGAGGTATGTCAAAGAGTATTGTAATCACTGACGTTTTAGCCGCTTTGGATTACCTACTTTTTAATAAGTGACATTTGTTGCAGGCAGTGTATAAAAATTCTTCGCGATCTGTATCTTTATTTTCATCTGTCTATCTATAATAGATGTTGGTGATACGAAGTTTACCGGGTCCACTATAATTAATATGGCAAAACAACGTTTGCCGGGTCAGCTAGTTTATAATAAATGACGGTCACGTATGTAGTGATGTACCGTGCCCGGGCACGTTCCCAAGGACTGGAAATTTTGCCGGCAGCGTTGCCGGCAGTGTCCCAAAGTTCCCAGCAATATTCCCAAGCAGCATTTTGTAGATGAATATTTTACCATGCAAGACAATTTAAAATAAGACTTTAAAACTGTTTGAATATATTGAATTACGTAATAAATAGCCACCAACATCACAGGTAAGCACATATGAAATGAAAAACAGTTTGATATAAAATAGTCATACATTTTATTCAACAAACTAAGAAAACAAAACAAAATAATCTTGCCATAATTATCAACAAACTATAAAATTGTAAGACACAGAAGAAAAATACATTTTTTATTTATATAATTTAACAAAATGACAAAAAGTCTACTGGGAATTTTGGGCAATATTCCCAATGTGCCCGGAAATTTCCCGGGCACATTGGGAGTGGAAAATTGCCGGCAGTGGCAATATTCCCAGGCGTACATCACTACACGTATGTGACGGTCACTTTACAACTTTACGCAAACTTAATAGATGGCGGCTTTAAAGTTGGTCGCTTCGATTGCTATGGCCTACCTCGAAACGGAATTAATGGCTGTTTTCACCAAGAATCACCGTCTTTGCTTTGTCAGAGTGTGTTAGCGACGTTTTCGAGCGAGGTGCCGAGTTAACTTGTTCGGGTAGTAGTTAAAGCAAAGACTTGGGCGATTCGTAAGTTTTGGTGAAAACGACCATTAGTGTCCTATAACTGTCACGCAGATTTGTCAGAGTGTGTTAGCGACGTTTTCGAGCCAGGTGCCGAGTTAACTTGTTCGGGTAGTAGTTAAAGCAAAGACTTGGGCGATTCGTAAGTTTTGGTGAAAACGACCATTAGTGTCCTATAACTGTCACGCAGATTTGTCAGAGTGTGTTAGCGACGTTTTCGAGCCAGGTGCCGAGTTAACTTGTTCGGGTAGTAGTTAAAGCAAAGACTTAGGCGATTCGTAAGTTTTGGTGAAAACGACCATTAGTGTCCTATAACTGTCATGCAGATCTCCGCCCCCGCGTGTGGATCTGGGGGAGTACCGCCATATAATATAAATATGAATGAGCATGGTGGGCTTCGTTTGACATTTGAACATTACATTTGCCCATATATGGACTTTAAATGTCAAATGAAGCCCATGCTCTTATCCATATTTTTTAGCCTCCCTGGTCCCGGGTCCCCATAATGGGGACAACGGGAATTGAATAAGTTTATTACATTTGTTCCTGTTGTCCCCATTAATGGGGAAAAATTGTGGGGACAACCGAACGTCATAATTATGCAACAAATAAGCCACTTGTCTAGGCCCTCTGTTCTTTTATTGCTTCAATCGATTTAAAAGAAAAACTATACCTAATAGGTACATAATGAAAAAAAAAATTTTCCGTTTGTGAAAAAAGTAAGTAGTTTTTTTTTTAAATTTTCATTATACTTAAGTCGAATAAATTTATTCAATTCCCGTTATCCCCATGATGGGGACAACAGGAATAAATACAGGCAACAAAAGAAATACAGGCACATTCGCACGCGGGCGGCAATCCGCATGACAGGAAAAAAGGGCCATCATAACCAAAGAATAGTATTGTATTTTCCGGAAGCGTGGGTCGGCGCAGACAGAACGGAAAAGTGCTCGCGGAAATTTTTGAGGTCATTGAAAAATGAAACATTGTCACCATAGCCTAAAATACAAAATTGTATGAATAATATGCGCGCGAGGCGAGACGCTGACTTCTCTGTCGATATACATACATACTTACTATTTTGTATTCTAGGCTATGTTGACATGGTTCATTTTTCAATGACCTCAATGAAATCCTGAAATCTTCCGCGAGGATTTCTCCGTTCTGTCGACTGAGATGAACTATGTTAGCATTTTCAAACGATTTAATAAGGTGTAATTCCGTCCTTCCTTCCGTTGTCCCCATAGTGGGGGAAAAAACATGGGGACAACTGAACGTCATAATTGTGCAACTAATAAGGAAGTTTACAACAAAACTGTCGTACTTATGTGTCGTCTGTTCAGAGCATAAAAATAAAATAAAAAATCTTAAGTAATATAGTATTATACAACGTGTTAATGAATTAACCCAAAACCTGATACACCCCATTTAAACAAAAATGCAATGATATAATTAAAATATAAACTGAGTCAAAAATATTTATATTTTAAAAGTTATTCAACGATAGTTTGGTGGTGCCCAATCTATGAAATTTTAAAGTCTACGTCCGGCCGCCTCACCGCCCCCGCCGCGCCGCCCGCAGCGCTCATGCATTATAAATAATTTAGACATGGGCCAATAAAAATGAAAAATATAACCTATAATGAAACATAGTGCGATCGATTCGCAATACGATTCTGAGCAAACTACTTTCTGGTTTTGGGTTAATCCATTAACACGTTGTATTATCTGTGGTATAATAAAATAATGAAACTTTACTTTAAAATGTGCAACCAACCTATGAAAAATATTTACAAAAATTAACTTACTTATATCACAAAAATGTCATACCTTATCTTATATACTAGGTATATAATATATAATATAATAGTAATATAATAAAATAATATTAAAAAAACTCCGCTTCTCATAGGTAACCAGGAATAGAATCGGTTAAAATAAAAAAATTATATCCTTTTATTGTCACCCTTGTGGATATTTTTTTTTTTTTCAGAAACAACAACAATAAAATAAAAATACGATTGAACTTAAAAGTTAAACTAAATTATTGTAAATTTTAACTATCTCTTAAACGATGCGAATCTGCGGGCAAGGGAAGGGGTTGAGGGGTATAGGCTTGCTACCACTTCCATCTCCCCCCTCAAACCTCCAAAATTGAGGTACACGCTAATGTAAAGAATTACCAATGGAAATAGTGGGAAAAATGGTCCCACAATTTCCAACATTATAAGGATCTGTTCAGTAAGTCGCGGGCACTTTCGACCAATCAGATCGCTCGTAGATAATAGCGCGTGAGACTTAAGGCGACCGACGTGCTGATTGGTTGGAAGGAGCGCGACAAAGAGTCGCGCTAAGTTGTGCTAGCAGCTTGCTACATATATAGTGATCTGTGGTGCTAGCTAGCCCTACAGACGTTTCCAGGTCATTACATCTTTTTTATAGCCGAGAGGGATCTTACACGCATAATGGGTATTTACTCATCAAAGACTTGAATATCACTATTTCTAAGCGGTATGCAAAAATCGTTTACGCTCACTGCTTTATGACAGCCAGGGATGAATTCGATGAACCACTTCACACAATTTTTTTAATGTTCTGGTGCTTTCGAAAAAAAAATGAATCCATAGGTAAGTAAGGGAAGGGTGACCCAAATGATTAAAGCAATAAAAGAACAGGATGTTATTTTTTTATTTAAGCCGATTCTATTCTTATGGAAAGCGGTTTTTTTTCTAATATTTCATTTTCAGAATTTCAGTAATAATTCTGATATAGTATGTTAGGTATGACATTTTTGTTGATTTAAGTTATTTTTTCGTACTTAAATATTTTTCATCTGTTGGTTTGGTTGCACATTTTAAAGTAAAGTTTTATTATTTTATTATACTAAAGATATTTTTTTTTTTGTTTTATGCTCTGAACAGACAGACGTACGTGTTGTAAACGTTCCTTATTAGTTGCATAATTTATGACGCTCGGTTGTCCCCATGATTTTTTCCCTTCATGGAGACAACGGGAAACATCTTTATTTTTTTTTTAATTTCTCGTCCCCATTCGCTGTCCCCATTAATGGGGCCAACGGCAGTAAATTTTAATAAATGTATTCAATACCAGTTGCTTGTCCCCATTATGGGGACAACGGGAATACCCTTACAGGTCCTCATCGAATTCGTAAAGCAAATGTCACGTATTGGAGGTACGAGTTTCTAGTAGTTGCATCACAAAATACCTACTCTGAAAATCTTACGCGATTCACTTCTCTCGATTAAGCTATTACACGGACACAATATAGTTACGCGATTCGCTTCTCTCGATACAGCTATTACACGCACACAATATTATACAGGATGTTAGTTTGGTCAGTTGCAAGCTTCGATCAACAGAACTAGGTGTAAGGCCACGTTCGCACGGACGTAATATTATCGCGCGTTGAAGCGATTTTTTGACGCCTTGAAACAGAACTTATGGACTTTCCCTAATCCGTTCACACGCGAGCGATTTTTTTACGCGGCGTTATTTTATCGCACATTGCCCGATTGACGGCGCGACGCGATGGACGCGATGGAAATACAACATACCGGCAGCCCTATTGGCGTTCATACAAGCGTTTTTTTAACGCTACCTACTGTCAGTGGGTAACTATTTTTACGTCATTAGGTTTATTTTCATTTAGGTGATACCTACCTAAATAACCCAAGGACTCATTTGGGAATCTTGTCGCTGTATTTTATTAGGGCCAACAAATAAGCAGTAGTTCATCAAATGAGCTGATTGACATTCTCATATTAATCGAAGAATTTTTGAGGAAATCGTTGAAGCTCGCTGTACCGAGTGTAAAATTTACCAGTTAGATAACTCTCTCTGAATGAAGAGGATGAAACCAGTACTGCCTTCTATTTGCTTATCGTTTCTTAATATACCAAACGGCGATTGCCAAGATGTCGTCCGAATTCATGATAGGTACGCCTGCAGTCCGCACCGTGTGAGCACAAAACGCCAAGCGATTTTTTTACGTCTATGCGAACACCTCTGGTTCCTAGGCGTTGACGTTGCGATATCGCCCCGCTAACGCAACGCCTTTCTGCACGCCCGTGCGAACGTGGCCTTATTGTTGATCGACGGTTGCAAGCCCGAAACCACAGCTTGTACTCATAAAATTGAACAACTTTCCCCCATAATAGGTCGAAATCTGAAAAAAAATAGTCTTTTCATACAAAATCGGTTTTGTTTTTCCCAAAGATTGGCTGGTAGAGAATACTTTTAGCGTTAAGCCCGCCTTTTGTACTTTACTGGATGTAACTGTACAATAAAGTTTAATAAATAAAATCAATCAGAAAATGATTGTCCTTTCATACAAAATCTATCAGCTGACTGCGCAGTTTGTATGGGAGATCAAAAAATTTTTTTCTCCTTTCGACCATGTTTCGACCCTTGTTTCTTGGGGAAAGTTGTTCAATATTATGAGTACCTACAAGCTGTGGTTTTGGGCTTGCAACTGACTAAAATAAAAAACCCTGTACCTACTTATAATAGTACAGTCAAATTAGGTTTTAACCCGGACATTTAAAATTACTAAACGGGACCTTTTGTAATATATTCGGACATCATCCAGGATGACGATCCTGAAAGTCCCAGGACTTCCCGGGTGGGATAGCCGGGATATCCTGAAAAAACTCAGATTAGATATTTTTTTTACCAAACTCGGACATTCATAATTACTAAGCGGGATCTTTTGGAATATGTTCGGACACTTTCCAGGATGACGTTCCCAAAAATTCCAGGTCTTCCCTAGTGGGATAGCTTGGAAAAACTGGAATTTCAAGTTAACTTCTGGACCGGATTTCCGAGTGAGCGCTCCAAAAGTTTTCAAAAAATAGGGGCAATTCCCTTTTAATATTTTAAATATTTCAGAAATATAAAATATATAATTCCGAAAAATTGGGACAAAAATTGGACAAAATGGCCATGTAAGTAGTCAGAATTGCGGTTTTCAAGTGGTCCGTGCCGTGATGTATGTAGCACGGGTACGTATCTAAATACCTAAAATTAAAATACCTAACGCTAAAACACCTAGGTACGTTCAAAATACCTAAAATCAAAATACCTAAGCAAATAACACCTAAGATTCAAGATTCAAGATTCAAATTTGTTTATTCAATTTAGATTGTTATTTACAATACTTGTGAACGTCATAGAAGCTACGCCATCGGTTCGCAAACCCTACAGCGGGAGGCCTTGGAGAAGAACCGGCAAGAAACTCCAAGGGTTGTTTTTTTCTCCCTGTCTTATTTCATACAGAGTCGTCAAATTGAAAAATGACCTTAACATGGTATGACTAAGGTCAGTTTCCATCACAATTACACAATGGGTTATGATAAATACAGTTAAGTATAGGCGAACTAATGATCATAGCGGTGAACAATTTTCAGTTACTTAGGAACTCTACTTAAAGCTTTAATATTAGTTTAAAACAAAAGACAATTCTACTATATACTGCAAGTTGCGCCATACATGTTTCAAATGTAATTCTTAATAAAATGAATAAAAACAAAAGAAAACACATTTTAAGGCAAGCAGATAAGAGCAGACCCATTCCCACTGGCAGCACCCGTTCACGAGCATGACGCATGAACCAGCCATCGCTTCGCTCAACCATATTTTAGGGAACGTAACGACCCGCCTCACACGCCACCACCGTAGAAATGTTTTAGTGAGCATGACATACTCAAACTGCCTACCTTAAATGACCGAATTAAAAGCTTAACTAATATAAACGGTAATAATATAAAATATAGGACACGACTCACAATATCATACTAGGAACATTTGTTACGAGTGTTACGACCAAGGTGTTTTGTCGTTCAAATAATCATTTACAGTGTAATAGCCTTTTTTGAGGAGGCCACTCTTTATATGATTCTTAAACTCTAGATATGGTAAATCCAAGATATCACTTGGGATTTTGTTATATATGTGTATACCTTGACCAACGAAAGATCCGTGCACCTTTTCTAAACGGTACCGAGGCATTACGAGCTTGTTTCTATTTCTAGTATTACGATTGTGTAAATCACCATGTTTGGTATACAAGTTAATATTGCGACGTACAAAAAGAATGCAATTTAATATAAATTGAGATGCAGCTGTCAGTATACCTATTTCCTTGAACTTGTCTCTAAGCGAAGTTTTGGAGCCTAGTTTATAGATGGCTCTGATTGCTCGTTTTTGCTAAATAAGAAACACCTAAATTCAAAATACCGATTGGACTAAATACCTAATGTTTAAAATGTCTAATAGCTATAAGTAACACTAAAGTTAAATTCACACACATTTTAAATACCTAATGGTCAAAATACCTAAAATTAGCCTAATAATAGGTCTTTAGTAAAAGACTCTTTACATATGAAATTGCCGTCTTTTTCTCACATGTTTATTGGTCTCTAATTTTTTAATTAATATTAATATATCAAAATTAATAGTCAGTTTCGAAAATAGAGTATATCGTAATGTTAAACATCTAAGAAAAGAATAATTAAACATGCGTCTAAAATTTTTATAAATGCTCCAAAGTACAGTGCCACAAACTTTGCTGTGCCGGTGGCCAAAATGTGAAACTAACGTGATTTTTTTTAATGTCATTTTGCTGTCAAGTTGATGTCCAACCATAGCGCTGCTGGCGGCTGAAGTTCTTAGAAGTCAGGGCCGGTTAAATTACTACAAAAAAAAGAAAAACGTACGTAGCGCCGCTGTCACCGGCACAGAAAAGGTTGTGGCACTGTACCCCTTTTTGGTTGTCGTCAATTTGACAGATTTGAACAGATTTTTTTTTATTCTAATACAGTTTATCAATAGAGATTATAGGCAATAACTAGTTAGATTAATTTTGTCTGATCATATCTCGAAAGTTTCGTTGAATTCGGAGTTCACATGTCCAAGAAATCCCCAAATATCTTTGTATGCCGATTCCAACTTCCTACAATTTCCCCATAGAAAACGGCAATTTCATAGGTAAAGACCTATTATTTGAGTGGCTCGGAAGTCCTGTAGAACACGTGATAGGTTATTTTTTTTTGTATCAATACAACCTATGGATTGTTTCACAAAAAAAATAACCGCTCGCCTTAAATTTCTAACCTATCACGTGTTCTACAGGTGTTCAGTACACCCCCGCCTAGACCCGGGAGCCGGCATGGCGCAGTGGAAGGTTATCATGAATATAGACTCCGGACAAAAACTAGGTTTCAGCCGGGATGTAACTGAACAATTGAACTGCGATACACAGCGGAGAGAATGTTAAGTAAGGTGAGGTTACATACGGGTCTGTGTGTCGAACGTCTCCAAGGCAGAAGTGGTGTAAGGGAGCGCGCGCGCCCCTGGGGTCCTTTCTTCTGCAGACCTTACCAATTAGTCACCTTACTCACAACACAAATAACAGCGTTCCCAAGGCACTGGGCGCTTCAGCAATAGATACACAATGACACACACGGGGGAGCCTCTTTTATTACGATTTACAGTCCCGACAAAAAGCGCGTGGTGGACAATTATCTTTCTTTCAAAACTCCGCGACCAGCCCGATGGATGGCGTCAAAACCTTGGTCGTACAAAACGGGATCACATAGATAATTTAAGATTTTATTCAAACTCGATATGCCAGGCACATTCAACGCGAGCGATTTTTAACAAATTCAGCAAAATTAATCCGACATTTTTCCACAAGAATTTCAATCAAGTGTCACTGTCAACTTCAAGTGACAGCTAAATGTCAATTTGACGTGACATTATAGATGCGTTCAGAAACGTCGATCTTTTCCGAACATCCCCCCGCCCCGGACCGTTAAGAACGGTACGTCAATCTACGGGTAATCGGGAGAGCCCACTAACGGCTCTCTTCAAAACCGAATCTCGAACCAAAACCTCAGCAAAACGAGGAACTCCGTCAGTTCCGGGGTAGAGTTTAACAATGCGCCCCCTTCGCCAACATAGGGGCGGCAGGTTAGCATCCTTAATCAACACGAGGTCGCCAGTCTGGGGTGGGGTGGTTTTATCTGTCCACTTCACGCGCTGTTGTAGGATATGCAAATACTCCATCGACCAACGTGCCCAGAAGTTTTGGGACATCTGTTTCAAAAGTTGGTATCGCGACAAACGATGGGATCCTACATCCTGAATCGGATATTCAGGCAACGCCAAAAGGGGCTGTCCGATCAAGAAATGACCTGGGGTCAACGCTTCCAGGTCATTCGGGTCCGAAGACAACGGGCACAAGGGTCGCGAGTTGAGGACGGCCTCAATTTTACAAAATACCGTATCAAGTTCCTCAAACGTGAGAATAGTTTCTCCAATCACGCGACGCAAGTGTGTCTTGGCAGCCTTTACACAAGCTTCAAAAATCCCTCCCCAGGTCGGACAAGCTGGAGGGCTAAACTTCCAGATTATCCCACGCCGGGAGAGGGTGGTTCCAATGTCTATTTTATTATCAACAAAAAACTTAACTACTTCCTTAAGATAATTACACGTTCCCTTATAATTAGTACCACAATCGGAACGTATCAATGACGGCAGTCCTCTACGGGAAACAAATCTGCTCAAGGCGGCGACAAAGGCTTCGGTAGACAATTCCGAGACAATTTCCAAATGGACAGCCTTGGTGGACAAACACACAAACACGCACAAGTACGCCTTATAGGTTTTAGCATTACGCAGTCTCGAAGCCTTTACAGTAAAGGGACCGGCGAAGTCGGTGGCGACTCCGGCAAAAGCTCTACATTCCGTGACGCGATCAGCAGGCAAATCACCCATCTGGGGCTGCATGGTCGCGGCCTTCAATCGATAACAAGGCAGGCAACGGAAAACCACAGTGCGAATGGCTCGACGAGCAGACAAAATCCAAAATTCACGCTGCAAAATGGCCAACAAAGCATTACAGCCAGCATGTTGTGCATTCACATGGCGATCTGTTATTATCAGTTGAGTCAAATGTCCGGCTTTAGGTAACAAAAGGGGGTGACGAGCTCCATACGGCAGGTTCGCATTTCGAAGTCTTCCGCCGACTCGCAAAAGCCCACTCTCGTCCAGGAAGGGATTTAATCGCGATACCGCGCCCTTCAACTTGCGACGGCCTAAACGCAAAATTTCAATCTCGGACTCAAAACTATCAGCTTGTACTCTCCGGACCCAAAACAAGAGCGCGTCCCTACGCTCGTCCGGAGTGAGAACCGACGAATCACGCCTCGCGCGTGGGTTTCTGCAATTGTACACAAAACGTCGGATCCAAGCGGTAACACCAAGCAGCTTCTGTAAGGAGCTGTACCGATCCAACAACAAATCCTTTTCCCCGGCGGGGTTAGTCTCCAGAACGCATGCCCGCATATCAGGAACGGCTACGTTCGACAACGCTGGAGAGGGCGGCCACTCCGACTCAGGCCGCATCAACCACTGTGGGCCCCACCAGAGGGGGTGGTTAATTAGGGTTGGGGCTACACAACCCCGAGACGCACAATCCGCGGGATTCATGGTTCCCGGCACGTGTCTCCAAATCAACTCGAGGTCGGAATTACAAATCTGCGACACTCGATTGGCCACAAACACGTCCAAGGTGTGCGCCGGAGCCTTCAACCAACAAAGGACGACCTGACTGTCCGTCCAAGCATAAACCTCTTGTATCTTAATAGATCGACCTAATGTGAGCCATACGTGGTTCAACAAACGCATTAGGAGGGCAGCTCCACACAATTCCAACCTCGGGATCGTATGACGAGTCCGAAGGGGAGCGACTTTGCTTTTCGCTATCACCAGATGCACAGCAACAACTCCGTCAACAGTAACGGTGCGGAGGTACACGGCCGCAGCAAATCCACGTTCGGAGGCATCGGAAAAGCCGTGAAGAGTAACTTTACAATTTTCAGAAGGGAGGAATAGCCTCGGCAAATGCACTTCATTAATCTCGGGGAGGGATGAAACGAAGCTCGACCAATCTCGGAGTAACTCGTCCGAGAGGGGTTCATCCCACGACACACCCGAAGCCCATAACCGTTGCAAGAAACACTTGGCCATAAACAGCACGGGGCAAATCCACCCATTGGGGTCAAAGGTACGTGCGACAGTAGACAATACTAAACGCTTGGTCCAGACTTTCGGTGGTCGTAAATCCACACAATACGTGAAAGTGTCAGAGACCGGTTTGTACTGTACGCCAAGGACGGTCACCACATGGGGGTTATCAACATTTTCGAATAGGTGGGGGTCCTGCTGGTGCTCTTCGGGCAAACCTACCAGTACATCAGGCGAGTTGGATATCCATTTCCTCAACTCGTAACCTCCCGACTTCAAAAGGGCGGTGAGTTCGTCTCTCAGGACAATCGCCTCTGAGACAGATGAGGCGCCCGTGCAAATGTCATCCACATAGACGTCACTGGCCAAAATGGCGGAGGCGCGAGGGTATCTCAAGCGCTCCTTCTCGGCCAACTCCAACAAAGAACGAATCGCAACAAACGGGCTCGAAGCCAAACCGTACGTACTCGTATTCAATTCATAAATCAACAAGGGGTCCCTAGGACTCTCTCTCCACAAAATCAATTGGTACCTCCTATCCTCTGGATGGATGACCGTTTGTCTGAACATCATCCGGATGTCAGTCATAAATACAATTTGGTGCCGCCGGAAGTTGGTCAAAATGTCTGAGATCTCCGTGTGCAGCTTGGGACCTACATGCAGACACTGGTTCAAGGACGCTCCAGTAGAGGTGGGAGCCGAACCGTCAAAGACCACCCGAATCTTTCCGGATTTCAAAACGGCGTGGTGCGGCAAAAAGAAGTGCTCAACGGAGCGCCAATCCAAATCGCTCACGGACAT
Source organism: Crambus lathoniellus (assembly GCA_949710035.1). Lineage (NCBI taxonomy): Eukaryota > Metazoa > Arthropoda > Insecta > Lepidoptera > Crambidae > Crambus > Crambus lathoniellus. The sequence goes on from OX453306.1 coordinate 14,577,238, forward strand.
GTGCCCTAACTCCTCATACTCCCGCATGAATTCAACATACTTCTGGCGGAAGACCGGATCCTTGCTCATGCGACGCTCCATCGCCACTAGCCTACGTTCCGCTAGCGGTCGGGATTCGCCCAGAGGAGGTCGGCCGGCACGAAAGGGGAGACGGGTGATCAAACGACCAGAGCGGAGGCGACCAGTGTTATTCTGGTAATACAACTCGCATTCATCCGCTACTGGGTCGACCCGCGGGGCTGGTGGAGGTTCCTCAACCTCCCAAAACTTCTGCACCACTTCGGAGAGAGACACATTAAAAACAAGACCGCGATCCTCATCAAGGGAATCCAAAACGCGGCGAGCAGGGCCCATCACAACTGTACCGAGTGTCGTCTGCAGAGCTACCAAGCCATCTGGCTGCAAAACTCGCTTCCCCGTCAACAAAACTCGCCCCAGGACATCGGCTCCAAGGAGAGCATCAATCGGGCCTGGGCGGAAGAAATTTGGATCGGCGAGTGGGGAATCAGACACCAAAGACAACATACTCGGTCCCAAGTCAACTGAAGGTTGACGGCCAACAACTGTGTCCAACACAATCGCCGAGGTCTTAATGCCTGGCGTGGACTTATTACGTGATGTAAATGTGAAGTCAACATGCCCTAACAACCCGGGGACTTTCACATCGCCAACACCTCTCACGCCTTCCGTGTGGGGGTGCACTTTGAGGCCCAACCGCCTAACTAACCAAGATGACACAACACACCCCTGAGCACCGGAATCCAACAAGGCGCGAACTTCCACAAGGTCGCCATTCAATCCCCTGACAAGCACAGAGGCCGTGGGCAACAAAACGGTCTCTGGAGGGGTGGCTACAATCGACCGTAAACACGTTGATTGCTAGTATGTGGGGTCCCCAGACGTCCCCCCATGGTAAGGGGGTCGCTCATAGCGATCCAGTGGGTCCCATTCTCCCACATACTGCCTACGTCCAATTCGCCCGGTATCAGGCGGGTTATATCTCCCGGCCCCTTGAAGACGGGGCGGGCGCCGCTCCAAACGCGGGTATTCGGCGAGCGGCGGCGAGAATCGGTGCCTATCATCCACCGTGTACGTCGCCCCATAGTCGCGGGGGCACGGTGACCGATTTTCAGAGGGGGGGTCCCGGGGACCCCCGGCTGTGCGAGGCTCAACACGTTGCGGGGGGCTTCTACGACCTCCCGCAACGCTCGCAAAATCGAACCCCCTAGTTGGGGACCGATTTCCCATGGGGGGGTCCGTGGGACCCCCGCCCGTGCGAGGCTCAAAACGTCGCGGGGGGCCTCTACGACCTCCGGCAACGCCCGCATAACTCATCCCCATCCTTGGGGATCGGTTTCCCATGGGGGGGTCCCTGGGACCCCCGCCCGTTTGAGGGTCCAAACGTGGCGGAGAGCGTCTGGGGCCACTCTGGTGGCCACTAGAACTGCTGCGGGATGCAAACACCGCGGGGGGTCCGAGACCCCCACCCATACGCGGTGATCCTGCAGCGACGCGCTGCGGCGCTCCGCCGCCCTCTGGGCTGTTCATGCAGAGGAGGGGATGGTGGTTGCCCTTACAAAAGCGGCATGGGTGCGCTTGGGTACATTCGCGCTGCATGTGCAGGCCCAAGCACGAGTAGCACCATGTCCGTTGTCGCGCGATCGCTCGACGGCCTTGGACGCGCTGGTCGAGGAACTTATCACAACGGGTCGTGCTGTGACCCGGTTCCCGACAGTACAAGCAGCGGGCGGTCTCCTGGACGGCGGCATAGCGGCCGGGCGCGCGAGGGGCCATACGCTCCCTACGGGGGGGTCCGGTGGGGGATCTACTCTGTGGCACAGGTCGTTCGGGTCCCATAGGACCGGCCAGAGAGGAATTATCTGCCAGTCTACTTTCTCCTTCCAGGAACGTCAAGAGGTCCGAGAAGGGTGGCAGATAAGTCGCACTATCCCCACCATACTGCTGCTCAAAACGGACCTTAACAGAGTCCGGCAACTTTCCCAGGACAATGTGCAGTAACAAAAACGACCACTGCTCCACTGGGAGTTTTAAGTTTTTTAATGCGTTGTATGCAACCAACAGCGGATTCAACAAAGCCACTCTCAAGTGCATCACGCTGGCAACGCGGGGTAAATTCAAAATGGCGGCCACATGGTTGTCCGCCAGACGTCGTACGTTCTGGTACCGACGGGCAATCAAATCCCTAGCAATAGGGTAGTTTTCATCCGAGGGGGCCAAATGTTGAACCGATTCAAGGGCCTCCCCTTCCAACACGGATAACAAATAAGCTAACTTCTGGCCCTGGGTCAAATCATCCCGGGCATGTACTAGACTATCAAAAATATTAATAAAGCCCTCCCAGTCCTCTAGACGACTAGCAAAACGCCTTAAGTCTAAGGGGGCCAATCTAGCAAAGAGAGGGGGCATACTCTTAGATGTGACCGGGGACGGGCTCGGTTCATTCTCTCTTGCCACTTGCAAAGGTCGAGCCACCTGGGTAATTCTGTCCGCAAAATCATAACACTGGTCCACATCCAAATCGACTTCTTGTCGCATTTCCACATCGGCCTCAACAGTCCTTTCCAAAAATAAGGCATACTGTTCATCAACAACAGCCAAACGTACGGGCAGATCTACGTATCTGTTCAACAAGGCCTCCGTCCTATCCGGTCGATCCAATAATGCAACCGCAGAAGCTAACCACCGTAACTCAGAACGTATTTTGGCTTTAGCCGAGGAGGCCGTCATTGTAACGTCCCAAATTTATCAACAAAAACAACAAATTTAAAATATTCAAAATATTCACTATAACACAAAATCTCCAATATTTGGAGGTTATTACTAACCACAAAATTCCAATATTACAACAACAAAGTATTTATAATGACACAAACTCTTAAATATTTGGAGGTTATCAGAAAACAACAAAACTCACTGACTATTGAAATTCACTCAAAATCACTGACCATTGAAATTCACTTGGATATCAACATACAACAAATTAATTTTAATTATTTCAAAGCACAAGTTTCAATGAGTTTCAATGTGTAAACAATGTCTTAAATCATCTAAGTTTCACTAAGTATTGAGTGCAAACTTATTAGCTAACCTTTTATTAGCTATTATTTTAGCAACAAACTTGTCAATATTCACAACTCAAATTTGCTAACAAAACTGAATAATAATTATTATGAGCAAAGAAAGGCATCTGTTTACAATTTGGAACTTCAATACATGACTTCAATACATTAATTACAAGACATGGAACCAATAACAAAGGAATGCCCTTTACTTTTCAAATGCAAGTTAATTACCATTTACAAGTACAAATTAATCTAGTCCGGACCAGATGGTCATCAACACGGCACTGATTAATGGACAAAGCTTTGGCGTGGGCCTCTCAGGCCTTCAAACTACGCTCTGCTACCAAGAAATGTTCAGTACACCCCCGCCTAGACCCGGGAGCCGGCATGGCGCAGTGGAAGGTTATCATGAATATAGACTCCGGACAAAAACTAGGTTTCAGCCGGGATGTAACTGAACAATTGAACTGCGATACACAGCGGAGAGAATGTTAAGTAAGGTGAGGTTACATACGGGTCTGTGTGTCGAACGTCTCCAAGGCAGAAGTGGTGTAAGGGAGCGCGCGCGCCCCTGGGGTCCTTTCTTCTGCAGACCTTACCAATTAGTCACCTTACTCACAACACAAATAACAGCGTTCCCAAGGCACTGGGCGCTTCAGCAATAGATACACAATGACACACACGGGGGAGCCTCTTTTATTACGATTTACAGTCCCGACAAAAAGCGCGTGGTGGACAATTATCTTTCTTTCAAAACTCCGCGACCAGCCCGATGGATGGCGTCAAAACCTTGGTCGTACAAAACGGGATCACATAGATAATTTAAGATTTTATTCAAACTCGATATGCCAGGCACATTCAACGCGAGCGATTTTTAACAAATTCAGCAAAATTAATCCGACATTTTTCCACAAGAATTTCAATCAAGTGTCACTGTCAACTTCAAGTGACAGCTAAATGTCAATTTGACGTGACATTATAGATGCGTTCAGAAACGTCGATCTTTTCCGAACAACAGGACTTCCGAGTAATACAGGACTTTTCTACCAAACGTTTTTTGAGGTATTTTGAATTTAAGTGAAACAACCGTTAGGTATTTTGATTTTAGGTATTATGAACGTAGGTGTTTTAACGTTAGGTATTTTAATTTTAGGTAGGTATTTAGATACGTAGCGATTTTAAACTTTAGGTATTTTGAATTTAATAGCATCTACACACGTTCCTATCCGACCGCATATACACCGCATAACGTGTGTAGCGCAGATTTGGTCGGAACAGACCAAATCGGAACGTGTGTAGCGCAGATTTGGTCAGGGAGCAGACCAAATCGGCTGTCGGATCGGAACGTGTATAGACACTATAAGTGAAACAACCATTAGGTATTTTGATATTAGGTATTTTGATATTAGGTATTTTGAACGTAGGTGTTTTAACGTTAGGTATTTTAATTTTAGGTATTTAGATACGTTACGTACCCATGTAGCACACGTGTGCGCGCGCAGACCGCGCCGATCCAATCTAGGGCGGCAAGCGGATTCATCGGAGTTTCTCGTTTTGTTATCCATAAAAGTCCTAAAAAGAAAAGGATATCACGCAGACACAGACCTGAAACAAAGACGGACGTAACTTCGTCTAATCATGAGTGAAGCATGCTAAATGGCCGCCCGTTTAGGTCCTCTAGGCGCATTTGGTCCAATTCGCAATTGGTCCCATGTTCAAAAAAATGACCAATTCGCATTTAGTCGAATTCGCAATTGGTCAAATTCGCTGTTTGTCCAATTCGCAGTTCGTCTAATTTGCAGTTTGTCCAATTCGCAGTTGGTCCAATTCGCGATTAGGCCAAGATGGATAATGTTTCCCAAGTTATAGAACGGATTCTATAACGTGGCTAAGGTCCCGCCCGGTAAGTAAAAAGTGTATATCTATCTAATATATTATAATTATAATATATAATATATTATAATAATCTATCATATATTTGATCAAATATGCATGGTTATCTTTCTTTCTACGTTATCACAATACACTTTATATTGGACCAATCGCGAATTGGACCAACTGCGAATTGGACAAAGTACTAATTGGACCAACTGCGAATTGGACCAACCGAGAATTGGTTCAACCACGAATAAGGTGAATTGGACCCATCGCGAATTGGACCAAATGCGCCTAAAGGTCCGATTCCGTTTCCGACGGTTCGCGAATCAGGGGGCTGGGTGTATTTGTGCGAGTGTAGTGTAGGGTCATGCATGTACAAACAAACGAAATTAGGACCTTGCATGCTTCACATGTTTTTAGTGTGATGTTACATCAGTCTTTTTTTCAGGTCTGTGCACGCAGAAATATTAAACTCATTTAATACACCCGAAAATTATTGATTTAATAAGAGGTTTTAACTACATATTACATTACAGAAATTTTAATATTATGAATTTAAAAACTATATTGTGCATCATACATAACAATTGAAATTATTTGAGATAAAAGTAGTAAGTAATTCATATAACCATAGATGACGTAAAATGACAACAATATTAATAAAATGATAAAAAATTTACATGCTCGTCTCGTCTTAATTAACCATTGTCCTAACAAAGAAAATATTATCTATGAAAAAGGGTGTACAATTTTTAATTATTAGTTTGATATACATAATAAGCAACAATTTAAATACACACACAGAGTCCATTTATATTTAACTTTTAGCATTTATTCAAGTTTGCCAATTGATTTATACATCTATTACTTACTACCAATTTAGTATGGTATGGTTACATATCAATGATAATATAATATTGTCAAGAATTTGGATAAAAGAATCATACATAATTTATTTAAGTTTTTCTATTTCTCAAGTAACATTTAAGAAGTTAGTGTTGTTGATAAATAATGAATTTATAGCTAAAATTATATGCAGTGCTAAAAATACTGACACAATTTTATATCGGATCATTGTATGTAGCCAACTATTATACAATTAATACTGATGCAATCAATTACGACAAAAAAAAACAATATAAATCAACAATAGGTAACAAATGTTTCTTGACCAATTTTTTCTATAAAATATGTAAATTTGTTATTTAAATATACATAGTACAGTAAATTATGAAAAACTATCACAATTATTTTGTAATTACATACATAATGTGTACTTCCTTAACTCTATACAAATGTCTTATTTTCACAATCAACATCTTTAAAGATTTTCTTTTTGAACAGAACAAATACATATTAGTCTAGCTATTTGATCTTTTGTAAAAAAAATACAAGAAAACAAATACTTACCTTAGATACTATTTTATTCATTCAAGAGATTGATGACAATGTGTACTACAATTTTATCTATATTCAAGAATTTTTCCATTACACTATAAAGCTATTAAGTAAATATGAATATATCATCTTAATATTTTTACTACCTAACAACCAATTATTGCAACTAGGGCTATTGCTAACTATTTATGGGGAAAATTACATAGTTCAAATGCAAAACATTCCATTAAAATGACAAATCAAATAAATTTGTATCTTAACACATCTTTACCACATAAATAAATAATAATTAGAATAATAATAACACATGTTTAGTCATTCTTCTTATCTGCAGTCTGCTCACCACCTTCAGTGATAGCAGCTGTTCCATTCTTTGCTAATTTTTGCTGCTCTTCCATTTCACCAGAGAACCCGAACTCATTAACACGTTTGTGGTCAACCTTGTAGATCCATCTCTGATACAAGAATATAAAGAACACAATATCTGTAACAAAATATAAATTCATAAGAACATCTTATCAAACCAAAATTATGTACATAAACAATCAACCCTCAGTATAATTACCATCTCTGAAACAGCCTATTCTGTACATTGTTGGCATTTTGATGACAAATGCAAATATATCATCAATAAAGGTATTCAGGAACTTATAAGTCATCATACGCCATGGCAAATGAGCTACAGACTTCAATTTATAATTTATGAACAATTGTGGAGTCATCATGATAAAACCAAATGTCAGTAAATATCCATACATCATGTTGAGAACAAATGAGTACCATCCTTTATGTTCTTGATACATCAGTGAGTAAACTCCATACCCAATTAATAATGGGAAGCATGCCCAGCTCAGGTAACGAAAAGCCAACATATCATATTCCCGAGTGCTAGATTCAACATAAGAACCCTTATCAGTAAATGTCAATTTGGGAATCCCAAATATACGATCTTCTCTATTAACCTTGACATCCATTACTTTGTTAATTTTCCATATTTCTATCAATAACCCTATGAAACAAGATATTCTGACCATGACATTAGTTTCATTGTCAAGGACGTACAATAGAACCACTGTGGACTGAAAGACGTTGAAGAAGACTGATCTCACAGACAGCCCCTCTAAAGATTGCCTATTGTTCCAGAATTGTATATCATTTTTGAATGCTAGAAGTTCAAATATAGAATGTAAAATAGAAACTGAAATAGTCAAGCCCAGTAAGTAGGGGGAAGTATCTAAAAGCAATTCTTTGACAGTATCCTGCTCTTCATCCTGCTCTTCAGCTCCTAGGGCTGAAAACATGCTTAACTTATCTCTCATAGCTTGGGCTGTGTACAGCTGCCATTTAAATAGACTTAAGGGCTGGTATGTCAGCTGTAACTGCAGAGTAGTGGTACTTTGGTTAATAGGTATATAGTCACGCATCATATTCCAGTAGTCATTTAGGAACACAGCTGGTTTATATTGTTTACCATCAGGTAAAAATAGAATAAACTCATCTAAAGGAGGAGGTACACTTCCCTGCATCCAATTTGTTTGATCAGTTACCAAATTTATAGTCAAATTAGGATGCCAATGAGAAACTATCTCTTCTTTCATAGTTTCAGCTTTTTTAACTTCTTCTTCAGACTTTTCAGTTTGACCAGTCAATAAATTATGTGTTTTTAGGTATCGTAATTTCTTGTACTTGTTTAACATTTTTGTGCCATAAGTAACATAAGGTCCACCATAATTTTCTTTGTCTTTAGGATCAGGAGACTTTCCACTTTGTACAACATACACATGAAGATAAATCGAGCCATTATTCTTCAATGAGTTAGATGCTGTTATATTTGTTTCAAATGTGAAAGAACCATCGACATTTGGGCCTCCATTCCAGTCACCATAAACTAAATCAGTATGTTTCCAAATTAGTTTAGCATCATTGATATCACCCAAAAAGCTTTGTTCTGATAAATAACAGTACATATCTAACACTGTACCATTTGCAAACATATTGATAGCTGGGATGCGAGGAGCCGCTGTGGGGTTATTAATGTCTGGTTTAGGTGGTGAAGGTTGTCTGAAAAAAGATGTAATGAAATATACCACTAACGCTCTAATTATAAGCGATTTAGTGATGGCAAAAAAGGATTCTAATTTGGTTGGTTGCATTCGACGTCGCTGTTCATCGATCTGAGCATTGATCTGGAAAAGAGGTTATTACATATAATACAAGGCCACGAGTAACAAACACAATATTGTTTATTCATCAATGCACAGAACTGCAAAATTAAAGTAAAATATATTTATAGGAAAAATGTGTGATAGTAAAAAACCACGAGCCATATAAGTAGCTTTCAGGCGGGATAAGCTACTATATAATATAATAATATAATATATATAATTTCAGCTACTTATATGGCTCGTGGTTTTTTACTATCACACATTTTTCCTATACTTACAAAATTGCATTGTGAGTGCGTAAAAATAATATAAAATCTAAAATATATTTAGTAATAGTTAGCATAGCATTTTATTTCAACTTACATCCACAGTATCATCAGTCGTTTCATTTGTGTCCGTTCCACTAGGCACTAATCTATTATTCTCATCACTGGCTTCTTCGCTGGCGTTAGACATTTTATTGAATTCTGATTACTCCAGATTGCATTGATCTCAACTCAACAGAGATTTTATGATGAAAGAAATAAAAAATCTATTACACAGTGCACTACACACACACGCAGATAAAGAGCAGCAATATAGCCAATATAATTTGTGATTTGTGAATAGCAGGAGGATATCGCACCATAGAGAAAGATAAATGCAAAGAGCATGTAATCACCAAGTAATCACTATATACGTAGATAAAGGTAGAGACAGACTGATCCTACGTACGCAACGTATGCAATGCAACGCATTATGAAATCTAGACCATTGAATTTGTATGACTAGAAACACACTTACTTATCCCACGTACGCGTATGATAAGTGAGTTTCTACTCATACAATTTCAAGGGACTAGATCTCATAATGCGTTGCATACGTGGTGTACGGCACAAGGGGCGATTTTCTGAAAGCTCAGTCACTAGATGGCGCTGTCCCACCTATGCAGTTAGAAGGAACGGAACGTTATAAATTTTACTTTGACGCGACTTTTTTACGTAAAACGGAACGTCAGACAGATGTTATTTATTTACCTAAATCTTTAAATTTACCTATTTCGTTTCTGTTCCTCACAGTAGTACTTATTTAAAATATTATTAGTTCCCTTTGCGTTGTTAAAAAGTAATTAATTTAATTATGTTTCATACCAAAATATACCATAGACATGTACATACTTATTCAACGCCATCTAGTGAAGCAATTGGAAGCTTTTTTTTTTTTAAATGGCCTCTCAGAAAATCGCTCAGTGTACGGGGTGTACGTGGGCTCAGTTTGTCTCTACCTTAAGCCCCCAGTACACGATGGCCGACCATGACCAATACATCGTACATTGACACTTTTGAAAGAACCTTTTCGTGTACCGTTTTACCGTTTTACCATCGTGTACTGGGGGTTTTAAGCCCCCAGTACAGGTTGGCCGACCATGGTCGGCGACCATGACCAATACATCGTACATTGACACTTTTGAAAGAAACTTTTTAAACTTGTTCGTTCAAAAGTGTCAATGTACGATGTATTGGTCATGGTCGGCGACCATGGTCGGCCAACCTGTACTGGGGGCATTAAATGTATCGCACGGATCTCAGAACAATAACTAAAGCTATTGTTCTGAGCATGAAGTTTGACTTAATACTCTGATGCCCCCAGTACAGGTTGGCCGACCATGGTCGGCGACCATGACCAATACATCATACATTGACACTTTTGAACGAACAAGTTTAAAAAGGTTCTTTCAAAAGTGTCAATGTACGATGTATTGGTCATGGTCGCCGACCATGATCGGCCATCGTGTACTGGGGGCTAAAGAGTGTTGCTAACGCAGTCTACCAGTAGCGCGCTAAGTTTGTCCAAAAAAGCGCTAGATTTGTATGTATTTTTTCGAAAAGGCGCTAAATAAAAAAAATTCTACGCAAGAAACATTTAAAAATGAAATGAAAAAAAACATGAATTAACTTTTATTTGACGCATTTTAAACTTGGACACAAAGTCACTAACATTTGGAACGTTAAGCAAAGATCCACCAAACAACCATTACCACTACACTTTGTAGAACTAGAATCGAACAACAACAACAAGCAGATTTATGACATCAAAAACATCCTGGTGGCCTACCACAAGCTCTTATAGCAGTTATTTTTAAGTTGAGAGAGTGAGACGCCGCTCTACACGCCGTATAGCGGCGTCTCACTCTCTCAACTTAAAAATAACTGCTTTAAGAGCTTGTGGTAGGCCACCTGCAGTGCAGAGTGATCATTGAACCACCAAGGCCTAAACGGGAAATTCCACAGTGTGGCAACTGCCAACAATATGGACACACAAAGAAGTACTGTTTCAGAAAGCCTAAATGTATTAAATGTGCAGGAGATCATGCTTCTTCCAAGTGCGAACGTAAAGAAATGTCTGATTCAGTCAAGTGTATACTCTGCAATGGTAACCACCCAGCGAATTATAAAGGTTGCACAGTATATAAGGAACTTCAGAACATTAAATACCCTACCCAACCAGCAAAACATCGACAGATGACTCAAGCTAAACAGAAACCAGACGAGACAAATAACAACAACACTAAGCAACAAGATCGACCATCGTATAAGCAAGCATTAATGACCAATAAAGCTCAACATGCAATGACATATAATCAAAATACCAATGAATTGTTAATAAACCAAACAAACGACTATAGCAATAAAGAAATTATGAATACTATGACACAACTAATGCAACAATTAACATCAATAACGAACCTTCTAATGGAAATCATGACCAAATTGACACATTCTATTCATTAAAAATAGCAGCCTGGAATGCCAATGGGCTATCACAACATGTCTTAGAAGTAGAGACTTTTATAAAATTTAACAAAATTGATATTCTTTTGATATCTGAAACTCATTTCACAGAGAAAAACTACCTTAAAATCTCCAACTATACATTTTATCATACAATGCATCCAGATGGCACAGCCCATGGAGGATCTGCGATACTAATTAAGAACAATATAAAACATCACGAGGATAAATCAATCAAAACACCGGAGATACAAGCAACAAATATTGTAATCGAAGATTGGAGAGGCCAAATGACTGTCACTGTACTTTACTCTCCCCCCAAACACAAGATCAAAAAAGAAGATTACGTCAACTTTTTCAAAACTCTTGGTCCAAGGTTCATGCAGGTGGCGACTATAATTCCAAGAACACTAAATGGGGTTCTCGTTTGACAACTACCAAAGGGCGACAATGAGCGGTTTTCCTTTGACAGATAATACGTCAAAATTAGTTCCAAATCTTTTAATAGATGTCACTATTTCGAGTCAGCTGTCAAACCATTATATATTTTACTAGCTGTGCCCGCGACTTCGTCCGCGTGGAATAGTGACTTTCGGCAGCATATTTAATTTTTAAGGCTAATAAGCTATTTTGTTTTTTTTATTTATTTATCCTACTTATATTATAATATTATAAATGTGAAAGTTTAGATGTTTGTATGTTTGTTACTCAATCACGCCAAAACGGCTGAACGGATATGGCTGAAATTTAGGACACAGATACATTGTAGCCTGGAGAGGAACATAGGGTACTTTTTATCCCGGAAAAATGTTACATTCCCGCGGGAAAGTCCACGCGGGCGAAGCCGCGGGCGGAAAGCTAGTTTAATATATATTAGTACAGCGCTATGAATGCTATGATACATATTAGCACATTAAAAAATTACATAACATAGCATTCCGACCGCGGTTTCGCCCGCATGTACTACACTACCTTATCGCGAGGTAAAGTGATATTTTTAGTCTACGTCACTTTCTAGCTCCTAAACTACCTACATACTAAAAATCACGTCGATCCGTTGCTCCGTTTTGACGTTAAAGACGGACATACAAACAAACACACTTTCATATTAATAATATTCGAGATAGTATGTCAAAAGAAAATACTTATTACGCTGAACAACTTCTCTTATGATGCTATATTTGTATCTCTTATAGTTTGGCTGGGCTGCTAGGGTTCCACATCAGGTGAACCAGACCTTCAAACTTTGTATGACAGTGGAAAATGCTCATCACGTTTAATAATTTTCCTTAAGCCGGTATTTCTATATCTCTCATAGATTGGCTGGACTGCTATGGTTCCACATCAGATATTACGATCGTCATAATAAATTATGATGCCTATATGTTGGCGAGGACCAATAGCCTATACAACAAAAAAAGTTTCATCAAAATCCGTTTCGTAGTTTTTGCCTCAAACGCGGACAACAGACAGATAAACAGACAAAAAATTCAAAACTATATTTTTGGTATCTGTTCCTTTAGACCCCTGGAGGTATTATTTTCTATTTCTTTTAAATGCACAGAATTGGATCGATTACAGTTTTATTATAAGTATAGATTATTTTATTTATTTATTTAATATATATTAGTACAGTGGTATGATACAATATATTAACACATAAAAAAATTATATCACATAGCCTTCCGCCCGCGGTTTGCCCGCGTGTACTACACGACGTTATCCCGAGGGAAAGTGATATTTTTCCGGGATAAAAACTTATTTCAAGCTTAGCTCCTAAACTACCCGCATATACTAAAAAACACGTCAATTCGTTGCTCCGTTTTGACGTGAAAGACGGACATACAAACAAACATACTTTCACATTTATAATATTAGTATAGACTGTATGTCAAAAGAAAATACTTATAACGCTGAACAACTTCTCTTAAGATGCTATATTTGTACCTCTTATAGTTTAGCTGGGCTGCTAGGTTTCCACATCAGGTGTGCCAGACCTTCGATATTTTTCCGTCAATAGAAAATGTTCATTACGTGAAACAACTTTTCTTAAGACGCCATGTTTGTATCTCATATAGTTTATCATGGCTGCTAGGGTTCCACATCAGGTGAACCAGACCTTCAAACTTTGTACGTCAATAGAAAGTGCCCATCACGTTTAACAATTTTCCTTAAGACGGTATTTTTATATCTCTCATAGTTTGGCTGGACTGTTATGGTTCCACATCAGATATTACGATCTTCAAAATAAATTATAGCCTATATGTTGGCGAGGGCCAATAGCTGTATAACAAAAAAAATTTCATCAAAATCCGTTCAGTAGTTTTTGTGTGAAACGCGGACAACAGACAGACAGACAGACAAAAAATTCAAAAACTATATTTTTGGTATCTGTTTCGTTTAAGAAGACCCCTGGTGGTATTTTTTTCTATTTCTTTTCAATGTACAGAATTGGATCGTTTACAGTTTTATTATAAGTATAGATATAGATATAGATGGTCGTTGGTAGCCATAAAACGTAGCCATAGATTTATTTTGGTTTGGTAGCACCATGAAGTTTGACTTAATACTCTGAGGTAACAGTATTAAGTCGAGCTTCATGTGTTGGTAGTATATAAGTAGTCTGTGGTTTTATCAATAAAACAAATAAATTTTTTAATTATTTAATAAATAAAGATTGAGATTGCAGTTTAACATAAAAAAGCATACAAACAACATAGATATAAATAAAAACTATGAACCTTTGCACAAGAATAGCTTTTTTCCCCGTGAGCTTCGCATTTCTTTTCTTCAGCTCTGCTTTCAAAGCAGCGAGTGACCACGATCCGTAGTCCTTGTCCATGATGCACGGCACGGCTAATCCCGTTCAAACGTCTTGTCCAAATCGCAAAGGCAAACTCAAAGTTCGTAGAATACGCCAAGGGTTTTTGTCTCCGCAACTATTTTGTCACTCGCATCAAGTCTATAGTTAGTATGAAAGGGCGCGCACGTAGCGACGCGACACCCGGGCACAGATAATGACCCAGGAGACTTTCTGGTCCGCGGGTTCGAAGACAAGCCCGCGACGCAACTGTCTCCTTCTCTATTGGTTTCAATGCAAGTGCGCGCACGGCGACAAATAAGTTGCCGGTCGGCCAGTACTTAGCTACTCAACCGTCGCCCGGGGCACAGAATAATATTTGTAGCAGAAGGCTCACTTCCGAAACAGTTACAATGAATTATCAATCTTTTCCACGCGACAATTAGGTCTAAAATAATTTGCACCCGCACGCCTGACTAACTAATTTACCGTTCATTACAAGCGAAATTGAACCGTAGCGCGTAGGTGTACGTAATACGGTTCTATTACTCGGAAACGCTTAAGCCAAATTAGCCCGAGAGCCAAACTAATTCGCTCTATGGAGACTCAACAATAATTCTATATCAGTAATTTCTTAACATTGAAAATTAGATTATCTAGTTTAATAAATAATTCATTAGTAATCCACCAATATTTATGACAGCGACATTAAAAAAAAACAAATACAAAGCTTTAAAAAATTTATAAAAAATAGGCAAAAACGGTATAAGTGTTATTCACTTTACATTTGAATACATTTATTATTATCTTTCGTAAAAGTATATAATCCCCCTATATTTGTAAATGAAAAACAAATAAACTTTAAAAAAAACTCTCTACGTAAACTCAAATTGGCATTACACCTATATGTTAAAAATGCTATCAGTAACAACCGACTTCTTCCTAAAGTATTAGTTTCCCGTTTTATATCTTTATGGATTTCGACTTTGGTGCTTAGATATGGTTAACATAAACACATGTTAACGATAAAATTGGTGATAGCATATTTGCTGAAAAAATTGCACCATTTTCAGGGTATAACTTTTTTTTTATACCTTCCAATGCGATATTATGTTGGATTCCAAAATATAGTCTCTTAAAATTATATTTAAGGGCCGTTTACAAAAATTTGGCCTGTTATTGAATTTTTTACAAAAATATCAGATAGCTCTTGGGGTAAATTGGTTTTGGGTGGTCTTGGTTGCCGCACTAGGGTCGACTCGACTGCAATGTAACGACAAAGTAAGTAAAAGAAATAACAAATAACGCGAATGATTTTTAAATACAGAAAGCCTAGAATTTTTATTTTTACTTCTTTGCATTCACAGTTCAATTTTTGTTACTTACTTACTGAAAAAAATGAAAATGAAGTAGGTAGGTATTAGAAAAAGTCGACCGTCTCACAACTAGCTCCGTTGGGATTCGAACCCACGACCTTTCACTGTCCGGGCAAATGCTCTAACCACTGAGCTACGGAGTCGCTAAAAAGTCGACCCGTCTCACAACTAGCCCCAATGGGACTCGAACCCACGACCTTTCACTGTCCGGGCAAATACTCTAACGGCCTGGCAACGAACATGCGCGGCGGCGATAATAAAGCATTCATAATTCACAATTATTATATTATTCTAAGACTTCTATTATTCTTATTATTATGGTAGGTACCTATTTTAAAAGTGCTACAGCTACTCGTACGAAATACTTACGTATATTAAGTAGGTAGGTACCTACCTTAGTTTAGTGTACATATTGTCGATGTTAGCGTAGTTATTCGATAACGTCTATCGTGAAGTGAGAACAAGCTAAGGTAAGTAAGTAGGTAGTAACAGCGCGGGCGCAGCGCGCGTCCGCGTAGTTCCTATGTGCGCCACGGCACGGTTGCCACGGCGATGAGCGCTTGCGTCACGCTGCAAAGCGAGAATCACTTAGTCGATTTTTATTTTCGTCTTAATTACCTACGCTAAGGTGGGGCGGGGTCCTTAAATCAAATATTCGGGTCATTAAGTGCTATAGATACTTATAGAGTAAGACAGTATAGTCACACAAAAAAACTTCTTTCAGGTTTTCTAAAAAGATTATAAAATTTTAAATCCGGTCTCTTTCTGTCGTTGTTAAGACAACCGAAGGCCGCACAATAATAATGTTTAATATTACGCATTTTGCTATGGGTAAAACCATAAGGTAACACACTTGTGTTTTGGCGCGAAAGTGTGGCGAAAGTAAACTACTTAGGTAACTTCTTGCTCGCGTGGCGTCGCATGCACAACTGAGCGCGCGTGACACCCGTGATTTCTCTACCTCGCGGTAGACAGCGCGTATTCGATTGAATGGGCGATTTTCTGAAAGCTCAGCCACTAGATGGCGCTGTCCCACCTATGCAGTTACAAGGAACGGAACGTTATAAATTTTACTTTTACGCGACTTTTTTACGTAAAACGGAACGTCAGACAGATGTTATGTATTTACCTAAATCTTTAAATTTACCTATTTCGTTTCCGTTCCTCACAGTAGTACTTATTTAATATATTATTAGTTTCCTTTGGGTTTTTAAAAAGTAATTAATTTAAATATGTTTCATACCAAAATATACCATAGACATGTACATACTTATTCAACGCCATCTAGTGAAGCAATTGGAAGCTTTTTTTTTTTAAATGGCCTCTCAGAAAATCGCTCATTGCGGAGTGAGCCCCCCCTGCCCGGGGTGATAGCGGTGATAGTGTGTAGTAACGGAAAATCTACATACGCTTCCTACTATCGATCTAAAATATAGTTAACTAGTTTTCCGCCCGCGGCTTCGCCCGCTAGGACTACACGACGTTATCCCGCGGGAATGTGATATTTTTTCGGGATAAAAAGTCGCCTATGTTCCTTTCCACGCTACAAAGTATCTGTATCCCAAACTTCAGCCAAATCCATTCAGCCGTTTTGGCGTGATTGAGTAACAAACATTCAAACATCTAAACTTTCACATTTATAATATTAAATAATAATAATAGTAGGAAGTAGGATATCCTTAATATTATTAAAATACTTTTTAAAATGCCAGTAGTAGAAGATATTGATAATGATAACTGTTATACAATAAAAATATAAAAGAATATTCAGATGTTCATGCTAAATCTTAAGCTTAGGGAGAAGTTTGCCAGCAGCTATTCCAGGTTTCCAGGTTTTTCCAAGTGTCAGTCTATCACTCCATAATGGATGCACCCCTTAGAGGTAGCGCGCACGGGTGACTTTTGTCACCGTGACTGTTTTGTCTCTCACACCGCACTTTCATACTAACCCGTAGACTTGCTTGATGCGAGTGACAAAATAGTTGCGGAGACAAAAGTCACCCGTGCGCGCCCGCTCTTATTGCTTTTTATTTCGTTGTCGTCTTCGGCTTCTTTAGACAAGTGTACAGACCACAACCGCCTCTTCGAAATCCATGTTGATGACTGCGAGCAAAAATTACAAAAAAGTTGTGTCGCTGTCGCTCTCGTGTGCGCATCTTTTCGCGGCGAGAAGAGACGGCCGGCGACAGTGACAATTAAATTGCCGCTTAACTAAGTCACCCGTGCGTGCTAGCCCTTATCTTCTCCTGCATAGAAGAGTCGTCAGGACAGGCTCCAGTAGGAAAAGCCAAAGTCGACGGTTATAATAATCCACGGAAAATACAAACGAAAACAACGAACCACAAACAGAAGCGAACAAAACACACTGTGACACTGACTATAGTTTTTTTACCCGGTGACACTGACGAGACAAACAAAGACAAAATGACACAGAAAGCATAGATTATTTTTGCTTGAGCGAGTGAGCAATGTTTATGGTCTATAACATGCCTGAGAACATGCCTTTATCATTACCTTCTATACAATTTTTGACAGCTGAGGTTAAAATGCGACATCTATTGATGAAAAAACGTACTAAAATCTCTACCTGTCAGAAAAACGCTGATTAGAGATAGCTATCGATGACCTACATCTCAACGGAATATCTGGTGGGAAACCAACTTACTGGCCGACTGATCCAAAAAAGCTCCCGGATCTAGTGGATTTCTATGTTTTAAAAGGAATTCCTACTAATTTTCTCAAATGTACCTCCCTCGAAGAGCTATCATCAGATCACAGCATAGTACTATTAGAGGTGTCTCAAGAAGTCGTACATGTTAAACCAACAGCACGCTTACACAACCGTAGGACTAACTGGGATGGATTCCGCAGCCTTGTAGAATCTACGATCAACTTAAACATGCCCCTAAAATCCGAAGAAAACGTGACGTCAGCTATTGAACATTTTAACATGTGTGTCCAAAATGCTGCTTGGGAGAGCACTCCTATTGCAAATAAAAATACCAAATCGGACTGCTCGAGAAATATTCGCGAGCTTCTAGCTGAAAAAAGAGAAGCACGTAAACTTTGGCAAGCTACCCATTATCCGGGGGACAAAACACGGCTTAACTACCTCACAGCTAAACTTAAGAAGCTTTTAAGCTCTGAAAAGAATGAAAACGTTCAGAACAAACTGCGTAATTTGGACGCTACAGCTGCTAGTGATTATTCCCTTTGGAAAACAACCAAAGGACTTAAAAGGCCCATTGCTCACAACCCACCGGTACGTGGAAAAGATGGATCCTGGGCCAAAAGTGATTTGCAGAAAGCCGAAGCTTTCGCTTCCCACCTAGCAGATGTCTTCGTACCAAACGCCGCCCACAGCACATCGAAAATTAAAGAAGAAGAGATAGTCAACACCCTTTCTGAGCCATACCAACTAGACTTGCCAATTAAGAAGATCAAAAAATCTGAGGTCAAAGACACGATCAGAAAACTGAAGCAAAATAAAGCCCCAGGATATGATTTAATTACAGCGAAAATACTACGCGAGCTACCAGAGAATGCAATAACATTTCTGACGCATATATTTAACTGCATTCTACTTAGAGGCATCTTCCCACCCCAATGGAAGGTAGGTGAAATTAAAATGATCCTCAAACCTGGCAAAGCTCCTGAAGATGTGTCTTCCTACAGACCGATCAGTCTATTACCTATTTTATCAAAAGTGATGGAAATACTATTCCTTAAGCGACTAAACGCAGTAATAACCGAAAATAAAATCATACCTGACCACCAATTCGTCTTTAGAAAACATCACGGTACAATTGAGCAGGTGCATAGATTGGTTGAAGTCATACACAAAACCTTTGAAAATAAGAAATATTGTTGTGCGGCGTTTTTAGATATTGCTCAAGCCTTCGACAGAGTTTGGCACGACGGCCTTCTATATAAAATAAAGAAACTTCTTCCCACAAACTTCTACATATACCTAAAATCATACCTTACCAATAGATTTTTCTATATTAGGCAAGGAGAAGATATAACTAAACCATATAGAGCTCATGCAGGAGTCCCACAAGGAAGCGTGCTTGGCCCGACACTCTACCTGATTTTCACCTCTGACCTGCCCATGACAGATGGAGTAATGATCGGCACTTTTGCTGACGACACAGCGGCTCTAACTATTCACGATGAACCAGAACACGCAAGCGATATGCTTCAACGGTCACTCGACAATATCACTGAATGGCTAGCCACCTGGCGGATCAAAGCAAATGAAACAAAATCGGTACAGGTGACCTTTACAATGCGTCGTGAAACATGTCCCCCCGTGTCGCTTAACGGAGTAGAGATACCCCAATCAACAGAGGCTCGTTATCTTGGACTTTATCTGGACCGCCGCCTTACCTGGAAAAAGCACATATTTACAAAACGTAAAGCCTTAGGGATTCAACTAAGGAAAATGTACTGGTTACTGGGCAAAAAATCACAGTTGTCACTGGAAAACAAATTACTGTTGTATAAATGTATCCTGCAACCTATATGGAACTACGGAGTCCAGCTCTGGGGGGTAGCTTCCAAGTCAAATGTAGAAATACTTCAAAGGTTTCAGTCCAAAATAGTCAGGTTAATAACAGATGCTCCCTGGTTCATAACAAACCAACAATTACATCACGAACTGAAAATCAGAACAGTCCAAGAAGAGATTAAACACTCGATGCAATCATACAAGAAGAGACTAGATAAGCACCCAAACACAGCTCTACTTTTAAAAGACTAAAAAGAAAGTGCCCTAGAGATTTATAGGGTAGTAATGAGTACATCATGAGAGTTGGACACTGGACTGGCTGCTCTTCAAGTCAATTATTAAACTCATAATCCTTTGCTGAATGTTCATAAGAAACAGATTGCAAAAAGAAATACAGAAAAAAAAAACTTTTATAGGTTTGTTTTGTTATATTCATGAAGTTTGACCGTTTGACTTAATACTCTGAGGTAACTGGAGCTCTCACCCACTCTCACCCTGAATAAAAAGTGTTGTCACCAAATTTGACATTTATGTATGTAGTGGCTGTCAGCTGTCTCATATGACCATACGTATTTTTTTAAAGTGTAGGTGAGACGGAAGACAGCCACTGTGTTATTTGTGGTATTCAAAAAATTGTTCGTACTGCACGCTCCAGCTCTCACCCTGAATAAAAAAGTGTCGCCACCAAATTTGACATTTATGTATGTAGTGGCTGTCAGCTGTCTCATATGACCATACGTATTTTTTTAAAGTGTAGGTGAGACGGAAGACAGCTACTGTGTTATTTGTGGTATTCAAAAAATTGTTCGTACTGCACGCTCCAGTTACCTCAGTATTAAGTCGAACTTCATGGTTATATTCTATGACTTCCATTCCGTTTTACATTTACCTCGCGGTCGCGTCGGCGGGCGTCGTTGAAAATGGATAGTATGTTGGATTATTTGTGTGCGTTATCTCATAAATGCATGCATGACCGTCTAAATGTACGCCTTAAAAAAGCGCTAGATTAGGCGCTAAGCGCCAAATTACTACATTGGGCACTGTGAAAGCTAAAAAAGCGCTAGATCTAGCACCGAAAGCGCTAAGTTGGCACCAGTGCGTACGTATCACCCTCAGAACAATAACTAAAGCTTTAGTTATTGTTCTGAGGTATCACCAAAGATCTTCGAGCAACGCGGGCACTGATCTCTATAATAGAGGTCAGTGAACGCGGGCCTTCCGTCTCGGAAGGGAGTGGGCCTACGAAGCATTTCCCCTCTGTCAAATTGGCGTTTATAAAAACTAGTTGCACTCAGATTTCTTCCTAGATAAACGTAGTGATTACATGCTCTTTGTTCCTAGACCGAGTCCAGTCGCGCAAGTGAACGCCGCAGTATTAAAAATGCCGAATTGCTCAGTTTTTTGCTGTAGAATAAAGGTCTGGAACATCAAGTTAACAAAAAGATGGTGTAACATTTCACATGCAAGTAAATTCTTATCGAATTATTGCTATTTAATTACATTTAAATATCAAATTTGCATATTTTATTCTTAAATAGTTGTCGGATTTGTTCAGCAACATCAGGGGGGCTACCGCGTAACTTTATGGGTATGAACTTCATACGTTTTTGGGAACTTTAAGTCAATTTTTTGAAGAAAATAGCCGCTATCACTTCCTTTTTTTGTGACGTCGGGTATAACGATAAGGTTGCTAGCTAGTTATCGTTATACCCGACGTCACAAAACAAGGAACTGATAGCGGCTATTTTCTTTATACGTATGAAGTTCATCCCATCAGCATTGGAGTATGCTAGTGTAATATGGCGCCCACACTATGCGGTACATATGTTACGAATAGAGCGAATTCAGAAAAGGTTTATGTGGCACCTAACTTATTCGCAAGGACTAGCCAAACAGGTGAGGTCGTATACTGAGCGGTTGAAATACTTTAAAATGCCGTCTATTGCTCAAAGATTTGATTTTATTGATTTTAAATTTGTCCAGAAGTTAGTTAATAACAAAATAGATTGCTCGCCACTGCTGGAAAAAATTAACTTCAGAGTCCCTCGTAGGTGCCCACGGAAACCCATAACACCACTCTGCCCCCCACTTCGTCGTACGGTCCTTGGAGCCAATTCCGCTATTCCAAGACTTTGCAGAATAGTCAACCACCATAGCACAAGTTTAGACTTATTTGACGCAAAGATTGGGAGTGTGAAGCGCACATTTTATTTGACCAAGTCCAATAAATAATTGAATGTTTTTTTTTTACTGTATATCGGACGTTGTTAAGTTTCTTTTTTTGTTTTGCATGCTGTGTTTACCATTAATGGGCGATTTTCTGAAAGCTCAGTCACTAGATGGCGCTGTCCCACCTATGCAGTTAGAAGGAACGGAACGTTATAAATTTTACCTTGACGCGACTTTTTTACGTAAAACGGAACGTCAGACAGATGTTATTTATTTACCTAAATCTTTAAATTTACCTATTTCGTTTCTGTTCCTCACAGTAGTACTTATTTAATATATTATAAGTTTCCTTTGGGTTGTTAAAAAGTAATTAATTTAAATATGTTTCATACCAAAATATACCATAGACATGTACATACTTATTCAACGCCATCTAGTGAAGCAATTGGAAGCTTTTTTTTTTTTAAATGGCCTCTCAGAAAATCGCTCATTGGTTTTTTGTATTTACTTTTAATGTTTAGTTATTCCTAATTTAATGCATGTAATGATACAAAAACTGTTGGTAAGCCTTTTTTAAATAAAAAAAAAAAAATCCCCATAAAGTTACGCGGTAGCCCCCCTGTCCACTAGGCCGAGCTGCTCGACTAATGTAAACTAAAGGTATGCGTTATATTCGATAACGCATATAGCATAACGTTATAAAAATATAACTAAGTATAGCACCTAATATAAAAATATAATATAGGAAAAATGTGATAGTAAAAAACCACGAGCCCTATAAGTAGCTTTCAGGCGGGATTCGAACCCGCGCCTCCGGGAATCCGGCCCGATGCTCTGACCAACTAAGCTACCGAAAGGCTTACACGACTCGTCGAATTTTGCTATCACTTGCCACGCTGTAGGCCAGCGTTGTTTCATCAATGTGAGGATACCCTCACATCCGAAAGAAACATTTTTACAAATGTTTAACAATCGATTAAGATGAAACAGTCATATTGAGATTTTATATTATTTTTATGCATTCACAATGCAATTTTGTAGGTATAGGAAAAATGTGATAGTAAAAAACCACGAGCCCTATAAGTAGCTTTCAGGCGGGATTCGAACCCGCGCCTCCGGGAATCCGGCCCGATGCTCTGACCAACTAAGCTACCGAAAGGCTTACACGACTCGTCGAATTTTGCTATCACTTGCCACGCTGTAGGCCAGCGTTGTTTCATCAATGTGAGGAAACCCTTAAACATTTGTAAAAATGTTTCTTTCGGATGTGAGGGTTTCCTCACATTGATGAAACAACGCTGGCCTACAGCGTGGCAAGTGATAGCAAAATTCGACGAGTCGTGTAAGCCTTTCGGTAGCTTAGTTGGTCAGGTGGCCTACCACAAGCTCTTAAAGCAGTTATTTTTAAGTTGAGAGAGTGAGACGCCGCTATACGGCGTGTAGAGCGGCGTCTCACTCTCTCAACTTAAAAATAACTGCTTTAAGAGCTTGTGGTAGGCCACCAGAGCATCGGGCCGGATTCCCGGAGGCGCGGGTTCGAATCCCGCCTGAAAGCTACTTATAGGGCTCGTGGTTTTTTACTATCACATTTTTCCTATACCTACAAAATTGCATTGTGAATGCATAAAAATAATATAAAATAAAAATATAACTTATTCTGCTATTGCTATATTAAATTATCCACTAAATGGTTACGCACGCTTAAATATGCTTACGGGGCAATGGTTGCTCAGCACAGCTCCGCTCCGCTCCGCTTCGCTTGCTTGGCTTTAAATTAAGTTTTACTCAAAAACTAGAAGGATTTAATAAAAACAATTTATTGATTTATAATGCTAGTAAAATTTGCAATAAGATTGTATGATTTGCAGATGGATTGTTATTACGATTTAATTAGAAACAGCGAGTTGAAGTTGCAGAACTGGAAATATTTTACCGGTTTCTTCTTAAAACATGCAATAAATACTAATAAATAAACAATTATTACAGACCAATTTGTGTTTAAATAATAGTTTACAATGTTGTTATTAGATAAAAGTAAAAAAAAAGATAACTCTCTCTTGAAAAAATATTGTTTAATTAAAAATATAAAAATGTAAGTAAAGAATCACCCAAAGAGAATCACCCTTACGGGCTACAAAAGTATGGATCGATTTCGTATCGACTTCTTTCTAGGTATAAAAACTTCTGAAAAGATTTCACGAATTCTTTACTATATTCGGATTCAAAAATTATTAACAATCAATGCTTAATTACTTTGACAGGTGACAGCAAATTTTTGACAATTGATGAACTGAGGGCCTGACTCATTTGGTCATAGCAGTTTTAATTGACCATTAAAAATTACATGGAGTTTTGTTTAGGAATCAACTATTTTTTAACTAAATCCTCTGATAGGTCTCAAGCTGTTTCTAGCTATGGCCCTCCTTCCTTTGGTTAATGATTTTTGCTGCTTTGTTCTGTTGAACGTTGCTAGCTAGTTATCGTTAAACCCAACGTCACAAAACAAGGAACTAATAGCGGCTATTTTCTTTATAAAATTGACTTAGAGTTCCCAAAAACGTATGACGTTCATATCCATAAAGTTACGCGGTAGCCCCCCAGGGGGCTACCGGCTAAGAAATCTGGATATGGGTATGGGCTTCAACTGTCATTTGAATTCCTTATTCTCAAAGATGTACTAATAAACGTAGATGGATAGTAGAAAGTGAAATGCTCAATGCAGGTTGCATCTCATTTAAACTCACTATGGAAGTCATTTGAAAAAAAGAGACAAACATAGTAGCTTTGTTGCTACTTAATATCGAAGTGGCACCGTTTTGTCTATACATACTTACTTATTATGATATAGAGCTATAGTGATGCACCATTCGTAAAGAAAAATATCGATAACTGCATTTTATTAGTTACCAAAATGAACACCTCGTAGCTAGTTAGTCCTTCCTGCCTTTTATCCCGGAAATTTGTTGTTGTAAGATCTGTTTATTAAAGGAGATGTAGAGGAAGAAGAAAATAAATCAAAAAATACTGTACTGAAATGTATCGTTTGTTTTCATAATATGAATACCTACTTTACTAATGGAAACTCTAGTAATGGAAAGATAATAAAACAAACATCACTTTATTTTTACTTTTATGTTTTAAACAAATTAACATCTCCTCAATCTTACTTAATTATTATTACAATTATATATATGTCGCAGCCAAATGGTTGAATCCGCCATTCAATTAAACGCCTACTAGGCCGATCATTTTTTCCGTAAGCTATTTTATCTTCCCATAAGTTGATGGAGTCACAAAAAAAATAACCAAGAAATTTAATTTAAATTTCTAACCTATCACGTGTTCTACAGGACTTCCGAGAGGTACATGCTGCCATACTTAACCATCCGGTGGATTTGACCATCCGCCTGTGACATATACATTATATAAAATTGTCTCTGAATGGGTCCGCTTTTTAGGTTTGTTATATAAATAGTAAAATACATAAGTTTAAAATGAGTATGTGAGCAAACATTAACAAAATTTTATTCATAAGAAACGAATTAGAATCTTTCTGAGGCTTGCTTGACTATGTGAAGAAAATCTGGTAGGTTCCGAGATGGTCGATGTCAAAGTTCTCATTGATCGTGGTACTCGTGATCGTGTGTCATTATGTTTCCTGTTAACAGAAAAAAGATAGACATAAGTATTGTATAAAACATGTTCAACAGACGACCGATTTGGCGCAGGGGTAGGCTACCCACCTTCTGCGCCAGAGGTCTCGGGTTCGATTCCCGAACAAGACAAATATTTGTGTGCATGAACATGTCTATTTGTCTTGGTCTGGGTGCTTACTATGTATATTAAGTATGTATTTACAAACAAAAAGTATTTAAGTATATATTTATCCGTTATCAAGTTTTCCATAATACAGTTTCTTAATGAAATTAACATGGGCTTAGATAATTGGTGTGATTGTAAGAAGTTATTTATTTATTTATATTTGTTGCAAAGTTGTGTGAACTAATGAGTCCTCCGGGCTATGTCAGTTCAGTAGGCACTTTAGCAATTACTTTATATTTTTTTTACTAATAATAACTATTATTTTATTTCTTTAAACAAAATACGGGTATTTTTGTAACACCTTGTTTATAAAATAATCATACATTATCTATACATACCTATGTACCTACATCATATACTTAGGTACACTTCTTAAATGAATAGCTTAGGTACAGAATGAAATTTTATAGATAACATAAATTCAGAATACAAAAATTACCTGCTGAACGTTTGCTGGTTGATTTCTAAAAATCCGTATCAGCATAAATCCGTGCACATTGTTTGTAGCACTCGTTTTTTTTTTTCAAAATGCAAACTGCATACTCTTGCATTGTTTAAGGGAAGCCAGTCTTCTCTTCCTATATTTTCAACCACCTCAATTTTAAATCGGAGTCTGACGGAAAGCTGAAAATTTAACATATTGTTTTTAAATTAAATTTGCCATACGAACGAACAAGTAGGTACTTCATCATTTCAGCCGTACGACGCCCACTGCTGGGCATAGGCCTCCCCCAAGGATCTACACAACGATCGGTCCTGCGCTGCCCGCATACTTAGGTACTTACACACATAAAATAAAAGTACTATGATTGAATACTGAGAACGAAAAAATATTGATTCGATTATCGATATCTTATCTGCAAAGTACCAACACTACAAGACCAATGGCGAGTAAATGAAATGTCAAACAAATGTCGATTGATATCTAACAAAAGATTTTCATTTATTTGTTTTATCATCAGGCATAGTTACGTGTATGAAAACAAAAGATAAGAGTTTTCTACAGTATTTTTGCAAAGAAAGGCTTACTAAAAATGGCCTAGTTATTTGAATAATTGGAAAAAACGGAGGCTCACTCACCGATGAAAGGATATTATTCCGAGTTTGTCCTTTAAATTACTGTAGGAACTTTTGCAGCTCCTTACAGCACAAGCCATGGTGTTTTGGCAATACCCACAAAAAGATTTTTTTCACTAATCTTGCATAAATTAACCACAATTAATAAAAAACCACGAACACTGGTTGACACTGATGTAGTCCACTCTGGCCTACAGAAACTCGGCTGGTGGCGCGCTAGGTTTCAATACGGAGCGTTGCCTATATTGCTATCTCTTTTCAATACACGCTGAACTGTCATTTAGGAGGAAAGGAAAGATATATCGTTTTGTTGTTCAACTTTTTAGTATCCATCTATGTTTAATACTACATCTTTGCTTATTCTGATAGATTTTTGCTGCTTTGTTCTGTTGAACGTTGCTAGCTAGGTAACGTTATACCATGGCCCGCTATTATTTCTCGGCTGCTTGCGCTCCTACAGGCCATGCTGCTCGGATTGGCAACGTCATAAATGTCAATGTCGTCTACTAATCCTAATTTCTTGTATGCATGAGATGAGATGAATTCCTGATTATAGCGCCTTAAAATCAAATAATACGCGTACATAACTAAGGGTTGTTTTATTTTAACTATATCACAGTCACGAAAATGTTTATTAAACACTCCTACTGATGTTGTAAGCTCCCAGTCGGCTCGAGGTATCGCACGAATCCATCGCTGACGCAGTGTTCCTCCTTCGGGAATCCAAATCTTTCGAGATCCAAGGTTTCATAAGTAATTTCCAACAATGATCACGTAGATATTGTATTAAAACACCCAAACAGCAATCAAGAAAATCAAACAGCAACGTTTCTTGACATGACCAAAGAGTATTCCGACTTGCCACATCCAGATAAAAAAAATATCCAAAATGTGCAAAAATAATAGATTTTCTTTTTATTTTGTAACAAGCAAATTTAACCAAGTTGTTAAATAAATGCGTGCAAAATCCGAGAAAGTGTTTTATTTAAATGAACAGTTCGCGCAGAAATCTAAGATGTGAATTGAATTACGGCGAAAGTTATTTTTTTTATTATATTATATCAAGTTTAGCCTAGTCAACGAAGAGATATAGAGGGAAATGTTTGGAACACAATTTTTGACTTTGGAACTTTGTTTGGGCTAAAAGTTTTGTAAAATCCTACTAAGTTACCTGCTAGGGCGACGGCAACGAATCCACCTCGGAGACTCATCCTCTGCGTGGTGTGACATTGGTGCCGGAGTTCCTCAGGGTGGCGTCCTATCTCCACTTCTCTTCTCAATCTTTATAAATTCTATTACTCACTCTCTTTCAAGTTCCTATCACCTGTATGCAGATGATCTTCAGATCTACACACAAGCACCACTTTCAGAACTGTCCAATGCAATAGCGGCTACCAATTCTGATCTAGCACATATCAGTAATTGGAGTAGGTCATTTGGGCTTACTGTTAACCCTTCCAAGTTACAATCCATCATTATTGGTAGTCCTCATTTTGTTTCGAGGATCGATTTTGAGCAGCTACCTCCTGTGAAATTTGATAACATTGTTATTCCTTTTTCCGAGTCGGTCAAAAACCTCGGTGTAATTTTTGATCAGAGTTTCTCTTGGAGGCCTCAGGTTGAAGCTTTAAGAAAGAAAGTGTTTGCTGCTTACGGTTCTCTCAATCGCCTGCGTAACTTTTTGCCGTCCAGCACTAAAATAACCCTTGCTCAATCCCTCATTCTTTCCATCTTAGACTACGCTGACGTTTGTTACACAGACTTATCGGAGGAATTGCTTGACAAGTTAGAGCGTCTGCAGAATCTATGCATCAGATTCATCTTCAACTTACGTAAATTTGACCACGTATCTCATTTCCGCTGTAAGCTAAATTGGCTCCCTATTCGCCGGCGCAGGGACTTATACACTCTAACACTCCTTTATTCCATCCTTTTCGTCCCAACTTCTCCTTTTTACCTTAGAGATAGCTTCAGCTATCGATCCTCATCTTCACTATGTACTTTACGTTCTTCTTCTAATCTTTCTCTTGCTATCCCTAAACATTCTACCGATTTCCTTTCTTATTCTTTCTCGGTACACGCTGTCCGTTTATGGAATTCACTCCCAGAAGGTATTCGTAAAGCTCGTTCTTTGCGTAGTTTCAGCGATCAAGTAAAGAGTCATTTCCTTTCCCATACTTAATATTTACATATAAACTTATATAATATTCTCTCCTTCGCTATCAATAAATAAATATATTCTTTCGATACCTATTGTATATGTACATCGATATCAAATTAATATCCTTTCCTGTATTTGCACCCACTCCCCACTGTCCTATACCTTACTTATCTTTCGCCCAAGGTTGCCTGGAAGAAATTGCTATTTAGCAATAAGGCCGCCTTGTTGTATGCTTTCTGTGCTTTTGTAATGTTTCTTTGTAATTTGTTTTATCTATTGTGTGCAATAAAGTGTTTTATTATTATTATTATCCTACTATTATTATAATCCGATCGTTGTGGAGATCCTTGGGGGAGGCCTATGCCCAGCAGTGGGCGTCGTTCGGCTGACATGATGATGATGATGATGAATATTATAAATGTGAAAGTTTGGATGTTTGGATGTTTGGATGTTTGGATGTTTGTTACTCAATAACGCCGAAACGGCTGAACGGATTTGGATGAAATTTGAAACACAGATACTTTGTAGCCTGGAGAGGAACATAGGCTACTTTTTATCCCGGAAAAATGTCACATTCCTGAGGGATAACGTCGTGTAGTCCACGCGGGCGAAGCCGCGGGCGGAAAACTAGTACTGTATATATTTTACCGGCCAAACCCGATTTCAGGACAAACTAGTTTTTCCTAGGCCAAAATATTTCATCGTGTTGATATTTCAGAGAGCGAGTTTGCCTCGGAAGTCCTGTAGAACACGTGATTGGTTAAAATGGTGGTTATTTTTTTTGTGTCATGTTCTACATCTACAGGTCTTCCGAGGCAAAGTCGCTCTCTGAAATTTCAACGCGATGAACTAGTTTGGCCTAGGAAAAACTAGTTTGTCCTAAAATCGGGTTGAAAAAAAAATGAGACCTTCAAACCGCCCCCCCTCCCCCCCCCCGGATTAAGGGCTACGGGCGGGAACTTTTGCTATGTTTACCTCCTTATTAGCCCAAACAAAGTTACAAAGTCAAAAACTGTGTTCCAAGCATTTACCTCTATACTGTTTTTCGAGTGTTCGTTGATTTTTACTTCCACATAATTTGAGAGTTATCGCCTAACCTGGCAACACTACACGATTGTTTATTTATATAGAACAAAGAGTAAAGTGTATAAATCAACAATCTTTTCTGTTCCAGTGACAGCAGCGCTGGTTGGACAGTGCAACTTGACAGTAAAATGACATTATGAACAAAACACGTTAGTTCCAGTTTTGGCCACCGGAACAGAACACGTTGACGTCATCTACTGCAACGTTGCCGCTTTTCCAAGGAGCATGGCATGGCTTGTTATGCCCCCAGTACACGATGGCCGATCATGGTCGGCGACCATGACCAATACATCGTACATTGACACTTTTGAAAGAACCTTTTTAAACTTGTTCGTTCAAAAGTGTCAATGTACGATGTATTGGTCATGGTCGCCGACCATGATCGGCCATCCTGTACTGGGGGCATTACAAGTGCAACGAGTGAGATAGAAGATGGCTTTGGTTATACCCGACGTCACAAAACAAGGAACTGGTAGCGGCTATCCATACTAATATTATAATTGTGAAAGTGTGTTTGTTTGTTTGTTTATTTGTTTGTTTGTTTGTCCTTCTTTCACGCCAAAACGGAGCAACGGATCGACGTGATATTTGGTATGGGGATAGTTTGGGAGCTGGAGAGTAACATAGGCTACTTATTATTCCGGAAAATTGAGTAAAAATTGTAATTTTCTATGAAAAATCGTTTAACTGTCATACCTTCGATACAAAACTGTCATTTTTTCCATTGCCGTTTCCAAAGAGTATGTAATCACTGACGTCTGCGCGGTTAATATCGAATACTAATCTTTTCTATAAGCTTAGAATAAAAAAAATGTACTGTAACTAGCGCCAAAAATGCCCCAGTCGCGCAGAGTTATCTGACACTCACTCTACTTCACAGAGTAATTTTTTATATGTAGGAAATAGAGACCAAGCTTGGGCCCCTTTATTGGTAGTGTGTAACTAGCGCTATCTGTTGTCTGGTGTAGGCAACTTTTGGTGTATAAACACACACACACACGATGTTGGTGACCAGGTCCACTATTATATGGTAAAACAACGTTTGCCGGGTCAGCTTGTTTTCTTTATAAAATTAACTTAAAGTTCCCAAAAACGTATGAAGTTCATATCCATAAAGTTACGCGGTAGCTCCACTGGGGGCTCGTAATATACATAATACTCAAGAATTGGCAGAATGGCTTAATGTCTTCGCCTGTCCAAAAGGACGAATTTTTTACTACTAACGACCACGACCGGCGTCAAAAAAAAATCGGCATCTTCGAAATTGTGTTCGAAATCGAATGTGATTGTTTGTTTGATGAATAATTCAATATTTTTGCTGTATTTCTCTAAAAAATGTGTTACATTTTAAATTGAATATGAGTGGAATAACAGATTTTAAACATTTATTTCCTATTGACAGCATTCAGAAAGTATGTGATCTGTTTGAAGACCAACTGCGCAGTGAAAAGGAGCCCGATCTAGCTTTGTTTTCAATAATTATCGGTGCGGTTGAGAATAACCTCACAAATATTAAAAACAGTGATAAAGATGTAAATTTATCGACTAATAAGTTTGTTAAAATGAAATTCCCTTCAGTGGAATGGGATGATGTAAGGTCATTGCATGAGAGATTTGTTACTTTGATGAGAGGTGGTGTTGAGAATAAATTGTTGAGCGGTGAATTTGCTACTCGAGATTTGGTTAAACGTGTTGCCGATATTGTCTGGAACTCCCTGACCCGCAGTTATTATAAAGATCGGGCACATTTACAGTCTATCTATAGCTTTTTGACGGGCAACAAGCTCGATTGTTTTGGTGTAGCATTTGCGGTTACCGCGGGATGTCAAGTGTTGGGGAAACGTGATGTACATCTAGCTTTATCAGAAGATCACGCATGGGTTGTTTTTGGGAAAGATGGGCTGGAAACTGCCGAGGTGAGTATATTATTAACTGTCTCCTTATCCCTACTGCCACATAATTTTGCCTTTACAAACTACTGATACTTTTAGTGTCTCTATGAGTTAAAAATAATAGTGTTCTCTATGGCTGTTAAATGAGTTTGGAATAATTATTTAACAGCATTATAATATTATGTATTTGTATTGCAGGTGACTTGGCATGGCAAAGGAAATGAAGACAAGAGAGGTCGCTCAGTTGGAGACGGTGTGTCAGCACGGTCATGGCTTTATGTTGCGGGGAAACCAGTAGTGTGTACTCGCATTATGGAATTGGCAGCATTGGTATCATCTATAAATCCAACTTTGACTCCTACCATAGATGTACATGAAATAGCACAGATGCAGCACAGACTGTTATGGCTCCTATATGATCATGGTAAGTAGACTAATATGGCAGACTGTCTTCTACTCAAGCAAATTTATAGAACTATTAGTGTAGGCAATGAACAGATTCTTTGTATGGAGACCCATACACTAATTCCTCAGTCGATGAATCTTTGCTGGGTTATAAAATAGCATGAGCCATAAACTTTTAAATGATTATCCAAAAAAAAAACTCACAGAAGTTAGGTATTTATACCTAAATAAACAAATCTGTTTATATATTGAACCGAGTAATTTCTCAGTCCAAATTTATTTTACCAAATGAGTTATTTATACTAGGTGATACTTGATAAAAATCCAAAACTTTTTTCAAGCATGAGTATGCTTGGCAAAATGGTATAATTCCGTTAAAAAGTTTGACAGAGACATTTTTCAGTCCAATTCACCCCAATTGTTTTATAAAAATTTGGTGTTTCTGCTGGGATATTTTTTTTGGATATTTCATATTATTGTTTTTATACGTTACATGAATATGTCTGGTGAAGAAAGTTTAGACGGAGCATTTTTCCTAAAAAAGATATCAATGAAATAAGACTTTCATTAAAAAATACCTAACCTTCTATTATTATTGTTTTTTGGCAATTTATACCATACTTTTAATTTATTGATACTTTATCATGCTGTAAAGTTTTTTGTGACTGAGGAATTACAGTGGGGGTCAACTAGCTTCATTGACTACACTATATAATGGTTTTATTATTTTCGTAGGTCATTTGGATGCCTATCCAATGGCTCTTGGGAACCTTGGTGACCTAGATGAATATATGAAAATATCTAACAGTTCAGACGATGCCCAAAATTCTACTTTGCCCAACACATTTGCAAGTTCAAGGCCAGATTCTGCTGCTCTCTATACTCAAGCCATACGTTCATCGCGAACCCATTATGATGACCGTCATGTTTATCCATATACCTTTCAAGGAGGTTACTATCACCGTCACAAAATGTACAAAGAAGCATTTCATGCCTGGGCCTGTGCTGGTGATGTGATAAGACAGTGTGTATAACTTATTATTATGTTCATGATGCATTTAATCATTTGTAATTTGAGAAACTTGTTGAGTACATAAGTTACTAATTCCCTATTGTCTTCTGTATAATAAATATAGCTCAGAATAATTATTGTGAACTGTCTTATTGCCGATTTCAATAATCTACCTTTAGTAAGAGATAGGCTTACTATGGAGCTGTAACAAGGCAACTGTTCTTATTTCCCGTCATCTTACAGAAATATCTAGGCAACAAATCTTTAGTAAGCCTATCTCTTACTGAGGATAGGTTATTGAAATCGGCCGTTAATCAATGTCCAATGTGTTTGTTAACATTTCACCATTCAATAACTACAACAGTGTTTAACATAACTATACTAAAACCACTTGGTCTTTTCATCTCAACATTTTTGTGAACTTTTGCATAATTACAATTATTTTTAGATTATATTGTATTTAATGCATTTCAGTTACAACTATTCTCGTGATGATGAAGAAATATACAAAGAGTTTTCAGAAATTGCTAATGAACTAATACCCCAGTTAATGAAAGCAGAAAGCTCAGGACATTCAGCACGATCAATTTTGAAGGATCCTGAATGTTTTGCTTCACTTTTAAGGTGTGTTTATATGTTAACTTAGTTAACATAGAAATTTTTCACATTGAAGTGTTCCGAAACAAAACTATATTGTACTAATATTGTAATATGACATAGTCCTCCGTTGTTTACAAATTATTGCTTACTTATGTCTGTACATCTTTCATATGCTGTTGTCAAAATTTTACCTGACTTTCTTAAGTTTAGTCAACTGGTCGTCAATTTAATTGTGTTAATTCTAGTGTGAGTGACTGAACACTCCCTAACAGGAAAAATATAGAGCCATTATCATCATGCATCTTTTAAGTTTGGAGTGCAGTTCGATCAATTTACCTTCCAAATATTGTTGTTATCCATTGAATAAACATACATAACTTAGGTTTACTTAACCTTTACAGGTTCTATGATGGTATCTGTAAATGGGAGGAAGGCAGTCAAACACCTATTCTTCACATTGGATGGGCAAAGCCTTTAGTGAGTACAATATCCAAGTTTGATGCGGAGGTAAGAGCTCAGGTAAATATAATTTGCAATCCAGATGAAGATAAAGAAGAACCAAAAGAGTCTGTAACATCGGAGAAAAAAGAAGAAGGAGAAAATGTAAACGACAAATGGAATAATAATGCTGAGAATCCAGAAATGAGCGTCAGAGAACAATTGACAGCTGCTGTAAACAGTCGCCCACGAGTTACTCTGTACAGTCATAAGATGGCAGCACTAAAACCCCTTCTTTTAGCTGAACGATTAAATACTCATGCTTTGCAGCTTCAGTTGACTGCACAAAGCCAGCTGCAACGCCCTCTGGCGCCAGCAAAAAGACGAGATGATGATGAACAGAATCAATCGGCGCAATCTGCTCGCGGCAAGCGTGCTAGAAGAGAACGCTAATCATTGCATCTCATACTAACAGCTGTAAAGATAATAAGATCTATACTAAAACTTCACATTGAGACGGCGAATATTGTGAGATAGAAATTATTGTTTGCGACTTTCAAAGTCCTAATTTTGTAGAGTGATCTCATAGTGATCAATATCTTGGATCAAATGCTCTGCTTAAATTAACTTAAAAATCTGCAACGGTGTTATTCTGAATAAGTGCAATTAATCACATTTGTTGAATTTAATCTATGATTTCATGCGCCTCTGCAGATGCATTACTTTAAAAATACAGTCTTTTCTTCTATATTTATTCACAATCAGTGGATGTATTAGAAATACAGATGAAGTAGAACTTATTTTTAATACAAAAGTTGTATCTTTCTATGTCACTTGAAAAAAGACCAGCTATTTGTACAAGAAGTTTTATAATCATGATTATGATTTTAGTGTAGCTGGTCAGAGCGATTTAAATCGGTCCAGTCTAATATATTCTATATTATTTGATGATGAAGTTGATGTTATTTTCGTATTGCTGATGGTACTGGAAAATTTTTTTTTTCAGTCATGCTATATGAGGCCTCCAGTTAAAAGTGAATATGTGATATTTTATGATGGCCTCGCTTGTGTCCTTTGCCCATTTTTAATGTTGATTGCTAGGATAAAGCTCGCCAAATAAAAAAATCATGTTAATAATATTTTAATCTGTGCAAATTACAATATGCAGTTGTTCTACATTATTATTAATTTACTGTTTAAATTTTTCTTATTTAAATAATACAAGTGACCCACCCCACCCCGGCTTCGTACGGGTAGTAGAACATTTATTATGCCTACTTGTTTTGTCTATCGTAGGATCGCATCAGTTTGAGGGCGTACGCTGCGTCAGGCGGGGTCTAGCAGGGCGTACGAGCAGGCGGTGCTCTTCTATTTTGCTGAATTTTCTACGCGCGCTAACAACGCGTTGTGATCTCGCCTGACGCAGCGTACGCCCTGATGCGTCAAATATGTTGATTATATTTAAGGGTTGTTTGACATTACAGGCTTATCCGTAGTAACATTTGCCAGATAAACTTTTGAATTTTGTAAGGGCTGTAAAGGCTCTTGTTTATAGGACGGTGTCGCCGGACACCCAAAGCGGTGTCTTATTTTTGTTATATTTATCAAAACCGATTTAGTGAGTGGCTTTATTAAATCTACAAATGGAACATAAACTTGCCATACTTGAAATTAAAGATAAGAATTATCTATTTATTAAGAAAAATTCGGCTTAAATGTAAGTTTCAAAAATTAAATAAAAACATCGACTTTTAGATGACATTCAGTCTTTAGAAAGTAGTCTTTTTAAGCTTCGTAAAAAAATACTAACAAATACAAAAGAACCAGTAACCGTAGGTGTTGATAATTTTATTAAGTGTTATCTACACTCTGACCTCAACATTATCTCAAGATATACCTATTTAAATAAACCTATTTAAAGGTACAAAAAGTAATCTACTAAAATTTATCAGATAAATAAAAAAGTTTACAGTAAAATCTCGATGGAATCCCATGGCTCAATTACAAACCAAAATAGATCTGACAAAAAACTACATGGTAAAATCTTAATAAAATCACGTGGTTTGATTACAAGGCAAAATGGATCCGACAAATAAAAACGACATGGTAAAATCTGAATAGAATTCCACGGTTTGATTATCATGCTCTCATTGTATCGCAAAATATTGTTATTGCGTCTTGGCTACGTTCTAAAAACTCCCGAACTTACGACAGAGAAGTGGGAAGTGAGCAGTTTGCTAAAAGATCACAACTTTAATCTGAACTTAAAATTTATAAATAAAACAAAAATATATCAGTCAAATAGTAAAGGTACCGGGCGTACCTAATGTAGTGATATAATATATGCATTTACTAATATAAAGTAAAATAGACTAGTTTCACAGTATTGATATGTGATGTAAATGTGTGATGTAGTTTTTAATCATTCTCTCTGTATATTGTGATTTTTTTCAGTATTGAATAGTACTTACCTTATTTTAGAGTCACACTGTGGTATCAAATACCATTAAATACGTTTCAGACACCGTAAAATGAATGAACAAGAATCTTAAATTATGTTTTTTATTCTTAAGATATACTTAATAGTGAATATCTTTTAATAATATTATGTATAAATTTTGAAATGTCCTGACTTAATTATTAGACTTGATACTGAATGTACAAAAAAAACCCAGGTGTACCTACTTTGTAAGAGTGTGTCAAATTTTAATAGGTAAGTGAGTTAAATAATGTTAATATCCACTATTAGGAAACACATAAAAGTTATATTTATGTATTGAAATAGACGGTTTGTATTAAATGTTTGAATTATTCTTTATTGTTGTTCTATTGCAAAATATTAATTATTTAAAGTTCCTTCTTAATTGAACATAAATTTGTTGCCATGTAAGAGCGCATGCACACTTGTGTCGTCATAGACTTCAGAGTCATACCGGGTATAGCTTGTCTGATATTCCGTTTGTCGGCAAATGCATGCGGCTATTGCCTGCAGTGTGTAAGCGCTCTAACTGTCGCAATAATAATGCATAATTTGTGTGAATAAACATAAAACGCATATATTTTTTTATATCTCATAAGACTGCCTTGTATGCTTCGCGTTTGTACATAAACATTTTTAAAAATGTTTAGTATTTTTTGTCTCAGTGAGGTAACGTACTGTTATAATGAGACTGTTATAAGTTCTATATTTTTATTGTTGTAAATATGTGTGTCGCTTGTTCTTTATATAATAATATAGGTGCAAGTTAGCGCACTAATATACCAAGTAGAAAAATCTACTTAGCAATTATATTTAACAACTTTCTAAGAATAAGACAGCAATAAAATATTGCATTCATACCCTAAATAAGCGTGATAATAAAATCCGATATATGTATCTTAAATGTTACGTTACGCAACTGCGCTTAATAGCCACAAGACCTTATACAATTTCCAATCTCATAAAACATCAATTAGGCGTTAGGTTCGACAAAAATCGAACCCAATGCCTAGGGCCTCGTTCAAGGAGAGGTGGCGCGGGAAATTTGTGCTATCATTACGCGCTCGCGACAGATGTCTAATCAAATAAGTCAATGTGACGCACCAACTGATGCACAATTCACTCGCGCTACGAGCCGCGACGCCTGACGCGCCTCTAATTGATCGAGCGCTGCTTAAATACCTATAGTTTAAGGTTATGTACCTATAGTCTGTTATACATTTGGAGAGTTTTATATAAATCCTAATGTGATTAATTCCATTCCATATAGTTTGCGGATAAATTGATTTCTACTATCACAGAACTCTAGCAAAAAAAAATGCATTTTCCGCATTCAGTTTATAGAGTGGTATTGCAGTTGTTGCCATGACAACGTGAAGTAACTTGAAATCTGACGACCCAGCAAGCGCACTAAAAAAATATAATGATCGCAAGTTAACAATAAATATGTAAAGGTAGATAAATATGTAGAGTTAAACGTATTATACTTGTTGATGCAGAAATTAATATTTCTGGAGAATCTTTCAATTATGTCTTCTACTCTACTTAATAATCTGCTTTTGCGTTGAATTGGATGATTATTAATTGAGGCACTTCAAAGTGTGGCTTCTGGTTTATATTGTTACTCTCTTAACGCATTTTTAATTAATTATTATATTGTGATGAAATATTGTTGTACAGTCAATTTTATCAAATTTTACATTTGGATCTGGATCGCGCCCCTTTTGCGTTTTTAAGAAGAGCTTTTAAACTAAAATTTTGTGCTCCGTCGACTCCTTTTAACGGCTCAGACGCAGAATGTCCTCTTCTCATAATGTCGACTCGTCGCAAAAGGTCTTTCGCAAAATGTCTCTTTCGCAAAATGTCCCTTTAGAAAAACGTCCCTTTTGCAAAAAAGTGCAATTCGCAAAATGTCCCTTTCGCATATTTTCCCCATTTATTTATTACTTTAATCATAATATATTTAACAGCTTACACATGTTTGACACACGTCAATTCACACTCTTATTTGTATGGATATGGCTTCGATCACATAAACCCTAGACTAATACAGCGTTAACGCACGGAAAGTGAAGCCGCCAACCACAGACAACTAAGCTTTCACAATGTTCAACAATGTTCACCATTCAACAAAGTCAAACATGTACTGAAACTACCATAATTTCATTATCTATACTAATTTTATGTATACTATATATTAGATATTTTGGTTTTTAATTTTTTGGAAGAATTCGGACATTCCCCACTTGTAAGTACTCATCATAGCACACATTAATCTTGGGGGGGAAGAGGGTGCCTGCCGGTAGGTATAGGTATAATATATATAATATATACCTGCTATATACCATCTTTTTACATACCTATGTGATTAGTACTTACTCGTAGTCGTAGGTTATCTTTGATTTCGTAAAAAAATACTTACCTAATTTAAAACTTCATCATATCAGCCTTACGACGGACGCCCACTGTTAGGCATAGACCTCCCCCAAGGTGATCAGTCCTGCGCTGCCCGCATCCAGCGGATTCCCGCTACCTTGACCAGATCGTCGGTCCACTTTGTTGGAGGCCTTCTCACGGAACGTTGTCCGGTACGTGGTCGCCATTCGAGAACCTTTCCGCCCCAACGGCCATCGGTTCTCCGCGCTATGTATCCCGCCCACGGCCCACTGCCACTTCAGCTGAGCAATCCTTCGAGCGATGTCTGTTGTTTTAGTTCTCCCGTTGATCTCATCATTTCTGATTCGATCGCGCAGGGAAATACCAAGCATAGCTCTCTCCATTGTTCGCTGGGTGACCTTGAGCCTTCTTATGAGACCCATAGTAAACGACCACGTCTCACTCCCATTTTACGAAGTGCACTTTCTGCGGAAGGGTCGTTTGGCGAAAAAGACATTCTGAGACAGGGACATTTTGCAAAAGTTCCTTTTTGCGACCAGTGG
The DNA here is from genome assembly GCA_949710035.1 of Crambus lathoniellus. Taxonomy (NCBI): domain Eukaryota; kingdom Metazoa; phylum Arthropoda; class Insecta; order Lepidoptera; family Crambidae; genus Crambus; species Crambus lathoniellus. The sequence goes on from OX453306.1 coordinate 14,617,299, forward strand.
ATATTATGGAAAGAGGATATTCAGCGTCTGAAGGCTCTGCGGCCTTGACTCGTTAAAAACGTGGGGCTATCTTAGTAAACAGATCTAAAAAGAATAATCCAAATAAATGGATAATATGAAGATATCAAACGTAATAGTTATGGTTCTATTGATAACCAGTACCTAATCCATCTTATTTTTTCATCCCGTTTTTTTTGTAGATGCATTGTTAAATTAACTTTCTTTCAATGTTCCAATAAGTATTTAGATCGCTTCAATTGTTTTCAAATAGGTATTTGTGCGTATAGCATTTCTCTACTATATTATCATAATAATGAACCTGGTTATACAGGACGCTGTATTTACGGTATTTTTTGTAAAATAATATTAACAACACAACCGCATTTATTTTCCATATTTCTTAAATATGAGATTCACATAATTTTATAAACTGTTGATTATTACTGTTTATCATAAACATTATATTATTAATTATACCTAATTAACAAAAATGTAGTAGGACACAGGACGTTAAATAATATTATCTTGAAGAGAATGTAGTTTTAATTTAAACAGGGTTAAAACTAAATTGTAGTACATTGTGAGGATACTGTGGCAATGTGTGTTGTTTAAACAAAGTTTTTAGTTATCGTCCTTTTTGAGCACATTTTTATATTTTTGTAAGGTACTCACTTACGTTCGTTAATATTCGACGCACTTCTAACTTTCAAACTAGTGGCGGATTTACCAGTACCTAGGCTGAGTAAGCTAAAGCCTAGAGCCGAGAGAGATTTTAGAAAGGTGGCTTTAGTAAACAAAAATTATAAAGTTTAGTGCGGTGTTATATACCCCACTAAATGCTGAGTATGGGCTTATTACACTTGGCTAAATTCAGCATCTAATTCAGCATACATTGCTTTCTTTGAGCTCATTTGTAGCAAGTGATGCAATCAAAACAAGTAATGTATGCTTAATTAGATGCTGAATTTAGCCAAGTGTAATAAGCACTTAAGCTGAAGCCTAGACCCCAGAGAGATTTTAGAGAGGTGGCTTTAGTAAACAAAAATTATAAAGTTTAGTGCGGCATTATACATACACCTTTTTAGTGAGGTGTATGTAAGCTGAGTAAGCTGAAGTCTAGAACCGAGAGTACTCCATCCCGCGTGCGAGCGGCGCTTATTATACTAGTCTATAGGCGGCGAATGTGTAAATCCGGCACTGCTTCCAATTTCAAGTAATGTCTTATTTTGTTGTAATGAAATATACATTCCATGCGGTAAATTTTCGTGTCCCTTAATTTGAGAAAAATAATGGAAAGTGCCTGAATTATAATAATACATGTATGCACTGATCCAATAACAATGTTGTTTTATTCATTAAATATTTTTACAGTACGCATTACTGATTTTTTTAATTTATCTAAGTACCTGTACACTTTTCATTACCCTTACGAAAAGAAAGGTACCTACCTAATAAGTAGGTATGTAGGTATAGTAATAGTAAGTTGTGCGTTTATTTTGAAAGTCGGGGATTATTGTTAAAAAAATTGGTTGTCTGTAGTCTGTTTACGGATGATGATAATGTTACGTTACGTGATAACGTCATAAGAAAACATTGATGTAAAATTAAGTCAAAGTGGAAGGTTACCTTACCAGCGACCTCTATCTTCAACTTGATTATTGTACAGTCAGCGTCAAATTGATATAAGCGTCTAGAGTAGTCAAAAAGATCTGAAAAACATAAAACCAATTTGATCTAGGCAGTTCAAATCATCATATTGTTGTAAGCGCGCAAGGTGTTCAAAACATCTAGGCACTCATTGTTTCATATTTATATGAGCGGTCAGAGTGTTCAAATTGATCTAAGCAAACAAAGCTATCAAAACATCTGTGCATAATGTACAACACCATAGTGCACAGATATTTTGAGAGCTTTGTTTGCTTAGATGATTTTGAACACTCTGACCGCTCATATAAATATGAAACAATGAGTGCCTAGATGTTTTGAACACCTTGCGCGCTTACAACAATATGATGATTTGAACTGCCTAGATCAAATTGGTTTTATGTTTTTCAGATCTTTTTGACTACTCTAGACGCTTATATCAATTTGACGCTGACTGTACAAGCATTCTATCATACATCTAATTTAGGTACTTAAGTACGTGCTTGTTGAAGCATTGTGTCACTAGTGACACTTAATTTTGTTTCTCTAGTTTGATTTACATGGTACAAAATTGTGTTACCGATAATCTTTTAAGTTAATTTGATAATTGAAACAATAATGTTTAAAGCTAATTTGATTTTAAAATATGTCGCTGTCTCTCTTCTACTCGGACGCATAGCGCGAGTCAGCTGCGCATAGTGTCATCTAGTAATATTAATTTGAATAATTTGTGTGATTGTGACCAAATGTCCGGGCTGCTGCGTAGGTTTCTCTTCAATAAAGCTCAGTTGGTTGCGTAGTTAATATAATAAATAAAATGGCGAATTACAATAAAATAGTTGAAATTATGCGAAAGTAATGGACAGAAGTAAAATTTAGTGCGTATAGGAAGATGCGAATTTTGAATGTGACGGATATTTAATTTTAGTAACGAATATTGTTTCGCGCTAAAACTTCTATTCGGGGCGCCCCAGTTGAACTTCATTGGTCGAACGCACGGGCCGCGCAGCCAATGGACGTACGGCTGCTGCAACGTTCCAGTAGACGCAGCTCATCATGTCTTCCGTCCGAACATGCCCCCGGCCTTGGAAACACCAGCGTCCAACGTCTTGTCTTTCTTCGATTTTGATGAGAGGACGTATCTTGGGAAAAGCATGAAGAAATCTCTTCTTCTTCCAACTTGCATCGCTGAGATGTAATCTTTACTCCAGCGGCTCCAGAAGTGTTGTCGAATCTATTCCTTTGGTTGATGGCGCGTCAGTCGATGAGCAGGAACATCTTCCAGTTGCATAGCCGCTGGTGTAGTTAGCGACCGGCCAATAAGGAAGTGAGGATATAATGGATTAAGATTAGGATCAGTGAATATAGGACTCATAGGATGGGAATTTAGGATGGATGTAACCTGTGACAATACTGTGCAAAATTCCTAAATGCTAAAAGAGCGTTTCCATCTACTCGTCATAAATCATGCTTAAATGATTTACTCCAGCTTCCACAATCCACCGAAATGAGGCGCGTAGAGACCATAAACTTATTTATACTAGGGGTAATAGACGGACAATGGTGCGAGTGACAAACCAGTCCTTACGGCAGAAGCTATGTGCGAGAAAGAGTTGGAAGAAAATGACAGCAGAACCCGATTTGACTTATTTAGCGTCTTTTATCATCTTGATGAAAAGCGTCCACTCGATTATTTTATGATTTTTATCGCGATCGCGTCGATTTGGCTCTTATAACTATATAGAACAATAATGGTGTAGTGTTCTGTGTTGAATTGTAATGTTACTTACGAGAATAAACCAAATAAACACTAATTTCACAGGTAAATAGGATTGTACAATTACCATTTTCATAGTTCATATTTTAGTTGAATATATTCCCAAATACACTAAGTGACACATTAATATCATACTATTTACCGCCTATTTTCTAAATAAAGGCTGATTTTTAAACTTTATGTGTTAGATAAAAAGATATTATATCCGTGAACTTGAGAAAATATGACGTAGAGGTTGATCAAAAATTATCGATACCTACTCATGTCGATGGTTTCCAATATAACTTTGCTTGTCTTTGTGAACACTGATAGTTTTATTTAAAGCTGATTTTAACTGACACTTTTTAAATAGTAAATTATACCCAATTCAGTACTTACCAATAATTTAACAATATTTTCAGGTTTCCTGTAAATCCAGTGATTAAGTTAAACTGGATAAAATTAATAAATAGAATAGACTGGGAGCTTCGCCAAAACTCTGTGGTGTGCAGCAAATATTTCAAGCAAAACTGCAAAGAAACCTTGAGAAATGATTTAAATAAAATTGTTCTCTTCAGAGGACAGTAATTAATGTGTACCTAAATGTTCAATGGGTTTGGGAAAGGTATAATTGTTTATTTATTTTTGAAATATATACATTTTAACTTAAAATATGTCATTAATTTTTTTACCGTAGCCCTTCAAAATACTTCACAATGAGTTTTTAAAGATTCGTAAAAATGACCACTAAGTTATTTTTTTTTTAAATTTTGCATGCACAATGCAGTTTTTATTATTGAAAAATTGAAAATTAAGTAAGTATTTAGAAAAAATCGACCCATCTCACAACCAGCTCCGATGGGACTCGATCCCACGCCCACGACCTTTCGCTATCCGGGCGACTGCTCTAACCACTGAGCTACGGAGTCGTTGATCGTTGTATTCATCGTCGTCGCCGTCGTTAACGACTCCGTAGCTCAGACGTTAGAGCAGCCGCCCGGATAGCGTAAGGTCGTGGGTTCGAGTCGGGTTGATTTTTTCTAAATACTTCATTTTCAATTTTTCACGTGCTAGTGTTTTCGTGACAGCCACAATGCGTGCTTGAATAATACAATATTGTATAGTCTTATACAATATTGTTTTATTCAAGAAAATTATCAACATGTCTTCACAAAGTACCTAAGGTATTTAAATACTGTATTGTGCCTCTATGTACGAATACTTCGATCAAAACGCAGAATCAAAATATTTATTAGTAAAATTCGAAAAATTTGGTGCAATGCGATGAAAAGGGACTCCAAAAACTCCAGAACTAGTTTTATTAAAAAACAAGATTTCAACCAGTGCAGCTGTGCGAGTAGGTAAGTATGACCGGCCGGTGCGGTATACGGCCGGTCGGGAGGAATGACGTCGAACGTGGTAAAAGCCGATTGCTAGCGAACAACCGAGGCAATAGTGTTTTAAGCAAATTATTTTTTTCAATAACTTTGTAAATACTTATCGTATTGGAGTGAAATGACCATTATTATTGAAAAATGGAAAATGAAGTATTTTGAAAATAAAATCCATTTTCCATTTTTCAATAGTAAAAATTGCATTGTGAATGCAAAAAAAGGAAAAACTTAACTAACATAAACTATATTTTTATTTTCCCATGTCCATTGAAGTATACTTCATATCATATGAATTATTAAATCTTGTTTGTGTTTTATTTACATTATTGTTATCGAAAACCTAAAATGGGCTTGAGGTCAGCTCTAAAACTCACAAACACGTTTACAAATTACACACACTAGCTCATGTCATTTTCGGTCTCACAACCAAGCGAACTCTGTCCGTCTATTACTAGAGTATAATAAGTTTATGGTAGAGACAAACAAATGAAAATAAGTCTTGGACTAGTTAAGTTGCGTATTCAAGGATATCATTTGAGCATCTCGATAATAATTTTCCAAACTTGTTCGCAAACGCTCCAATGTTTCCATCATCATCTCGAGCAAGTTTTCCATGACGTGCAATTATATCATTGTAACGCGAGCAGATACAAAGCATCCGAAGTCAGATAGCCTACAAGCTCTAAATGTACAGCGCGAGTACAGAAATAAATAAATAAAAAATATACCCTTCCACTAACTAACGATTCAGTGTGAGCAATAGTCAAGCGTAGGCTACACTACACTACACATACTTACCTATATATTGGTCATAAAGGTATGAGAGAGAAAATGTGAAAAATATTAACTAACATAAATTAACTTGACAACCCTAACTAGGTGTCAAAACTTGCGCTATATTAAATACTAGAAAACGTAAATAAATAAATTGGAAACATGCTAAAATTAAAACAGAAAACAGTATATAATATTAACCTAAAACTAAAGTTTATAGGAAAAATCACCAAGTGACAGCCCTGTAAAATGGGTGTTCTATGGTGTTATTGTTGATCGAAGACAATCGAAGTCTATAGTATATCATTTAAATTAAAGTTAAGCTTCCATTTGCGAAGTGGAGCAACTAGAACTTAATGTAAGTACCTATACAATAATATAATTATGTGATTAAGTACTAAATTAAAAATAAAACCAATAAAATATAATAAAACAAAGTAGCTAGACACATTTACACATAAGTGCCAACCATAATGAAAGGCTGTGATAATGATAAGCAAATATGTTTTCATAAAACGTAATTTATTAGGTTGTTCACTTACATATAATACTAAACTACAATAATAGCGAATGTGACTCGTAGTCAAGTCGTAGTTCGTAGTAGGTACTATGTTCGCGAAAACTATCATGAAAGGAACAAAAATGTTTTATGAATAAAATCCCGATGAAAATATTTTAAACTAGCCTTCCGCCCGCGGCTTCGCCCGCGTGTACTACACGACGTTATCCCGCGGGAAGGTGATATTTTTCAGGAATAAAAAGTAGCCTATGTCCTTTCTCAGGCTCTAGACTATCTCTGTACCAAAATTCATTCAAATCGGTTCAGTAGTTTAGGTGTGATTGTGTAACACACAGACAGACAGAGACGCATTTATAATATACTAGCGACCCGCCCTCGCTTCGCTCTGGTAAAGTGTGGTATTTGACAGCATGTTTTATACATATAAACCTTCCTCTTGAATCACTCTATCTATTCAAAAAAACCGCATCAAAATCCGTTGCGTAGTTTCAAAGATTTAAGCATACAAAGGGACATAGGGACAGAGAAAGCGACTTTGTTTTATACTATGTAGTGATAGTGAAGTAAGGATTTACATTGCGCTGTAACTAGGTACGCGAATTTCAAGTGAACCGATGTTCAGCTTGCGAGTACCTATTTCCTAATACGTTAGGATTTTCCTTAAAAGGTTTTTGAACGCAAAACCTTTCATCACTTATGCGCGTAGTAGTTGTGATGAAATGTTTTTCACGTGCACGTTCCTCATTAGTTCGCGTATCCCGAGTAACGTTCCCTTCTTCGAGCTCGCAAACTAGACGAAATTGGGAGTTAACTATACGAGACATATTACAGTGAATATATTGGTTCTGTCGTAATCGTAAAGAATGGCAAATCGGACCTGATATAATCCATCCCAACTTAGAATCTAATAAAACGGGACCATTAGCTAATTTAATCTTACTAGTTGTTGTGGTTAATAAATCCCAAAACTTATCAGCGCCGATAAGAATATCTATACTTTGCGAATTATAGAATTGCGGATCAGCTAACTGAATGTTATTGGGAATATCAAACTTAGCGCTATGTATACTCGTCGCGGGTATCGATGACGTGATAACCGGCAAAACAAAACATTGTAACTGCGTAACATACGGGTTGGTGCGCGACTTAATCTCAATATCACATTTTTGCGTGGAATTTGTGATTGAGTTTCCAACACCACGTATTTCGTGAGTGAACTGTATTACTGGCGTTTGAAGTAAATCGCATAATGATTGTGATATAAAACTACTTTGGCTACCGCTATCCAGAAGCGCGCGTGCGACATGACAATTATTATAACGATCGGCTATTTCTACTAATGCGGTCGGAAGTAAAACTATATTCGCGTCGTTTAACTGTGCGCCGTCAAATTGCGTGTGTGTGTGTGTGTGTTGTTTGCTTGTAAAGTAACTTGCGCTGATAAAGATGCAGATGGTAGGTTCGGTGCAGAGTGCACGGGGGGAGCGGTCCGCTGGTGCGAGTCAGGTGGCCTACCACAAGCTCTTAAAGCAGTTATTTTTAAGTTGAGAGAGTGAGACACCGCTATACGGCGTGTAGAGCGGCGTCTCACTCTCTCAACTTAAAAATAACTGCTATAAGAGCTTGTGGTAGGCCACCAGTAGTCACTTCAAGCCGCGAGCTACCAGTGCTTTGCGGAGATCCGTATGCGATAGATTTATCATTAGTCATCGTCATAGCATTATCGGGATGTACAAGCGAATTATGTTTCTGGGGGCCTACTCTGAAACGCAAATCCGAAACTTCGATTAGTCCCGTCCCTCTCACTCTCGAGTCATGACGGAATCGAGTGATAGGGGCGGTGCTAACCGAAGTTTCGGATTTGCGTTTCAGAGTACGGTCCCTGGTTGCACCATTCGACAGGGACCGAATCTACAGTTTTCTAACGTATGACCAGCGCGTAAACAATTAATACAACGGGTCATATCGCGAATGAATTTTAGTTTTTGATCTAAATTATAATTTAAAAAAGTGTTACACGAATATAGCGGATGGTTTTTGTTACACAACAAGCAAGTGTTTTTAGTGACATCTCGCGTGAAATACGTTCGGTTGGCTTATTTGCGGAAACATTACAGTGAATTTTAGAATTGTTTAGTTGCGGTTGCGGGTAGTGTTTTTTACTTTCAAAATTAATTTTATTATGCGATAATTGTAATGTTTCTAGCATATCAGCCCGGTCTTTGAGAAAGTTAATGAGATGTGTTACTTTTAGTTGCGTTTTAAAATCACCGTTAGCAGAATATAAGCTACCTTTGTATTGTTCCCACTCGCGTTCGGTAACTGGGTCTAGTTTTGAAACCATAATTATAGTATTATATTATCTGTGCCATAATGTAGATAACCAAAGTAGGTATCCCAATATTCTGTTGGCTCGCCAAGTATTTTTAATGCGCGTAAATTCTTTAAAACATTGTCGATTAACTTTCTCAGTAAAATTGATGATTCTTTGTTTACACTTTGCATGTTAAACAACGACTTAATGTGATTCTGCACTAATAACCTGCTATTATTGTAACGATTAAGAAGTCACTCCCAGGCAACGTAATAATTATCACTTGAGAATTCCACTGAATTTATTACTAGCTCTGCGCTATCCTTAAGTGACGACTTAAGATAGTGGAACTTTTCTATATTAGGTACTCAGTCGAATTATGTACCAAAAAGAGAAAAGTGTCCCTTAACTCCAACCATTGCTCTCATGAGCCGTTAAATGTGGGCATAGAAATTGTAGGTAATTTTACCGATCTATTACCATGCTGACTACACCTATTAGAACTGCCAGCCACCTGACTAGGATTCAAAAGATATTCAGCTCGCGAAAGAATGCTGTAATAACTAGTATCTTCGAATAACTCTCTGTGATAATTGCTCGTCTAAGTCAATGGATAGCTCCTCAAGTTTGCCCTGGATATTATTAAATTCAGAAAATAAATTAGATACTCCTTGAATGCGCAACTTAAGGTCAATTTGAGTTTGACCAGATATGGATTGTACATTAAGATTTGATAGATAATTTTCAAATTTTGTAAGTCCCTTTAACAATCCCGCGTTTTTTGACTAACTCTCTGACTAAAGTATTGTCAGGCGATTTGTTAGGGGATTTATCCCGACTATTACTAGCCTCAACGTCTAAAGTCATTTTCGGTGGAAAGTAGAAAGATGGAGTACCTACTCACTGTTTAAAATATGCCCGTTGCTGCTGGGTCACGAAACGACTCGTAGGCTCGTACAGCACAGGCAAATTGTGACACTGAGAATAGGAAAATACACAGTATTGTACAGTGGAAATGGAAAAGAAAAGGGAAAGGTAGGATTGGCCGGCCGTAGATATATGCGCGTAGGTATTTAATGCTGGCTGGTAAATCCCTCTTTTGCGGCTCAATTTCTTACTCCTTGGCTTCCTGACTGCACAAGCTGATACCTCGCTCTTCTCGGGATCACGTCGATGGAAGTATTTTCTTCGAAGTCGAATGATGAGAACGAAGTCTTCGGTCCAAATATTCGGCTCGCAGGTCCAAATGAGTGAGAAATTTAGTTGTCTATACAAATTATCTTAGTTTTGATAGTTTTCCCTTTATGTGGTCATTGAACCCAAGCCCTGTACCAAATTTCAGGACTAGGTTTATGGGAAGTACTAAGTTCTATTCTATTTTGAGCTCAGGCGGAACGTGACATTGCGTCATCCTTTTTCGTGCGTGCAGCCGGCGTTCATCGATTAACACGTCAAAAGTAAATGAAAGCCTCATTCTACCGTTGGATATGTTTATTTACCACATATACTAATTGACGGCCAAATTGGTCACCAAGTCACCATTCACTTAGTTTAAAACTAAAATATACATTAGCTACTCGCATGTTGCAATAATTTTTAATTTAAGTACTTAGGTAAGTTAATTACCTATATTACAGTAAGTATACTTAAATTATTTTCGAAAGGATTATTAATATTTTAGATAGATCCGAATCCATCCATACTGACGTTTACGGAATCAGTTTATGTAGGTAAGCCGAGTAGGTATCTAATTCATTTGTCAAAAATGCATGCCAACATCATAATTTCATCCGCTGCCTCGCACCTGCGTCTCTTGTCTTGTGACCACCCCATTTACTGACGGTTTGTTTGTTCACACTAAAGCTAGCAGAAGTTTGTAAGTATGTTATAATCATTGTTATTATTATTCCTTTTGACAGTGATAACACGCACAAGACAGGGCCGATTTAAAAACTAAATTCCTTTCACCATCTAAGCAGAGCACTTTCACAGGCACCTGTAATGAAAAAGAAAAATACATTAGTGAAGTGGAAACCTATAAAAAGTCACAGATTTACACAAGTGTCTATTTAATGTTCGTTGTAATAGGAATAAAAAAACCAGCCAAGTGCGAGTCGGAATCGAGCACGAAGGTTTCCGTACCATCAAAAAAAACAAGTTTGTTGTATGGAAGCACGCCTTAATTTATTTTATTTTAATTTAATTATTTATTTTTGAAGTGAATAAGTAGGTACATCTAAGTAAGTACCTACAACTAAATTCGTGAATATTTCAGCAAAAAAAAAACAAATGCAAAAATCACGTTTATTGTATGGGAGCCCACTTTAAATATTTTTTTTATTTAGTTTTAAAGTAAATATAAGTAGCTACAACTAAATATTCTGAGAATATTTAGTATTAATATCGTAAATCTACTATTAATATCGAGCAAAAAACGGCAAAAAAAATCACGTTAATTGTATGGGAGCCCCCCATAATATTCATTTTATCCTAGTTTTTACCCGTCTGCGGCGAAGCCAAAAAAGGGTTATGTATTTGACCTGTATGTATGTGTGTCCGTTTCTATGTTCCCTCGTAACTTCTAAACGGATGAACCGATTTTAATAAATGATACGTCGTCAGATTCGTCTTAACGGGCCGAGTGACAATGGGACATCAAAATTAACAAAAAAACAAAATGGCGGCTTTTAGGCGATATATTCTGTGCATTGTAAAAAAACATATTTTTTAATCCCATCGAGTGGGGTATCAAAATGAGGAGGTTACAAAGACGATGACGAAAATATAAATAAGTGATATGTTTTGAACTAATTTCGACTAATAAGTGCTAATTGTTTTTATGGGAAAAATAAAAAGCGTTGTTTTACTATTTTTCACGCAGTTTCTTCAAAAAAAAACCTTCCCGCGTGCTTTAAGGAACCATTTGTAATTTTTTATTATGTAAGAAACACTGAATAAATAATTACTCTACTCTCTTACTCTACTCTCTACTCTTTATAGAACATATGAAAAAAAAATAGCCGAATTGGCCTAACCGTTCTCGAGTTTTGCGCTTATCAACATTCATTTTTGAATTTTTTATAGATATTGTTTTCTTTAGTCACAGCTAGATGGCGCTGATAGTCGATTAAAACGCGCTAACGTTTGGCAAAAATTAAATACTGAAAGTTAGATACATTTCCCGTTATCTAATATAGTACATGGAAATCGTACCAAATAAGTGGTTTTGCCTTGCACTAAATGAGGTAGTTCTGATTTTTTTATATGTTAGTAGTGATGAGATGGTAATGACAAATCCAAGTTTTCCACCTCGAAAGCCCTCCGGATCATTGTTAAATATTTAAAAATCCAATAAATTTTCAAATTTTTTTCAGTTTTTGTAAATTTTTACCACCAAGGATCTGAGTCACGGCAAATGTTACTATGCACTCTTTAAAGTAGATTAAATTTGCAATAAAAAAAGAGTAATTGGGTTTTTGTAAGCCAAATAGTTTTTAAGATACGGCTATTTTAAAATTTGCAAAATCACAAAAAAGGAAGTATTACAGTTTTTTATTTTTCGTCAACTTTGACCCCCTAGTAGTGGGTTTATGGCAAAAGTTTTTTATTAGTTATTAAAGTCCATTAAATTTCCAACAAAATGAGATTAATTATGTCGATTTACACTTGATAGTTCCTAAGACACAGCTGTTCAAAGTTATAGAGGTAGTTAAGTAAACAATTATGTAATAGAAGGCTTTGCAAAAGGTAGTAAGTCCTAAAGGAAGAAGGATCTGTGAGACGTTCCCGTTCTACCCTGTTAATGACACGTAAACCCTTATCACCTTGAAAGCATACCAAAGATGTAAGGTTGTACCAGCAGATGTGGTTGCAGGAAAGCAGAACTCAAATGTTCGGCTGTTTGCAGCTACTGCATTGGCCAATCATGCGAGAACATACCAGACCTGATGTGTGATGACATTGATGAACCATTGATTGATAACCCACCATCAAAGGACGATTTTGACCTTCCTGAGCAGTTCGATGAAGAAATTATACCTCAGCAAGCTGCCCCCAAAAAGTGTGCTGTGGATTCAGAGGACGTGCCTGGTCCATCAAAATTATACATACAATGTACATAATTGATCCCACCACCTCCCAGATCCTCCTTCCTTTATGCCGTACTTCATTTTGCAAACCCTTCTATTACATAATTGTTTACTTACCTCAATAACTTTGAACAGCTGTCTCAGGAACTATCAAGTGTAAGTTGATATTACTAATTGGTCTCATTCTGTTGGAAATTTAATGGACTTTTATAACTAATAATTTAACTTTTGCCATAAACCCACTACTATGGGTCAAAATGTCGAAAACTAAAAAAACTGTAATACTTCCTTTTTTGAATTTTTGCAAATTTTTAAATTGCCCCATCTTAAAAACTATTTGACTTACAAGAACTAAATTATTCTCTTTTTATTGAAAATTTAGTCTACTTTAAAGCGTGTATAGTAACTTTTGCCGTAACACAGGTCCTTGGTGGTAAAAATTGATACAAACTGAAAAAAATCTGAAAATTTATTGGATTTTTAAATATTTAACAATGATCCGGAGGGCTTTCGAGGTGGAAAACTTGGATTTGTCATTACTATCTCATCACTACTAACATACAAAAAAATCAGAACTACCTCATTTAACGCAAGGCAAAATGTACGATTTCCATGGACTAATATATTATATATGCAGATTTTTTTACCCGTCGACCGTCGATTGACCTCTGGGTACTACAGCACCTACCTACCCAAAGAAGTTGGTTTGAAAGTGATCCTTGGGACTTTAGTCCCATTTTTTAAAGTGAGTGTATTAAAAAATTGAAATAACTCGAATGTTGAGGTACAATAATGATAGCGAATGAGTCACACCAACACATCAAAATATGACTATAAAAATTATACTCGTGCAAGTAATAACAGTTTTTGTTTCATCGAAATCTGTCCAGGATTTCCAAAGTTACAGCGTTGTAAAGTTTCACCAGCTTTAGTAAATTAGCTTTCCTTGCGCGCTATTGCGATGACGTCATGTCGCAATGACATCTCCGATTGCGGCTGCTGCGGGTGATTTCCGTCCAACTGTACCTACAAAGAGTCCATCCGTGCGTAATCTTCGCGCAACCTGGTGCGTTTTTGGCGCTAGTTACAGTACATTTTTTTCGTTCTAAGGTTATGGTAAAAGATTAGTATTCGATTTCGACCGCGCGCAGCCGCACTCTAAAACTGTCACCAACTGTCCATTTGACGGCTTCGTGTTATTGTTGATCGAAATTTGACGGTTGCTATTTATATTGACAGTATACCGCCCGCCATTACGAAAGTTGATTTAATTTATTAATCACGAAAATACAACTTATGTATTTGAAGGTGTTTTTTCACATGGGCTCAATACAAAATTGATCATTAATCGACTATAAGAAAAATAAATAAATTTATTGCGAAACCGTGAGAGCGCAACTCTATAGCCAAAGGAGAAATACGGAAGCGCCAACTCTCAATCGCGACGTGACGTCACACGTTAATGAGCGATTTTCTGAGAGGCCATTTAAAAAAAAAAAAGCTTCCAATTGCTTCACTAGATGGCGTTGAATAAGTATGTACATGTCTATGGTATATTTTGGTATGAAACATATTTAAATTAATTACTTTTTAACAACTCAAAGGAAACTAATAATATATTAAATAAGTACTACTGTGAGGAACAGAAACGAAATAGGTAAATTTAAAGATTTAGGTAAATAAATAACATCTGTCTGACGTTCCGTTTTACGTAAAAAAGTCGCGTCAAAGTAAAATTTATAACGTTCCGTTCCTTCTAACTGCATAGGTGGGACAGCGCCATCTAGTGACTGAGCTTTCAGAAAATCGCCCATTCCATTGGCTCACCCGAATTTTTCACGGAGGCCGTACTTTAACGTTCAATATCTCAGTCATTTTTGAAGATAGGAAAAAAATAAAAACATATTCTTTTTTCTTGAGTAACATATTTTTTAGATATGCTGATAACAAAAATCATTGGTGTGACTCATTGCGATGTTAAATAGTAGATTGTACAACAAGTGCATAAAACGTACCATTTTAGCCGAGACGTATATATCCATCCGAGCCCTAGGCGAGGGTGGATAGTCAATTCGAGGGTAAAATGGGTTTTATCTACGAGTTATACACTCTGCTTTTCACTTCGAGTGTGAGGAAAATAAATAACAATATTGCAAAAAAGAAAAAATAAAGACTTCGCCATATTGGCGGGAAGACTTTCTTTTTTTTTATACGTGGCAGTGGCAGCACAGTGACTTTAGCTTAGATCGTAGTCCATAATGCTCTTGAAATACTTATTTCTTATAATACTCATTAATTTTGCCTAGTTTTATTAATTTAGTAAGTAATTTAAAATGGATTGTGAACAAAATTAAAGAAACAGAATGAAATAACAAGTTTATTTAACGAAGTTTAATTGCGTGTCTGACTGTTTACCTGACGACCTTTGTCTTAGAGTCTGAGAGTTAGACGAAGATTTTACTTTATGCACTAGAGCATAAAAAGCGATTTTATGCAGCCTATACCCAACATAAACACGAACTTTACGAGCATGAGAAGTGAAAATAAAATATCTGTTTTAGGTAGAATAATATGACGTGATTTTTAATTAATTTAAAAAAAATTGTTCGTCGAATTTTAACGAAATCGTTTTCTTTCATTGATTTGATAGTTAAGTTAGTCAAGAAGTTTTATTTTCTTTCTTTGGTTTATTATAATATAATAGAAATAGTCATATTATTATAATAGGATAGGAGTTGTTTAGTTAGATTTTTGGTTTAGAAGTTTTATTTTCTTTGGTTTATTTGTTAGGAGGCGATAATAATAGGAGTTGTTTAGAATTTTGGTTTTTCGTGAAGTTTACGACCAAAACTCCCTACAAGAATTGACACGTCTGCGAGGTCTTGCTCATGTACTTACATAGAACATTTAACTAAAAAGCCTAAAATAAAAAATAAACGAATTTAAAAATCTAAAAAAACCCGTCTGCGGTGCAATAAACTAAAAAGAAAAAAACAAGCAAAAAAAAAGATCGATTGTGGATTGAATATGTTCTTAGTTCTTACTAGTAAATTGTATGCAGCGTTATATATAGGTATTAGGTACTTAATACAAATTTTAAGTAAGAGAATTCTTGGAATCAGGCGGGATCCATGATATTTTTATAGATTTTATACGCAAATGGATCCCGCTTGCTTCCGAGAATTCTCTTACTTAAAATTTGTATTAAGTACCTAATATATATAACGCTGCATACAATTTACTAGTAAGAAAGTAAGAAAGAACTAAGAACATATTCAATCCACAATCGATCTTTTTTTGCTTGTTTTTTTCTTTTTAGTTTATTGCACCGCAGACGGGTTTTTTTAGTTTTTTAAATTCGTTTTTTAGTAACTGCGCAACTCAGTTGAGCAGTGGGGAATTAAGGATTTTCGAACAGCTTCTCTTGACGCGACTAAGTAGGGTAAAACCACCTTGTATCGGCCACGTCAACAATATTTCACATTGATTTGCTTCCTATTCCCACATTTATTAGCCTAGCTTTCTAGGAGATATTTTTTAATAAACTGTTGTTATTTGACTTTCCTATGAACTAATAAAATATTTAAAATTTGGATAACATTTTTTTATATTGATGTTTTTCTTTGTACACACCCAATTTCCCTAATATCGGCCACTTGCGCCCAAAAATCGCCCACCTGTTTGCCTTGTATCGGCCTAGGCTAACATTATGAGCAATACAAATATACTTCGAATTAATAATGAAAGATAAAGATAAGTATACAAATATATACATAGAGATATAATATAAAAAACATAGGTACTTACATATACCATGATTTTTTTTTAACAATCCATACTTAAAGGGTAGGCAATTTAACGTGTTTAGAATAAATTTCTTTCTTTTTGTTTTTTTCTTGCATAAAGATATTCTTAAATAATAGTAACAAATAAATTTTGAAGTCGGAATTTTTATTTTAGAGATTTAAGATTATTTTACAAACTTTAATATGTCTTAAAGGAAAGTCTATAAATCAAATACAATTAACAAGTTATTATAAATTTAATATTAAAGTTTGCACATCAACAATGATACTTCCACATAAAAGTAACTAAACAAAAAATCGTAATTTTTTAAATAAATTTTCTAAAAACATTTCACGTAACTAGAAACGTAGGTGACACTGTCATTAAATTATCGCACACAATAGTCTTATAATTATCTAAATTAATTATCTAATCTAGTGTACCTAGATTTGTACGAAGTAACATTTGTATCGCCCATGACTTAATGTTTAGTGGCCGATATCAGGATTTTGACTCGCCTTATATCGGCCATCACCATTTTTAACGGCCGATATCAGGCTTTTTTATGAAATAATCAACCCTAAATCCGGCCATTGGATTTTTTATTAAAATTCTCAAAAAAACACAAAAATATTAATCAATAATGTTGCTTTATAATCTCTTTAACCTTCACAAGCAAGAATCAACGATTTAAACCTCCTAGATAAGTTGCAAACCCTTTCCCCCGTAACCTCGAACTCGTCAATTTTGACTAGAAAATGGCGTGAATTTCGACACGACTGCGCAGGTTACAAGATCCAATGCTACTGAACTGTCAAATGAACTTTGATCGCCGCCTCATTTAATTCATTTAAAGACAACAATATAATGTTCATTATAGAGCAGAATTTGTGCAAGTAGATCGAATATTTAATAGTTTATGATCAAATTCCTAGGAAGTGGCCGATACCACGACGTGGCCGATACAAGGCGGTTTTACCCTACCTACAAGACAGAGTATTCAAAATTATCTAAGCAAACAAAGCTCTCAAAATATCAGTGCATAATGTAGGGGAAAGGTGTACAAAATGATCCCTCGAGGTAAAACCAAACCTACAGTTGAACCTACAGTTCAACGAAAATACTAATGCCATAGATTAATAACTCTTCGCTTCGCACTAATGCCATCTATGCGATTTGTTGGCTAATGTCTTCCCTTATTGTAGTGTAGTCAATGAAGCTAGTTGACCCCCACAGTAATTCCTCAGTCAGAAAAAACTTTACATCATGATAAAGTATTAATAAATTAAAAGTACGAAATCATCGAAAAACATATTGAGTACGATCAGCCACTTTACTTAGCTTTTGTTGACTACACAAAGGCCTTCGATAGTTTGAAACATTCGTCTATTTTTACTTCATTAGAAAATCAAAATATTCATTCAACAAACATAAATATTTTAAAACACATATTGAATTATTATATATGAATAGTACAGCAGCCATAAAACTCAGTTCTGTTGGCCCGTCATTCCATGTCCAGCAAGGAGTCAAGCAAGGAGACCCGCAGGCTTATTACCAAAACAAGCAACCTGTTGCTAATTGTACAATTGCAACGCGACTGCTACTATAGTTGCGGTTGGTTTGCAATCGGTACAGTACAGTACGGTACCTTTCATGCAATTTTAGTTTACAAATCGCTCGCTTGTGGCGCTAATCGTAGCGATCTACGATCCGTAATACGAATATGTGTTTTGGGAGCGATTAATTGTTAGTTGTCGCGATTGCGACTGTCACTTTAAGATCGGTAATAAGCCTGCCGCTTTCACCTAAACTGTTCACGGCAACCCCTGAGGAAGTATTTAGGAAGCTTGCGCCCAACTGGCATGAGAGAGGCATTGTCATTGGAGAGAAGAAATTAACAAACCTCCGATTTGCCGATGACATTGTTTTATTCTCCAACTCCGCCACTGAAATAGGAGACATGCTCGAAGAACTAAAAACAGCTAGCCTCGAGGTTGGACTCCACATGAATATGGAAAAGACCAAGTTAATGACGAACAGTGTCAAGCGCAGAATTTGTGTGAGTGATGCGGAGGTTGAGCATGTCCAGGAGTATGTCTATTTGGGCCAACTAGTTTCCTTCGAGGCGCGTCAAGAAAAAGAGGTTGCTCGACGCACTGAAAGCGCTTGGAGGAGCTATTGGTCTTTTAAACATCTCATGAAAGGCGACGCACCAATTTCGTTAAAGCGTAAACTCATGGACATGTGCATACTTCCCGTCCTCACATACGGCGCTCAAACTTGGTCTTTGACCAAAAAACAAAGGTCTGCCCTCGGGGTGTGTCAAAGGGGGATGGAGCGCAGCATGCTGGGCATTAAGTTAGCCGACCGCATAAGAAATACGATACTGCGTTCCAGAACTCTTATTGCTGACGTCTCCCAAAAAGCAGCATTACTAAAATATAACTGGGCCGGGATGTCTGCCGTATGCCAGACGACTACTGGGCAAAACTCGCCACCAAATGGACCCCTACACCCTACAGTTACACGTCCACGCGGCAGACCGAGACGGCGGTGGCGAGACGATCTTGACTCGTATATGAGTGACTGGCACACAACAGCTCTAAGCCGCGAGAAATGGAAGGAAGGTGGAGAGGCCTTTGCCCTGCAGTGGGACGACCCAGACCGATTTATTTATTTATTTATTTATGGTATAAATTTCCAAAAAATAATAATAATAGAAGATTAGGTATTTTTTAATGAAAGTCTTAGGTATTTCATTGATATCTTTTTTAGGAAATATGCTCCGTCTAAACTTTCTTAACCGGACATATTCATGTAACGTATAAAAACAATAATATGAAATATCCCAGCAGAAACACCAAATTTTAATAAAACAAAATGGGGTGACTTGGACTGAAAAATGTCTCTGTCGAACTTTTTAACGGAATTATACCATTTTGCCAAGCATACTCATGTTTGAAAAAAGTTTTGGATTTTTATCAAGTATCACATACTAGTATAAATAACTTATTATATGATCTGAGAATAACTCATTTGGTAAAATAAATTTGAACTGAGAAATTACTCGGTTCAATATATAAACAGATTTGTATATTTATGTATAAATACCTTGTGTGAGTTTTTTTTTTGATAATCATTTAAAAGTTTATGGCTCATGCTATTTTATAACTCTAAAAGTTTCATCGACTGAGGAATTAGTGTATGGGTCTCCATACAAAGAATCTGTTCATTGTCTACACTACCTGTACTCCACTCAGTAGCCAAATAAAGTGTCATAGCGGTGTGAGTACAGTGCGTCGATTTATTGCAAAAAATTGAAAAAAGCTGTCTTCGATCTAAGATAATCCTGCAATCAAAGTTAAATTGTTGAAATTATTTTGTAGATATTTGAATGAAAGTTCTTCTGGTAGTTTTTGTTGATATTCAGTAACATTTGAAACTCGTTTTGATCTCACCAAGATAATGTTTTGAGGTCATACTTCGACAACTTTTGTAAATTCAACAATTCGGGGTAAAACGATCCCCTTTAGTGGGTATAAAACGATCCCAGGAATAATTTCACCAAACTTGAAAAACAATTTAAAATTAGTCATGTTTTTTTTGTATCTATTTGTAGGTACTTTTTACAGATCATGCCACGTACATATCAAAGAAAAACCTACCGAAAAAACTGGGAGTGAGTTTTCTGTGCGACAAGACAGTTTTCTGTACCTGTAAAGGTGCTAAAAATAAAAACGCAGTTGGTGCAGTTAAAACTTTGGGCAGTAAACAAACAGTGTTTACACCTAAGCATGAGAGAGAAATTGGTTGAGCACATAAAATAAATTGAACCAAAAATGTATGGGTTAACCAAACAAGATAGTATGGGATCGTTCTAGACACCCAGGTGTACAAAATGATCCTTTAGTAGAGGTTTGGAAAATCTCTAATAAATCTAAAGATATTAAATCAAACTGCAATAATGGCATGCCAGTATAACAACACTTAAATGACTTACCCAAAATTTTTTCAATGTTTGCTCTTACTATAATATTTTGGATACAGTAACCGATTTCCCTTGGGGATCATTTTGGACACCTTTCCCCTACAACACCATAATGCACAGATAACTTTGAGAGCTTTGTTTGCTTAGATAATTTTGAACACCTTGCGTGCTTACAACAATAATATATATTGTGTAATATATATATTATATATACCTATATTGTGTAGGTACCTATTTAGCTATAGCTAGGTAATATGATGATTTGAACTGCTTAGATTAAATTGCGTTTATGTTTTTCAGATCTTTTTGACTACTCCAGACGCTTAGATCAATTTGACGCTGACTGTACCACCGTAAACTAAACTAAAACCATAATTTAGAGTAGAGTAGGAAGGCTGTAGAAACCGTAGTTTAGAGTAGGAAGGCAGGTATGCCGTGTGTATTAATTAGCAATGATGCAGGGCACAGGAGGGGCATTAGAATAGCACTGACTGGGTCTAGGTACTTACATCTTCGGAGTCCATTATATTGCAGCACTGTCCCAGCGAGGTGACTGGGTGGCGCTTGAAGCCGAGCATTATGCTTGGAAGAGACCATGATTCACAAAAACCTCGGCAGGCGTTGGTTGTGATTTTAAACTCGACGCAATCTGGTATGCTTATATTCCGTGTGTGGCCTGTGTAGTTAATTACATTACTTATAATGTAAATTGTTTACTGAACAACTGTTTTATGTACTTAGTAGTAATAAAATAATAAAAAATTAACCTATTCGATGGCAACCCGGTTTCCGCCAAGAATCGCCTGCAAGTACTATGACTCCAAGCCACATCAACAACAAGACTGATTTCAGAGGCATCATAGAAGATGCTTGGACTAGAACATCAGGAACAGTGAATGATTTTTTGTCTTGTTTACGCTTATATTCCTACGTACATCCAGAGTTTAGCAAACACCGGTTTAATTGTAACTAGGACTTATAAATTTCTTTTTTGTCGTTTTATTCATAGATAAGAGTCGGTAAAATAAAATTAGGTAGGTACCCACTATTCGTCCCCGTGAAGACATAAATCTTGGACAAGTGGTTCAAGGTTCATTGATAGATAAGGTAGGTACCTACTTACCTACCTAGGTATCTAGAATAGATTACCTCCTAGTCTAAAAGTGGTTATTGCGACAACGGCGCTTTTTAGGAAGTCTGATTTTAATAATTATCGAGGTGTCTAAATACATTATTCCCATCCAACACTTCAAGGCTTAAAATCTAGAGACATTGATAAAACGCAACGGTGGTGTAGTGCGGTGGTGGGACTGGTAGGTTATACGTGAGCCTCTCAGTACCGTACCTACCGATGCCGGCCAACCATAGCGTTGTTGCTCCATCCGTCCTCTACTGATAGTACCTACTCTACTGTTAGTAGATGATAGTACTAACTCTACCTCTACTGATACTAACGGTAACGTCGTCGCCGGACTTTAGTCAGGCGCGGATCCGGATGTGGTAGAAGGGGGTCTCCCCTTGTATCCAAGGTAGGTACTCTAGGCAACTCATTGATTTCGGATGTTTATAAGCTTACAACGACTTTACCTACTTTCTAATTTTGTGTTTTATGTTTGTAACCCCTGCATATTTAGAGTTATGACGGAACGGATGACGTCATTGTATTTGTTGTCCTCAGTTTATGTACCGTAAACTAATTCTCATGCAAAATAAGACAAAATGAGACTTCTGCATTTATGGCACGATAAATTTTGCTTACTGAGCCCTCAATTTTGTGTATTCTTATTACTAAACTAAGTACCTATATAGACTTCGTTATTTTGTTAGGTGCGAGACCGATCAGTAAAAAATCGGCCAAGTGCGAGTTGGACTCGCCCATGAAGGGTTCCGTACCCACTTAACGTAGGTACTGATTGCCTATACCTACCTAGCCAAAATTCCTCTATCATTTTTCGTCAGCAAAATGTAACTTAACTTACTTATCTAGGTACTTAATAATAATATCTAGATATAGTCCAGGCAAAATAAAATTTGGGGTCACATTAATGGCACCTTTAACAAATTTATTTTTAAATAATAATAATGCCTTTATTTTGAGCAATCCTCGTGATTTTGTAGGTATGACGACCGATTTGGCGCAGGGGTAGGCTACCCACCTTCTGCGCCAGAGGTCTCGGGTTCGATTCCCGAACAAGACAAACATTTGTGTGCATGAACATGTCTATTTGTCTTGGTCTGGATGTTAACTATGTATATTAAGTATGTATTTATAAACAAAAATTATATTTAAAAAAACCTATTATTTAAAATCAAGCTTTTATTCGAATGTCCTAAAAAGAATAAAATAAACTTTGTATCAAGTCAAATCCCACAAATTTATTACATTAAACAAATTATATGTTTTAAAAGCTTGTCGCTTTAATTTCATATGTCAAATATAAGTTAAAGCAGTGTTTAGTGCAAGCCCAGTAACAATAAAATCTCGCGACAAGCTTTTAAAACATATAATTTGTTTAATGTAATAAATTTGTGGGATTTGACTTGATACAAAGTTTATTTTGTTCTTTTTAGGACATTCGAATAAAAGCTTGATTTTAAATAATAGGTTTTTTTAAATATAATTTATTTTTGTATTTTTAGTTATTATTGGACGTGTTTCTAAGTCGCTTCATTTCATTTAATGCATCATTATTGCATAGTCGATTGCTAGTTAATTTATTACAGTTTAGCTCTTCAACTGCATCAAGTCTGCAAGCACAAATATATTTTACCACCAAATAGAGATTGTAGATTCTTACTACTGACACACACATATTCATTAAATACAAGGCATATTCACATAGGTATAAGAGAAGGTAGCACTGTATTACGAACAAGAATAGAAAAAACAAAATTAGACCCAATAAGACAAAAAGTTCCAAATAAAAATGTGTGTGTGCCGTGCCGCAGCAGTACTCAATGGTCGCAGTTCAGCGTCATATTACTTGTCTTACAACGCAAGCAAACGCTGATTTTCAGTTTAGTAGGTAAGTATTTCAAAAATAAATATTAAAGAACAAGACACATTTAAGTTTCTATCAAAGTTGATAAACATAATACATAAAGAAAAAAAGGATTTTTCTTTTCTGTAGGTAGACTATGGTTGTATTACCTAACTTGGAGCCATCTGTCGTTGACTTTAGTGAACTATTTATGTTCAAAGTGACATCTACTATAGTGTGCCAATCTTTTCTGTTTCGGTGACTATCTTAGGAACTAAAACAGTTTTCATACGGCAGTCAATTTTGACAGCTAATTTCGCATTGCAAGTGGCTCCTCTGTCACGACTGTCACCGGAACAGAAAAGCTTGTGGCACTGTAGGGTCTGAATCATGAAGCTCGACTTAATACTGGTATTAAGTCGAACTTCATGGTCTGAATATAGCAACTTCGCGTTTTTTGCTTCTTTTTATAGTTCGTTCGTTATAGTCCCACACTCCTGTCTGTTCCGGTAACAGCCGTGACAGAGGAGCCACTTGCAATACGAAATTAGCTGTCAAAATGGACTGTCGATGTCGTATGAAAACTGTTTTAGTTCCAAAGATTATCACCGGAACAGAAAAGCTTGTTGCACTATAGTTCTTGTAGCCGCTACACACGTCCAGACCAGACCTAACCGCCGATTTGGTGCGGATGAACTTTGCTGTAAAGCAAATATAATCCGTGCTACACACGTTCGTACCAAATCAAAATCAAATCAAATCAAAAAAGCTACACCAAATCTGGCCTTGGCCAAGGCTTTGGTATCACATCACTGGACAAGGCCTTGTATCACATCACTTTTTCTTATCAAATAGGTACTTACAGAAATCACCTGGATTTGCCAATGCAACGGGCTTGTAAAGAAAAAGACCATTTAACAAAAAAAGGTCTTGGATTTGAAAAAAATTGAACGGTACCTGTCACAAAAGAATGACGAAAAATTCTTCAAAACCATTTCGAGTGGCCTGTAACTGACAGGGAAACTTCATTTTTAATTAAATGTATTTTTTTTAAGTAAGTAATTGAAAAGAAGCCTAAGTCCAGGGGCTTCCTTTCCGAAACCGCGCCACTTGAAATTTGACACCGCGTGACGTCATTTTCTTATCGCTATGTTTTGTTTTTGTTCGTGACGCCAGATGTAAACACTTAGAACGCTCACAGTTACATTTCTGAGAAGGTTATGAATAGAGCTATTGAGATAAGCATAAATTGGACATTTTTATGATGTTTTGCTATTTAAAATAAAATATATATAAAAAATGACGTTGCAAAATATATATATATATATGTAAAAAAAAATCATAAACTAAATATACGGTAACATACAATTGTTAATACTTTTATCTACTATAAAAACTGTAAAAAAACGATATTACAGCAGTTTATATACCTTTTACAACGAAAGCACAAAAAAAATACACTTAGCGCCGGCACTGACGTCGACTGACTCGAAATTTCTGAATGTACGAATTTATTTCGTATTGATTGTATTTTAGTCTGTGCTAGTATTTGGTATGAATGAACGGGGAATTTATTAAGCATTCGGTCAAAAAATATTCAGACTAAAGAGAGTCTTAGATACAAAGTAATAGAGACTAAAATCGACCATGGTCTCCTTGACTGCTTAAGCAGTCAACGGGTCCCGAGAGGATAACCACTTTAGTCCCTAGGGAGTAAAATGTAACTACTTTTTTAATTTCCTTCATGTGACATTAGATTAACTCAAACAGCCAGTGAATATACTATTAATTGTGAAATGTGGACCATTTTCATTGCGAAAATGTTAAGACGTTTTTTGTTTCATGGTTTTTCCGCAAGGAAGGTGCTTTGTGCAAAAGTTTTGTGACTGGTTTAGCGGAAAAAACTGACTGAGACTTTTTGGCGCCATTTTGGCGGGTTAGGTTGAGTGGATATTTTAATTTACCGCAATTTGTTTTATAGTGGACTTTGTGACTAAAGATAGGTGTGGTTTTGTGCCCCAAGTGTCTAAGCAACTGGAAGATATGTGGAATGATTAAAACAGGCGCTATCTCGGTAAAGTGATGCCGAGTGTTTTATTATAGTGGTGACTACCTCAGCAAGAATTATCGAAAAGGCTGGCTTGACACACTTGACGCCAAATACTCCAAGGAGCATGGGAATGTAACACACCTACATTCCTATGAAAACTTAAGAAACTATAATAAATTAATAATACTCAAGAATTGGCAGTATGGGCCTGTCCTACAAAAGGGCGAATATTTTTACTACTACTACTACTACTGACCGCGAAAATTTCAGAATTTGTTAAATGTTTTTGTACTAAATTGACTAGTTTTCTCGCACTCGAAGTGAAAAGTTCAGTTTGCACCTCGAGACTAAACGCCAACTTAATATACCCTCGGTTTCATTGACTCCCTCGCACGCTCGGACGCCAAAACTTAGTTTAAGATCTCAAATGTACCACATGAAATGCAATTAATAAATATTCTATTCTATTCTATTCCAAACCACCTCTGGTATATAATGGCTTTGTTTAGTCCCTCGTTATAAAATCTACTATTGATAATCTCAAATTTATGTAAATAGTATATTATTGCATACTTTTCAAAACTGCATCAAACATTTTTACTGCTTGGTATGTTTTTTAACAGAGAGTTTTTTTGTCTCCTGACTCTCCTGAGCAATTATGTGACATGGACTCATGTTCTTTATCAAATTACCAATTCAAATCGGCTGTCGGGTTGGGACGTGTGTTCGATTACTAGTTGAATTTAGAGTGTGCGCTAGATAAGTCTGCGCGGGGTCAAAATCGAATACTAATATTTTCCATAAGCTTAGAACAAAATAATGGACTGTAACTAGCGCCATAAACGCCCCAGTCGCAGAGTTATCTGACACGCGCTCTGAAGATTGCGCTCACTGAATGCTCGCTGATTATAACTTTATGGTTTACATTGAGAATGTGTCAAGCCATGGCCCGCTATCATTTCTCGGCTGCTTGCGCTCCTACAGGCCCTATATTGTTCTGAGTACAGGCCTACAGGCCATGCTGCTCGGATTGGCAACGTCATAAATGTCAATGTCGCACCACTAATCCTAATTTCTTGTATGCATGAGATGAGATGAATTCCTGATTATAGCGCCTTAAAATCAAATAATACGCGTACATAACTAAGGGTTGTTTTATTTTAACTATATCACAGTCACGAAAATGTTTATTAAACACTCCTACTGATGTTGTAAGCTCCCAGTCGGCTCGAGGTATCGCACGAATCCATCGCTGACGCAGTGTTCCTCCTTCGGGAATCCAAATCTTTCGAGATACAAGGTTTCATAAGTAATTTCCAACAATGATCACGTATTTATATGCACTAATTATACAATAGATATTGTATTAAAACACCCAAACAGCAATCAAGAAAATCAAACAGCAACTTTTCTTGACATGACCAAAGAGTATTCCGACTTGCCATATCCAGATAAAAAAATTATCCAAAATGTGCAAATATAATAGATTTTTCTTTTTATTTTGTAACAAGCAAATTTAACCAAGTTGTTAAATAAATGCGTGCAAAATCCGAGAAAGTGTTTTATTTAAATGAACAGTTCGCGCAGAAATCTAAGATGTGAATTGAATTACGGCGAAAGTTATTTTTTTTTATTATATTATATCAAGTTTAGCCTAGTCAACGAAGAGATATATAGAGGGAAATGTTTGGAACACAATTTTTGACTTTGGAACTTTGTTTGGGCTAAAAGTTTTGTATAATACTGTATATATTTTACCGGCCAAACCTGATTTCAGGACAAACTAGTTTTTCCTAGGCCAAAGTAGTTCATCGCGTTGACATTTCAGAGAGCGAGTTTGCCTCGGAAGTCCTGTAGAACACGTGATTAGTTAAAATGGTGGTTATTTTTTTTTGTGTCATGTTCTACATCTACAGGTCTTCCGAGGCAAAGTCGCTCTCTGAAATGTCAACGCGATGAACTAGTTTGGCCTAGGAAAAACTAGTTTGTTCTAAAATCGGGTTGAAAAAAAAAATGAGACCTTCAAACCGCCCCCCCTAATCTTTCTTAATGAAATTAACATGGGCTTAGATAATTGGTGTGAATGTTAGAAGTTATTTATTTATTTATTAACTTATTATTTATTTATTTATTTATACTGGTGTCCGTTCGAGAGAAATACCTAAAGTTGTGTTTTGGCCGTTTATAATTAGACAAAAAAGGCACTTTAGGTGAATATTATAATATAATCTATGGATACCCTTTAAATTATGTTAGGAAAGTAATCCCTGACGTGAGCACAATATTCTGCACATTACAACGTTTTTTCACTCACGACGTAAAAAATGAGACTTACAAAATCGCACTTTTGGAGATTTTACTACTTATACACTATAAATAAAAACCTCGAACCTATTTTAAGTTTTCACCTAGGTGACTTTCTTGAAACCTGGTTAAAAGTGGTTTTTTTGCGTTAAGTCGGTTATACATTAAAGTCACTTCAGTTTTTATGTAAGATTTCCATTAACATATTTATTTTATATATAAAAAAATCATAATCCCCTGATAACATGAGAAAGATTCCTCAAAATATAAATAAATGCACAATCACCGCAAAGTAATAAAATAACTCATTCAAAATCCAAATTACGCGTGACCTTGACGGAGCGTCCGCATGGCCAGTCGGTGTGCGAGAGAGACGGAGTTATCGGGCGTGAAAAGGATGGATAGACGCGGCGCGTTACCGCGCTGCGGCAATTCATCCTACTTCCTAATTAAATTGATTATGTGAAAGTTTAGATGTTTTGATGTTGGTAGTTACTCGATCACGCAAAAACAGCTGAACGGATTTGGCTGAAATTTGAGATATAGATACTTTGTAGCCTGGAGAGGAACATAGGCTTTTAGTTTATCTATTACACAAATTCGCATCTTATTATCTAAATTTCAAAAAAGTTTGCTGCGTATTGTGCGCAGACTAGCCGGAGTAAAATTATTGACACTTTAATTGGGGATGTGATTTTTACAAGCTTTTATTTAACTTGCAGTGTATGTATGTAGGTATGTATGTCCGTTCGGGTCAAATCTTACGAGCTAAATTTGACCCACTTGCCAGTGTCCGATTGAGCTGAAATTTTGCATATAGGTTTGGTATGGATGACAGTACAATATTAAAGTAAGGTCAGCAAAAAAGCTTGTCACAAAAAGGAATTTTTTACAAAAAACTTATTTTTGTGATAATTAGAAAGGTCATATATTTGAAGGAGGGTTATGGTATCCACCACGGTTGTTCATGTCCATGGGCGTAAGGAAGCGAGTTATTTTAAATGAAACTAATTAAATTAAGTTTAAAATCAACAGCACTATTTATTCCTGATAATTACAAATTTTACAAATGCCAAGAGGTATGCGGAATGGCAAGTGAACCGTCAGCGCCGAAACTCACATAAAAACTGAGCTCTCTACAACGGGGAGCCGCTTATAAAGGCTCCGATCGCCTCACTCTGCCCCTACCACTCTGGCGCTGACGTCACCCGCAAGCCCGCACGGACTACACGTCCCTTCTAGCCATTTGACTTCCTTTTATTTACTGTTTTTAACGATAATCACAATGTTATTACTTTTAATTGCAAATTACTAGCACAATCAACTTAAAAGATGTTATTGTAAATAAATGACTCAATAAACTAGAAAAACATGAGATCAAATTTAGAAAATGCTTGATTATTATGATCGCGCCGTCATATTTAAGTTTTATAACAAACAATTTTTATTTTATTTTTTATTGCAATTCGGGTTTTGGTACTATTTTGACAGCAAAATAGCAACGCAATGTTAAAAATATTAAAAAATCCAAGATGGCGGCCAACTTTTTTGTTTGTGGGCCGATTTTGATAAAACTCGATTTCTAGTACTATTTTGAAAAGAAAACAACAACGCACTGCTAAAAATATAAAAAATCCAAGATGGCGGCCAACTTTTTTGTTTGCGGGCCGATTTTGATAAAACTCGGGTTTTGGTACTATTTTGACAGGGAAATAGCAACGCAATGTCAAAAATGATAAAAATCCAAGATGGCGGCCAAATTTTTTGTTTGTAGGCCGATTTCGATAAAACTCGATTTCTAGTACTACTTTGACAAGAAAACAGCAACGCAATGTTAAAAATAATAAAAAATCCAAGATGGCGGCCAACTTTTTTGTTTATGGGCCGATTTTGATAAAACTCGATTTCTAGTACTATTTTGAAAAGAAAACAACAACGCACTGCTAAAAATATAAAAAATCCAAGATGGCGGCCAACTTTTTTGTTTGCGGGCTGATTTTGATAAAACTCGGGTTTTGGTACTATTTTGACAGGGAAATAGCAACGCAATGTCAAAAATGATAAAAATTCAAGATGGCGGCCAAATTTTTTGTTTGTAGGCCGATTTCGATAAAACTCGATTTCTAGTACTACTTTGACAAGAAAACAGCAACGCAATGTTAAAAATAATAAAAAATCCAAGATGGCGGCCAACTCTTTTGTTTGTGGGCCGATTTTGATAAAACTCGATTTCTAGTACTATTTTGAAAAGAAAACAACAACGCACTGCTAAAAATATAAAAAAATCCAAGATGGCGGCCAACTTTATTGTTTGTGGGTCAATTTTTATGAAACTCGATTTCGAATACTATTTTGACAAGAAAACAGCAACGCAATGTTAAAAAAACAAAAAATCAAGATGGCTGCCAACTTTTTTGTTTGTGGGCCGATTTTAATGAAACTCGGTTTTTTAGTAATATTTTGTCAAGAAAACAGTAACGCAATCTTAAAAATACAAAAAAATATATAAGATGGCGCGTTTTTTTTGTGGACCGATTTTGATGGAACTCTGTTTTAAGTATTATTTTGACAAGAAAAGCTAGCAGTTTCCTTTTTATTAATCTTTTAATATAATGTAACTAAGATTAAGATTAGTGCGTCCATTAAACTATTTGATTCCTCGTTTAGTTGAAAATTGTTTACTGTTTTAGGTAATAAGCAAAATTGTACTTACTTTAAGCGGTATTCTGTATTGTGATGGAAAGTAACCTTACTATTAACCGACGACCGATATATTGACGACCGATTTGGCCCAGGGGGTAATCTACCTGCCTTCTGCGCCAGAGGTCTCGGGTTCGATTCCCAAACAAGACAAATATTTGTGTGCATGAACATGTCTATTTGTCTTGGTCTGGGTGTTTTCTATGTATATTAAGTATGTATTTACAAACAAAAAGTATTTAAGTATATATTTATTCGTTATCAAGTTCACGTAGACACAGTTTCTTAAGAAATTAACTACGGGCTTAGATAATTGGTGTGATTGAAAGAAAATATTTATTATTTATTATTATTTATTATTTATTATGTAAAGGTCACTTTTCAAATTTGACGACTCTGTATAAATTAAAACAGGGAGTAAAAAATAGCCCATGGCGAGTTTCTTGCCGGTTCTTCTCGTTACAAGGTCTCCTGCCGTAGGATTTGTGAACCGATGGCGTAGCTTCATTGACGTTCATAAGTGTTGAAACAAACCTAAATTGAATAAACGAAATTATATTTAGCTTTTTTTTCTATGTATTTCAGAAACTATGAATACAGTACTTTGTGCCCATACAAACTTTTTTAAGAGATTAGAAAAATCTAAGAAATGAGTCTATTTTTTGAAGTGGCCGCGTAGGCTACCAATTTGCCCATTGCCCTTTATACAATAAAATATTATGGTCAAAATAATACAATATGGTTATACTAAAATAAACAAATACTTGTAATTTTATAGTGCGACCAAAACATCTTGAGCATGAAATGTTAATTCGTAGGTATAGTTGTTTAATATTTTTGCTATTATCCCTGATTTAATTTTAGACTTTTTTTGTTTGTTTCAGGTTTATCACAAAGTACAGTTTGCAGAATTGTAAAGTTTGATAATCAAAGTGGTGGAAAATTCATGACTCCAGCTAAACATTTTACTGCAAAAACGTCGAATATAGAAATTCTGCAAAGATTTCAGAACAGTGTGCTCAAAACAATAGTGAATACCCCATGGTTCACAAAAATGGAAAAAGTCCATGAGTATCTGAATATACCAACCGTCAAACAGCACATAGCCAATGGCATTAGTTCGTATAAAGATCGAATTGGTATTCATAAGAACAAACTGGCCCAGTGTCTTATTGAACCATTGCAAACAAGACGCCTGAAAAGACTGCATCCTTGGGATAGCATACAATAACTATACCAGTTAGCAAAACACAAAGGCAGTCGTATAAAGATCGAATTGGTATTCATAGGAACAAATTGGCCCAGTGTCTTATTGAACCATTGCAAACAAGACGCCTGAAAAGACTGCATCCTTGGGACAGCATACAATAACTATACCAGTTAGCAAAACACAAAGGCAGCCTGACACTGGAAAGGCATGCCTACACGTCTGCATTAAAACCAAAACAATTGCTTATGGTCTCAAGACCGATCGCATGTTTGCAAACAAGTACGAACGTATATAACGAAGTCATCTAAATTTTTAGGAGTGTTTAGCTGGAGTCGAGAATTTTCCACCACTTTGATTACCAAACTTTACAATTCTGCGAACTGTACTTTGTGATAGAAACAAACAATAACAGTCTAAAATTAAATCAGGGATAATAGTTTTCAATACCTACAATGTTTTCTACGAATTAACATTTCATGCTCAAGATATTTTGGTCGCACTATAAAACTACGAGTATTTGTTTATTTTAGTATAACTGGTATAACCTCTTAAGTTAGGATAAAAGTATTAAAAATTTACCTATGTGGGGTAATTCTTAAAGAACTAACATCCAGGCTCAATATAATACTTTGTGAATACGCGTCGTGCAACTTACTTACTTACCCGTGAAATCCGCGGTGCGTTGGTAAACATCGTCGAGACTACTGAGCAACTTTCCTGCTTGGAACTCCGCCAAACATCGTTAAAACACCCAGAAAACTATATCACGGGCACCGCCACGGATTACCTTATTCATAGTTATGAAATTTCCACTTCTCTTCTACGAAATACAATAAACAAATAATACTTATAAATAGTCATAACTTTAAACTTTTTAAAAGGCATTCTTATGGCCGTTTTCACCAAACGTTTAGACGTTCCTAAGGCAATGCTTATCGTTAAGCGATTCTTAAATGGAACTTTTACGTTTCACCACAACTTAAGAATGCCCTAAGTAGTTAAGAAGCTCCTAAAGTTAGGACACAGAAAACGGCCGCCTAATTGTTAAGGATCAACTTAATGTCAAATGAAACGTCAAACTTGACTTGAGTTATCTTCGAAAATCTTGAATAAAGTTTAAAATAATCATGAATTTGTATAATAAAAAAAATCGGCAAAGTGCGAGTCGGACTCGCTCATGAAGGGTTCCGTACCTACTTAACGTACCGATTACGTACACATAGCAAAAATACCATTGTCATTTTTTGACAGAAAAAAATAACTTTGTTTTTCATAGTATTCGTATGAATGACAAAGTTATATTTGCGGTTTTCAAAATTGTGTTATAAGCAGTGATCGGATAATCGGATGCATATTTACCTAAAGTTAATTTTTGGCTAACTAACTATGGAAGCGGCTTCTTAAAATAAGTTTTTTAAATATAAATCCCGGGATTCCAGTATATTCGGGAATGCAAAACTAGTCGGTAACATGGTGTAAAAACGAAGCCTTTAGCATGTGGTATTTATTTTAAAAAAAACGGGATTCCGGGTGTACTTCACTTGAAGTTTAGTTAAGTTCCCAATGCGATTTATGAGTATGTAGAGTGTTAGAGAAAGAGTAGTGAGGGTTAGTTTAAATAAAACAATAAGTACCTACTTGCAATAATACTTTATGGACATAATTACAAGATACCAAACATAAATATACTTTTAATAAATTAAGTACTTTAAATATCCTTCATTGAAATGTACAAAGGTGAGCTTATGATATCCTGATTTGGCGTAAATATTACCTCGGTTACTATTACTTTAATCACTATCTATCACTATGGTTTGGTCACTGAAATCTGACCTTGACGACTTGACTGAAATCCCCAGATTTGGCCATATTTGTATCGCAAAACGGTTTTGGTAAAATTACAGAACGATGTTCAAAATTTTATATAAAAATGTTGTAAATTGTCTATTTTAGCCCGTACGAACTATAAGATTCAAAGCAGTGAAAAATTTACGTCAGTGGAATGTAAAACTTTACATTTTCCAAATATATATCGATACATTTAAATTACTTTGTAAAAATAAACTATCCTTACCTTGTAAGCTTGTAAGTACCTATGGTTAAATTATTGTAAATTGTTCACACGTTTCAGAAGATTTTCGCCACTAAAATTTAATAACCGTGAGTTCAAAGGTGGAATAAAAAATATAGATCATTTTATAACATATAGCACCTTTCATTCACTCCATTGCATTATTCATAAATAGTAAAATTTATTTCACTTCAGCCATTTTGTTTAACTTATGTTCTTTATACAACCTTGCTTGACGATTTCGCTCGATGACGTACTCTCGCGAAGTACGCGGGATTCTCGATTCTTGGAGCGCGTCCGTAAAATACTTTCTTCTTGCAGCGGTTCTGCAGTGGTTTTTGTAGGCTAATATAGCGTAGGTATTTTAGCTTTTTATATAGATAGAAGGATTTATCTGTTACGTAGCTTCTAATCTTACGCCGGGTACACCTGTAACTGTATTCGTCTACTGCGCAGAATTCCGCGTGAACTTCAGAGCCGCCAAGTTATTTTGCGCGTACTGTACAAGCCGAGCTATGGAGATCTAGCAACGTTGCGCGTCAATTGTCCATTTCTATTGACAACGCCAATGACAATACAACAAAGCCTACAATACTTACCAATACCTGACAGCCACTCAAAAGATTCCAACTTTTTTATATGGAGCCTGGCATACCTAAAGTTCCAAGTACCTACCTAAAAATGCCAAGTTTTAATTTACTAAGTTTTATTATACACATTCAAAGTGAAATATTTCAAAAAGTACATCATTTACGACTTTTTGTCAAAGATTATTTGTTGTTTAAAAATGTTTTCTCTGTCGATTGGTGTATGTTTCATAGGTGTACACCAAAATATGACGTTTAGGTACGTGCGTACTTGCAAATTCAATGAGTTACGTTTGTGGTAGGAGGCAGTGAAGTTACATAGATACTGTGTATCCTAAACATTCAACTAACTTAGTCCTACGATAGGTAGGTGTGGTAGGAGGCAGTGAAGTTACATAGATACTGTGTATCCTAAACATTCAACTAACATAGTCCTACGATAGGTAGGTGTGGTAGGAGGCAGTGAAGTTACATAGATACTGTGTATCCTAAACATTCAACTAACATAGTCCTTTAATACGATAGGTAGGTAACTACTGTTAGTTGAGCGCGGGATTTTGATGGCGTTCTTATTCGTTTGAGATATGTTTCGAAACTTGGAAAAGTATGTGAAGAAATATAAAATTATAAAGGAGTTATTATTTTTAGATATATTTTTTATACAAAAGTGCATTCCATTTTCGCCAACATCTGAATATAAGTAAATAGGTACCTACCAGATTTGATTCTATATAACCAAAACACTATATTTGTCCATTCCAAAATCCCGGGATTTTTCGATACAAAAGTGCATTCCATAACAGCCAACACCTCAACTTTAGGTAAATATGCATCCGATTATCCGATCTCTAGTTATAAGTATCTCAAAAACTTGTAAAGCCTAATTGGCTGTGATAGTTTTCATTTTAACTTCGTCATATGTACTACTATCGTGATTTTTTTCACGTATCCAGAAACAACCATTTGGCTGGTAGGGGGGGGGGGGGGGGCACTTGACTCTAACAAAAT
The DNA here is from genome assembly GCA_949710035.1 of Crambus lathoniellus. Classification (NCBI taxonomy): domain Eukaryota; kingdom Metazoa; phylum Arthropoda; class Insecta; order Lepidoptera; family Crambidae; genus Crambus; species Crambus lathoniellus. The sequence goes on from OX453306.1 coordinate 14,652,477, forward strand.
TTTGCACTTTAAAGCTTAATAATTCACAAACAGATGCCTCAATCAAAAAACTGTCTTCACAAACCCACAACGTTTTTGAAATTGCTATCCAACGACATCCCACACTATGGGGTAGACAAGAAAAAAAATTTACAGACCCACTTTACGTGTAGGGGAAATATTTTTCAAAATTTTACTTTACCACTTTGTTGGCATTGTAAATATGTATATTCATGCCAAATTACAGCTTTCTAGTACTAAGAGTCTATGAGCTAGACTGGGGTCAGACGGACGGAGGGACAGACGGACATGGCGAAACTATAAGGGTTCCTTGTTGACTACGGAACCCTAAAAATGAATGTGTAAGATTTGTTTGAATGTCTGAATTTCTTTGACGATTTTGACGACGATGAAGGTGATATTGGAAATATACGAGAACTTGTATCTACATTACGGAAAATGTTGGTTTCCTAGAACTTTCAAGACTTTCAAAGGAACTTTATGGTACCTACCTAATCTATGCTAGAATTCATTTTTCAGAAGTGACATTCTATAGAGATAGTTATAAAGTTAGAAATAATTTTACATAGTATATTCGAAATACACTTAATAAATCGACCTAGACGAGAGATTATTTATTCCTTAATTAAAGCATTCTAAAAGACTCTAAAATGAACAAAATCACCAGTTTTCCATTTTTTGTTCACATCCAAATTATTTTTTCTTACTTTATTGATAAATTAACCGACAAGTACGAAGTTAACATCAGAGATTATTCTGATTTCCGGTTTTTCAAGTATTCATTTATGTTATTCCAAATTATCACCCAAAGTGCTAATATTGCAACCTACTCCATACAAACACATTTATTTTGACTGGACTAGTATACTGGTGTCCGTTCGAGAGAAATACCTAAAGTTGTGTTTTGGCCGTTTATAATTAGACAAAAAAGGCACTTTAGGTGAATATTATAATATAATCTATGGATACCCTTTAAATTATGTTAGGAAAGTAATCCCTGACGTGAGCACAATATTCTGCACATTACAACGTTTTTTCACTCACGACGTAAAAAATGAGACTTACAAAATCGCACTTTTGGAGATTTTACTACTTATACACTATAAATAAAAACCTCGAACCTATTTTAAGTTTTCACCTAGGTGACTTTCTTGGAATCTGGTTAAAAGTGGTTTTTTTGCGTTAAGTCGGTTATACATTAAAGTCACTTCAGTTTTTATGTAAGATTTCCATCTATATATATATACAATTCAAAGTCCTGACTGACTGACTGACTGACTGACTGAGATATCAACGAACAGCCCAAACCGCTGAATCAAGGGACTTCAAATTTTGCACATAGATACGTTATACAGTGTAGGCATCCACTAAGAAAGGATTTTTGGAAATTCTACCCCTAAGGGGGTGAAATAGGGGATGAATGTTTGTATGAAAGTCCGTCAGTTTTGAAGTTAGGATCTTCAAATTTTGTATTTAGGCTGGCAATTGAAAATTAATATTTACCTGTGTCAGCGTTTTTGACAATTCCACCCCCAAAGGGGTGAAAAGGGGGATGAAATGTTGTATCTGGAAAGTCCTTCATTTAATTTATTATTTAGGCTTATGGTCGGAAAGTAAAACAAATAAGCAAACACATATTTTGTATTTTTTCGAAAATCAACCCCTTAGGGGTTAAATGGGATAAATAAACCTAAAAATCAATATGGATGTCGTTATTGAGGTTTTATGGGATGACGATTGCAAAAATGGCATTTATTTTGATGTTTAACACGCTGAACATGATTCAACCCCTAAAAGGTTGAAATAGGGGTGGAATTTTGAATGAAAAATCAGGGGGTCAAAAAGACATTTCAACTTGAAACTTTGTAGGCTTACTTCTTAAAACAAATAGGCAACTCATTTCGTAGTTTTCCGAAAATAAAACCCAGGGGGTAAATAGGGTATAGAAACCTTAATCATCTTAAGCACCCTAAAAGTTCTTGGTACCTAACATGTTCTTGGTACACTCGACAGCACATCAATTTAAACAGTTGAACTGCGATAATAGCTTTTATTACGTAGGGCATAAAGGCGGTCTCAAGGTCAATTTGTATAGTATGATGTGCTGCCGTGTGTACCTAAGCTACTCAGAACTAACTTTTTGATTGTGAAACAGACACTTATTATTTACTAGCTTCCGCCCGCGACTTCGTCCGCGTGGATATTCGAGAAAATACTTAGGGGACCAATAACCAGGATAAAAAGTATTCTATATTTTAATTTCATAAAAATCCGCTCGTGCGTGGCCCGCCGCACGTGGCAAACGTTCTGCCTTAAAACATAGAATACTTTTTATCCTGGTTATTGGTCCCCTAAGTATTTTCTCGAATATCCACGCGGACGAAGTCGCGGGCGGACGCTAGTTATAGTATATTATGATACAAGTGAGCTAAGGTTGCTCATTATACACGAGGCTGTGGGTTGCAGCCCGAGCCGCAGGCGAGGGCGTAAATCAGCCGAGTGTCTAGTGAGTAAGTTGCTCACGCGTATCATACGCACTTTTTCAACACACTTGCGAGGAAAAACAAACATTTATTGATTACATAACATAATTAGAATAACTTAATATTAGCCACAGAACAATATTACTCTAGGATATTAGTAGTAGTAAAAATTCGTCCTTTTTTTTTTGTGGACAGGCGAAGACATCATGCCATACTGCCAGGTCTTTAGGACTCTAGGATATTAGTTAATTAGTTAAAGGGAAAAAGCGCGCAAGTTTTTTTTTCGCACGCGCCAAATGTAAGTTGATTGATTACATACAGCCATACAGCCTACATCAAAATAATTATAATAATAGTGATAAAATACAAATGTTCTATAACAAATTATTGTGAATTATAAATATTTTGATAACAATACATTTAATTGTGTTTTTTTGTCTTAATTAGGGACATTTTTAACTTTAATGTCTATGGAAATAGTATGAAAAACTCGTTTTAATTTTGTGTCTATTCACCCCAGCAGTTCTATTCACCTCGTTTTACCGGTATTTATTCTAAAAACGTAAATGGATTTTCATCAGTATAAAACATGTATAAAACCTCTTTGTTGTTACAAAAAAAGAACTGTACCTATTACCCGGTGAAATTGAAAATGCTCTGTTTACTCACATATAACTTGCAGTTAGGTACTGAGAAGCCCTACACAGGGATTCTATTGAATAATAAATGTAATTTCGAGATAAATCTTTATTTCGGCACCGTGGCCGATCTATTCTATATATACTACAACACGCGACCCTGGAATCGTCTGGACTAAAACAAACTACTCGCGTAATGACAACACTCAACATATATTTATCCATATAATTCCTCAAGAAACACCCATAATTTTAATACCTTTTATAGTAATAATTGAAACTATTAGAAATATTATTCGGGTCGCGTGTTGTAGTATATAAAGAATAGATCGGCCACGGTGCCGAAATAAAGATTTATCTCGAAATTACATTTATTATTCAATAGAATCCCTGTGTAGGGCTTCTCATGGTGGAGGCGCCGGGTATATCGTCACTTGTTTTTATGGCCACTTTGACTAAACCGCACTTTCCTAATTCATTCTTATTAAATGCGAATCGCGATCTATATTTGTGTAATAATGTTGTCAAAAGATCATTTTGTTCAACAGACACCGAGTGGGAAATATTAAATTCTGGTTTACTTTCCACTACCATGCATCCTTCATACATATTATTTTCATTTTTAACAACTAGGTCATGGAAAAACGCATAGGTACCATATTCATGTATCCAAAAATCCAAATGATATCCTTTTTACATATCAACATAAATTACGTACCTAATCATTTCACACGGAATTCATATTATTGATTAAACAAAGCATAATAAAAATATAGTCATACCTGGCACTAAAGACAGTTCAGAGCACCGATGTGCTGTGTCCGACAGTTGGACAACTTCTGAGCCGTCGACATTTTTTTTTTTTTTTTTTTTTTATACCGACTAAACACTGCCTGAAAACAGCTGTTACCTGGACGGGTATTTCAGCATATCTGTGGCGACCACGTCCCTGGAGGGCCGTGGCGCAGGGCCGTCGACACTGACGCTCGCCATTTTATAGCCGTGCGTAAACAAGCTCAGTGGTGTAGTGGGGAGCTGCACGTGTCACTGGTACAGTTGCTGTCGGGAAACATTCCGAATCATTCCCGTGGAATACTTACGAAATATTCTGAAGTATTACGAAACATTCGGAATATTTCGATTGTCGAAAAATACGGGAGTAGGTAACGATAAAAAAGCAGCAATCGGTAAAAAAGCAGTAGAAAGCAGTTGACACTTATTTTTAAATACCTACCTAGCAAGAAAAATAGTCAATCATAGTAAAAGAAGAATGGATGGATATCTTACTATCTAGGTACCTCTTAAATAAAATTTCTGTGGAAGTTTTAAGTGTAGAAGTAGGTAGGTACTTAAGTAGGCACATATACCCTACCTAAGTACCTATTATTTAAGCGAATTTTTAATGTTCTTGAATTGTTTGAAACGGATGAAAATATATATTTTTAAACTATGATATTTAAATTATCATCTAATAACTCTAACTCTCTCTCTCTAATCGGCTTACCTTAGGTGTTCGGAAAAGATCGACGTTTCTGAACGCATCTATAATGTCACGTCAAATTGACATTTAGCTGTCACTTGAAGTTGACAGTGACACTTGATTGAAATTCTTCTTAGAAAAAAAATGTCGGAATAATTTTGCTGAATTTGTTAAAAATCGCTCGCGTTGTATATGCCTGGCATATCGAGTTTGAATTGAATCCTGAATTATCTATGTGATCCCGTTTTGTACGACCAAGGTTTTGACGCCATCCATCGGGCTGGTCGCGGAGTTTTTGAAAGAAAGATAACCTTTTCTACCACACGCGCTGTTGCAGGGGCAATATATATCTTGACAAAAGGCTCCTCCGTGTGTTATTGTGTATCTATTGTTGAAACGCCCAGTGTCTTGTGAACGCTGTTATTTGTGTTGTGAGTGAGGTGACTAATTGGTAAGGTCTGCAGAAGACGAAGAAAGGACCCCAGGGGCGCGCGCGCCCCCTTACACCACTTCTGCCTTGGAGACGGTCGACACACAGACCCGTATGTAACCTCACCTTACTTAAAATTCTCTCCGCTGTGTATCGCAGTCCAATTGTTCAGTTACATCCCGGCTGAAACCGAGTTTTTTGTCCGGAGCCTATACTAGTAATACCAGCTTCCACTGCGCTAGCCATTCCGCGGTCTAGGCAGGGGTGTACTGAACATTTCTTGGTAGCAGGAGCGTAGTTTGAAGGCCTGAGAGGCCCACGCCAAAACTTTGTCCATTAATCAGTGCCGTTTGATGACCATCTGGTCCGGACTAGATTAATTTGTACTTGTAAATGGTAATTAACTTGCATTTGAAAAGTAAAGGGCATTCCCTTGTTATTGGTTCCATGTCTTGTAATTAATTGTCATGTATTGAAGTTCCAAAATGTAAACAGATACCTTTCTTTGTTCATAATAATTATTATTCAGTTTTGTTAGCAAATTTGAGTTGTGAATATTGACAAGTTTGTTGCTAAAATAATAGCTAATAAAAGGTTAGCTAATAAGTTTGCACTCAATACTTAGTGAAACTTAAATGATTTGGGACATTGTTTACACATTGAAACTCATTGAAACTTGTGCTTTGAAATAATTAAAATTAACTTGTTGTTGTGTAACAGTATGTTGTGTTGATATCCAAGTGAATTTCAATAGTCAGTGATTTTGAGTGAATTTCAATAGTCAGTGAGTTTTGTTGTTTTCTGATAACCTCCAGATATTTAAGAGTTTGTGTCATTATAAATACTTTGTTGTTGTAATATTGGAATTTTGTGGTTAGTAATAACCTCCAAATATTGGAGATTTTGTGTTATAGTGAATATTTTGAATTTGTTGTTTTTGTTGATAAATTTGGGACGTTACAATGACGGCCTCCTCCGCTAAAGCCAAAATACGTTCTGAGTTACGGTGGTTAGCTTCTGCGGTCGCGTTGTTGGATCGACCGGATAGAACGGAGGCCTTGTTGAACAGATACGTAGATCTGCCCATACGTTTGGCTGTTGTTGATGAGCAGTATGCCTTATTTTTGGAAAGGACTGTTGAGGCCGAGGTGGAAATGCGACAAGAAGTCGGTTTGGATGTGGACCAGTGTTATGATTTTGCGGACAGAATTACCCAGGTAGCTCGACCTTTGCAAGTGGCAAGAGAGAATGAACCGAGCCCGTCCCCGGTCACATCTAAGAGTATGCCCCCTCTCTTTGCTAGATTGGCCCCCTTAGACTTAAGGCGTTTTGCTGGTCGTCTAGAGGACTGGGAGGGCTTTATTAATATTTTTGATAGTCTGGTACATGCCCGGGATGATTTGACCCAGGGCCAGAAGTTAGCTTATTTATTATCCGTGTTGGAAGGGGAGGCCCTTGAATCGGTTCAACATTTGGCCCCCTCGGATGAAAACTACCCTATTGCTAGGGATTTGATTGCCCGTCGGTACCAGAACGTACGACGTCTGGCGGACAACCATGTTGCCGCCATTTTGAATTTACCCCGCGTTGCCAGCGTGATGCACTTGAGAGTGGCTTTGTTGAATCCGCTGTTGGTGGCATACAACGCATTAAAAAACTTAAAACTCCCAGTGGAGCAGTGGTCGTTTTTGTTACTGCACATTGTCCTGGGAAAGTTGCCGGACTCTGTTAAGGTCCGTTTTGAGCAGCAGTATGGTGGGGATAGTGCGACTTATCTGCCACCCTTCTCGGACCTCTTGACGTTCCTGGAAGGAGAAAGTAGACTGGCAGATAATTCCTCTCTGGCCGGTCCTATGGGACCCGAACGACCTGTGCCACAGAGTAGATCCCCCACCGGACCCCCCCGTAGGGGGCGTATGGCCCCTCGCGCGCCCGGCCGCTATGCCGCCGTCCAGGAGACCGCCCGCTGCTTGTACTGTCGGGAACCGGGTCACAGCACGACCCGTTGTGATAAGTTCCTCGACCAGCGCGTCCAAGGCCGTCGAGCGATCGCGCGACAACGGACATGGTGCTACTCGTGCTTGGGCCTGCACATGCAGAGCGAATGTACCCAAGCGCACCCATGCCGCTTTTGTAAGGGCAACCACCATCCCCTCCTCTGCATGAACAGCCCAGAGGGCGGCGGAGCGCCGCAGCGCGTCGCTGCAGGATCACCTCGTATGGGTGGGGGGCTCGGACCCCCCGCGGTGTTTGCATCCCGCAGCAGTTCTAGTGGCCACCAGAGTGGCCCCAGACGCTCTCCGCCACGTGTGGAGCCTCAAACGGGCGGGGGTCCCAGGGACCCCCCCATGGGAAACCGATCCCCAAGGATGGGGATGAGTTATGCTAGCGTTGCCGGAGGTCGTAGAGGCCCCCCGCGACGTTTTGAGCCTCGCACGGGCGGGGGTCCCACGGACCCCCCCATGGGAAATCGGTCCCCAACTAGGGGGTTCGATTTTGCGAGCGATGCGGGAGGTCGTAGAAGCCCCCCGCGACGTTTTGAGCCTCGCACGGGCGGGGGTCCCCGGGACCCCCCCTCTGAAAATCGGTCACCGTGCCCCCGCGACTATGGGGCGACGTACACGGTGGATGCTAGGCACCGATTCTCGCCGCCGCTCGCCGAATACCCGCGTTTGGAGCGGCGCCCGCCCCGTCTTCAAGGGGCCGGGAGATATAACCCGCCTGATACCGGGCGAATTGGACGTAGGCAGTATGTGGGAGACTGGGACCCACTGGATCGCTATGAGCGACCCCCTTACCATGGGGGGACGTCTGGGGACCCCACATACTAGCAATCAACGTGTTTACGGTCGATTGTAGCCACCCCTCCAGAGACCGTTTTGTTGCCCACGGCCTCTGTGCTTGTCAGGGGATTGAATGGCGACCTTGTGGAAGTTCGCGCCTTGTTGGATTCCGGTGCTCAGGGGTGTGTTGTGTCATCTTGGTTAGTTAGGCGGTTGGGTCTCAAGGTGCACCCCCACACGGAAGGCGTGAGAGGTGTTGGCGATGTGAAAGTCCCCGGGTTGTTAGGGCATGTTGACTTCACATTTACATCACGTAATAAGTCCACGCCAGGCATTAAGACCTCGGCGATTGTGTTGGACACAGTTGTTGGCCGTCAACCTTCAGTTGACTTGGGACCGAGTATGTTGTCTTTGGTGTCTGATTCCCCACTCGCCGATCCAAATTTCTTCCGCCCAGGCCCGATTGATGCTCTCCTTGGAGCCGATGTCCTGGGGCGAGTTTTGTTGACGGGGAAGCGAGTTTTGCAGCCAGATGGCTTGGTAGCTCTGCAGACGACACTCGGTACAGTTGTGATGGGCCCTGCTCGCCGCGTTTTGGATTCCCTTGATGAGGATCGCGGTCTTGTTTTTAATGTGTCTCTCTCCGAAGTGGTGCAGAAGTTTTGGGAGGTTGAGGAACCTCCACCAGCCCCGCGGGTTGACCCAGTAGCGGATGAATGCGAGTTGTATTACCAGAATAACACTGGTCGCCTCCGCTCTGGTCGTTTGATCACCCGTCTCCCCTTTCGTGCCGGCCGACCTCCTCTGGGCGAATCCCGACCGCTAGCGGAACGTAGGCTAGTGGCGATGGAGCGTCGCATGAGCAAGGATCCGGTCTTCCGCCAGAAGTATGTTGAATTCATGCGGGAGTATGAGGAGTTAGGGCACATGTCCGTGAGCGATTTGGATTGGCGCTCCGTTGAGCACTTCTTTTTGCCGCACCACGCCGTTTTGAAATCCGGAAAGATTCGGGTGGTCTTTGACGGTTCGGCTCCCACCTCTACTGGAGCGTCCTTGAACCAGTGTCTGCATGTAGGTCCCAAGCTGCACACGGAGATCTCAGACATTTTGACCAACTTCCGGCGGCACCAAATTGTATTTATGACTGACATCCGGATGATGTTCAGACAAACGGTCATCCATCCAGAGGATAGGAGGTACCAATTGATTTTGTGGAGAGAGAGTCCTAGGGACCCCTTGTTGATTTATGAATTGAATACGAATACGTACGGTTTGGCTTCGAGCCCGTTTGTTGCGATTCGTTCTTTGTTGGAGTTGGCCGAGAAGGAGCGCTTGAGATACCCTCGCACCTCCGCCATTTTGGCCAGTGACGTCTATGTGGATGACATTTGCACGGGCGCCTCATCTGTCTCAGAGGCGATTGTCCTGAGAGACGAACTCACCGCCCTTTTGAAGTCGGGAGGTTACGAGTTGAGGAAATGGATATCCAACTCGCCTGATGTACTGGTAGGTTTGCCCGAAGAGCACCAGCAGGACCCCCACCTATTCGAAAATGTTGATAACCCCCATGTGGTGACCGTCCTTGGCGTACAGTACAAACCGGTCTCTGACACGTTCACTTATTGTGTGGATTTACGACCACCGAAAGTCTGGACCAAGCGTTTAGTATTGTCTACTGTCGCACGTACCTTTGACCCCAATGGGTGGATTTGCCCCGTGCTGTTTATGGCCAAGTGTTTCTTGCAACGGTTATGGGCTTCGGGTGTGTCGTGGGATGAACCCCTCTCGGACGAGTTACTCCGAGATTGGTCGAGCTTCGTTTCATCCCTCCCCGAGATTAATGAAGTGCATTTGCCGAGGCTATTCCTCCCTTCTGAAAATTGTAAAGTTACTCTTCACGGCTTTTCCGATGCCTCCGAACGTGGATTTGCTGCGGCCGTGTACCTCCGCACCGTTACTGTTGACGGAGTTGTTGCTGTGCATCTGGTGATAGCGAAAAGCAAAGTCGCTCCCCTTCGGACTCGTCATACGATCCCGAGGTTGGAATTGTGTGGAGCTGCCCTCCTAATGCGTTTGTTGAACCACGTATGGCTCACATTAGGTCGATCTATTAAGATACAAGAGGTTTATGCTTGGACGGACAGTCAGGTCGTCCTTTGTTGGTTGAAGGCTCCGGCGCACACCTTGGACGTGTTTGTGGCCAATCGAGTGTCGCAGATTTGTAATTCCGACATCGAGTTGATTTGGAGACACGTGCCGGGAACCATGAATCCCGCGGATTGTGCGTCTCGGGGTTGTGTAGCCCCAACCCTAATTAACCACCCCCTCTGGTGGGGCCCACAGTGGTTGATGCGGCCTGAGTCGGAGTGGCCGCCCTCTCCAGCGTTGTCGAACGTAGCCGTTCCTGATATGCGGGCATGCGTCCTGGAGACTAACCCCGCCGGGGAAAAGGATTTGTTGTTGGATCGGTACAGCTCCTTACAGAAGCTGCTTGGTGTTACCGCTTGGATCAGACGTTTTGCGTACAATTGCAGAAACCCACGCGCGAGGCGTGATTCGTCGGTTCTCACTCCGGACGAGCGTAGGGACGCGCTCTTGTTTTGGGTCCGGAGAGTACAAGCTGATAGTTTTGAGTCCGAGATTGAAATTTTGCGTTTAGGCCGTCGCAAGTTGAAGGGCGCGGTATCGCGATTGAATCCCTTCCTGGACGAGAGTGGGCTTTTGCGAGTCGGCGGAAGACTTCGAAATGCGAACCTGCCGTATGGAGCTCGTCACCCCCTTTTGTTACCTAAAGCCGGACATTTGACTCAACTGATAATAACAGATCGCCATGTGAATGCACAACATGCTGGCTGTAATGCTTTGTTGGCCATTTTGCAGCGTGAATTTTGGATTTTGTCTGCTCGTCGAGCCATTCGCACTGTGGTTTTCCGTTGCCTGCCTTGTTATCGATTGAAGGCCGCGACCATGCAGCCCCAGATGGGTGATTTGCCTGCTGATCGCGTCACGGAATGTAGAGCTTTTGCCGGAGTCGCCACCGACTTCGCCGGTCCCTTTACTGTAAAGGCTTCGAGACTGCGTAATGCTAAAACCTATAAGGCGTACTTGTGCGTGTTTGTGTGTTTGTCCACCAAGGCTGTCCATTTGGAAATTGTCTCGGAATTGTCTACCGAAGCCTTTGTCGCCGCCTTGAGCAGATTTGTTTCCCGTAGAGGACTGCCGTCATTGATACGTTCCGATTGTGGTACTAATTATAAGGGAACGTGTAATTATCTTAAGGAAGTAGTTAAGTTTTTTGTTGATAATAAAATAGACATTGGAACCACCCTCTCCCGGCGTGGGATAATCTGGAAGTTTAGCCCTCCAGCTTGTCCGACCTGGGGAGGAATTTTTGAAGCTTGTGTAAAGGCTGCCAAGACACACTTGCGTCGCGTGATTGGAGAAACTATTCTCACGTTTGAGGAACTTGATACGGTATTTTGTAAAATTGAGGCCGTCCTCAACTCGCGACCCTTGTGCCCGTTGTCTTCGGACCCGAATGACCTGGAAGCGTTGACCCCAGGTCATGTCTTGATCGGACAGCCCCTTTTGGCGTTGCCTGAATATCCGATTCAGGATGTAGGATCCCATCGTTTGTCGCGATACCAACTTTTGAAACAGATGTCCCAAAACTTCTGGGCACGTTGGTCGATGGAGTATTTGCATATCCTACAACAGCGCGTGAAGTGGACAGATAAAACCACCCCACCCCAGACTGGCGACCTCGTGTTGATTAAGGATGCTAACCTGCCGCCCCTATGTTGGCGAAGGGGGCGCATTGTTAAACTCTACCCCGGAACTGACGGAGTTCCTCGTTTTGCTGAGGTTTTGGTTCGAGATTCGGTTTTGAAGAGAGCCGTTAGTGGGCTCTCCCGATTACCCGTAGATTGACGTACCGTTCTTAACGGTCCGGGGCGGGGGGATGTTCGGAAAAGATCGACGTTTCTGAACGCATCTATAATGTCACGTCAAATTGACATTTAGCTGTCACTTGAAGTTGACAGTGACACTTGATTGAAATTCTTCTTAGAAAAAAAATGTCGGAATAATTTTGCTGAATTTGTTAAAAATCGCTCGCGTTGTATATGCCTGGCATATCGAGTTTGAATTGAATCCTGAATTATCTATGTGATCCCGTTTTGTACGACCAAGGTTTTGACGCCATCCATCGGGCTGGTCGCGGAGTTTTTGAAAGAAAGATAACCTTTTCTACCACACGCGCTGTTGCAGGGGCAATATATATCTTGACAAAAGGCTCCTCCGTGTGTTATTGTGTATCTATTGTTGAAACGCCCAGTGTCTTGTGAACGCTGTTATTTGTGTTGTGAGTGAGGTGACTAATTGGTAAGGTCTGCAGAAGACGAAGAAAGGACCCCAGGGGCGCGCGCGCCCCCTTACACCACTTCTGCCTTGGAGACGGTCGACACACAGACCCGTATGTAACCTCACCTTACTTAAAATTCTCTCCGCTGTGTATCGCAGTCCAATTGTTCAGTTACATCCCGGCTGAAACCGAGTTTTTTGTCCGGAGTCTATACTAGTAATACCAGCTTCCACTGCGCTAGCCATTCCGCGGTCTAGGCAGGGGTGTACTGAACATTAGGTAAGCCGATTAATCGGCTTGTAGGTATGTACCCTTTCGTTTCGCCACTGCTAGGTAGGGTAAAAAACTCGGCACGGAGTATAGCCGTCATCGGCATGGCATAGCCGTCGAACCACAATATAAGTGGTCGTACCTAGCAATACAAGTGCCGTGCCGAGGCTTAGGTCATCACTTCACTATCACTAGGTAGGTAAGTAGGTACATAGTATAAAATAAAGTCGCTCTCCGACTCTGTCTGTCTTTCTCTAACCTTTCTTCTTTTAAACCACGCATCGGATTTCGATGCAGCTGTCACTGTTATTTAGAAAATGTATTCTCGAAGGTTTATAAATAAATACCTACATACAAAACATTCTAATTACGTATTTATATAATAGAGAAAAATTACATGTTTTTTGATGAAGCCGTCAAAAAACGATTTTCGAGCGCTTAGGTACATTGCGAACGCTGCTGACTAAGGTAAGGGTGGTGGTATTCCATTTATCAAAGATCTTTGTCCAATATGCATTGGATCCAAGAAATTGGACGCATATTGGACGACTTTGACGTCCAATTTCTTGGACAAAGATCTTTGATAAGTGGAATACCACCCTTAACCGTATGAGATACCTACATCAAAATAATTTACTACGGCATTGTATATCAAAAGGCCTAAAAAAAAGACCCGAAGTCGCCTTATTTCTATAGGTCGACTCATAGTAATTTTTATATTAAGTTATTTAAAAATATTACTTTTCACACTTATGCTCTGAAATGTTAATATTATATTTGAGAAAAGAATGCAGTACGTGGCACTTTTCCGAGGTAAACATTCTAAATTTAAAAATCACTGCAGTAATGAATTTCAGTACTTACTTACTGCACTGATTTTAGTGCAGTAAGTAAGTACTGAAATTCATTACTGCAGTGATTTTCAAATTTAGAATGTTTACCTCGGAAAAGGTACTACCCAAAGATATTATTACCAACTTTTTTTCTTTATTTTTTCTTTCGTTATTCCTGTGTATAAAAACAGAAAAAGCAAAGGCATATTTGCACCATACAGCCACATTATTATTATTATTATATAGGTAATTATTATATCATAATTAGGTTAACTTTTTTTAAATACGGTGCGCACAGAGTATATTACTTCGTATTGTAGGTACCACAAGCGCTATGTACCCTTAAGGTAGACTTCCGAGCATCGCGGCCGATCGCAGCCGCGCGCGATCGATCGCGTGCGACTGACGCGCGCGGCTGATGCGACAATAGTCAGTATATGAAAATGTATGGCGCCGCTTCCGGGGTCTGCGACAGACGCGTGCGGCCGACGACAGACGTCGGCCGCACGCGGCCGTAACTATAATAAAAACTTCTTTGTATTGTATATACTCACTTTTTTGTCATCTTCCTTATTTTAATCTCCAAGTTTTGGTTGTCGGTCACTGTTCTGGTCTGAAAATTCATGTGTCAACGCTGGATTGAGATGATTTTTATAAATTCTCCTTTTGGGCGTTTGTGCACTACACTGAATTTAACCGTCCGGCAGTGCGATTTTTTACGGTCCGATATGGCAGGCCATAGAATGTATATGTGCGCTTGTGCACTACATGGAATTTTACCGTCCGACATTTTACTTTTCCCCATTCCGGTCCGTTTTTTTTCCGTTCCGAGATAACAACAATGAAATACGTATGTGCGCTTGTGCATTACACTGAATTTTACCGTCCGGAAAAAAACGGCTGGTTGTATTTTAATCATAAATTATTTATAATACATAAGTAGTATGAATTTATTTATTTCGTGTAGTTTCGGCTTTGAAACATTGAAACTGTGATGTTGAACTGTAAACGTGATATTCATGAGGGGGGGTAATCACTGCGCTGCCCCGGCGAGTAAAAAGACGGACAAGTGCCCAAGCCAATCATCCGTGTTTTTCATGCCACGCCGCCGGCGCCGGTCCGTAAAAAAACGGACCGCCGCGGGACGGTAAAATTCAGTGTAGTGCACAAACACCTTTTCTGTAACACGCTAACTGCGGCACTGAATTAGATAATCTTTCCATTGGTGCGGTACGCGGCGTTTTAGACCTCATACTAAACCAGACATTGTGGCGGTACGAAGCGTTTTCGACCCCACCGAGATTCAAGAGACTGCAATTCCTTTTTTTAAGCGTGAAGTCAGAAACAATATGGATTTTAGTCTTGATAAGTGAGTATCTATACAATACAAAGAAGTTTTCATCGTCTGTCGTCGGCCGCACGCGTCTGTCGCATACCTCGGAAGCGGCGCCATACAATTTCATACACTGACTATTGTCGCATCAGCCGCGCGCGTCAGTCGCACGCGATAGATCGCGCGCGGCTGCGATCGGCCGCGATGCTCGGAAGTCTACCTTTAGCACGAACATCAATCGAAAAAACAAAATGAGATTTATCATAGACAAAATATCCTTTACGAGCATGGAAGTATTACCTAAATAATACTTCCATGTTTACGAGTAATTTTGTATGGGAAATATGTACAGCGCCATCTACCGCCCAGAAGCGGGTATTGAAGTTGCGCATTTTAGTAGCAAGTAGTAAGTATCAATAGGCTGTATGACCGTTCCACATGGTCTCACAAGCCAATATAAAATAAAACGGCAGGAATGATTTTCGGCGGTTCATTTGATATCAATACAGTTTATATTGTGTAATAAATTATCAAAATGAGTTCTGCCAATGAAACATATACAGACATTGTATGTACCTACTCCACCAAATTTGAGAGCAGAAGCAAAATTAATAACAGAAAACTTACTGCCAGCAAAATCAAAAGAAATATATATGAAAACCTACGATCTGATTTGGAAAAGTGAAAAAAAGGCGCATACGTTTTCGGAATCTGTGTTGTTGGTGTATTTTAATGATACATCATTAAAATAATATTATTATGGGCGATTTATACTTAAGTGTGCCCGGGAAAACAATAACATTTACACTTAATAATTGCCCGAACATGTGTCATATAATTTTAATAAATTTTATTTAGTTAAACAGTTTTTTATTTCCTCGCATTTCTTGCGAAAAGCACTAACAAGCCTTGTACGGTAAGCAAATTACCTTGCCTCGAATGATTAAAGCCCTCGCCTGCGGCTCGTGCTTCAAACCATCCTCGACAATGTAATTTCTTACTTACCTGTCCTCGGCTGTAATGTACTATTATTTGCAAAGCTAATTTCTCCTAATCAGTATTAATCCTTATCGAAATAAGTACCTATATAAGTTACCTTGGCCATTTAATGTAGGTAGATCAAAATTATCCTTTACCGTACCTACCTATTTCATTTAAATGAACACCTTAGAAGACTATCACAGATTCGAAGCACCCACAAATTGTTCAAACGAAGCCAGGCTGGGTCGCTAGTACCTAAGTAATAACAAGTAAGTATAAAAATTAATTTTAGTGTCATGCTGTAAGTACCTACTTTTGTTGTTAATGTCGCCTTACATAGGTAAGGAATAAAATAAACATTCAAATTTTACTTACGCTAATTACGCTACAATAATAATAACAACCAATTCAACATAAATCCATCACTGAGCAAATAGGTAAGCAAAAATAAGCGGACATAAATATTTATACCTGACTGTACAATCTGCGCGAAGCAACTTCAGAGCGGACTAGAAGTTTGGCGAGATTTGTACCTATGTATGTGTGTCTAATGTTTTGTTCTTTCTTCTATTACTATTAAATATATTAATATCTTTTCAGACTTAAATCTTAAAGAAGAGCATAACTTTCATGAAAGTTAATAAACATGAAGATAAACTTGCTATGCCCTCAGAGTCTTACTATATTCTGCGTCCAAGAGGTAAACAATTTCATAATATAAATATTTCAATTCTATTCTAAATTTAACCAATAGTATATTAAGTACCAATTTTTTTTGAAGAGTGCTTATTTTTCCACCTTACTAGTTGGTGTAATCTGCCCCTAATTGTCTATTTTTAAAACCTATCATAATTCCTTTAAAAGTTTAGTGAGTGTGATAGCGATTTATAGTATTGTGTAACTTTGTAAATCATTTTCATAGCGTGTATGTAGAAAACCATTGGACCTTGTTTTTTTGATAATTATTTTCAATAAAGATTTGGGTGAATATGGGAATTGGCCCTTTTCTCTTTGGAAAAGCAAGCATATACTTAGCAATAAAAAAGCGATATCTTAATAATCTTCTTACATTTTCAGACTTCACTTCAACACCTGATTCTAGTCTGTTGACATCTAATATTCCATCTGGATATAAAGAGAGCAATTCACGGGATCCTAGTAATCTATCGATCCTATACAGAGGCCTATAATTGATTCCAAACAAAAAGGTATAACCATATTTGTATTACCAAAATAAATAAGTTTTATTTCTATTTTATACATGACTAGCGGTTCCTCGCGGTTTCACCCGCGGGGTACCCCTTTCCGTGGGAATATCGGGATAAAATATAGCCTATGTCACTCGGGAAGAATGTAGCTTTCTAATGGTCAAAGAATTTTCTAAATCGGTCCAGTAGTTTCAGAGCCTATTCGATGCAAACAAACAAACAATCACAATTAAATAACTTTATTTATTTATTTATTTTATTTATTTACACTTTATTGTACACACAGATAATACAGATAGACAAACAAAATATACAAAGGAGACATACAATTGGCGGCCTTATCGCTAAAAGCGATTTCTTCCAGACAACCTAGGGATGGACAGGATAAGAAAACAAAGTATGATGGGATAGTTAAAGGTGTACAAAGTGTTAAGTAAAAAAACAATAAACTTACTGCTTACATCTAAATAAATTAATATATACCTACATATTTACACATTAATACGTCATCCATACTAATATTATAAATGTGAAAGTGTGTTTGTTTGTTTGTTTATTTGTTTGTTTGTTTGTTTGTTTGTCCGTCTTTCACGTCAAAACGGAGCAACGGATCGACGAGATTTTCGGTAAGGAGATAATTTGAGAGCTGGAGAGTAACATAGGCTATTTTTTATCCAGGAAAATTATAAAATAATAATGGTAATTTTGTATAGAAAACCGTTAAGCTGTCATACTTCACACAACTCTCATTTCTTAGCAGCTTCCAAAGAGAAGGTATGCCAAAGAGTATGTAATCACTGACATTTTTGCCGCTTAGGATTTCTTTTTTTTAATAAGTGACATTGTGTCAGGCAGTTGATACGAAGTTCGTGTCCAATAAAATTTATATGGCAAAACAACGTTTGCCGGGTCAGCTAGTACTTAATAACTTATAAACATTATACATATTTACATATAAATACATACTCAACAACCAATAAAATAAGCAATAAACTTACATGAACCTACATAATAAGAATAACCTATAATATACCTAGATAAGATAGTTTGTTACTGGCTTAGTTCAGCAACATAAGGAGAGATAATGCTCTTTGACCTCTTTTTTGAATAAGCGGATAGTCTGTGCGGCCCTAATTGACACCGGTAATGCATTCCAGAGGTAGGCAGCTTGCACCGAAAAAGATTTTTCGAAGAACCTGGTTGAATGCATAGGTGTTTCCAGTCGCAAGTTTTCTGATGATCTCAAGAAACGAGAATGGGAATCTTTGACGAATTTGAAGCGATCTTTAAGATAAGAAGGAGTAAAGGGGTTAAACAGAATATTGTACAATAGGGACAAAATATGCGCATTCCGGCGAAGGCGAATTGGCAACCACCTGAGCTTCTTACGAAATTCAGAAATATGATCGTATTTGCGAAGCCCAAATACAAATCTTATGCAAAAGTTTTGAAGGCGCTCAAGCTTATTTAGTTGCTCTTCTGTAATATCAAGATAGCTGACGTCGGCGTAGTCTAGAATTGGAAGAAGTAAAGTTTGTGCTAGCGCAACCTTAGTGGGAGTTGGTAAAAAGTTACGGAGCCTCCGCAGAGAGCCAGCAGATGCAAAAAGTTTTCGGCTTACCTCCTGAAGCTGCACGCCCCAACTTAAATTGCTATCGAAGTGCACGCCTAAATTTTTAACCTGGTCACGGGGTGGGAGATCAGTCCCAACTAACACATTAGCAGTTTAACGGAATAATATATTTCGAATTACAGCCTAAAGTTAAATTAGGGTTTTATAATGGTTTCCGCGACGTGTTCTAGCTGGTCTATAGAATTTATTAGTCTTATAAAGGCCTTAAGCTGTATTGCAGTCTTTACATAAATTATTTTAGGCTACGAACTCTATTAAAGTTTTCATAAAATAAAATATACAGATTGAAGCTGTATTTTTACAGCAAATACACTTTTTTAAGTATAATAGTTTTATAGTGTATTAAAATAAGGCATAAGATATAAAACAGAATCCATAAAATACGTTTCAAAACTCTAAGCTTGATAATAGATTGTCAACAAATAATAGCTGTTTATTGGAATATTTCAAAACCTTAATAAATACAGTCTTATAAGACCCTAGAGCAAAACTATAAATGAGCTTTTTCCTATATAAGTATGACAATGAAGAGCGTTATTCATATAAAGGCTGTATACACGGTCAATTGTAAATCATGTAAATACAAACATCTGGTCAAGAGTGGGCGTTAAATGTAGAGGGTTCCGTATAAGTACTTGAATCAGTCAATATTCAAACCTTTCCTTTTTCTTTCAAAATTTGCATCTATTTCGATAAATAAATTGAGTTTATTCTAAAACATCTCATTTTATACCAATAAAACAAGTCATAGTATTTAATTTTACAAACCAACTTTATTTCTAACCACTTAAATACTTCCAAAAAATATAATTAGGTTCTTCTTGCACTTCCACTGCATCATTTTGTCCATGATGTTGATTTGTTGCCTAAAATAAAGCAATAATTAAGTAAATCACTACATAGTATAAAACAAAGTCGCTTTCTCTTTCCCTATGTCCCTTTGTATGCTTAAATCTTTGAAACTACGCAACGGATTTTGATGCGTTTTTTTTTAATAGATAGAGTGATTCAAGAGGAAGGTTTATATGTACTTTTTATCCCGATATTCCCACGGGAACGGGAACCACGCGGGTGAAACCGCGGGCGGCCGCTAGTTACTTATAAACAACATTTTAGAAGAGAGCTTTTAAGGTTAACCATAAGTATTTTATGTAATAATGGTGGATATACCAATTTAAGGCCTACATTCAATATTCTAGTACCTAATATTAGTTTTAAACCACTAGCGTTATTCCCAAGCAATTACATAGCAAGTACATAATATGTACTTGTGATATATCACAATGCAAAAGACGTTAGTACTAGGTATTATATATTCTGTGGCAAAAGGCCGCAATTTTGAACATTTGCCGGATCGTTAGGCATTTTCTATGATTCTGGCGTCGCAATATGATTACATTTGTATGTGATCCTAGGTAGGTAGGTATAGATAGAATTTTACAATTATACTTGAATTGACACGGGCGCGGCCGGGCGTCATTCCGCGAGTATACTTTTCTCGCCTAGCGTTCGCGGGTAAGGGGAAGGGTTACGGGTTAGCTCATCAATCAATTAATACACCAAGTACTTCTTCCGCTGCAACTACATAAAACGTGTATTATGTATCTTTCTATGCCTAAATAAAAACAACTTAAAATTGTTTTTTTTCTCCTTTTTTTCACGGGGCGTCCCGATGAGTCCCTAGCAAAATATGGCAGCCCCCTTGGCATACCTAGACCTTACTAGCGTTTTTCTATTTATATATTTAGCCCTAAAACACTGCACTATCAAGCTTATAATGTATTCTTGGAAGATTTTCATACAGCCAAAACCTTACTGAAATCTTTCTTCCAGCCATACACCAAACATTACCCTACTTAGAGATTTTTTTAAGATTTCCACAAGCTTGTGGCTTTAAAAGACCTGTTTCCAAGTATTAAAGCGGTCTAATAATTTGACGCCATTAATTTAGTAATTATGGATTCACAAATCCTATTATTACAAAAACTGAGTACTAGAATTGCTCTGAAAACGACTAAAAACTATTCCACCGGTTGTTGTATGTAACTGATACCTATAAATAACCCAAATATTGAGTAAATAATCGCAAACATAATATAACCTTCAATTATTTTATTATTTTTTTATTACTATTTTTCACGAAATTAAGTTCTTTCACGAGCGCTTGAAAATTTTAACTAAAATACATATATACTTTCACAGTAAACTGATCCTCGCATGCGTCTCACGTCTTCATAAACATAAAAACACAATAAATTACTCACCAATATTTATAAGTAATAACATTTGCACTCTTTGTTATTTTGTTAGACATATTCATTTGTCAATACAAGTATAGCTTTTTTTAAAACCTTTATAATCCTTTGTTGGTTCAAATAAATTAATATAAGTTAGATATCAAACTAAAACTTGTTTAAAAGATGTAATATGGCACAAATTTGGAATAAAAGCTAAGTGATAAGCTATTAACCAGCCTTAGTCCAGCTAATAATCAGCTCTCATAAAGACTTTACCCAGCCTTTCTAAGGAATAAAGCTGTTTAATATGGTCCTCTTTTGCACTTAAAAGAGCTGTAGAAGCGCTTAACCAGTACTTTAAACAAGATTTGAAACCAGCTTAAAGATTCGGAAAATCTATTTACCAGCTCATTTACAGCTACTTTGTGTTAGTTGGGGTGCCATCGAAGGTGATGGCTGAGTAAAATCAATTTTGGATCTTTGCCGGGTGCTTCCAATCATAATAACTTGGCTCTTAGCAGGATTGACCGTTAACCCGTGCGCTCTGCTCCATTCGCTGATTTGAACCAGGCCCCTATTGATGTTATCTATGGCTAAAGAAATATTGTCCGCAGAGGCTTGAGAATAAATTTGTAAATCGTCTGCATAAAGGTGGTAGGTTGAAATTAATTGACGGGAAATAGGATTAATAAATATACCGAAAAGAAGAGGAGATAAAACGCCACCCTGTGGTACGCCAGCGGTGGTGTTACGCCACGAAGAGAAGGAATTCTCTATACGGATCCGTTGCCGACGACCTAACAGGTAACTACGAAACCATTCAACCACTGTTGGAGATATGTTAATAGAGCTAAGTGTCTCAAGAAGGACATCAAAATCTACCGTATTGAAAGCATTGCTGAAATCGAGCAGGGATAGGACTGTAAGATTCCCAGCTTCCATACCAGATCTGATGTCATCCGTGATATTGACTAGTGCAGTGGTAGTACTATGGCCAGGTCGGAAACCGGATTGATTGGAATTCATGATATTGTTCTTGCACAGGAAAGTGTTCAGTTGATTATGGACAAGACGCTCTAGGACTTTAGATAGGAATGGAAGGATGGATATGGGGCGATAATCAGAATAGGACGAGGGATTGGCTTTTTTAGGGAGTGGCGTAATCTGGGCATCTTTCCATAACGATGGAAAGACACCATTGGACAGAGAATAATTTAGGATATAGGTGATGATAGGAAGGATTTCGTCAAGGATGAGGACTATCATTTTCCTGCTAATACAGTCGCTACCAACTGCATTGGAGGTGACGGCCAGTATGCTCTTCTTAACATCACAATCAGTGAGTTGAGTAAAAAAGAAAAGATCGTGATTTGGGCGGGAAATTGATGAAAGAGTTCGCAGGGTGTTAGCTTTCGTGATCCCATCAAAGTGTGACGAAGAAGTAAAGTGCTGATTTAAGACATTAATATCAAAGTCTTTTGAAATAACGGCTGGCCGCTGTTTCCCGATCCCCATCGAGTTAAGAAATTTCCAGACCTTTGCTGGATCTCCATTTTCGACAGAACTGTGAAAGAAGTGGCGTTGTGCTTTCCTACACACTTTATTGCAGCGATTGCGAATGGCAACATATTTCTCCCAATTTGAATCAGTTGGACGGTGTTTATACCTTGTTTTGGCGACAGCCTTAAGATGACTCAATGACTTAATTTCATCCGATAACCAAGGAGAAGGTTGATGTTTTAATTTAACGGCGCGAACTGGGGCATGCCGGTCGTACAACTCATTAAGCTTTGAGACAAAGAACTGTAGTTTGCCGTCAAGTTTGTCCATATTCAAAACCGGACTCCAGTCTATACCTTTCGCGTCACTGCGAAGCCTATCGGTGTCAATGCCACCAAAATTACGCTGCATCAGTACTTGAGGTTTATCCTTGGGGGGACGCAATTTGTAAGAAATAAAAATTAGGTCATGGTAAGAAAAGGCATCGGCCGGAAATTGGCCATGCTTTGCAACACGGTCGAGGGAAGAAACAAAAACTAGATCAAGAAGCGAAGGGGTACAGTTAGGAAAGTGATGGGTGGCATTTAAGGGCACGATAGATAGGTTAATAGATTGTAGCAGAGAGAGAAGAGATGATACTTTACATACCTACTTTGTCATGTTAAACAGACTCATTCTTAGTTATGTATTTATTACCTTATCTCCTTACTTTATTTAGGAATTCTGTTACTCTCCTATGCATCTAGTAAAATAATAATATAGTAGGTACACACGGTGGCACATCAGACTATACATGTTGACCTTGCTTAACCTGATGTTTGATGAAATTTATAATTCTTATCTTTATCTTTTACAGAATTGTCTCCTAAAAGGATGCTTTTTAAAAATCTCTGCTGGTCTACTGGGAAGTTCTTCGACTGTACCTTTTCCGTTGTAGTATGATTGCGCCATAACAAAACTGACTATTTTCCTGCCTACCATATTTCATTTTTTCAAAATCTGAATGCAGTTCAAAATTTCTCAAAAATTTATAGATTGTTTCAAGAATATTTTCACGAAGCTGCAGCAACGGTTAAGGTATCTTAACCCTTCATCATCATCAGCTTTCCCTAAGGATGGAAAAGGAGAATGTGCCATGTATGACGCACACAACGTGGGCCCAATGCGCAATGCGGATTGGTGGGTTTTGACGACTGCAAATGCAACCGGGGCGAACGGCTCGACGTGGCTTAAGAGCCATTTCGCAATTAGAGCCATTTGGCAATTGTCTCATTTTCATAGATTGTGGAAAACACATTGTGTTTTTTAGAAAAGTGTTTCATTATGTCACTACAACGCAATGTAACGGATATTTTGTATAAGTTATTTTATTCATACAATAAATTGAGTATTGGTTAGAATTAGGAAGAAAATTTTCGAAAACTTTAAGCTCGTAGATCTAGTATTATTGCAGTATTGACAATGTTGAAATATGTTTAATAATGTAATGTATTGCGTTGTAGGGATATAATGAAACGCTTTTCTGAAAAACACAATGTGTTTTCCACAATCTTTAAAAATGTTTATTGTGCGAGCGAGACAATTGCAAAGTGCGAAATGGCTCTTAACCTTGCGTGACGAAGGAGCTCGGGAAGGAGAAATGTTTGGTCACCCATGCGGTGTCCCACCATTGCGGAAGTTGCTTAACATCAACAATCGCCGGCCGGCCGAGCGCGCGAACTACTGCGATTGCCCGCCCTTCATGCCACTTCTTTAGTTGACACCCTATTTTTAAATATAAAACATGTTTTTGGCTAAGTATGTCCATTTATTATTTCTTTCTGTTTCTTCTACAAGCTTTGTCACTTAAGGGTTGTCTGGAAGAAATCGCGATAAGACCGCCCCTTTTGTGCAACTGTTTTGTTAATGTTTACATTTATGTATGTTCTGTCTGTCTGTATGTGTGCAATTAATAAAGTGCTAATTTAATAAATAAATTTATTTTTTCCATGACCTAAACTTAATTTGGCCGGACTATACGTTAGTAATATTATAGTATTCTTTGCTATGACTATGCGTTACCTCACTGCGTTAGTTTAAAGTTCTTTTATTTTGTATTGTCTAAAACGCAATGTTAGCGAGTCATGGTCCGACCAATTTTTGAAAAAAATAATCTTAATGTAATGGAAAGCAAGTTCTTTCTATCGATAATATGGCACAACACTAGTGTCGATATGGACGTTCCCTTCCAGTGTTTTTCCAACACTAGTGCCTACTCGCGCTGCCATGCATGCCACCAGAGATGGGCAAATGCCCGGTTAAAACCCGGCATTTTGAAAATGCCCAGGTTAAAACCCATTTATGCCCATTTCTGCCCGAAAAGTTGGGCGGAAACTGTATAATAAATCAGTAATAACAGTTAACCAATATTATGAAATTTTACATGATTTACAAACTCATTACTTAAATAATGCTAAGTAATATTAGAGTACGTACATATTTGTTAATTTTTAACCCCCGACGCAGCGCAAAGAGGGGTGTTATAAGTTTGAGGCATTGTCTGTCTCTCTGTACTGTACGTATATTCGTAGTGCCTAAACGGATCAGGCGATTTTATTGCGGTTTTTTTTAATTGAAAGCTATATTAATCGAGATGGTTATTAGCCACGTTTGAAGAAAATCCATATGGCCATTTATGGAGATGGTCAACTGCCTGCCGAAACGGAAAAAGATACAGACATGGTGCTTTGACTTAAATAATGTACACCCTAGGCAAATTTTGGTGCAATAAAAAAAAACAAAATGGCGGCCAAAAAAAATGGCCGCCAGAATTTAAGTTGTTCGATTTGGCTGAAATTAGCGATTTCAATGTGGTTTTATTGGTTTTATTTTTATTTTATGTGTAATTTAAAAAGGATGATATATAAATAAAATTAAATAAATAAAAACCCCCGACACAAAAAAACACAAAAGAAAGTCAGAAAATATTTTTTCTCTCGGTCGGGGCACAAAATGAGAGAGAGATTATATACAACTAGCAGTTGTGCGCGGCTTCACCTCCGTGGTCAAAGAGAATTAATAATATCAATGCCTTAAAAAATACATGGCACATGTCTGGTGCAAGGATATAAAAGTAACAATTCAAAAATTTAAAAAAAAAAAGTGGAACCCTCGCTAACGCTTGCCGTATACAAAGTGTACGTAGGTATACTGACATTATGTTTGGATTTTATATTTAGGTAAGTACAATAATTATTGAGTTCAAATCATGTTCAAACCACTGTGGGGAATTGCGAAACGGTTAAAGGAAGACTGATGTTGTCTTCCGGGATAGGTGTTGTTAGCCCGGGGACAACTGTCCGCTGGTTTTTATGTCGGAGTTCGTATATAAGCGAACTTGGTGAATGAACTTCGTAAGCGCGATGTAGGTTCTTCACTTTGAAGCTCCGTGTCATGTTGATTATGTGCGCGTCGTCTAGATGTCGCCACAACACATAATTATGTATGAATTGATGCAAATCCGCATTTTAAGTAAGTAGTGTATCATAGTGAAAGGGGGTCTTTCCGAGTTAAAAAGAAACCAGGATCATTCTCCACCTTTCTACCACCTCAAAAAGTAGCGCAAAAATCCGCAGCACCGTTTCCATAGTACAAGACCAGTCATTACTGGCAAGACACACTGGTCAAAGACTTTCGTCTTGAGACATTGAGGTATTTCGGACGCAACTATATGCCGGAGCTTCCCAAACGCTGCCCATCCAAGCTGGATTTGACGAGAGATCTCTTTCTCAAAGTTGGACTTACCTTACTGGACCGTCTGTCCCAGGTAAACATAGTGGTCAAAAACTTCGAGTGTAATGTTTCCAACATTAACTGGAGCAGGTGCAGGATAAGGGGTATTAGCTAATCCAAATGTAACCAGAACCATCGGCTTGATTTCCAAAGTACAATATATTTTTCAACAGCCATCCTGTGATAGAATAGACCATTGCGAAAGTTACATAACCTCAGCGATCGCACACCAAGCACGCTACCCTATTGCTCTTTTTACCGAATTACGTGAAAGTCAGATCAGTGGTTTACGCATGAGAAGGTAACAATACCTAGACAAAAAGACACATTCTCCTAACTCTTGAACTACCAAAATGCAAAAACTCAAGTCAATACTTTGCCGCTAGGTACGTTTGTGAGTGTGTTTTAATGTAGAATAGATCCTATGCCAGCTCAATCGTGCAAAGAAAAAGTTCTTAATAATAATACCCATGCTACATTGAACAAAGTAAACTGAAAAAAAAAATATCCTACGGGAACCGTACTGCAGACCAGTATCCTACATATCAATTTCCATACTTCTTAGCCCAGAAATGAGGAAGTTTCCATATAAATTTTAACCTCCTTATCAATAGGCGGCCTTATTGCTATATAGCAATCTCTTCCAAAAAATAAATCAAAAGGACAGAAGGGGAAAGGGTGCATAAAAAGAATAGAATAAGTATACACTAACAAATATTGAAAGAGAGAAAGAAGATAATATTATAGAAGTTAAGGAGTAAGAGAGAGAAAATGACTTCTAACTTGATCTCTAAAGGATTTAGAGTCTGAGCCTATCTGATACCTACTGGAAGCGCGTTCCACAAACGGACAGCATGGACAGAGAAAGAGTAGGAAAAAAAGTCGGAAGAATGACGTGGAATTTCAAGGGTGAGGTTAGAGGAAGAACGCAAAGTACAGGACGTAGATGAAGAGTGAAAGGAGAAGCAGTCTTTAAGATAAGGAGGGGAAGTAGGCATGAAAAGGATAGAATAGAGAAGTTTAAGTGTGTTTAAGTCCCTGCGCCGGCGAATTGGGAGCCATTGGAGTTTGTTACGGAAATGAGACACATGGTCGTATTTGCGAAGGTTAAATATAAATCTATTGGCAACGTTCTGCAGACGCTCTAACTTATCAAGTAACTCTTCCGACAGGTCAGTAAAACAGACATCAGCGTAGCAAGGATAGACAGCAGGAGCGATTGTGACAGAGTGATTTTGGTACTGGTCGGCAAAAAGTTACAAAGTCGGTTAAGTGAGCCATATGCTGCAAATATCTTTTTCCTGGTTACCTCAACATGAGGACTTCTTAGCCCAGAAGTGAGGAAGTTTCCATATAAAGGGCGGTCTCAAAAGTACGTATAGGATTTGAATTTCGCACTATTTCCGAAATATTCAAGATGGCGGGTTGAAATTTGACATACGTCATCTTGACACATGTAAAATTAATCGTGGAGCGTTTCACAATAAAACAGCGCATAGAAGTTATAGAAATATTTCACGAAAAATCAATTACAAACACTCGTCGAAAGGTCGAAAAATCTCGTAATTTCAAGAAGAGGTGATGTCAAATGGCCACCGAGATCTTGCCATCTGATGTCACTGGATGTCTTTCTTTAGGGCTACGTCAAAGATTAAGTCTACACCAACGATCCCCAAAACATAGACAATAAAGACAAAATATTCGCTGAGTTATTGGTGAAATAAGTAGCGAAATGTGTGAAATTAGCAGCGAAATGTGTGAAAGTGTCATGAAAAACTTGCACACAGCAAAAATGCCCGTGGCGGCCATTTAGCAGATATTTTTTTCATATAAAATTGTACAAGTCCCTTCAAAATAAAATAAAACTACGAAGAAATTCCAATCCATTCGCGTTTTATTGAGACAAATCATCCTATACCTACTTTTGGGACACCCGTTAAATTTTAACCCCCTTTCTACCCCATTAGGGGGAAGTATTTTAACTTTGCCTACGCAGATCATCTTTAATCCTGACCAGTATCCTATATACCAATATTAATATTTCTAATTCTAAAAATGAGGAAATTCCTTATAAACTTGAAACCCTCCCTTTGTACACCATTATGGGGTAGTTTTTTAAGTTCGCCTACGCAGATTATTAATTTTAATTCGGTGATGAGTGTCAATTTCGATTTTATATAGATAGATAGATTATGTTAATCATAAATAACATGAAATATTATACTTATAAGTGCATACTCCATTTTATTATTTTAATACTACCCTGTTAAAATAACAAAAATGTACAATTTTCTGGTATTTTAACAGACTAATATTATTTGTCTTTTGGTAATATTCATGTACATTATAACCAAAATAATTAAAATACTTAGACAGGTAAAAATACTTTAAAACATTGTTTACGCCCACAAAATGCGTTTTGGGTTTTAACCGAGTTAAAACCCGGGCAGGCTGAATGGGTAAAAACACAGTGCCCATCTCTGCATGCCACAGATTAACAGGCGACACTAGCGCTTCGCGGCAAGCTAATGAAACTAGTTTTTACCTTTGTCGTATCTGTAGCTTGCTACATCTATAGTGATCTGTGCAAAACGTCCAGTTCGCAGATTGTCCATTTCGCATAATATCCAGGTGGCCTACCACAAGCTCTTATAGCAGTTATTTTTAAGTTGAGAGAGTGAGACGCCACTATACGGCGTGTAGAGCAGCGTCTCACTCTCTCAACTTAAAAATAACTGCTATAAGAGTTTGTGGTAGGCCACCAGTTCGCATAATGCCCAATTCGCACAATGTCCAGTTCGCAAAACGTCCAGTTCGCAAAACGTCCAGTTCGCGAAAATGTCCAATATTCATCATAACGTCACACCATCAATCAGTACGTTTATTGATGAGTTTAGCGTAGGGTTTTAATGACTAGTCAGGTTATTCCTTAAAAATCCGTTTTTATTTTTGTAATTTATTTTTATTTAAGTAACATAAATCATAAAATAATAAAATCAACATAAAAAAATCCTTCGGTGATTGTAATTTTTAAAAGATCAAATATTGAAAAACTAGCGGCCGCCCGCGGTTTCACCCGCGTGGTTCCCGTTCCCGTGGGAATATCGGGATAAAAAGTACATATAAACCTTCCTCTTGAATCACTCTATCTATTAAAAAAAACGCATCAAAATCCGTTGCGTAGTTTCAAAGATTTAAGCATACAAAGGGACATAGGGACAGAGAAAGCGACTTTGTTTTATACTATGTAGTGATGATAGTGATATACATTAATTATATATTTCTCATTATTTGATCTGTTAAAAATTATTGATTGATGGTGTGACGTTATGATGAATATTGGACATTTTCGCGAACTGGACGTTTTGCGAACTGGACATTGTGCGAATTGGGCATTATGCGAACTGGACATTATGCGAAATGGACAATCTGCGAACTGGACATTTTGCGAACGCTGGACATTTTGCGAATTGGACATTATGCGCCTAAACGGTCCGGCCATTGAGCGTTTACGCGCGGACTTCGAAATATAAATTTTAGATTTGCATTAAATAAATAATTTATGCATATTTCAACTTTTTCGCTTGTGATATCTTCATGCAATCCTTAAATCTTTCAGATAGACTACATTAATGAAATAATGCAAGTTCCCTATTGTGTAGTCCTAATAGTTTTAGAATAAAGTCGCTGTGACGGACGGACGGACGGACGGACAGACAGACAGACAGGCAGACAGACTTGAAGAATCTATAAGGGTTCCGTTTTTTGCCATTCGGCTACGGAATCCTTAAAAGTGGGTTCACGGGGGTAGTGCCCCCGCCAAGTTGATCATATTCTATCAAAAGTATTTATTTAGCTAGACTAGGTAGGTATTGCAGTGTCGAATAAAGATCTAGGTAAAGAAGTGAAGTGAGGGTATCAGGGTATTGTGCATACACTTAAAATTAGTAGTATGTTTAGACTTACTTACCTACCTACTTACCATTTGCTTCAGTATTTTAGGAATTTTAAAAGTGCTTTTACAATAACTAGCTTTTACCCGCGGCTTCGCTTGCGTGAAATTAAGTTAGGTAAGTATCTATGCCAAATTTCATCAAAATTGGTTCAGTCTGAATTTTGCCAGCGTCTGAGTAAATCACATTCACGATCGCTCTTAAATTGTAGGTACACAATCTTTACAAATTCCTTATTCCTAGTAGGTACCATTCTATTCCTCCACTCCATGATGGCCGTGTAGATGCTTGCCTAGAATAGCACTAGGGGAAGGTCGCCTAAGAGTACGCACTTAATATATTTGACTCTGTAACTTTGCAGTTCTATACTTACTGAATACGTACTTACCTTTTGACTGAAAATTTTGCTGTCACTTATCTATAGGTTTTTAAAAAAGGGAGATTGTGTAGGTAGGTACTCATTGTACAAGATGGGGTAGGTACGCACGATAAGACGAAAATCATGTCCAGTGCCCATGTTGCACCCGCTCCAGTTAATGTTGGGAACATAACACTCGAAGTTGTTTTCAACTAAGTACCTACTTATTAGGTAAGTCCAACTTCGAGAAAGATCTCTCGTCGAATCCAGCTCCGCTGCGCAACGTTCGGGAAGCTACGGCATAATATATTCGCGTCCAAAATTCCTCAAAGTCTCTAAGTCAAGAGACTAAGGTCTTTGACCAATGTGTGTTGCCAGTTAGGCGGTTCCCACGTTCCCACACTGCACCGCACACCGCTCCGGTTTGTGGTAGTGCGCTTCTTAACTATGGCTGCAGAATCTTGATGTGAATACAAAACCCGCAGCAGTGTATGACAAATCACGTCGCATCTCCGTCCGGTAGTGCCATAGTAACTATTTAGTAGGTACCTAATCTGTGGTAGTGCGGGAACCGGAGGCAGTGTGATGGAATGGAAGCCTTAATGACTTTATGGAAGCGAGACGTGCAATGGTCTTTTACTATGGGTCTCAAAAGAAGGCTCAAGGTCACCCAGCGAGCAATGGAGAGAGCGATGCTTGGTATTTCCCTGCTTGATCTTGATCGAATCAGAAATGATGAGATCCACAGGAGAACTAAAACGGTCAATTTTGCCGCGCACGATACAATACAATACAACAAAAGGGTCTGCCATACTACGCCAGCCACAAACCGCTCGGCAAAAACCCGGCGGCACGGTGTGTAGGAGCCTTTAAGGATAGTAGGTAGGTAGGTAGTAGTAGTATTTTTGTGATCACGTCCGCTCGCAAGTTATCTTTCAGGCCGAGGCCGCACTGGTGCAGCGACAGCGAATGGGAACATTTCACATACTTATACCTACTTATGGGATATATGAGTTTGGTTTCACGAAATCTCCGCGTCTCGTGTCGCGCGTGTCAGTCGCGACTACCTAAGAATGAGAAGGGTCGGCGACACGATTAAATGACCATTCAAAGAAGTAACTCAACCAGGTAGTACCTAAAGAGTGAATTTCATTAAAAACACTTTTATTATTTATTGGTTTATTCAAACACAAAATTGAAAGACTGACATTAAATCGGACCCAAAATGCATTCGGAAACCTACTTGATTACTTAGATTCCCAAACCATCACGAAATTAGTTCAGATAACATTAAACAAAAACATAAAAATGTTACTAACAGCGATTCACCTTTTTCCTAGAATCTACTCAGTAATACTCAGATTCCATAGCGCACATTTAAAACATCCGACACTGGTTTCCATCACAGAGATTTCATTACCTACTTGAATATTACTTAAAAACATAGAAATATTCTATTCATCATCTAGCAATGTAAATGGATGCATTACTGCCTAAAATTAATAAGAGCCCAACGCTGCCTTGTGCTTACAAAATATACCTTCACAGAGAAGAGCTGTGCTGTTATACCTCGCTTGCATACATCACCTCGCGCTGTCCATACAGTCCTCTGCACAATCTGCTATGAGGTCATATTTCAAAGGCACAAGTAACAGACCTGTGGACACTTATGGTAACAGTCCACTTGAGATAGTACTTACCTATCTACAAGTGCCGCGGTTTATATCCATCATCCCCAAAGATGTTTTGATCTTGTGACTATCTATAGTTAAGTTTAAAGACAACATATCCTAAGCATGTCTGCAATTTAAACTAGTAAACTAAGTTATATATTAATTTGTAAGTTAGTAACTTTATCAAAATACAAAATGTACTTAACAATTTCACACAGAAATAAAATATCTTAAATAATTATTTTAACTAAGTACCATAATATATTGTTGAAAGGATTAATTTATCATTGATGATTTAAGGACTTTAAACTTGAATAGTATTACTTGCAAGAAGCAATACTATGATATTGTTATACTAATTGCATTCTACTGCAACTTTTATTTCTGTTCCTTCATTTCCTTTAAGCTCATACACTGAATTGTATAATTGAGCTGCACAGAAAGATGTTCATTATTATTGGAAACTTAAGTACTTGATACTAATGCTGTATTATTGACATACAAGACAGCGGTATGATCGAAAGAAAACAATAAAATAGCTTAATATTCATCTTATTATATTGTACAGATAAACAGAACATAATTGTCACATTTAAAAATTAACGTTTGTTTTATCTCTTAATAGTAGCATTCTGTATCTAAAGTGAACTGTTACCAAGTTTAATGTTATCACGCTTTTAGTCCTGCATCTCTTCTGGCAGCTCGTGGGGGTTGAGGATGCCCGGCACGGACAACTGTACCCGCCGCTTCAGCTCCTGGGCTTGGCGCAGTGCCATCAATCGTTCTTCCAGATACAGGTCGCTGTCATCTTCACCTGTGTACTCCTGAAAACGATGTTGAATTTGTAAATAGATCGGCCGGCACTAACAAATGGGTGTTTGAGGGTTGCGAAATCACATACAGAATTTACAACAAGAATGCTGAATGATAAATAGTGCTGGTAAATCAATGCTTAAATTTGACAATTTGATATTTTTAATAGGGTGCTTTGGGTATTTCCGTTAACGGGGTAAATCTACTTTGCTTTGAGAAATCTACTAAAGGATTTTCCCTCAGAACACACATCAGCAGATGCCTTGTTCATCAGTCTTCTACATGTGACCAGAGCAATGGGTTTCTTTAGTAAAGCTAGCTTGTAATAAACATAAATGTTTGGTGCCTTGCATTGTTACCGAACAAGTATCCATACTGCATACATTTTTTCAGTAGAATGGGTAGCTGCCCATAGTCATTGACTGTCATAGCATGAACTTGCCTACCCCTAAGCCATGGGCTGGCCGCTTTCCCCCCTGGGCCAAGGGTAGAATATAGAGTTACTGTTATGCCGTTCTCAATACCAGGAACATAATGCCGGGATCCCAGGAACATAAATAATTCCCGGGTATTTATAATTTGTTCCCGATTCCCGAGAATTGAAACAAACCCGGGAATCCCGAAACACCAGCCAAGGGCTGACGATGCCCTTGTGTTTGGGCGTAAAAAGGTACACAGACAGATAGGAATTAATATTGGTATGGAATAGTATGGATGTACTTACTCTTATCTGAACTAAGAAATCTCTTAGGTGATCTTTGAAAGCAGGAATATCGTGGTTCAGATTGAATAAGCCTTGAACAGTTATCTTAATCTGATTGTCCGTTAAATGGGGGAATGCTATTTTCAGGAGGTTTGCCACATAATCCTAAAATTATAAAAAATATAGTAAATCACGTCAAAACATGTAAACAGCATATATAAATATACACAAATTATTATTCAACAATACCTGTATGTATACAACATTGTCAGGTGTTGGTCCAAGAGGAACAGTAACTCGGCCAGACTCTACTAACGAAAATATGTATGCCAAAATGGTAGCATGCATAGTGAGGCCGGCTCCATGGGAGGTGTCAGTTACAACACTGAATACATGTTCCAATATGTCGCATAAATATGTTTGGTAGAAACTTTGTGCTGCTTGTGGATGAAGTTCCATATTTTGGAGCAAGCCATACAATATCTGAAGACCTGTGTCAGCCACATTTCGCATTGTATGCTTAAACGCCCATATTATTGAGTCCAACACCAACTTAAATTGTGCTGGTGGTATACTGAGGAATGCCTTAAAGCAATTTGTATTTACAGCTTGCAACAGTAGGAAGAATTCTGTTCTGTGTTCTGGATATTCTTCAAAATCTTTGTTGATCATCTCTAGAGTGCATTCAAAAACAGCATCAAAGATTTTGGGTACTTCAGAAGTAATATAACCACCAAGTTTATGCACAATGGCGGCCATACATGATAATACTTCAGGTTCCCGTGCATCTGGTACTGAAGTCCTCTGATAGTCCAACAGAACGGCATCTAAGAGAGGAGGTATGAAGTTTTCCAAAACCATATTGCAGTCAAAAGAGCGGGAGACCCAACTTGCAATCAATTTTAAAGTTTCTTTCTTTATTATTCTCATATTCTTGATGAGAGGCTGCTTTGTGACTACAACCCCATTAAGAGCGATGGCTTGGCTTATATTTTCTGACATAACTTTGTAAACATTAAGCATGTCCAAGTATATTCTTCCCAGCTGAACAACATAGGGGTTTCCTAATGCTCGACATGCACGCACATTTGTCTTAAGTATACTCACAAGTTGTTTAACTGCTTCAGGGTCTTTTAAGATATCAACATTGTGAGAAGCTTGAGAGATAATATCGTCCCAAACTTGATTAGGGAGAAGCATGTATTTTTCAATGAGCTGTTCTTGAGCTACCTGGTCAATTTGAGCACTGATCATGTATCCAACAGCTTCATAAAAAGTGTGCACTTGTAAAGTTTGAAGATCACAAATAATAGAACTGATTGTGCTTAAAATCTCTTCAATAAATGGACAAGCTTCCCCAACCTGGGTTGTGACAAAGTGGCGGCGACATTTTAGCGCAATTTTAATAAACGTGTCGCATGCCATATCCTGAACACCATCATGAGTTTCATGCATAAATTCAAAAAGTTTATTTACAACTGTTTTCAAAAATTTCCAATGTGCTCTTAAAAAGCGTGGATATTGGCCCACAACATACATAATGTTGCTGGCTATGATAGCTTTGTTATCCTTACCCTTCTTTTGCTCACATAGACCCAACAGTTCTTTGATAACAACAACTAAAAATCTTTTCTCATCTTCTTCCATCATTGCTCCAGAAATGGACCCAATAGCCCAG
The DNA here is from genome assembly GCA_949710035.1 of Crambus lathoniellus. Taxonomy (NCBI): domain Eukaryota; kingdom Metazoa; phylum Arthropoda; class Insecta; order Lepidoptera; family Crambidae; genus Crambus; species Crambus lathoniellus. The sequence continues at coordinate 14,687,598 of OX453306.1, forward strand.
CAAAGTGTGTTAAGATTTTTCCATGACCATTCTGTACCATTTACTTGGTTTTGTAACTTTTCTGTCATTATACGCTCTGTGTCTTGATAATCCAAGTGAGTGAGGTATACCAGTGTTTCTCTCATGTTTTTATAAAGATTTATGGAGTCAGTATCCTTCATGAACTCCCTGACAACTTCTCCATTTTCATTTTCAACAACAAGTACCTCCTCAGGCTTCGCCATTCGAGATATCATTATGTAACGTACACTGCTCAACACATCAGCATACAATGCTCTACCCCCAACACTTTTACCCAAACTATACAAACTGGATGAATGGGGACTTATTTTATACAGATCTGCAGCTAATGCATTCCAGAATTCTAAACAAATCTTGAAGATCTCTACTTCTTCCACTTCCGATATCAAAACAAGGTAACGAAGCGCATTCATAAGAGTTGTGGTCAAACCTCTTTTTTCAATTAGTAATCCATGTTCTTTCAGGTATGTACAGAGGAAAAGGGTGAGGTTTTGAATGAATACCTGCTCTTGATCTCGACCTGCCGCATAGGCTTCACGGATGTTAGTAGACAGCGGCAGCATCACTTCTAACTGCTCCATTGTTTGTACAAGTAATGCTACAAACTGATCTTCATAATTGCTGACAGTCACTCCAGCTATTTCAGTCAAACAACTCAGTGTAACATTTCTAAACATAGGTACATTCAGAAACTTGAAAATTAGTGTGCTTATTAATTTCATCTCAAATATATATCCCAGGGGAATCCAATTTAAAAATCTTAAAAGAGTGTGAAGTGTGGCATCTACCAATGTAGCATTCTGAGAATTTTCAAGAACAAACTGACACAGTTGAAATATTTGATTGAATTCTGAACACATAGTGTCCTTTAGATGTTTTGCTTTTGTTTGTGTGAGCTGCCCTGTACTGAACACAAATACTTCTTCACTGAGAAGTTTTAAAATGACCATGTTGTTTTGGCAAAGGCTTTCATTAGTCTTGGATGCTCCCACTATATCACTGATAAATGTTTGCCAATTATGTGGCCATTCTCGTTTTAACACTTGAATTAGGATCATATTCAGTTTCTTCAAGTATACTTTATTGTTCTCCATAGTAACTGGGTCAGATGAGTTTTTTATAATAAGCCCCACAATATACTTTTTTATACCTTCACATTGGTTTCTTGGCAATACTTTCCACCTTGTTTGAATGACTTGTTCCAAAATTTGTAATGCATAGTACTTTGTCTCTTGGTTTTGTGAATACTCCAATATTGTGTCAACACGGGTCCATGCATCTGGATGTTCTTTCAGTGCTGTCAGTATATCTTGGGCAATGCGCTGCTGCTCTCCCACAGATGAATATAGACATCCAACAATATTATCCAGCAAATTGATGTCTAATTTTTGGTTGAAATCTAACAGCTTAGATGCTTGTTGCTCTAAAGTTGCCATCCTGATTTTTAGTACAACTTATTTAAAATTTGTTCCCTTGTATAAAGCCAAACTTATATTGATTTATGCACATTCATTCCTCACCATATACTAACACTGTAAAACAAAAGACCAAATTAAGAATAATTACAGATGTATAACCTCAAAATTAAAAGTCAATAATGCCGAAACAACAAATAACAATATCAGCCTACTGGCGACAGAATAGGGAACATTTTCATGATAAATTACTATCTTCAGCATTAATCAGCACTGAAAACTAAAATCATTTCAGAGGGAAAGAGGCTAAATGGCACACACCCGTATACAAGGATCTGTTGTCAGGAAATTATATTTTAATTTAGAATGCATAAAAGAAGCTTTTCAAGTTACTGTATTTTAAGGTAAACAACGTTTTCCGATGTTTTAGCTTACCCGAGTAAATAATTTGCGGCGCAATCAGTCTAACGCACTTCCATACATACTAGTCTAGTCCGTTGTTTTCGTGAAGCTTGAAAAGGCGTACATACATGTTATTGTCTATGCTTCCCTACTCAACTCACACTCAACTTCAAAATCAAAGTTACCTATTTAGTTGGTTATTTTGTAGAAATAGACATTACTGAAGATTTATGTTAATATTAAAAAATAAGTAAAAGACGTTGTAGACTTTTAAATTACCTACTGAGATTTCTTTAAACACGGCTATATATAAATAATTTAATTTTTTTTGAAACATGTGTACGAGCTTTATAGTGCGACAACAACGACGTTTGTTTTCTTTCTATTCCGCCGGCTACCGACTGCTACCGACAGGCGGTTGGTCGGCACCTCGTTGGCACACTGCATGAAGTTCGACTGATGCCCCCAGTACACGATGGCCGATCATGGTCGGCGACCATGACCAATACATCGTACATTGACACTTTTGAAAGAACCTTTTTAAACTTGTTCGTTCAAAAGTGTCAATGTACGATGTATTGGTCATGGTCGCCGACCATGGTCGGCCAACTTGTACTGGGGCAAAGAATATATACACTTACGCGAAAAGAAACGACACTTAAGCATGTGTGCACGTAAAATCGCTTGCGGCTATGTGTGGGTGTCTGGATGTGAGCGGGGGCCGTGAGAGGCGCGCGGGGCGGGGAACAGGCAGTCGGTGAATGCCTTGGCCGAGGGCTGGCACAATCTTTATACATTCAAATAGGAACTACTAGTAAGCCAAAAAATGCGAAAGTTGTAAAAATTCAGTCGATAATAAATAATTGTTGAGAGGACTAATTTTTATTTGGGCGATTATTGATTCACTCACTCAGTATTTTTGTCGCTAACTTAGTATTTTCTTTGGACGATTTAGTATTTTATTCGGACACGTTAACTGTGTCCCACTGTTAGTAGCTTATTTTACGTATTTATTATATATTATTATTATTATTCCCTTTATTACATTTAAAATACTTACAAAATTATATTTCTAAACATTCATTTTTTACAATATAAAACATTAAAAAATATAACATTTAAAAATACAAAAATGCAGTTCCCCAACGGTAGCAAGATCAGGGTCCCCGGCTACCGATGGTTAAGGATCCAGAGACAGACAAGGGCCGTGTACAGAAGTAGGTACTGCCTTCTGCATCTGACTCCCGATCCATCCACCTAACGCAAGCCTCTTAAGGTGTTTATCGAGGCTCTTGGCTATCAGACCATGGGCAGATATGACTATCGGAACAACAATTGCTGAATCAATGTCCCACATGTCAACAATATCGTGAGTTAAATCAAGATATTTGTTTTCTTTATCTTTTTCAGCTTTCCCAAGGTTGTCGTCAACTTGTCATGTCATGGGGAACAGCGACATAAACAATTATTGCGTGGCGTTCATGTCGATCTATCAATACAATATCAGGCTTTAATAAGCCTGATATTGTTGTATTGTAGCTAATGCTACTATAGTCCTGCCTGTCTGTAATGATAGATCGATCCCAATACAATGTGGCATGGCTATTTTCAAGAACCTGTTCTGGTGCATACTTGTAGTACGGCACCTCGGATGCTACAAGATTATGTTTCAGAGCAAGTTGTTGGTGTATTATCCTTGGTTATGTCTATGCAAATACTCGCCGTTTGCGAGTCGAGAAGAACGGGAGATTATATGTCTAAGAGATTCACCCGGACGATGGCACGCTAGGCAAAATATATCTACTGTGCCATCCCTTAGGATATACTTTCGGTAGTTATTTGTCATCACCACCTTATCCATAACTGCACAGACAAAACCTTCGGTTTCACCAAAATGATACTTGTTTACCGAGATATACCTACGTTTTCCTGAACATATTCTAATAAAGTATTTTCGTCTCGAAATTAGTCATTCGTAAATTGTCGCTAGCTTAGTTAATTTTTCGCAAACAAAATATAACGCTGCTCGGTTTCTTATTTGAGAATTTTATTCAATGTCGTTCATATTTTATTTAGTCGGAAATTTTATTATTTCCCATTTGTAAAGATATTTAATAAAAATATCTATAAAAGTTGATTGAAAATTTAACGTGTCTTTCATTACCTAAATATTCTTACACAATAGTATATTATGATACAAGTGAGCTTAGGTTGCTCATTATACACGAGGCTGTGGGTTGCAGCCCGAGCCGCAGGCGAGGGCGTAAATCAGCCGAGTGTCTAGTGAGTAAGTTGCTCACGAGTTCCATACGCACTTTTTCAACACACTTGCGAGGAAAAACAAACATTTATTGAATACATAACATAATTATAATAACTTAATATTAGCTAAGGGAAGAAGCGCGCAAGTTTTATTTTCGCACGCGCCAAATGTAAGTTGATTGATTACATACAGCCATACAGCCAACTTCAAAATAATTATAATAATAGTGATAAAATGCAAATGTTTTATAACAAATTATTGTAAATTATAAATAATTTGATAACAATACACTTAATTATGTTTTTTTGTCTTAATTAGGGACACATTTCTTTTTCTAAAAACATAAATGGATTTTCATCCATATAAAACCTCTTTGTTGTTCAAACAAAAAAAGAACTGTACCTATTACCCGGTGAAATTGAAAGTGCTCTGTTTACTCGCATTTAACTTGCAGTTAGGTACTAACTTAACTTTGTAGGGATACTGTATTACCCGGTTAAATTGAAAAGTCTCTGTTTACTCGCATATAATTTGCAGTTTGGTACTTACTTAACTTTTTAGGGATAATTCTATTACGCAACTAGTACTGTAATATTATTATGCACGCGTGTGTTATAGTTCGGTTTATGGCCCTAAGATCGATGTAATAAGGCTCACTTTATGAGCAAGTGTGTTGAAAATTATATAACATCCTACACTTAACCTTCTTTGGCATAAGTCTATATTCCATTTTGGTATCAACCCTAGCGTCGGCAAAACGTCACCGGCGCTCGAACTCTCACGGACACGGAGTGTCACCGCTGTGACTGGGGGCTTTACAGTGCCACAACCTTTTCTGTGCCGGTGACAGCGGCGCTACGTACGTTTTTTCTTTTTTTTGTAGCAATTTAACCGGCCCTGACTTCTAAGAACTTCAGCCGCCAGCATCGCTATGGTTGGACATCAACTTGACAGCAGAATGACATAAAAAAAAAACACGCTAGTTTCACAGTTTGGCACAGCAAAGTTTGTGGCACTGTAATACTGGTTACCTCAGAGTATTAAGTCAAACTTCATGGCACACTGCCTCCGGTCCGGTTTCCGCACCACCGAACGAAAGGAGATGCGGAGTGAGTTTGTTTTAAGCCCCCAGTACTGGGGGTCTACCGGCTAAAAATATGAAGTTCAGATCCATATTTCTGATTTCAAGCCCATACCCATAATATGGGCTTCAATTGGAGCTACCGGCTAACTGTTTTTCCGGATCTGGATTTCGCGAGTGAATGATAGTCGCGTCTTGTTGCATCATATCAAATAAATACCAATATTTAATAAAATATTATTATTTCTCTGCATTTTCTACTCTTATTATTTATATTTTAAATGACAACGGACAAAGTCAATAAAAACAATTAATTTAGTTCTTCATAGTATTAAAAACAAGTATTCCAAAAATAAATAATGTACGTATCAATTTAATAACCAAACGCAAATGACAAGCCTTTCTACAGTATTCCACTTATGAAAGATCTTTGTCCAATATGCATTTCATCAAAGAATTTATCAATGAAACCATTCGAAGTTGTCCTCGTCCAATTTCTTGGATCAAATATTTGATAAGTGGAATACCACCCTTAACTTTACTTTTTGAATTAAGTAAATAACACAAAATTAATAAAATATAACGAAAAAGGCATATCTTTGAGGGTCAACTATGGTTTCTCTTCGATTTGTGTGCGCTAATTACGTGAACAATTTGACAAATGACCCCGTCATGGCAAAATTTTGTAGAAGTTATTGTTTGGTTGGGTCATTTTGTGGTTAATGTTCTTCATTTCCTCTTATGATACTACCCGTAAGTAGGGTTACCAGATGAAAAAAACAAAAGTCCTGAGAATAGGCCTGATTTCCATTGAAAAAGCCTGAGTTTGAGAGGGGGGGGGGGGGGGGGGGTAAAAAGTTATGTATCTACTAAGATAAATTAGTACTTATTAATTAATTATTACCAAAGGAAGTTAGTTTGTTCTAAAGGATCTATAAAGATCTTTTAATCTAAGCATTTATTTTACTATTTCTTTTGTATTTTATTGGAAATTCTAAAAATCCTGAGATTTCATGAGTTTTGCAAAATCCGGCCGCAATCCTGAGATGAGTCCAAAAATCCTGAGATCTCAGGCCAAATCCTGAGATATGGTAACCCTACCCGTAAGGCTCATTATCAGAGCAAGGTTGCAGATATTTATCAAGATTTAAAGAAAAGCAGACCGAATGTTCCTTATAAGTTTAATATTGACATGATGGAATGGACGGCTACTCCAAGACAAGAACATTGTTTATAAGATGATAATTACAGAGAAAATCATTCAACAGAACCTTTAAAAGATAAACAGAACAAAGTATACCGTAATAATGTCTTAAAATATGTGTTGTGAACTTGTGACAATAACAACTTGGTTAATAAATGCATGATGATACCATTTTGCTACAATAGTTCTTTATTTCTGGTTGTTAATTTCTTGTACTTACCTACTTATACCTTTGTGTTTACATAAATTATTAGTATATTGTGACAAATTCAGACTAAACAAAGCCAATATTCTCAATTAAGAAGTGCCACAACACAACCCTTCCAGAATTGAAAATAAGCAATGTTTAGTTTCTTGAATTCATATTTTTAACACTTATTTATGTAACATAGGTAGGTACTTATTTTTATCATTATCTTTATTTTATATAAATTTGCTATGAAAGAGAAATAAAATTACTATCATTTATGAGGATGATTAAATAGTTAGACCTGTAAATACATAAGTTATTTATTTCTTCAGCGGCCAAATATTATTTTATTTTCTATGGTTTTTCAGTTTAGCACATTTTATGTTTGCAGTTGCTAACTTAAATATAAATAAGTGGGTTTTTGACATTACAATTTAACAGCAATTAAGAAAATTAACAAATTGTCTATCAATTCATAATTTTATTTGGAAAATATGAGCTTTAAGCGCTGTCTCCTAGAGTTGCACACAAAAGACAGGTATAGATGTGCATTGTAGCTATGCTATATTGTACTTAGTAAGTACAACATAGCATAGCATATTATGTAGTTGTACTACTTACTACAAAATACTTTTACAAAATAGCACATAACGTGGATTAGGTACTTTGAATAGAAATTGCTAAATAAATAGGTTAATAATATGGATTATTTATTCAGTAATTCTGAAATAATTGCATCGTCCCGAAACGAAAAACAGACAAACTAGAGTTAGTCTGTTAAGTATAGAGTATCTAACAAATGATAACAGATGGGAGCTTTTATTGAAATTTATAACTTAAACTTCTATAGATTAGTTTAAAAATAAAAATTTATTTGTTCGACAGAAATGATTAAAAATAAGCAATGATTAAACTGTTCAAATAAAATAAAATTCCTTTATTTCAGACCATTTCTTTGCTTACTGACTATTTTAGTACAAAATCACAATATTAAAATTAAAATTGAAAAAGTAAATTAAAATAGGCTACTTATGTTAACATAAAGTTTCACCTAGCAAAATATGGAGAGACTAACTTCTCTCCACTCTCCTCAGAATGCCTTTGAAATAAGAAGCCAGATGCACTGCAGAAACGTGGAAACGCCAACAAGGATTTAAAGATGTTACTGTATAACACACGCAGGGCATTGTAGGAAAGCTGGATAAAGTTTGACCACAGACTACTGGTATAAAAATTTTGACAATATGCTTTAAATAAAGTAAAATTTACTTCTACTGTACACCAAGCAAACCTGTGTCTCACCATGTTACCACTGACCAACAAAGCCCTGCATCCCTATCCATCTATATCGGAATAAATTGTCATACAGAGTTTCAGTTACTATATGCCCAAGGTATTTAAACTGACTTACACGGCCCAAAGGAATCCTGTTCAAAAGTAACAGGGGCACATTTTCAAGTCTCTTAATGTTACCCCTGAAGATCATGAATTCACTCTATTTCTCGTTGTACCTTAGGCCGTGCTTCCATATATAATACTTGCAGGAGCTTTTTGGGCCACCCAGCGATAGGCAGAGCAGCACAGCACCATGTCATCAGCATAACTGATATTATTCACACAGACATTATCTATATAACAACCATGTGTGCTGCTCAGCCCAGCGATGTCCATATATGCATATATAAGAGCGAAGTCAGCCCATCCTGTCTAACACCACATAAACTCTTCAGAGCATGTATTTCCCCACTTTACCACATTTTTCTGATTACCATACCAATGTGCCAGTAGGTACATTTATAACCTCAGCCAACGAGAAACATCTTTAAGTTTTGTCCAAAGGTCCAAAGCTTATCATAACTTCATAACACACAAGATCAAATGCTTTGCTGAGGTCTTAAAACATGCATTTATAGGAAGGAGTTAGCTTTATAACATAATAAATAACAGAGAACTTTAACACAGCTCAATATCACTTGTAAAATAATATGTCAATCAAATGCACTTTCCGTAGACAATATCCACAAAAAAGTCGCTATCACTATCACTACATAGTATAAAACAAAGTCGCTTTCTCTGTCCCTATGTCCCTTTGTATGCTTAAATCTTTGAAACTACGCAACGGATTTTGATGCAATTTTTTTTAATAGATAGAGTGATTCAAGAGGAAGGTTTATAATATGTACTTTTTATCCCGATATTCCCACGGGAACGGGAACCACGTGGGTGAAACCGCGGGCGGCCGCTAGTTGATAATATCACACAACACAATTACTCCAAGGAGGATAATAAAGTATTGTCTAGCACTTCAGCACACTTCAGCCAGAATGGTGGCTAGGCTAGGCTAGTGATTTGGTTTAATTTTTGTGTTTCGGATAAAAATCCTCAAAGCAGTAAAAACAAAATATATAACCGTACCTACATAAAATAAAACTTTCCTATTTTTGATTTACATAGTATCTTCATTACTTTAATTAAATGCCTAATTTTTATCTTTAAAGTTATGTAAATTCCGATAACGAAACAAGAAACGAAAATTTGAATTTCGCGGGTAAAATTCCATTACATGACTTCGAGAGAAAGGAACAGCGAAATAGCAATTTGTGTTTGTCTCTTTCGCTCCATCTTTTCGCTCTGCTTTTAAACTCTCTTCTGCTAAAGTTCAACGTTTTACAAGTGCTAGGGGTATATTTACTATAATTGAAGTTGATTACACTCAAAAGTAGCAAGTTATTTCACACAAATTGAGAAATTAAACTTTTCCATGAATCTTCCGATACCAAAATACTCGCCTGCTTCATTTGACATAACGATATGAATCTGGGTTTCGAGTTTTTACTTTTTAATGTTTACAAAATACCGATTCTGGGCTTCAACTGTCAAAAATGTATAGAGAATTTTCTTCGTCATTCACTCTTTTTCTGACATATGGGTATGGGAAGAAATATGAAGTCCATGGAATTAGGCGGTACCGCCAAGTTCAGATTATGGGCTTCAAATGTCAAATAAAGCCCATATCCATATCCAGATTTTTTAGGCGGTAGACCCCCGCTCTGCTTCTGACCCGCGTTAACTATTTCGACAGTAGATGCTAGAATAATAAACAGTCTAAATAACCGCGGTGAACGTCGCGAGTGCGCATTTTTACACTATGTTATAATACCGTCCTTAAAAAAAGTAAAAAATGATGGTCACCATCTGTCAATTTTGTTCTCACAAAAATTAAAAATTCAATCTCTGAAAGTATGGTACTTAGAGAAACGGATGCTAGGTCAACTTCTAGTAAAGATATCGTAAAAAAACGTAAGCTTACTTTCATTAATCTATGTGGCGAAGCCTAGTTAGTAGAACCGAAAACGTCAGGCCCTCAGTTCATCAATTGTCAAAATAAAAAAATTCTAATCCTTACTTCCTTACTTATATTATAAATGCGAAAATGCGAATCTGTCTGTCTGTGTGTTACACAATCACGCCTAAACTACGGAACCGATTTGAATAAAAATTGGTACAGAGATAGTCTAGAGCCTGAGAAAGGACATAGGCTACTTTTTTATGTGAACAAAGGGCTGTAAGGGGTTGAAATAGGGGATGAAAGTTTGTATGGAAATTACGTCATTTTTAAAGCTAGAAGCTTCAAAATTATTTTATAGGCTTTTGATTAGATAAATAAATACGACATTCAAAGTTTGTAAAAAAAAAAAAACTACCCTAAAGAGGGTGAAAACAGGGGCTGAATTTTTCGTGTGATGACGTCGGCAAAAAAGTTTACGGAACGGATTTTGATGAAAGTGTTTTTGTTATACAGCTATTGGTCCTTGCCAATATATAGCTATAAGTAATTTATTTTGAACATCGCAATTTCTGATGTGGAACCATAGCAGTCCAGCCAAACTAAGAGAGATATAAAAATACCGTTTTAAGGAAAATTGTTAAACGTGATGAGCACTTTCTATTGACGTACAAAGTTTGAAGGTCTTGGTACACCTGCCTGGCTAGCATTACCATCATTATATCACGCGATATGATATAGCACGTCTTGCTGTCTTGCTTCCACCTTAGTGGGGTAGGTAAGCAAGACAGCATGACGTGCTATATCATATCGCATGATAAAAGCCGTTCATGCTAGGCCAGCTGATGTGGAACCCTAGCAGCCAGGTTAAACTATATGAGATAGCATCTTAAGAGAAGTTGTTCAGCGTGATAAGTTCTTTCTTTTGACATACTGTTCGTATTGTTTGTATATCCTTCTTTCACGTCTTTCACGTCTTTTTTTCATGTCTTTCACGTCAAAACGGAGCAACGGATCGGCGTGTTTTTTTTAGTGTGTGGATATTTTAGGAGCTAGAGAGTGACAATGTTCACGCCGCGCGTGATTCATTCATTCACGTTTATTCGTGGGGTCGGCGCCACCCGCCGCCCGCGCGACATCGCGACCAGTTGGCCGTAAGCAGCCGTGAGGAGCGCCCGGTCCGGGTACGGACTTGTGACCCGTGTGTGTTCGCTTTGAAAAGCGCCGGGAAGTTTTAGCTGCCTATTAGGGCATTGTGTAGTATAAGAGTGTTAGCTGTAAGAGTATCCCATCGGGGGTTGTGTGGAGATCGTTTTGTCAGGCGCGCGCCGGCGAGACAACGTTCAGCCCCCCTGGATTACGGACACTATTTTCTAGTAAGGTAGGATTAGCTTAATTTACTTAATTTTGCATGAGAAACCTTCGTTTCAATAAACTGTGGAACACAGTAGATGTGGTCATCACAATTGTGCGTGATCATATTTTTGGTAGCAGAGCTTAGTTGATATAATTAATTTTCATATTAAAATTAACTACATAAAATTTCATAGTAAAAATAAAAAGCGTACCTAAAAAGCGTACCTAAAAATTATTTTTTTTTGTTGAAATCTCGAGGGTATTTGAAGATCCCGAGACGATTTGAAGTACTAAGAAATTGTTCTAGTAAATTCTCGAAGCGAATGTTTCTCACTTGGTGGATCCGATAATAGATAGACACTTATATAATTGTTGTCACATACTAGTGTTTTGATACGAGTTTACTCGCCTAGATGTGTATATTTTTTTTTGTGTGTCCGGATTTATTTGACGAATAGTTCGTTCGAAAGTGTGTTTATTAGTACCACATACTAGTGATTTGATACGAGTTTACTCGCCTAGATGTGTATATTTTTTTTTTGTGTGTCCGGATTTATTTGACGAATAGTTTCGTTCGAAAGTGTTGTTTATTAGTACCACATACTAGTGTTTGTTCCGAGTCCGCTTGCCTAGTTAAAAAAGTGGAACTAGTTTTAATTATTAGCAGTATTAAATTACGAGTATTATTATTAAAAATAGTTTTGTTTTTGTTTGTTGATAACGGTTTAGTAGTTGATTTGCGAGGTTGACTTGGCCGTGCCGTGTATGCCATATCGTTAATCCTATACGTTTTGTTTATACCGTTATATTGTTAGCCCTTGAAATTGGTAAGTTGCTAATAATTTATGAAAATAGTAGGGTCCGTGTATGTCGTCCGAATTTTAATTGTGTTTATATTATCGTGACGCGACCTATTTCTATTGTTTTTTTTGTTGATGTTTACCACCTTTATATTTCTTTGTTTGCTTTGTTTATTAAACGGAATATAAATGGCTCCTACGAATGCGGTCACATTAATAGACCGAGCCGACCGGGTAGGTGCGTTGCTAGCTCGGTATGGCGGGCTGGCAGCTCGGCTGCAAGACCTGGAGCGCCACGCCATGGAGTGTCGCGCGTATTATTTAGAGAACCCCCCAGCTGATGATGCCGTGTCGGAACAGCTGGAGCAGGATGTAGCCCAGGCCTATGAGTTGGCTGACCAGTTCACGGAGGCGGCTGAGAGGGCCCTGGCTGTTCGGAAGGGGGAGCCGGTTTTGAGCGGGGAGGTCAAACCTACCCCGACGGCGTTGCTAGGCCGATTGCCTACTTTGGAGATTCCCACCTTTAATGGGGATCTGTCAGCCTGGATGGGCTTCATTAATTTGTTTGACAGTTTGGTGGATTCACGACGGGACTTATCCCCTAGTGAGAAGTTGGCCTATTTGCGCTCCTCCCTGCGAGGAGAGGCCAGCTCGGTAATCCAGCACCTGCTCATCAGCGACGACAACTACCAGGTGGCTCGCCAGCTTCTGGTTAGCAGGTACCAGAATGTCCGGTTACTGGCGGACACCCACGTGGCCACGATTCTGGCCCTCCCGCGAATCACGCGGGTACACCTGTTACGGAGGGAGTTGCTGAACCCGCTACTGTCAGCGGTCAACTCCCTAAGGCGATTGGACCTGCCGGTGGATCAGTGGTCCTTTGTACTGCTGCACATAGTCCTCGCCAAATTGCCCGCTGAAATGAAGGGGCGTTTCGAGCAGAGGTACGGAGGCGACAGCGCCTCGTATCTCCCGCCCTTCGCGGACCTCCTTCGTTTTTTGGAGGACGAATGTAGGGTGACGGACCACCTGGAGCCCGCCCCGGTTCCAGGTGTTGGTCGTATGGTGGCGGCGAGGGAACAGCCCCGTCGCCCGACCAATCGCTATGCTGCCTTCCAGCAGTCCCCTCCCCCCGCACCGAGTGAGCGGTGCAGGTATTGCAGGGGAGATAGGCACGTGGTGCACGAATGTGCCAAATTTAGAGGCCTCCGCCCAGAGGGACGGAGGGCCGTTGCGAAACAGCGCCAATGGTGCTATAGGTGTTTGGGGGGACACATGCAGTCGGCGTGTCCCCAGACCGAGGATTGTCGTCTTTGCGGAGGGAGGCATCACCCCCTCCTTTGTTTGGACCGCAAGGACGCCGGGAGCGACCGGGGTTCGAATTCCTCGCGCACGGGCGGGGGCCCGGCAGCCCGGAACCGGTCCCCTAGAGATTCGGCGGGGCTTAGCCCCCCCGTTCAGTCCCCCCCGGAGAGGGGGAACTATAGGAGAGACGCCCCCGCCACGGGCGGGGGTAGGGGGGTACCACAAGAGTACGCCACGGTGGCGATGGGCACGGGCCCTATTTGCTACTCCCCCCCCCTAATGGAGAGGCCTCGATTGGGGTACTATGTACCGAGGCACGCCCCACACGGGTATTACCCTGCACCTAGGAGTGCTGTTGGTCGGGGCCAGTATGTACCCGATTGGGACCCGCTCGCCCGGTACGAGCGTCCCACATTTGGCGCGCCGACTCAGGCGCGAGGGGGACAAGTACCCCCCCAAAATTTTTAATGGCGCCCCTGTCGGACCCAACCACCCCTCCGGAGCTTGTGCTGTTGCCAACAGCCTCCGTGAATGTTTGGGGACCTAAGGGCAATGTTGTAACGGTGCGTGCCCTTTTGGACTCAGGTGCCCAGGGGTGCATAATGTCCAGGTGGCTTGTCCGACAGCTGGGTCTTTTGCTTGTGCCGCATCACGAAGCGGTACGGGGGGTGGGAGACTCGCGGATCCCTGATCCGATTGGTCGAGTTGAGTTCTCCTTCTCCCCCCACTTCACGCCAAGGCCGAAGATCGGTGCTTCGGCGATAGTATTTGATAAGGTGGTTGGACCACTCCCGCAAGTGCGAGTGCCGCCATCCACGATTGAGCTGACGTCTGGACTGGCTTTGGCTGATCCTTCCTTCCACCGACCGGGCCCAATACACTTGTTGATTGGTGCGGATGTCCTCGGTCGTGTACTGTGTGGAAGCAAGCGAGTTTTGCAGACAGCCGATCTTGTCGCCTTGTCCTCGTCGCTGGGTCATGTGGTGATGGGAAAGGTACCACAGACACCAGAGACCCCGTCGGTAGACCGCCAGACCATTGTCGGTTCTACTTTGTCCGACGTTCTCCAAAAGTTTTGGGAGATGGAGGAACCCCCCACTGCCAAGCGGTTGGATCCGTTAGCCGAGGAGTGCGAATTGTTCTACCAGAACAACACTGGGCGCCTCCTCTCGGGTCGCTTGATTACCCGCTTGCCCTTCTTGGCGGTTCGCCCTCCTTTAGGGAGCTCCCGACCGATGGCCGAGAAGAGATTGTTGTCCATGGAGCGTAGGATGGCCAGGGATCCCGCATTCAAGGAGAAGTATATAGACTTCATGCGGGAGTATTTGGACCTTGGGCACATGTCCATCTCGCAGTTGGACTGGCGTAATGTGGAACATTACTTCCTGCCACACCACGCTGTTTTGAAGACTTCCAATGGGAAGATCCGCGTGGTCTTTGATGGTTCAGCGCCCACGTCAACCGGAGTGTCGTTGAATCAGTGTCTGCATGCGGGGCCGAAGTTGCATCACGATGTCTGTGATGTTTTGACCAAGTTCCGCCGGCACGCTGTCGTCTTTGTGGCCGATATCCGCATGATGTTCAGACAGACCGTGATTCACCCGGAGGATAGACGCTACCAGCTCATCCTTTGGCGTGAGGATCCCCAGGATCCGATGTTGGCTTACGAGCTGAACACCAACACTTATGGTTTGCAATCGAGCCCCTTTGTGGCGATCCGTTCGCTTTTGGAGCTCGCAGAGCGCGAACGGCTACGCTATCCCCGGGCATCTGCTCTTATTGAGGGGGGGGCCTTATTTGTCGACGATATCTGCACGGGGGCCTCGAGCTTAGATGAGGCTCTCGTCTTACGTGATGAGCTGATTGCGCTCTTGAGGGCTGGTGGCTATGAGTTGCGGAAGTGGCTGTCTAACTCACCGGACCTATTGGCAGATTTGCCTAAGGACCACCAGCAAGAGCCGCTCCTCTTTGAAAATCCGGAGACTCCAGACATGCTGTCTGTTTTGGGAGTCCAGTATCGACCAGTCCCGGATTTGTTCACATATAGATTGGAACTGCCAGACCCAAAGGTCTGGACTAAACGCACGGTGCTGTCCACTGTAGCCCGTACCTTTGATCCGAACGGTTGGCTCAGCCCTGTAGTGTTTTCGATGAAGTGCTTCCTACAGGAGCTCTGGGCTGCGGAATTGTCATGGGATGAGCCCCTCTCTGGTAGCCTCCTACGAGAGTGGGTGAGGTTCGTGTCATCCCTACCCGACGTCAATCGGGTTTGTATACCGAGGCAAATGCTGCCTTCGGGAAAGTTTAAAGCCTCCCTGCACGGCTTTTGTGACGCGTCCGAAAGCGGATACGCGGCAGCCGTTTACATCCGAACGGTGGATGCAGCAGGCGTTGTCGCCGTACACTTAGTTATGGCCAAGAGTAAGGTCGCCCCCCTTCGGACTAGGCTAACCATTCCGAAGTTGGAGTTGTCCGGCGCCACTCTCTTAGTACGGCTACTCAATCATGTTGCCGACACCTTGGGAAACGGTGTCGACTTGGAGTCGATATTTGCGTGGTCTGACAGCCAGGTCGTCCTTTGTTGGCTGAAGAGTTCAGTCCACACCCTTGAGGTTTTTGTGGCCAACCGGGTCTCACAAATTCAGACTTCAAAGGCCCCGTTGATTTGGCGCCACGTACCGGGCGAATTGAACCCCGCAGATTGTGCCTCCCGCGGCTGCGAGGCGCCTGAGTTAGTGGACCACCACCTATGGTGGAGTCCATCATGGTTGTTACGGCCTGAGCGCTCATGGCCTGCCACCCCGGCTGTGGCCAGAGTCCCAGACCTAGGCATGCGTGTTCACGCCGTGGAGACGGTGGCGGCTCCGCAGATGGAGTTTTTGTTAGACCGCTACAGTTCTCTTGATAAGTTGCTCGGCGTGACTGCTTGGATGAGGCGCTTTGTGCGAAATTGTCGCCAGCCTCAGGAGAAATTGTTGTCTCCGGTCCTCGCCCCACAAGAGCGGCAAGACGATCTTTTGCATTGGTTGCGAGTGACGCAACAGCGAGAGTTTGAACCGGAGCTGAAAGCCCTGCGCTCAAGTAAGCCCAAGTTGAAGGGACCCTTGGTGCGGTTGAATCCTTTCTTGGACAGTACCGGATTGCTGCGTGTCGGAGGTAGGCTCAGACATGCCAACCTGCCGTACGGATCACGCCACCCTTTGTTGCTCCCCAAGGATGGACCGTTAGTTAGACTGTTGATTACAGACCGACATGTAAAGAATGCTCATGCCGGTTGTAATGCTTTGACCGCGCTCCTCCAACGAGAGTTCTGGATTTTGTCAGCGCGGAGAATAATCCGATCCGTTATTTTTCGTTGTCTCCCGTGTTATCGTTTGCGCGCCGATACGATGCAGCCCCAGATGGGTGATTTGCCTGCCGATCGAGTGAACGAATCGATGCCCTTCTCAGGAGTTGGAACGGATTTTGCGGGGCCATTTACCGTTAAGACATCGCGGCTTCGTAATGCTAGAACGGAAAAGGCTTACTTGTGTGTATTTGTTTGTTTGGCCACTAAAGCGGTCCACCTGGAGGTGGTTAGTGCTCACACCACAGAAGCCTTTGTAGCCACGTTGAATCGTTTTGTGTCTCGCCGCGGAATGCCGTCGTTAATAAGGTCCGATTGTGGAACCAATTTCAAGGGCACCGATAGGTATTTAAAGGAAGTTTGTGAATTTTTGGATAGAAATAATTTTGAGATCGGATCCACACTCTCTCGCAGAGGGGTACGATGGCAGTACTCCCCGCCATCCTGCCCCCACTGGGGAGGGATTTTTGAAGCAACTGTAAAGGCCGCTAAAACTCACCTTCGTCGCGTTATTGGGGAGACGGTCCTCACGTTTGAGGAACTCGCGACCGTATTTTGTAAGGTTGAGGCGGTCCTCAACTCGCGTCCGTTGTGTCCGTTGTCTTCGGACGCGAATGATTTAGAGGCCCTTACGCCGGGCCATTTTTTGATTGGCAGACCGCTTAACGCCTTGCCGGAATATCCCTATTCCGAAGTGCCCTCCGGACGGCTCTCGCGATTTGAATTGCTCCAGCAGCTTACGCAGAGTTTTTGGCGCCGTTGGCATCTGGAGTATTTGCACATTTTGCAGCAACGCGTTAAGTGGTCGGATAGGACGACCCCACCCAAGACAGGAGACCTCGTGTTGGTAAAGGATCCAAACCTGCCGCCCCTCCGCTGGCGTTTAGGACGCATTGTTCAGCTTCATCCGGGGTCGGATGGTGTGCCCAGGTTTGCCGAGGTCCTGGTGGGGGACTCTGTTTTGAAGCGAGCGATCGCTACCCTCTCTCGCCTACCTTTAGATTGAGTTGGCGGACAGTTTGCTACTGTCCGGGACGGGGGGATGTTCACGCCGCGCGTGATTCATTCATTCACGTTTATTCGTGGGGTCGGCGCCACCCGCCGCCCGCGCGACATCGCGACCAGTTGGCCGTAAGCAGCCGTGAGGAGCGCCCGGTCCGGGTACGGACTTGTGACCCGTGTGTGTTCGCTTTGAAAAGCGCCGGGAAGTTTTAGCTGCCTATTAGGGCATTGTGTAGTATAAGAGTGTTAGCTGTAAGAGTATCCCATCGGGGGTTGTGTGGAGATCGTTTTGTCAGGCGCGCGCCGGCGAGACAACGTTCAGCCCCCCTGGATTACGGACACTATTTTCTAGTAAGGTAGGATTAGCTTAATTTACTTAATTTTGCATGAGAAACCTTCGTTTCAATAAACTGTGGAACACAGTAGATGTGGTCATCACAATTGTGCGTGATCAGACAAAGACTAATTTATATCCCGGGAAAATATAACTTTCCCTCGAGATAACGTCGTGTAGTACAGGCGGGCGATACCACGGGCGGAAGGCTATGTGAAATATTTTTTTAATGTGTTAATTAATATGTATCATAGCGCTAAATTAATATATATATATATATAATAAATACACAAAAAACGAAAAACCTTATTAGCTAAAAAAATGAAAAATGCTGCCGAAAGTCACTAATCCACGCGAACGAAGTCGCGGGCACAGCTAGTTATTACTAAACTATTAACGTTTGCACCATTGTTTCTACGTTAGAAACTCCCAGAAGTGTTAAAGAATCAGAAATTCAAAGTATTTTTATCTATTTTTTTAGTTTACTTGCAAATTTGGAAGATTCATTATTGTACAAATTGATGAACTGAGAGCCCAAGCTAAACCTTTATAAATCTGTAACGGTATATTCTAGACAATTGAAAACTTCTGAAAAGATTTCACGAATTCTTTACTATATTCCGATTCAAAAACTATTAACAATCAATGCTTAATTACTTTGACAGGTGACAGCAAATTTTTGACAATTGATGAACTGAGGGCCTGACTCATTTGGTCATAGCAGTTTTAATGAGAGAGTTTCTTTTGACGTTTCATCGTGCAGTTCAAAAATTTGTACTAGATGGCGCTACCCCACTATAGCGACCTAACTTTTTCTGAAGAAGTACACGAAAAAGTACCTAATAGAAAATAGCAAAGAAAATAGGATGTCTGTAGTAAGGCGTACATTAGACGGTCATGCAACAATCAGTCAATTCCATCACTCATGACTATCTAACCAATCGGTACAGTACAGAGGAACTTCGGGCAGCGTTATGAATGGTTCATTTTGATTAGCTAAAAGAATCGTGAATGATAGCAAACTGACAGCAAAACCTACAGTCTAATGGGCGCCTAATAGGAAGACTAAACTAGGGCGGGACGGCCTGCCGTGAATGGGCCCACGGCAGGCCGTCCCGCCCTAGTTTACATTAAAGCCCGCTGTACACGTTGGCCCAACCATTGGCCAATACATCGTACATTGACACTTTTGAACGAACAAGTTTAAAAAGGTTTCTTCAAAAGTGTCAATGTACGATGTATTGGCCAATGGTTGGGCCAACGTGTACAGCCGACATAAAAGAGCAGCTCGGCGGCCTAGCGACCTGGGGGCTACAGCGTAACTTTATGGGTATGTACTTCATACGTGTTTGGGAACTTTAAGTCTATTTTATAAAGAAAATAGCCGCTATCAGTTCCTTGTTTTAAGACGTCGGGTATGACGATAACTAGCTAGCAACGTTCAATAGAACAAAGCAGCAAAAATCTATGGGGGGCTACCGGCTAAGAAATATGGATATGGGTATGGGCTTCAACTGTCATTTGAATTCCTTATCTTGATAGATTTTTGCTGAAATTTATTAAAATAAGTAATTTAAATGACAGTTGAAGCTCATACCCATATCCATATTTTTTAGCCGGTAGCACCCCTGGGTCCTGTAACTGAGGTACTACTCGACTCGCCTTCCACCGTTTACATTGGTAAAGTAATTGGGCCCAGAACCTCTGGTAAAAGTACTGGGCCCAGTTAGTTTTCCGAGCGAGTCAACGGTTTACACAGGGCGAGTAGGCAGACGAGTCGAGTTACAAGTGGTGGGGAACAACTTGGCCGAGCAACTATGCTCCGCGCGAGACCACTCGACTCGCTCAGTAGGTCTGGCACAACTTAGCGCGACTCTTTGTCGCGCTCCTTTCAACCAATCAGCACTTCGCCTTAAGTCGCGCGCGCTATCTACTAGCGATCTGATTGGTTGAAAGTGCCCGCGACTCTTTGTCACTCGAGTCACGCTCAAGTTGTGCTAGCCCTACCCAGTTTACTCGCCCTTTCGTTTACATTGGTCGAGTTAGCCTGCTTTTTGTCGCTCGCTACTCAACTCGGCCGCCTACTCGACCAATGTAAACTAGGCTTTTACGCAGGATGGTGAATGTTGTCGCAGGAGGCTCCTGCAACAACATTCACTATCCTGCGTGAGGCGAGACGGATGGCGGGGCGGCCTGCCGTGAATGGGCCGCTTTTAAAATAATCAATCATCGACCAAAGAGTACATTATTATCCCACAGATAAGGTAGAAAGTGAACTTCAATCACAAAAACCATACAGATTAATTTGACAGTACAACCGACCGACACACAAGTCTTTTTAAGGCTCAATGAACTAATCCTTTGCCATAAATGCTGAAAAAAGTAGGTTGTATTAGAGTTACAGCGCCATCTAGTGCATCGAAAAATTACTGCAGGAAACTCCCCCATTGACTATGGGCGATCTTCTGAAAGCTCAGTCACTAGATGGCGCTGTCCCACCTATGCAGTTAGAAGGAACGGAACGTTATAAATTTTACTTTGACGCGACTTTTTTACGTAAAACGGAACGTCAGACAGATGTTATTTATTTACTTTAATCTTTAAATTTACCTATTTCGTTTCTGTTCCTCACAGTAGTACTTATTTAATATATTATTAGTTTCCTTTGGGTTTTTAAAAGTAAATAATTTAAATATGATTCATACCAGAACATACCATAGACACGTACATACTTCGATCAACGCCATCTAGTGAAGCTTTTGGAAGCTTTTTTTTTTAAATGGCCTCTCAGAAAATCGCTCATTAGAATTTAGGTACACACGGCGGCACATCAGACTATACATGTTGACCTTGAGACCGCCTTTATGGCCTACGTAATAAAAGCTGTTATTGCAGTTCAACTGTTTAACTTGATGTGCTGCCGAGTGTACATGGAGTTTTGCTTAGGAATCAACTTTTTTTTAACTAAATCCTCTGATAGGTCTCAAGCTGTTTCTAGCTATGGCCCTCCATCCTTTAATACGTACAAAATAAGAAGCCCGTTTTGACACATGCTGAAGTGACGTGATAAGGCATGTAACCATACGAGTTTGTGATCGATTCTCGCGATTAATCGACTAAGGTTCTGAGTAATTAATTGATTATAGTAAGTTTGCAACTTATGCGGATTAAGACTAAAGTTATTATTATAAAATGTTAAACTTACTTTTAAGGTACCTACTTATACTTTTAATAAACATATTAAGTATAAATTGACCTTTTAGTGTCTAGAAACTTAAATCGAATCCAATTAAATTGCATAATTTATATGAGTGCAAGTATTTTAACTACAGCTAACAGCATAGACATGATATGCTCATAGAGTAGGTACCTACATTACTTATTATAGCGGCCTGTACACGTTGGTTGGCCCAACAATAGGCCATTACGTCGTACATTGACACTTTTGAAAGTACCTTTTTAAATTTGTTCGTTCAAAAGTGTTAATGTACGATGTATTGGCCAGTGGTTGGGCCAAACGTGTAAAGGCCACTTATGGTGAATGCACGCTTGTCCCATGCGAACGCATCGAACGAGCCGAACGAAACAATTTTAAGAAATCGCTAGAAAGGTGAACGTGACCATTCGAAATGGTGAGGTGTGCAAGGTTGTCTAGGTTTTATCTAAAAAAAATTTTTCATTCCGTTCTTTAGAAACGTTCTCCTTGGATACTAAAATATTAGTGTAGTCAATGAAGCTAGTTGACCCCCACAGTAATTCCTCAGTCAGAAAAAACTTTACATCATGATAAAGTATCAATAAATTAAAAGTATGGTATAAATTTCCAAAAAATAATAATAATAGAATATTAGGTATTTTTTAATGCAAGTCTTATTTCATTGATATCTTTTTTAGGAAAAATGCTCCGTCTAAACTTTCTTAACCGGACATATTCATGTAACGTATAAAAATAATAATATGAAATATCCAAAAAAATATCCCAGCAGAAACACCAAATTTTAATAAAACAAAATGGGGTGACTTGGACTGAAAATGTCTCTGTCGAACTTTTTAACGGAATTATACCATTTTGCCAAGCATACTCATGTTTGAAAAAAGTTTTGGATTTTCATCAAGTATCACATACTAGTATAAATAACTCATTTGGTAAAATAAATTTGGACAGAGAAATTACTCGGTTCAATATATAAACAGATTTGTATATTTATGTATAAAATACCTAACTTCCGTGTGAGTTTTTTTTGGATAATCATTTAAAAGTTTATGGCTCATGGTATTTTATAACTCAGCAAAGTTTCATCGACTGAGGAATTAGTGTATGGGTCTCCATACAAAGAATCTGTTCATTGCCTACACTATATAATATGTGTGCGTTTACCTAGAAACCGTTTTATCGAAATCATTGTTGCCAATTCATAATTTCACTAATGCTTTAAGCGCCAATCTAGTTTTCACACAAAAAAGATCAATTTTACAAATGAATCTATTAAAGTGGTTATAACGATTATTTCGGTGCTAATAAATGAAGTTGGAGAAATCCTGCACACAACGGTTACAACACTAGTATTTAAAAAAATAAAGTCCGAGAACGTAACTGGGGGGCTACCGCGTAACTTTATATGAACTTCATACGTTTTTTGGAACTTTGAGTCAATTTTATAAAGAAAATAGCCGCTATCAGTTCTTTGTTTTGTGACGTCGGATATAACGATAACTAGCTAGCAACGTTCAACCCCTAGTATAAATAAGTTTATGCGTTCAACAGAACAAAGCAGCAAAAATCTATCAAGATAAGGAATTCGAATGACAGTTGAAGCCCATACTCATATTCAGATTTAGGCAAGACGTTTCGTAGTTAATCGAATCTGCGTTTACTTTAGAATAAACGCAAAAATAATACGCGGAATATACTTTGCCATAATTTATGATGCGTTATAAAACGTAACATATTATTTTCAAACACCTTTGATAAAGAAGTAATCCGAGTAATCCGCATTTATTAAGCCCCCAGTACACGATGACCGATCATGGTCGGCGACCATGACCAATACATCGTACATTGACACTTTTGAAAGAACTTTTTTAAACTTGTTCGTTTAAAAGTGTCAATGTACGATACGGCCAACTTGTACTGGGGCTCAAGATTTTTTGGTTTTCGTAACTAGTCTATATAATTTGTGGTGATTTGTTTATGGCTTAAAAGACTTGAATCCAAGCCAAAAATTAAAAAAAAAATTTTTTGTTTATTGTTTTTCACCAAAGAAAGATGTTACATATTTTGTTTGATGATTAAAACAAAAAATATTTATTGATTTTATTACATAGGTACAGTGAATAATTTGTGGGTAACATACCTATTTACATTTTTACTTTACCTTTCGAAATCTACGATACTAAAGATTTTTTGCCAAATGCAAATTATGAATAACAGTCAAAGTGAAAAACAAAACAAACGTTATCGTAGAAAGTATAAATTCATTAAAATTCGGATCAAAAGCTTGATTTTAGTAAGTCATACCTACTAAAAATAGCAAGTTTACCAAGTGACAAGTGATTAGAAAATTAAATTCTTCATAAACATTTTTTCAGGAAAACGCAGCTTTGTGTGATGAGGTTGCAAAAATTCAAGAAAGCATTGGTATTGTAAAAGAAGAACGTAAATTTTTGTTACGCCGATTACTTGATTATGAAAATGATCCAGATGTCTCACTTTCGTATCAACGAAATGAAATGGTCCACAGTTCGAATGGTTCAAGAGGGAAACTAAAGAAGAAAACTGTCTTAGATGAATGCGGAAAAGTTTGATTTTTAATAAAATTTCAACTTTATTCTGTATCTTATTAATTAACCTTAGCAAGCTCTGGGTTGTAGTTTACAGATTGCTGTATTACAAAAATATTTAAGTAATTTGAAACTAGTGTAAAGGGCCTAACAGGCTATCAGTCCACCTGTTGGCAAGCAAGGGCCAGTCAGTTAGCTGCAACAGGCCACACACATAGTTACCCACTTGTTCCTACTGTCTTTAACAACACACCAATGACAGTCGAAAGTAAACCTTATTACAAGTATTTCTAATGTTTAGATAACAAGCAGAGGTCAAATAGTTTTAGTATAATCTGGGTTAAGGTTTAGGACTGACAGCTAATGCGCAGGCATAGTGTGTGGCCGCTGGGTAGTGCACACCAATAGCGACGGTCATCTGCCAGACTGATGACTATCAACTTCCGAAATGCCAGGACGCTAGTTATGTTTCGTTACATACAATTCTATTTAATTTGGTTAAGCGCCCGGGACGCGCGCCCGGTGTGCTATGGTAATACATATTTTTTTTTTAGATATTTTAAATTTCATTTATACTGATTATGAAAAATCAAAATAGCTTAGGGCGTACGCTGCGTCACGTACACGTGATCACGGCGCGTAGTCGTGTGGCTTGTAGTAAATTCAGCCAAATACAAGAGCAATCGTGATCACGCCTGACGCAGCATACACCCTTACTATTTTGACCACTCCAACAGCAGAATAACTTATCAAAGTGTACAATGTTCAACTATCTAGTCTAGCCCAACTTAGGCTGCCCAAGTTACAAGTAGGTACATGGTAATATCTTCTTCGTCATCAAATGATAATAACAGAATAACTTATCAAAGTGTACAATGTTCAACTACCTATCTAGTCTAGCCCAACTTATGGGAATGGGTCTGCTCTTATCTGCTTGCCTTAAAATGTGTTTTCTTTTGTTTTTATTCATTTTATTAAGAATTACATTTGAAACATGTATGGCGCAACTTGCAGTATATAGTAGAATTGTCTTTTGTTTTAAACTAATATTAAAGCTTTAAGTAGAGTTCCTAAGTAACTGAAAATTGTTCACCGCTATGATCATTAGTTCGCCTATACTTAATTGTATTTATCATAACCCATTGTGTAATTGTGATGGAAACTGACCTTAGTCATACCATGTTAAGGTCATTTTTCAATTTGACGACTCTGTATGAAATAAGACAGGGAGAAAAAAACAACCCTTGGAGTTTCTTGCCGGTTCTTCTCCAAGGCCTCCCGCTGTAGGGTTTGCGAACCGATGGCGTAGCTTCTATGACGTTCACAAGTATTGTAAATAACAATCTAAATTGAATAAACAAATTTGAATCTTGAATCTTGAATCTATGGCTGCCCAAGTAGGTAGGTACATGCTAATCATCTTCTTCATCATCAAATGATAATAACAGAATAACTTAGTGTACAATGTTCAACTAGGTACCTATCTAGTCTAGCCCAACTTATGGCTGCCCAAGTAGGTACATGCTAATCATCTTCTTCATCATCAAATGATAATAATTGCCGAGTCTTTTTAGTAACATCTGTACAATCTTCCTTCTTTTTCCTCTTGTTAGTATTAGATTTTGATTTGAATATGACTCTCTGATCTAAATCTGCTTTGGTTTCAGATTCAATTTTCTCAATCTTTTTCTGTTCAACTTCAGCTTCTTCTGCAGTGAGGTCACCTTTTTTAAGGACGACAACTTGTGGTTTCTCACTGTCTTCGTCATCCAGAAAGTCTTCTTCATCATTTTCAAGTTCATCAAATTTGTGATTTTTATCATCATATCCAGCCTGTTTCTTCAATACTTTTAAAAACTCTGGGTCCTCTGGTTTTATATAGCTTACATTTCTTTTGCGATTCATTGTTTAATATCATAAAGATTTACTAAACTAAAATTGTTTGGTTTGAGTGGTTTGATTGATCACAATAGCAAGAACAAGCGTATAGACCACATTTTTTTTTTATGGCTCGTACGATTTGTACATTTGCCAATGTCGAGTAAAAATTAGGGAAACGGAATTTAGGAAAGAATGGAATTGGAACACGGAATTTAGGTGGGATCAGGAAAACTTTGCATAAATAGGTAGGACATAGGTATGTACATAGTTTAGAGTTTAATAATATTATTACGGATAAGGAAAGATATTGATGTGCCTCCGGAAAACATACAGCATTGTCTATGAAGAAGCAGTGTGTACTTAGCTTTACGATGGTGTGGCCTTTAGCCATAGACAAAGTCGATCTTCCACTATTCGTCCGCTATGTGTCGCCTGTGTCCCCAGCTAGGGCGGAAGGTGTTTGCCGCCATTCCGAGTCTCATAGCGTTGTGTACTTTCGTCACGTACGGACGAAAATCGTCCTGAATCTTCATGATCTTCAAATAAAGATCGGAAATTCAACTCACACGTTAATTGTTAACGTCTTTCATAAACGATCTATATTAAATTTGTTATTTTTTTCTCGGTTATTACGGAATTTGCGGAAAAATATGGCGTTGGTCAACGGGCTCCATTACATCGACATCGACGAGAGGGATCCAGTACAAGAGGAAAGTTTGACCAGCAGCTCCAGTGAGACTGATCAACAAGCATCAAACACCGAGAAAAGGAAACTAAGAGCTGAGGTAACGGTCGATCCTCGGATCGATGCGTGATATATATCAGGTCAGTCTTTTTACAAATACAATACTGATGAGAACTTGACTAAGCCGATTTGTATCAATGTCAAGACACCAACTGGATATGCAAAACTGTTAGAACTAAGTAAATGTACATAAAAAGTTCATCAAACCAGTTGACAAGAAACTTTTCAAACTTATGATGGGATTTCAACCTTGTTACTCTTAAAATCGGCAATACGTTCACTACAATTGTAGGGAAGCTTAAGCTTAAGCTTTGCATGATATGTTTTAACCAACCCGGTATTGAAATTAAAAATAATAAAGAGTTATGTTTACGGTTTTTTCTAACCAACATGAATAGCAGGCACAATAAACTTGCTAGCGTTTTCTGAGCTAAGGATATTTATATCGTTACTCATTACACATTATTAATAAAAAGAGAAAAAAAAACATAATGCCTAGTGTTTATGTTACATCAATACCATGCATTGCGGGTCTTTATCCCTTTTGCCCATGGGTGAATCTTTATAAACTTTTGAATTTACTTACACAAAGGTGAATTGATTTAAAGGCGGTAGAATTTTATTAAAAAGGCTACGTTTGCTCCCAGAAATGAGCTTGGGTTTTTACCTACCCTCATCTTTGAAATTATTTAAGAAATGTTCACGGAACAAATTCCTTTCACATCGGCAACGAAAATATAATAAAACAGACTGAAAAATTAAAGCAATGTGCTATTTCGTACATTTGACATTATTTTCTTCATATATCTTATTAGAACGTAATGTTAGTACCCCACATGTAAATTGGGCTTTCACTATCTTGCACATTACAGGTAACGTTTGTTTTATACACGTTTATATAGTATTTCATTATGGTCGTACTACCAACTGTGTGTTTTGTCAACACAATATAGTTACCTCTATATACGCAAAACTGATCTGTGCGGGTTAATAATAGTGAATCTCATGTGTGTATCTTGCTCTTGCCACACATTAACCATTTTTTTAAAGAAAATAATGCCTTCACAAGTAACAGTGAAACATTAAATGACAATACCAGTGCAATGACAATACCCAGGGGCGTGCATACCATATAGGCAATTAGGCTGTGCCTACCTCATTAAAAACCTAAATAACATGCTACTAATTTTCCACTAATTTAATTATATACTTAAAGTTAATTTAGTTTAATATTGTTCAGATATTCTATAATAAAACGTCTATTCAACACCTCACCCAATAAGTTTTTCCTCGCTAAATACTTAATACTTAGGTACCTAACTCTAAGATAGGCAAACTCCGAATCGCCTATTCGATGCAAGCAGCCTTTCATACAACATAAATTAGAAAAAGTACTGGTCAAGGTAATACAACCGCGTATAATGTTTACCGAAAATGTGCGTCGTCCTAAGGACATGCATATGTTCTCAATTTAACCGGGTTAGGTAGTTGAGCTTACTTAGACGAACTGTCGCGAAATGAACCGATGATTTCCGACCCGTCTCTTTCTAGTTCCGCGCGCTGCAGTGCGTGTACGTTCAACGAGTTTCAACCTTATTTCGCTGATTTTAAGAGTGATTGTTAACCGCCCGCACCCGTGATTGAGTTATAGAATTATTAATAATTACGGATGTAATTTGCAACAACGAAAGTTCCTGCCATTTTGTTTTTAGTTCGTTTTTGTCTTCTTGGCATCACACGCGCGCGAGACCTAATTAGATAATTACTGTTGAGTGATCGAGTGTTTGTACTGTGATAAAAAGAAATTGCTGTGTGTGTTTGTGCTTAATATAGGTAATCAATAATTAAAATATAATGGAGAAATTAGAATGTGCCGATTGTCCGGATTCGATTTGCTTACAGAAATTACGTACGTATCCTTTCGCACAGTTTTCGTTCATAGATAAAACAAAAATTGTTTCATTCAATAGACCTATGCCAAATATTAGTTTAACTCAACAGAAAGGTAAAAATTTCAGACATTTTAATACCAAATATTACGACAGTTATACTTGGTTAGCTGGTTGCCGCCATACGAATTTATTATTTTGCTTTCCGTGTCTTTTGTTTTCTACAGCGAAGACTGTGTTTATTTCTAAATTTTATTTAATCTAGTTAAATTTAAATACCTCTCAATATGTGTGTTATTACTCGTTTATTTATTAATTAATTAAACCCGGTATTCGTGATCGTGAGTGATGTGAAGTGACATAAAACAAATACAACGGCTATTCTAAAAGCCACTACGGCTATCGCTCAAATGACATGTGTGATTCTTTACGAGTCATGTTACCTATATTCATGCATTTTTGAGATATCTGTGGTGGTTAAAAATTCGCTCCACCGCACACGACCGCCAGGTGCCAAAGGATAAGAGCAGAGCAAGTTCACTAGGAAGTAAGTTCACATAACATACAGAACATTATTTACAGTCTGAAGAAAGCGGGACAATATATGGTAAGCGAATTTATATCCAACATAGCCTTCCGCTCGCGACTTTGTCCGCGTCACGTCGCCGTCGCTCGGCCTAAATATTACGAATTTTAAAATGATCAGTGCAACTACCACTAGTTAGATCTACAGTGCCTACTGCGCTGGAAAACTGATGCACGCCCCTGACAATACCAGTACATGTACATGCAATGACATTACCAGTAACAACAGATTGATCCGGTCACTTTTGAAAGGAAGGATTATGGTCTGTTTGTTATAAACAAGACTCCCAGTCTCATTTCCAAGCCTTTTCTGCGGAAGAAAAGCAATGGAATAATGCATCCAATCTTCGAAAGCTGAACGAATAGTTAATTAAAATAACTCATCACTTTTTTATTTATTATTACTTGCGCAGACAGTACCTAATTATAATTACATCACCAACACATATAACTTGTCAGAACTAGTCACTGTCATATTTCACATTCCGTGAAGTCGGTGTTCCTTCAGCTTGGAGACTGAATGGAAAAAAAAAACTAGATATAAAACTAGAGTAAAGGAATCTACACTCGTATCCCTACTGCACAATCGCATCGGGTGGTTTAAAGGACCAATTATCAAGGTTCGTTTTTGTGTTTGCATTTTCGTTTGTGGGATCTGACAGCAGCGCAGTCTCATATAACCGCTTAGTGTTTGAGAGGTCAGGTCATGACGACCTTCACCTACTAAGTTGCGCCTACAGGCTGTGACGCGGAGGCTGATACACTTTTGCAACAGTAACGTGCTGGGTCGCAGAGACCCAGTAACGTGCTGGGTCGCGGAGACCCTATCAGCGAGAGTTCGTCGAAAATTATTGCAACTGCAACGTGCTGGATCGCAAAGACCCAATAACGTGCTGGGTCGCGGAGACCCTATCAGCGAGAGTTCGTCGGAAATTATTGCAACAGCAACGTGCTGGGTCGCGGAGACCCTATCAGCGAAAGTTCGTCGAAAATTATTGCAAATGCAACGTGCTGGGTCGCAAAGACCCAGTAACGTGCTGGGTCGCGGAGACCCTATCAGCGATAGTTCGTCGAAAATTATTGCAACGGCAACGTGCTGGGTCGCGGAGACCCAATAACGTGCAGGGTCGCGGAGACCCTATCAGCGAGAGTTCGTTGAAAATTATTGCAACAGCAACGTGCTGGGTCGCGGAGACCCGGTAACGTGCTGGGTCGCGGAGACCCTATCAGCGAAAGTTCGTCGAAAATTATTGCAACAGCAACGTGCTGGGTCGCGGATACCCAGTAACGTGCTGGGTCGCGTAGACCCTACCAGCGAAAGTTCGTAGAAAATTATTGCAACACTAACGTGCTGGGTCGCTGAGACCCAGTAACGTGCCGGATCGCGGACACCCTATCCCGACCCGGAAGTTTGTCAAGGTCTTACCTGCAGGGTCGCGGACACCCTATCCCGACCCGGAAGTTCGTCAAGGTCTTACCTGCCTACTAATAGACCGATGGACCAAGAAACTGCGGAGGCCGTTAGACACCTGGAGAAACCTGGTTTGTACAGTCAGTTACTAAAAACCTACCCTAACGCCCTCTCAACACTGGGAATATTCCCGAATTCGGCGAAATACAGCAGAAAATTCAAAATATAGCGAATAATTTAGTAGCAAGTAGACAAATTCAACAGGAGTCTAGATCGCTTCATAGAACAGAGGTACTGCCTGGCCTGCGTGCACTTTAGAGTCTGCTGTACCCTGGCGGAGCTTTGCCAATTTCGTTATGCGTAATAGCGAGGCCGGCGAGATTCTGTAGGCCACGGCACGGCCGCACTGCCGCTACTACTCACAAATATTGTAACGCTAATTCGACAAAATGTAACTTCGACATACTATCTCGATTCCTACAAAGGTATGCCAAGAGATGATGTGGCGCGGAGCCACACAGCTGTGTGTGTTGTGGCGCGGAGCCATAAACCACTCGACAAAAATACTAGAACCTCCAGTTACTCACTTTCTAGCTAACGGA
Organism: Crambus lathoniellus; assembly: GCA_949710035.1. NCBI lineage: Eukaryota > Metazoa > Arthropoda > Insecta > Lepidoptera > Crambidae > Crambus > Crambus lathoniellus. Next base: position 14,718,497 of record OX453306.1, read on the forward strand.
CGCTTTCGAGTAGAGTTGGGGCACTCATCTATACAGAACATGCATGATAGTCGAGCCAGAGTGTGTTCGAGCTTCCTTTCTCTGATCACAAGTTCCGAAATCGCGATCTCTGGATCACACGCGTGAAATCCTGCACTTGTCCAAGACGCTGATAGGTATAACGTTGTTACTGCCACCTCCACAGGTTCAAGCATTACAAATCACCTGAAAATTTAAAAAATTGGGGGTGGGGTAGTCAAATATGAGTGGTCATAAGAAGGAAAAGATTTATTAAATAAAAACAAAACTGACGTAAATCTACCTAAACGGCTTATATGCCAGCAAGTAGAAGATATTTTAGATGGTGATAATCAAGACGATCCTTAACATCTCTTGACTAAGCCTTATAATATCGCATAAATTCTTGATAAATCTATTGTAACAGAAAAATTATTAAAATCTTTGGACTTCACAGAGAAAAACTATAATTCTCCAACTGAAACTTGAAACGAAATTTTAAATGTGGTTGGCACCCAAGTCTATTCCTAAAGTGGCTTTCTGCCAACCAAGTCTAAGATTATTAACTCCTCGATATCGCTAGTATATCAGCAAAGTACTATTCTTATCATCTGGACGCAGAGTCCATTAAAACAGTTTTCTTATTCCATATTTTGGGCTTGAAACTGACTCACATGTTCATAGCCAGCTTGGAAACCATTTCAAATATACCGGCAGTAATACCAGTAATACTTCTCGAGATAATTAGAGAATACTTCTTTTAGGTCATGACTAAAAGACAAAGTAACTAAATTAAATAATTAATTAAAGCTTAATACTGCAGTAAATGAAATTAAGTATAAAATGTGCTTACTGATAGCTTCAGGAAGCTGCAGATCTGTTCGCCTCTTTGAGGGGTAAAAAATACTTTCTAGGGGCAATTGGAAATTGTCAAAGACATAATTTTTGTAACAATTATTGCAAACGATTAGTCACCCTAGAAATAAGTAAAAACCATTTTGATCGTTTTCTTTAACTCTGAAAACTTTCTTATTATATTATAATGACAATTTAACATTATTTTTATCAGACATAAATATAAAATGTCTTAATCATCATAGCGTTGTGTTAATTATTTTCACCAGCAGATAACAATCACGTCTTCATAGACAATGCTGTATGTTTTCCGGAGGCACATCAATATAACGGTTTTACAAAACAATAAAACCGATATTATGTGCCGAGAGGAAAAACATACAGCATTGCAGGAAGTTCTTCCTGGTGAAGACTATGAGACTCGGAATGGCGGCAAACACCTTCCGCCCTAGCTGGGGACACAGGCGACACCTAGCGGACGAATAGTGGAAGATCGACTTTGTCTATGGCTAAAGGCCAGACCACACCATCGTAAAGCTAAGTACACACTGTTTCTTCATAGACAAGGCTGTATGTTTTCCCTCTCGGCACATATCGGTTGAAAAAGCGCGGGAAACCTTGAAGTTGGCGGTCGAGTTTTTTTAGCGTCTTTAATTTTAAATTGATGTTTAGTGTAAATAATAGGATCATTTAGGTTGTAGTGTATATAATTAAGTTTACTTATTAATATATTGTGTAATTTGTACATATTTGCAGTCCTTAGGTAAGTTTTTAAGTCTATTTATTTGTGATGGACGACGACCCAGACGACCCTGGCGGAGGGACACCTCCCCAGGTTTCTCTTATTGTTGTCACGGTGCCCCATGATTGCTCGGGGATGGATACGGAGGGCTCTCTCTTGGATACGGATGCTTCCGAGACCAAAAGAAATGCAGGCACTGCAATAAAAAACGGAGGCGTCATAGGTCGTCTTCTGACATAATTTGTGAAAGTGATTGCCATTGTGAACAAAATTCAAAGAACCAGTTACCAAAAGCTTTTAAATCTCCTGAATCAGTATCACAACCACAATCCACCAATCCTAATGCTGATGATAAAAAAAAAAAAAAAAATAAAAAAAAAAAAAAAAAAAAAAAAAAAAAAGTATAAATATATTGTCTTGACCGGTGATATAAACATAAATATCTTACATAAGCTAAATGAAACCTCTACTGAAAGGGCAAATAGACTTAGCTATCTTAATATGCTGTCTACACATGGCTTACTACCAGGTCATACGATACCAACGAGAGGAGCCAACTGTCTCGACCACTTTATGTTGAAAATTGATAAAAACAACCTGAATGCATCAATCGTAGTAATAAATACAACCATCACAGATCATTCTATGATTTTTCTTAAATTAAGTGATGTATCAAATAGAGTTGAATGTCAAAATAAATACAAAACATTACTTAATATCGATGACGCAATTATTTCTCTTAAAAATTCTAACTTACAAGATTTGCTTACTTATACTAACCCTAACACTCTAGCTGAATTATTAATAAACAGAATTCAAAACTGTATATTACAAAATACAATTATTAAACTGGTTCCAAAATCAAACCGAATTATAAAACCATGGATGACAATAGGTTTACTTCGATGCATCAAAAATAGGAATAATATGCAACTGAAACTCAGATCTGACAAAGGAAATGAAATTTTAAAGATTACGTACAAGCGCTATAGAAATTATTGTAATGGTCTAATTAGGAAGCTTAAACGAAAATATGAGCGAGAGCAAATAGCGAAAGCCACTGTTAACCCAAAATTACTCTGGAAGACAATCAATAATATTACACAACATAAAAAGAAACAAGACAAAAATCTGGAACTGTTAAATGCCAAGTCAACTCCACTAGAATCCGTTAATCACGTTAATAACTTTTTTGCCGATATTGGAAAATCTTTGGCCGAGGCGATTATCACAAAAAACACTCAAAAAAATACAACATCAACAGATATAACTCATACAACGGGAACCTCCCATGCCTCATCTTTTGTTTTACTAGAGACTGATGAGTCAGAGGTTAGGTCTGTGCTAATGAATCTTAAAACAGAGAGCGCCCCTGGATATGACAATATTACTACCAAGTTTCTAAAACAGGCTAACATTCTACTAGTTCCACTGATAACACATCTAACAAATCTTTGCTTCAGGGAAGGTGTTTTTCCAGATGCTCTTAAGTTAGCAATTATTAGCCCCGTGTACAAGAGTGGTGATAGAGACGATCCTAATAACTTTAGACCTATTTCAGTCCTCCCTGCAATATCAAAAATTTTGGAAAAATTATTAAATAACCGTTTGATAGCTTACCTAAATAAATTTAATTTACTCTCACAATCACAATTCGGCTTCAGACGAGGACTTAGCACAGAAGATGCTGTTACAGCTCTGACGTCGATAATTATTGAACAGGTAGATAAGGGAAACAAATGTCTGACTGTTTTTCTTGATATGAAAAAAGCTTTCGATAGTGTCTCTATCCCCACTCTACTACGGAAGCTTGAACAACTTGGTATACGAGGTATTCCCTTTGAGTTATTCAAAGATTACCTTACAAACCGAAAGCAACGGGTAAAAATAGGTAATCACTGTAGTCAAGACTCAACCATCACCTATGGAGTTCCTCAGGGGAGTGTTTTAGGGCCAACCCTATTTCTGATATATGTTAACACTCTATGTAACATGTCTTTGAATAATGGACATATTTTTTCGTATGCTGATGACACAGCTCTGGTATTTTGTGGACGGGACTGGAAAGAAGTTCATCACAATGCTGAAATGGGATTAGCCAAGGTCGCGCAGTGGTTAGAAATACACTTATTAACACTCAATGCATCTAAGACAAACTTTATATGTTTCACAAATTATAATAAGAATCTACCTAATCTCAATATTAAAATTCATACTTGCTCTACATTAGACAACTCGAACTGCTCCTGTCCTCAAATTAACCAGATAAGTAGCACTAAGTATCTCGGTATTCTGATCGACCAGCGGTTGTCCTGGCATTTACACGTAGAACTTTTAATGACAAGGATAAGGAAATTCATCTGGTTTTTCAAATGCTTAAGACACCTTACAACTCCCGAATTATTAAAACAAATATATGTGTCGTTAGTACAATCGGTTTTGGTTTATTGCATAAGCGTATGGGGAGGAGCCACAAAAACAAAATTTTTGGATCTAGAGAGAGCTCAGAGATCAGTGCTAAAGGTTATGTATTATAAACCATACAGATTCCCAACACATGAGTTATACTCTTTTTGTGATCTTCTTACAGTCCGCAAGCTATATATTCTTAATCTAGTTCTTAAACAGCACAAGACCCTCATCTACAAACCTGAATTTGAAGGAAAAAGAAGGAAGGCACCTGCAGTTCCTAGAGTTCTTGTAAAAACAGCGTACGCCATACGGCAACAGGCCTCGCAGTCTTTTTATATATATAATTTCTTAAATAAACATTTAAATATATACCCAAAAACAAATAAGCAGTGTAAAATGGATGTCATTGAGTGGCTGAAGGGTAAAGACTATGAGGAAATAGAAAATATATTAAAATAAAATATCGTTAATAAGGACGCAAATACACATTCATACACATTCAGACATACACTCACACAGACACGCACGCACACACACGCGCAAACACACACACACACACACACACCATATCGTAGTCGATAGCTGTTACTAAATTTTTTTATTCTTTTCTTCTGTTTTATTTTATAAAAGTATAATTTTAACACCTAATGGTATTTCTGTAACAAAAGTATATGTAAGAACATTGAGGAAGAGCGAGATCTTCTAGTACAAGTATTTTTATACCTAAAAGAGGATCTCCATGCACTGTTATAGTTTATAGTTCTATTGTTACGAAATAAATATTTTTTGTTTTTTTTTTTTTTTTTTTGATGATGTCAAGCAGGCTGACCCTAGCCCATTGGTAGGTAGGAAATTGTATGAAGCAAATGACTCAGCGCCTTACAATATCCACATCCAAAAGGTCCAGACAACACCAAATGACAATGTGTCAATTCACCCGATTTCTTTCGGTCATTTTTTAAAGAAGAATTCCGTTAAAAACATTGTCAATGGAAGTCTCAAAAAAATAGGTAGGAATAGAGTTGTTATATCATTTATTAACTACACAGATGCAAATTCATTCTTACAAAGTAATACTTTACAACAGTTTAACTACAAGGCCTTCATTCCAACCTCATCTGTGGATGGGTGTTGTTAGAGGAGTGCCAACAGATTGGTCTGAAGAAGACATACTAAATAACCTATCTGTGCCTTTTGGATGTGGAAAAATTCTAAAAGTAAGACGTATTAATAGAAAAAGTCTAAAAGATGGTAAGATTAGCTACATTCATTACGTTGTCACATTAGATGGCCAGGTTTTACCCAAGAGAATTTATTTATGTTATAATTCCCTACCAGTTGATCTTTACATTTTCCCAACCATCCAATGTTTCAACTGCTGCCGTTATGGTCACATAAAGTCACAATGCAGATCAACTCCGCGCTGTTTCAAATGTGGTGATAACCACACAGGAGATAGCTGCAATATTGATGAAGATGAAGCTGTATGCTTTTTATGTTCTGGAGCTCACTTTGCTACTAATAGGAAATGCCCAGAATATAATCGACAAAAATCCATCAAAGAGTCCATGGCTAATAATTGTATTTCCTATGCAGAAGCATTTAAGTTACACCCTCCTGTAACTAAATCTTACTCTGAAGTTTTGACATCTGTTGCACCTCCCTCATCTCCTTTAAGACTCATCTAAAGGTAATAGTGAAAAACAAAACACATCTTCATATAAAAAAACAGTTTATATTAAATCCAATAGCTTTCCAAAACATAATAGCAAAGGTTATGACAAACACACTCATGCTGCTTTAACTAAAGATTATGACATTCCGTTACCATCCATTGGCACAATTAATAATGAAAGAAATAATTCCTTAACAAATATGTCAATCAGAGACTTGATTATCATTTTAATTAATTCATTGACTAAGAATATGTCCGAACCGTCCAACGCTGCTGTACAAAGTATTAGTCAACTCATAAGTAACAATATCAATAATGGATCATCTGTCAACAATCCTTCAGTGGAATTGTCGCAGTGTTAACACAAAGAAAAGTGATTTACTACCTATATCTTATAAATTTGTATAAACCTGTTGTTGTTGCACTTCAGGAAACCTGGCTGAAGCCAGGTTATAACTTTAAAGTTTCTCAATATTTATGTCTAAGAGAAGATAGAACTGACGGTTATGCAGGTGTTGCTCTGTTAATCCATGAAACAGTTCCCTTTCACCACATTCCTATTGCAAACCATAGCACTGATCTTTCTATAATAGCTGTATGTATTAATGAAATATGTTTTGTTTCTGTCTATATTCCCCACCCAACATCATCCATTTATAACGAAATAGAATCCATTATTTCACAACTTCCAAAACCAATTTTAATATTGGGAGACTTCAATGCTCAGCATCAGGCTTGGGGTAGCACAAATTCTAGTTACTACGGTTCTAGAATATTGGATATTTTGGACTCTAATAACTTCTGCATCTTAAATACTGGTGTTGCTACTCGACGTACTAAACCTCATGAAGGAATCAGTGCCCCGGATCTCTCAATAACTACTCCTAGTCTAGCATCCACATTGACCTGGAGAACACTGCCCTCCACTTTCGATAGTGATCATTATCCCATATTATTAACTCTGCCAAAAACAAATATCAAAACACAATCCAGACGCCCACCAAGATTTAAATACAAAATTATTAATGACATTGACAGATGGAAAACGTTTAGTGAGCTTGTAGTTGAGCTTGGTTGAGCGGAAATTATCCATTCTCCCTGATGTTCATACAAGTAATTCATCGGTGTGTGCTGACGCTTTTGTTTTAGCCATGCTAGACGCTGCAACCGAAACTTTTCCAACGAAAAGATGCAATAATAGCATTCCATCTCCCCCATGGTGGGATAATGAATGTTCTGCAGCAGTGAAGCAACGGAAAGAGGCTGAATTAAAATATAAACAATGTACCACATCAGAAAACTTTAATAATCTTACCTCCATCTTAAACCAAACCCGTAAATTATTTAAAAAAAAGAAATGGGATGGATGGAAACATTTCTGCTCATCCCTGTCCCCTGACGCTTCTCCATCAGTAATTTGGCAAAATATTCGTAGATTCAGATCAGCATTTAAAGAAACAGTTCCACACTATCTTAATGAGTCTGTAGCAGATAAATTTTTAGACAAGTTAGCACCTCCTTTTGTTCCACAAATGTCAATTCCATCTCACCTTCCTTTCCAATCACCGTCAGGTAATTTCATCATCATCATCATCATCATGTCAGCCGAACGACGCCCACTGCTGGGCATAGGCCTCCCCCAAGGATCTCCACAACGATCGGTCCTGCGCTGCCCGCATCCAGCGGCTTCCCGCGACCTTGACCAGATCGTCGGTCCACCTTGTAGGGGGCCTGCCCACGGAACGTCGTCCGGCACGCGGTCGCCATTCAAGAACCTTTCCGCCCCAACGGCCATCGGTTCTCCGCGCTATGTGTCCCGCCCACTGCCACTTCAATGATGCAATCCTTCGAGCGATGTCGGTTGTTTTAGTTCTCCTGCGGATTTCATCATTTCTGATTCGATCGAGCAGGGAAATACCAAGCATCGCTCTCTCCATTGCTCGCTGGGTGACTTTGAGCCTTCTTATGAGACCCATAGTAAAAGACCACGTCTCACTTCCATAGGTCATTACTGGCAACACACACTGGTCAAAGACTTTCGTCTTGAGACATTGAGGTATTTCGGACGCGAATATATGTCGGAGCTTCCCAAACGCTGCCCATCCGAGCTGGATTCGACGAGAGATCTCTTTCTCAAAGTTGGACTTACCTAACTGGACCGTCTGTCCTAGGTAAACATAGTGGTCAACAACTTCGAGTGTAATGTTCCCAACATTAACTGGAGCGGGTGCAACATGGGCATTGGACATGATTTTCGTCTTGTCCATGTTCATCTTAAGACCCACTCTTTGCGAAGCATTACCGAGATCTTCGAGCATTGTGTTCAGGTCTTCCAAGGTCTCAGCCATAAGAACTACATCATCGGCAAACCGTAGATGTGTTAGGTACTCGCCATTGATGTTGATGCCGCATCCTTTCCAGTCCAGCAGCTTAAAAATATCCTCCAACGCAGCTGTGAACAGTTTGGGAGAGATGACATCTCCCTGTCTCACACCTCGCTGTAGTTGGATAGGATTAGAGCTCTGGTTCTGTAATCGGACCGACATGGTGGCGTTTTGGTATAGGTACCTCAGCACCTCGATATACCTGTAGTCTATTTGGCACCTCTGGAGAGACTGCACCACGGCCCAGGTCTCGATCGAATCAAAGGCTTTCTCATAGTCCACGAACGCCAAGCAAAGTGGCAGGTTATACTCTTCGGTCTTCTGTATAACTTGCCGCAGCGTATGAATGTGGTCTATGGTACTGTAGCCTTTCCGGAACCCGGCTTGTTCGGGAGGTTGGAAGTCGTCGAACCTGCGAGCGAGACGATTCGTAATGACTCTCGAAAACAACTTATAGATATGGCTCAGAAGCGAGATGGGTCTATAATTCTTCAAGAGAGTTTTATCACCCTTCTTGAAAAACAGCATCACATCGCTTCTGCCCCATGCCTTTGGCGTTTTGCCCTCGAAGATGACAGAGTTGAAGAGCTTCTGGAGGACCTTAAGTATCGGCTTACCGCCCGCTCTTAGAAGTTCTGTTGTGATTCCGTCATCACCCGCCGCCTTGTTGTTTTTGAGCTGCTTGAGAGCCATTCTAATCTTGTACAGGCTGACGTCCGGGATATCTTCGGTATAGTGTCGGGTAAGCTTGGCTCTAGGGTCTTTAGCCTTGCTTTCAACAGGTGTTTGCGTGGAATATAGCTGTCCATAGAAACTCTCAATCTCCCTCAGGATTTCAGGTGTTGACGAAACGATGCTACCTTCCCCAGTTTTCAGCCTCGTCAATTGACTTTGCCCGATAGACAGATCTCTCGCGAACACTTTGGAGCCTTTGTTCCGCTCAATGGCTTCTTTAATACGCTCGGTATTAAATTGGCGAAGGTCGCGCGTCAAGGTCTATTGAGCTGCCGATAACGATGGGCATCCGCTGAGTTCTGCAGCTTCATTTCGTGTCTCTGATCCATGAGTAGGAGAGTCTGACTGGAGAGTTTCTTCAATTTGGGACGGTGGGTTTTATAGTACTTAGACCCTACCGTGCGGACAGTGTCCACCACCATGTTGTATAGATCGTCCACGTCTATGCTGTTCTCAAGGGCTTCGAAGCGGTTTTGAAGCTCGAGCTGAAAGCACTCGGGGTTTTGAATTTGAGCTGGTATTGGTCGGAGCGTGGATTTTATCAGTCGCGATCTTTCGAGCTTGAGATCGATATTCAATGTGCCTCTCACCATACGGTGATCGCTTCCTGTCTTAACAGCGTTGATCACACTGACATTATTGAATATGTGCTTCTTCGTCGACATGATAAAATCGATCTCGTTTTTGACTTTACCGTCCGGACTGATCCAGGTCCATTTGCGGCTTACGGGCTTCCTAAAGAAGGAGTTCATCATATAGAGGTTCTCCCTCTCCATGAAGTCTGCCAGCATCTGGCCTCTATCGTTCCGTTGCCCAAATCCAAATTGCCCCACTCTCAGCTCATCACCGCAACGTTGCCCCAACTTTGCATTGAAATCCCCCATCACAACCGTGTAGTGGGTTTTATAGCTATGCATGGCTTTAGAGATCTCCTCATACATAGCCTCCACTTCGTCATCGTCGTGTGTCGAGGTCGGAGCGTAGACCTGGATAACATTCAGCGAATATCGTTTCGATAATCTGAGTATCAGGTACGCTACCCTGCTCGACACACTTCCGAAGGTGATCACGTTGTTGACAAGGGATTTATGGACGATGAACCCGACACCACCAATGGACTGTTGGTCGCCCTCCCGGTGGTAAAGTAAGTTACCGGATTGCAGGGTTATCGAGTCCTCCCCCTCTCTTCGGACTTCAGATAACCCAATGATATCCCAATGTAACTTACTTATTGCCTCTTCCAACTCTACGAGCTTCGCGTCGAGCCTCAATGTGCGCGTGTTGTAGGTTGCCAGGTCGAGTCGTCGGTGTTGGTAGCCGGAGCCTACCCGGAGATTCTTAGCACCCCATTTCTCAGGTAATTTAACCAGCCTTAATTCTCCTTTTTCTCTTGTAGAATTAAAGGGTGTATTAACGTATGTTAAAGATTCTGCTCCAGGTAATGATGGTGTACCTTATTCCTTCCTTGCAAATCTGAGTGATTCAAGTCTTAATTACTTTTTGCATATAATCAACTCGACAATAAGTTCTGGTGTTATCCCTGCCTCATGGAAAATATACGAAGTTATTCCTATTCTAAAAACAAATAAACCCCCGTTAGATCCAAACTCTTACAGACCCATAGCTCTTGCCTCAGTCCTTTCTAAGCTAGCCGAACATTTAGTTAAAAATCGTTTAGAATGGTATGTAGAAAGTGAGAGTTTACTATCTCCGAGCCAATATGGATTTAGAAAAGGAAAAAGTACTATGGACAGTTTAGGGATTTTCATTACAGTGAAGTATGATTGCAACATATTACACAAACAAGATGTTTGCATTATCGCGCATTTACAGAAAATTGGAACACACGCGTAGCATTCTCAGCAATCTAGAATAAGATCGCTTACTAAGATAATGTATCTTTAATTGTACTCAATATTATTATCTCAATATACATCTTGACACCGAACAAGTCACATCTCTTTTATTACCTTAGCCTCGGTAAAGCGTCATACCTCTTCATGGCGACCCTTTGCCAACCGAACTTATAAATTTTTGCGGGAAAATCATTACTACATGGAGCAGCAAAGCAAAATTTTCAACACCATACTAGCAGCAGTCTTCGTTGCGGTGCTATTTGGCTCTACACTTCTGTTCATCGCATTACTTGGGAAGACAAAACAATAATATGGGAGCACCACAAAGTAAAGAAGAAGTTATCATCGCACAAACCGCCAGCGGCGACGCCCAAGCAACGCAGAAAACTTCAAGCCAGCTCACTACAACAGAAATTTTACTATCCGTCATACTGCTTCTCATCGTTATACTCATCATTTACGCCTGCATCCGGAAAATTTGGGACCGAATTGTCAACCGACTCCGTAGAGAATTCAACAGCGCAGTTCTAAGAAACACAATATCTTCCGTGGAACTGGCAACGACGTCGACTCAACCATCAACGTAGACCAGGAGGTGTCCAGGGTAGAAACCCGGCCCATTGTACGAGGGGCAAGGGAAATCCCAGCCCGATCTTCAGTTAGCTGTTTCAAGCGGTCCAGGAACCCATCTTAGAAGTCTGAAGATCCTACACACTCAAGGAGCATGAGAAAACCCCCAGCCCGCAGCCCTAGCCCCCACACGCCACGCCGGTCACCACATACCTACTCATCGTGCAGAGACGTAATTATTTTATTCGCGCGCTATAATGCCACCGTAAGTCGTAAGTTATTTTATACCTAAACGTTTTAAATAATATGTAGGATTACATTTTTTTTCTTATTAGATAATGTCATTTATTATTTCCGATTTAAATGAATTGCATAAGAAACTATTGTATATTAAAGATAATTTAGTAAAACTAGGACCAGATAGACGTCAAAAAGAGTTAGGTTTTACGAAATTTAATGAAGCGAAACTTGAATACGCGAAATTAGAGTATATTTTAGCTCAAGTACATAATTTAGTTGAAAAATCGGAGGTATCAACTAAAGATATAACTTTAATTAATAAAATAGCAAATGACATTCAGATCATTTATGACAAAATTATTTCTTTAGAGACTTTAAGTGTTAGTAGTATTTCAAAAATGGCAGAAAAAGATAAATTTGACTTGAAGACAGCCATTGCACTTTTACCAACGATGACAGGTCAAGAACACGTCACTAAATCTCTAATTGATGGTATACAATTATATAGTTCAATGATCAGCGATGCTACTCATGGGTTACTTATTGATTTTGTGATTAAAACTAGGCTCTCTCCTAGCGCAAAATTACGTTTAAAAAGTAGTTATCCAACTATTAAAGATTTAATTAGAGATATGAATACGCATTTGATTCAGAAAAAATCTGCTGTTGCTATCCAACACAAATTACAAAACTGTCGTCAAGGTCATAGGTCGATCGAGTCATTCGGCTCGGAACTAGAACAACTTTTTGTGAATTTAACCATAGCACAAGCGGATGACGACGCTACTAAGTTTGAAGTATTGCGTCCCATTAATGAAAAGGTTGCAATCAAGCGCTTTTCAGATGGATTAGTGAATCAAAAGCTTAGTACTATCATAGCATCACGTCACTTTGATTCTTTACCAGAGGCAATAAGAACTGCCCTAGACGAGCAGTCAATGTCTACCAGACACGAGGAAGTTATGAACATTAAAAAGTTTCATACTCGTAATTTCTCACGCACACCTACTAATTATCCGCGTCAGCCAAGTAGTTATTCTAATAAATATAGTTACTATAATAGATTTAGCGCAAACAATAGGTACGCTGCCGGAAACACGAGACCACAACAAGGTAAGTACATGTCGCGAGACTCCCGCGCCGCGCAAGGAACACAATCACGTTCACGTGACCGCGGTCGGCCGAGCCCGCGCCCGCCGCGCTCAGCTGTGCCTTTTCAACGTGTGCAGTACGCTAGCCACGAGCAATCGACCAATAGTGAGTCACAAGCGCGTTCTGAGCCCCAGAACGATAATAATTTAGATTTTTTTCGTTCCTACTGAAAATTATGTTTTAAACTACAATAATAGTAGTACCGTAACTTTTAACGTAAGTAATAGCAATATCGATCTTTTAGTCGATAGCGGAGCAAGCCTTTGTGTTTTAAAATACGAATGGTTATGCGATTATCCGAAGTTATTGAATTTAATTACATTTGAGAAGTTAGTTATAAAAGGTGTTAGCGGTAAACTAGTATCTGAAGGATATATTTACTTAGATTTGTCTTATAATGGGTTAGTTTTTAGAGAAAAAATGTATGTGTTTAAAAATATGTCTTGTTCTGCAAATGGTATTTTAGGTGATAATTTTTTGAAACGCTATCAAGCTATAATTAACTATAAAGAAAATACTTTGCTTTTAACTAAAGATAGTAATTATGTGTCTATACCTATATTGAGTCACTATAGACATTTGATACCGCCACGATGTGAGGTAATAAAATATATACCTACATCGTTAGGCGACGATTGTGTTTGTTTATCTAAAGAGATACAGAAAGGAGTTTTTATAGGAAGTATAATAGCGAAACCTTGTAATGGTCGCATGCCAGTAAGGATATTAAACACCACTGAGAAAGAAGTTGATCTAGATCTTACCGATTTAAAGACTTTTTCATTGAATGATTTTGAAGTCTGTAATTTTGAAAAAGAGGAGGTTTCTGTCGATCGTGTAAAAACATTATTAGGATTATTAAATTTACCTGAACTGAATTTAGAAGAAAAACGAAGTATTGAGAGTATTTGCGCTAAGTACGCAGATGTTTTTCATCTGCCAGGCGACAAACTCTCTTGTACAAACCTAATGACCCATAATATAACTTTAAAACCTAATGTCTCGCCAGTTTATGTCAAGCCACATAGATTACCGTTCGCACTAAGGAAGGAAGTTCAGAAACAGATAGATATTATGCTCGAAAATGATATTATAGAAGAGGCTACGTCAGAGTGGTCTAGTCCCGTCTTGCTTGTACCGAAAAAAACAGATAGGTCAAACGAGAAACAATGGCGATTAGTTATAGATTACAGGCAGTTAAATAATCGTATTGAGGACGACAAATTCCCTTTGCCTAATATAACTGATATCTTAGATTCGCTTGCAAATAACATTTATTTTTCAAAATTAGACCTTTCGCAAAGCTATTATCAGTTATCTTTAAGCGAAGATTCACGAAAGTACACAGCTTTCACTGCTGGTGATAAAATTTTTCAGATGAAACGCTGTCCCATGGGTCTCCGGACATCTGCGAGTGTATTTTCACGTCTTATGACTATTGCAATGTCAGGCTTAAATTATAAAAAGGCTTTTATTTATTTAGATGATTGCGTAATTTTCGGGAAATCTATAGAAAACCACAATAAAAACTTAATTAGTATACTAGAGAGATTTAGAAAAGTTAACTTAAAATTAAATCCTATGAAGTGTGAATTTTTGCGAAACGAAATAATATATCTAGGACACAAAATAACTTCTGATGGAATTTTACCAGATGAAAGTAAAATTGCAACCATGCAAAACTATCCAGTGCCGATGAACTGCGACGATGTCAATCGTTTTGTCGCGTTTGCAAATTACTACAGACGATTCATACCGAACTTTGCAAACATTGTTTATCCTTTAAATCAATTAAGAAAAAAGAATGTACAGTTTCTATGGTCATCAGAGTGTCAAACGGCATTTGAAAAATTAAAATCAGCATTAATTCAACCCCCTATTTTATCTTATCCAGATTTTTCAGAAAGTAACATCTTTCGGCTACAAACAGATGCTTGTAAGACAGGTTTAGGATCTGTTTTATCTAACATGAACGGTCAAGTAGTCGCGTATGCGAGTAGAAACCTGAAACCCGCCGAGACGAGATATCCCATCATAGAATTAGAACTTTTAGCAATTGTTTGGTCTGTGAGACATTTTCGCCCTTATTTATATGGACGTAAATTTAAAATTATAACAGACCACAAACCGTTAATTTATTTATTTAACTTGAAAGACCCAACAAGCAGACTTACTAAATTCCGATTATTCCTAGAGGAGTATGATTTTGAAATAGAGTATGTTCCAGGACGAAACAATGCAGCTGCAGACGCATTGAGTCGCATACCTATTACATCTTCTACTTTAAAATCATTACATCAAAACACAGTATCAGTTTTAACTAGAGCACAAAGTAAAAAATTAAAAACCCCCACTGATTCTTCTTCAGAGAGCTCCACCAGCACTAGGCCTGATCAACCTATTGCGGTAGAACTTCTCAAGAAACCCGATGACGTAACTGAATTAAGTTTTAATCAATTAAAGTTTGACAATTATTCAAAGTCTAAAGATAGCATTATTTCTAATGCAAGTTGTTACGTTTACGTACCTTCGCAATCAGCGATATATCTGAGTACCCGATCGTCATCTACCCCAGAGGTGTTAGCGAGGGACTTAGAGTCATTATGTCAAAAAATAGGCATACATGAGGTACTTATTATTAAAGAAAAATGTAACGAGAGTAAAATCAAAAGTCTTGTACAAGCAACAAAAAGAATTAACTCTGTTACCCCGCGCTTTCTCATAACAAAAAATATATTAAGAATATATGATAGTGAACAAAAAAGAGTAATACTAAATGATTTCCATCTATTACCTACCAGCGGACACGCAGGAGTTAATAGAATGATGAACAACATTAAGCAATATTATTTTTGGCCAGGTTTGAGTAATGATGTAAAACTTTTTGTTAAAAATTGCCATCAATGTCAATATCATAAGCATAGTAATAAACATATTAAGCAGCCCTTAACCATAACATCAACAGCCCACTCATCATTCGAAAGAATTAGTTTGGATATAATGGGTCCACTCGATGTTGATGACTATAATAATAAATATGTATTGACATTACAATGCGATTTAACCAAATTCGTTGAAGCGTATCCATTACCTAGTAAAGACTCGGTCACAGTTGCTCAATCTTTTACCAATAATTTCATTTTACGTTATGGTATTCCTAGAGAAATATTGACTGACCAGGGAACCGAATTCATGTCATCAGTGATGTCCGAAACATGTTCTCTATTACATATTAAAAAATTAAATTCTACGGCGTACCATCACGAAACTGTAGGCGCTTTAGAAAATACTCATAAAACCCTAGGAGCTTTTCTGAGAATCCAGTGTAATAATTATAAACATAACTGGAGCACCTGGATTCCATATTGGTGTTTTTCTTTTAATACCACAGTGCATAGTGAAACTAAATATACGCCTTTCGAATTAGTTTTTGGAAAAATTTGTAACCTTCCAAATAATTTACAATCAGAAATCGACCCCTTATATAACTATGACAGTTATCCCCGAGAACTTAAGTATCGTTTACAACAAGCGCAATCCGACGCACGACGTAACTTGATACAATCTAAAGAGAAAAGAAAATTATTGTATGATAAAACTAGCAATAATGTTACCTATCAGTTAGGCGATTTGTTATTATTAAAGAACCAAGTAGGAAATAAATTAGATAGTATTTACAATGGCCCTTATAAAGTTTTAAGAGATATGACGTCTAATGTAGAAATTTTAAAAGAAAATAAAGCTATAATTGTGCATAAGAATAATACCAAACCATTCAATAAATAACTATTTTATTTGATACGTAATTATAAGTATAGGTACTTAATTACATACCATGTTACTTAACACTTTGTTATTGTTATGATTAAGTGTAAAATGTGAAGCTTCCGTTTTAATTCAATACCATTTCAATTCGATACCATTTTAATTAGATACAATTTTAATTAGGTATATTGTTTATATTGTAAAACGTTTTTGTATTAGTACGATTTAATAAATGAAATAGTTTTAACTTTGCTATGTTGATAATGTTTAAATTTTGTTTACTTATTTTACTTAAGTAATTAAATTTTGGTTAAGTTCGTTAAAGTCAATGTTACGAGTCTGTTCCTTTTTGCAGGGAGGGGATGATCCTTCCACTTTTTCAGGGGAGATGAAGTATGATTGCAACATATTACACAAACAAGATGTTTGCATTATCGCGCATTTACAGAAAATTGGAACACACGCGTAGCATTCTCAGCAATCTAGAATAAGATCGCTTACTAAGATAATGTATCTTTAATTGTACTCAATATTATTATCTCAATATACATCTTGACACCGAACAAGTCACATCTCTTTTATTACCTTAGCCTCGGTAAAGCGTCATACCTCTTCAACAGATGTTAGATTAGCTTTTTCAAATAATGAATCCATGCTTGCTGTCTTCCTAGATATTTCCTCAGCGTATGATAATGTTGATCTAAATATTCTAAATACTAAACTACATAAACTAAAAGTGCCTGCTATATTTTGCAATTTCATTCATAATCTTATGTCGGGGAGACAATTACAAGTTGACGTAGGTATGTCCAATGTTAAAACAAGACTAACATGGAAAGGGCTGCCCCAAGGTTCGGTGCTGAGCCCACTTCTTTATAACATATATTCTTCCGACTTAGAATCACATATCGCTGGTAAAGCTAATATTTTACAGTACGCAGATGATTTAGTTCTGTACGTGACAGGACGATCTGTAGAAAAATTAAGTCACTCTTTGAATGTCGCGTTAAAAAATCTAAAGTTCTGGTTAGATAATAATTCATTGAGTCTTAGTGTAAGCAAAAGTAGCGCCGTTTTATTCTCTAGAATGCGTTTACCCCCCCCATATACAGTTTTATATAATAACCAACAAATCCCAGAAAATAGTGAAGTAAAATTTTTAGGTATTCTACTAGACGCTAAGCTGACAGGTTTATCACACTGTTATTATGTCTTAGCTAGATGTGAACGTTTACTAAATATAATGCGATGTCTCTCTGGTGTTTGGTGGGGCTCCCATCCATTTACTTTAAAATTATTATATAATGCAATCATAAGAAGCATCCTAGATTACGGTACTTATTTCTTAGAACCATGTAGTGTAGTAGGTCTGTCTAAGTTAGACAGCATATCGCTTTGCGTATCGTTACAGGAGCCATGAGGTCTAGTCCTGTTAATGCGCTACAAATTGAATCACTAGACCCTCCTTTAAAACTACGTAGACAGTTTCTATGTGATAAATTCATTCTCAGAGCCCTTCAATTTTCTAATCATCCTCTTTATCAAAAACTTTTAACTCTTTCAGAAAAAATTGAATGCTCACCTTATTGGTCCCATAAGTCTCCCCCGTGCTCTATCATAAGTTTCCGTAAATTTACTTCACTTCAAGCTCCCACTCACCGTTCTCAGTTTCTTCCAATATTTTCTGTCAGTTACGAAGCTCTAGTCATTTCCCCTTTAGTACACTATAATTTTGAAACATTAAAGAATGACCCTAATGCTAACGCTAACTTGAACTTTGTAGTCGATAGGGATTGGGCAGATAGGCATTACATTTACTGTGATGCTTCCAAACACCAAGTTACAGGCAAGATCGGAGTAGCTGTCTATCATCAACAATACAACTTACATCAAAAAATAAAATTACCTCCCGTGTTGCGGACTGTTTTCTGCAACCTTATACTTTTTCTATTTAAATTATTTTTGAAGTATTACTATTTGTCATTCATTACCATGACAACGAATATAAATAAACATGTCAGATGGAAAAAAGGTGTGAATTTTATTGCAACAGTTTAAAGTCATTTTAATTCCGATAAATTTATATTGAAATGTTATCGTGCGCATCTTAATAGAGCGACGGTAACATAGTGGTCCTTCGAGCCGGATGATCCAGTGCCTCCGACTGCCCGACATAAGAACCCGAACCGAACCATGTCGCGGCCGGTCACACGGCTTTACGCCAAGAACCCGATAGATCCGATCCCCGAACCAGCACAACACGAACTACCGACATCGACCCCTGCTTCTGCCAAACCCGTACCCGTATCGGCTAATACAAAATCTCGAAGCGAAATCAATTCCGTAAGTCACCGCACTGTCCGCTCCAACGCGAGTAGCGTTTTACTTAGAGCCAAAGAGGCCGAACTAACGGCGGCCAGAAAGTTAGCCGAAGCCACGAGAAAAAAGGCAGAAATAGAACTTAATACGGAACGAGACCTAATACAAAAAGAACTTGAAGTCGAACTCGCACGCTTAAATAGCGGAAGCCACCGCTCTGGATCTAGCCGCTCAAATCACAGTCACGTTCAGGAATGGCTGTCAACCGAGTTTCATCCACATGAACAAGAAGAACCCAGCGTCGATCCCCCGAACCCACCATTAGAACCAGAGGTACGCATTGCTTATCCCGTGCAAAGAACTAAGCCAAGATATGAAATGAGGAATGAACGCGCACACCCCGAACCAAGTGACATTCAGCTCTTAGCACGAGAAATTGCGAATCTAAGGCGACCATCTGAACCCAAAGAATTACCATTTTACAATGGAAGCGTCAATGAATGGCT
Source organism: Crambus lathoniellus (assembly GCA_949710035.1). NCBI lineage: Eukaryota > Metazoa > Arthropoda > Insecta > Lepidoptera > Crambidae > Crambus > Crambus lathoniellus. The sequence goes on from OX453306.1 coordinate 14,737,705, forward strand.
ATCATTTAAAGCTGCCGTCATGGAAATTCAAGCTACTGTGACCCACAATGAACTCATATCCAAACTTCGTCGTTGCCTGAAAGGAGAAGCTCGCATAACTGTTACCTCGCTACTAGACACTCACGTTCCACCCAGCGAAAAAATGGAAGCCCTCGAGCTACGATTTGGCCTTCCTGATTTGATCTTGCAAGAGGAGATACAAGGGCTCAAAGACCTTCCTAGGCTGATGGACAACACGGAACAGCTAAGCAAATTCGCCTGTAAAGTACGCAACTGTATTTCCACGATCAAGGCTTTGAACAAACCGCATCATCTTCTGAACACCGAACTACTACGAACATTGAAGCAGAAAATTCCTCACCTAAAATCTAGATGGATTTCATACGCTGTAGAACACGAACACAGCGACGAACCTGAACTTGTGAAGCTATCCGATTTTTTGAAGAAAGAAGCCCAATCTGCATCGAAATACTGGTTACACGAACCGACCCGAACTTCACTGAAACCGAACTATCCGAATAGAACCCACTTTGCAGAAATTGAAGATGACGACCAAGAACACTGTTACGCTGCGAACCAGAACAATGAACCCTCTGAAACGAACTGTCCTCACTGCAAATCGACAACACACCTGCACCTTAAGGACTGCGACCAGTTCTTACGTCTCACAAATGACGATCGATGGAAACGGGCGCAAGAAGCCAGACTTTGCTTCAAATGCCTGAAGTCGAGACATCGTAGGGAGAACTGCAGGGCCCGACCTTGCGGCGTCGACGGTTGTCGTATGTCGCACAACCGATTGCTCCACTCTTCGACGTGTCGACGACCAGAAACGTCAGCCTGCATCAATCCATCGACTTCCGATAGTCAAGAGACCCCAGAACCGATAGCTGCGAAACCACTGAATGAGATTACGGCATGCAGCGGAACCAACCGTAGATCTCAAGTTTTATTGAAAATAATACCGGTAGAAGTACGAGGACCTACGTCTTCAAAACAAACTTACGCACTTTTAGACGGAGGGAGAACTTTGACCTTAATGAAGCGAGAACTTGCTTCTGAAATCGGACTTAAAGGAACCAGTGACCCGTTGACCTTAGCTGGCATAAACGCTATTACTCAAGAACCAGAATCTGAAAATGTCGATGTCCAGATCATGAGACCGTCCAACATACCATTAGAACTCTATGGTGTTCGGACAGTTAGACGGCTTCCGATTGGACCAGAGACGGAAGCAGACATGGACAAATACACCCACCTGCAAGATCTACCGAGCACGGGACTTTGCTACGAACATGCGGTCCCTGAACTGCTCGTGGGACAAGACAACTGGCATGCAATAGTATCCAGGGAGACCCGTCATGGCAAAAGAAATGAACCCGTGGCCTCCTCGACAGCCCTCGGTTGGGTTATTCATGGGTTTTCTCAACCATGCCACAACACTGTCCATTTCGTCGGACATGCCGAAGAAAAGATGCATGACTTGATCATTGACTATTTCAAAATCGATTCCCTTGGAGTAACGAACAAGATGAAGCAGAGTAAAGAAGATGAAAGAGCACTCGAGATCCTCCAACGGCAACGTACAGCTAGAAGAGCTGAAGTTGGCAAGAGATGGGAAGTGGGATTATTGTGGCGTGAAAATGAACCGCATCATCCGGGCGGGCGCGTCCGAGTTGCTGACGTGCGCACAGCAGGCGGGGTGTTGCGGCGACCTGCAGTTAAAATCGTCCGTCTTCCGACTGCACCTGAATGCGCTTAGCCGCATTGCCGGGGAGATATGTTGCGGACTCTTTTCTGCAACCTTATACTTTTTCTATTTAAATTATTTTTGAAGTATTACTATTTGTCATTCATTACCATAACAACGAATATAAATAAACATGTCAGATGGAAAAAAGGTGTGAATTTTATTGCAACAGTTTAAAGTCATTTTAATTCCGATAAATTTATATTGAAATGTTATCGTGCGCATCTTAATAGAGCGACGGTAACACTCCCGAAACATCAGTTTTTTCCGGAGAATGTTTTGGAATTTTAAAGTCTCTTGAATACATCCTTCTTGCAAAACTCAGTCAATCGATAATTTTCACCGACTCGAAGAGCGCTTTACAAGCTCTGCAGAAATTCTCTTGGTCAGGTCCAAATAGTCCCTATGTAACAGAGTCAAGGCAACTCCTAGTGAATTGTAAATCAAAAAATCTAGATGTTCTTTTGGTGTGGATTCCTGGCCATCATAATATTCACGGCAATGAAATAGCTGACTCATTTGCAAAAGACGCAGTAGAGACCGGTGACCAGTTTCCTTATAAAAATGTAGTACCCGACCTTCTCTCCATTCCTAAAAATCATTTGTATGATTCTTGGGTGTAGTGTTAGCTTAATCTGTGGTTGAATCTATGGCAACACTGGATTTGACAGGAAGTCTAGGATGCTCTCTCTCATAATGGCGGCTACGATGATTGCATCTTTTATATGGTTGTATTATTACTAATTCGGCTTCCCACTCCAAGTATCAAACTCTACATGGTGACAGCGGTGGCAATAATCAATAGTAAGTACCAACTCAGTGAAAAAGAGATAAGTCATGGATGAACCTGTGAATCCGACAAGAAGTCAACCATTGGCACCATTGCCGGTTGCACATTTAGCGACTCACCAAAATGTTAATGTAAATCCTCCTAAGGAATTTGATTTTCGAGATATAAGTTCGTGGCCGAGATGGCTACAAAGATTTGAACAATACTTATTACTAACTGGCGTAAGAAGTGACAAAGAAAAGTGCAATCTGTTGTTGTATTGCATGGGTGAGGAAAGCTTGGAGATTGTCAATCAAGTTGGAAAGACTGATAAATTTGAAGAATTAATTTCGAAATTTGATGAATATTTTAATCCTAGAAGAAACCTTGTTTTTCTGAGAACTATATTTAACAGAAGAATGCAAATGGTAGGTGAGTCTACCGATGATTTTATAAAGAATGTATACCAATTAGCATTGAACTGTGAATTTGAAAAAATTACAAAACAAGAAATTATAAGGGATAAATTAGTAGCAGGCATTTTAGATAAAAAACTATCGGAGAAACTACAAATGAAGAGTGATCTTGATTTAGAGGAAACAATAAAAATATTGAGAGAATGGGATATACAAAGAACACAAACGAGAGAACTCTATAAAGAAGAAGAAATAAATGTGATAAAAAACAATAAGAAGTTTCAAGATACTTGCTTTTATTGTGGCTACGACTCTCATCCCAGATTTAAATGTCCTGCTAGAAACATTGAGTGTTTCAAATGTAATATAAAGGGACATTATGCAAAATTATGCAAAAAAGCTGTGAAAGTGAGGTCTTTAGAAGAAAGTGAAGAAACACAAGACAAAGGTAATACTGAAAGTAAGTTTTTATGGACTATAGGTAGCGGTAATTATGAAGAGGATTGTGCCTGGTTTTGCAACATTTATATAAAAGAGTTTAATAAAGAAGGTTCATTTTTAATTGATTCAGGTGCAGATATTGCATGTGTCCCATTATCATTTATTCCAGAGCAGTTTGTTTGCAAACTGAAGTCTCCAGATTTATATATAAAAGCAGCTGATGGTAGAAGTCTTGAAATATTAGGTTACCTACCAGTAACATTAACTCATAATAAATATTCATATTCTACAAAAATTTATGTATTAAAATCAATAAAAAAGCCAATTTTGAGTAGAATAGCAAGTAAGAAACTGAATATTTTAACGGTTAACTTAAAAGAGATTAATGAGGAGCAGTCTATTAGTACTGTAAATATAAATAAAGAATTTCCTTTACTGTTACAGGATTTGGGTCAGTTTAAGGATGTGATTTCTATCAAGTTGAGGCCTGATGCTAAACCTTTTGTTCAATCTACTCCTAGAGTGGTCCCTATTGCTTTGCTGCCAAAATTAGAAAATGAACTAAAAAGGTTACAACAATTAAACATTATAGAGCCAGTGGAACAGGTAACTGAATGGGTTTCTCCTATAGTAGTTGTACAAAAGAATGAAAAAGAAATCAGATTATGTTGTGACTATACGCAACTCAACAAAAGTGTGATGCGCCCTTATTTTCCTGTCCCAAAAGTAGAATACACTCTAGCGAAAGTTAAGGGTGCTAAATATTTTTCAAAAATTGACATTACTAAAAGTTTTCATCAATTAATTTTAGATGAAGAGAGTCAGTTACTAACAACATTTATTTGCCCTTTTGGTAGATTTAAATATAAAAGACTACCTTTTGGATTAAATTGTTCTACCGAGTTTTTTGTTGCTAAATTCTCAAAAATATTGGAAGGCCTAAATGTAATATTTCATGTTGATGATATTTTAATATATCATAGTACTGTTCAAGGTCATGATCATTGTTTACGAGAAGTTTTGAAACGTTTGTCTGATGAAGGTTTAACGGTTAATTTAGACAAATGTGTGATTGGGGTGAACACAATAAAATTTCTTGGATTTAATTTGTCTGCTAATGGGATTGCTGTTGATTCCGATAGAGTTAAAGCTATACAAAATTTTCCCAAACCAGAAAATAAAACTGAACTTCAGAGATTTTTAGGTATGGTAAATTTTGCTTCAAGGCATTTAAAAGATAAATCGAATAATTTAGAGCCTTTAAATAACTTACTTAAGAAAGATGTAGATTTTTTGTGGGGATTAGATCAAGAACAAGCATTTGTTAAAATAAAACAAATTTTATGTGACACTCCAATTTTAGCATATTTTGATCCCAATAAGCAAGTTATAGTAAGTGCAGATGCTAGTTCATATGGCTTAGGAGGCTGTCTTATGCAAGTAGGGAAAGAAAATCAAAAGGAAATTGTTGCATACATTTCTAGAACTATGAATGATACAGAAAAAAGGTACTCGCAAATCGAGAAAGAAGCTTTGGCTCTGACATGGGCAGCTGAGAAATTTTATGAATATATAACGGGCTTAAAAATAATTTTTGAAACGGACCACAAACCTTTATTACAAATACTGCAAACTAAAAATCTAGATGATTTAACTCCACGATTACAAAGGTTTAGAATAAGGTTAATGAGATTCAACTATGAAATAAATTACATTCCTGGAAAAGATTTGATTTTGCCTGATTCATTATCAAGAGCACCCTTGCTTGACAATGAGACTAAAGGAAATAATCATAATGATTGTGATTTATATGTTAATTTTATTGTAAAAAATTTACCCATATCTGATGTGTATTTAAAAAAAATAAGGAAGGAACAGGAAATGGACCATATTTGCACTTTATTAAAAAAATATTGTCTGGAGGGTTGGCCAGAAAAGAATAAAATATCTGTTGAGTTACTTCCTTATTTTCAATATAGGTTTGATTTGAGTTTGAATAATGATATCCTATTAAAAGGATCTAGGATTGTCATACCAGCTATGATGCATAAAGAGGTTTTGGAATGTATCCATTTGGGTCATCAAGGAATAGTTAAATGTAGACGTAGAGCTCAGATGGCAGTCTGGTGGCTAGGCCTTAGTACACAAGTTGAAAACTTGATTCGTAATTGTCCTGAATGTGTAGAGCATAGGTCTAATCCTGTAAATACTTTTTGTAAAGAACAATCACCACCTACAAGGCCATGGCAAATTATTGCTGCAGACCTATTTTTCTATGGAAAATGGTTTCTTATTGTGACAGATTATTATTCAAAATTTTTTGAAATTTTTGAACTTAGCTCTTCGACAGAAAAAGTGATAATTAGTAAGATTAAGGAATTATTTTCAAGATATGGTATTTGTGAAACATTTAGATCAGACAATGGCCCTCAATTTCGAGAAGGTTTCAAGAAGTTCTCCCAAGACTATAATTTTAATCATATTACTAGTTCGCCATATCATAGTCAGTCTAATGGTTTTGTTGAAAATGCAGTGAAAATAGCAAAGACTTTAATAAAAAAAAACACTAATCAAATAGATAAAGCATTACTTGCATATAGAATTACTCCATTAGAAAATGGATTTTCTCCAGCCGAACTTTTGATGGGGAGAAAGTTAAGATCTCATTTACCAATTATTGCGTCTCAATTGGAAACTAAAGAGTCAAAGAATGTTATTGTAAAAAATACTCAAATTAAACAAAAACAAGCTTACTATTATAACAAACGCCATAGAACAAAACAGTTGTCTGATCTTAATGTGGGGGATAGGGTATGGATAGTTGATTTAAGGATTTATGGAAAAATTATAAAGCAACTGGCTTATAGATCATATATAATTGAAACTATAAAAGGCAATTATAGAAGGAATCGGTGGTATTTAATTCCTGCTCCATATGTACATCAAGATTCCAATTTTAATAGAGATAACAGTTATTCTGCCTTAGATATAAACAACAGTAATTGTAATAGAAGTAATAATCAAAGTGTAAATGCAAATAATGATAATTTATATGATGAAACTATTGTAAGTAATCATGCTAATGATGACTCTACTTCTGGTGATGATACTAATATAGTTTCTCGTCCTATCAGACAAAGAAAGAAACCTGTATGGTTAAATGATTATGTTCACTAATTGTTTTTGTACTATTAATCATGTTGTATTTTAATTTAAATAAAGTTCATCAGTGGCAACATCTTGAGAGAAGGGATGTAGTGTTAGCTTAATCTGTGGTTGAATCTATGGCAACACTGGATTTGACAGGAAGTCTAGGATGCTCTCTCTCATAATGGCGGCTACGATGATTGCATCTTTTATATGGTTGTATTATTACTAATTCGGCTTCCCACTCCAAGTATCAAACTCTACATTGGGAAAACCTTTGGAATATTTCAAGTTGCCATAAAGGTCTATATTATAAACGCATTCAACAAAGAATACCTCTCAAAGTTTGGTTCTCAAAATTAAAACTCTCTAAGCTTGCAACCTCTAGTTTAATAAGAATGCGCTTGGGTCATGTCTGCACAGCTTCTCATCTTGCACGACTTGGAATCATTAATAGCAATTTATGTGCGTGTGGTGCTTGTGAGGAAGATTTAAATCATATTTTTTTTGCATGTTCCCTCCGTGACTGTTCCTCTTTCATAAACTCCCTCATAGTCCTCCGTGTCCCTCTTCCTACATCTATACCTACTTTATTAAGTTCTATTAATTTTGATATATTTAATTTGTTATCTACTTTTTTAATTATTAACAATATCAAAGTGTAAATTGATTCCCTAACTCCTACTATAATAATATATTTTAATATAATATTTATATTGTCTACTTTTATTTATATATTTAGTACATTTTATCCACCAAACCCTGATCCTATTATCCTTTTTTCCAAATTCCGCTCACTTAAATTTGTTTTTATTAAAAACTGGTTTCCCTACCTTTAATACTTGTCGTGGCAAATGCACAAACCGTGCGAGCCAAAATAAAAAAAAATAAAAAAAAAATAAAAAAACGGTTTTATTGTTTTGTAAAACCGTTATATTATACATTTATATACATTGCGATCATTAGAAGATAATAGAGTCACAAGACTGGTCGGGAATGGAACACGTAGCGTTAGTAAGTCTTTCCAGAAATCAACTCTGTCGAATTTTGGACAAGCTAATATTATATGGACATTATATGGACATTTCATCAAATTTAAAAAGTACTCAAGGGGAATTAGAAAATACAATATTAGAAAACAATGAGCTCAAAAGACTAATAGAGAAACTTAACAAGGAAATACAACTACTTAAGAAGCTCTGCGTTGATTCGCCCATAAAGATGACAGCTAAGGAAAAAAGCAACAAAAGCGGAGAAAAACAGAGTTTAAATTTACTCACCTCTTCTACTTCTCAAAGAACTGACAAAACCAAAAGTTCAGTACATGATTCTGAATGTAACACCATCGAAATAATTAGCAAATTACAGATAGAAATAGTTTCCTTAAATCAAGAATTAAAAACAGCAAGAATCGAAATAATGTCGCTAGAAAAACAAATCAAGAGCCTTGAAGCAGTCAATACAGTTAAATATAGTAATACTTCTATGATACCAGAAAAGATCAAAAACTTAAAAAATGGCTTAAATGACGAAAAGGAAAAAAGGCGTTTAGTGATAGTAAGCAGCAATAACAAAAATAAAGTTTTACAGATTGCGGAAAATACCGATTTCTTTAGCAGTTATCAGATTTTTCACCATATAACTACAGGCTGTGGTGTGCGGAAACTAGTAGACAATGTCAAAAATTCAGCCAAAGAACTTACCCATCACGATTTTTGCATTATGATCGTCGGAGAAAAGGACTTTGAGAAATCTGAAGATTATGTTGAAATTACTAAATATATTAGAGACTCTATGCTAGATATACAAAATACGAACATTATAATTTGTGCGCCTACCTACATTTGTGGGCTTGATTTATATAATTGTAGAGTAGAATTGTTTAATTCATTGTTGTATCTCGACACGCAAACACATGGCTATGCTTTTCTTGTAGACAGCAATCAAACACTAACATTAGATATGTTTTCTACTCGTAGTGGTAAACTAAATAATTACGGCATGCAAGACATATTTAAAAACATCAAGGAGTTGGTAATTTGGATAAAACAGTTAAGTCCTGAATCTTTTAAAGATAAACTAAGTACTCCTGAATCAATTTGTACAGACCCCGATAAAGAATGCTTTTTTCGTAGATAATGATAAGACAGAAAACTTGATAATGCTTCATCAAAATATTGCCGGTTTTTTAAGTAAGCGAGACAGTATTGAGATAGCCTTACATGAACTTTTAAGCAAGGGTAAACCAGTTGACGTGCTATGTCTTAGTGAGACATTCGTAAAATCTGGAAATGAAAAAAATATTAGACTCACAAACTTTGTACTAGCTGATTGGTACTTAAGACCAAACCAAAAACGTGGTGGCGTCTGCATATTATGCAAGAATAATTTGGACTTTAAGAAGCTACCTTTTTTGAAAGAGTACAGTTCTGATTTCGTCTTTGAGGTATGTGGTATAGAGATCGAATCACTGCAATGTATTATTATTTGTATTTATAGAATACCTACAAGCAATCCAAATATATTTCTTACTAAACTAGAACTACTAATGACTAAGCTTCGAAAAAAACACAAAAATAAAATAATTATAACCGGTGATTTCAATATTGACTATCTCAAGCCTTCAAATGACCTTATCGAATTAAAAAGATTAGCGCATAACTACAATTTCATTATCCATATCAAAGAACCAACCCGGCTCAAAGCTTGCCTGGATCAAGTACTAAGTAACTGCTCGGATGCTACAAGTGAAGTAATAAACCTGTGCTTATCGGATCATAATACAGGTCAGTTACTAAGTGTACCTGTAAAAAACAAGAATATTTCACCAAGGAACTGGTATGTAAAATGTAGAGATTTTAACAGAGATAACATCAATAAATTTATTAACTATCTCCAGAGTCTTTCCTGGAATGAAGTCTATACTGAGCAAAACACAAATAAAGCTTTTGATTCATTCCACGATCTGCTTACCCTCTTGTTTGAACAATGTTTCCCGTTGGTACGTAAAAAACGTAGTAATGGGCATCAGGCTCCATCTTGGATTACTAGGGGTGTAAGAAAATCGTCAATCACCAAACGAAAATTACGACTCCAGTATTATAGGAAAAAAGATTCTGAAAGTAAAAATCGTTACAAACATTTTCAATTTATATATAAAAAATGTTTATCAGCATCACAGAAACTTAATAATGACCGATTTATAAAAAAATCTAAAAATGTTTGCCTAGCTGCTTGGAAAATAATTAAAAATGAAACTTCAAATAACACTATTAGTGGAAAAAAAATAGACATAAACGAAATATCTCATAATGGACATTCTTTTACCAATCCTTTGGAAATAGCTGACATATTTAATAATTTTTACACGGGTATAACTGACGACGTTGAAGAAACTAAATATAAATACAATATTCATAAAAATAATCATAATATGTTCTTGACACCTACTGACAGTGATGAAATAATTAAAATCATTCGGACACTTAACAATACACATTCTGTTGGTCATGACAATATCAACACAAAGATGATTAAAGTTTGTGCAGAGATCTTAGCTCCCATACTTAGTCATTTAATAAATTTGTCTTTTAGCGAAGGTGTTTTCCCAAATCGTCTAAAGGTAGCTGTCATAAAGCCAATGTACAAGAAAGGGGATAAAAAATATATTGAGAATTATAGACCTATAGCACTTTTATCTGTTCTATCAAAAATATTAGAAAAGATAATGTACAAGCGTCTTTACAATTTTCTATCCAAATATAAAATTCTATGTTCTCAACAAAATGGGTTCCAAAAGGGGAAATCTACAGCCTTAGCAGCTTTTAATATGATTACAAAGGTAATAGAAGAGGTCAATAAAAAGAATCCAATCACAGTCATTCTTTTCGACATGTCCAAGGCTTTCGATAGAGTATCACATGAAACACTACTAAAGAAGTGTGAAGAGTACGGCATCCGCGGTACTCCACTTCAATGGTTACGGTCATACTTAACGGAAAGATACCAATATGTAGAAATTAAAAAAATAAACGAAAAAAATGACGAAGTAACTTACAGATCACAGCAAAATATAAACAAAGTTGGAGTCCCACAAGGAAGCATTCTTGGTCCCCTGCTTTTCTTGCTCTATATTAACGATTTACCTGAGGCCACAAATCACCAATGCTCCCTCTTTGCAGATGATATAGCTTTGATTGTGCCGTGTCAAGACAAGACGACTTACAATGATGATATCAGTTCTGAAATTGCTAATATAATAGAATGGCTACAGTATAATAACTTAAAAGTGAATATATCAAAAACAAAATATTTGCAGTTTTATAGCCAAGGTGGAAAGAAACAGGAACTACATTTGACATTTAATAATAAAACTATTGACGAAACAAATGATGCTACATTCCTGGGCATAACCTTAGACAACTCTTGTACATGGAAGCCGCATATTGACAAATTATGTTTAAAATTAAACCGTTTTGTGTATGTCTTGTGGCGTCTTAGTAAAATAAGTAATTAAAAAACAGTATTAAATGCGTATCATGGCTATGTAGTATCGAATATGATAAGATAAAGATAAAGATAAAAATATTCTTTATTCACTTAGACATAATAAATATGTACTTATGAATCGTCAATATTTTCCTACCACCCATTCAAGACTTTTTTAACTGACAAGAAGAATGGGCGCAAGAAACTTGCCAGCGTTTCTTAGTTAGGTAACGACATTTACAAAAAAAAAAACATATCGTTACTAATACAACAATTGCTTAGTATAAAAATACATCATATTAAACAGTGATTATGTTATGTGTTACATCATGACCATGCATTGCGGTCATTCAAATAATCGTCTACTTTATAGTATCCTTTGCTCATCAGCGACTCTTTAATGTAACATTTAAATTTATGCAATGGTAGTTCAATTATATGCTGTGGAACTTTATTAAAAAAGGCTATGCTTTTCCCCAGAAATGAGGCTCTGGATTTTTCTAGCCTAAACTTGGGAACGACAAGTTTATCTTTATTTCTTGTGTTAAAGCGATGAATATCGCTCTGCTTTACAAATGTATTATAATACTTTTTCACATAAATTATATTTTCATAGATGTAATGTCCTGCAACAGTTAAAATGTTTATTTCTTTAAATAGATCTCTTAAAGAATCTCTCGATCGGAGGTTGTAAATGGCGCGAATAGCCCTTTTTTGGAGCACGAATATACTTTGGATGTTAGCGGCTGAGCCCCACAACAAAAGGCCGTAGGACATAACACTATGAAAATAACTAAAATAGACTATTCTAGCCGTTTCAATATCGGTTAAGAGCCTTATTTTCTTAACTGCGAATGCAGCCGAACTGAGTCTACTCGCCAAGGCTTCGATATGAGGATCCCATTGTAGTCGCGAGTCTAATATAATACCTAGAAATTTTGTATTGTTAATGAATTCGACAGTATCGCCGTCTAGTCTAATATGAAAATCAACTTGTCTTACATTAGGTAACGAAAATTTTAAACACTTAGTTTTCTTTGAGTTTAATGATAAATTATTACTATTAAACCAATGTGACACTTTTGAAAGAGCACTATTTACTTCGTCAGAACAGTCATCACCTCTATCTACTTTAAAGACTAGAGATGTATCATCGGCAAATAGCACCGTCTCATATAAATTCTTCGCGAAGTAAGGAAGGTCATTTATGTATATTAAAAACAACAGCGGGCCCAATATTGATCCTTGGGGTACGCCCATAGTAATGGGAGCTCCGGTAGACTCAGTTTTATTAATAACTACCTTCTGAGTTCTTTCATACAGATATGAATGCATAAGGCTTACTGACATTTCAGAAACACCATAATGTTTTAACTTCCTTAATAGTGTTTGGTGATCAACACAATCGAATGCCTTGGAAAGGTCACAAAAAATAGCGATTACATCCTGCTTGTCCTCCCAGGCATCAAGTACATGTTTTAGAAATGCAACCCCAGCATCAGTTGTACTTTTACCTTTTGAAAAACCAAACTGTTTCTCATGCAGTATACTATTTAATTTAAAATATTCTAAAAGTTGAGCATAAATTAGTTTCTCAAATATTTTACTTATTGCTGGTAGTATGGATATAGGTCTAAAATTTGCTGGGTCACTTTTGTCACCAGCTTTAAACAGAGGAATAATTTTACTATTCTTCATTAAATTAGGAAAGACCCCTTCACTTATACATTGGTTAAAAATTATTGCTAATGATGGAGCTATCACATCAATTATTGATTTGATGATACTTGTAGATATGCCCCAGAGATCTTCTGTTTTCTTAATATTTATTGCTTTGAATGCTTTAATAATATCTTCGGTAGTGACATAGCTAAAACTAAATGTTTCCTGGCACTTGTTCACACTAGATTCCATAAGAGAGACAGCGGTGTTGGGGCAAGAATTAAGTCTGCTAGTAGTTTCTAACGGTATTCGAGCAAAGAAACCTTCAAAAGCACTAGCCACCTCAATATCTGATTCAAAAGTCTGATCACTAATTTTTAAGTTAAATGAATTAATTTTGCTTTTTGATTTGCCAGTTTCTTGGTTTATAATACTCCAGGTAGCTTTTATTTTATTTTCAGATGATTTAATTTTATTTGAAATATACCTAGATTTTGCCAAAGCACATACTTTCCTAAATGTTATTGAATATTTCTTGACATATTCAATGAAGCTAGGATCACAGGAAGTCGTTTTTTGTGCATAGAGTTCAAATAACTTTCTTCTGCTATTATAAATACCAGGTGTGGCCCAGTCACTAAACTTCTTACGATCATTACACTTTATAACTTTTTGTTTAAAATTGTTACTAAATTCTTTTTCAACAATATCAAATAATGATTGATAAGAGTTATTAGCGTCAGCAGGAGCTGGCAAACATTGAATTTTATCTTGTACATTATTTCTAAATTTATTAATACCACGTTTCGGTATTGGCCTGCAAATTACTTCGCGTTTAGGAATAACATTATAGTGCTCAAAAGAAGCTAGTTGTCCACTGTGGTCGGATTTAATAATATTAATTACCGATTTCTCAATTAAGTTACAGTTGGAAAAGATGTTATCTAAGCAAGTAGCCGATGTTGGCGTAATTCGCGTCGGTTCATTAAAAGTGTGAAGCAAATTAAATGATTTAAAAAGATTAAGGAATTTACTGGAGAGTTGTGCTAATTTAATATCTAAGATGTCTATATTAAAATCTCCACAAACTACAATTTTTTTATTCTTACGACAGCATATTTTCAAAACATCCTCCATAGTGGACTCAAAGACTGTGTAATTTGCTCCAGGGGGGCTATATACACAGATTATAATTATTTGTTCAAGTTCCACGCATGATATCTCACAAATTCGTTCAACAGAGAGGGATACTATATCCTTTCGCTCTTTATATTGTGTGTTATTAGGTAAAATTATTAAAGAACCCCCCCTTATTGTAGTTTTTCTATTAAATGAACTTACAACACTATAATTATCCAAATTTAACAATAATTCATATTCTTTTAACCAATGTTCAGTAACACATAACACATCAATATTTTCACAATTTAAAAATAAACTTATTTCTAGGTCTTTGCCAGCAGAAAAGCCTTGGATATTCTGGTGTACTATTTTTAAACATTTAGGCCTTCCTCTTGTCAATACTGGGCTAGAGTATGCCTCCGTTGTCTCTAATGGTAATTTAAATTAACCATGTCAGTATTTGGATTCAAAATGAGATATGGAATCCTACTGTGGGGAAACTCAGTAATGTTAAATAGACTCTTTATTGCACAAAAACAGTGTATTAGGGCGATTTCTAACGTACCGCCTTTAACTAGTTGCAAACCGCTCTTTAAAAATCTGCGATTATTAACTCTTCCTTGTTTGTACATTTACGAAACCTCAATTTTTGTGAAAACCAATATCCATTTGTTTGTGCGGCGACGAGAAAACTGCTTATTCAATGCCAGGTACCCAAACAAGCTGGTGATGCCAAACTGTAAAACAGCTATCCATTCAAAAAATTCATATACCATGGGTGTAAAAATCTATAATCATCTGCCTGAAACGATAAAAGAATTGCCTATTAATTTATTTAAGCGTGCTTTACATACCTGGTTAATTGAAAAATGTTTTTATAATTTGACCGATTTTTTTGAATGTAAATAACAATACCTATTTGACATTAATTAGAAAGTTTCTAGATAATATTTGACATGCCAACACTTAACTTGTTACCGTGTAATATTGACTTTAACACTTTTGACATCTAGCTTATTCAACCTTTCAAATACCTATTTATTAATTTTATTTGTACTTTTGACATGAAGCGCCAATCTATTTGTAATGATATTTAGTTTTTGTATTTTATTTTTAATATTGTTTAATTAATGTTTCAGTATAATGGCACCTAACTGTATATTATAATGTAAAATTTTGCATGCTGGAAACGGCTAATTGTGAGGTCTAGAACTCAAATTTAATATCTCTGTAAACCACAGTTAACGCAAATAAATTTATTTCATTTCATTATTTCATTTCATTTCATTTCATTTCATTTTCATGGTTTGGGTTTCCCTCGTCCAACCCGCACTCACACCCGGGGTCGTTAACAATATGGAGCTTGGCAAGATGCGATGGTGTACAGGCATGGCCTAATCTTAAGCGAGTGATAATAGATGTTTCCATTTTGCCAAACTTCATTATTGAAAACCAAGGTTTCGTGGGAATATTTTTTTGTATTTGAGAATAAAATCTGCCCCTTGTTTGCTGGCTGTATTCCCATGCGTTTTTCCAATTATCCTGTAAATATGTTTTGGGAAGTGCTAACAGATCTTGACAATAATTTTGGTAGGGATAAACATCTCCACAAGACACCGCATCGTGAGCAAGTTTATCTGCGATTACATTGCCATCTATGTTTGAGTGTCCCGGAATCCACGTGAATTCTATGCATAAGCCTTTATCCAGACATTCTTTGGTGATTTTTCTGATATTGAAAATTAAAGGAGAATATAGTTTTAAGGTTTTTCTGCAAAGCCTGTAAACAGCTTTTCGAATCTGAAAATATCACAGTCTTGTTTAGTTTCATAGTTTTTATGTATTCAACAGCTCTTAAAATTCCTAGACATTCGCCAGAATAGACCGATGACTCGGGTGGTAGCTTTACTTTCTGTACAATATTAAGTTGAGAATGGTACACTCCTATGCCAACACAATCAGAGGTGGAGTGCTTAGAAGCATCAGTGAATATATAATGGAAATGCTTGAACTTAGATTCAACGAGATGGTTGAATTCAGTTTTAGCGTTTCCATTTTTGACGAAACCAAGATGGATGACTAAAGGATAAATTAATGAATCATAACTGACACTAAATAATGGAAGGAAATAAGATCGATAAGTAGGAGTTTAAGGATAAATATTTTTGATAGCTAACTAAAAGACATGGAGCCGATTTATGTGTCCAATAACTTGACTTCTGGTACAACTCATGTAAACACTCGAGTTTGTCAAGTAAAGGATGGTTGGAAAACTGTACAGTACGAAAAAAGAACTTGTCACATAGAAATTGCCGTCTCAAATGCAGTGGTGGGTCGCAGCATTCGACCTGCAATGCATTGGTAGGGCTAGACTTCATGGCACCGATTATTATACGTAAAGCTTTGAATTGAATTAAATCGAATTGTTTAAAAAAGTCTTGAATGGGTGGTAGGAAAATATTGACGATTCATAAGTACATGCTTATTATGTCTATGTGAATAAATAAATATTTTGATTTGATTTGATTTGATTTAAAGAGCTGTAATGTTTCCGGGTTCCAGTAAGAATGTACCATAATCTAACACGCTTCGTATGAGAGCATTATAAACATCGTACATTGACACTTTTGAACGAACAAGTTTAAAAAGGTTCTTTCAAAAGTGTCAATGTACGATGTATTGGTCATGGTCGCCGACCATGATCGGCCATCGTGTACTGGGGGCTTATGAGAACCTACAGTCGTCACAGAATAAGATGCCCGTTTTGACACATGCTAAAGTTACGTGATTAGGCATGTGACCATATGAGTCTGTGATCGATTCTCGCGATTAATCGATTAAGGTTCTGAGTAACTAATCGATTATAGTAGGTTTGCAGCTTTGTATTAAGACTAAAGTTATAATTATAAAATGTTAAACTTACTATATAGGTACTTATACTTTTAATAAACATATTATTAAAGTATAAATTGACCTTTTATGTTATATAAACTTGAATCGAATCCACTTAAATTGCATAATTTATATAAAAGCGAACGCGCACTTAGTACTAGTGCGCAGCGCAGTTAGAACTAGTTTGGTCGTTCTCGGATTTAGTATAGAGTTATATGGCAGTGGCAATCGTCAGTGCGCTTAAACTATCGACCGATCAAACTATCGAAAATGACTGGCCGATAGTTGTACGATCAAACTGTCGCACAACTATCGGCCGGGCGGTAATGTGCATGAAGGACTATGTGAGCGCGCGCACTGCATTCAACTAAACTATCGCCCAACTATCGGTAGACTGCGCATTCAGTATCGAACTATCGAAAATGACTGGCCAATAGTTACTACAACTATAGTTATAGTTACAGTTATACAACTATCGGACAAGTATCGGCCTGTGCATGAAGGACTATGTGAGCGAGCGCCCGGATCGACCAACTATCGGTCGACTAAAAATCACAAGTGCTCGCAGGTTCTCAAAACCAAACTATCGGCCGACAGTTTGATCACGATCGTCTTACGATTCCGACTAAACTATCAGTCGACAAAAAAACACGTGCGCGTTGGCTCTACAAGTATTTTAACTACAGCTCACAGCATAGACATGGTCATAGAGGAGCTACATTACTTATTATAGCGGCCTGTACACGTTGGCCCAACCATTGGCCAATACGTCGTATATTGACACTTTTGAAAGAACCTTTTTAAACGTCTTGTTCTGTTCGTTCAAAAGTGTCAAAGTACGATGTATAGCCCAGTGGTTACGTGTAAAGGGCCGGTTTGCGTGTGATTGCTGACTGTGAGCAGTGATCGCCGGCGATCCGTCCCATGTCGGTTTTTCGTGCACGATTCAAAGGGAGTTTGTCGCAGGCCACAATCAGCGTTCACACGTTGGCCGATCATTCAGTTTATCTGAATATTTCTGCGTTGACTGACGTGTAGGATATTTTAGATTTATTGTTTTTTTTCGTAATCAGGCCATTTTGTGGAGCAAATTACATTGTCGAAAATATCCTTGATGTTGTATATCTTTGATAAAATATATTTTTTATTCAATTGATAATAAACTACACTTAAATTCACAAGATGTATAGGAGTATTCTGTTTCGTTATCTAAAATTAAGTAAATAAAAATAAAATGAATCAAACGTTATGAATACATTATTATTATTATATTGGGTTTAATCCCCGCCCAAGAAGTATTGATATGATGTAAGTATTTGTTTTTTCTGTGTCTGGGTGTTATGATAAATATGTCTATTATTACTTTAATGCATAATTACATTTATCTAGACATATTATACAAGATCCAGACTATTAATATAGAATCATTCTCGTAATAAATTAAAAGCGCTGTCAATGTAAATTGCATAAGCCGTCATTGCATACACATCCATCCTCACGGCCAGTCCAACGCAGAATGAAACCGGCGATCGTGTGAACACTGTCACTAAATGATCGCCGATCATGTTGGCCGACCATGATAGTCTAGAAGAATTTTTGAAATTTACGACTTTGAACGGCATGGAATGTAACAGTTTGACACCGGGTTTTTTTAGACTAATTCGACCCCGCTGAACTCGATTTTGCCCGGTGACATTCCAATTTCCCCCCCTTCCCCCCTTTTTCATTGGAAATATGTCCCTCGCCACGGTTTTCTCCGTTTTGTACAAAAACTGTTAGAGTTAGAAGAAAACTATCAATGACAAAATTAATCTACATTAAAGTACCTACCAAACAGTGTTTATTTTATTTTTATAGTACTTATAGTTTTTGAGTAATACTGTCCCAAACTTTGTAGTTTTTCCAAATTTTGAATCTTATCTTTATTTATGCTATATTTATAGGGAAATGGCTAAATTTGGATGAAAATAATGTATTGACTTATTAATCCTGATAGATTTACGTACAAAACAAGACGTCATGTATAAATAAAAATAATATTCAAAATTTGGAAAAATTACAAAGTTTGGGACAGTATTACTCGAAAACTATAAGTGCTATAAAAATAAAATAAACACCGTTTGGTAGGTAATTTAATGTAGATTAATTTTGTCATTGACAGTTTTCATATAGATTTAATAGTTTTTGTACAAAACGGAAAAAACCGTGGCGAGGGACATATTTCCAATGAAAAAGGGGGGAAGGGGGGGGAAATTGGAATGTCACCGGGCAAAATCGAGTTCAGCAGGGTCGAATTAGTCTAAAAAAACCCGGTGTCAAACTGTTACATTCCATGCCGTTCAACATGAAAAGGAGAAGGCTTTTCAGATTATTCTTCTAGACTATGATGGGCCATCGTGTACAGGGCCGGTTTGCGTGTGATTGCCGTCTGCGAGCATCGTAAAGTCACCCTGTACACGATGGCCCATCATGGTCGGCCAACATAATCGGTTATCCTGTACTGGGGGCTTTAAGGTTTTCCGTTCCGTGGTTTACCATAAATCCATAACCTGGGGGGCTACCGGCTAAGAAATCTGGATATGGGTATGGGCTTCAACTGTCATTTGAATTCCTTATTCTGATAGATTTTTGCTGCTTTGTTCTGTTTTTCTTTCTAATAACTATCTCTTGCGCTTCGCTTCGCTTCTCGCCACCCAGTGACTTTGAAATAGTTTTTGGTAAAAAAAAACCGTACCTTGAAGTTAAAAACCGTACCTTTTCTGAAACCGACCGTCCTTTTTTGTTGTTAGTACCTAATTGTGTTCTGTGAATCATACTGGCAACACCATAGATTTAGAATGTACAAGATACACGATGACGGCTCGAAGATGTGACTAAAAAAATTATGTACATGTGTTGATGAATGTAAGTGTAAGTTAAAAATAGTGTTGTCCAGGATATACTTTTACATTATCGATTGTTTTAGTAGGTAGGCCTTGTTATACATCGTTCGTCAGGAATCCTTAAGTTGGTACCTACGTCACGTTACTAGCGCCCCCAATAGAAATAAATCATTTAGGTACTCTACTTACACAGACTACTAAGAAGATAATAGGTACTTAATCCCAAGGACTTGGATCGAAATTATTGAGTGTTTTGCGCTAATATCTAAAGATATAGTCTAATCTGCTTTTTAAATATTTTAGCCGAAAGTATAGACAATAAGTTATGTTTGTGTAAACGGTCAGAAGTCGGTTAGTGATAAAGAATTAGTAAATTAACACTTAACAAATACGTTTTAAACCCTGTTTTTTTATATATATTTTTTATGTTTATTATTAATTTTAATTGAGTAGTTTTATTACACAAGAGATGGCATCCGCGGAAGATCAGCAGCGTCTTGTTTATTACTAGGATATAATATATCCTGGTATATGCTGAGCGGAGACCGTTTTGATGCATGCAAATAAACTTTTGCGGAAAATACTTAATTATTTTGATTTAAGTCCTTGAGACTGAGTAAATGGTTTATTTCTACTAGCGGCGCTTGTGTGAGTGACGATCCACTGCAACGCTTAAAAAATCGAAGAGGAAGCGACAAATTGAACTCACCAATTTGACTGTGACATTTAATGCTCTCTCAATGTAGTGAGACGTTTATTAATACAAGTACACGTAATTAAAACACTTTGTGAGGTGGTTTCTTCTTAGAAGTCTTCGGAAGTGTAACGTAGTTGAAGCAGTTAAAGATGGTATGATACGGGTAGCAAGAAGTTTATTACAAAGCAAGCCGATAATTACAGTAATGTATGCAGTAAGCGGGGAAGGGAACGTTCCATCAACCTTTTCCAATTAGGACGAAGGCGTCAGATGCGTGCCTAATATAATGTAATGCAAGTGTTCGCGCCGCGCTGCGAGCGGGCCGTTGTCATTGTCAAGGTCACGAGACAATGCGCTCGGCCGGCCGGTGTAGGATCGCCAGTACGCCGTATGCCGCCGTGAGGCGAGTTTGTGTGTTTCGGTAGCGACGTGCCGCGCCAGTTACCTACCCGTATTGTGACCGAGATCTCGAGCGTTTGCACCTAGGAGCGCCCGGTCCGGGTACGGACTTGTGACCCGTGTGTGTTCGCTTTGAAAAGCGCCGGGAAAGTTTTAGCTGCCTATTAGGGCATTGTGTAGTTATAAGAGTGTTAGCTATAACAGTTTCCCATCGGGGTTGACTGAAGATCTTAGCCAGGCGCGCGCGCCGGCGAGACAGCCATCAGCCCCCCTGGATTACGGACAGTATCTGCTAGTAAGGTAGGACTAGCTTAATTTACTTAATTTTGCATGAGAAACCTTCGTTTCAATAAACTGTGGAACACAGTAGATGGTCATCACAATTGTGCGTGATCATATTTTTGGTAGCAGAGCGTAGTTAGTTAGCGTACCTAGAAATACCTAAAAAGCGTACCTAAAAATAAAATTATTTTTTTTGTTGAAATCTCGAGGGTATTTGAAGATCCCGAGACGATTTGAAGTACTAAGAAATTGTTCTAGTAAATTCTCGAAGCGAATGTTTCTCACTTGGTGGATCCGATAATAGATAGACACTTATATAATTGTTGTCACATACTAGTGATTTGATACGAGTTTACTCGCCTAGATGTGTATATTTTTTTTTGTGTGTCCGGATTTATTTGACGAATAGTTTCGTTCGAAAGTGTGTTTATTAGTACCACATACTAGTGATTTGATACGAGTTTACTCGCCTAGATGTGTATATTTTTTTTTTGTGTGTCCGGATTTATTTGACGAATAGTTTCGTTCGAAAGTGTTGTTTATTAGTACCACATACTAGTGTTTGTTCCGAGTCCGCTTGCCTAGTTAAAAAAGTGGAACTAGTTTTAATTATTAGTAGTATTAAATTACGAGTATTATTATTAAAAATAGTTTTGTTTTTGTTTGTTGATAACGGTTTAGTAGTTGATTTGCGAGGTATGCCATACCGTTAATCCTATACGTTTTGTTTATACCGTTATATTGTTAGCCCTTGAAATTGGTAAGTTGCTAATAATTTATGAAAATAGTAGGGTCCGTGTATGTCGTCCGAATTTTAATAGTGTTTTATATTATCGTGACGCGACCTATTTCTATTGTTTTTTTTTGTTGTTGATGTTTACCACTTTTATATTTCTTTGTTTGCTTTGTTTATTAAACGGAGTATAAATGGCTCCTACGAATCCGCTTGCCGTATCCAGGGCTGGCATCCAAGGAGTTTTGCGTTGGCTTGCTTGTGCGGTCACATTAATAGACCGAGCCGACCGGGTAGGCGCGTTGCTAGCTCGGTATGGCGGGCTGGCAGCTCGGCTGCAAGACCTGGAGCGCCACGCCATGGAGTGTCGCGCGTATTATATGGAAAACCCCCCAGCTGATGATGCCGTGTCGGAACAGCTGGAGCAGGATGTAGCCCAGGCCTATGAGCTGGCTGACCAGTTCACGGAGGCGGCTGAGAGGGCCCTGGCTGTTCGGAAGGGGGAGCCGGTTTTGAGCGGGGAGGTCAAACCTACCCCGACGGCGTTGCTAGGCCGATTGCCTACTTTGGAGATTCCCACTTTTAATGGGGATCTGTCAGCCTGGATGGGCTACATTAATTTGTTTGACAGTTTGGTGGATTCACGACGGGACTTATCCCCTAGCGAGAAGTTGGCCTATTTGCGCTCCTCCCTGCGAGGAGAGGCCAGCGCGGTAATCCAGCACCTGCTCATCAGCGACGACAACTACCAGGTGGCTCGCCAGCTTCTGGTTAGCAGGTACCAGAATGTCCGGTTACTGGCGGACACCCACGTGGCCACGATTTTGGCCCTCCCGCGAATCACGCGGGTACACCTGTTACGGAGGGAGTTGCTGAACCCGCTACTGTCAGCGGTCAACTCCCTAAGGCGATTGGACCTGCCGGTGGATCAGTGGTCTTTTGTACTGCTGCACATAGTCCTCGCCAAATTGCCCGCTGAAATGAAGGGGCGTTTCGAGCAGAGGTACGGAGGCGACAGCGCCTCGTATCTCCCGCCCTTCGCGGACCTCCTTCGTTTTTTGGAGGACGAATGTAGGGTGACGGACCACCTGGAGCCCGCCCCGGTTCCAGGTGTTGGTCGTATGGTGGCGGCGAGGGAACAGCCCCGTCGCCCGACCAATCGCTATGCTGCCTTCCAGCAGTCCCCTCCCCCCGCACCGAGTGAGCGGTGCAGGTATTGCAGGGGAGATAGGCACGTGGTGCACGAATGTGCCAAATTTAGAGGCCTCCGCCCAGAGGGACGGAGGGCCGTCGCAAGACAGCGCCAATGGTGCTATAGGTGTTTGGGGGGACACATGCAGTCGGCGTGTCCCCAGACAGAGGATTGTCGTCTTTGCGGAGGGAGGCATCACCCCCTCCTTTGTTTGGACCGCAAGGACGCCGGGAGCGACCGGGGTTCGAATTCCTCGCGCACGGGCGGGGGCCCGGCAGCCCGGAACCGGTCCCCTAGAGATTCGGCGGGGCTTAGCCCCCCCGTTCAGTCCCCTCCGGAGAGGGGGAACTATAGGAGAGACGCCCCCGCCACGGGCGGGGGTAGGGGGGTACCACAAGAGTACGCCACGGTGGCGATGGGCACGGGCCCTATTTGCTACTCCCCCCCCCTAATGGAGAGGCCTCGATTGGGGTACTATGTACCGAGGCACGCCCCACACGGGTATTACCCTGCACCTAGGAGTGCTGTTGGTCGGGGCCAGTATGTACCCGATTGGGACCCGCTCGCCCGGTACGAGCGTCCCACATTTGGCGCGCCGACTCAGGCGCGAGGGGGACAAGTACCCCCCCAAAATTTTTAATGGCGCCCCTGTCGGACCCAACCACCCCTCCGGAGCTTGTGCTGTTGCCAACAGCCTCCGTGAATGTTTGGGGACCTAAGGGCAATGTTGTCACGGTGCGTGCCCTTTTGGACTCAGGTGCCCAGGGGTGCATAATGTCCAGGTGGCTTGTCCGACAGCTGGGTCTTTTGCTTGTGCCGCATCACGAAGCGGTACGGGGGGTGGGAGACTCGCGGATCCCTGATCCGATTGGTCGGGTTGAGTTCTCCTTCTCCCCCCACTTCACGCCAAGGCCGAAGATCGGTGCTTCGGCGATAGTTTTTGATAAGGTGGTTGGACCACTCCCGCAAGTGCGAGTGCCGCCATCCATGATTGAGCTGACGTCTGGACTGGCTTTGGCTGATCCTTCCTTCCACCGACCGGGCCCAATACACTTGTTGATTGGTGCGGATGTCCTCGGTCGTGTACTGTGTGGAAGCAAGCGAGTTTTGCAGACAGCCGATCTTGTCGCCTTGTCCTCGTCGCTGGGTCATGTGGTGATGGGAAAGGTACCACAGACACCAGAGACCCCGTCGGTAGACCGCCAGACCATTGTCGGTTCTACTTTGTCCGACGTTCTCCAAAAGTTTTGGGAGGTGGAGGAACCTCCCACTGCCAAGCGGTTGGATCCGTTAGCGGAGGAGTGCGAATTGTTCTACCAGAACAACACTGGGCGCCTCCTCTCGGGTCGCTTGATTACCCGCTTGCCCTTCTTGGCGGTTCGCCCTCCTTTAGGGAGCTCCCGACCGATGGCCGAGAAGAGATTGTTGTCCATGGAGCGTAGGATGGCCAGGGATCCCGCATTCAAGGAGAAGTATATAGACTTCATGCGGGAGTATTTGGACCTTGGGCACATGTCCATCTCGCAGTTGGACTGGCGTAATGTGGAACATTACTTCCTGCCACACCACGCTGTTTTGAAGACTTCCAATGGGAAGATCCGCGTGGTCTTTGATGGTTCAGCGCCCACGTCAACCGGAGTGTCGTTGAATCAGTGTCTGCATGCGGGGCCGAAGTTGCATCACGATGTCTGTGATGTTTTGACCAACTTCCGCCGGCACGCTGTCGTCTTTGTGGCCGATATCCGCATGATGTTCAGACAGACCGTGATTCACCCCGAGGATAGACGATACCAGCTCATCCTTTGGCGTGAGGATCCCCAGGATCCGATGTTGGCTTACGAGCTGAACACCAACACTTATGGTTTGCGGTCGAGCCCCTTTGTGGCGATCCGTTCGCTTTTGGAGCTCGCAGAGCGCGAACGGCTACGCTATCCCCGGGCATCTGCTCTTATTGAGGGGGGGGGCCTTATTTGTCGACGATATCTGCACGGGGGCCTCGAGCTTAGATGAGGCTCTCGTCTTACGTGATGAGCTGATTGCGCTCTTGAGGGCTGGTGGCTATGAGTTGCGGAAGTGGCTGTCTAACTCACCGGACCTATTGGCAGATTTGCCTAAGGACCACCAGCAAGAGCCGCTCCTCTTTGAAAATCCGGAGACTCCAGACATGCTGTCTGTTTTGGGAGTCCAGTATCGACCAGTCCCGGATTTGTTCACATATAGACTGGAACTGCCAGACCCAAAGGTCTGGACTAAACGCACGGTGCTGTCTACTGTAGCCCGTACCTTTGATCCGAACGGTTGGCTCAGCCCTGTAGTGTTTTCGATGAAGTGCTTCCTACAGGAGCTCTGGGCTGCGGAATTGTCATGGGATGAGCCCCTCTCTGGTAGCCTCCTACGAGAGTGGGTGAGGTTCGTGTCATCCCTACCCGACGTCAATCGGGTTTGTATACCGAGGCAAATGCTGCCTTCGGGAAAGTTTAAAGCCTCCCTGCACGGCTTTTGTGACGCGTCCGAAAGCGGATACGCGGCAGCCGTTTACATCCGAACGGTGGATGCAGCAGGCGTTGTTGCCGTACACCTAGTTACGGCCAAGAGTAAGGTCGCCCCCCTTCGGACTAGGCTAACCATTCCGAAGTTGGAGTTGTCCGGCGCCACTCTCTTAGTACGGCTACTCAATCATGTTGCCGACACCTTGGAAAACGGTGTCGACTTGGAGTCGATATTTGCGTGGTCTGACAGCCAGGTCGTCCTTTGTTGGCTGAAGAGTTCAGTCCACACCCTTGAGGTTTTTGTGGCCAACCGGGTCTCACAATTTCAGACTTCAAAGGCCCCGTTGATTTGGCGCCACGTACCGGGCGAATTGAACCCCGCAGATTGTGCCTCCCGCGGCTGCGAGGCGCCTGAGTTAGTGGACCACCACCTATGGTGGAGTCCATCATGGTTGTTACGGCCTGAGCGCTCATGGCCTGCCACCCCGGCTGTGGCCAGAGTCCCAGACCTAGGCATGCGTGTTCACGCCGTGGAGACGGTGGCGGCTCCGCAGATGGAGTTTTTGTTAGACCGCTACAGTTCTCTTGATAAGTTGCTCGGCGTGACTGCGTGGATTAGGCGCTTTGTGCGAAATTGTCGCCAGCCTCAGGAGAAATCGTTGTCTCCGGTCCTCGCCCCACAAGAGCGGCAAGACGCTCTGTTGCATTGGTTGCGAGTGACGCAACAGCGAGAGTTTGAACCGGAGCTGAAAGCCCTGCGCTCAAGTAAGTCCAAGTTGAAGGGACCCTTGGTGCGGTTGAATCCCTTCTTGGACAGTACCGGAATGCTGCGTGTCGGAGGTAGGCTCAGACATGCCAACCTGCCGTACGGATCACGCCACCCTTTGTTGCTCCCCAAGGATGGACCGTTAGTTAGACTGTTGATTACAGACCGACATGTAAAGAATGCTCATGCCGGTTGTAATGCTTTGACCGCGCTCCTCCAACGAGAGTTCTGGATTTTGTCAGCGCGGAGAATAATCCGATCCGTTATTTTTCGTTGTCTCCCGTGTTATCGTTTGCGCGCCGATACGATGCAGCCCCAGATGGGTGATTTGCCTGCCGATCGGGTGAACGAATCGATGCCCTTCTCAGGAGTTGGAACGGATTTTGCGGGGCCATTTACCGTTAAGACATCGCGGCTTCGTAATGCTAGAACGGAAAAGGCTTACTTGTGTGTATTTGTTTGTTTGGCCACTAAAGCGGTCCACCTGGAGGTGGTTAGTGCCCTCACCACAGAAGCCTTTGTAGCCACGTTGAATCGTTTTGTGTCTCGCCGCGGAATGCCGTCGTTAATAAGGTCCGATTGTGGAACCAATTTCAAGGGCACCGATAGGTATTTAAAGGAAGTTTGTGAATTTTTGGATAGGAATAATTTTGAGATCGGATCCACACTCTCTCGCAGAGGGGTACGATGGCAGTACTCCCCGCCATCCTGCCCCCACTGGGGAGGGATTTTTGAAGCAACTGTAAAGGCCGCTAAAACTCACCTTCGTCGCGTTATTGGGGAGACGGTCCTCACGTTTGAGGAACTCGCGACCGTATTTTGTAAGGTTGAGGCGGTCCTCAACTCGCGTCCGTTGTGTCCGTTGTCTTCGGACGCGAATGATTTAGAGGCCCTTACGCCGGGCCATTTTTTGATTGGCAGACCGCTTAACGCCTTGCCGGAATATCCTTATTCCGAAGTGCCCTCCGGACGGCTCTCGCGATTTGAATTGCTCCAGCAGCTTACACAGAGTTTTTGGCGCCGTTGGCATCTGGAGTATTTGCACATTTTGCAGCAACGCGTTAAGTGGTCGGATAGGACGACCCCACCCAAGACCGGAGACCTCGTGTTGGTAAAGGATCCAAACCTGCCGCCCCTCCGCTGGCGTTTAGGACGCATTGTTCAGCTTCATCCGGGGTCGGATGGTGTGCCCAGGTTTGCCGAGGTCCTGGTGGGGGATTCTGTTTTGAAGCGAGCGATCGCTACCCTCTCTCGCCTGCCCTTAGATTGAGTTGGCGGACAGTTTGCTACTGTCCGGGACGGGGGGATGTTCGCGCCGCGCTGCGAGCGGGCCGTTGTCATTGTCAAGGTCACGAGACAATGCGCTCGGCCGGCCGGTGTAGGATCGCCAGTACGCCGTATGCCGCCGTGAGGCGAGTTTGTGTGTTTCGGTAGCGACGTGCCGCGCCAGTTACCTACCCGTATTGTGACCGAGATCTCGAGCGTTTGCACCTAGGAGCGCCCGGTCCGGGTACGGACTTGTGACCCGTGTGTGTTCGCTTTGAAAAGCGCCGGGAAAGTTTTAGCTGCCTATTAGGGCATTGTGTAGTTATAAGAGTGTTAGCTATAACAGTTTCCCATCGGGGTTGACTGAAGATCTTAGCCAGGCGCGCGCGCCGGCGAGACAGCCATCAGCCCCCCTGGATTACGGACAGTATCTGCTAGTAAGGTAGGACTAGCTTAATTTACTTAATTTTGCATGAGAAACCTTCGTTTCAATAAACTGTGGAACACAGTAGATGGTCATTACAATTGTGCGTGATCAGCAAGCAAAGCAACTGTTTCGGTATAGCTGTTTCCAGGAGGACGAGAGTATAGATAGGTGGATATGGATACAGTAGCGTAAGCGTCGCGTAAAAAAGCTTTGTAGTTCCAGTACAGGTACAGCTCTATCCAGGAGGACGAGAGTATAATATGGATGCAGTAAGAGCGTAAGAGAGCTTAATGAGCTTGAACAAAACTTGTGAGCTAACTGTACTAGGTTAACAAAATTCTTAACAGCGCCATGTAGAATTTTTACACAGCAAATTCAGCGCCATCTATTGATAAGTCTTATATTTTATTAGTTAAGCTCATAACAATCTTTTCCAATTAGGAGGAAGGTGTCATATGCGTGCCTAATATAATGTAATGCAAGCAAAGCAACTGTTTCGGTATAGCTCTTTCCAGGAGGACGAGAGTAAAGGTGGATGCAGTAGCGTACGAAAGCTTTGTAGTTCCAGTACAGCTCTCAAGGAGGACGAGAGTATTTATATGAATGCAGTAATAGCGTAAGAGAGCTTGATAAGCTTGAACAAAATTGGTGAACTTCTGGGTTAGCTCGCTCCATCGTGGATCCTGTCTTTGCCCACCATGGGCTTGATTTGGATCAAGTGCAAACCCATTAAAAGTAAAAAAATAATATAATGATTAAATTTTACCTCTATTTCAAGAATAGATAAATAATAATAAAGTATGACGTCGGCAATCTATCTTTCCTACTACTTATCTACGATTTCAATATAATTTTGGCTAAATTACTTTGTATTCATGTCACTATGTCAATAAAAAACAAATGTTTTTATCGATACTCGTGACGTCACCGCTTTGTCAAGCACTAGCGTAACCATCAATTTACTATTTATACATAATTTCTTCGCAAATATTGTTTTAAATCACGATTTACACTCACACAGAACTACACAATTTAATATTCTACTGTAAACATCTTTTTTCTGAGCCGATTACTGTCAAAAATTTGATAAATTAAGGTTCGAAAACTTTCAATGATAAAATCGTTTTTACCTGTGAAAAGTGTATTTATCCGGATTATTGCGTCTTGTAACTGCACATTCACGTACATTCACGTACAGAACATGTCACCATAATTGCACTTTTCACTTGTATTCGAAGGATTACTACAAATATGCACAAATTGTAACGAGACGTTGAACAGCTGGGACGATATGGCCTCTTACTCGTAGGGACACGATTTTTTTTTCGATATTTTTGGTATCGAGTACTTTTTATTCGATACCGAGTACTTTTGTACTCGATACTTTTTGTTGTGATACTTTTATTAATAAGTACTTTTTGGCAAGTATCGTATCGAATAATTCATCACTATCACTACATAGTATAAAACAAAGTCGCTTTCTCTGTCCCTATGTCCCTTTGTATGCTTAAATCTTTGAAACTACGCAACGGATTTTGATGCGTTTTTTTCTAATAGATAGAGTGATTCAAAAGGAAGGTTTATATGTACTTTTTATCCCGATATTCCCACGGGAACGGGAACCACGCGGGTGAAACCGCGGGCGGCCGCTAGTACTTATATAATTATGGATCAAGCATTTCTTCCACCGATGAAGGCGGGTTCGAGTTCGAGCTTCTGCTCTTTCCCCGGCCTTCATCTCGCGAGGCTACTGCCCCACGGTGTTTGGTGCTACTTTGCGCGGCCGTTCTCGGACAAGTGGATGTTTGCGGCTCTCGGCGCGGTCAGGCAGCCGAGTGAGACCCCATTGGGAGAGGCCCAGCTAGCGCCTGCGAGCCAAACGGGGTACGGGCTATAATTTTAGGTGGAAGTGTTGGAAGGGATGTGAGGATTGAGTGAGTTGGGTTGGGGAAGTGGCGGGGGCACAATATTGCGGTGTAGTGCCCACTTCTTTCTGGCTCAGGGACTTAGGTTACCGCGTAACTTTATGGGTATGAACTTCATACGTTTTTGGGAACTTTAAGTCAATTTTATAAAGAAAATAGCCGCTATCAGTTCCTTGTTTTGTGACGTCGGGTATAACGATAACTAGCTAGCAACGTTCAACAGAACAAAGCAGCAAAAATCTATCAAGATAAGGAATTCAAATGACAGTTGAAGCCCATACCCATATCCATATTTCTTAGCCGGTAGCCCCCCTGGGGGGCTACCGCGTAACTTTATGGATATGAACACACACTTTTGTTTTATTGAACCTTAACACTTGATTACAGAAAAGTATTATACTTACTGGAAGTGAGTATGGTATGTTAAAAAGGAAGTATGTAATGTTGAAAGAAGTATGATGTTCTAATTTTATGTAAGTATAGCTTTTATATAGTTAATGATGGTAATGGTTGCAAAAAGTATCGAAATAATAATAAAGGCTGATTGATTTCTCAATGAACTTGTTTGAATTATTTATTTTTACTTTCTATCATTCTGAAATTGAGCTCTTTTTTTGGTCTTTTAAATGAGTACTAAAAAGTATCGATACCTCAAGGTATCGATACTTTTCTATCGATACTTTTACGAGTACGATCCTTTTTTTTGATACTACTCATGAGTACCGTATCGATACTTTCTATTCGATACCGTGTTCCTACTTACTCGTGAAAATAATGACATAGCGGTACTAACTTGCTGTCTTTTTCTCTCTTGTACATTTAAGGTGCGCGCACACATTGAGATAAAAGAATAGAGGAGACATCTCAACTAGAATCTTTGCAACACGAGTTGAGTCCACGTGGACTCAACTCGTTTAGTCTGTGGCAAGCGATAGACGCAACAACACGTGTGTGTACTCTGTTCTATTTTATTTAAAAATGCCGATATGTGGGTTGAGGTACTGTTTAAATAACTCAAAAAATACTAATAAAGCCCAAGGAATTATTTTTTACTAGTAAGTACTCACTAAAGTATCTAATAACATGCCACTGAGTAATTATTTCATTAGGTCGCCGAAAAATTAAGCGACGGCCATATTTCGATAGAGTCATAGATTAACAAAATTGGTTATTTTGTGGTGCAGAAGTGACAGTTTAA
This sequence comes from Crambus lathoniellus, assembly GCA_949710035.1. Classification (NCBI taxonomy): domain Eukaryota; kingdom Metazoa; phylum Arthropoda; class Insecta; order Lepidoptera; family Crambidae; genus Crambus; species Crambus lathoniellus. The sequence goes on from OX453306.1 coordinate 14,768,648, forward strand.
ACGTTTTAGGTAATAGATTTTAGGTGATTACTTGAGTTCAGGTTTTGATGGAAGTTTGATGTTTTTTTGTTATTGAACATTTGAACATTGAACTTACATATTTTATACTGCAAGTTAAATAAACGCAAGTTAAATAATTACTAGTATTCATGTATTTAAACGTATATAAGTACCAAAAATAAACTCGATTAGTAAATATTTCTCTCACGATGTCAATGTTTAAACTTAAAAAAATAATTAATTAAATAAAATATGAATTCTCATAAAATTTGGTAGGCAGAAAACACGCACAAAAGCTATGTCTGTTCTGCAATGTTTGATCTATGTCTGTTGCACTACTATTGGTTGCCGCTTTCTGCACGGGCGCATTCGATTGGTCGCGAGGCTAACTCTTAGCTTAGCAAAAATACTACAAGATTTTTGTTTGGGATAGCTTCTCTAGTACGTTAGTACATTATAACTCAATGCACGCACATTATGTCGGGCCGCAGCGGAGCGGGCCGCAGCGCATCGCATTGACGGATTTGAGTATAGCACATAGTGACGGGCCGGGCCGCAGCGCATTGACGGATTTTTAGTACAACCAAATTCAAACATCCAATTTCTTCTTCTACTGCCGGTTATACCCGTCTCTCTCACTCTCCGGGCATGACAGAATCGAGTGAAAGAGACGGGTATAATTTGTAGGTGTCATGTTATCTGGCCGAGTAATACGAATAAAATCCGCTTGCTATAGCACACTGTGTCGGGGCGCAGCGGGACGGGGCGGGCCGCATCGCATCGCACGCACGCTACAAAATCCGCGGCGGATTATGCGGCCCGCTGCCCCCGCCATAGTGTGCGATAGTTCATATAAAATACATACGAGCGATTTGGACGGATTTTTGCGCTGCGGCCCGGCCCGCTGCGCCCCGACATAATGTGCGCGAACCTTTATCACTTGATTAGGATTTCTCGCTCCCACGCTTCGTAGATCTTTTTGCGTAGCGAAAAAATTCCAAAAGCTATGGGCAACACTGCTCACTTTGGCTCACGCAGTAGGTCGTGCGTGTCGTTTGTGGTCGTGCGTGTCAGTCATTTTCATGTTATGTATGTTTGGTCTAATTTGTGTTTGGTTTTAGATGTACATTTCAAAACTTTCTGTTTGTGTACGTCAACGTAACTTCTATTTCTATAGTGAATTATTATTTGAGAAAATAAACATATGAAACGCCCAAATGTAATGTGATGTCGAGTTTCATTCCTTTGGATCGAGTTGTAGATTTGTTAAAAAATATAATTGATGGCATTCGATGCCCTATTTGGTAAGATTTCAGCATTTTAAAGTTAGGTTAATGTCTTCTTAATTACAATAACAAGATTATAACGAAAACACATTGCTGAAATCTTTCAGTGATAAGTCTACTGGAGATCGGAATAGATACGCCTGTGGACACACAGGCTGCGATGGCTGCTTGACCTCGGTGGAGGGGTGTATGCTGTGTCTTACACCTCCAACTACTTCAACACTCAATAAAATTGCTGATAAACCTTTCAGTGATAGAGTCAAAAGTGCCAACAGGCTGTTGGATGCTTGTCAAGAGACTTTTAACATTGATGGCAAGTTTTACGTTTTTATAACTTGGGTATACTTACTTAAAATTTAATTAAACAACCTTGGCTTTATTCTCTCATTTCATTGCAGTTTATAAGCGAAATAGAATCTCAGACAAATTAAAACTAGAAAAAGAGCTGTTTCCAGAGTGCATACAAGCTCCAGCCACATATTGCAACAAGAGAAAAAGTTTAATATCAAGTAGTAACAAAGAAAACAGATTTCAATACACACTACCAGGAGAACAAATATCACCTCGCAAACAATTTAATATGAAGAAACATAGTAATGTCATTCAACATTGGCTCAATGAAAATGATTCATATTCCAGAAGAGTATTTTCAGAGCTAAATGTGAATCAACAATCTTACACAAATACAAGAAAGAAATTAAGTCCAAGTATTTTGAATAGTCGAAAAAGAAATCATTCCTTTTCACCAGTAAGGCAAATTGAAAAAAAATCTAATAAAAACAAAAGAAAGAAAAAAAGTTCAAAACAAAAAGAAACTTACTGGGAAAACAAAACACAAAAGAAATGTGAGCATGAAGAGAGTGGAATAGTGCTTGATGATGAACCAATTTATATTGAAGATTCGCAAAATGAAATAGTTGATAAAGATAAATTGGCTCTACTAGCAGTAGAGAGGGCTGATAATGAATTATTTGATTCCTTGTCTCTACAGTCATTGAAGCAAGCACAAGATCTGAAGTCTCAAAATGATAATGTATGCCTTGACAAAACAGTTAATGTTAAAAATGTTAAAGTCCCTTTTTATATGAAAGCTTCTTTGATACAGAAATGTGAACAATGTGGAGTTGTGGAAGATGTCATAAATAATACATCATCTAATATAGATTCTAAAAACATCTCAATATCAATAGAAAGTAGTAATTTCATTACTACCATTAACATATCGAACTGTGATGAAAATCAGCAATACAAAAGTTCTATCAGCATTCAAACTAATATGAGTGATTTAAATGACTCTTTTGATACTCTTTATGCAACTAAGGAGAAAGAAGATGATTTAAAACAGAGGAATACTCAAATAGAAAACAATGAATCCCATAATCCAGTTGAAACAGTTTACAGGAATAGTAAAGATATTGATATATTTGAAGATGACTGTGAAATAGAACATATTCATATTCCCTTAATTAATGCACCCGAATCAAAGGAAATCAATAAAAAGAGTGTTGTAATTGATGATTCTGATAGCGACACCACTAGCGAAGAACCCAGTTTTTTACAAGTTTCTGCTGATGTTCATGTGTCATGTGAGCAACAGTAAGTTTATTTGAGGATTGGTACTTATTATATCTTTGTAAGAACTAATTAATCATATTAATATTGACATTGTTTTTCCATGACAATTATTATTGCTCAATCTTACAAATATCTAATTGGAAGGAAAATATAAATTATTATAATGATTATGATTAAAGACAGTCTTTGCTCATTCACTTTTTACCTGCTGCCAACCATGGTTATGATTCATACAATGTTGCATAGGTACATGTACAGCTCATTTTCATGCAAAGTAAAATGTTGCTTCTGCACAATGGATAGGGTTTATTTTCTAGTATAAATTGCATTATAAAATTTCTAATTCTGTTTTTCTTGAGTTTTATTCCAATATAGCATAAAAATTAGAAGAAATTTCTGTGGAACCTTTTAAATAGCCCTCAGTAATATAGTTACATTTACACTGTTATTTAGCTGTAAGTTTTCCGTAATATAAATAAAATAAAATAAACTTTTTGTTTTGCATGAATGAACTGTCTTAGAAACCATGCTACATTGAACAAAGTACCTATAGGTTTCTAGTAAGTGATTAATAATTGTTTGAATGATAAACAATACCAAATACATAGGTACTACTAATTGCTTATTGATTAACAATGACACAGAGGTAATTCAAATTATAGTTCTGCATTTCATATGATTAATCATTATGCTGCAAAATATTCATTGGCAAAAATATATAGGTACTTAGATATTAAAGCCAACTTGAGAATAATAATACCTCAATATTGTTATTATTCTTAAATTGGCTTCAACTCTACTCAAAGTAAAAACTTTCTGTGAAATAAAGTAATGTATCAATAAGATGCACTTTTTTTCAGAGATTTTGGGATCCTCGGCGAAATATGTTCTGATCAAGTAGCATGTAAGTCAAGATGTAAAGTAAGAGGTGCTACTCCTGATAGCAGCAACTCCTCAGATAAAGAAAATTGTGATCCAAATAAAATGAAAAAGAGAAAAGGGAATAAGAAAACGAAAAGTACAAAGAAATAATTCATCAGATGTTAGTTTTAAATGTGATAATTCTTACTGTATTTTTTTTAAATAAATGTAATAATTAAATGCTTAATGTAAAAATGTAAGCAAAATACTATTTCTTTAATTGCTCATTTAGTTGTCTCTCACTTATCATTATCAAACATAAATAATGTAGGCTATGGTTTTACACAAGCACAGACCCCGATTCAGACACAGTAACGAAATGAAATTGATTTATTAATTTAATTTATGCAATTTATTTATTTAATTTAATAATACATAAGCGTCAAAGAAACTTCGCAATCAGTTTGATAAATCTTACTATGAGACCTTGACCCTTTCACCCTGTTTTCGTCTAAATGAACATTGCCGTTTTAACCGATTCGTTGCGTTGCGGCACCCATTTTGGAAAACTTTTCGCCATGGCTGTGAACAAATTTTCTATGTCACGAGTCACGACTGGCGTGTTAAGCGCCATAGAAATTGATCGCACGCCTATTGAGCCATCAGCCATGTATATAAAAACACATGGTTTTTTTTCTTTTTCTCTGGTTTAAACTTGATTCAAGTTTAGTTGACATCAAAAGACGGTAGTGTATGGATGGCACGATACGTTATTTAAATTGATTTTAAAGAGGTAAATTACGTGTTTTTCCTTAAATGGAAGGAAGTGACTTTATATTTTCAGATGTTACAAACCTTTTGTGATGTTGTTTAATTTATTTATTGTATTCTAAAAAATTGTAAGGAAATTAGTAGTAGTAGTAGTAGTCTAGAAACATTTTAAGGAAGGTAGTTAACACGTGTTTGGGTAATTCTCATTTTAGAGGTCGAAAATTGATGATTTCATGAAAATGTCTTTTCATTATAAATTAGGGTAAATTTCTCAAGTTTAGGTCTTACTCTACGCGAAAAAATAGTCGCTGTGCTCACAGCTCCAAAAACCCGTTTTTTGGGGGAGTTTTGTCCCAGACACTGAGGACGGTCGGTATTCATCGAACTTCCCTCAAAAAGAGAAAGCCTTACCAAACAATACTCTTTGCATAAAAATATACCACCAACCTCAATATTTTACCAAAAAATACTACTGTAGTATTGAAAATACTACATCAGCCGGCCTAGCATGAGCGGCTTATAACGCGCGATATGATATGGTACGGCATGCCGTCTTGCTTACACCTTAGTGGGGTAAGCAAGACAACTTGCCGTACCATATCATATCGCGCGTTATAAGCCGCTCATGCTAGGCCGGCTGGTGACACTGGTTATAGCACGTCCGATTATTATTTTTTCTAGTCTTCTTTATAGTGTTTTATATATTTCGTTCCGAAGGAACAGGTTAAGGCACATCATACTGCCTCGTCAATTATCTTTTTTTGTCGTTTTAAGTTTTTTTATAGGTAAAAATAATTTACTTCATTAGTTTATTTTTTATTTTATTTTCATCAATCCAAGTATAAATATATTAAAGATAGTAATACTTTAATTATTCCATTATTATTTAAAAGTCTTTTTCAACTAGAATGACTCCTGTGACGTTTCAAGTTTGACAGTTCTAGAGATGTCCTATATTAAAATCCTATCGACTTATATATCTTTTTTTTCAAGAGTCAAGTTTAAGATTTAAGATAACTGTTTTCCCACAACTGTATGTAACAAAAAATGTCAGTAGTGTTTGTCAAAACTAACGTTACATCGCACCTCAAAAGCATCGATGAAATAAAAGAACGCACTCTTAGTACACACATTGTATAACAGGTATCAAAAAATTGAAAAATTACTTTCGAAATCATGCTTGTTTTGTTATGAACGTCAAGATGACGGGATCACTGCTTGTTTTAAACAGACTTTCCCATACTTCTTATGTACTCGTTATGTACCTTTTTGTACCTATAATTATAATTTTGGTACCTTCTTGGTCTAAACGATATTAAAAGTCGATACTGATCCCGCCATTATGACGCATCAAAATGACGGGATCAAGCTGTTACCACAAGCCTTCTATTAATTTTATTGAACTAACTACTCTAAGATTTAGAACTCATTTTGTACCTCCCGAAAGTCATGTAACATTACTGGAGTTACGTTTAGCTTTTTTGTTATTTTACATCTTCCCTTTATCAGCTTTTACGCCTGAAAAATTGTCAAGAGCAAAGTTTGAGTTGAATAAATGTTTGCTCTTCAATTATGGCAGGCGTTATTCATCATCATCAGCCGTTTAATGTCCCCACTGCTGGGGCACTTGGCCTTCTTTATGGATGGATAGGAAGAATGGGTCATGTGGATTGGTGGGTTTTAACGACTGCAAATGCAGCCAGGACTAACGGCTTAACGTTCCTTCTTCGGAAGGCATGAAGAAGCTCGAGATGAAAAAAATTTGGTCACCCATCCCGTGACCGACCATTGCGAACATTGTTTAATCTCAATCATCGCAGGCCGAGCATACTAACCACTCGCCACGGGCTCCTATTAAATATAAGCAGGGCTGGGCAGAACATGCTTTGCTTTAATTGAAATACAAATTAGAAAATACTATCTCACAAGTATTTAAAATACGAAATACAAAATATCTTTCAGTGCCTAGAATATTTGAAATCCTACTAATATTATAAATTAATGTGAAAGTTAAGATGTTCGGATGTTTGGATGTTTGTATGTTTGTTACTCAATCACGCCAAAACGGCAGAACGGATTTAACTGAAATTTGGGACACAGATACATTGTAGCCTGGAGAGGAACATAGGCTACTTTTTATCCCGGAAAAACATCGCATTCCCGCGGGACAACGTCGTGTAGTCAACGCGGAAAGCTAGTATAAAATACAAAATACAGTATTTTAGCTATTGTTATTTGAAATACAAAATACAAATTACAAAATACTGTTAAGGCTAGGATTCCCTAAAATAGGATATTTTAAATTATGTATTACTCGGAAATCACAAGTACTTAAAATTTGGATAAATATATGTGTATTTATGTACAGTTATTTATCTAGTGCTTCCGGCCGTTATTTTTTCTATTAGTGATTTTTTTTCTTTTATAAAACTCCAAACATCCGTTTAATAGTAATTAAAATATCCGATTACAAGAAATCTATGCTATTACTTGCAGTAGGTATACTTGGTTTTAGTTAATGAAAATTATACGAAAATAATTGTCTGTGAATAGCCGAGGGATTCCGGCAGTCTTAAGTTTTTTTTTAAGGGCATCTTTCAGTTTCAAAATTACCTAATTTGATAAGTATACCGAGCGAGACGATGTATGTATGTATGATATTCTTCAATTGTTTCTGCGGTCGGGAATCCTCGCCTTAAAAATAAAAAGTCATCCAGCACAGCATTGGCAAAAAGCAGAGTAAAAGAAGATTATTCAGTAAAACCAGAGTTTCCTTTCATGAACACTAGATTTTTAAATGCATCGAGATTTGATCGCCATTTTCTTCAGAACGCACACATTAATAATATCCCTAAATGAAGGTTAAATGTATTTATGTTAAAATGTATTTTGAAGCCATTACTTATATAAGTATTTGAAATACTAACTGCAAAATACCTCGGGGTCAGCTATTTGAAATACCACTTACAAATGACATTTTAAGCAAGTAATTGAAAAACAAATACCAAATACGTATTTGTATTTCAATTACAATTTTGATTACAAGTTATTCAAATACTGCCCAACCCTGAATATAAGGCGTTATTGCTCGTAATGATTTAATAATTTTATATTTTTAGTTAGTAGAATAATTGAATAATCTTAACCCCTCATATAATAGTTTTTTATCCACAACGGGGCAGCACTTAGCCGTCATCACACCTGATGTTAAGGAGTGATAAGGTTGAAGGTGGAAGCGCACTACTCCCGGAATCCTCAATCACTGAGTATAAGTTCTCTGATAACAGTTCTAAATGCATTTTCTTATACAAACACTAAAATAAGTTATACCTAGTAAAATTTAATGTCTAAACAAAACAAAAGAACTATTATATTAGGGGTTAAGATTATTCTATTATTTTACTAGCTAAAATTATAAAATTAAATAAATCATTACGTTCGATAACGCCTTATATTCAGGGTTGGGCAGTATTTGAATTAAAGGAAACTCTGGTTTTACTGAATAATCTTCTTATTCTTATGGATAACTTTTTATTCTTAAGGCGAGGGTTCTCGACCGCAGAAACACTTGAAGAATATCATACATCGGTGGGACCCCCGCGCGTCTCGGTATACTTTGCAAAATAGGTAATTTTGAAACTGAAGAATGTCTTAAAATAAAATTTATGACTGCCGGAATGCCTCGGCTATTCACAGACAACTATTTTCGTATAATTTTTAGAAACCAAGTATACTGCAAGTAATAGCATAGATTTCTTGTAATCGGATATTTTAATTACGATTAAACAGATGTTTGGAGTTTTATAAAAGAAAAAGTATCCTCCTCCTCCTCGCGTCGTATTCCTCATGTCTGAGGGTCGTGACCACCACCTCCTAGCAGTCTTTCCTTGATGATGGCCTTCCATCGTCTCCTGTCACCGGCGGCATGCAGTGCGTCGTAGACTGTCGTGTCAAGGATGGTGCGGATCTGGTCAGACCAACGCATCGGGCTGCGACCACGCGACCTTTTGCCGTCGACTTTCCCTGTCACTATCAATTTCTCCAGGTTGTCACTTTCTTTCCTGGCAATGTGGCCAAAGTAATCAAGTACTCGCTTTAGACAGATGGAAGATAGTCGCGTGGTGATCCCGAGCTGCACAAGTATTGATACGTTGGTCCGATGTGCTGTCCATGGTATCCTGAGCATTCTTCTCCAGCACCACATCTCAAAAGCATCGATGCGTCCACGATCAGCAGCTTTGAGCGTCCATGTTTCAGCGCCGTACAGAAATACAGAGAAGACCAAGGTACGAACTAGTCTTGTTTTCGTTTTCAGACTTATTCCCCTGTTCTTCCACACTTTGTCTAGTTGAGACATGGCACCCTTTGCCATTCCGATCCGTCTTCGCACATCATTTTCGCTGGAGCCGGTATTGCTAATATTAGAGCCGAGGTAAACAAAGTCATTCACAGTCTCTAGATCCAGTATCTGATTAGAAGTCAGAGTTTTAGCACGATCCACAATCATGACTTTTGTCTTTGATCTGTTTATGGAGAGTCCCAGACTGTTGCCGATGTCTTCCATTTTGTTTAGTAGCGTTACCATTTCTGACTCGTTTGCAGCCAGCAGTGTCGTGTCGTCGGCGTATCGGAGGTTTGTTAACTTTTCCCCACCAATACTTAAGCCTCCATCGCAGCCATCGCAAGTCAGTCGCATTATATACTCTCCGTAGGCGTTAAAGAGAACAGGTGAAACAATGCAGCCCTGACGGACACCCTTTTCGAAACTGAACTGTTGGGACATTGTTTCGTCAATTTTGACGACACCTTGACTGTTATGGTACAGAGCCTGAATAAGAGTAGTCAGATGTTTTGGTACACCAAGAGTGGTGAGTACGTGCCACAGACTGTTCCAGTTGACACAGTCGAACGCTTTACTATAGTCTATGAAACACAGGACAACTGGGACATTGTACTCATAGGCTTTTTCTACCACTTGTCGTACGTTCAGTATTTGTTCACGCGTACCCTTGCCTTTCACGAAACCGACCTGCTCCTGTGGAATCTGTTGGTCTAAGTAATGTCGGATTCGGTTGTTTAGTATGTGGAGCAGGATTTTGCTTGCGTGTGAAATAAGTGCTAGTGTACGGTAGTTGCTGCACTGCTTTGTAGAACCCTTCTTATGTAACGGAAGGATAATGGAGTCTGTCCAGTCTTTTGGCCACTTCCCAGTTGTCCACACTTTGTTACAGATAGTGTGCAGTGCGTCGATGCCTCTGTCTCCCAAAGCTTTCAGGATCTCTGCGGTTATCATATCGGACCCCGGCGCCTTCTTGTTTTTTAGGGAATGTATTGCCGCTATGATTTCAGAACGTAGAATATCGGGCTCACCATCTTGAGTAACGCAGAAATCAAAGTTGGTGCTCGTGGTCAAAGAGGGATCCTTGTAAAGATCTTCGCAGTAAGTGCGCCATCGTTCTGTAATCTCATCTAGTTCGTTCAAGAGCCTTCCATTGGCATCCTCAACTACCCACGTCTTTGGCTTGAATTTATTAGTGAGCTGCCGGACTTTCTTGAAGAGATCTGCAGTTTGATATTTAAGGGAATTGGTTTCTATGTCAAGACATATTCCATTGATGTAATTGTTTTTGTCATTTCTGCAGCATGCATCTATGTTCTTGCTAAGACGTTTGTACTCGTTTTTCACTTCAGGATTTTGCAGCCCCTTTGTTCGCAGATCCTTTCTCCGCTGAGTGAGAGCCCAAGTATGGTCTGAGATCCAGGATGTCCTTTTGGGTTCTGGTTTTTTGGTTTTCCGTAGTTCACTCAGGGTGTCGTTTATTAAACCTTTCAAATGGTTCCAGTGGGAATTTGCTGTTGGGTACTGGTCCTCCACTACGGTTTCGAGTCTACCTTCCATGCTCTGCTGAAATGCACATTCCTCTGAAGATTCCAGTTTCCTAAGACTAGCTTTGGGCCGCATCCTGGGAGCTCTCAGACGTAATGCAAAGTTTGCAACTAGCAATTTGTGGTCGGAGTTGCAGTCAGCGCCAGGGAAGTTTTTCACATTGGTGACTGATGATCTCCAGCGGGTGTTGATGAGAATGTAGTCTATTTGGTTTCGGTACCTGTCACCTGGAGATCTCCACGTGTAAAGACGTCTGGGATGATGTTGGAAACCGGTGTTGAGGATGGTAAATTTGTGGCTAGTGCAAAAGTCAATGAATTTTTCGCCACGATCATTCCTGGTGCCCAGTCCATACTTTCCTACCACTTCACGTATGTGGTCGTCATTTTCGGTGTTGCCAACTTTTGCGTTCCAATCGCCCAAGATCATAGTCATTTCCCGACTCGGTATTGTATCTAGCGTTTCTTCCAGCTTTTGATAAAAGCACTCTGTCTCTTCTTCTGAAGAATTTTTACTTGTAGGAGCGTATACTTGTATGATGTTAAGTACGAAGGGCTTGGTGTTTAGCTTCATGGTAATAATACGCTCAGAGACTGGGTTGTAACCAAGAACGTAATCGTTAAGCTTCGGCGGTATCACAACTCCAACTCCATGTAAACTAGAGTCTGTGCAGCCTGAGTAGTAAATAAAGTTTCCCGTAGCCGTTTTAAAGTGACCATTTCCACGCATATGAGTTTCACTGATACCCAATATGCTGAGTTTGTGATGCTCCATCTCTTTCTCGACAATGCTAAGCTTGCCCGGTTTCAGTAGACCTCTAACATTCCAGGTGGCAATACGATGTTCGGTTCGTATGGATGTTTTTGTAGTAGTGAGCTTGTTGTTATTGTTATAACTATCTCCCAAAGGAGCTTCGGTAGCCAATTTCACACCATTCAGCCCGGTCACTGAATGGCGCCGAGTGTTAGTCGGATCGCCCAACAAAACGCACTCTCTTATATTTGTATTCATGGTAGGTGGGGGTTTTCTTAGGAAAATAATCTCGGTGGGTTCCCACGTCCTTCCGCATCAGTATTTTATAAAAAAAGAAAAAGTATCACTAATAGAAAATATAACGGCCGGAAACACTAGATAAATAACTGTAAAATAACATACATGTTTTCCTAATTTTAGGTACTTGTGATATCCGAGTAAGCCATAATTTAAAATATCCTATTTTAGGGAATCCTAGCCTTAACAGTATTTTGTTATTTGTATTTTGTATTTCAAATAACAATAGCAAAAATACTGTATTTTGTATTTTATATTTCAAATACTCTTAAGTACTGAAAGATATTTTGTATTTCGTATTTTAAATACTTGCGAGATAGTATTTTCTAATTTGTATTTTAATTAAAGCAAAGCATGTATTCTGCCCAGCCCTGCTTATATTTAATAGGAGCTCGTGGCGAGTGGTTAGCATGCTCGGCCTGCGATGATTGAGATTAAACAATGTTCGCAATGGTCGGTCACGGGATGGGTGACCAAATTTTTTTCATCTCGAGCTTCTTCATGCCTTCCGAAGAAGGAACGTTAAGCCGTTAGTCCTGGCTGCATTTGCAGTCGTTAAAACCTACCAATCCGCGCTGGGCCCTCGTGGCGAGACATGACCCATTCTTCCTATCCATCCATAAAGAAGGTCAAGTGCCCCAGCAGTGGGGACATTAAACGGCTGATGATGATGAATAACGCCTGCCATAATTGAAGAGCAAACATTTATTCAACTCAAACTTTGCTCTTGACAATTTTTCAGGCGTAAAAGCTGATAAAGGGAAGATGTTAAATAACAAAAAAGACAAACGTAACTCCAGTAATGTTACATGACTTTCGGGAGGTACAAAATGAGTTCTAAATCTTAGAGTAGTTAGTTCAATAAAATTAATAGAAGTTTTGTGGTAACAGCTTGATCCCGTCATTTTGATGCGTCATAATGGCGGGATCAGTATCGACTTTTAATATCGTTTAGACCAAGAAGGTACCAAAATTATAATTATGGGTACAAAAAGGTACAAAACGAGTACATAAGAAGTATGGGAAAGTCTGTTTAAAACAAGCAGTGATCCCGTCATCTTGACGTTCATGTTTTGTTCTAGGTATTTTATTTGTTAGTTTCAATCGATTAAAAAATAACACGCCTATCGCGTCATGCGCCACACGTTAAAAATAATTCACTGCAACTTATAAAGGTTGTCAACCTCTGCAACTTTTAAATTCACACAATATCCAGAAGCTAACACAACAAGCTAGATCTACGTGGAAAACCATGATAGTTTTGTTCTAGCTAGGCAGATCGTTCTAAAACTTTATTTGAGGGAGTTATAATTATAATCGATTAAAAAATGACACGCCTCTAGACTCATCAGCCACAAGTTAAAAAACATTATCACACGCCTGCAACGAATCGGTTAATATAGGTCACACTCCTCTCCGTCCTAATAACCTTATCATAATACCTAATACTAATCTCAGAACAATAACTAAAGTAACCAAACTTTAGTTATTGTTCTGAGATACTAATTATGGCAATAAACTATTTTCAATGATTATAGTCTTAAACTCTAGAAACAAAATATTAAAAAGCTCATTATTTAAATCACCTTTATGGTGTATACCTACTATAATAGTACGTAGGGCAGGCGTACCGGTTTTGGCCACTGTACCGGTTTTGGCCACTTTTTGCTCTAAAAGTTTTCTAAACAACTTTTAGCCATTTTTGATAAAGGCAATTAAAATAAGGTATATAAGGGAAATAATAACAACCGTTAGAATTCCCTAAGCCATAAGATTTTTTTTTAATAAATTCCATTTTCTGTTTGAACAAATGTTTTGTATGAAAATTTTAAGAAATTTGTTTTGGATGAAAATTAGTAAAATAAAGTATTTCATCATGAAATACTTTATAAACCTTTGTTTTTTACAATTAAATTGTTGTTTTGCAATTTACTGGTTTCTAGCGCATTAGAATATATTGATTTTACCTGGGTTTGGTTTTGATTTTTCGCAATACTTACAAAAGTTTAACTATCAGTAAGTGGCCAAAACCGGTACATTTGGCACCTCTCACACATAGGGCTGCCACCTCTCCGGGTTTGACCCGGAGTTTACGGGTTTGCATGGTGCATGTCCGGGCTACGGGTTTAGCATCGATATCTCCGGGTCAGACCGGGCGGTGACAGCGAATTAATTAAAAAAGAAGCCAATGAGGTTTATAGTGGAACTGTTGAAAACATACAAAAATATTATGATTTTGAGGACACTGTATTCAAAATCTTTTACAAATTCGATCTAACAAGTGCAGCAGAAGATACTGATGTGGAAGCTGTCAAATCACTTGGTATGAAAAATGTGGACGAAGATAAACTAAGTATTTCCTCAGTTCGATACGATGGGTTCAGTTACTCAAAGTCACCTCAATCTTCACCCAACTGCCAAAAATAATTGGATATGTTTTTAATCCCTTTAAGCAATGCTTTTGCAGAACGCGTCTTTTCTCTTATGGGAAATTCGTGGACAGATGAGCGAAACAGCCTGTCAGTGGTCATGGCGAGGGCAGAATTATACTTATATAGAAATAAATTCCCAAGATTTTTTGAAGTTTTGGAGTAAACCTGAACAAGATGCTTAAACAATCTCTTCAGAATGAAAAATATAGTTGTTTAAAGTGTCAAGCTGGTCCAAGTCGGCCTAACACTATCTAAGTAATTTTATATAATAAAATACATTACCATTACCAATGGTAGGTAATTTACCATCACTTTTACCTAAGGTCCACTTGCAGCAAATTTGCTAAATCTCGGTTTTACTAAATCTACATGAATGTCAATTTTTTAAATCTAGATTTATCGTTTTGACATATATTGTGGGTTAAATTGAGCTTTAGCAAATTTGCTGCAAGTGGACCTAAATTAATGAAATAATTCATACTTACTTAAAAAAATATCTTAAGGAAAAAAAATATATTTCTGAAATCTCCGGGGCTACTGTTTTTGAAAGGTGGCAGCCCTACTCACACATTGTGTGCTGATTGTGTGTAATATAAAAAAAATCTTTTTTCCTTTTTTTTAATTTGAATAATGTACTTACCTTTAAAGGTAGATAAATTATCCATAATGTAAGATATCATTTTTGTCTTAAATACCTAAGTTAGTTCTTAGTGCTTAAAAGTCAAAAAATCCTTAAAGTGGCCACAAAGGGTACCTCTGCCCTACCACCCGGTACCTATTAGATCCGAAAGTCACGGGTTCGACTCCCAGAAGAGGTAGGAACATATTATGTCCGTTTGGTTGGTTTGTGCGAAGTCCGCCTGTTGCTACCCTTTGTTCGCTGGATACCAGATTCGCAAAACACCAGATTCTCAGAATACCAGATTCGCAAAACACCAGATTCTCAGAATACCAGATTCGCAAAACACCAGATTCTCAGATTACCAGATTCCCAAAACAACAGATTCTCAGAATACCAGATTCGCAAAATACCAGATTCTCGGAATTACCTTACTAAGTACCATAAGTAGGTAGGGGAACGGGTACAATGATTTGCCCTTTAAGCAATTTGCTGAGTTTGACCTCATGTAACTCTGTGTATTGTCGTCTATTTCACTGCCGAAAAATGTAGTACCATTCCGAAAAGACCTAAGAACAATTTAAACATGATTTGGACTCACCATCCTGGTGTTAAAATATATTTTTAAGGAATTTTTGTAATAAACACCCAAAAGTAGTACCTATTATTGGCCTCCTGAAGCACAATAATTGACCTAGCTATCTGATAATCAATGGCCGGGCCAATCATTGCACACGTGGTGTGCCAATGAATGTAGTGTAATAAGTAATAGTGATGCGAAGCGAAGAAAAAATGCAATGAAAAGAAAGAAAAAAGAAATAAACAGAAAAGATCAAAATGCATATTTTTTATCATCTTTTTTTATTAGGTAAAGTTAGCTTTAAATTCTCTTCTTTTGCCTAAAACAAAATTGCAATAATTAACAATTTCTTGACAAAATTATAAGACAATTCCAGTGCTAAACTTATAATTTAATACAAAAATGGATTTGTATTTAAATAAAATACCTACACTATACAAAACAATGAAGAAGATAAGTGTACAGTTATTTAATTTTTAATGGACTGATGAAATAAAAAATATATATATTTTAAGTTAAAACACGCACATCACTACTATGTCTCTTGGGAGCCGACATGATGATTGGCCCAGGTGCCTTACCACATGCTCTAATAGCAGTTATTTTTAAGTTAAGAGAGTGAGACGCCGCTATACGGCGTGTAAAGCGGCGTCTCACTCTCTCTACTTAAAAATAACTGCTATTAGAGCTTGTGGTCAATCACGCCAAAAGCACAATGATTGGCCCTGCCAGTTTTTGTTTACAGAGTGTTTATGACGATTTTTGGACCAATTTTAAAAATAGCTTTTATAACTCAACACAAATTAGGTTTAAAATACAATAGAATATTGTGAAACCGTACCTAAGTTTTAATTATTGGCCGTCATGCCATTCAATTAGTCGTTTCGTTCATATAACTCGTAAGTATAGTGATTGGCCGTCTAAAATTCTATTTTTGAGGTCAGGTTACCGGTTTTATTTGAGTTAATTAGCACTTAATCAACCTAACTAAATGAAAAAATCAGCTCCTTTACCATAACAAATTATAATAAACCAGAAACAAAGCAATAAAGTTGCACGGTCTTAACAGATTTTGCTAAAAATCCACAGCACATCGACGCGATCGCAACAGACAAATAAAAATACTTTTTTTCTCAGAATTGCTGCTAATGAAATTATAAAACTACTACATGCTGTTGCCAATTATGAAATGTAGGTTGTATATTTTTATTTTGTTAGCTTTATTTCTGCTGGTAATTCTTAATATTTTGCTCTAAAAGTCAAAAGGCCAATCATTGGTAGGGGGCCAACAATAGTACTCGTTCCCCTATCTAAGTCTGTCGCCATAACAACAACGTTTTCAACACACTTGCTCATAAAGTGAGCCTTATTACATCGATCTAAGGGCCATAAACCGAACTATAACCCACGCGTGCATAATAATATTACAGTACTAGTTGCGTAATAGAATTATCCCTACAAAGTTAACTAAGTACCTAACTGCAAATTATATGCGAGTAAACAGAGACTTTTCAATTTAACCGGGTAATACAGTACCCTACAAAGTTAAGTTAGTACCTAACTGCAAGTTATATGCGAGTCAACAGAGCATTTTCAATTTCAGCGGGTAATAGATACAGTTATTTTTTTGTAACAACAAAGAGGTTTTATACGGCTGAAAATCCATTTACGTTTTTAGAATAAATAAATGTGTCCCTAATTAAGACAAAAACATAATTAAGTATATTAGTATCAAATTATTTATAATTCACAATAATTTGTTATAAAACATTTGCATTTTATCACTATTATTATACTTAATTATTTTGAAGTAGGCTGTATGGCTGTATGTACTTAATCAATCACCTCACATTTGGCGCGTGCAAAAAAAAAACTTGCGCGCTTTTTCCCTTAGGTTAATACAATATGTATGCAATAAATGTTTGTTTTTCCTCGCAAGTGTGTTGAAAAAGTGCGTATGAAACTCGTGAGCAACTTACTCACTAGACACTCGGCTGATTTACGCCCTCGCCTGCGGCTCGGGCTGCACTGCAACCCACAGCCTCGTGTATAATGAGCAACCTAAGCTCACTTGTATCATAATATACTATTTCAGCATTGTTATGTTCCGGCAGTTAGATATACGATAGGCAATTCCTCATTGAGGACAGAACTACTACTATAATAGGATAAAATTGTCATTAGTAAATTTTACTCCAAAAAATCATCAGCCTGTACGAGATTGGGCGTTTTCACACTGGACGATAACGGTAACGACACGATATTACACCGATATCGTCCCGATATCGTCCTCCGATATCGGCACGATATCGTCACGATATCGTCACGATATCGGAACGATATCGGTGTGTGAAACGATAACCAGCAGCTTGCTATGCGGTTAGTCGCATTACGCCAGCTAAAGTAACCGCGCGGCTCCAAGTTTTATATTAGTTATTATACTAGTATATTCGAGGTAATAATGGCAGCAGTAAACAAATTACGTTTGCTTTATCTTTTATATTTACGGCGAAAAAAACGATATCGTCAAAGAACATTTTGGGTTGGTCCTATTCTTCAAGTGCGATATTTATTTTTACATGCACATATTACTTACCTATATAAAAAAGCGCCTTTAAAAAAATGCCACCAAAAAGTAAGAAATAAATAATACCTCTATACTGAATTAACATTATTAGTTATTAGTTATTAGTAAGTAAGTACTTTCAAGACGTCGGGCACTTCAAAGTACTTACTTACTTAAGTTATTTGTTGTGAATACAGTATTAGAGTTAGAAGTATTATTTCTGACTTTTTGGCGGCATTTTTTTGAAGTCACTTTTATTTTTTATAAAAATATTTTTTGTCATTCTTTTTAGTGCATCATGCAGGCAATTTTCGTGTACCTACCTATTATCTTGGTAAATAGTACCTATAGTATAAACACATCTTAGATTTCTGCGCGAACTGTCCATATAAATAAAACACTTTCACGGATTTTTTCACGCAATTTATTTAACAACTTGGTTGTTATTAAATAAATTGCGTGAAAAAATCCGTGAAAGTGTTTTATTTATACCTATAGCACAGTTTAAGCAATCTTTCTATACATTTGGACGACGCCCTTGAAGTTGGGCGATGCCGACGCCTGTATAGGTATTTACGTAAGTACGTAAGGGTTGTCACTTTAAAATGTGTCGGTGGACCTTTTACGACCCCGGCTGGGTACATTGGTATAGCGATATTAAATTAACAAAATAATTTAATAATGCAAATGCAATGTCAAAATTTTTAAAAAATTCAAGATGGCGGCCGACTTTTTTGTTTGTAGGCTGATTTCGATGAAACACGGTTTTTGGTACTATTTTGACAAAAAAACAGCAACGCAATGTCAAAAATATTAAAATCCAAGATGGCGGCCAACTTTTTTGTTTGCAGGCCGATTTCGATGAAACTCAGTTTCTGGTTCTATTTTGACAAGAAAACAGCAACGCAATGTTAACAATAAAAAGAAATCCAAGATGGTGGCCAACTTTTTTGTTTGTAAGCCGATTTTGATGAAACTTAGTTTCTGGTACCTATTTTGACTAGAAAACAGCAACACAATGTTAAAAATATAAAAATCCAAGATGGCGGCCGAATTTTTTGTTTGCTGACCGATTTCGATTAAATCCAGTTTTTGGTACTATTTTGACAAGAAAACAACAACGCAATGTTAAAAGTTTTAAAAAATCCAAGATGGCGGCCAACTTTTTTGTTTGCAGGCTGATTTCGATGAAACTCAGTTTCTAGTACTAATTTGACAAGAAAACAACAACACAATGCCAAAAATAAAAAAAAAACAAGATGGCGGCCAACTTTTTTGTAAGCCGATTTGGATGAAACTTAGTTTCTTGTACTATTTTGACAAGAAAACAGCAACGCAATGTTAAAAGTATTAAAAAATCCAAGATGGCGGCCAACTTTTTTGTTTGCAGGCCGATTTCAATGAAACTTAGTTTCTGGTACTATTTTAACAAGAAAACAGCAACGCAATGTTAAAAGTATAAGAAAATCCAAGATGGCGGCCAACTTTTTTGTTTGTGAGCCGATTTTGATGAAACTTGGTTTTTAGTACAATTTTGACAAGAAAACAACAACACAATGTCAAAAATAAAATAAAACCAAGAAAGCGGCCAACTTTTTGTTTGTAAGAAGGCGAGTTTGATGAAACTTAGTTTCTGGTACTATTTTGACAAGAAAACAGCAACGCAATGTTAAAAGTATTAAAAAATCCAAGATGGCGGCCAACTTTTTTGTTTGCAGGCCGATTTCAATGAAACTCAGTTTCTGGTTCTATTTTGACAAGAAAAAGGCAACGCAATGTTAAAAATTTTAAAAAATCCAAGATGGCGGCCAACTTTTTTGTTTGCAGGCTGATTTCGATGAAACTCAGTTTCTAGTACTAATTTGACAAGAAAACAGCAACGCAATGTTAAAAATATTAAAAATCCAAGATGGCGGCCAATTTTTTTGTCTGTGACCCGATTTTGATGAAACTTGGTTTTTAGTACAATTTTGACAAGAAAACAACAACACAATATCAAAAATAAAAAATAACCAAGAAGGCGGCCAACTTTTTTTGTAAGCCGTGTTGGATGAAACTTAGTTTCTTGTACTATTTTGACAAGAAAACAGCAACGCAATGTTAAAAGTATTAAAAAATCCAAGATGGCGGCCAACTTTTTTGTTTGCAGGCCGATTTCAATGAAACTCAGTTTCTGGTACTATTTTAACAAGAAAACAGCAACGCAATGTTAAAAGTATAAGAAAATCCAAGATGGCGGCCAACTTTTTTGTTTGTGAGCCGATTTTGATGAAACTTGGTTTTTAGTACAATTTTGACAAGAAAACAACAACACAATCTCAAAAATAAAATAAAACCAAGAAAGCGGCCAACTTTTTGTTTGTAAGGCGAGTTTGATGAAACTTAGTTTCTGGTACTATTTTGACAAGAAAACAGCAACGCAATGTTAAAAGTATTAAAAAATCCAAGATGGCGGCCAACTTTTTTGTTTGCAGGCCGATTTCAATGAAACTCAGTTTCTGGTTCTATTTTGACAAGAAAACAGCAACGCAATGTTAAAAATATAAAAATTCAAGATGGCGGCCAAATTTTTTGTTTGCTGGCTGATTTCGATGAAATTCAGTTTCTGGTACTATTTTGACAAGAAAACAGCAACGAAATGTTAAACATATTAAAAATCCGAGATGGTGGCCGACTTTTTTGTTTGTAGGCCGATTTTGATAAAACTCGGTTTTTTGTACTATTTTGACAAGAAAACCGTTCTTAACACAATGTAAAAAAATACAAATGGCCAAGATGGTGGCCGTTTTTTGTTGTTGTTTCTTTTTTCTTGCTTATTAAAATGTACAAGATTGAGACAGAGTCAATAAGTATCATCATCATCATCATCATGTCAAGTAAAAGATTTAATTAATTATTAATTTGCTTTAACACAAGCACAGTAAATTACGACGTTACATCCTTCGTAATTTACTGTGTTTTTGACAGCTGTAAACCGTATTTAAAAAAATAAAAAATAAGTAAATAAAATAATAATTGATATTAAGTTACAGAATTTGAAAATAATGATTGTGACATGGTGTCGCACTTAGGGTTTAGGTCTAGTAAGGGCCGGGTGTCCGAGAGACACCGGTGTTAAATAAAAGAATACCCTATACACAAAAATTTATTTGGGCGTGGTCCGAAATGCCCGGTAAAATTATTTAACGTTGACTTTCCATGCCCAGAGTGGTACTCTCCTGGCAGCTCCGAAGATGGGGGTTTCCAGCTGGGACGGGAAGAACGTTCCCGAAGGTCCCGGGTAAAACGGCGAAGATGCTCGGCGGGAAACGTAAAATTTAGGGTCACGCACGCACCGGCGAAGCTGCAACTGGGTTCACCAGGAACCTCGGACCCTGGAATTGACCGTAATCACGGGTCAAAAAAGAGTCAAGAAATCCTCCTCTGATTGTGACCGCGGCAGAAGACTGGTAGGAAAGTACCGAAGCAGTATGCGGTGATGAGTGTTGGTCACAATCAGATCGGAGTTACACAAATAATTTAAAGCACTATCATTGGCAAATAAATAATAATCAGATGCTAGAAAACAATCTACTTAAGCAAATTAGCAACAATAGTACAGTGAAATAGGTATCATTAGAATAAGTTAAAATATTATTAAAATATAAATATGCAAAATATGAAGGTGGCTAAAAATATATTTAAAATATAACTGTACTACTAAGCTAGTTTTAGAAACACTTGTTCAAAACTTACCAATACGTGGGTTTCACAAAAATATTTAAAACTTGGCACTTAGGCACGAATAAACTAATGCATGATTTTAAAATAAAAATATCGTATCATCCCCGGTGTGAACGTCGCGAGAAAATGGCGAGCGCAGTACAGACACGATTTGTCTGCCGAGCGACCGGCGCGCGGCCGGTCGCCTCGGTCGGAGTGTTGTCGGGCCGTACCAGCTTACAGCTTTATTAAGGTGGCGAGGGGTGAAGGGCTACCTGCGCGTGCGTCGCTGTCAGCTCAGCTGTTTGAATTTTTTGCGTTCAGAAACATATTATAATAAATGTAAATATTGCGTACTTAGTTAAATTTGTTATTTTATTTTTATTATGTAATTATATATTTTCTTTAATATTGATTTTGATATTAGATTTAAGTAGACTTAGGTTATTTAATTTATGTATTTAAATGTGCGACATTTTACAACGTTACAATGGGATGATTTTGATATTTAAACGAAGGCGCTTTAAAGGTTAAGAAATATGAATCGGGTTATTTCCAATCTGAATATTTTTCTTTAACAAAACTTCAACCCATTCAAACGTCAGGGGTAGGCCAAATTTACCTTGCAAAATTTCATGGCAGACAGACAGACAGATACAATTATAGGTGAAACTAAATAAAACTTGTAATATATTTTATTTTGATACTTCTAAAATGCCAACCATAATTATTTATTTTATTTTATTTCGCAATACACCAAAATGTACCTGCCACATTTTAATTTTGTTACAACCCTTCCGTAGTAACGAAATACCTATACATACGTCGGTATCGCCTAACTTCAAGGGCGTTGGCCTACCAAAGAAAGAAACAAAAACAAAAAACGGCCACCATCTTGACCATTTGTATTTTTTACATTGTGTTAAGAACGGTTTTCTTGTCAAAATAGTACCAGAAACTGAGTTTCATCGAAATCGGCCTGTAAACAAAAAAATTGGCAGCCATCTTGGATTTTTTAATACTTTTAACCTTACGTTGCTGTTTTTGTGTAAAATAGTACCAGAAACTAAGTTTCATCAAATCGGCTTTCAAAAAATAAGTTAGGCGCCGCCTTGTTTTTTTTTATTTTTGACATTGCGTTGTTGTTTTCTGGTCAAAATAGAACCACAAACTGAGTTTCATTGAAATCGGCCTGCAAACAAAAAAGTTGGCTGCCATCTTGGATTTTTAAATTTTTAACATTGCGTTGCTGTTTTCTTCTCAAAATAGATCCAGAAACCGAGTTTCATTGAAATCGGCCAGCAAACAAAAAAGTTGCCCGCCATCTTGGATTTTTTAATACTTTTAACATTGTGTTGTTGTTTTCTTGTCAAAGTTGTACTAAAAACCAAGTTTCATCAAAATCGGCTCACAAACAAAAAAGTTGGCAGCCATCTTGGATTTTTATAATTTTTAACATTGCGTTGTTGTTTTCTTGTCAAAATAGTACCAGAAACTAAGTTTCATCAAAATCGGATAACAAAAAAAAAGTTGGTCGCCATCTTGTTTTTTATTTTATTTTTGACATTGTGTTGTTGTTTTCTTGTCAAAGTTGTACTAAAAACCAAGTTTCATCAAAATCGGCTCACAAACAAAAAAGTTGGCCGCCATATTGGATTTTTAATATTTTTAACATTGCGTTGCTGTTTTCTTGTCAAAATAGTACTAGAAACTGAGTTTTATTGAAATCGGCCTGCAAACAAAACAGTTGGCCGCCATCTTGGATTTTTTTATACTTGTAACATTGCGTTGTTGTTTTCTTGTCAAAATAGTACCAGAAACTGAATTTAATCGAAATCGGCCAGCAAACAAAAAATTTGTCCGCCATCTTGGAATTTTATATTTTTAACATTGCGTTGCTGTTTTCTGGTCAAAATAGAACCACAAACTGAGTTTCATTGAAATCAGCCTGCAAACAAAAAAGTCGGCCGCCATCTTGGATTTTTAATACATTTAACATTTCGTTGCTGTTTTCTTGTTAAAATAGTACCAGAAACTGAATTTCATCGTAATCGGCCAGCAAACGAAAAATTTGGCCGCCATCTTGAATTTTTATATTTTTAACATTGCGTTGCTGTTTTCTTGTCAAAATAGAACCAGAAACTGAGTTTCATTGAAATCGGCCTGCAAACAAAAAAGTTGGCCGTTATCTTGGATTTTTTAATACTTTTAACATTGTGTTGTTGTTTTCTTGTCAAAATAGTACCAGAAACTAAGTTTCATCAAAATCGGCTTACAAAAAAAAAGTTGGCCGCCATCTTGGTTTTTTTTTATTTTTGACATTGCGTTGTTATTTTCTTGTCAAAATTGTACTAAAAACCAAGTTTCATCAAAATCGGCTTACAAACAAAAAAGTTGGCCGCCATCTTGGATTTTTAATATTTTTAACATTGCCTTGCTGTTTTCTTTTCAAAATAGTACCAGAAACTGAGTTTCATTGAAATCAGCCTGCAAACAAAAAAGTTGGCCGCCATCTTGGATTTTTTAATACTTTTAACATTGTGTTATTGTTTTCTTGCCAAAATAGTACCAGAAACTATGTTTCATCAAAATCGGCTTACAAAAATAAGGTTGGCCGTCATCTTGGTTTATTTTTATTTTTGACATTGCGTTGTTGTTTTCTTGTGAAAATTGTACTAAAAACCAAGTTTCATCAAAATCGGCTCACAAACAAAAAAGTTGGCCGCTATCTTGAATTTTTTAATACTTTTAACATTGCGTTGTTGTTTTCGTGTCAAAATAGTACCAGAAACTAAATTTCATCAAAATCGGCTTACAAAAAAAAGTTGGCCGCCATCTTGTTTTTTTTATTTTTGACATTGGGTTTTTGTTTTCTTGTCAATATTGTACCAAAAACCAAGTTTCATCAAAGTCGGCCCGCAAACAAAAAAGTTGGGCGCCATCTTGGATTTTGGAAATTGCCTTTTTTATAATCGAGATGAAGATTTGCACGCACTCACACTACATGTCGTATGCACCATAATATTAATTTAAAAATGAATTATAACGATAAAGACGTGATAGCCCTGGAAGACTTGTCCCGAGTTACTATGAACGGCGTTGTATGTAACTCGGGACAACCACTCCCCCGTCTCACCCCGCAAGCCCCGCACGTTTGACCTGTCTAGACGTCTCCGTCGGCCTACTGTATGAAAAGTTGCTTATTCTGTGCCTGCTTGTATGTAAGGATGTACACATAAACCGCATCAATCACAAATACTCATCTGATGTAAAACGTATCAAAATCGATTCAGCCAAACGTGAGATTTTCACGGACAAACATACATAATGTACATAAAGGGTCAAACTGTGAACCTCCTTTTTCAAAGTCGGTTGTAATACCAAAACCTTCTCCTAAATGTAACGAATACTTTTCTGAAAACCGCATCTCGCGGACAAACCTTCATACATACATTCGGGTCAAACTGAGAACCTCCTTTTTTGAAGTCGGTTAAAATACTAAAACCTTATCCTAAATGTAACAAATACTTTCCTGAAAACCGCATTAAAATCAGTTAAGCCAAAAGCGAGATAATCGCGGACAAACATACATACAAAAAAATACAGGTCAAACTGAGAAGCTTCTTTTTTTTGAAGTCACTTAAAAATTATTACTATCGTTCGGTCATTGTCGATATTACATACTCGAAATAGAAGGGAGAGGTGAGGCAGGAGGAGATCCACCTCCGCTCTTCTCTCCACCAATCAACAAGCAAGCATAATCGTCGCGGAACTCACACCTAGCAAATCAAGAAACAAGCGCTACCTAGCGGTGGCTTTTAGCGTAAAAACCCAAAAATGCAGTAAATAACAGATAAACTGTTAATTACCATTGGTTACTTTCGTTAATAACCGGCTTCGCATCTTCCGCACTTGTGTCGTCACCGATATCGGCACGACAGACGATATCGTTGACGGTAACGACACAGTGTGAAAGCATTTAGTAGTGATTGTATGAAACTGCCAGTCCGACGATATCGTGCCGATATCGTGTCGTTACCGTTATCGTCCAATGTGAAAACGCCCATTAGAATGGCTCTCAAACAGCTTAAAGCTGGCCATTGACGATCAGTTTTGTCCTAAAACTGTGGCGTAAAACTGTGGCGTCACTCCAAATAGTTTTAAGCCAACTAGATTTCCCCATTGACTGGCGTCACGCCGGCTCGTCAGTTTTCGACCGGCAGGGCTGTGTGCGGACGTGTCGACGAAAAAATGGATTCTGAATCTGAAGAAGAAACTTTAATTCTCACTGCGGCTACTGTTTGTTGTCATATACTCACAAAAAAACGAAAAAGAAGGCAATGGATGAAAGAATGGCTCAAAAAAAGGAGTCAATTATCTCACGTCAATTTGTTAAATGAATTATTGCTACAACCAAGTGACTGGCGAAACTATATAAGGATGGATAAAACGACATATTTCAAGCTTTTAAAACTTGTAACTCCATATATTGCTAAACAAGATACGAATATGAGAGAAGCTATTAGCCCTCATGACATGAGAGATTGGGCGTTTTCACACTGGACGATAACGGTAACGACACGATATTACACCGATATCGTCCCGATATCGTCCGCCGATATCGGCACGATATCGTCACGATATCGTCACGATATCGTCACGATATCGGAACGATATCGGTGTGTGAAACGATAACCAGCAGCTTGCTATGCGGTTAGTCGCATTACGCCAGCTAAAGTAACCGCGCGGCTCCAAGTTTTATATTAGTTATTATACTAGTATATTCGAGGTAATAATGGCAGCAGTAAACAAATTACGTTTGCTTTATCTTTTATATTTACGGCGAAAAAAACGATATCGTCAAAGAACATTTTGGGTGGGTCCTATTCTTCAAGTGCGATATTTATTTTTACATGCACATTCACTTACCTATATAAAAAAGCGCCTTTAAAAAAATGCCACCAAAAAGTAAGAAATAAATAATACCTCTATACTGAATTAACATTATTAGTTATTAGTAAGTAAGTACTTTCAAGACGTCGGGCACTTCAAAGTACTTACCTACTTAAGTTATTTGTTGTGAATACAGTATTAGAGTAAGAGGTATTATTTCTGACTTTTTGGCGGCATTTTTTTGAAGTCACTTTTATTTTTTATAAAAATATTTTTTATGTCATTCTTTTTAGTGCATCATGCAGGCAATTTTCGTGTACCTACCTATTATCTTGGTAAATAGTACCTATAGTATAAACACATCTTAGATTTCTGCGCGAACTGTCCATATAAACAAAACACTTTCACGGATTTTTCACGCAATTTATTTAACAACTTGGTTGTTGTTAAATAAATTGCGTGAAAAAATCCGTGAAAGTGTTTTATTTATACCTATAGCACAGTTTAAGCAATCTTTCTATACATTTGGACGACGCCCTTGAAGTTGGGCGATGCCGACGCCTGTATAGGTATTTACTTTAAAATGTGTCGGTGGACTTTTTACGACCCCGGGTGGGTACATTGGTATAGCGATATTAAATTAACAAAATAATTTAATAATGCAAATGCAATGTCAAAATTATTAAAAAATTCAAGATGGCGGCCGCCTTTTTTGTATGTAGGCTGATTTCGATGAAACACGGTTTTTGGCACTATTTTGACAAAAAAACAGCAACGCAATGTCAAAAATATTAAAATCCAAGATGGCGGCCAACTTTTTTGTTTGCAGGCCGATTTCGATGAAACTCAGTTTCTGGTTCTATTTTGACAAGAAAACAGCAACGCAATGTTAAAAATAAAAAGAAATCCAAGACGGTGGCCAACTTTTTTGTTTGTAAGCCGATTTTGATGAAACTTAGTTTCTGGTACCTATTTTGACTAGAAAACAGCAACACAATGTTAAAAATATAAAAATCCAAGATGGCGGCCGAATTTTTTGTTTGCTGGCCGATTTCGATTAAATCCAGTTTCTGGTACTATTTTGACAAGAAAACAACAACGCAATGTTAAAAGTTTTAAAAAATCCAAGATGGCGGCCAACTTTTTTGTTTGCAGGCTGATTTCGATAAAACTCAGTTTCTAGTACTAATTTGACAAGAAAACAGCAACGCAATGTTAAAAATATTAAAAATCCAAGATGGCGGCCAAATTTTTTGTCTGTGACCCGATTTTGATGAAACTTGGTTTTTAGTACAATTTTGACAAGAAAACAACAACACAATGTCAAAAATAAAAAATAACCAAGATGGCGGCCAACTTTTTTTGTAAGCCGATTTGGATGAAACTTAGTTTCTTGTACTATTTTGACAAGAAAACAGCAACGCAATGTTAAAAGTATAAAAAAATCCAAGATGGCGGCCAACTTTTTTGTTTGCAGGCCGATTTCAATGAAACTCAGTTTCTGGTACTATTTTGACTAGAAAACAGCAACGCAATGTTAAAAGTATAAGAAAATCCAAGATGGCGGCCAACTTTTTTGTTTGTGAGCCGATTTTGATGAAACTTGGTTTTTAGTACAATTTTGACAAGAAAACAACAACACAATGTCAAAAATAAAATAAAACCAAGAAAGCGGCCAACTTTTTTGTTTGTAAGGCGAGTTTGATGAAACTTAGTTTCTGGTACTATTTTGACAAGAAAACAGCAACGCAATGTTAAAAGTATTAAAAAATCCAAGATGGCGGCCAACTTTTTTGTTTGCAGGCTGATTTCAATGAAACTCAGTTTCTTGTTCTATTTTGACAAGAAAACAGCAACGCAATGTTAAAAATATAAAAATTCAAGATGGCGGCCATCTTTTTTGTTTGCTGGCTGATTTCGATGAAATTCAGTTTCTGGTACTATTTTGACAAGAAAACAGCAACGAAATGTTAAACATATTAAAAATCCGAGATGGTGGCCGACTTTTTTGTTTGTAGGCCGATTTTGATAAAGCTCGGTTTTTTGTACTATTTTGACAAGAAAACCGTTCTTAACACAATGTAAAAAAATACAAATGGCCAAGATGGTGGCCGTTTTTTGTTGTTGTTTCTTTCTTCTCGCTTATTAAAATGTACAAGCTTGAGACAGAGTCAATAAGTATCATCATCATCATCATCATGTCAAGCAAAAGATTTAATTAATTATTAATTTGCTTTAACACAAGCACAGTAAATTACGACGTAACATCCTTCGTAATTTACTGTTTTTGACAGCTGTAAACCGTATTTAAAAAAATAAAAAATAAGTAAATAAAATAATAATTGATATTAAGTTACAGAATTTGAAAATAATGATTGTGACATGGTGTCGCACTTAGGGTTTAGGTCCAGTAAGGGCCGGGTGTCCGAGAGACACCGGTGTTAAATAAAAGAATACCCTATGTACGTACACAAAAATTTATTTGGGCGTGGTCCGAAATGCCCGGTAAAATTATTTAACGTTGCCTTTCCATGCCCAGAGTGGTACTCTCCTGGCAGCTCCGAAGATGGGGGTTTCCAGCTGGGACGGGAAGAACGTTCCCGAAGGTCCCGGGTAAAACGGCGAAGATGCTCGGCGGGAAACGTAAAATTTAGGGTCACGCACGCACCGGCGAAGCTGCAACTGGGTTCACCAGGAACCTCGGACCCTGGAATTGACCGTAATCACGGGTCAAAAAAGAGTCAAGAAATCCTCCTCTGATTGTGACCGCGGCAGAAGACTAGTAGGAAAGTA
Source organism: Crambus lathoniellus (assembly GCA_949710035.1). Lineage (NCBI taxonomy): Eukaryota > Metazoa > Arthropoda > Insecta > Lepidoptera > Crambidae > Crambus > Crambus lathoniellus. The sequence continues at coordinate 14,797,663 of OX453306.1, forward strand.
CCGAAGCAGTATGCGGTGATGAGTGTTGGTCACAATCAGATCGGAGTTACACAAATAATTTAAAGCACTATCATTGGCAAATAAATAATAATCAGATGCTAGAAACCAATCTACTTAAGCAAATTAGCAACAATAGTACAGTGAAAAAGGTATCATTAGAATAAGTTAAAATATTATTAAAATATAAATATGCAAAATATGAAGGTGGCTAAAAATATATTTAAAATATAACTGTACTACTAAGCTAGTTTTAGAAACACTTGTTCAAAACTTACCAATACGTGGGTTTCACAAAAATATTTAAAACTTGGCACTTAGGCACGAATAAACTAATGCATGATTTTAAAATAAAAATATCGTATCATCCGCGGTGTGAACGTCGCGAGAAAATGGCGAGCGCAGTACAGACACGATTTGTCTGCCGAGCGACCGGCGCGCGGCCGGTCGCCTCGGTCGGAGTGTTGTCGGGCCGTACCAGCTTACAGCTTTATTAAAGTGGCGAGGGGTGAAGGGCTACCTGCGCGTGCGTCGCTGTCAGCTCAGCTGTTTGAATTTTGCGTTCAGAAACATATTATAATAAATGTAAATATTGCGTACTTAGTTAAATTTGTTATTTTATTTTTATAATGTAATTATATATTTTCTGTAATATTGATTTTGATATTAGATTTAAGTAGACTTAGGTTATTTAATTTATGTATTTAAATGTGTGACGTTTTACAACGTTACAATGGGATGATTTTGATATATAGACGAAGGCGCTTTAAAGGTTAAGAAATATGAATCGGCTTATTTCCAATCTGAATATTTTTTTTAACAAAACTTCAACCCATTCAAACGTCAGGGGTAGGTAAAATTTACCTTGCAAAATTTCATGGCAGACAGACAGACAGATACAATTATAGGTGAAACTAAATAAAACTTGTGATATATTTTATTTTGATACTTCTAAAATGCCAACCATAATTATTTATTTTATTTTATTTCGCAATACACCAAAATGTACCTGCCACATTTTAATTTTGTTACAACCCTTCCGTAGTAACGAAATACCTATACAGACGTCGGTATCGCCTAACTTCAAGGGCGTTGGCCTACCAAAGAAAGAAACAAAAACAAAAAACGGCCACCATCTTGACCATTTGTATTTTTTTACATTGTGCTAAGAACGGTTTTCTTGTCAAAATAGTACCAGAAACTGAGTTTCATCGAAATCGGCCTGTAAACAAAAAAATTGGCAGCCATCTTGGATTTTTTAATACTTTTAACATTACGTTGCTGTTTTTGTGTAAAATAGTACCAGAAGCTAAGTTTCATCAAATCGGCTTTCAAAAAAAAAGTAAGGTGCCGCCTTGTTTTTTTTTATTTTTGACATTGCGTTGTTGTTTTCTGGTCAAAATAGAACCACAAACTGAGTTTCATTGAAATCGGCCTGCAAACAAAAAAGTTAGCTGCCATCTTGGATTTTTAAATTTTTAACATTACTTTGCTGTTTTCTTGTCAAAATAGAACCAGAAACTGAGTTTCATTGAAATCGGCCTGCAAACAAAAAAGTTGCCCGCCATCTTAGATTTTTTAATACTTTTAACATTGTGTTGTTGTTTTCTTGTCAAAGTTGTACTAAGAACCAAGTTTCATCAAAATCGGCTCACAAACAAAAAAGTTGGCAGCCATCTTGGATTTTTAATATTTTTAACATTGCGTTGTTGTTTTCTTGTCAAAATAGTACCAGAAACTAAGTTTTATCAAAATCGGATAACAAAAAAAAGTTGGTCGCCATCTTGTTTTTTATTTTCTTTTTGACAATGTGTTGTTGTTTTCTTGTCAAAGTTGTACTAAAAACCAAGTTTCATCAAAATCGGCTCACAAACAAAAAAGTTGGCCGCCATATTGGAGTTTTAATATTTTTAACATTGCGTTGCTGTTTTCTTGTCAAAATAGTACTAGAAACTGAGTTTTATCGAAATCGGCCTGCAAACAAAAAAGTTGGCCGCCATCTTGGATTTTTTTATACTTGTAACATTGCGTTGTTGTTTCTTGTCAAAATAAAACCAGAAACTGAATTTAATCGAAATCGGCCAGCAAACAAAAAATTTGTCCGCCATCTTGGATTTTTATATTTTTAACATTGCGTTGCTGTTTTCTGGTCAAAATAGAACCACAAACTGAGTTTCATTGAAATCAGCCTGCAAACAAAAAAGTCGGCCGCCATCTTGGGTTTTTAATACATTTAACATTTCGTTGCTGTTTTCTTGTTAAAATAGTACCAGAAACTGAATTTCATCGTAATCGGCCAGCAAACGAAAAATTTGGCTGCCATCTTGAATTTTTATATTTTTAACATTGCGTTGCTGTTTTCTTGTCAAAATAGAACCAGAAACTAAGTTTTATTGAAATCGGCCTGCAAACAAAAAAGTTGGCCGCCATCTTGGATTTTTTAATATTTTTAACATTGTGTTGTTGTTTTCTTGTCAAAATAGTACCAGAAACTAAGTTTCATCAAAATCAGCTTACAAAAAAAAAGTTGGCCGCCATTTTGTTTTTTTTTTTTTTGACATTGCGTTGTTATTTTCTTGTCAAAATTGTACTAAAAACCAAGTTTCATCAAAATCGACTCACAAACAAAAAAGTTGGCCGCCATCTTGGATTTTTAATATATTTAACATTGCCTTGCTGTTTTCTTTTCAAAATAGTACCAGAAACTGAGTTTCATTGAAATCGGCCTGCAAACAAAAAAGGTGGCCGCCATCTTGGATTTTTTAATACTTTTAACATTGTGTTGTTGTTTTCTTGTCAAAATAGTACCAGAAACTATGTTTCATCAAAATCGGCTTACAAAAAAAAAGTTGGCCGTCATCTTGGTTTATTTTTATTTTTGACATTGCGTTGTTGTTTTCTTGTCAAAATTGTACTAAAAACCAAGTTTCATCAAAATCGGCTCACAAACAAAAAAGTTGGCCGCCATCTTGGATTTTTAATATTTTTAACATTGCATTGCTGTTTTCTTTTCAAAATAGTACCAGAAACTGAGTTTCATTGAAATCGGCCTGCAAACAAAAAAGTTGGCCGCCATCTTGGATTTTTTTATACTTTTAACATTGTGTTGTTGTTTTCTTGTCAAAATAGTACCAGAAACTATGTTTCATCAAAATCGGCTTACAAAAAAAAAGTTGGCCGTCATCTTGGTTTATTTTTATTTTTGACATTGCGTTGTTGTTTTCTTGTCAAAATTGTACTAAAAACCAAGTTTCATCAAAATCGGCTCACAAACAAAAAAGTTGGCCGCCATCTTGGATTTTTTTATACTTTTAACATTGCGTTGTTGTTTTAGTGTCAAAATAGTACCAGAAACTAAATTTCATCAAAATCGGCTTCCAAAAAAAAGTTGGCCGCCATGTTGTTTTTTTTATTTTTGACATTGTGTTGTTGTTTTCTTGTCAAAATTGTACCAAAAACCAAGTTCCATCAAAGTCGGCCCGCAAACAAAAAAGTTGGCCGCCATCTTGGATTTTGGAAATTGCCTTTTTTTATAATCGAGATGAAGATTTGCACGCACTCACACTACATGTCGTATGCACCATAATATTAATTTAAAATTGAATTATAACGATAAAGACGTATAGCCCTGGAAGACTTGTCCCGAGTTACTATGAACGGCGTTGTATGTAACTCGGGACAACCACTCCCCCGTCTCACTCACCCCGCAAGCCCCGCACGTTTGACCTGTCTAGACGTCTCCGTCGGCCTACTGTATGAAAAGTTGCTTATTCTGTGCCTATAGTATGTTAGGATGTACACATAAACCGCATCAATCACAAATACTCATCACTACATAGTATAAAACAAAGTCGCTTTCTCTGTCCCTATGTCCCTTTGTATGCTTAAATCTTTGAAACTACGCAACGGATTTTGATGCGTTTTTTTTAATAGATAGAGTGATTCAAGAGGAAGGTTTATATGTACTTTTTATCCCGATATTCCCACGGGAACGGGAACCACGCGGGTGAAACCGCGGGCGGCCGCTAGTCTGATGTAAAACGTATCAAAATCGATTCAGCCAAACGTGAGATATTCACGGACAAACATACATAATGTACATAAAGGGTCAAACTGAGAACCTCCTTTTTCAAAGACGGTTGTAATACCAAAACCTTCTCCTAAATGTAACGAATACTTTTCTGAAAACCGCATCTCGCGGACAAACCTTTATACATACATTCGGGTCAAACTGAGAACCTCCTTTTTTGAAGTCGGTTAAAATACTAAAACCTTATCCTAAATGTAACAAATACTTTCCTGAAAACCGCATTAAAATCAGTTCAGCCAAAAGCGAGATAATCGCGGACAAACATACATACAAAAAAATACAGGTCAAACTGAGAAGCTTCTTTTTTTTGAAGTCACTTAAAAATTATTACTATCGTTCGGTCATTGTCGATATTACATACTCGAAATAGAAGGGAGAGGTGAGGCAGGAGGAGATCCACCTCCTCTCTCCTCTCCACCAATCAACAAGCAGGCATAATCGTCGCGGAACTCACACCTAGCAAATCAAGAAACAAGCGCTACCTAGCGGTGGCTTTTAGCGTAAAAACCCAAAAATGCAGTAAATAACAGATAAACTGTAAATTACCCTTGGTTACTTTCGTTAATAACCGGCTTCGCATCTTCCGCACTTGTGTCGTCACCGATATCGGCACGACAGACGATATCGTTGACGGTAACGACACAGTGTGAAAGCATTTAGTAGTGATTGGGCGTTTTCACATTGGACGATAACGGTAACGACACGATATCGGCACGATATCGTCGGACGGGCAGTTTCATACAATCACTACTAAATGCTTTCACACTGTGTCGTTACCGTCAACGATATCGTCTGTCGTGCCGATATCGGTGACGACACAAGTGCGGAAGATGCGAAGCCGGTTATTACCGAAAGTAACCAAGGGTAATTAACAGTTTATCTGTTATTTACTGCATTTTGGGTTTTTATAGCCGCTACACACGCTCCTATCCGACCGCCGATTTGGTCTGCTCCAGACCAAATCTGGACGTGTGTAGCGTAGTCGTCCGACCATAATTATTATTATTCATGTTTGACGCGGTCGGCCGGATTTGGTTCGCACGAACTTCACTTCCTACCAAATCGGAACGTGTGTAGGCTTCCGACCGGACCATCTTGGCAGTGTTGGCAATTTTGGAGGTTTTCCCCTAGATTTAGGGAGAAAATATGTAAAAGCGGAAATATTTAAGGCAGATAGAATTACTTTAAGGGATTTTCAGAGGATTCAATTTAATGCTCGTTCATGAGTTTTACGTAGGACTAAACGAACGAAAGGTTTAAATATGGTCATTTATGAAAAAAAACTTTTTTGCTATTAGTTTTTTTAGAATATTTTATTTAAAAACTCGCAATTTGTCGTAAAACTAAATATATATAAAAAGGGCATAAATAAGTGCTGCTTTTAGTAAATATTTAGCATGTTTTAGTATTTTTTTGAAAATAACAGAAAATTAAAAAATAATGAAATTGTTTTTTTTTATAGTAATAAAACATTGAAAACCGAAAATATATATTTTTAATTTATTTATTGCAAGCAAATTGATGTTTTCAGTATTTATAAATAAGATAAGATAAAGATAAAAATATTCTTTATTCACTTAGACATAATAAATATGTACTTATGAATCGTCAATATTTTCCTACCACCCATTCAAGACTTTTTTAACTGACAAGAAGAATGGGCGCAAGAAACTTGCCAGCGTTTCTTAGTTAGGTAACGATATTTACAAAAAAAAACATATCGTTACTAATACAACAATTGCTTAGTATAAAAATACATCAATTTAAACAGTGATTATGTTATGTGTTACATCATGACCATGCATTGCGGTCATTCAAATAATCGTCTACTTTATAGTATCCTTTGCTCATCAGCGACTCTTTAATGTAACATTTAAATTTATGCAATGGTAGTTCAATAATATGCTGTGGAACTTTATTAAAAAAGGATATGCTTTTCCCCAGAAATGAGGCTCTGGATTTTTCTAGCCTAAACTTGGGAACGACAAGTTTATCTTTATTTCTTGTGTTAAAGCGATGAATATCGCTCTGCTTTACAAATGTATTATAATATTTTTTCACATAAATAATATTTTCATAGATGTATTGTCCTGCAACAGTTAAAATGTTTATTTCTTTAAATAGATCTCTTAAAGAATCTCTCGATCGGAGGTTGTACATGGCGCGAATAGCCCTTTTTTGGAGCACGAATATACTTTGGATGTTAGCGGCTGAGCCCCACAACAAAAGGCCGTAGGACATAACACTATGAAAAAAACTAAAATAGACTATTCTAGCCGTTTCAATATCGGTTAAGAGCCTTATTTTCTTTACTGCGAATGCGGCCGAACTGAGTCTACTCGCCAAGGCTTCGATATGAGGATCCCATTGTAGTCGCGAGTCTAATATAATACCTAGAAACTTTGTATTGTTAATGAATTCGACCATATCGCCGTCTAGTCTTATATGAAAATCAACTTGTCTTACATTCATCATCATCATCATCATGTCAGCCGAACGACGCCCACTGCTGGGCATAGGCCTCCCCCAAGGATCTCCACAACGATCGGTCCTGCGCTGCCCGCATCCAGCGGCTTCTGTCTTACATTAGGTAACGAAAATTTTAAACACTTAGTTTTCTTTGAGTTTAATGATAAATTATTACTATTAAACCAATGTGACACTTTTGAAAGAGCACTATTTACTTCGTCAGAACAGTCATCACCTCTATCTACTTTAAAGACTAGAGATGTATCATCTGCAAATAGCACTGTCTCACATAAATTCTTCGCGTAGTAAGGAAGGTCATTTATGTATATTAAAAACAACAGCGGGCCCAATATTGATCCTTGGGGTACGCCCATAGTAATGGGAGCTCCGGTAGACTCAGTTTTATTAATAACTACCTTCTGAGTTCTTTCATACAGATATGAATGCATAAGGCTTACTGACATTTCAGAAACACCATAATGTTTTAACTTCCTTAATAGTGTTTGGTGATCAACACAATCGAATGCCTTGGAAAGGTCACAAAAAATAGCGATTACATCCTGCTTGTCCTCCCAGGCATCAAGTACATGTTTTAGAAATGCAACCCCAGCATCAGTTGTACTTTTACCTTTTGAAAAACCAAACTGTTTCTCATGCAGTATACTATTTAATTTAAAATATTCTAAAAGTTGAGCATAAATTAATTTCTCAAATATTTTACTTATTGCTGGTAGTATGGATATAGGTCTAAAATTTGCTGGGTCACTTTTGTCACCAGTTTTAAACAGAGGAATTATTTTACTATTTTTCATTAAATTAGGATTGGTAATTATACATTGGTTAAAAATTATTGCTAATGATGGAGCTATCACATCAATTATTGATTTGATGATACTTGTAGATATGCCCCAGAGATCTTCTGTTTTCTTAATATTTATTGCTTTGAATGCTTTAATAATATCTTCGGTAGTGACATAGCTAAAACTAAATGTTTCCTGGCACTTGTTCACACTAGATTCCATAAGAGAGACAGCGGTGTTGGGGCAAGAGTTAAGTCTGCTAGTAGTTTCTAACGGAATTCGAGCAAAGTAACCTTCAAAAGCACTAGCCACCTCAATATCTGATTCAAAAGTCTGATCACTAATTTTTAAGTTAAATGAATTAATTTTGCTTTTTATTTTGCCAGTTTCTTGGTTTATAATACTCCAGGTAGCTTTTATTTTATTTTCAGATGATTTAATTTTATTTGAAATATACCTAGATTTTGCCAGAGCACATACTTTCCTAAATGTTTTTGAATATTTCTTGACATATTCAATGAAGCTAGGATCACAGGAAGTCGTTTTTTGGGCATAGAGTTCAAATAACTTTCTTCTGCTATTATAAATACCAGGTGTGGCCCAGTCACTGAACTTCTTACGATCATTACACTTTATAACTTTTTGTTTAAAATTGTTACTAAATTCTTTTTCAACAATATCAAATAATGATTGATAAGAGTTATTAGCGTCAGCAGAAGCTGGCAAACATTGAATTTTATCTTGTACATTATTTCTAAATTTAGTAATACCACGTTTCGGTATTGGCCTGCAAATTACTTCGCGTTTAGGAGTAACATTATAGTGCTCAAAAGAAGCTAGTTGTCCACTGTGGTCGGATTTAATAATATTAATTACCGAATTCTCAATTAAGTTACAGTTGGAAAAGATGTTATCTAAGCAAGTAGCCGATGTTGGCGTAATTCGCGTTGGTTCATTAAAAGTGTGAAGCAAATTAAATGATTTAAAAAGATTAAGGAATTTACTGGAGAGTTGTGCTAATTTAATATCTAAGATGTCTATATTAAAATCTCCACAAACTACAATTTTTTTATTCTTACGACAGCATATTTTCAAAACATCCTCCATAGTGGACTCAAAGACTGTGTAATTTGCTCCAGGGGGGCTATATACACAGATTATAATCATTTGTTCAAGTTCCACGCATGATATCTCACAAATTCGTTCAACAGAGAGGGATACTATATCCTTTCGCTCTTTATATTGTGTGTTATTAGGTAAAATTATTAAAGAACCCCCCCTTACTGCAGTTTTTCTATTGAATGAACTTACAACACTATAATTATCCAAATTTAACAATAATTCATATTCTTTTAACCAATGTTCAGTAACACATAACACATCAATATTTTCACAATTTAAAAATAAACTTATTTCTAGGTCTTTGCCAGCAGAAAAGCCTTGGATATTCTGGTGTACTATTTTTAAACATTTAGGCCTTCCTCTTGTCAATACTGGGCTAGAGTATGCCTCCGTTGTCTCTAATGGTAATTTAAATTAACCATGTCAGTATTTGGATTCAAAAGAATCGAATTATTTGGAACAGATTCCAAAGTTGAATTAGAAATGTCACATTTTAGCTGCTCAAAAGAAGCAGAAGTTAGAGTAGCCAGATTGTTGGCTAGTTGATTAAAATAAAAAGATAGCGATAATGCTATTAAATAATAATAATATTGGGAGATTAGCAGTGGCTGGCAACACTGCAACAACGGCTAGAGGTCGGCAGACCAAATCGGAACGTGTGTAGCGCCGACCGATTTGGTCTGGCAGATTTGGTTTGAACGTGTGTAGGCGCGGTTCAGATCTGCAGTGAAGTTCGCCCGCACCAAATCGGCGGTCGGGTAGGAGCGTGTGTAGCGGCTATTAGCAAAATTCTAACTGGTTTTATTGCATATTACCTAGAGGTTTCTCAAACGTACAGTAAATGGTGACTTAAATATCAAGTTTATCAAAATATTTTAGTTTCATGTACCTACGTTCGACATTATACAACAACATGAAGGTGTAAGGTACACAGTCTTGTAATAGCCGCTACACACGCTCCTATCCGACCGCCGATTTGGTCTGCTCCAGACCAAATCTGGACGTGTGTAGCGTAGTCGTCCGACCATAATTATTATTATTCGTGTTTGACGCGGTCGGCCGGATTTGGTTCGCACGAACTTCACTTCCTACCAAATCGGAACGTGTGTAGGCTTCCGACCGGACCAACTTGGCAGTGTTGATAATTTTGGAGGTTTTCTCCTAGATTTAGGGAGAAAATATGTAAAAGCGGAAATATTTAAAGCAGGTAAATTACGTTTAAGGGATATTCAGAGGATTCAATTTAATGCTCTTTCATGACTTTTACGTAGGACTGAACGAACGAAAGGTTTAAATATGGCCATTTATGAAAAGATTCTATTTATCTATTTGTTTTTTTAGAATATTTTGTTTAAAAACTAGCAATTTGTCGTAAAACTAAATATATATAAAAAAGGCATCAATACGTGCTGCTTTTAGTAAATATTTAGCAAGTTTTAGTATTTTAATGAAAATAACAGAAAATAAAAAATAATGAAATTGTTTTTTTATAGTAATAAAACATTAAAAAAATATTTATTGCAAGCAAATTGATGTTTTCAGTATTTATAAATAATAATAATATTGGGAGATTAGCAGTGGCTGGCAACACTGCAACAACGGCTAGAGGTCGGCCAGACCAAATCGGAACGTGTGTAGCGCCGACCGATTTGGTCTGGCAGATTTGGTTTGAACGTGTGTAGGCGCGGATCAGATCTGCAGTGAAGTTCGCCCGCACCAAATCGGCGGTCGGATAGGAGCGTGTGTAGCGGCTATTACGCTAAAAGCCACCGCTAGGTAGCGCTTGTTTCTTGATTTGCTAGGTGTGAGTTCCGCGACGATTATGCCTGCTTGTTGATTGGTGGAGAGGAGAGAGGAGGTGGATCTCCTCCCGCCTCACCTCTCCCTTCTATTTCGAGTATGTAATATCGACAATGACCAAACGATAGTAATAATTTTTAAGTGACTTCAAAAAAAAGAAGCTTCTCAGTTTGACCTGTATTTTTTTGTATGTATGTTTGTCCGCGATTATCTCGCTTTTGGCTGAACTGATTTAAAGCGGGTTTTCAGGAAAGTATTTGTTACATTTAGGATAAGGTTTTAGTATTTTAACCGACTTCAAAAAAGGAGGTTCTCAGTTTGACCCATATGTATGTATGAAGGTTTGTCCGCGAGATGCGGTTTTCAGAAAAAGTATTTGTTACATTTAGGAGAAGGTTTTGGTATTACAACCGACTTTAAAAAAGGAGGTTCTCAGTTTGACCCTTTATGTACATTATGTATGTTTGTCCGTGAATATCTCACGTTTGGCTGAATCGATTTTGATACGTTTTACATCAGATGAGTATTTGTGATTGATGCGGTTTATGTGTACATTCCTAACATACTATAGGCACAGTTTAAGCAATCTTTCTATACAGTTGGACGACGCCCTTGAAGTTGGGCGATGCCGACGCCTGTATAGGTATTTACGTAAGTACGTAAGGGTTGTCACTTTAAAATGTGACCGTGGACCTTTTACGACACCGGGTGGGTACATTGGTATTGCGATATTAAATTAATAATATAATTTAATAATGCAAATGCAATGTCAAAATTATTAAAAAATTCAAGACGGCGGCCGACTTTTTTGTTTGTAGGCTGATTTCGATGAAACTCGGTTTTTGGTACTATTTTGACAAGAAAACAGCAAAAATGTCAAAAAAATTAAACTCCAAGATGGCGGTCAACTTTTTAGTTTGTGGGCCGATTTCGATAAAACTCGATTTATGGTACTATTTTGACAAGAAAACATCAACGCAATGTTAAAAATATAAAGAAATCCAAGATGGCGGCAAACTTGTTTGTTTGTAAGCCGATTTGTTTCTGGTACTATTTTGACAAGAAAACAGCAACGCAGTGTTAAAAATATTAAAAAATCGAAGATGGCTGCCAACTTTTTTGTTTGCAGGCCGATTTCGATGAAACTCAGGTTCTGGTTCTATTTTGACAAGAAAACAGCAACGCAATGTTAAAAGTCTTATAAAATCCAAGATGGCGGCCAACTATTTTGTTAGCACGCCGATTTCAATGAAACGCAGTTTCTGGTACTATTTTGACAAGAAAACAGCAACGCAATATTAAAAATATAAAAATCCAAGATGGCGACCAAATTTTTTGTTTGCTGGCCGATTTCGATGAAACTCAGTTTCTGGTACTATTTTGACAAGAAAACAGCAATGCAATGGTAAAAATATTAAAAATCCAAGATGGCGGCCACCTTTTTTGTTTGTGAGCCGATTTTGATGAAACTTGGGTTTTAGTACAATTTTGACAAGAAAACAACAACACAATGTTAAAAGTATTAAAAAGTCCAAGATGGCGGCCAACTTTTTTGTTTGCAGGCCGATTTCAATGAAACTCAGTTTCTGGTTCTATTTTGACAAGAAAACAGCAACGCAATGTTAAAAGTATAAAAATTCAAGATGGCGGCCAAATTTTTTGTTGAAAATAGTACCAGAAACTGAATTTAATCGAAATCGGCCAGCAAACAAAAAATTTGTCCGCCATCTTGGATTTTATATTTTTAACATTGCGTTGCTGTTTTCTGGTCAAAATAGAACCACAAACTGAGTTTCATTGAAATCGGACTGCAAACAAAAAAGTCGGCCGCCATCTTGTATTTTTTTATACTTTTAACATTGTGTTGTTGTTTTCTTGTCAAAATTGTACTAAAAACCAAGTTTCATCAAAATCCGCTCACAAACAAAAAAGTTGGCCGCCATCTTGGATTTTTAATATTTTTAACATTGCGTTGCTGTTTTCTTGTCAAAATAGTACCAGAAACTGAGTTTCTCAAAATCAGCCTGCAAACAAAAAAGTTGGCCGCCATCTTGGATTTTTTATACTTTTAACATTGCGTTGTTGTTTTCTTGTCAAAATAGTACCAGAAACTAAGTTTCATCAAAATCGGCTTACAAAAAAAAAGTTGGCCGCCATCTTGTTTTATTTTTATTTTTGACATTGCGTTGTTGTTTTCTTGTCAAAATTGTACTGAAACCAAGTTTCATCAAAATCGGCTCACAGACAAAAAAGTTGGCCGCCATCTTGGATTTTTAATATTTTTAACATTGCGTTGCTGTTTTCTTGTCAAAATAGTACCAGAAACTGAGTTTCATCGAAATCGGTCTGCTAACAAAAAATTTGTACGCCATCTTGAATCTTTTTATACTTTTAATATTGCGTTGCTGTTTTCTGGTCAAAATAGTACCAGAAACTGAATTTAATCGAAATCGGACTGCAAACAAAAAAGTCGGCCGCCATCTTGTATTTTTTTATACTTTTAACATTGTGTTGTTGTTTTCTTGTCAAAATTGTACTAACAACCAAGTTTCATCAAAATCCGCTCACAAACAAAAAAGTTGGCCGCCATCTTGGATTTTTTATACTTTTAACATTGCTTTGCTGTTTTCTTGTCAAAATAGTACCAGAAACTGAGTTTCATCAAAATCAGCCTGCAAACAAAAAAGTTGGCCGCCATCTTGGATTTTTTATACTTTTAACATTGCGTTGTTGTTTTCTTGTCAAAATAGTACCAGAAACTAAGTTTCATCAAAATCGGCTTACAAAAAAAAAGTTGGCCGCCATCTTGGTTTATTTTTATTTTTGACATTGCGTTGTTGTTTTCTTGTCAAAATTGTACTAAAAACCAAGTTTCATCAAAATCGGCTCACAAACAAAAAAGTTGGCTGCCATCTTGGATTTTGGAAATTTGCCTTTTTTTTAATAAGCGAGATGAAGATTTGCACTCACTCACACTACATGTCGTATGCAACATAATATTAATTTTAAAATAAATTATAACGATAAAGTCGTGATAGCCCTGGAAGACTTGTCCCGAGTTACTATGAACGGCGTTGTATGTAACTCGGGACAACCACTCCCCCGTCTCACCCCGCAAGCCCCGCACGATTGACCTGTCTAGACGTCTCCGTCGGCCTACTGTATGAAAAGTTGCTTATTCTGTGCTATAGGTATAAATAAAACACTATCGAGGATTTTTTCACGCAATTTATTTAACAACTTGGTTGTTGTTAAATAAATTGCGTGAAAAAATCCGTGAAAGTGTTTTATTTATATGGACAGTTCGCGCAGAAATCTAAGATGTGTTTATACTATAGGTACTATTTACCAAGATAATAGGTAGGTACACGAAAATTGCCTGCATGATGCACTAAAAAGAATGACAAAAAATATTTTTATAAAAAATAAAAGTGCCTTCAAAAAAATGCCGCCAAAAAGTCAGAAATAATACCTCTAACTCTAATACTGTATTCACAACAAATAACTTAAGTAGGTAAGTACTTTGAAGTGCCCGAACGTCTTTAAAGTACTTACTTACGTTATTTGGTGTTAATTCAGTACCCCGAGTGTAAGTTTTTATGTCAAGCAAACGCAAACTATTTCGAGTACGTATTTATGTCAATTTGTATGAAAACTGCATAAGCGCGCTACTCGCCGCTAGAGGCGCTGATACAGTTTTCATACAAATTGACATAAATACGCACTCACGATAGTTTGCGTTTTTTGACATAAAAACTTACACTAGGGGTACATTATAGAGGTATTATTTATTTTTTACTTTTTGGTGGCATTTTTTTAAAGGCGCTTTTTTTTATATAGGTAAGTAATATGTGCATGTAAAAATAATGTGCCTTATTGGTGTGGATCTATAATTGGTTTACTGTAGCTATTAATAGTTTCATAATTGGTATTTTAACTATTGATCCACCAAATAAATAAAATGTCCTCGAAAGTGACCTGGCTCATTCGAAAAAAATTATAAAACATTTTACTTCGCGCACACAGTTTATCGAAGAGAAGGTAATATATTCCCTCTAAATATCGCACTTGAAGAATAGGATCAACCCAAAATGTTCTTTGACGATATCGTTTTTTTCGCCGTAAATATAAAAGATAAAGCAAACGTAATTTGTTTACTGCTCCCATTATTACCTCGAATATACTAGTATAATAACTAATATAAAACTTGGAGCCGCGCGGTTACTTTAGCTGGCGTAATGCGACTAACCGCATAGCAAGCTGCTGGTTATCGTTTCACACACCGATATCGTTCCGATATCGTGACGATATCGTGCCGATATCGTGCCGATATCGGCGGACGATATCGGGACGATATCGGTGTAATATCGTGTCGTTACCGTTATCGTCCAATGTGAAAACGCCCATTGGGCGTTTTCACATTGGACGATAACGGTAACGACACGATATTACACCGATATCGTCCCGATATCGTCCGCCGATATCGGCACGATATCGGCACGATATCGTCACGATATCGTCACGATATCGGAACGATATCGGTGTGAGAAACGATAACCAGCAGCTTGCTATGCGGTTAGTCGCATTACGCCAGCTAAAGTAACCGCGCGGCTCCAAGTTTTATATTAGTTATTATACTAGTATAGGTATTCGAGGTAATAATGGCAGCAGTAAACAAATTACGTTTGCTTTATCTTTTATATTTACGGCGAAAAAAACGATATCGTCAAAGAACATTTTGGGTTGATCTTAGTCTTCAAGTGCGATATTTAGAGGGAATATATTACCTTCTCTTCGATAAACTGTGTGCGCGAAGTAAAATGTTTTATAAATTTTTTCGAATGAGCCAGGACACTTTCGAGGACATTTTATTTATTTGGTGGATCAATAGTTAAAATACCAATTATGAAACTATTATAGATCCACACCAATAAGGCACATTATTTTTACATGCACATATTACTTACCTATATAAAAAAAAGCGCCTTTAAAAAAATGCCACCAAAAAGTAAAAAATAAATAATACCTCTATACTGAATTAACACCAAATAACGTAAGTAAGTACTTTCAAGACGTCGGGCACTTCAAAGTACTTACCTACTTAAGTTATTTGTTGTGAATACAGTATTAGAGTTAGAGGTATTATTTCTGACTTTTTGGCGGCATTTTTTTGAAGGCACTTTTATTTTTTACAAGCTTTTATTTAACTTGCAGTGTAAAGTCCATTCGCTTAGATAGTGTCGCCCTTTGATCGCGCCGCCTTGGCACGTGCCGCTGCTTTTCAAAGGATGCCGCCGCGTAAACAAAAGAAGCCGCGTGCGGCGTACACCCGAAAATGGAATTGGATTTTGGGACTCGGCATTTATTAAATTATATTTTCTTAAATAATCTATGTTTATTATAAATACAGGTGGTAACGACGGTTATGACTTGTGACAATTCGAGCGATGATAAGTAATCATAATAATCTTATAAAAATAATTATTATTTGTAAATCACTTATTTAACTCCCTTTTATATAAAAATATCCAAATTTTCATTAAAATTGACTTTGGTACTCGACTTGAGTGTATAATTTTATATCTGCATTTTATAGCAAGAGCCACAATGCCGTGCGGGTGTACCGACACTATCTAACCGAACGGACTTTATGTATGTATGCATGTCCGTTCGTCAAATCTTGCGAGCTAAATTTGACCCACTTACCAATGTCCGATTGAGCTGAAATTTGGAATTCACCTTTAGTTCCGATGACAATGCAATTAAATATATAATCAGTATAGTTATCAATTCAGAATTCTTGCAAATTTTCAAGTACTATATTCTTGTTTTGTTGTGATGGTTACTTGACACTTTGTCAATGTAGGTAGGTACCATAAAGTTATAATCAGCGAGCATTCAGCGAGCGCAATCTTCATAGAGTGCGTGTCAGATAACTCTGCGACTGGGGCGTTTATGGCGCTAGTTACAGTACATTATTTTGTTCTAAGCTTATGGAAAATATTAGTATTCGATTTGTATCATCATAACTTTGTATCAAGTCAAATCCAACAAATTTATTACATTAAACAATTTATTTGTTTTAAAAGCTTGTCGCGAGATTTTATTGTTACTGGGCTTGCACTAAACACAAATGCTTTAACTTATATTTGACATATGAAATTAAATAAAGCGACAAGCTTTTAAAACATATAAATTGTTTAATGTAATAAATTTGTTGGATTTGACTTGATACAAAGTTTATTTTATTCTTTTTAGGACATTTGAATAAAAGCTTGATTTCAAATAAAAGGTTTTTTTAATATAATTTATTATAAAAATATTTTTTGTCATTCTTTTTAGTGCATCATGCAGGCAATTTTCGTGTACCTACCTGTTATCTTGGTAAATAGTACCTATAGTATAAACACATCTTAGATTTCTGCGCGAACTGTCCATATAAATAAAACACTTTCACGGATTTTTTCACGCAATTTATTTAACAACAACCAAGTTGTTAAATAACTTGCGTGAAAAAATCCGTGATAGTGTTTTATTTATACCTATAGCACAGAATAAGCAATTTTTCATACAGTAGGCCGACGGAGACGTCTAGACAGGTCAATCGTGCGGGGCTTGCGGGGTGAGACGGGGGAGTGGTTGTCCCGAGTTACATACAACGCCGTTCATAGTAACTCGGGACAAGTCTTCCAGTGCTATCACGACTTTATCGTTATAATTTATTTTTAAATTAATATTATGTTGCATACGACATGTAGTTTGAGTGAGTGCAAATCTTCATCTCGCTTATTAAAAAAAAGGCAAATTTCCAAAATCCAAGATGGCAGCCAACTTTTTTGTTTGTGAGCCGATTTTGATGAAACTTGGTTTTTAGTACAATTTTGACAAGAAAACAACAACGCAATGTCAAAAATAAAAATAATCCAAGATGGCAGCCAACTTTTTTGTTTGTGAGCCGATTTTGATGAAACTTGGTTTTTAGTACAATTTTGACAAGAAAACAACAACGCAATGTCAAAAATAAAAATAAACCAAGATGGCGGCTAATTTTTTTTTTGTAAACCGATTTTGATGAAACTTAGTTTCTGGTACTATTTTGACAAGAAAACAACAACGCAATGTTAAAAGTATAAAAAATCCAAGATGGCGGCCAACTTTTTTGTTAGCAGGCTGATTTTGATGAAACTCAGTTTCTGGTACTATTTTGACAAGAAAACAGCAACGCAATGTTAAAAATATTAAAAATCCAAGCTGGCGGCCAACTTTTTTGTTTGTGAGCGGATTTTGATGAAACTTGGTTTTTAGTACAGGTTTGACAAGAAAACAACAACACAATGTTAAAAGTATAAAAAAATACAAGATGGCGGCCGACTTTTTTGTTTGCAGTCCGATTTCAATGAAACTCAGTTTGTGGTTCTATTTTGACCAGAAAACAGCAACGCAATATTAAAAGTATAAAAAAATTCAAGATGGCGGAAAAATTTTTTTTTAGCAGGCCGATTTCGATGAAACTCAGTTTCTGGTACTATTTTGACAAGAAAACAGCAACGCAATGTTAAAAATATTAAAAATCCAAGATGGCGGCCAACTTTTTTGTTTGTGAGCCGATTTTGATGAAACTTGGTTTTTAGTACAATTTTGACAAGAAAACAACAACACAATGTTAAAAGTATTAAAAAATCCAAGATGGCGGCCAACTTTTTTGTTAGCAGGCCGATTTCGATGAAACTCAGTTTCTGGTACTATTTTGACAAGAAAACAGCAACGCAATGTTAAAAATATAAAATCCAAGATGGCGGACAATTTTTTTGTTTGCTGGCCGATTTCGATTAAATTCAGTTTCTGGTACTATTTTAAACAAAAAATTTGGCCGCCATCTTGAATTTTTATATTTTTAACATTGCGTTGCTGTTTTCTTGTCAAAATAGAACCAGAATCTGAGTTTCATTGAAATCGGCCTGCAAACAAAAAAGTTGGCCGCCATCTTGGATTTTCTAATACTTTTAACATTGTGTTGTTGTTTTCTTGTCAAAATTGTACTAAAAACCAAGTTTCATCAAAATCGGCTCACAAACAAAAAAGGTGGCCGCCATCTTGGATTTTTAATATTTTTACCATTGCATTGCTGTTTTCTTGTCAAAATAGTACCAAAAACTGAGTTTCATCGAAATCGGCCAGCAAACAAAAAATTTGGTCGCCATCTTGGATTTTTATATTTTTAACATTGCGTTGCTGTTTTCTTGTCAAAATAGAACCACAAACTGAGTTTTATTGAAATCGGCCTGCAAACAAAAAATTTGGCCGCCATCTTGATTTTTATATTTTTAACATTGCGTTGCTGTTTTCTTGTCAAAATAGAACCAGAAACTGAGTTTTATCAAAATCGGATCACAAACAAAAAAGTCGGCCGCCATCTTGGATTTTTATCATGTTTAACATTTCATTGCTGTTTTCTTGTCAAAATAGTACCAGAAACTGAATTTCACCGAAATCAGCCAGCAAACAAAAAAGTTGGCCGCCATCTTGAATTTTTATATTTTTAACATTGCGTTGCTGTTTTCTTGTCAAAATAGTACCAGAAACTGCGTTTCATTGAAATCGGCGTGCTAACAAAATAGTTGGCCTCCATCTTGGATTTTTAATACTTTTAACATTGCGTTGCTGTTTTCTTGTCAAAATAGAACCAGAAACTGAGTTTCATCGAAATCGGCCTGCAAACAAAAAAGATGGCCGCCATCTTCGATTTTTTATTATTTTTAACACTGCTTTGCTGTTTTCTTGTCAAAATAGTACCAGAAACAAATCGGCTTACAAACAAAAAAGTTGGCCGCCATCTTGGATTTCTTTATATTTTTAACTTTGCGTTGATGTTTTCTTGTCAAAATAGTACCATAAATCGAGTTTTATCGAAATCGGCCCACAAACTAAAAAGTTGACCGCCATCTTTTTTGACATTGCGTTGCTGTTTTATTATTAATTTAAATAATATAATTTTTTTAAAAATTAATTTAAAAAAATTATATTATTAATTTAATATCGCAATACCAATGTACCCACCCGGGGTCGTAAAAGGTCCACGGTCACATTTTAAAGTGACAACCCTTACGTACTTACGTAAATACCTATACAGGCGTCGGCATCGCCCAACTTCAAGGGCGTCGTCCAACTTTATAGAAAGATTGCTTAAACTGTGCCTATAGTATGTTAGGAATGTACACATAAACCGCATCAATCACAAATACTCATCTGATGTAAAACGTATCAAAATCGATTCAGCCAAACGTGAGATATTCACGGACAAACATACATAATGTACATAAAGGGTCAAACTGAGAACCTCCTTTTTCAAAGTCGGTTGTAATACCAAAACCTTCTCCTAAATGTAACAAATACTTTTCTGAAAACCGCATCTCGCGGACAAACCTTCATACATACATACGGGTCAAACTGAGAACCTCCTTTTTTGAAGTCGGTTAAAATACTAAAACCTTATCCTAAATGTAACAAATACTTTCCTGAAAACCCGCGAGATAATCGCGGACAAACATACATACAAAAAAATACAGGTCAAACTGAGAAGCTCCTTTTTTTTGAAATCACTTAAAAATTATTACTATCGTTCGGTCATTGTCGATATTACATACTCGAAATAGAAGGGAGAGGTGAGGCGGGAGGAGATCCACCTCCTCTCTCCTCTCCACCAATCAACAAGCAGGCATAATCGTCGCGGAACTCACACCTAGCAAATCAAGAAACAAGCGCTACCTAGCGGTGGCTTTTAGCGTAAAAACCCAAAAATGCAGTAAATAACAGATAAACTGTTAATTACCCTTGGTTACTTTCGTTAATAACCGACTTCGCATCTTCCGCACTTGTGTCGTCACCGATATCGGCACGACAGACGATATCGTTGACGGTAACGACACAGTGTGAAAGCATTTAGTAGTGATTGTATGAAACTGCCAGTCCGACGATATCGTGCCGATATCGTGTCGTTACCGTTATCGTCCAATGTGAAAACGCCCATTGTATGAAACTGCCAGTCCGACGATATCGTGCCGATATCGTGTCGTTACCGTTATAGCCGCTACACACGTTCCGATCCGACCGCCGATTTGGTCTGCTCCAGACCAAATCTGGACGTGTGTAGCGTAGTCGTCCGACCATATTCGTGTTTGACGCGGTCGGCCGGATTTGGTTCGCACGAACTTCACTTCCTACCAAATCGGAACGTGTGTAGGCTTCCGACCGGACCAACTTGGCAGTGTTGACAATTTTGGAGGTTTTCCCCTAGATTTAGGGAGAAAATATGTAAAAGCGGAAATATTTAAAGCAGATAGAATTACTTTAAGGGATTTTCAGAGGATTCAATTTAATGCTCGTTCATGAGTTTTACGTAGGACTGAACGAACGAAAGGTTTAAATATGGCCATTTATGAAAATGTTATTTTTATCTATTAGTTTTTTTTTTAGAATATTTTATTTAAAACTCGCAACTTGTCGTAAAACTAAATATATATAAAAAGGGCATAACACCTCATCAATAAGTGCTGCTTTTAGTAAATATTTAGCATGTTTTAGTATTTTTTTGAAAATAACAGAAAATTTAAAAATAATGAAATTGTTTTTTTATAGTAATAAAACATTAAAAACCGAAAATATTTTTCTTTTTAATTTATTTATTGCAAGCAAATTGATGTTTTCAGTATTTATAAATAATAATAATATTGGAAGATTAGCAGTGGCTGGCAACACTGCAACAACGGCTAGAGGTCTGCCAGACCAAATCGGAACGTGTGTAGCGCCGACCGATTTGGTCTGGCAGATTTGGTTTGAACGTGTGTAGGCGCGGATCAGATCTGTAGTGAAGTTCGCCCGCACCAAATCGGCGGTCGGATAGGAGCGTGTGTAGCGGCTATTATCGTCCAATGTGAAAACGCCCATTAACTGCCACTCTTCGTTTCTTAGCATCGGGGATGAGTTACGAAGAATTAAAATTTCCAACATAAGTGGTAGGGTTCCATCCATCCATCCATCCATCAAGTAGGTAGGGTAAACAAACCTCTATGCAAAATTATATGTTACGAAAACAAAACAGTTGAGAAAAAAAATAGTACTTAGGTACCTACTTACTTACCTACTAAATAACTCGATGCGTAGGTACGGCAGAAACTACCTACGTACGTGGGTAGGTAGTAGGTACATACAGTTCCACCAATTATTAGGTACCTACCTACATATTCCAAATAAGAACTTTCGATTATTAGGTACCTACTTACTTACCTACTAAATAACTCGATGCGTAGGTACGGCAGAAACTACCTACGTACGTGGGTAGGTAGTAGGTACATACAGTTCCACCAATTATTAGGTACCTACCTACATATTCCAAATAAGAACTTTCGATTATTAGGTACCTACCTACTTACTTACCTACTAAATAACTCGATGCGTAGGTACGGCAGAAACTACCTACGTACGTGGGTAGGTAGTAGGTACATACAGTTCCACCAATTATTAGGTACCTACCTACATATTCCAAATAAGAACTTTCGATTATTAGGTACTTACTTACCTACTAAATAACTCGATGCGTAGGTACGGCAGAAACTACCTACGTACCTACGTGGGTAGGTAGTAGATGGTAGTAGGTACATACAGTTCCACCAATTATTAGGTACCTACCTACCTAAATATTCCAAATAAGAACTTTCGATTATTAGGTAGGTAGCTACCTACATATTCCAAATAAGAACATTCGAGCGAGTGTCATTGAGGTAGGTATTAGGTAACATAAAAATATCTTCAAAACTATAAGTAGTTATCTACATAGGTACCTTGTTATGTTCCTTATTGTATGCACTCCTCATAGAATAATTTTTTTTTGTAACACTGTCCAAATTAGCGGTACTATCTTGGTACTATCTATTTTTTTCAAAATAAGAAGCAATTCTTCTATAGCTTTTTGACGATGTTGTTTATTTTTATAATTTTTGTCCGATATTTTCCACAGACATTCAGAGTTTTTGTATTTTTCAATAAATTCTGTGATCATGGCACGTCCAGAGGACACCGACGACGCCGCCGCCATTGTAATAACATAAACTTTAATACAGACCGCACAATACACAGCACGCTCGACCACCGCGGGCGGGCGCAGCGATCGAACTGACGCGATTGGAATGACGATCTCGCACTGACGGTCAGTTTGGCGCGACGCGCGCGCCGTTGGATTTATGACAAATTGCGTGGCGCGTCGTCAGTTAAAACTCTGGAGTGACGATTCGACATTAACGATCAAATTTTGGATTGACGCCGGAGTTTTACGCCACAGTTTTAGGAAAATTTGACCGTCAATGGCCAGCTTAACAAGGTACCTTTTATTGCGGGAAAATTTCTTTATATTTAATAAAAACCCCTTATTCCTACGGGAAAATACAAAGACTGATTCTTACTAAAATAGATGGCGCCACATGATTATGAAAATACGTTATATCACAGATAATATAATACTATACTAGTCGCTGTCTCAATTAATAATGAATCATGTTATTTTTTTTTTACCTGCTTCAAAACATAATATAAATTGAAACCCATCCAGGCCCAGATAAAATCATAAAAATAATTTCATGTTATTTACGTCATTATATCTACTAAGCAATAGATGGCGCAGGTAGTCAGTAAGATATACCTCTTACAAAAGTACATTCGAATGATTATTTTAATTAGGGTGAAAGCCCTCTCTGTTGCCACTTTAAGATGTTTTTCACTTCTTTCGCATCATAACTACTAAGCAATAGATGGCGCAGGAAGTCAGTAAGATTACGATATACCTTTCACAAATGTACATTCGAATGATTATATTAAGTAGGATGAAAGCCCCCGCTGTTGCCACTTTAAGATGTTTTTCACTTCTTTCGCCTATGGTCTTAAGTAGGTATCTATAAAATACAAAATTTATATCTAAAATTGTCAAGAATGTATCTTATACTTTTCTTTAAATTTTTAAATTCTTACAATACAAAAAACCACTTAAAAAAAATTTACAGACTCCAAAAAGTATTTGTCAACTGAAAAGGAAAAATATAATATCTATAATTTAGGTACCTTTTTGAGGTCGGTGCCAGTCAGTTTTTTTTAATTACTTTTTATTTCTTAAGTTTTAGTGTACAATAACAATAAGTTTTAGTGAATTGTACTTAAACATACCCACGGAAACTACTAAACTGATTTTGATGAATCTAAGACTGTTGCCATAGTTAGAATACACCTAATTTAAATCAAATAGAATCATCTCGATATGCCTTAAGATTTCGAGAAATTCGTGGACAAACATAGTAAAAAACATATAACTAAGTATTCATATACTTACGAAATTTAGTTTTATTTTACTAAATTAAAAACCTATTTTTTAAACTTAAAATGTGCGAAGGGTGCCGATTGATGTGTTTTTGTTAATCAAATTTTAAAAGATACATCGAGAAATCAATACTTAACTAACTTAGATAAAATAAAAGAAACATCTAATTCGATGTAAACTGACTTATTACTATTGTTATTATGACTTAAAAGTCATAGATAAAAAGTATATTATCAAGCAAAAGTTATTAACGAAATGTTTTAAGCTAAGTAAGCACTCGGGGCAGTGGCCAAAACTGAAGTTTTCACCCTATTGATGTAATATTACTATTTTGCATTTCCACTCGACGCTAGATGTCGCTACAGTAAGTATAGTGGTGCCACAAATATATCTGACCCGGTGACAGTGGTCGTGGAGGAGCCACTAGCAATACAAAATTAACTGTCAAAATGGACTGCCGGCAGTCAACAGTATATTTAGTACCAAAAACTAACCACTGTGTGAAATAAGTTTGTCGCAATGTAGACAAAATGTCACCAATGTAATTTTGAAAAATTTGCTCATAAACGCTAAGTGGCCAGTACGTAGATACCGACACCTACCTACCATTTTTTATGTCATTTAACCGGCTCTGGCTACTTAGGCCTTCAGCCGTAGGTACCATCCAATAAAATAAAGGAATATTAAAAATAGTTTTCTATCTAACTTATTTATTCATTTATTTACTAGGAAAGCTTACATAAATGATGTTAAATTAAATAATTAAATGGTATATCATTACATTTTATACCTGTTACTTAAAGAAAGTTAATTACAAGCTCTCACAAATAGGAAATGTCTCCATATCAAAATACTAGCCTTCCGCCCGCGACTTCGCAAGCTCGGACTAAACGACGACGTTATCCCGCGGGAATGTGATATTTTTCAGGGATAAAAAGTAGTCTAAGGCAGCCATTACACAGTCCATCCAGATCGCGATCACTGATCGTGATCTTGATCGCGATCGAGATTTACTATGTAGATATTTTGCGATCAAGATCGCGAGCCGTCAATCACCTTCGTACACAGTCAATCTGGATCGCGATCATTGATTTTGATCGCGGATCGCGATCCAGATTGACTGTCTAATGGCTGCCTAAGTATGTCACTTTTCAGCTGCTAAAGTTATTGTTCTGAGGCCAAACTATTCCCATTCCAAAAGTCACGTCGATCCGTTGCATCAATTTTGACGTGAAAGACGGATAAACAAACAAACCCTCTTTCACATTTATAATATTAGTATGGATACACACAATCTCTTTTTCATTTTATAGTAAAAATATGATTGGCCTGATATTATGCATTACTAAGTAAGAACATAAATTTTAGCTTGATACCTCCCACGCATACTTGAGAAAAAGTTTCTTGATAGGTAGACGGACAGATCTATGAATGAAACTATGTTCATGCAGCATTTGATAACAACATACCATGTTCATACCCTAGCCTGCATATTCGATATTCTTTAGACCCTTTTAGTAGAGAATAGGATTTCAAGAAGAGCGTTATGAAATCTGGGCAACAAACACACATAAACTAAACTAACACAAAAGTCACTACACCGCGCGTACGAAGTCGCGGGCAACAGCTAGTTTAAAATAAATTAATAACTACCAGTTAAGGTTGGGGGTCACGGTCTCACGGTAGATGAATCCGAGGTCGCAGAGCCTTTTAGATGGCAAGATTAAAACCGATAATTACTGAATGGCGAGCCACAATCTCGTCTTTCAGTGAGGGGTGCCACTAATCTCAAGGAGAATTCATAAATTCTGAATTACCTAAAACTAAATATATTTTGAATGTAAGTATTTCTCTGCTCGATCGAATGAGAAATGATGAGATCCGCAGGAGATCTAAAACAACCGACATCGCTCGAAGGATTGCATCATTGAAGTGGCAGTGGGCGGGACACATATCGCAGAGAACCGATGGCCGGTGGGGCGGAAAGGTTCTCGAATGGCGACCGTGTACCGAACGACGTTCCGTGGGCAGGCCCCCTACAAGGTGGACCAACGATCTGGTCAAGGTCGCGGAAGCCGCTGGATGCGGGCAGCGCAGGACCGATCGTTGGCGTTGTGGAGATCCTTGGGGGACGCCTATGGCCAGCAGTGGGCGGCGTCGTTCGGCTGACATGATGATATTTTGAATCGTTACCAATCAATTGCCTTGCTGACTTAGAGCGTTTGTACACTGCGCATGATCCTAATCTGATAATCGTTGTACCGAAATTGCTGTAGCTAAGTAGGTACCTATACTACAACTACTACGGGCTGACGACGATTCGCGGCTAAGGATCGAAAGCAGACACTCTATACCTTGTTCGCACTAGTCTAGTAGTAAATAAATAAATATTGGACACACACCACCCCAATACGAAATTTAGTAGCTTGAGCTCAAGTGTTTTGGAAATTGGAAACAACGACGGTTATGGATGGTTATGGTAAAGGAACCTACACCTTGAAAACCGGTACGAGCACTCGATCATGGAGGTCCAATTGCTTGGTGCTTATGAGAGTAACAAAGTTACCTAATGTTACAGTTCATTTGAAACAGATAAGTACTAAATGATTCAAAATAAACAACTTTTTCACTTCTCATGCTCGTAATGTTCGTGTTTATGTTGGGTATAGGCTGCATAAAATCGCTTTTTATGCTCTAGTGCATAAAGTTAAATCTTCCTCTCAGACTTTAAGACAAAGATAAATAAATAAATAAATATTTTCTTACAATCACACCAATTATCTAAGCCCGTAGTTAATTTCTTAAGAAACTGTCTACGTGAACTTGATAACGGATAAATATATACTTATATACTTTTTGTTTGTAAATAATTACTTAATATACATAGAAAAAACCCAGACCAAGACAAATAGACATGTTCATGCACACAAATATTTGTCTTGTTCGGGAATCGAACCCGAGACCTCTGGTGCAGAAGGCAGGTAGTTTACCCCTGCTCCAAATCGGTCGTCGCCAAAAGATCGTCAGGTAAACAGCCACACACGCAATTAATAGTAGATTGTTTAGCAAGGGCTGTATGGCACCCAAAACAGTCGAGTGTTTTGGCGCACGAACGAAGTGAGGGCGCCGATAGTTCGAGACTGTTATGGGTCCATACGCCCGAAGTAAACACTCTACTTTTCATTTTGAATATGAGGAAAGTAAAAATAAACAGAAATAATCTAAAAAATATTTTTCCTATGGCCGCGGAATTTTCGAAAGACTATAACTTTTTTGTTCATTTTCTCTGTTTTAGGGAAGGCATGGGAAACTAAGTCCATACAGTCTTGTTTGGTGTTTGACCCGTACTCTATGCAATTCCATGAAATTAATAGCCTGATTTTTTATGTTACAAATAACTTATTTGGTTTAATCTGTTTCTAAAAACGCATTCTTTAAAAAAAACAATGTTTTAGATATTAAAATAATAATTCTACGATATTATTTATTTTATATAATAGCAAAACATGGCTGTATAGGCTTCTGTGCCTTTGCCTGTATACCTTTGGTAAATAAATGTCCAAAGAGATAAGACTCTACACACGTTCCTATCCGACCTCCGATCCGATTCGGTCTGCTCCCAGACCAAATCGGAACGTATGTAGCGCAGATTTGTTCTGGGAGCAGACCAAATCGGCTGTCGGATCGGAACGTGTGTAGATGCTATTACAGATTTTGACATTCCCCTCCAATTCCTTTTTTAAATTTCATAACGGCCCTAGGGCCGCCACATACCACTTTCAACCCGCATTTTAGGCAAGTTAGGAGTTACTTTCAGAATATGAGACATGAAAACTTATTATTTCATTCAATTGTGTACATAATCCATGTTAAATTACTAAATTAATAAAACTAGGCAAAATTAATGAGTTTTCTAAGAAATAAGTATATTTCAAGAGCATATGGACTACGATCTAATGCTAAAGGATATTAGAGATCCGCGCCGTGGCCATTAAAGCAGGCGGCGGGCGCGCGCTGATATGCGTACCCGGCGCGGCGCGGTGTCGCCGGCGTGAGTATTTTTTTAAAAGGTTAAGTAAAAATTCTATATTTTGATTGACAGTGCCTTTATTTGTTAACTTACATAACATAATACTCACGCCTGTTTGGCTGACGAGACGCATATGGGGCCCATGGGAACCCCATATGCGTCTCTACGCATTCTTTCGCTTCATTCACATCCATCAATTTTGCTCAGATTCAAGCTCGATCGTTTAGCAGTTAAGACTTGCCCAACCACTCTTTTACTGGTTTGCTTGTGGCCGGGATAGCCAGTAGATATCGCGCTAATCCAGCCAGTCATGCGTATGATTTTTTTTCTTTTTCCCAGAAGTTGAGGATGACGCATTCTAAATCAGAAGAGCTTGCGGTGGATAGATATTTCCAGCACTCTTGCTCAACTCAGTCGTCCTCTTTAAAGAATCCTCTTCTTGAATGTTTTTTCGACAGTCTTTGGAGTAACATAATATCTTGATTTTCTTTTGAAGAAGGACCAGTTTTAGGTTCAGCAGATTCTAATATATCAGAGTCTTTGACAATGTTGTCAGTTTCAATGCTACTAAAACGCAGGCTTGTTTATTCACCGTAAAACGGGGTCCGTTTTAACTGGCTCCGACTTTCCAGGGTGTCCTTGCCGACAACAGAAAACCTGCACCGAAAATTTGCAACTTCTTGGCCTGAACTTTCCTATATATACAAGTTACTCTATGGCCTGAACCCAGCCTTCTCTATCGTCTTCTACAAGCCATACTATGAAGCGGAACGGCAACATTGCTGTGAACCGGTTTACTCCTCTGAGTACTAAATCCTATGGAGATGGCATACCTACGAAAAAGTGAGGCATACCTACACATACCGAGAAACTTAAATGGCGACCGATCACCGGCCTCAATCATGCATTACTATGACGTCAAGGTCGTCTCGTAGTTGCCAAAAATAGGTCGAATAAATATATTGCTGTCTCTTTTTACATGGAGTATTGAAGGTAAGATAGAACAAGATGGCTATTTAGAAGTACAATGTCGCTTTAGTTCATATTTGTATAACGGATAGTTCATATACTTGAACAATATGCCATCTCCATAGGATTCAGTACTCGAGGCTTACTCGCTGTTTACCTGTCAAACGGTGTCGAATAGGTTCACTTAAAACTAGAAATGCGACGTTGCCAACTTTATGCGCATGGCCATGGCCATGGCCCGCTATTATTTCTCGGCTGCTTGCGCTCCTACAGGCCATGCTGCTCGGATTGGCAACGTCATAAATGTCAATGTCGCACCACTGCTCCTAATTTCTTGTATGCATGAGATGAGATGAATTCCTGATTATAGCGCCTTAAAATCAAATAATACGCGTACATAACTAAGGGTTGTTTTATTTTAACTATATCACAGTCACTAAAATGTTTATTAAACACTCCTACTGATGTTGTAAGCTCCCAGTCGGCTCGAGGTATCGCACGAATCCATCGCTGACGCAGTGTTCCTCCTTCTGGAATCCAAATCTTTCGAGATCCAAGGTTTCATAAGTAATTTCCAACAATGATCACGTATTTATATGCACTAATTATACAATAAATATTGTATTAAAACACCCACAAAGCAATCAAGAAAATTAAACAGAAACGTTTCTTGACATGACCAAAGAGTATTCCGACTTGCCACATCCAGATAAAAAAATTATCCAAAATGTGCAAAAATAATAGATTTTTCTTTTTATTTTGTAACAAGCAAATTTAACCAAGTTGTTAAATAAATGCGTGCAAAATCCGAGATAGTGTTTTATTTAAATGAACAGTTCGCGCAGAAATCTAAGATGTGAATTGAATTACGGCGAAGGTTATTTTTTTTTATTATATTATATCAAGTTTAGCCAAGTCAACGAAGAGATATAGCGGGAAATGTTTGGAACACAATTTTTGACTTTGGAACTTTGTTTGGGCTAAAAGTTTTGTATAATACTGTATATATTTTACCGGCCAAACCCGATTTCAGGACAAACTACTTTTTCCTAGGCCAAACTAGTTCATCGCGTTGACATTTCAGAGAGCGAGTTTGCCTCGGAAATCCTGTAGAACACGTGATTGGTTAAAATGGTGGTTATTTTTTTGTGTCATGTTATACACAAAGATATTATAATATAACAAGATTGCGCACTCATGAGTTACAGCCGAGCCGAGCGAGATAGCCCTATTATGGTGTGCGTCCCTCTCTAATGAGAGAGACGTGAGTGACTACACGATTTGGTTTTTTCGAGGACAATTTATAGTTAACCAGACTTGGCTCACGTAGGATTCGAACACCACGCTTCCTAGGGAGCTCTTGTAGCTAAAACAAACATACATCCGAACTCTCTTTCTATTTATAATATTAGTTAAGATGAGGACTCCGCGAGGCAAAGTATAGAGGGTACTTTGCATCACTTATGAGGCAATAATGTGACAATCGACACATACACATATGCTTTATAATCATACTTACTTTTGAACCGACTTCAAAAAAGGAGGTTGTCAGTTTGACCTGTATGTACTTATATGAAATGTATGTCTGTATTTCTGATAGGCGTATTTTGCTAAAATGGATAGAAATAAAAAGTCCACGTAAAGTAATAAAAACCTGTTTATTAGTTAGACTATACATTGCTAAACAAAATTGTCTTGCGGATCTTTTGACGCATGGAGGCTTTGTGTTCAATTAATTTTAAAGATTCGTTTTTTGCGTTCCTACTTTTTAAACCTTAAATTAAAATACGGATGTTATAATACATTCAATAAGTTCTGTTTCATGCCTATTTCCTGATAAATTTCTTCTTCCTTTTTCTTCTTCTGCTGAGTATTGTGATATTTTTTCAGGTATGACGTTAAGCCAACCTTTTTTAATTTCTTCATCTTTAGGAAATCTGAAACAATGAAAATTAATGCTTGGGTTAAGTAAGAAAGTAAATTCCAGTCTATAGATTACAAACGAAATGGACACCCTACTATACGCAAGAATAAAACTTTGGCTAAATACTTACCTACGAAAAGATACACCGCTACGTTTATATGATGCGCTTTTGCATCCTTTTACACATCAAGTGAGAACTATTTTTACCCGTCTGCGGCGAAGCCAAAAAAGGGTTATGTATTTGACCTGTATGTATGTGTGTCCGTTTCTATGTTCCCTCGTAACTTCTAAACGGATGAACCGATTTTAATAAATGATACGTCGTCAGATTCGTCTTAACGGGCCGAGTGACAATGGGACATCAAAATTAACAAAAAAACAAAATGGCGGCTTTTAGGCGATATATTCTGTGCATTGTAAAAAAAAATATTTTTTAATCCCATCGAGTGGGGTATCAAAATGAGGAGGTTACAAAGACGATGACGAAAATATAAATAAGTGATATGTTTTAAACTAATTTCGACTAATAAGTGCTAATTGTTTTTATGGGAAAAATAAAAAGTGTTGTTTTTCTATTTTTCACGCAGTTTCTTCATAAAAAACCTTCCCGCGTGCTTTATAGAACATATGAAAAAAAATTAGCCGAATTGGCCTAACCGTTCTCGAGTTTTGCGCTTATCAACATTCATTTTTGAATTTTATTATAGATATTGTTTTCTTTGGTCACAGCTAGATGGCGCTGATAGTCGAACGCGCTAACGTTTGGCAAAAATAAAATACTGAAAGTTAGATACATTTCCCATTGTCTAATAAATAAGTATACAGATTTTTTTTACCAGTCGATTGACCTCTGGGTACTACAGTACCCAAAAATGTTGGTTTCAAAGTGATCCTTGGGACTGTAGTCCCATTTTTTAAAGTGGGTGTATTTAAAACTATCTTTCCATGATATTTTTATAGATTTTATACGCAAATGGATCCCGCCTGCTTCCAAGAATTCTCTTACTTAAAATTTGTATTAAGTACCTAATATATATAACGCTGCATACAATTTACTAGTAAGAAACATATTCAATCCACAATCGATCTTTTTTTGCTTGTTTTTTTCTTTTTAGTTTATTGCACCGCAGACGGGTTTTTTTAGTTTTTTAAATTCGTTTTTTTTTATTATTGATTTAAACGTAATTTTAAAATGATTATTAAGATCCACACACTAACTTTACACACACACAAATTAATTTGCCGTCGCCATATTGATGATGTTTTTATTTTTATTAAAATTGTCCAGACGCAAAGTGTTGCAAATTTATTATAATTAAAACTACCATAACACCGACTCTTAAACAAGTAGTTTTTCAAGGTTTTAAATAATACAAATGATATGGACTTTATTATTATCAGCCTAACAAATTAATATTAATTATTAATTATTTAATTAATTAATATTTTGAAAATTCTCGAGAACAGGAAATATGAATTTGAATTAAGTTCTACTACAACCAAAAATATTTCATGGTGGCAGCCCAGTAGAAAGGGATGCAATCCTATTTAGGAGCCTCTCGCTCGGCTCGTTTTTCCGTTTATCGTAATGTCATACGAAAATAAACCTTATTGTAACTGCATAGAATCGAATTGACATTGCTTTTATTTTCATAGTGCACAATCTTGTTATATTATAATATCTTTGGTTCTACATCTACAGGTCTTCCGAGGCAAAGTCGCTCTCTGAAATGTCAACGCGATGAACTAGTTTGGCCTAGGAAAAACTAGTTTGTCCTAAAATCGGGTTGAAAAAAAAATGAGACCTTCAAACCGCCCCCCCCCCCCACCCCCGGATTAAGGGCTACGGGCGGGGACTTTTGCTATGTTTACCTCCTTATTAGCCCAAACAAAGTTACAAAGTCAAAAATTGTGTTCCAAGCATTTACCTCTATACTGTTTTTCGAGTGTTCGTTGATTTTTACTTCCACATAATTTGAGAGTTATCGCCTAACCTGGCAACACTACACGATTGTTTATTTATATAGAACAAAGAGTAAAGTGTATAGATCAACCTCAGAACAATAACTAAAGCTATAGAAACCGTGCTAAAATAACAACAAAATACATTAGTTCGTACTCTTTTATTTTATGCAGTAGTACATGTGTAAGAAAGAGATAGTATACAGTCTAATGTTTCTTAATTTACAAGGTTGTCACAAGTTTTTTTTACGCCAGTGATGCAACGTCATCGACATTAATATCGATAAATTAAAAATAGATTTTACATACATTACATTTTTAAAATCTCTATGTATGTCAATGACACTAGTAAGTACGGTATGGTAATGTGTCGACGCACACGTACCTACCACAAACAACCACACCACATCGCAGCGACAAAATGTGGTGTCGATGCAGCTTTTAGCAGTTGCGTTGTGGCTGTGCGACAAAATGTCAATGTGATTGCTTTGTCGCCAGTTGTTGTGATGTGGATACGTCGTATGCGGTGTGGGCGGCTGCTAGTTCACAGCGTCGTCGCTGGTGGTGATCGGTATTACTTACGCACGCGGTCGATAATGACGGCAAAATGTGGTACCTACGTGTAAATTGTACTAGGTATTCATTTCCAATACAAAATACACCCCGCCCACATGTTGTGTGGTTGTGGTACGTGTGAGTAGACCCAATGAATAATTAAGTATAGCACCTGCAATATTATAAATGCAGTAAGTACTTACCACTTTCTTTTATAAAAATTTGCAGTCTTCAGTAGTCTATCTATACTAATGTTATATAAAGCTGAAGAGTTTGTTTGGTTGAACGTGTAACCTCAGTAACTACTGCACTGACTTAGAAAATTCTTTCTACTATTAGAAAGTTACATCCTTCCCGAGTGACACAGGCTATCTTTTATCCCGGGGACGGGTACCACGCGGGTAAAACCGCGAGGATCCGCTAGTTGATAATATAATAAGTAAAAAAATTGCACATAGTAATGCTGGTTCCTTCGCCTACTTTTATTGCAAACATTAGTCTCGGGTTCGATTCCCGAACAAGGCAAATATTTGTGTGCATGAACATGTCTATTTGTCTTGGTCTGGGCGTTTTCTATGTATATTAAGTATTTATTTACAAACTAAAAGTATTTAAGTATATATTTATCCGTTATCAAGTTCACGTAGACACAGTTTCTTAAGAAATTAACTACGGGCTTAGATAATTGGTGTGATTGTAAGAAAATATTTATTTATTTATTTATTAGAGTGAATTAAGCTGAAAAGGAAATTAATCAATTAATTAAAATAAAGAAACCATTTTTTCTTTTAAACACATCTTTAATGTTCTCATTTGGCTCAAATGATTGTAGTCCAAAGTGTTACGCATAACGTGACTGTTCACTTTTTCTGTCCAGTTGATTTTTGAAATACGGCGTATACAATCATTTATAATAGTTTCATCTTTGGGAAATCTGAAAGAAGTAAAAATTGTTAACATCGATAAAGAAAAATCACAGCACTATCATAACCTTAACAACTTTAACAGAAATGCAAGAAAATATAAAAAATAGACCAAAAGTCACGTATATTTCTATTGATAATATTAATTTATTAAAATTTTCGGATAATACTGATGTTAAAATCTTAAAAATATTTGAATTTTGAAACAAAACTTACCGATGAAATGATTCAATCTAATCCGAATTTTCTTTCCGTGATATATTAGACTAACAGTCTAGAACAACACAAACCATCCTAGACACGGAATGCAAGCTCTCTAGAGAGCCTGTATGCACACTTTCCTGTTGTTTTATCACCGAATTCCTTGTAAATTAATAAATTTTCACTTTAGCTGCCAGCGAAGCTGTTCGACCATTGTAGTACGTTCGTATTAAATTGGTCATACCTCAGAAGCTACGTTCTCAACAAAGACGTATTTTTATTTTGGTAGTATTATATTACAATCAATTAGAACCATTTGACATTTGTACTTTACGAGCTTGTGACAATGACAGAAACAATAGAAACTCACGAAGATTTTCTATTTCACTCTTACTCATGTATGCTGAATTACTTAAAGTGAGTACGATAGCTGATACACAGTTTTTATTTTAGTACGGTTTCTATAGCTTTAGTTATTGTTCTGAGAGATCAACAATCTTTTCTGTTCCGGTGACAGCAGCGCTGGTTGGACAGTGCAACTTGACAGTAAAATGACATTATGAACAAAACACGTTAGTTCCAGTTTTGGCCACCGGAACAGAACACGTTGACGTAATCGACTGCAACGTTGCCGCTTTTCCAAGGAGCATGGCTTGTTACAAGTGCAACGAGTGACATAGAAGATGGCTTTGGCATGGCTTGTAGAAGACCATAGAAGACGATAGAGAAGGCTGTGCCTGAACTTGTCATCCAACCTAAATTTTAGCGAGTACATCAATTCCAATGCAAAGTGTGCTGCTAAGAATCTGGGCGTCTTCTCTAGGGCTTAAGGTACTTCACGCCGGACCAACTACTTTTGTTATACAAAGCGTAGATTTCTTCCGTGCATAGAGTACACAGTTGTCACATATGGGATGGTTATGCTAAGTATCAGCTAGAACTTCTGGAATCTATCGAAAACCGTGCCAGGAAGCTCTTGAAACCTCAACGTTAGCTACGGCGAAACTTTAGAGCCTAAGTCAGCGTCGAAAATTTGCGTGTCTATCGGTTTTTTATAGAATACACTTTGGGGAGTGTGCTAGACGACTGCACGACCTTGTTCCTTCAGCCCTTTTCCACCATCGGGTAACCAAACGCAAGCTAGCTAACCAAACGCAGGCTGCTTTATCACCCCGCCGCGCCGGGGCCCGGAAACGGGCCACCCGTCAGGCCGCAGGGGGTGCTTCTTCCACGACCCCCCCACAGTCGCTGTGTCTAAAACTGACGGCGGCGAAAAAGTAGTGAGGGTTTTAGTTGGTAGTGGTGCCTGCTCTCGATCGCCCCTCTGGTCAGCCCACCTTGAGTGGGTAACCTTATGGGGAGATTGTGAGGAGGCTCCCTCCCTCTGTGCGGCCCCCTCTCAAGCTTTAGAGCTCGATAGGGGGCCGGAACAGGGGTTAGAACCGCCCAGCCCTGACGCGAAGCCTACTAGGCTTGGTGAGAGGGCTGGGCGCGGCGAGGGACAGGACCTGTGTCTGACTGAGTCCAACATGCCATTTGGTATATGTCGGCGCCTCATCCGGGTACATCTTAAATCAAATGCAACATTAGCTTTTAACTTGTATTTTTATAAGAATTTACACAATGACAGGCAAACGTCGTCGATAGTCGTAGCAGAAGCCCATTTTTTAAATATGACATCCAAATTTCAGCGAGCAATCAAGTACAGGTTTTACTTATTTCTAGAACTTAAATATCGATACAATAAAATAACAAATAGTATTAAATACAAGCAAATGTTATTCAAGTGTGTTTGGAAACTGTAATTCACATTAAAACTCTTCACTTATAATCATCATAAATATGTTGCCTAAACGGAAACTCATGAAAAGCCTTGTAAAGAATAATCATCTTATTTTATAAATGGACTTAATAATTTGTAGCGATTGAGCTAAACATAACAAAGTATTGAAAGATTAATTATGATAGCTATTATAAGCGAACAACACATATAATTTCCTTTTTAATATTTAAACATTAATTAAACATTTGGAATATTAGTAACAGCAGATGTTATCAGATGGCGCTGTGCGTCTACAAAAGAATGACAATTTCGTAAAAGTAGTTTTCAGTATTAATATTATTTTAATAATATAATAAACTAAGATAACAATTCAGGAACTTACTGAGTTAACGGCAATTAACTAAACATCAATCAAATAAAGCATGCGCCCATATATATGTCTGGTCATGTACAGTCTGTACGTATATACGTACAGACTGTATTTGCACTCACTATAATAATAACTCTAAACACATAACACTCCTGGCAGTCGTGTAAAAATGCTAGCTTATCACCCTTACGTTGTTGATATTCCACCTGTCCGCACTAAACGCTTCGCAAAATCATTTCTAATGCGAACCGCTAAGGAATGGGATGCGTTGCCTGCTTATGTATTCCCCGATAACTACAACCTTGGTCTCTTCTTAATTTAAACAAGATGGTGGTCAAACGCCTGCCCAGTTTGAAATATATAAAAAAATACTAAATTCAAAGAGAGGTCGGCGCGATTGTTGACCCGGCGGCGGCGGCGGCGGCGCGCCGTGTAAGCTCGGCGGCGGCGGCGCGCCGGCGCGGCGCGGATCTCTAATGGATATATACATCTCGGGTAAAATAGTACGTTTTATGCACTTGTTGTACAATCTACTATTTTTTCACACATCCTCAACAAAGTGAATCAGTGACGCGTTGATATCTTTTGCAGAGATATTTTGTTGTTTATCTTTTTCGTTGCTATTTCCAATGGCGCTTTCCTTTTCTATTGATATTCTATTTTTAGAACGTAGGTAGGGTGTGCGCCAGATAACTCTGCGCGCGATCGAAATCGAAAACTAATCTTTTGCTAAGGCAAGTAAGGATAAGTCCTTACAAAAAAAAATGAACTGTAACTAGCGCCAAAAGCGCCCCAGTCCCGCGCAGAGTTATTTGTAAACTTACTCTAGTTCGTATGTAATAATATGTATCGTATGTATAGTTCGTAATAATCGTATGGTATTGAGTTTTGTCAATACTCAATACCATACGATTATTTATTTTGCTACCTATTTATTCGTTGTCTTACTTTTAACTGCGAGAAAGTCAGGTACTTAACAAATTATTTGTTTCTTTCTTTAAATTATAAATGGTGAGATATTATTACGGGATAAAATAAAAGTGAATTATAAAAAAAATATGGGTTTATTTCAAATTTTGAATTTTACGTATATCTTTACCACCAGCCGCCGCCGCCGCCGCCACCGCCGCGCTTCCAGCCGCCACCTCCGAAACCGCCACCGCCGTAGCCGCCGCCGCCGCCGCCGCCGCCGGACCAGCCGCCGTGACCGCCACCTGTACAAATTAAAATATGTAGTTTAAAAAACTAAAACAACACACTTTAATAGGAAACAGAAACACTTTAATACAAAATAAGCGTCTATTTAGTAACTGAAATTAAAAAGCGTGGTGCGCGTTGTCTATATTAAGTACTTGAAATGCATGCTTTGCAAAGGGCGCACCACGCTTTTTAATTTCAGTTACTAAATAGACGCTTATTTTGTACTTTTTGGTCTGTTTCTATTAAAGTGTGTTGTTTTAGTTTTTTAAACTACATATTTATTTTTTACTTTTGAGTTTAATAAATGGCAAGCCATGGATGGATGGTAATGGATTTCACAGTCCATTCATGTGTCTGCCCACCCCGTAAGCATTATAACTCAAAGGCGTGATTGTATGTATTTAGACTTATAAATTCAAGTGGAGTCTATTAGTTACTGGATGCGCAAGCCGAACCCCTACTTCCTTCCTGCTCCATCATCAGACCCTCACCACCAAGTGTAGCGAATGGTCACATCAAAATGAAACAAATGAGCCCAAGCTCGAGGGATTTCCTAGTGGTCATTAAACAGTGCCACTGGCTTCCTCCCTGCTCCATCATCAGACCCTCACCACCAAGTGTACCAAATAGGTCTCGTCACAACGAAACAAATGAGCCCAAACTCGAGGGGTTTCCTAGTGGTCTTAAGGAGTGCCACTGACTTCCTCCCTGCTCCATCATCAGACCTTCACCATTAAGTGTAGTGACGAGGTCTCATCAGAACAAAACAAATGAGCCCCTCTCGAGGGGTTTCCTAGTAGTCATTAAGGAGTGCCACTGACTTCCTCCTTGCTCCATCATCAGACCCACACCACCAAGTGTAGCGAATAGGTAACATCAGAACGAAACAAATGAGCCAGAACTCCATTAAGGAGTGCAACTGGCTTCCTCCCTGCTCCATCATCAGACCCTCACCACCAAGTGTACCAAATAGGTCTCGTCACAACGATACAAATGAGCCCAAACTCGAGGGGTTTCCTAGTGGTCTTAAGGAGTGCCACTGACTTCCTCCCTGCTCCATCATCAGACCTTCACCATTAAGTGTAGTGACGAGGTCTCATCAGAACGAAACAAATGAGCCCCTCTCGAGGGGTTTCCTATTGGCCATTAAGGAGTGTCACTGGCTTCCTTCCTGCTCCATCATCAGACCCTCACCACCAAGTGTAGCGAATAGTCTCATCAGAACGAAACAAATGAGCCAGAACTCGAGGTGTTTCCTATTGGTCATTATGGAGTGCCACTGGCTTCCTCCCTGCTTCATCATCAGACACTCACCACCAAGTGCAGCTAATAAGTCTTATCAGAACGAAACAACGGAGCCCAAACACGAGGGGTTTCTAGTGGACATTAAGAAGTGCCACTGGCTTCCTCCCTGCTCCATCATCAGACCCTCACCATTAAGTGTAGCGAATAGGTCTCATCAGAACAAAACAAATGAGCCAGAACTCGAAGGGCTTTCTGTTGGCCATTAAGGAGTGCCACTGTCTTTCTCCCTGCTCCATCATCAGACCCTCGCCACCAAGTGTAGTGAATAGGTCTCATCAGAACAAAACAAATGAGCCCAAACTAAAAAGGTTTCGAAGTGGTCATTAAGGAGTGCCACTGGCTTCCTCCCAACTCCATCATCACATCATCAGACCCTCGCCACCAAGTGTAGTAAATAGGTCTCGTCTGAACGAAACAAATGAGCCCAAACTCGAGGGGTTTCCTATTGGTCATTAAGGAGTGTCACTGGCTTCCTTCCTGCTCCATCATCAGACCCTCACCACCAAGTGTAGCGAATAGGTCTCATCAGAACGAAACAAATGAGCCAGAACTCGAGGGGTTTCCTAGCAGACATTGAAGAGTTCTGTTGCCCACCTCTTGACTCCATCATCAGATCAGCTCGATGGTAGCAAATTATTGTATTGTCATGGGATTCATATAAACTTGCAAAGTTTCAAATCAATACGACAATTAGAAGTAGGTTAAAATAGAATTCCAAGATTTTCTTACATTGTGACTTAGTTACAAGTGAAGCTAATAAAAGTGTGGTAAAAAATTAAGGAAAAATCTAAAATATAAAAATCCTTGTCTGATTTTTTGCGATTGAACTTCTCCGAAACTGGATGACCGGCTTGACCGATTTTGTGTTTTTTTTGTGGTAGGTCTGAGAATAGAATTAGAGACACAACGAAATTTGTAGACCTACGTACAAACACCAGCCCCCCCTAGCATGACCAACAAAATTCGATATGATATGATAAGTTATCCGGTTTAACTGTCAAAAGACTATGGGTTTTGACGTTTGAATGTCGATAAGTCGCTCTATCATGCGATACATATCACGTTTTGGGTGGTCATGCTAGGCTTACTGGATGGACACCTACGTCCATCGGGCTAGCATCAGCAAAATTTATATTTACGTTTAATTATGCGACAAAATCGCATTGAAAGCCTAAAGTGTAGAAGATCTCCATCCCCTCATAAAGAACCTGAGGAAATCTCGGGATTTTTGTTTCCATGAAATCACGTGATTTTTAACGTCAAAAAAACCTCAACATTTTACGTGCTTTTCCTCGTTGAAATATACGCCGATAAAACTAAAATTTCTGGTTAAGGGGGAGGTCAGAGATTAACTTGTAACTTTAAGGCGATACTCGGAAAAATTATGCTAAAGCGAGATAGCAATGAGAAGACGACGCGCGCGGGAGCGAGACCGATTTTGCAGATTACGCAAAAAAACAAAATCATCGTATTAAAAAGCGATTTTTAAAAAATGCTTCTACACGATCCTAAATATTATTGGTGTCCACTAATTAAACCAATTTTCAATAGTATATGTAACGCCATTTAAGAATAATCTTGATATTTCGTATTTTTAGAGGTATTTTCGAAAAGAAAAAGTGTCGAGGCAAAATCATAAAATCGTGTTTCTGAAACTATACGATTCTAGATAAAGGTATGAAGAAATATATATCTTATTACCAGATTTATAACAACTCTAACCATCCTATTGTTTTATATCAAAAAGACCATACTTTTTCCGAGTAGCGCCTTAAGAAAAAGGGGAGACTCACCGAATCCACCGCCACCGCCGCCCGAGCTGATGACCTTGATTACTCTGACTTCTGAAATTCAAACGTAACTAACTTGGTTACATGTGCGCATGTGCGATAAGGATTCACTTGTGACAGAGATCAAACAACCCAAACATTATCAAAGCGAGAAAGCTTTGGTTTGTTGGATTTGTAAGGTGTTATCTATTCTATTATACCCATAAATGGTGGTATGACAAAAAACCGGTCAAGAGCAAGTCGGACTCGCGCACCTAGAGTTCCGAACAATCATAAATATAAATAAACTAGCGGATCCTCGCGGTTTCACCCGCGTGGTACCCGGTCCCGTGGGAATATCGGGATAAAATATAGCCTATGTCACTCGGGAAGAATGTAGCTTTCTAATGGTGAAAGAATTTTCTAAATCGGTCCAGTAGTTTCGGAGGCTATTCGATGCAAACAAACAAACAATCAAATCTTTCCTCTTTATAATACTAGTACTTATAGATAAAACATGAAAATGTTTTCATCGGCAAGGCTAATGTAGAATATTGCAGTTTTAGGTCAGCGCCATCTCTTGACCGATAGTGGAACTAATGAGATTTTTGTTGACGATTTCTGAAAAGGTTTATTATTTAGAGACATCGTTTTATTTTTCCTGTAAGTAATCCATATTTATACTTCTATCATATAGTAGTAGTTTATGTGACTGTTGCATAATGAGGGGTATTAACACGAAAGGCGAGTTTTTTAATAGTATCCGACGCGAACGCGACGAGTGTTTTAATACCGAGATATATGCAGTCTCATACACTTCTTTATCTACCGAGTGTAGTAGTACATTTATCATATATTTAAAAAATAAAGCAAAAAATATTAATTTTAAAATGTGGATTTGCGCCAAACACTATTCATAGGAGTATACCTTTGTAAAGAAGGGCTTGGAAGAGTTGGAAGTCAAGGCCGGTAAATACTATGGTTGCCATGGAGATTGTACAAAAATTTTAAGATTTTTCTCTATGCAAACTTCGGAGATTAGGGGGGGGGGGACGGTATTATTTAAATATGATGTGGGGCATAGTAATTCCAACATTTCTGTGTTAATAACTTATCCAAATACGGCAGAGTTCTCGAGAATAAAAATATCTTAGATAAAACAAAAAACTCAAATTTCTCATAAACTAACGCGAGTAGAACTGCCTTTGAACTCTTGAAATGTGAGTGTTTACTATGCTATCAGGTTTACAATCACTGATATCGTTCAGGAGTAATAAAGGATTTTCCATATTTCTTCCGCCATTTTATGGATTTTGGAAATTCGGCTAAAAAAAAATCTAGACATACGACATCTCGACGACGTCACTTTTTAAGCTTCCAAAATCCACTGTGCGACGGTAATTCAAATATGAATGGTAGAATGTCCAATCCAATAATTTTGGTAATAGGTACAAACAAACTTCCAGCGAGAATAGATGAAAATGCCTTACGTCCACCGCTTCCTCCGAAACCGCCTCCGTGGCCGCCGCCGCCGCCGGATCTCCAGCCACCACCCCCGTGGCCGCCGCCGCCGTAACCGCCACCGCCGAAACCGCCACCGCCGCCGTGGCCGCCTCCGCCGAAACCGCCACCGCCGCCGTGGCCGCCGCCGCCGAAACCGCCACCGCCGAAGCCACCACCTCCATGTCCACCGCCGCCGATGAAGCCGGCGTGCGCGGCCACCGCCGCCATCAATAGCAGGCACACAAATACCTATTGACAGAAATAGATTTTATTTGAAGCCACCAACATCTTAATTCGATAAAAGTAGAATAATCATCTAATACGTGGTTCGA
This sequence comes from Crambus lathoniellus, assembly GCA_949710035.1. Classification (NCBI taxonomy): domain Eukaryota; kingdom Metazoa; phylum Arthropoda; class Insecta; order Lepidoptera; family Crambidae; genus Crambus; species Crambus lathoniellus. Next base: position 14,840,127 of record OX453306.1, read on the forward strand.
TATCAAAAGAAATAAAATAAATAAATAACTTTTCACAATCACACCTATTATCTAGATCATATTATTATGTAGTTATCATTAAGAAACTGTGTTATGAAAACTAGATAACGGATAAATATATACTTATATACTTTTTTTATAAATACATACTTAATATACATTGAAAACACACAGACAAATAGACATGTTCATGCACACAAATATTTGTCTTGTTCGGGGATCGAACCCGAGACCTTTCTCGCAGAAGGCAGGTATCCTACCCCTGGACTTGGTCTACGAGTAATAAAAATAAATGTATTGGCGGCGCTAGTGTACGCGCAATGTCCTCTTAATGATTTATGAACTAGAATTAAAATAATGGATATGATGTTTGTATTAATTTTAACTGTTTTACCCACCTTCATGATAAAGTGTTTCTGTCAAAGTGCTTGTCCAGTGCTGATTGTGAAGGCAATATATATGCGGGGTGGCTCCCCACTCGCCGCCTTGGTCCGTCAAAGCGAGAGGAAGTTCTTCCGATGTGATGCAAAAAGCCTTGTTTCAAGTTTGAGTGCTATACTGTTTCAGAACAGCATTCACGCTTGAGAATTATTTAACATCAATTGATTTATTATCAAATTACTTCGCTCAAAAGTTATACGTGCATTTTTTTTGTTTCACATGTCAGTGTTTAATCATAGGAAGTCTGGTTAAAGTTTTATTTTCAAAAATTCTTTTGGGATATATTATGCGCAATGTTTATCGTCGGTGCACTAAGCCGCCGGTTTCTGAAACGCCAATCAAAATTAAAATTAGCTAACAGACTGTCACAATTAATTCCCAATTAAAAGCACCTTGGGTTTCTGAAACGAAAATTATCTCACAATTAGGTTTAGATTTGTATGGGCACTGACAGACTGTTAGCAGACTGTTGACAGTCTGTCACATTTTTCTTTCAGAAACCCAAACTACAATTAATTGGATATTAATTGGGAATTAGGTAATTTTAATTTTGATTGGCGTTTCAGAAACCGGCGGTAAGAGCATTAAAATTACATTAATTATGCCCGAATACTTGTACGCTACTTATCTTTGGGAGCGTCTCACACATCGCCCTGTCACTTTAAATGTCAAACGTATGAAAGAGATGGCATGATGTTTGAGACGCTCCCAAAGATGATTTGCGCCCTTCGGACTCGTGTCTCCCCTGATGTCTCCCCTAGGGGAGCCATCAGGATTTTCTTAGTCCTGGTGTCTTCCCCAAGTAGGGGAGACATCAGACCTTGCTTTTAAATAATATGCCTCCCGGACTCGTGTCTCCTCTAGGGGAGCCATCAGGATTTTCTTAGTTCTGGTGTCTTCCCCAGATATCAGATTCAAGGCAAGGGTGGGAAAAGGGGAGACATCAGAGGAGACACGAGTCCGAAGGGAAACTTTCCTACCCTTTCTGTGTAAATACATAATGCAAATTTTCGTTCATTTTTGTAGTGAAATCAGGATGTGATTTGAATATTTAATGTGAATGACAAACTTAACTTTGAAAGATAAAAGCAAGGAGTAAGTATACCTACTGTTCTGTGAATAAAAGATTAAAATACTATATTTTTTCAAGTGGCCAGTATATCTACACTTGACAAGGAATTCACGAGTACTCAATAAATTATTCAAAAGCAAGGTCTGATGTCTCCCCTATCTGGGGAAGACACCAGAACTAAGAAAATCCTGATGGCTCCCCTAGAGGAGACACGAGTCCGGGAGGTATATTATTTAAAAGCAAGGTCTGATGTCTCCCCTACTTGGGGAAGATACCAGGACTAAGAAAATCCTGATGGCTCCCCTAGGGGAGACATCAGGGGAGACACGAGTCCGAAGGGCGCAAATCATCTTTGGGAGCGTCGTGTCTCCCCTGATGTCTCCCCTAGGGGAGCCATCAGGGGAGACACGAGTCCGAAGGGGATTTGCGTACGAGAATTCGGGCGTTAAACTTGCATTTGTTTTGAAACATACCTACTGAAGGGCTAGTTGTAGAAATGGGTGCAGAAATTTTCATAACTTTTAGTTTCAAAATACTTTTACTTTTTTGCATTTACAATGCAATTTTTATATTGAAAATGAAGAAAAACAATCGCTTCGCCGTGTTCTACTGGACTTCCGAGGAGTACCTACAGGACTTTTCGGTATTTTACATTTTGGTCAATAACTGTTAGGTAAACTAATTTTAGGAACTTTGTTCATAGGTATTTCAAGTTTTAGCTTTATGAACTTCAGTAATATAATTGACATTTTAAACTTTAGTTAATTGAATTTAAGTGAAACAACCACTAAGACATGACTGACTAAGTATTTTTTTTTATTTATTTATGACACAATAACAGTTCACAAACCAAGTAACTATGTTACATAATATAATGTTGCATATATATATAAGTAATGTAAGTTTGAAGCCGATAACTATTGTGCACAGCATTGAACTAAAGTTTTAGTTACATAAATACAAGAAACAAATTTTATATCAAAAAGAAAGTTACAAAACAAATCACAAAATTTCTAAACTAGGGAAGGAAAATAACTAAACTAATTTAGAAAAATAACTAAACTACGATGCATTCTGCATTATATTATGAGACTTAATACTTAATAAAAATGATTTAAGACTGTGGTGGAATATGTCTACTAAAGAGATTTTAGGTAGGTGTTTTAACGTTAGGTTTTTTAATTTTAGACATTTAAATACGTACCCGAATTTCAGATATAAGTACCTACCTACTTATATGGCACAAACTTTAAAAATTCATATTCTGAATATTCATATATTACCTACATCAAGTGAATACCTAATGAAACTTAAAAGATAAATTGGCTACCTCAGACCAATTGGTCTCAGTTGGCTACCATATTTTGTACTCAGGTAAACGAGTGAAATGCGAATTTAAAGTTCAAAAGGATACTGTTAAGTATATTATATTAATTGTAAGTACTAAAAGTTTGCGCTCATTTTCCCAAGGTTTTCAGGCTGATTTGATGTTTCACACGGACAAAGACGTGAACGATTACCAATTTGATTTTAAAAACGAATACAATTCCTTGAACCATGAACTTTCATCAAGTTGTTTCACACACATTATAATCTGATTATGAACGTTTTTCGTGCGAATTAATTTATCTGTTCTAGGCTTTTCTAGGTTATCTTTTGCTGGCCAGTTTCAATAAGCGATCTTATAGAGTAAGTGATAGAACTAAAAAGTCCTGTAATGGTATTTTACTTTGCAAGCGTTGTTAATTTGGACAGATTTACAAAAATATCTAGGCGACTTAACTAACGGCCGATTTCAATAACCTATCCTCAGTAAGAGATAGGCTTACTAAATATTTGTTGCCTAGATATTTTTGTTAAATGACGGGAAATACCTAACAACAGTTGCCTAGTAACAGATCCATAGTAGGCACTATAGTAGGCCTATCTGTAACTGAAAATAAATTAAATTTTGAAATCTTTTACTGAGGATAAGTTAATGGGACCGGATAACGATAGTTAGTGTTTCATGCTAGGGGTACCTACTTACCGGCACAGAATAAGTAAAAGTAGCAGTGGTACTATTACTTATTCTGTGCCGATACCCTTAGCATGAAAAAACTATCGATAACGTTATAGTTTGCTTGAAAACCAGAGCAGCGCCGGGCGTATGAGGAACTAAAATTCAATAAGTAGATATTTTGACAACAGTACTTTCACAGCTTTTGACGGAATTATTACGTAGTATGCGCCACGTAACTTGGCGCGTATCAATATCTGGAACTAAAAGAATGCCTTGGGAATAAGGTTTATTTTTTCCATTCGACCAAGACGATCAGCGTCCTCTGACGAATGCCAAGTTATGTGGCGCGGACTCTACCGAAGAGTAATATTTAATAACTCTACCGACCATAGAGCTAGACTTAGGTAATACTGAGGTAACTGGAGTTTTCAATTTAGTATGTAGTGGCTGTCAGTTGTCTCATATGACCATAAAAAAGTGCACTGCACTCTCCAAATAACTGCACTCTCCAGTTACCTCAGTATTAAGTCTAGCTCCATGCTACCGACCGTCTCTCGACATTTTTTGCCAGCCAGACTATGTAATGCCCCCAGTACACGATGGCCGATCATGGTCGGCGACCATGACCAATACATCGTACATTGACACTTTTGAAAGAACCTTTTTAAACTTGTTCGTTCAAAAGTGTCAATGTACGATGTATTGGTCATGGTCGCCGACCATGGTCATTTTTTTTTTTTTTTTGTTATTTTGGCTCGCACGGTTTGTGCATTTGCCACGACAAGTATTAAAGGTAGGGAAACCAGTTTTTAATAAAAACAAATTTAAGGGAGCGGAATTAGGAAAAAAGGATAATAGGATCAGGGTTTGGTGGATAAAATGTACTAAATATATAAATAAAAGTAGACAATATTATGTTATTATATAGGAGTTAGGGAATCAATTTACACTTTGATATTGTTAATAATTAAAAAAGTAGATAACAAATTAAATATATCAAAATTAATAGAACTTAATAAAGTAGGTATAGATGTAGGAAGTGGGACACGGAGGACTATGAAGGAGTTTATGAAAGAGGAACAGTCACGGAGGGAACATGCAAAAAAATATGATTTAAATCTTCCTCACAAGCACCACACGCACATAAATTGCTATTAATGATTCCAAGTCGTGCAAGATGAGAAGCTGTGCAGACATGACCCAAGCGCATTCTTATTAAACTAGAGCACAGAATAAATAATAGTGCTAAGGCACAGAAGACTTACTCTGCAAGCTCATTCAAATAAAAATAAATCTTTCTGCGTGGAAATAAAGTCCAATTCCGGTTGCTTTGTCATCGCTTACCTATTGTTATAATAACCTAGAGTTCGCGCATGCAAGCAAAACTGTACCCAATATCTACGCGCGAGCGTTCTTATTTCTATGAATGTCTCAAACAGCTCGCTCGCTGGTTAGGGTTGCGAGCGACTTGCGGGTTCGGTTTTGTTGTTTCTTTTGTTATTTCTTTTATTTAGACACCCGTAAACACAACAGTATCTTATATACGGATTATAGGAACATTTATAAGTCATTGTTCGGTGCACAAAAATCACAGAAATGATCGATCGTTCTACGCGCGAACGTGGAGCGTACGAGCCAAGCGGCATCCTTCTGCCATACGCCTGCCCGGCAGGCGCGCCGGCCGAACGTACCTAAACTGCGGAGTGACACCCCCCTGACTAGAGGTTGCAAGCTTAGAGAGTTTTAATTTTGAGAACCAAACTTTGAGAGGTATTCTTTGTTGAATGCGTTTATAATATAGACCTTTATGGCAACTTGAAATATTCCAAAGGTTTTCCCAAGAATCATACAAATGATTTTTAGGAATGGAGAGAAGGTCGGGTACTACATTTTTATAAGGAAACTGGTCACCGGTCTCTACTGCGTCTTTTGCAAATGAGTCAGCTAATTCATTACTGTGAATATTATGATGGCCAGGAATCCACACCAAAAGAACATCTAGATTTTTTGATTTACAATTCACTAGGAGTTGCCTTGACTCTGTTACATAGGGACTATTTGGACCTGACCAAGGGAATTTCTGCAGAGCTTGTAAAGCGCTCTTCGAGTCGGTGAAAATTATCAATTTACTGAGTTTTGCAAGAAGGATGTATTCAAGAGACTTTAAAATTCCAAAACATTCTAGGGAAAAAACTGATGTTTCGGGAGGTAATTTTATTTTTTGATGTAAGTTGTATTGTTGATGATAGACAGCTACTCCGATCTTGCCTGTAACTTGGTGTTTGGAAGCATCACAGTAAATGTAATGCCTATCTGCCCAGTCCCTATCGACTACAAAGTTCAAGTTAGCGATAGCATTAGGGTCATTCTTCAATGTTTCAAAATTATAGTGTACTAAAGGGGAAATGACTAGAGCTTCGTAACTGACAGAAAATATTGGAAGAAACTGAGAACGGTGAGTGGGAGCTTGAAGTGAAGTAAATTTACGGAAACTTATGATAGAGCACGGGGGAGACTTATGGGACCAATAAGGTGAGCATTCAATTTTTTCTGAAAGAGTTAAAAGTTTTTGATAAAGAGGATGATTAGAAAATTGAAGGGCTCTGAGAATGAATTTATCACATAGAAACTGTCTACGTAGTTTTAAAGGAGGGTCTAGTGATTCAATTTGTAGCGCATTAACAGGACTAGACCTCATGGCTCCTGTAACGATACGCAAAGCTTTTGATTGAATGCTGTCTAACTTAGACAGACCTACTACACTACATGGTTCTAAGAAATAAGTACCGTAATCTAGGATGCTTCTTATCCATCCCATTTCTTTTTTTTTAATAATTTACGGGTTTGGTTTAAGATGGAGGTAAGATTATTAAAGTTTTCTGATGTGGTACATTGTTTATATTTTAATTCAGCCTCTTTCCGTTGCTTCACTGCTGCAGAACATTCATTATCCCACCATGGGGGAGATGGAATGCTATTATTGCATCTTTTCGTTGGAAAAGTTTCGGTTGCAGCGTCTAGCATGGCTAAAACAAAAGCGACAGCACACACCGATGAATTACTTGTATGAACATCAGGAAGAATGGATAATTTCCGCTCAACTAGCTCACTAAACGTTTTCCATCTGTCAATGTCATTAATAATTTTGTATTTAAATCTTGGTGGGCGTCTGGATTGTGTTTTGATATTTGTTTTTGGCAGAGTTAATAATATGGGATAATGATCACTATCGAAAGTGGAAGGCAGTGTTCTCCAGGTCAATGTGGATGCTAAACTAGGAGTAGTTATTGAGAGATCCGGGGCACTGATTCCTTCATGAGGTTTAGTACGTCGAGTAGCAACACCAGTATTTAAGATGCAGAAGTTATTAGAGTCCAAAATATCCAATATTCTAGAATCGTAGTAACTAGAATTTGTGCTACCCCAAGCCTGATGCTGAGCATTGAAGTCTCCCAATATTAAAATTGGTTTTGGAAGTTGTGAAATAATGGATTCTATTTCGTTATAAATGGATGATGTTGGGTGGGGAATATAGACAGAAACAAAACATATTTCATTAATACATACAGCTATTATAGAAAGATCAGTGCTATGGTTTGCAATAGGAATGTGGTGAAAGGGAACTGTTTCATGGATTAACAGAGCAACACCTGCATAACCGTCAGTTCTATCTTCTCTTAGACATAAATATTGAGAAACTTTAAAGTTATAACCTGCCTTCAGCCAGGTTTCCTGAAGTGCAACAACAACAGGTTTATACAAATTTATAAGATATAGTAAATCACTTTTCTTTGTGTTAACACTGCGACAATTCCACTGAAGGATTGTTGACAGATGATCCATTATTGATATTGTTACTTATGAGTTGACTAATACTTTGTACAGCAGCGTTGGACGGTTCGGACATATTCTTAGTCAATGAATTAATTAAAATGATAATCAAGTCTCTGATTGACATATTTGTTAAGGAATTATTTCTTTCATTATTAATTGTGCCAATGGATGGTAACGGAATGTCATAATCTTTAGTTAAAGCAGCATGAGTGTGTTTGTCATAACCTTTGCTATTATGTTTTGGAAAGCTATTGGATTTAATATAAACTGTTTTTTTATATGAAGATGTGTTTTGTTTTTCACTATTACCTTTAGATGAGTCAAATGTCTGTCTTAAAGGAGATGAGGGAGGTGCAACAGATGTCAAAACTTCAGAGTAAGATTTAGTTACAGGAGGGTGTAACTTAAATGCTTCTGCATAGGAAATACAATTATTAGCCATGGACTCTTTGATGGATTTTTGTCGATTATATTCTGGGCATTTCCTATTAGTAGCAAAGTGAGCTCCAGAACATAAAAAGCATACAGCTTCATCTTCATCAATATTGCAGCTATCTCCTGTGTGGTTATCACCACATTTGAAACAGCGCGGAGTTGATCTGCATTGTGACTTTATGTGACCACTAGCTTTCCGCCCGCGGCTTCGCCCGCGTGAACTACACGACGTTATCCCGCGGGAATGTGATATTTTTCCGGGATACAAAGTAGCCTATGTTCCTCTCCAGGCTACAAAGTATCTATGTTCCAAATTTCAGCCAAATCCGTTCAGCCTTTCTCGCGTGATTGAGTAACAAACATCCAAACATCCAAACATCCAAACATCCAAACATCTAAACTTTCACATTTATAATATTAGTAGGATAACGGCAGCAGTTGAAACATTGGATGGTTGGGAAAATGTAAAGATCAACTGGTAGGGAATTATAACATAAATAAATTCTCTTGGGTAAAACCTGGCCATCAAATGTGACAACCACAGTCTCAACAGGAATGTAGCTAATCTTACCATCTTTTAGACTTTTTCTATTAATACGTCTTACTTTTAGAATTTTTCCACATCCAAAAGGCACAGATAGGTTATTTAGTATGTCTTCTTCAGACCAATCTGTTGGCACTCCTCTAACAACACCCATCCACAGATGAGGTTGGAATGAAGGCCTTGTAGTTAAACTGTTGTAAAGTATTACTTTGTAAGAATGAATTTGCATCTGTGTAGTTAATAAATGATATAACAACTCTATTCCTACCTATTTTTTTGAGACTTCCATTGACAATGTTTTTAACGGAATTCTTATTTAAAAAATGACCGAAAGAAATCGGGTGAATTGACACATTGTCATTTGGTGTTGTCTGGACCTTTTGGATGTGGATATTGTAAGGCGCTGAGTCATTTGCTTCATACAATTTCCTACCTACCAATGGGCTAGGGTCAGCCTGCTTGACATCATCAGCATTAGGATTGGTGGATTGTGGTTGTGATACTGATTCAGGAGATTTAAAAGCTTTTGGTAACTGGTTCTTTGAATTTTGTTCACAATGGCAATCACTTTCACAAATTATGTCAGAAGACGACCTATGACGCCTCCGTTTTTTATAACAGTGCCTGCATACTTTTCGCGATGTTATGCGTTTCCTTTTAGTGTGGCAAGGATTTCTTTTGGTCTCGGAAGCATCCGTATCCAAGAGAGAGCCCTCCGTATCCATCCCCGAGCAATCATGGGGCACCGTGACAACAAGAGAAACCTGGGGAGGTGTCCCTCCGCCAGGGTCGTCTGGGTCGTCGTCCATCACAAATAAATAGACTTAAAAACTTACCTAAGGACTGCAAATATGTACAAATTACACAATATATTAATAAGTAAACTTAATTATATACACTACAACCTAAATGATCCTATTATTTACACTAAACATCAATTTAAAATTAAAGACGCTAAAAAAACTCGACCGCCAACTTCAAGGTTTCCCGCGCTTTTTCACACTAGTCATTAGACAGTTGAAAAGCGCGGCCAAAGAGCATGTATAAGCCGCGCGGATAAAGAAACAATATGGAAATGGCGGCCATCTGGTCATGCTATCTCGCTCACACATACCGTCATGCTGCATGTAGACCACGTGGGTGGGTCATGCTATCGCGCTCACACTTAATGTTTGGCCGCCATTTACAGATTGTTTCTTTAACCGCGCGATTTATAATCACTACGTTAGCGCGGCCAAATTTCCAGTCAGCGCGGGTAGGTTTTACATAACACGTTTACAATGGAAGCCCTCATTCGCATGGGCGCTTTGCAATAGAAAGTTGGCTAAATTATACTATTTCATACAATACTCATCTATATTCGTAACTTCCAACTTAACAATTAATAACCAAACGAAATGGGAGATTACTATACTAACCTATATTTAAATAAAAACGATTAAAATTAAACTTGTCGATTTTTTTATTTCTCATCACTCAGAGCGGCACCCTCTGTGCGAAAGAGTGCCCTTTTACAGTGCGGTACGAACGAGGCGCAAAAGACCCCCATATTTTATTTGACCTACAGATTCATAGGTAGGTAACTATACTAAATTGTAAATTTAAATTTGAAATTGTAACATGTAATATCGGAAGGTTTTCAATTCCGGTATTAATTTCCGATAGTAGGTACCTAGATCTCAATATCGGAATTCCATACCGGAATTGAAAACCTTCCGATTGTTGGAGAGTATCTACGCTGCGCAGTAGAGTAGTCACAGGAACGGGCGAGTGTGCAGGAAAAAACAAATAAAAGATTTTATTATTTGATGTCATCTATTATCAAATATAATTCACCAAATATACACTATATGTTAACTATCTTCTAAGATTAAATTGGATTATTAATTTGGACAATATTATACAACGAGGCAGTCAAGGGGAATTGACAACAAGAGTGAGCGCTGTCATTCGTTGTTTTTCATAAGCAACTAAGAATAGCAAAGGTTTGTATTCATACAGCCAAGTAATTAATAGATAATATTTCTAACACCGATTAGTTCCGATATTACATGCCCTAGTACAGAAAGTATTAGTTTATAAATTGCACATTTTCTTTATAAATTGCACATTTTCTTTATAAATTGCACATTTTCTTTAGGATTGCACATTTTCTTTATAAATTGCACGAATATGGGGATGGATTGAGTGTACAATAAAACCAATCTTTTATGTGAATAAGCAAGACGTAGGTACTGTGGCGTAGTTCGATACGACGGCATTTAGGCTGACAAAATTTCTTTTTACCAGTTAATTATCAGCTATAAGCTTTATAAACGATGAATAAAAGCGTAAAAATATACTTAGGGCTGTACTATAGCATTAATTGTGTAGTGTTATACAATAGAGCTGGTTTACGGCTGTATATAGTCGAAATTATTACTTATGGCTTTTAAATATGACGTAAAAACAGTGAAATACAGTATGTAGTGTAAAAAACTACTACAAGCAAGGTTAGAAGACTAGAGCAGCATATCGACTGGATACTGCTCTTGAATTCTACTTCTGTATTGCCTAATTCTGTTTAAGATCATTGAATATTGCTATCATCTGCATATTGGTGTAGAAGTACTCTATTATAAAGTCGTGTTAATAGGCTTGATAACAACTGTTCAATGGTTATCTAGGACACCCTTAGAAAGCAAATCTCTTTACAAGAGTGTAATACAATGCCGTCTGCTTCATAAAAGTTCAGTTATTCCTATTCTAAAACTGACGCGATTAGCGTAAATTTTTCCCTATAGTACAGCCCCCGGTGTTACAACAGATTATTATAATTCTGGTAGTGCATAAATTGAGAATTATTCAGCTTATCGATTATTTTAATGCCTAAGTAAAACTTATGTACCTATCGCTTAATGTCAGTTTTGGCTAATTGCATACTGTTAAGGGTGATTATATTCATTGTTCATTGTGAATATAAAACTATGGAAAAAACAAAAAAGGACCGGAGGAATAAAAATGAAACTAATAAAAGCACATTCACAACGTGAAACAGTAGAACTTTATACGGAACAAAGTATAATTGTACAAGGTCAGCCAATTCAAAAGTTAGCATTGTCATCATGCCAGGAGGGTTCCGTACAAACAACAAAAATTATTGGACAATGATAATATAGCCATACGTACTGCTGAATTTTGGATCAGGAACAAGCAAAGAGGGTCCCGTACAATCACAATTGGGTTGGATAGTGACGAATAGTGACTACTTACAAAAATTGACTCGAAATTGGGTATTTGACTGTTGTTGAAATGTAGATATTTAATAATGACATTCAGAAATAAAACATTATTAAATAACAAATGTGAAAAAAGAAATTCAATCTGTATTATAACAAGCCAATTATGAGCTACTTAATTGTGTCTCTAGCTATCTCTTTCTCAAACGAAATTTTCTATGGCGAGAGTATGGCGCTATAGAAATGTGACGTCACGTTTCTATAGCGCTCTTCTTGTCTAATTAGAAAGTTTGATGCTCTATATCGCTGAAAATATGCAAGATATTTGAAAATAAATACCTATGTGTTGCTACGAATTAAATTAACATTTTAAGTCAATAAAAAAATTGCAGTCAAATACCCAATTCCTGAATCTAAAAGTTCATCAGATGAAGACGAAGCGGATCACCTGATCGCCATTTATTATTTCGCAGTAAGATTAAAAATAGGCTATAGACAAGAATATTTCTCAAGCTGCAATAAAGAATTTAATTGAAATTGTAATCGATAGATTTCAAGATTTTTTACCGCAGGATTTTTTATCCTTCGATCAACAATAACACCTAGCTCTAGATACATACTTGGAGTGACAGATATGTCCAAGCCTCATAAGCCCACTTGAGAGTATAATAAGTAGATTATTTTGACAGTGTCAATAATACTAAGGTATTTCATACTTAAAACGCTTCTTGTCATTTATAATGTAAGATCGTAACATTCGTAACCTTTTTTCTCCGTTTAAAAAAATTTCAGTCTGGCCATATAATGTTTTCATTTAGTTCGTGAGCCTTCATCTAGTACTATTGTTGATCGAAGGCAGGATTCAAGAACATTTATCCATAGTAATTTCTCCATACAATAACAGTAACAATGCAAAATGGGCCTTTTAAAAAAAATTTTACTTTATTATAAATAAATAAATCAAAAATGTTTCATTTATTTTTGTTTTACTCAGTCTTAATATTGATATAAGTAAATTCAAACAGAGCTTCAAATAAATTTAACAAAATGCTATCAAAATTAAATCGTAATGCATTCGTATCGTAATTCGTTATCATATTGGGTCATTACGATGTATTCGTCATTCGTATTGGTATCGTAATAGCCGTATCGCTGCATTCCTTGCTAGAAGCCTGACCGGAAACAGTTTTTGATGTAGATGAAGTCGACTCTTGTGGGTCATTATTTGGATGAAGTACCTGAAACGACTAGAGAATACAATTTTAAATATAGTCCGAATAGCAGTGGTCTGCGCTATAATGCATATTCTACGGTTAAAACTATACGGTAAAAAATATTTGTGATTTGGCGCCTTACAATTATCCCTTTCCCTTGGTTGGTTTGTTGGGTTATCTAATATTTCTGTTTATTGTATACTAGCTGACCCAGCTGACTACGTTCCCGTGGCCCTACCCCCTACCCTACCCCTACGCTACCCCTACCCTACCCCTACCCTACCCCTACCCTACCTCTACCCTACCCCTACCCTACCCTACCCTTCCCCTACGCTACCCCTACCCTACCCCTACCCTACCCTACCCCTACCCTACCCCTACCCTACCCCTACCCTACCCCTACCCCTACCCCTACCCCTACCCCTACCCTACCCCTACCCTACCCCTACCCTACCCCTACCCTACCCCTACCCTACCCCTACCCTACCCCTACCCTACCCCTACCCTACCCCTACCCTACCCCTACCCTACCCCTACCCTACCCCTACCCTACCCCTACCCTACCCCTACCCTACCCCTACCCTACCCCTACCCTACCCCTACCCTACCCCTACCCTACCCCTACCCTTCCCCTACCCTACCCCTACCCTACCCCTACCCTACCCCTACCCTACCCTACCCCTACCCTACCCCTACCCTACCCCTACCCTACCCCTACCCTACCCCTACCCTACCCCTACCCTACCCCTACCCCTACCCTACCCCTACCCTACCCCTACCCTACCCCTACCCTACCCCTACCCTACCCCTACCCTACCCCTACCCTACCCCTACCCTACCCCTACCCTACCCCTACCCTACCCCTACCCTACCCCTACCCTACCCCTACCCCTACCCTACCCCTACCCTACCCCTACCCTACCCCTACCCTACCCCTACCCTACCCCTACCCTACCCCTACCCTACCCCTACCCTACCCCTACCCTACCCCTACCCTACCCCTACCCTACCCCTACCCTACCCCTACCCTACCCCTACCCTACCCCTACCCTACCCCTACCCTACCCCTACCCTACCCTACCCTACCCCTACCCTACCCCTACCCTACCCCTACCCTACCCCTACCCTACCCCTACCCTACCCCTACCCTACCCCTACCCTACCCCTACCCTACCCCTACCCTACCCCTACCCTACCCCTACCCTACCCCTACCCTACCCCTACCCTACCCCTACCCCTACCCCTACCCTACCCCTACCCTACCCCTACCCTACCCCTACCCTACCCCTACCCTACCCCTACCCTACCCCTACCCTACCCCTACCCTACCCCTACCCTACCCCTACCCTACCCCTACCCTACCCCTACCCTACCCCTACCCTACCCCTACCCTACCCCTACCCTACCCCTACCCTACCCCTACCCTACCCCTACCCTACCCCTACCCTACCCCTACCCTACCCCTACCCTACCCCTACCCTACCCCTACCCTACCCCTACCCTACCCCTACCCTACCCCTACCCTACCCCTACCCTACCCCTACCCTACCCCTACCCTACCCCTACCCTACCCCTACCCTACCCCTACCCTACCCCTACCCTACCCTACCCCTACCCTACCCCTACCCTACCCCTACCCTACCCCTACCCTACCCCTACCCTACCCCTACCCTACCCCTACCCTACCCCTACCCTACCCCTACCCTACCCTACCCCTACCCTACCCCTACCCTACCCCTACCCTACCCCTACCCTACCCCTACCCTACCCCTACCCTACCCCTACCCTACCCCTACCCTACCCCTACCCTACCCCTACCCTACCCCTACCCTACCCCTACCCTACCCCTACCCTACCCCTACCCTACCCCTACCCTACCCCTACCCTACCCCTACCCTACCCCTACCCTACCCCTACCCTACCCCTACCCTACCCCTACCCTACCCCTACCCTACCCCTACCCTACCCCTACCCTACCCCTACCCTACCCCTACCCTACCCCTACCCTACCCCTACCCTACCCCTACCCTACCCCTACCCTACCCCTACCCTACCCCTACCCTACCCCTACCCTACCCCTACCCTACCCCTACCCTACCCCTACCCTACCCCTACCCTACCCCTACCCTACCCCTACCCTACCCCTACCCTACCCCTACCCTACCCCTACCCTACCCCTACCCTACCCCTACCCTACCCCTACCCTACCCCTACCCTACCCCTACCCTACCCCTACCCTACCCCTACCCTACCCCTACCCTACCCCTACCCTACCCCTACCCTACCCCTACCCTACCCTACCCTACCCCTACCCTACCCCTACCCTACCCCTACCCTACCCCTACCCTACCCCTACCCTACCCCTACCCTACCCCTACCCTACCCCTACCCTACCCCTACCCTACCCCTACCCTACCCCTACCCTACCCCTACCCTACCCCTACCCTACCCCTACCCTACCCCTACCCTACCCCTACCCTACCCCTACCCTACCCCTACCCTACCCCTACCCTACCCCTACCCTACCCCTACCCTACCCCTACCCTACCCCTACCCTACCCCTACCCTACCCCTACCCTACCCCTACCCTACCCCTACCCTACCCCTACCCTACCCCACCCCTACCCCACCCCTACCCCACCCCTACCCCACCCCTACCCTACCCCTACCCCACCCCTACCCTACCCCTACCCTACCCCTACCCTACCCCTACCCTACCCCTACCCTACCCCAACCCTACTCCTACCCTACCCCTACCCTACTCCTACCCTACCCCTACCCTACCCCTACCCTACCCCTACCCTACCCCTACCCTACCCCTACCCTAACTCTACCCCTACCCCACCCCTACCCCACCCCTACCCTACCCCTACCCCACCCCTACCCTACCCCTACCCTACCCCTACCCTACCCCTACCCTACCCCTACCCTACCCCTACCCTACCCCTACCCTACCCATACCCTACCCCTACCCTACCCCTACCCTACCCCTACCCTACCCCTACCCTACCCCTACCCTAACCCTTTTTTTTTTTTTTTTTTTTTTTTATAGTAGGGGGAATGCGGTTATGCATCCCGAAGGTATGTGGGACTCGCCGCTAAGACCCTACCCACTAAACCCCCTACTGCTTCCAACACCACCTAACACGCAGGACCCACGGGACCGTGATAACACGCACCGTGTGTTACTGCGTGTTACTGCGCCCCCTCTTGCGACTAGGGGAGATCGAGACGCGCACGTTGGCGTCTCGCCCTCCCCGGTCGCGCACGTCGGAGTTGACTTGCTGCGACGTCCGCCTCGCGAACTCTCTCCGCGGCCTCCTTCCGCGAGATGACATCCTCGCAGAAGGCGACCATGGCCTGCCATCCCCCCTCGCTCCGCAGCATCGCGACTGTGACATTGGGAAGCGAGAGGTCCGGCCCAACCGCAGCGACCAACTCCTGGCGCTGCACCGCCCACGCCGAGCACTCCATCAGAGTGTGGCGAGCGGTGTCCTGCGGAGAACCACAATGGTGACACTCCTGGGACTCCTCCCTCTGAATCTGACACAGGTACCTTCCGAAGCATCCATGTCCGGAAAGTACCTGTGTCAGACGGTATGTCAGAGCTCCATGGGCTCTGTCTCTCCACTCCCGGAGGACTGGTCGGATGGCTTCCACCGTATTCAGACCAGCGTTAGGCGTCTCCAACTGCCGCTCCCAGTCCCGGAGACATCTCTCCTCTGCGGCGCGTCTTGTCGCAGCCCGCTCTTCCGGGGCCAGTCTATATTCTCTCTCTCGACTGTCTCGCCTCTGCCTATAGGCATCCGCGAGTACATGAGCGTCCAGCTCCCATGGGGGAGTGCCGGCAAGGGCACACGCTGCTGCCCATGACACAGTGCGGTACCCGCGGATCATGCGAGAGGCCACGACTCTCTGTGGCCGCCTTAGAGCAGCCTTATTCGCCTGGTTCAAGGCATCCGCCCAAACAGGGGCTCCGTAGAGGGCCATACTACGGATGACCCCTGCATAAAGTCGCCGAGCACTTTTATTAGGCCCACCTACATTTGGCAGTAGTTTGGCAAGGGCTACCGCCGCACCGACCAGCCTGGGGCCCAGCTGTTTGAAATGGGCGGTGAACGCCCAGCGGCCATCTAAGATGAGGCCCAAATAACGCATAGACCCCTACCCTAACCCTACCCCTACCCTACTCCTACCCTACCCCTACCCTACCCCTACCTATATCCTTCCTTGGACTTTCACGAACATTTCAAGACCAAAATTAGCCAAATCGGTCCAGCCGTTCACGCGTGATGCCGGAACGGAACCAAGGGAAATAGGGATTCATTTTTTACCACACTTTTATTAGCTTCACTTAAGTCACAATGTAAGAAAATCTAGGAATTAAATTTTAACCTACTTCTAATTGTCGTATTGATTTGAAACTTTGCAAGTCTATATGAATCCGATGACAATATAATAATTTGCTACCATCGAGCTGATCTGATGATGGAGTCAAGAGGTGGGCAATAGAACTCTTCAATGTCTGCTAGGAAACCCCTCGAGTTTATGCTCATTTGTTTTGTTCTGATGAGACCTATTTGCTATACTTATTGGTGAGGGTCTGATGATGAAGCAGGGGGGAAGCCAGTGGCACTTCTTAATGACCACTAGGAAACCCCTCGAGTTTGGGCTCCGTTGTATCGTTCTCATGAGACCTATTTGCTACACTTGGTGGTGATAGGCTGATGATGGAGCAGGAAGAAAGTCAGTGACACTCCTTAATGACCAATAGGAAACCCCTCGAGTTTGGGCTCATATATTTCGTTTTGATAAGACCTATTCGTTACACTTGGTGGTGAGGGTCTTATGATGAAACTGGGAG
The DNA here is from genome assembly GCA_949710035.1 of Crambus lathoniellus. NCBI lineage: Eukaryota > Metazoa > Arthropoda > Insecta > Lepidoptera > Crambidae > Crambus > Crambus lathoniellus. The sequence continues at coordinate 14,857,751 of OX453306.1, forward strand.
GAAGCCAGTGAAACTCCTTAATGACCACAAGAAAACCCCTCGAGTTCGTGCTCATTTGTTTCGTTCTGATGAGACCTATTCGCTACACTTGGTGGTGAGGGTCTGATGATGGAGCAGGGAGAAAGCCAGTGGCACTCCTTAATGGCCAATTGGAAACCCTTCGAGTTCTGGCTCATTTGTTTCATTCTGATGAGACCTATTCGCTACACTTGAAGGTGAGGGTCTGATGATGGAGCAGGGAGAAAGTCAGTGGCACTTCTTAATGGCCACTAGAAAACCCCTTGAGTTTGGGCTCATTTGTTTAAAGAGTTTGACTCGCGCTTCCGGTAACAAATAGATTCCACTTGAATTTGTAAAACTCAATACATACAATCACGCCTTTTTCCCTTACGGGGCATTGAGTTATAATATGTTTAAGGGATGGGCAGAGACATGAATGGACTGTGAAATTCATTACCATCCATCCATGGCTCGCCATTTATTAAATTAAAAAGTAAAAAATAAATATGTAGTTTAAAAAACTAAAAAACACACTTTTATTTTTTTATTAGTAACAGACTAAAAAGTACAAAATAACCGTCTAATCAGTGACTGAAATTAAAAAGCGTGGTGCGCCCTTTGCAAAGCATGCATTTGAAGTACTTACCTAATGCATCGAAGTTGATATCAATACTTCTTAGTGCTTTTGATTTTTAATTTCATTTTGTTTTGACACATGTTTGAAAACTCAATCCGTTTTTACAGTGTGACGTATGTATAGTCCCACAATCCTGTCTGTTCCGGTGACATCCGTGACAGAGGAGCCACTTGCAATACGAAATTAGCTGTCAAAATAGACTGTCGTATGATAACTGTTTTAGTTCCAAAGATTATCACCGGAACAAGTTGATATCAATACTTCTTAGTGCTTTTGATTTTTAATTTCATTTTGTTTTGACACATGTTTGAAAACTCAATCCGTTTTTACAGTGTGACGTATGTATAGTCCCACAATCCTGTCTGTTCCGGTGACATCCGTGACAGAGGAGCCACTTGCAATACGAAATTAGCTGTCAAAATAGACTGTCGTATGATAACTGTTTTAGTTCCAAAGATTATCACCGGAACAGAAAACGTTGTCGCACTGTACCTCATTGCCACCAGAGCATGGAAGTATCCAAAGAGTAGTTATGTATCAAGTAGCGTATTGAAGGAGAAAAAAGCTTCGCTTTGCACGAATGAGCTGTCATAGAACCCATGCCACATTAAAAAGTACCTTATCAAAGTATTGACTTGATTTTTTGCATTTTGGTAGTTCAAGAGTAGGAGAATGTCCGAAAGTAGCTACTGTTTGTCTAGGTACCCTATCGTACGTAACCTTCTTATGCCTAAGCCATTGATCTGACTTTCATGTTTGGTATACCTAAAGTATAGGTAGCGTGCTCGGCCTGCGAGCGATCGCTGAGGTTATGTGACTTTCGCAGTGGTCTTTCACGGGATGGCTGTTCAAAAATACATAGTGCTTCGGAAGACACGATAAGCCGATGGTTCTGGCTGCATTTGGACTGGTTGATACCCCATAACTGCAATGGGCCCGTGTGGAAGGTCATGGTCCATTCTCCTTATCCATCAATATGAAGGCCTGTACCCCAGCAGCGTGGACATTAAAATGGATTGATGATGGTGCTGATGAGACCTTAGAGAACGCCTATCAACCTACTTTTTGACATGAAATTTTACGATGTACCCAATTAAATTACTCACGGACGGACGTAGTCGCGGCCGGCCAATCATATTCATATTTCTATTACTTATCCCTAATATTATTATAAATGCGAAAATTTATGTTTGTTTGTTTGTCTGTCTGTCTGTATCACGTCTGTATGTTCTGTTTTTACGTCAAAACGGCTGAACCGATTCAGATGAAATTTGGATTGGAGATATTTTTTGACCTTAGGAAGGACATTTTACCGCGGGAATAAGGATCATTCCCATGGTAGAATAAGTTTTAGCACGGGCATAGCTGTGGAATGGAATTGGTATTTAAGGTGATAGTTTAAGTTAATGGAAAGGATTATATTATTTAGAATAGAAACAATTTAAGGCCCTGTGAACGACAAAACACTTTTTACCGCGGAAAAAATCTCATTCGCATACGAAAATCATTTTAAGCGCGGGCTAATTTGCGGCCAGAAATTGGTACGTATTTAAGTAAATAATTAGAGACCCTAGGAAGGATTATAATAGGCTGCGTCTACTTTTTACCAAAGGAAAGTATCATATTCCCACGGGAAAACCAGTAGGTAGGTATTATTTGTTTGTCTTTCTTTCTTTCACGTCAAAACGGAGAACGAAGTAGGTACGGGTATAGATTGAGAGCTGGAAAGTGACGTTTATCCCGGAAAATATCACATTCCCTGAGGATAATGCCGTGTAGTAAACGCGGGCGAAGCCGCGGGCGGAAAGCTAGTCAAATAATACGATTACTTGTGTCATGGAAAATTGGAAGCAACGATCACATACACCCAGATACGAGAAAATATCTAAAAGTCAGTTTTCGACATTTACCCGTCCGAGAATCAAACCCGGGACCTCAGAGGTAGTGGCACCTAGAAAACCGGTGCGTACACCAATCGGCCACGGAGATCGTCGAATTAATTGATGCCATTTCCGCATCCGCGTATAAGTTTTCGCAATAACCTCTCCACCTATCTACCACCTTATCAATTTCAGTGAGCAAACCTCCATTTGGGTCTATAGAAGAACCCAAGTATTTTCCTTGAAATTTATCAATAAGTAAAAATTTACTTACCAACAATTTTGACAAATAGTTTAAATCCATAGCTAACTGTATCACATCATATGGTCATAGTCATACTAAAGCCGCTGACATGGTTTCAGCAATTAAGATACTTTACAATGACCAGTCATTTTCAACTTTTTTCTGTTTTACAAAGTTGGTTTTCATGGTAGTTACCTTAATAAGTTTAATAGTGTAGATCTATATGTTATGGGTTAGGTATAGGTAAGTACTTATTTCGGACACGATTCTAGATCCTCGAAAACAAATACATAGCTGAATCGTTATATTAGTTACTGTATTTACTTTACTCTTAAATAATTGAAATAAAATAAAAAAAACACTTAGACATAGCAAATATGTACCTACTTATGAATCGTCAACATTGTCGAAATTTTGACACAGCCAAAAATTTATTTAGCAAAAGTTCTCAAAGATATCAACTGCGGTTGCATGAATACGAGGGTTACATTTACATCGATACTTAACTATTTAGTAATCTGTGACTTAATTAGCTTGCTAAATTATAAACCTTTTTTTATAAAGTATTTCATTCAAGATTTAGCGATTCTGATAATCGAGAATTTCCATCGATCAGCTGATTTTATTTGGCGATTCCGTGGCTGGCGCCAGCCATAGTGAAAGTTTTTCATATTGATGGACACTATCATCTCATAAAATCTTTGTACTAATTGAAATTAGAGGTGTTTTGTATTTTAAAAAAATTGTTTAGCTTATTTCTTCATTAATTATGTAATAATTGTGCATCAATCGGTCTCCGAAGATCGGTAAGTAGCTACTTTATCTTTTCAATAGTGTTTGATGGAAATTGTACTAAATCATATTGAGATAGAAAAGCTGGTACAGGTTAAGAATGAAAGTCATAATTAGAAAAATAATAATATTATTTACAATTCAGGCATTTATCTAGTGTCATCCGCCTATTACCAGCCGCCGCTGCGCTTCCACCCGCCGCCGCCGCCGAGGCCACCGCCGCTGTAGCCTCCGCCCAGGCCGCCGCCAAAGCCGCCGCCGCCGCCGCCGCCGGACCAACCACCGTGACCACCGCCTGTTGAAGAGCACACCATCAAGAAAAGTAAATCAAGTTTAGTACTTTAGGCCCGTATTCTAGAACGACACTTAAGTGGAGATCTCTTCTCAAGTACAGTTAGAAAGGGATGCAAATACATGCAACGAATACATTCATCCCTTTTACAGATGAGCAAAATAGAAGTTAAACTCACCAAATCCACCACCACCGCCGCCGCCAGAGCTGATGACCTTAATTACTTGGACTTCTGAAAACAATAAAGTTTATTTTAGTATTAGTTACCATTAGGTATAAGTACTTAATTAATTAGATTAAATTTATAGGCTTTTTTTGTAGAACTAACTAAATTTAAATACCGCGATAGTCCAATAACATCCACAAAACAAAAATAAAAAATAGTCTCAATAACATATAAAGTCAAATAATTTTAAATCGTAGTAAGTAGGTATATCCAAAATGACTTACGTCCACCACTTCCTCCGAAGCCGCCTCCGTGGCCTCCTCCCAAGCCACCACCTCCGAAGCCACCGCCTCCGTAGCCACCGCCACCGCCGCTGGACCAGCCGCCACCGCCGCCGGACTTCCAGCCACCGCCGCTGCCACCGAAGCCGCCGCCACCGAATCCGCCGCCGCCGCTGCCGCCGCTATAGCCACCGCCGCCAATGAAGCCGGCGTGCGTAGCCACCGCCATCAATACCAGACAAACGAATACCTGTAAACAACAATTTTTTTTATTAGATTTGTCCAACAAGCTTATTTGTCTAACAGCAAAAGTTTGCTACCTTTACATAAATCCTTACTACATTATTGCAATTTGGGTAATTGACTGTTGTGGAAATGTAGATATTTAATGAAATACGACATAATTGAATAACAAATGTGAAAAAATAAATTCAATCTGTATTATAACTAGCGAATTATGAGCTATTTAATTGTGACTCTAGCTATCTCTTTCTAAAACGAAATTATCTATGGCGAGAGTATGGCGCTATAGAAATGTGACGTCACATTTCTATAGCGCTCTCCTTGTCTAATCAGAAAGTTTGATGCTCTATATCGCTGAAAATATGCAAGATACTTGAAAATAAATACCAATGTTGTGTTTCTACTAGTTCAATAAACAGTTTAAGCCAATAAAAAAAAACAGTCAAATACCCAAATAATTATGGATAACCAGTTCAAAGCTTTCAAGGTGAAAAGTTACACTTTTAAAGAATAAAAAACATGAATAAAAAAATCTTGATTGAAATTTGAGATAAATGGGTTAATATGATAAAGTAGGGCAATAAAACATTTATTTTTATGTTCTCAAGCAGGCAATATAACAAAAAAGGAAAGGAGGACTCTTCTGTATGGTATGGCAACTTATTGATCCTAGTTATGTCATCCTTTGCAACTGGCTTAAACCTGGATTATAATATAACCGCGCCCATTCTTCTTGTCAGTTAAAAAAGTCTTGAATGGGTGGTAGGAAATATTGACGATTCTTAAGTACATATTTATTATGTCTAAGTGAATAAAGAATATTTTTATCTTATCTTTATCTTATAAGGCACTTAAAGAGTTATACAGCTGTTGTACCTACCTTCATGCTGAAATGTAGCTGCAAGTACTTGTCCATTGCTGAATGTGAAGGCATTATATATCAAATGCGGGGTGGGTTCCCCCACCTCCGTTCCGCTTAGTCGGAACGAGCGGAAGCTCTTCCGTTGTAAAGCGAAAAGCCTTTGTAATATACTTTATGAGCAGCATTCTTTCAGATGCAATCGTTGCACATTTGTTAATAATTAATTACACAAAGTAAAAGATGAAACCACAATAAAATTGCAGGTCTTGTACATTTCCTGTTTTCGTTTTCATAAACAAAATGTTAATTTGGGAAAGAATTGTTAAGTTAACACGGGACATTAATTAGTAAGGTTATTACTAATTAATGTCCCGTGTTTAGTACATGTAGAATATCTACTTACACTGGTAAATTTTATTTTGAAGTTCCTATAAAGAAAGAAAAGGTAACCAAATTAAATATTCATCCTACTTTAAATCCATACTAATATATTAATCCATACTAATATAATAAATGTGAAAGTGTGTTTGTTTGTTTATTCGTTTGTCCATCTTTCACGCCAAAACGAAGCAACTGATCGACTTGAATTTTGGTATGGGGATAGTTTGGAAGCTGGAGAGTATCATATGCTACTTTTTATTCCGGAAAACTATAAAAATTGATCATTTTGTATGAAAAATAGTTTTGACTGCGTACGATTAGTGATGTACCGTGCCCGGGCACGTTCCCAAGGACTGGAAATTTTGCCGGCAGCGTTGCCGGCAGTGTCCCAAAGTTCCCAGCAATATTCCCAAGCAGCATTTTGTAGATGAATATTTTACCATGCAAGACAATTTAAAATAAGACTTTAAAACTGTTTGATTATATTTAATAACGTTATAAATAGCCACCAACATGAGAGGTAAGCAGATATGAAATGAAAAACAGTTTGATATAAAATGGTTTATTTTTTTATTCAACAAACTAAGAAAACAAAACAAAATAATCTTGCCATTATTATCAACAAATTATAAAATTGTAAGACACAGAAGAAAAATACATTATTTATTTATATAATTTAACAAAACGACAAAAAGTCTACTGGGAATTTTGGGCAATATTCCCAATGTGCCCGGAAATTTCCCGGGCACATTGGGAGTGGAAAATTGCCGGCAGTGGCAATATTCCCAGGCGTACATCACTACGTACGATACAAACTGTCACGTATATATATATATATATACGTGACATATATTTATATATATATACTAGATTTCCGCCCGTGGCTTCACCCGCGTGGACTACACGACGTTATCCCGCGGGAATGTGATATTTTTCCGGGATAAAAAGTAGCCTAAGTTACTCCTTATTACATCAGCTACCTGCCAGTGAAAGTCCCGTCAAAATCGTTCCAGCTGTTTCAGAGATTAGCCGGAACAAACAGACAGACAGACAAAAATTGTAAAAAATGTTATTTTGGTATATGTACTGTATAATCATATGCATGTAGTAAAAAGCGGTTATTTTAGTATTACAAACAGACTACAGTTGCAAAACTTCTGAAGTATTCGGAATAATTACGTAATACTTCTCATAAAGTTTCTTTCCATCAGAATTTTTCAAAATAAATTCGTTTGAAAATATTGGCATTTTTTTATCTTAGGTCAATCTTGCTAGAAAATATCGTGCCCGAGTCCGGCGGGCGACGACGACGACGGATGAACAAACATTCGTGCGCGGCGCGCGGCGCCCGCCGCAGAACAAATTCTAGTGGCGCATCGCATGGCAGGCGGCGCGCGCGGCGTGCAGGGCGGGCGGGCGAGATTAGCGGGGCGGGGAGTGGGAGGCGATGCCCCCCGGGGAATTATTCGACCGCTCCCCTTCCCCGCAGAGAAGGATTCATAATGTTTCGCAATAATTCGCGGTCTAAGAAAATATTTCAATTTCGATAAAAATAAACGTGAGCGTTGTTTTTAAAAACGAAGTGCTTACCTATTTGCTCAGTGATGGATTGATGGTGAATTGGTTGTTATTATTATTGTAGCGTAATTAGCGTAAGTAAAATTTGAATGTTTATTTTATTCCTTACCTATGTAAGGCGACATTAACAACAAAAGTAGGTAGGTACCTACTTACAGCAAAACACTAATTTTTATAGGTACTAGCGGCCCAGCCCGGCTTCGTTTGAACAATTTGTGGGTGCTTCGAATCTGTGATAACTTCTAAAGTGTTCATTTAAATGAAATACGGTAAAGGATAATTTTGATCTACCTCAATGATATCGTTTTACCTACATTAAATGGCCAAGGTAACTTATATAGGTACTTATTTGGATAAAGATTAATACTGATTAGGAGACATTAGCTTTGCAAATAAAGTAATATTTTTAAATAACTTAATAAATATAAAAATTACTGTGAGTCAACCTATAGAAATAAGGCGACTTCGGGTCTTTTTTGTAGGCCTCTATGATATACAATGCCGTAGTAAATTATTTTGATGTAGGTAGGTATCTCATACGGTTAAGGGTGGTATTCCACTTATCAAAGATCTTTGTCCAAGAAATTGGACGTCGAATGTATGAAATTGGACGTCAAAGTCGTCCAATATGCGTCCAATTTCTTGGATCCAATGCATACTGGACAAAGATCTTTGATGAATGGAATACCACCACCCTTAGCCAGCAGCGTTCGCAATGTACCTAAGCGCTCGAAAAATCGTTTTTTGACGGCTTCATCAAAAAACATGTAATTTTTCTCTATTATATAAATACGTAATTAGAATGTTTTGTATGTAGGTATTTATTTATAAACCTTCGAGAATAAATTTTCTAAATAACAGTGACAGCTGCATCGAAATCCGATGCGTGGTTTAAAAGAAGAAAGGTTAGAAACAGACAGACAGAGGCGGAGAGTGACTTTATTTTATACTATGTACCTACCTACTTACCTACCTAGTGATAGTGAAGTGATGACCTAAGCCTCGGCACGGCACTTGTATTGCTAGGTACGACCACTTACCTATATTGTGGTTCGACGGCTATGCCGATGACGGCTATACTCCGTGACTCCGTGCCGAGTTTTGTACCTACCTAGCAGTGGCAAAACGAAAGGGTACATACCTACAAGCCGATTCTAATCGGCTTACCTTATTATAGTTTAAAACCCCTTTTATCATAGTTTAAAAATATGTTTTCATCCGTTTCAAGCAATTCAAAAACATTAAAAATTCGCTAAAATAATAGGTACTTAGGTAGGGTATATGTGCCTACTTAAGTACCTACTTCTACACTTAAAACTTCCACAGACATTTTATTTAAGAGGTACCTAGATAGTAAGATATCCATCCATACTTCTTTTACTATGATTGACTATTTTTCTTGCTTAGGTAGGTATTTAAAAATAAGTGTCAAAACTGCTTTCTACTGCTTTTTTACCGATTGCTGCTTTTTTATCGTTACCTACTCCCGTATTTTTCGACGATCGAAATATTCCGAATGTTTCGTAATACTTCGGAATATTTCGTAAGTATTCCACGGGAAAGATTCGGAATTATTCCCGACTGCAACTGTAAAACAGACACTCCAATTTTATTTATTTGTATAGAGTATAGATTATTTGTATAGATAAATCAATGCCACTTTTCGTTGTAACTGAAACTCCTCCTAAACGGCTGGACCGATTTTAATGAAATTTTTTATGCGTCTTCAGGTGGATTCGAGAATGGTTTAGATTTACATTTGGAGCCGGTAGGTGGCGTGCTGTCGATAAGGCGGTACGAAGTTCGTAGGGGTAGGGCAGTGGTAGGGTAGGGGTAGGGTAGGGTAGGTGTAGGGGTAGGGGTAGGGGTAGGGGTAGGGGTAGGGGTAGGGGTAGGGGTAGGGGTAGGGGTAGGGGTAGGGGTAGGGGTAGGGGTAGGGGTAGGGGTAGGGGTAGGGGTAGGGGTAGGGGTAGGGGTAGGGGTAGGGGTAGGGGTAGGGGTAGGGGTAGGGGTAGGGGTAGGGGTAGGGGTAGGGGTAGGGGTAGGGGTACGGGTAAGGGTAGGGTAGGGATAGAGTAGTGATATGGCGTTTGTGCACTACACTGAATTTATTTATTTCGTGTACCTAGTTTAGGGTTTGAAACATTGAAACTACACGAAATAAATTAATTCTTACTATTATAAATGATTTATTAATAAAATACAAACATCCGTTTTTTTCCAGATCTGTAAAATTCAGTGTAGTGCACAAACGCCCATAGGGTAGGGGTAGCGTGGAGTAGGGGGTAGGGCTACGCGAATGAAGTCGCGCCGGGTCAGCTAGTACTGTATATATACTGTACTGTACGATATCTGTCACGTACTAGTTATAATAAAGCTTCTTCGTGATTACTATTATATGGAAAAACAACGTTTGCCGGGTCAGCTACTATTACAATAAATGTTAAAGTGTGTTTCTGTTAATTGGTTGTTTGTTTGTTTCACGTTCAAAAAACGGAGCAACGGAACGACGTGATTTTTGGCATGGGGATAGTTTTGGAGCTTGAGAGTGACATAGGCTACTTTTTATCCCGGAAAAATAGCAGGTTCCCCCGGGAAAACGCCACCGTGTGGCTCACGCGGCCGAAGCGGCGGCGGGCGGAAGGCCGGTAAAATAAGAGTAGGTCTAAATATTTGTGTTTAAAAAAAGTTTTCGATAAAGATATCCATTCTCTGTTACGAAATTAACTCATTAGCAAAAGATAGTTAGGTAGCTGAATTTATCACTTTAAAATGTTAAACACATTTTAATATTTAGCACTATTGGTAACGATTATTTGATTGAGTAAGTTTTGTTAATGTGAACTCCAAGTATTGGCCAGTACTGCAATATCTCTTTACTTACTTAGAGATCAAATGACTATTCTCACAATATTGCTCAAGCGATACCAAGTTCTAAAAATGTAACGGTGTGTTAACAAATACGATTTGAAGTGTCCTTTAGTCGATCGATAGTTAAATGTGAGAGGCTTTACTTATGGCAATATATATTTTAGCATACACATATTATTAAAGCAGTACCTATTTGAAAACATTTGTTTTATCAAAAAACATCCAAATCAATATGATGTAGGTACTTAGTATTTTGGCCAACTTGGGCTAGTTTTTTAAATTAAGGCAAGCCACGTAAACGTGCCAAGCATATCAGAAAATATTTTCAAATCAATTAGCAAAATAGAATTGGCTCTCTGCTAAAAAATTTATCATCATCAGCCTTTTTAATGTTCCCACTGCAGGGGGACAGGCTTTCCTTATGGATGGATAAGGAGAATGGGCCATGCATGACCTACCACTAAGGCCCAATGCGTGCGTATTGTTGGGTATTAAGGTTCTCGAATGGCGACCGCGCACTGGACGACGTTCCGTGGGCTAGCTGCCTACAAGTGGAACGACCGTCTGGTCAAGGTCGCGGGAACCGATATTTGTGGAGATCCTTGGGAGAGGCCTAAGCCCAGCAGTGGGTATCGAACAACTGACAACGGCTTAGCATGCCTTGCGAAGTATAGAGGAGATAATAATATTTTGGTCACCTATCCCGTGACCGAACATTGCGAAAGTTGCTTACGGATATACCGTCAGAGTTTTCAATGTTCGCGCTGATTTCTATGGATCCTGAAATGTAACTAGGAATTAGGAAAGGAGGAACTAGTAAATCTGTCGGTAGCACCTATTTCGTGAATATTATTTTGTTCCCTCCAGTCACACCAAACGAGTAACACTGTGACTCGTTGGGACAAAAAATTCCCATCCAGTAACATTGTTACTCGTTGGGACAAGTTTGAAAGAAAATCAATTCCAACCAGTCACACTATTACTCGTTGGGACAACATTTAAAGAAAATTATTTCCCAACGAGTACCAGTAGTGTGACTGGATGAGAAAAAACTTCTTCCCAACCAGTAACACTATAAATAAAGTTTTGTGATGCACAACTTTGAGCGTTTTTCTATACCTAGGTACCTATACTTAGACATGGGCGCCGCCTCCCAATTTTCCGGCGGTGGCGTGCCGGGGAATATAGCCCGGCGGCGGCGTCACGCCCCGGCGGCGTGACTGTATTTCAGTGTTTTTAAATAAATCTAATTTTAATACAAAAATTTAACAAAAACGAAAAATTCGCTTGTTTACTAAACAGAAAACCTATTTCACCATCAACTTAACCTTTGACGACTTTGTCACTGAAAGTTTTCAAGTTTCTGGACCTAAAAGGACTAGGCATCAGCCACTAACAGCGTGTAATTTATTACATCGCTCGGGCTAGCATTCGAGTCAAAGACGCGAATTGCAGCAAAAAAGCTAGGGCATCCTGAACAGCTTCACGCCTGGACAGCTTCTTGCACTCTAAAACGCTGAAGTTGGTGCTTTCATAGTGTACCATGAAAAGTACCAACCAACCCACCAAAAATAGTGTCTCTATCTTCAACCCTACACAAATTTTTGTTTTCATGAGTAAAATAGTCCCTAAAAATATCCGAGGTGATAAAAAAATACCGTGTATATTACATAAACAGTACCTATGTATTAACACATTAAAAATTTATATCACATAGCCTTCCGCCCGTGGTTTTGCCGCGTGTACTACACGACGTTTTTCCGAGGGAATGTGATATTTTTCCGGGATAAAATTAGCCTATGGGACTCTCTAGCTCCTAAACTATCCACATACTAAAAAAAACAGGTCGATCCGTTGCTCCGTTTTGACGTGAAAGACGGACATACAAACAAACACACTTTCACATTTATAATATTAGTATATATTGTATGTCAAAAGAAAATACTTATCACGCTGAACAACTTCTCTTAAGATGCTGTATTGTATCTCTTATAGTTAAGCTGGGCTGCAAGGGTTCCAAATCAGGAGTACCAGACCTTCGATATTTTTCCGTCAATAGAAAATGTCCATGACGTTAAACAACTTTTCTTAAGACGCTATGTTTGTATGTGATATAGTTTAATCTGGCTGCTAGGGTTCCACATCAGGTGTACCAGACCTTCAAACTTTGTACGTCAATAGAAAGTGCTCATCACGTTTAACAATTTTCCTTAAAACGGTATTTTATATCTCTCATAGTTTGGCTGGACTGCTATGGTTCCACATCAGAAATTGCGATCTTCAAAATAAATTATAGCTATATGTTGGCAAGGACCAATAGCTGTATAACAAAAAAACTTTCATCAAAATCCGTTCCGTAAACTTTTTTGCTGACGTCATCACACGAAAAAATTCATCCCCTGTTTTCACCCTCTTTAGGGTAGTATTTTTTACAAACTTTGAATGTCGTATTTATTTATCTAATCAAAAGCCTATAAAATAATTTTGAAGCTTCTAGCTTTAAAAATTACGTAATTTCCATACAAACTTTCATCCCCTATTTCAACCCCTTACAGCCCTTTGTTCACATAAAAAAGTAGCCTATGTCCTTTCTCAGGCTCTAGACTATCTCCCTACCAATTTTTATTCAAATCGGTTCCGTAGTTTAGGCGTGATTGTGAACACACAGACAGACAGATTCGCATTTTCGCATTTATAATATACTAGCGGCCGCCCGCGGTTTCACCCGCGTGGTTCCCGTTCCCGTGGGAATATCGGGATAAAAAGTACATATAAACCTTCCTCTTGAATCACTCTATCTATTAAAAAAAAACGCATCAAAATCCGTTGCGTAGTTTCAAAGATTTAAGCATACAAAGGGACATAGGGAAAGAGAAAGCGACTTTGTTTTATACTATGTAGTGAAGTAAGGATTAAGTGAAGCGTGGCCAAAACCGTGGTGCCTGCCCTTCTTCTTTCTTTGGAAAATACCTCCACCACCTGTTCAGACGGGATGTAAAAACTCGCAATATTTCACTGTATCGGGTGATTGCTCTTCCATTCTTTAAAGTGTGACGAGTACTTTCGGTATTAGTAAGTACGGCTTAATCGGAATTCAATAAATAGCTATTAACTTAAAATATGACACTAAATATTTTTTTGCATAAAAATTGAAATAAAGTTGTCTTTTTTTTCAAAATATCTATCGGCTATTCACGCAAAATTTTCAATAAGTAGCTATTAGGAACGAACATATTATAAATAAAGATATATTTTGCATGATAAACAACAATGTCATGGGATTCATATAGACTTGCAAAGTTTCAAATCAATACGACAATTAGAAGTAGGTTAAAATTGAATTCCAAGATTTTCTTACATTGTGACTTAGTTACAAGTGAAGCTAATAAAAGTGTGATAAAAATTAAGTCTTGTTATAGGTACTTAGGTAATTTTGTTAGTAACTCTATAATTTTTAGTATTTTTGTTGCACCTAGGTTGACTGGAAGAGATCTCTTTCGGGATAAGTCGACCTCTGCTATACTAACTTTAATATTGTAAATTGTAATTATGAAATGAATGCAATAAAGGTGAATATTGAATATTGAGACTATTCGAGACCATAATATGTTTATGCTGTGCTAAAGATTTTGTCAAACATCATGTTGAAATGTCCAATTAACGTTTGATGATGACATTGTGTTACTAAGATAAGACAATCAATTTTATGTCGAATGATTGTAAGGTCTTAGTAAGTATTGTGATCTACCTACCTACTGTACCACAGCGCCAACGACATTCTAATAGCAAAATAATAAAACGACTCAATTTGTTGCTATGAATGAAATTGAAAGAATGAAATTTAATTTAAGTAGATATTTCTGAAAATAAGCGATTAATTTCTGAAAATAAAGCGTCAATACTTCCTTGACAATGTCACCGACTGTTCCCCTGCCAACACTTGGAAGTTCCTTCGCTCTCTTGGCCTTGGTAGATCTCCTCTCAATCCCAGCTCCTATCCCTTTTCTTTAAATGAATTTAATGATCACTTTTCTTCGTCTTATTCTATTGACCCTTCTATTAAGTCCAACACTATCTCTTCTATCATTTCCACTGGCATTCAGCATACGAAGTCATTTTCCTTCACCCCAGTCACCACCGATGATGTCACCAAGATCATTAAGTCTCTTAAATCTAAAGCAGTTGGGTGTGATGACATCAGCAGGAAAATGATTCTCTGTGTCCTTGAACAATTCCTTCCGATAATAGTCCACATCATAAATTTCTCCTTCCAGTCCGGTCAGTTTCCGCACCTTTGGCGCAAGGCCTACGTCACTCCTTTACCTAAAATTTCCTCTCCTCAACTATTAAATAACTTCAGGCCCATCTCCATCCTTCCTTTCCTATCTAAAATCCTCGAAGCTGCTGCCCAAAAACAGCTATCCTCTTTTGTCTATTCCAACTGCCTCGTCTCTCCCTTCTAATCTGGCTTCCGCCCTGGTCACAGCACCACAACAGCACTGCTTAAAGTTACTGAGGATATAAGGCTGGGGATAGAGAGTCGGCTGGTGACGATCATAGTTCTTATTGATTTCTCTAACGCCTTTAACATGGTCGATCACGACACCTTGCTCGCTATCCTCGAGTCTCTCAATTTTTCCTCATCTTCGCTGGACTGGTTTTCTCACTATCTGCGCGGTCGCCAACAGGCAGTGCGCGTGGGACCAGAAGTATCACGTTGGAATAGCCTCTGTGCTGGTGTCCCTCAGGGTGGTATCCTATCCCCTCTCCTGTTTTCCCTTTTTATTAACTCCCTCTCCTCCTTGCTGAGCTGCTCTTACCATTCCTACGCCGATGATCTACAGATTTATGTGCAAGCGCCAGCCGAGAATGTCGACACGCTAGTCACGAAATTAAACAGTGTTCTGCATACAATAAGCACCTGGTCGACAGAGTTCGGCATAGCAGTGAATCCATCAAAATGCCAGGCGATAATTGTTGGCGGGACCAAACAACTTACTAAAATTAACTACAACTTGATTCCGCCTATCGTGCTGGATAACACTGCCATTCCCTTTTGCTCCAGCGTCAAGAATCTCGGCCTGCATATTGACTCCTTGCTTAGCTGGACAACGCAAGTAACCGAGGTGAGTCGAGTCGTCACATGTTCCCTCCGCTTCTTAAATCGTTTTAGAAATTTTCTCCCCATCAAAACTAAGGTCACTCTTGTCACTTCTCTCATTTTCCCACTCATTGATTATGCTGATGTCTGTTACTCTAATTTAAATGAGGATCTTCTCAACAAGCTCGACCGGCTTATTAATTATGCCATCCGTTTTATTTTCTGCCTTCGCAAATTCGATCACGTCTCGGCATACCGGTCGCAGCTTAAATGGCTTCCCATCCGTCAGCGCAGACAACTAAGGTTGCTTTGTACGCTATTCTCTATTTTAAATAATCCTTTTTCACCTGATTACTTGAAATGCAAGTTCTCATACCTCTGCGATTCTCATGACCGTCAACTCCGCTCTTCCGATTGTTTAGCTCTCTCTACCCCTCTCTTCCACTCCGGCTATATGTCCGATTCCTTCTCACAGCAAGCTATCCGTCTTTGGAATGGTCTCCCAGACTCTATTAGGAGATCTCTAAGCAAGTTCTCCTTCAAAAAGAATGCTCGCGCTGCTCACTTCTCGCAGGATTACGCACATGAAGTGGAATATCATATCAGTCATCATTCCTTTCTGTGTTCACTGTGTATTATTTATGTATATATTATAATTATTTGTATGTATGTAAAATATATTTTCATGTATATATGTATGTATGTATATAAGTATTATATGTTATAGTATTTTAAACGTATATTAGGTAATTGTATTCATTTTTAAATCAGAATTTTTTATTATTTAACTTGTACCGCCTTCGCTTGTCTCGTTTTTCCCAAAGGTTGGCTGGTAGAGAATGCTTTTAGCGTTAAGCCCGCCTTTTGTACTATACTTGATGTAACTGTACAATAAAGTTTAATAAATAAAAATGAAAAAAATATTAATGAACCGATTTGGATAACAATTTTTTTATTTAAAAGGTGGCGCTTCTTGTGTGGTCCCATTCAAATTTCATCAAGAACTGACAAGAAGTTCAGGAGTTATCCTGTATAATGTGTATTTAGACTTTATTTGGGTATATGGACGATTTCATATTTTCATCAAATTGGGGATCATTTTCAAAATATTTTTTTTTCTTCTGATCTTATTTTCACCAAGTATTTTCAGGACCATGAGATAAAATCCCAGGGAAATTGAGAGAAATTCTCAAATATAGGCAAGCCTTATGCGTTCCATTTATTTTTGAAGTTAGTCAAGTAATAGCATCTGGTAGTCATCATCTCATAGTGATGAGCTGGTGATGGAAGCTACAACTCCTTAACGGTTAGGAGCCGGAGAATATTTTTTTAAGTATTAATCGTACGTATGGACCAATAGTTATATTCTTTCAGGTTATTAGGGTGAGCTGATGATGAGAGGTGAAACTCCTCAACAGTTAGGAGTTATATGATGTTTTATAAATACCATATGCACGAATGGACCTTCAGTTGTATTTCTTCAAGTTATCTAAGTAGCTAAAGATGGAAAGCTGAATTCCGTAACGGATAGGATATTTACAACAATTTATCATTATCACCATGTAGTTTCAGCTACAATTAAAAACAACACTAAAAATCGAAAAATAAAACATTTAAAAAAAATGTAACCACCTTCAAAAAGGATCTTCAAACAAAAATTAACAAACACTAAAAAACTAAAAAAATAATAAGATTTTTTAATTCAAAGGACGATGGTGCGTGACTTTTTCTAATTTATCTCTGTACTTACTGAACTGTTTGAAGTCGGTGCCAATGCCAAGCCAAAAAGAATAAGAACGAAATATACTGAGTGAAATAACAAACATATTAAAAAAACCCCGGTCTCAAGCGTGAGGTGTAGGACGTATTTACCTCAATACCTATTAGACGGCACCGACTTCAAACAGTTCAGTAAGTACCAGAGATAAATTATAAAATAAATATGTAGTTTAAAATACTAAACAACACACTTTTATAGGTACAGACTAAAAAGTACAAAATAACCGTCTATTCAGTAACTGAAATTAAAAAGCGTGGTGCGCGTTGTCAATATAATGCATGCTTTGCAAAGGGCGCACCACGCTTTTTAATTTCAGTTACTGAATAAATGGTTATTTTGTACTTTTTAGTCTGTACCTATAAAAGTGTGTTGTTTAGTATTTTAAACTACATATTTATTTTTTACTTTTTAGTTTAATTAATGGAAAGCTATGGATGGATGGTAATCGATTTCACAGTCCATTCATGTGTCTGCCCACCCCGTAAACATTATAATTCAAAGGCGTGATTGTATGTATTTAGTATTACAAATTCAAGTGGAGTCTATTAGTTACCGGATGCGCGAGCCGAACCCTTACTTCCTCCCTGCTCTATCATCAGACCCTCACCACCAACTGTAGCGTATTCGCTATACCTAGACCTATTGGTCTCACCAGAACGAAACTAATGAGCCCAACCTCGAGGGGTTTCCTAGTGGTCATTAAGGAGTGCCACTGACTTCCTCCCTGCTCCATCATCAGACCGTCAAAACTAAGTGTAGCGAATAGGTCTCATCAGAACGAAACAAATGAGCCCAAACTCGAGGGGTTTCCTATATAGTGTTCATTAAGGAGTGCCACTGACTTCTTCCGTGCTCCATCATCAGACTCTCATCACCAAGTGTGGCAAATAGGTCTCATCAGAACGAAACAAATGAGCTCAAACTCGAGGGGTTTTCTTGTGGTCATTAAGGAGTTTCACTGGCTTCCTTCCAGCTCTATCATCAGACCCTCTTCACCAAGTGTAACGAATAGGTCTTATCAAAACGATACAAGTGAGCCCAAACTCGAGGGGTTTCCTATTGGTAATTAAGGAGTCACTGGCTTCCTTCCTGCTCTATCACCAGACCCTCACCACCAACTGTAGCGAATAGGTCTCATCAGAACGAAACAAATGAGCCAGAACTCGAGGTGTTTCCTATTGGTCATTAAGGAGTGCCACTGACTTCCTCGCTGTTTCATCATCAGACCCTCACCACCAAGTGCGGCGAATAAGTCTCATCAGAACGAAAAAATGGAGCCCAGACTCGAGGGGTTTTCTACTGGTCATTAAGAAGTGCCACTGGCTTCCTCCCTGCTCCATCATCAGACCCTCACCATCAAGTGTAGCGAATATGTCTCATCAGAACAAAACAAATGAGCCTAAACTCGAGGGGTTTCCTAGCAGCCATTGAAGAGTTCTATTGCCCACCTCATGACTCCATCATCAGATCAGCTCGATGGTAGCAAATTATTGTATTGTCATCGGATTCATATAGACTAAGTTTCAAATCAATACGAGAATTTAGAAGTAGGTTAAAATTGAATTCCAAGATTTTCTTACATTGTGACTTAGTTACAGGTGAAGCTAATAAAAGTGTGGTAAAAAGTCACGCATCATCGTCCTTTGAATTAAAAAATCTTATGTTTTTTTTTCGTTTTTTAGTGTTTGTTAATTTTTGTTTGAAGATCCTCTTTGAAGGCGGTTACACTAAAAAAATAGTTTTATTACTTAAAAACTTTGTAAACTCACGACTGACGAAGCAACGAAAAAGTTAGCAATCGGATTATGTAAAATTGTAAATATTCAACCGAGATTTTAGAATCAACACCTGTAGCATCAACAAGCATTCAATCTATACGGGGTTCCCTATTTGAGTTCGAAAGTTGGTAGTTCGATTTTCATTATATTGAAAACGATGTATCGGTAACATGTAGTGCCGTGCAGTGCATTTGTGCAATTGATACATTTTATGCATTTTAAAAAACTAGGTCTTATTTATAACCATAGTTTGTGCTCTTTATGATCACTGATCACTGTTAATAGTTTTCATTAAAGCAGACTATAATGTATAACTATTATGAAAAACGGGATTTTTACCATGTTTATTTTGTTTTTCGAGTTCCCGATATTTCGGCGCAGTTGCACACGCCATGATCACGGAGTAACTGAATAAAGTTAATGCGGGTGGATGGTATTAGGAGCAGACGAATCTGTCTACCCTCTTTCTTGTCCGTTTATTGCGCTCGATACCCGTACCACTGTTTTCGTTCTCGCACTCAACTCGAACTTGTTCGCGACACACAATACTCACAGTATCACTCCGCGGAACACTTTTTTGATTTTTGTTGTTTTTACACAATCGAATCACTGGATTCCAGACATTTGACAATTTAAACCCATCCTCGCGATTGAAATTATTCTTATGCTTTTTTATTTCAATCGCTTCTCTGACCAGTCTTGGTACATAGTGGCGTTCCGTCGAAATAATCTGAGGGTTATAAAACTCCATCCAGTGGTTCGGCCCGGAGTGGATCAGGTGTTCTGCGATGGCCGATTTTTGTATATCGTTATTTTTGACGGCCTTGATGTGTTCCTTAACGCGGCATGCTACCGTGCGTTTAGTTTGCCCTATGTAGGAGCTACCACAGCTGCAGTCAATTTTGTAAACACCAGGTTTTTCCAATGGGAAATTGTCTTTAGGTGACCGTAGACATTGTGCAACTTTCTTTCCAGGAGTGAAGATAGTGTTTATGGAGAATTTGTTCAGTATATTTGAGACCCTATCCGTCACTCCTTTTATGAAGGGCAAATATACTGGCTGTCTGTTTACTTTGCACCTGTATTCTTTTGTTTTGTGTCTGGGTGGTAATTTTCCCTTGTACCCGTTCATACGCAGGACTTGGCGCACATGATCTAACTCATCGTTCAGATGGTCTTCATCACAAAGATCATATGCCCGATTCGTCAACGATGTGAGAACAGAGTTAAGGTGCTTTGGGTGGTGATGTGACTTCGCGTTGAGGTATCGATCCGTATGTGTAGGCTTTCGGTACACCGAGTGGCTCAGCGAACCGTCATTGCGGACTCCTATTTTGATATCAAGGAACGCTATGCTCCTTTCTTCTTCCATCACATCGTTGACGAATCGGGCATATGATCTTTGTGATGAAGACCATCTGAACGATGAGTTAGATCATGTGCGCCAAGTCCTGCGTATGAACGGGTACAAGGGAAAATTACCACCCAGACACAAAACAAAAGAATACAGGTGCAAAGTAAACAGACAGCCAGTATATTTGCCCTTCATAAAAGGAGTGACGGATAGGGTCTCAAATATACTGAACAAATTCTCCATAAACACTATCTTCACTCCTGGAAAGAAAGTTGCACAATGTCTACGGTCACCTAAAGACAATTTCCCATTGGAAAAACCTGGTGTTTACAAAATTGACTGCAGCTGTGGTTAGCTCCTACATAGGGCAAACTAAACGCACGGTAGCATGCCGCGTTAAGGAACACATCAAGGCCGTCAAAAATAACGATATACAAAAATCGGCCATTGCAGAACACCTGATCCACTCCGGGCCGAACCACTGGATGGAGTTTTATAACCCTCAGATTATTTCGACGGAACGCCACTATGTACCAAGACTGGTCAGAGAAGCGATTGAAATAAAAAAGCATAAGAATAATTTCAATCGCGAGGATGGGTTTAAATTGTCAAATGTCTGGAATCCAGTGATTCGATTGTGTAAAAACAACAAAAATCAAAAAAGTGTTCCGCGGAGTGATACTGTGAGTATTGTGTGTCGCGAACAAGTTCGAGTTGAGTGCGAGAACGAAAACAGTGGTACGGGTATCGAGCGCAATAAACGGACAAGAAAGAGGGTAGACAGATTCGTCTGCTCCTAATACCATCCACCCGCATTAACTTTATTTAGTTACTCCGTGATCATGGCGTGTGCAACTGCGCCGAAATATCGGGAACTCGAAAAACAAAATAAACATGGTAAAAATCCCGTTTTTCATAATAGTTATAGTGATAATGACCATGTAAGTTTAAAATCTTAGACTATAATGTAGTTGTTAAAATTAATATTTTCTTAACAGAGAGCTTAAAGTTTTAATTTTTTTTATTTCTATCAAGTACTGATTTATATGTAACAGCTTCTGATTTAACTGGGCACAAAATATTTAAACGACAATATCTTGAAAACTAAGTACTTTATCAAATCGAGTCCTTCATTCAAATATACAATAATAATAATAATAATAGTCCTATCCAGTAGATGCAATAGGCCCTGTGCACTTCCTGGGGATAGTCTCTGGGAATATCACCCTGATATAGTCAGAGATTAGATCCAGCAGGTGTACGACACGCATTTTAGATTAAAGTCGCTGAAGTTGGCCTCTACGTGTTGGATTCATATCCCAACGCAAGCCCTGAAGGACCGGGTCACTTTTGACCCGTGATTTTCAAAGCGTACAATAATAATAATAAGTATAAAAACGGACACGACACAGAGAAAATACAAGTAAAACAAAAGTTAACATACAATAGGCGGCCTTATTGCTAAATAGCAATCTCTTCCAGGGAACCTTGGGTGAAAGAAAATAAATAAAATATAATAAAAGGGGAATGAAAAATGATAGTGGTATTTTTGCTTGGTGTAATCGGTACGTTAAGTGGGTACGGAACCCTTCATGGGCGATTCCGACTCGCACTTGGCCGAATTTTAATCTTCATTTTATTCAGCAATTCTGTTTTACAAAAAACATGTCAGTTCCATCGAACCTAAATAATTAATACACTTAGAACCAGGGTTCGAAAGGATAATTATCAATGATAATTATCTTGATAAATTATTAATAATAACATTTCTGGAAATTTTCAGAGATCACTGTGAAAAATTAACGTTTATCTTCGTTTTTTTGTATGAAAGGAAAACATCATTCAAGCACTGCTCTAAAGGGGTATGTATCATAATAACTACGGTCATTACGACTATGTTCGAAATAACTACGATCGATTCACATTTATTTTCATAATGATATTGAACGACTCAACTACTGTTCATTTCACCTACGGTTCATTGAACTACAGTTGATTCAACTAACGGACGATTAGCTGCCTCTCAGTGTTGGAACGCTCTTGACCCTCCCCTGTGTGTGCTGAGGACAAGGCGCACATTTAAAAATCACTTTAAAAACTATCTACTAAACACGCAACGCCTCACATGATTGTTAAAAGTACTAACCTTAAGTTTTTTCACAACACGCTCACACGAAATGGCGACCGCGTCCAACAACTGGGATGGCAAGCTTTGGGAAGCAAATGGGAATATGTATAAAGTCGTTTCTGGCGCTTCGCCGGTCGCTGCCGCGGCACGCTCGCTTCGCTCGCTCGGCTCGCGCTGTTGGTTCATGTGAACCTAACATGCTCGTCGCTTCGCTCCTCGCACCTATCAGGAGTGAGTCTCTATTTTAAACTTAATAAACCGTAGGTGAAATGATCAGTAGTTCAACCAACCGTAGGTGAGTTGATCGTAGGTGAGATGACCAGTAGAGATTTCGTCCATTACTTATTTCAAACATAGGTGTAACGTCCAGTAGTTATTGTGAACAGTAGTTCTTTTGACCGTAGTTATTTCGACCATAGTCGAAACGACCGTAGTTATTATGATACATACCCCTCTAAAGAGCACTGTAAAATATAATATTTTGTAGGTATGTGCACTGCACGAGCATTTTGCATTTTGCATTTTGTTTAGAGCCTTTAACCTTGGGCAGGATAGGCTTTTCTTACATACGCGTTAGGATAGGGGGGTGACCCACCACCCCACAACTTATTTGCATAAGTAAAACATATTGACGACCGATTTGGCGCAGGGGTAGGTTACCTGCCTTCTGCGCCAGAGGTCTCGGGTTCGATCCCCGAACAAGACAAATATTTGTGTGCATGAACATGTCTATTTGTCTTGGTCTGGGCGTTTTCTATGTATATTAAGTATGTATTTACAAACAAAAAGTATTTAAGTATATATTTATCCGTTATCAAGTTCACGTAGACACAGTTTCTTAAGAAATTAACTACGGGCTTAGATAATTGGTGTGATTGTAAGAAAATATTTATTTATTTATCTATACATATAATAAAACAGAAACGGCCAAAAAGTCTGTACATGAAATATTTAAAAAAAAATTTACTGCTATTTGATGTGTACAGGATATAGACCCCAAAACGATAGATATAAAAATTTTTGTCTGTTTGTCTGTTTGTCTGTTTGTATGTTCGCTTTTCACGCAAAAACTACTGGATGGATTTTTACCAAATTTTGTGTAGTAATAGCTTATAACCCGGGTCAACATATAGGGTACCTTTTATTGCGGGAAATTTAATTATTCCTACGGGAAAATACAAAAACTGATTCTTACTAAAATAGATGGCGCCACATGATTATGAAAATACGTTATATTTAATCGCTGTCTCAATTAATAATGAACCATGTAATTTTTTTTTACCTGCTTCAAAACATAATATAAATTAAAACCCATCCAGGCTCATATAAAATCATAAAAATAATTTCATGTTATTTACGTCATTATATCTTCTAAGCAATAGATGGCGCAGGAAGTCAGTAAGATTACGATATACCTCTCACAAAAGAACATTCGAATGATTATATTAATTTGGGTGAAAGCCCCCTCTGTTGCCACTTTAAGATGTTTTTCACTTCTTTTTGCATCATAACTACTAAGCAATAGATGGCGCGGGAAGTCAGTAAGATTACGATATACCTTTCACAAAAGTACATCCGAATGATTATTTATATTAAGTAGGGTGAAAGCCCCCGCTGTTGCCACTTTAATTTTTTTTCACTTCTTTCGCCTATGGTCTTAAGTAGGTATCTAAAATTGTCAAGAATGTCTCTTATACTTTTCTTTAAATTTTTAAATTTACAATACAAAAAAACTACTTTAATAATTTAACCGACTCCAAAAAGTATTTGTCAACTGAAAAGGAAAAATATAGGTAATTTATATTATAATTAAGGTACCTTTTTGAGGTCGGTGCCAGTCAGTTTATTTTTTTAAATTACTATTTATTTCCTAAGTTTTAGTGTATATTGTACAATAACATACCCACGAAAACTACTAAACCGATTTTGATGAATCTTAGACTGTTCCCAAAGTTAGAATACACCTAATTTAAATCAAATAGAATCATCTCGAGTTGCCTTTAGATTTCGAGAAATTCGTAAACATACATAGTAAAAACATATAACTAAGTATTCATTATACTTACGAAATTTAGTTTTATTTTAGTCAATTAAAAACCTATTTTTTTAACTTAAAATGTGCGAAGGGTGCCGATTGATGTGTTTTTTGTCAATCAAATTTTAAAAGATACATCGAGAAATCAATACTTAACTAACTTAGATAAAATAAAAGAAACATCTAATTCGATGTAAACTGAAAAGCGTTTATTGAATAATATTCCTATGTCATAAAGAATTATTACTATTATTATTATGACTTAAAAGTCATAGATAAAAAGTATATTCAAGTATATCAAGCAAAAGTTATTAACGAAATGTTTTAAGCTAAGTAAGCACTCGGGGCAGTGGCCAAAACTAAAGTTCTTACCCTATTGATGTAAAATTTATATTTCGCATTTCCATTCGACGCTAGATGTCGCTGCAGTAAGTAAGTATAGTGCCACAAATATATCTGAACCGGTGACAGTGGTCCTGGAGGAGCCACTAGCAATACAAAATGAACTGTCAAAATGGACTGCCGGCAGTCAACAGTATATTTAGTACCAAAAAATAACCACTGTGTGAAATAAGTTTGTCGCAATGTAGACAAAATGTCACCAATGTAGTTTTGAAAAATTTGCTCAAACGCTAAGTGGCCAGTACGTAGTATATACCATTTTTTATGTCATTTAACCGGCTCTGGCTACTTAGGCCTTCAGCCGTAGGTACCATCCAATAAAATAAAGGAATATTAAAAATAGTTTTCTATCTAACTTATTTATTCATTTATTTACTAGGAAAGCTTACATAAGGGATGATTGATTAAAATTAAATAATTAAATGGTATATCATTACATTTTATACCTGTTACTTAAAGAAGAAATGTCTCCATATCAAAATACTAGCCTTCCGCCCGCGACTTCGCCCGCTCGGACTAAACGACGACGTTATCCCACGGGAATGTGATATTTTTCAGGGATAAAAAGTAGCCAAAGGCAGCCATTACATCCAGATCGCGATCACTGATTGTGATCTTGATCGCGATCGAGATTTACTTTGTAGATATTTTGCGATCAAGATCGCGAGCCGTCAATCACCTTCGTACACAGTCAATCTGCATCGCGATCATTGATCATTGATCATTGATCCAGATTGACTGTCTAATGGCTGCCTAAGTATGTCACTTTTCAGCTGCCAAATTATTCCCATTCCAAAAGTCACGTCGATCCGTTGCACCAATTTTAACGTGAAAGACGGACAAACAAACAAACCCACTTTCACATTTATAATATTAGTATGGATACACACAATCTCTTTTTTACTTTTTAGTAAAAATATGATTGGCCTGATATTATGCATTACTAAGTAAGAACTTCTGTTTGAATCGTGAAAGCGCGCATATGCGCAAAACGATAATACGCGCTCAAAATCGCGCGCGGCAAGAATGCGCTTCACCACTGGAGCTCCATAGTAGTGGTCGGAGTGGACGTGCCTCGTGCGATCCAAGAGCACCAAGAGAACAAATTAGATTCACGAGCCATGATCCCCAATCTTAGATCGTGGTTGGCCAATCCAAGATGGATCGTTTGGTGTGGTTCAGTCTTATGAACCTCGCGTAGAATAGATCTATTGCCCGCTAGCAAGCAAGAACGAAGAACGGCTGTTCAAAATAATCGTTATCATTATACACTGTTACGTGTGATACATGCATTTTTGCGTATAAAAACCATATGAAAATATAGATAAGTTATCACAACATACTGTAAATCGAGATTTGACGGCCTAAACCGACCTAGATAGCGGTTTAAATTTAAATCGGGATCGGTAACAACAAGTAGCTAAATGGGATTTAAAAGAAAATCGAGATCCAAGTGGCCCTTTTGAGTTATGAAAAAGAGAAGAGAAGTTTGTTTTTTTTGTCGCCTCTAAGGGATTGCAGACTTCAGTATTTAATTTGACATACATTTTAGCTTGATACCTCCCACGCATTTTTGAGAAAAAGTTTCTTGACAGACGGACAGATCTTTGAATGAGGGCTCAACTATGTTCATGCAGCATATGATAACAACATACCATGTTCATACCCTAGCCTGCATATTCGATATTCTTTAGACCCTTTTAGTAGAGAATAGGACTTCAAGAAGAGCGTTATGAAATCTGAGCAACAAACACACATAAACTAAACTAACACAAAAGTCACTACACCGCGCGTACGAAGTCGCGGGCAACAGCTAGTTTATATAATATGTATACAAAAATATCACTTTATTTTTAAAGAATCATGTTATATAGTTCCAAATCAAAGAATGAAAAACAATTTTAAGTAGCTTATATGCAATTATGCATATCTCTATATAAATTTATGATTTAAGGCAGTTCAGACAATTATCTTTACGGTGATCGGAACATTCCGGAAAAATGACATTTTATACAATAAATTTTAACTTTTTTGACTTTTTATCTTGGACACATTATGCACCGTGCTTGTTTTTGCAGTTTCAAAGGGGGTTCACTCCTAGGTAGGTAGGTAGTAGCAGAAGTAGAAGGGTAGCCCTTCGGAAAAAACACAAACGTAAAAAGATAGTGGGGTGATCGGTCACCCCAGTTAGGTTAATATAGCAAAATCCACGACCGTCCGCAAACCAGTGAGATATGCTACTAATTACGTAAGATAAAATAAGAGAATACTGAAAATAACTACCCTCAATAAACGTATTTAAAGTTATCGCAACTTTTTTGAACGTGTGGGGTGATGAGTCACACCCCTATCCATCCGAAGGTTAATAAAATTGTAGGTAACTGACATTACCATTAGGCTTTAACTGATAAAAATATGCATAAACCTTTACGTTATCTTTGGCTAGTAGAATTATTATAGTACCTAGTAGTTTCTAGTTTATTAAGATAAAACGTAAATACCATATATTAGGTATACTAATATTATCATCATTATATTCATATTTTAAGATGCTGATTTGTAAATCAGCATCGCAATCGCAATCGCAGTGCACAAACTGTAGTTTGCGCACTTGAAACCTTATTAGGTCACTCTTTATAAACAGCTAAATAACCTTTATTTTATTCCTTTCTAATTCGATAACATAATGCTAACGACATTGTAACTTGAGAATAAAAGGCACGACTAAGTACTATTTAAAGAATTGTCTTCAGTAAAACACGTGTATTTGGTATTGGAGGTAAATTTATTAAGGTACTAGGTAAAAGCGCAGTAGAGATCACCACCAGCCAGAGCTGCCGCCGCCGCCGCTGGGCCAACCGCCGCCGCCGCCGCCACCGCCGCTAGACCAGCCACCGCCGCCGTAGCCACCGCCGCCGCCGCCACCGCTGAGCTTCCAGCCGCCACCGCCGCCGCCGCCGCCGCTTGACCAACCGCTGCTGCCACCGCTGGACCAGCCACCGCTGGGCTTCCAACCGCCGCCGCCGCCACCGCCTCCGAGTTTCCAGCCGCCGCCGCCGCCGCCACCACCGCCGGACCAACCACCGTGTCCGCCACCTGTAAAAAGATAAATTTTTGATTATGTAAAGAAAAAGAAAATTCGAGCTTTTTTAAGTTAATGTTAACGTTCCCGTGATGCAAACAGTATTAAAATGCTTAACTGTCTGGACCCCACTTCTTTGAATTAATAATTTAAGGTCCTTTTTAAATTATTATTGTTGAATGACTTTAACAGTAACTAGACATTAGACCGAGTTTTCGGCAGTCCCCATGACCCGAAGTTTAAGTAGCCACCTGCCAAAGCTGGGTATTGTTATTTATTGTAAAGTAATTTAATTGCAATTAAAAAATGCTTGAAGAAGATAGCTTATACCCTAAGACGTTGTTATTTAGTTTAGACTTTGGAAATTATCATATTTTCTTAAAAGGATAATGAAGTCTATACGTCGTTTTACCCACTTTATACCTATAATGGAAAAAATATACAAATTACTTTAAGACTGCTCTCCGATGTTATGTTTCGGCGACTATTTTGATAAGAAGATGATTATATTGATTAAAAGTATACTCGTAGTTTTAACACACTCTATATGCAACTAAAACCTAAAATTTACTGTTATGTGCCATTATTTATTCATTTCAAACAACGAAGCCTGTTTAGTTGTACGGCTGCGTTGCGAAATAAGATACGAGTATCTTTGGATAATAACAGGCAGATGACCCTATCCGGTCGATTGACCTTTAAGAAGCGTTCACACGCTAATTAACTACACATTATATTCTAAATACCTTCTCTTAAATCTCGGGTCTTCTAAAGATAAATCACTAAATCAAAAGAAAATTTTCTGAAAATTATTTTCGAGTCTCTTACCGTAACCGCCGCCGCCGCCGCCGCCGCCGCTTCCACCAGTGGTGATGATTTTGATTATTTTGATTTCTGAAATACAAATAAAAGACGTCAGATTTTCTGAAGATTTGCCTTCTAAGTAGCTGTTAATAATAGATTTTAGAAGGGCTGTTTTATATGTTTCTAGAAATTCGCATTGATTTACTTTTTCAAAGATAAATATACCTAGAAAAATGGAAAATGAAGTATTTAGAAAAAATCGACCCGTCTCACAACTAGCTCCGATGGGACTCGAACCCACGACCTTTCGCTTTCCGGGCGACTGCTCTAACCACTGAGCTACGGAGTCGTTACGAGAAGCGTCGAATTTATCCAATACTTCTAAATAAATCAATAAATCAATAAATATACCTAGGTAACGTATTAAATGTATAGCTACTAAGTGTCGACCCACATGAACCACAACCACACCACATCGCAGGGACAAAATGTGGAACGTGTGAATTGTACTAATTGCGGTTAGTAGTCGTGGTCCATGTGGGATGTGGGTTGGTCCTTACGTCCACCACTGCCGCCACCGAAGCCGCCGCCGCCGCCGTGACCGCCGCCGCCGCCGCCTCCGTAGCCACCGCCCCCTCCACTCGACCAGCCACTGCTGCCGCCACCGCCGCCGAGTTTCCAGCCGCCACCACCACCGCCGCTGGACCAGCCACTGCTTCCACCGCCGCCGCTGAGCTTCCAGCCGCCACCGCTGCCACCGCCTCCGTATCCGCCGCCGCCGCCACCGGACCAGCCGCCGCCGCCGCCGCCGTAACCACCGCCGCCGCCGCCGCCGGACCAACCGCCACCACCACCTCCAATGAATCCGGCGTGCGAGGCCACGGCCAGCGCTAGCAGGCACACGAATACCTGCGAACACAAAATATTTCGTAATGTCATTTACGTTTTATTTTAATACCTACATCACCCAGTATCATAAGTTTAGAAATTAATTAGTAAGGATGATTTCTTGTAAGCTTTTTAGAGACTCTTATTTTATTCAGAAATGAACCAGTCTTGGTGTTCCTATCAAACCAAAAAGGACAGTTACCTACTCGTAGGATGTACCTAGACCTAGCTTCAATTGCTGTAAAATTCATAAATCTAACTTAAGCTTACAACAAATATTTTTTTACTACATATACAATCAATTCACAGAATGAAATTTAATAAAAAACGGTAAGTAATGATTATTAACTAAGTAATTAGATGTAAGTTAAGTCACAATTGTGATTTGAATACATAATTGTTCGTAAATGCAGCGAATGATGCAACAAAAAATCTTGACCGACAACCGACAATGAAGTTTTCGTGATCACTCGATACAAGTAGAGTAGGTGTTTGCAAAAAGTTACGCAAAACGCACATTAGGTAGATGCTAATGATGTAAAAAGACTAATGTGGTCTACACTACAATATTATATTATTGCTGATGTTATAGCGTTTGCCACCTACCTTCATGATGAAGCTGTACTGTTAGTGCTTGGTCTGTGTCGGCCGTGAAGGCATTTATATGTGGTAGCGGCGTCTCCCACCGTACGCCCCGCCTTGCGCCCGCGCCACTCGAGGAGCGCAGTGGCGAGCGGAAGCTGTTCCGGGGTGACGCAACCCCATCACAGAAAGTAATCTCTCAAAAACCCTTATCTAACACGTAGCTTACAAACAAAAGCTTTTTACAAATAAACTTCGATAAAATTTATAATAGTCTATTTATTACTAGTTCTATTAGCGCTTATTTATCTCAGTTACTTTAACTATTTAATAATTGATTTCAAACTGACAAGCGAGGCTATTCTAGAGGTATAGTAATTTTAAATTTCTGAACCGAAACATTCGCTTACTCTATTTGATATTTTACGTTACTTATTATAGCATATTTGTTACTTGTAACCTCAAACCAGACTATTTGACCATAGTACCTTCCTTTACTTTTAAAAATTTGTTCGTTGTTTAGTAGTTTTTTTTTTGTTTAAAGGTACCTTCTATAGATATACCTAGCTACCTTAAATTCTGTAGGCACAAGTTCGAATTTTATTTTATTATTTTCCCGATTCTAAAGTGATAGGCAAAATATGTCTATTATTAATTTTGTTATATGCTTTTGAAACTGATTTTACAACAATTTTAAGAAGTAAGTATAAACAAATATTCAACCTTTGACCTTTTCAAAGTATCTACTTGATAGTTGTTTATCGCCGGATTACTAATTGTACAAAACGATCAAGGTTTTCAAATAAGACATATACTTATCCACTTCAAGGCAGAGATTAAATTATAATTGTGGGCATGTGCCGCAGATGACGTGATACTAAAATAATATTCGATAATAACCAAAGCACTAGAAAAGTTCATTATCTATATATTTGAGAATCCTAGGGTTAAAAGCTAAAAAATTGTAAATATTTTTATGTACATTTATTTAAATGAAAATGTAGAGTCACTGCATGCAATTTTTTCATTTGTTTTATGTGAAACTTTCGCAAACCGACATTTGAAGTTTCTTCATGTTTTGTTTTATGGAAAAGATAGTTATCTACATATTAGAAATCATTTAATAATTAACTTTATGTATTGATTACGTGGATACATACCAATTTGGATAATCCAATAAAGATAAAGTCCTTATTGAAAGATTCCGTATAATGTGTAACAAAGTTGGTAAAATGACGCGCTATGGAAGCTTCCATCATTATTAGGGTTCTGTAGTAAATTGCATCTGAAGCTATAAACATGTAAAGTTTTGATGTAAGAATTGTAAAAAAAAACAATAACAAATAACAAGCAAAGCAAGCATGTGCTTTATTTTGGCTGAATAAATTGAATTTATTTATATTTTTAGCTTTAGATTTTGATTATAAAATCTATAGGTATATAGGTATTTTGACTATACCTTTAGAATTTCTGTGAGTTTAGGTTTGGTGCAACGAGAGTCATCGATCGATCCCAATCATGCACTAACGATAAGATGAAATAAAATTATTTTCTCTATCAAATGTGAAAAAGATAATGGTAGCTACGATTTTATTCGTACATTTTCTTTATCTTTCGAAAATATATTTCGCATAGATATACAGAAGATATATAATTTTACTGAAAAGAGACTTCATTTTTATTTTAATTAGAAAACGAACTGCATTCAAAGAATTTCAATAAATCGCCTGTCTGAACTGGCAATCGAACCCGCTGAATGTGAAAAAAAATATTTCTTTAATTTTATTATACCGATCGAAAGGCTCAATTTTAAGCATTTAGGTATTTCTTCTTAGTAACATGGCATCTTAAATAAAAGAGAGACTACGAAATTTAACATTTATAATTGAATGACAAGTTTGTAAGATGGACAGCCTTTTCTGTGACTGTCGTGCTCAAAACAACTGACTTTAACATTTTAATGTAAGATTTTAATGTAAAACTAATGAGTGGAGATTGGAGCAATTATACTCAGTTTACCTATCATAAGTGTTTAATAAAGTTATAATGTGATAAGTAACACTTTTAGTTTAAAAAAGCTTGGATAATTTGGTGCGAGCTCGATTCTCGGTTCGGACAGGCGATTATTTAAAAATTGTTGAATGCAGTTCGTATTGTTATTTAAAATAAAAATAAAGTCTTATTTCAATAAATTTCAATCTACAGTATTTAGTGCGGTCTTTTCCACCATGTGCATGTGGCATACATACTGATGGCACGCCCTGAGAGCGCCCTGAGGGCGTCCCAAGACTATACCATTATGGTGGAACGTGGAATAGACCGCACCAAATTATTCAAACCTTTTAAAGTGATAACGTCTTATAAATCGATGAACGCCCGGCTACATCCACGAAAAAGCATGACGCAATAGTAACGTTCCGCCTAGGCACCTAGGTAATGGTACAGAGAGCTAACTTCTGAAACAGTAACATTATAATGCTGCACAAACTTGTTATTCAATAATAAATGTTAAAAGTCGTAGTCTCCCTTTTATTTAAGATACAATGTTATTTAGAAGAAATAAATGCTTATAATTGAGCCTTTCGATCGGTATAATAAAATAAAAGAAATATTTTTTTTCACATTCAGTGGGTTCGATTCCCAGTTCAGACAGGTGATTATTTGAAATTCTTTGAATGCAGTTCGTTTTCTTTTTAAAATAAAAATGATGTTTCCTTTCAGTAAAATTTTATATCTTCAGTATTTAAGGTACTTTCCCTCCATGTGGCATAGTTTTGGGACGCCCTGTATATATAATAAAACTATTAACTTCTTTAATAATAATATATCTCTCATTATATTTAGTGTAATAGTGTCTTAATTTTAAATTTACTAGCTGCACCGCGTAGTTTCTCTTCCTGTGGGAATATCGGTAGGTATACAATACAGGTCATTTAGGAAAAATAATTTAAACAAAATATAGAGTGTGGGGAATCATTTATTTATGCTAACCCCATCCACGTATTGTGCGGTCGGGGCCCGGGGCTATGCAGGACTCGCCTAGGACCACTTCCTGATTCTCCATCCAGTATCAAGGACTCGATGGGGATCAGAAAGGGGGAATACCCACTAAACCTAATTCGACATTTTTAACGCTAAACTGAACAAAAAACAAGTATTAAGTAGGTAAATAGGTTCAATGTGGTTCCTTAATCCTAAATTTATTCGTTAAGTTAATTATGTTTATTTTCTTTAAAAAATAGATATAAAAAAATCTTGATTTTAATAATTTCATCATCATCATCATCATGTCAGCCGAACGACGCCCACAGCTGGGCATAGGCCCAATAATAATTTAATTATGTAAAATTACAAATAAGCATACTAAAGTTTATATGCGAGAACATAATAACTGTGTATATTTTTATTAATTGTGGTATCCTTCTAGTTGTAACAATACTGTATGTTTCCCGAATAAAATAAAATATTAAAAATAAACCCCTCACTACTTGCTCTCTGGTCGCCCGGCGCCGCCGCCGACTGGTCACAGGGATTGCTGTTAAAATCGCCGCGGTCGCCCCTTATCTCAGGAATTAGTAGCAGTCTACTGATTAAATAATTTTTAAAATTAGTTTGCAGTAGTTTCAGAGACTACTTTCTATATCCAAACATTCAAACTTTACATCTTTAGAATATTAGTGTACTTTAATGTACATTCAACTTAAGTCGGAAGCACGTAAAGCTTTACAAATTGATAGATTGCGTCCTTGTAACGTACCGTACGTTATAAGAGTTACGTAATAAGAGATTATCCACAGTGCCCAATTAATTAAATATCGTTTAAATATTAGTTACAAAAAAAAACTATTTTTACACTTTTTTATGTAGGTACGGAACACTACGCTAACCGTTGTAAATCGCTTTATCGCGTTACAGCGATCGCTGATGAAACTTGACATTACATTTATTTGGTCTGCGCAAACAAACTCCGCTACTAAAAACCAGCTTCCTATAAGTTACCTAACCGAAGCTTCACAGACTATTCGTACCTTTTATCTAAATCTAGAAAAGTAGTATGGATCCTAAAATTAAATTTATAAAATATAGTTATCCTGTATAACTATATTTTATAAATTAAATATTAGGATTGGATTTTAGGATGAAATTATTTCAAAATACCTGGAGGGAAAGTACTCGAAATAATGGAGATAGCAAATTTCACTCAAAGGAAACATCCCTTTATTTTGAAAATGAAACAAAACTGCATTCACCGTATTTTTTCCACATCGATTAGACTTGACATCGAATCTATGATGTCTTCATTGTTCTCTTTCTTTAATTTATCATGTTTTATTGAGAGATTCAATCCGTAAGTATGAGTTAACCTATCCATTGATGTCATAAAGGTACATACAGGCTGTAGTTTTTGGGTGTGGTTAGCTTGTCTTAAAAATATTTGAATGCAGTTTCTTTAAAAAAATAAGGGAATGGTTCTTTTCAAAATAAGGGAGTGCCGCCGCCAAGACCTTTTTTGGAACCATTTAAGCGTAGGTACTTTCAAGCTCCTATTTGAGTCAATTTTTTCATGCCCCTGTGAAGCTCCGACGTTTCACAGCTATATCATTTGCTATAAAAGAAACACTGGGATTGCACTTTCAAGTTGTTTTACTTTAAATAAATATCTTCTGAAATTTCCTTTTTCTCCGAATTCCCGGGTCGATGAAGGTGCCTTCCACCAATTGTGAAGCTACGACGCTTCACAGCATTAGCTATAAAAGAATCACTGGGATTGCACTTTAACACGTTTTACTTTAAATTAATAACTTCTATTACACGCCTAGCTTAGCTAGTCTTAATTATTATACTGGAGATCCAGCCTCGAGAGCAGTCAGTATTTTTTTTGCAACAGAGACTGAAAAGGGGTCTTAAAAATTCGAAGTGTGGCTACTAGGGAATATAGGGTAACGTATGAAAGAACGCTGCTTGCACACTCTCGAACATTTTTACATTTTTACATACATAGTTTCCGACGTTTGATGAAAAAATAAAAAAAAATACCGTTCCCCCCTTATCTCCGAAGTTTGAATAGAAAAAAATCGCGTATTAACCGTGGTCCCACCATTTAGCCCCACTGGTGGGTCTACGGTAAATTTTTTTCCCCGTAGACCCACTGCAATAGAGTTTTATATTATGCATTTCAATGTGTCAGTTTCAGTGGGTACACGGGTAATTGCCTCAGGTAATTTCTTTCCCCGTACACCCACTGCACTAGGCATATGCCAAATATGCATTTTTTATGCTTTTATGACTGTAGTTCCACCGCAATGCCCCACTTAACATAAAATTAAATAAAAACAAAAATATAAAAACTTATTTTATTAAACAAAATATAGGTTCTCCTTTATACCCCGAAGAAAAATGTATTAAAACGAAATATAAGCATACTTCCGCAAAAAACAACATGCAAGATGCACCGCCCGCCCGCCCGCAAAAATCCAGGTATTGTGCACTGGTGTTTTCGTGGTGTGCATGTGCAATTTTTTGCGGGCGAGCGGGCGGTGCATCTTGCATGTTGTTTTTTGCGGAAGTAAGCTACATATATTTCGTTTTTGACAATGGTTAGGGACTTCCGCCATGTGACGCCTGATTCAATCACATACCCCAAAGAAAAGAAAAATCAAATTCATTAATTAGTATTAGTTCGTAAGTAAAATATTATATACTAGCTTTCCGCCCGCGGCTTCGCCCGCGTGAACTACACGACGTTATCCCGCGGGAATGTGATATTTTGCCGGGATAAAAAGTAGCCTATGTTCCTCTCCAGGCTACAAAGTATCTATGTTCCAAATTTCAGCCAAATCCGTTCAGCCGTTTTCGCGTGATTGAGTAACAAACATCCAAACATCCAAACATCCAAACATCTAAACTTTCACATTTATAATATTAGTAGGATATGTCGCAGGCGGATGGTTGAATCCGCCGCCGGATGGTTAAGTATGGCAGCATCTAACCCCCCGGAAGTCCTGTATTTTTTTTTTATTTTTTTTTGTGACTCCGTCAACTTATGGGAAGATAAAATAGCTGACGGAAAAAAATATCGGCCTAGGCGTTTAATTGAATGGCGGATTCAACCATTGGGCTGCGACATATATACAAATTAAAATATCATCATATACTTACTTATATAAAAATTATTATTATTACTCATACTTTTCCAAACATGACAATAGTGGGACCACGGTTAAAGTCAGTCGATAGGATTTGATGTCGAATCCAGCCGACTGAACGCAGCGAGGGATTCAATATACGTCGCCCGAGATGAAAATAATTTTGCGGCCGAGTAATAATAGTAATAGTAATACACTCTACTTTTCATTTCGAATATAAGGAAAGTAAATACACTCTGCTTTTCATCCCCCTCTATAAGAAAAACAATAAAGACAACTAAAACTATCTAGAAAAATAAAAGAAAGGTGGCGGGGGGTTTCGCTTTCTAAAATTGAAGGTTTGAAGTAACAAAAGAAAAATTAAGAACAAAATAAAAAATTTAAAAAAAAAATATTTTTTGAATAAAAATTTTTTTTTATATTTGTCTATCGGATGCCTCCTAACTATCTCCGGAGTACCATAGGGGGTTGGAATTTTTTTTAGATTTTAGCTACGCTACGAGACGCACCGTTTTTGAGATATTCTCGTAGTTATAAAATTAATTTTTTTTTATTTTGCAAGTCCCGTCCCCATACAAAATTAGTTGAAAACTTTTTCATTGCCGATGAGGTAACTCTATTGTTGACTGTAACCAAATTCAGTTCTATTCTTAAAATTCATTTCCACCCTAGGGTGAAGCGGATAGTTTTGGACCCGCTGCTCAGTTTAAATATATGTACATCACTTTCCGAATCTGAGAGATGAAAATAGTATATTTCATTACGAGTGCGGAAAACCTGTCATTGCAAAGAGTTCCGACAAATGTCTCCCCGAGCTGAGGCGCAGCCGAAGGTGAGGGTTGACAGTCGGAA
Source organism: Crambus lathoniellus (assembly GCA_949710035.1). NCBI lineage: Eukaryota > Metazoa > Arthropoda > Insecta > Lepidoptera > Crambidae > Crambus > Crambus lathoniellus. The sequence goes on from OX453306.1 coordinate 14,894,910, forward strand.
CAAGTTGCAATGACGGTTCCGCACGTGTACTGAACAACTATTTTTAATACAGTAGCGAAAAAATGAAGCAATTTAATAAAATAATAAAACACAATAAACTCAATTAACTAATCGTAAAAGAATTATAGGCAGAGTTTTTTTTTGTTTTCTTCATCCATTCTGGGAAGGCCATGGGAACTATGCCCATACAGCCAAGCCTTCAGTAGAACTTTTTTATTGATATGAAATGAAAATTAAATTAAATGAGATGAAATAAAATTAAACCTAACATAACAAAAAGCCGCGCAAACTCCTATAAGCAGAGACTATGGCAGTGCACGTCATACAGCCAACTTTTTATATTCATAAATTTAATTTGGCCGATACTAGGTAATATTAATTTAATGTTTAAATTTTAATTAAAATTACTTTTAAATCTGATATAGAAACAAATTAGTAGCTTCTTTTTAGAAATATTGACGACCGATTTGGCGCAGGGGTAAACTACCTGCCTTCTGCGCCAGAGGTCTCGGGTTCGATTCCCGAACAAGACAGATATTTGTGTGCATGAACATGTCTATTTGTCTTGGTCTGGGTGTTAACTATGTATATTAAGTATGTATTTACAAACAAAAAGTATTTAAGTATATATTTATCCGTTATCAAGTTTTCCATGATACAGTTTCTTAATGAAATTAACATGGGCTTAGATAATTGGCGTGAATGTAAAAAGTTATTTATTTATTTATTTATATTTGCATGAATCATAAAAACTTCTATGACTTTTTTTTTGTAAAAACTTCGTGGTTGGTTTTTTCTTTTTAATAGACATTATTTTGACAGTTGGGAAAGAAAACGCACGAGTTCGGGAAAGGTAAAGAAAAAGCTCGAGTGTGTACTTAGCCCACATCCCGAACGCTATACGTCCCTGCAATACGCCACTTTTTGAGCAACTGTATTAAAAAAACTTTTTTTTACTTTATTAGTTCTGAATTTTGTACACATGGAAAAAACAGAGAAGCAGAGGGACGGCTAATCTTCAACCATCTTTAGCTGTAATATATATAGGTAAATATTCTATAGACTTATAACATGCTCATATAAATCTAATAGTATTTCTTAGAATGTAAATGGTGCCTATCGTCATACACTGCAAAAATTAAATGCACAATTGCGTTGGATGGAGAGCACGACCCACTTAAATGTCAAATTTAATAATATTAAAGATAATGATTGAGATTTCTTAATTCAGTCTGGAGGAGCGTTCCACAGACAGTATAAAATCATGAAAAAAACTCTCAGCTACAAATACTTAGTATTTGTTTTAGTTGACAGTACATATACAATACACAATACTCCGTAGCTCAGCGGTCAGAGCATTCACCCGGACAATGAAAGTTTGCGAGTTCAAAACCCACCAGCCCCGAATCCCGTCGGACGGAGCTAGTTTGGAGACGGGTCGACTTTTTCTAATATTTAATTTCAATATGAATATTTAACTCTTCAAATACAAGTGCAGACCCCAAACTGTTAAATTACACAAACAGTAATTGAAAAAATAAAATATATCCAGCTATAATATTGGTACAAACAGATTTTTAATTTCCGAAACAAGGCTTCTGTCATGCGCATCTTATAATTAACGCTGACTATATTGATTGAGTAATGGCCGACGTGAGAGAAGTGACCTCCATTATTTGAGATCCTTTTATCACGCCGTAATCATCATCTCGTCTTACTAAAAATTTTGTGCCTTATGCTCAAAGTTTGCTGAGGACTCTAAGGATAAGGAGGGACGTAGCTTAAAAACCCTGCTTATATTATGTTTACCGTCTTTTATTTATAACTATAAAAATCGGCCAAGAATAGCCTAAATGGATCAAGCGATTTCAATGCGATTTTTTTAATTTTGTGTGTAATTTAAAAATGATGAAATAAAAAATAAAATAAAACCGCTTTCTAAAAAACCACATCAAAAAAGTAAGAAATAATTCCTCACCAAATAAATAACGTAAGTAGGGCAGAGGTACCCTTTGTGGCCACTTTAAGGATTTTTTGACTGTTAAGCACTAAGTACTAAATGGTCTTAGGTATTTAAGACACAAATTATATCTTAAATTATAGATAATTTATCTACCTTTAAAGGTACATTTTTCAAATTTATTAAAGTAAAATAGTTTTTTTTATATTACACACAATGTGTGAGAGATGCCAAATGTACCGGTTTTGGCCACTTACTGATAGTTAAACTTTTGTAAATATTGCGAAAAATCAAAACCAAACCCAAGTAAAATCAATATATTCTAATGCGCTAGAAACCAGTGAATTGCAAAACAACAATTTAATTGTAAAAAACAAAGGTTTATAAAGTATTTCATCCAAAACAAATTTCTTAAAATTTTCATACAAAACATTTTTTCAAACAGAAAATGGAATTTATTGAAAAAAAATATCTTATGACATAAGGAATTCTAACGGTTGTTGTTATTACCTTAAAATACCTTATTTTAATTGCCTTTATCAAAAATGGCTTAAAGTTGTTTGGAAAACTTTTAGAGCAAAAAGTGGCCAAAACCGGTACAGTGGCCAAAACCGGTACGCCTGCCCTACTTTGAAGTCGGGCGTGAAACATGTACAATTTTTGTTGTTTTTGTTAAAACCCGCCCGACTTCAAAGTACTTACGTTATTTATTTGGTGAGGAATTATTTCTTACTTTTTTGATGTGGTTTTTTAGAAGGCGGTTTTATTTTTTTATAAAAATAATTTTTATTTCACTCTTTTTAGTGCATCGTGCAGGCAATTTGCGTGTTTTCTGGTAATTAGGTATGTGATCAAACTCAAAACCTCCTTTTTCGAAGTCGGCTAAAATACCTTGAGGTATCCCCTTTTTAACAAAACAAGAATCATCTAAATCGGTTTATAAACAAAGGAGTTATGCCTAAAGATAAGTATTAAATTCACATAAAGTGGTAACGAAAACGACAGTCTTTTCAAGATTTCCTGAAAACTACTGAACCGATTTCAAAATTTCAAAAAATGGGACCAACTTGGAAACCAACCTGATGTAATAACGTTTGAACCATTTCAATCGGTTCAGCCGTCTTCGAGTAATCGGTGGACATACACAAAAAAAAAAAACATACATACAGACGAATAGAGAACCTCCTCCTTTTTGATTTAGAAGTCGGTTAAAAAAAATTGAAAATCCCCGACACAAGAAAAAACTTATAAAAGTCAAAAAAAATAAAATTTCTCTCTCGGTCGGAGGACCCCCAACGTTTAATAAGTATTGTTACCTTTTAGTACTTACTTCTCTTTTTGGGGTCCCCCAACCAAGAGAGAAATTTGATTTTTGGACTTTATTAAGGTTTTTTTGTGTCGGAGGTTTTTAAATTTTATTTTTAACTTCGTCATAAAGACAAAAATAATACATCCCTACGTCACGTGTAACCTAAAGAAATGTTTTGTCCTAAATTTTACTTCACCACTTTGTCGGCGAGATTTATAGTCAACAAGGAACCCTTACAGTTTCACCATGTCCGTCTGTCCGTTCTGTCTACCCCCAGCGTAGCTCATAGACTTAGTACTAGAAAGCTGTAATTCGGCATGAAAATACATGGTCAAGGTCGCGGGAATAGCCCGAGAGCCAAACTAATTCGCTCTATGGAGACTCAACAATAATTCTATATCAGTAATTTCTTAACATTGAAAATTAGATTATCTAGTTTAATAAATAATTCATTAGTAATCCACCAATATTTATGACAGCGACATTAAAAAAAAAAACAAATACAAAGCTTTAAAAAATCTATAAAAAATAGGCAAAAATGGTATAAGTGTTATTCACTTTACATTTGAATACATTTATTATTATCTTTCGTAAAAGTATATAATCCCCCTATATTTGTAAATGAAAAACAAATCAACTTTTAAAAAAACTCTCTGCGTAAACTCAAATTGGCATTACACCTATGTTAAAAATGCTATCAGAAACAACCGACTTCTTCCTAAAGTATTAGTTTCCCGTTTTATATCTTTATGGATTTCGACTTTGGTGCTTAGATATGGTTAACATAAACACATGTTAACGATAAAATTGGTGATAGCATATTTGCTGAAAGAATTGCACCATTTTCGGGGTATAACTTTTTTTTTATACCTTCCAATGCGATATTATGTTGGATTCCAAAATATAGTTTCTTAAAATTATATTTAAGGGTCGTTTACAAAAATTTGGCCTGTTATTGAATTTTTTACAAAAATATCGGATAGCTCTTGGGGTAGAAGCCGTTGGATGCGGGCAGCGCAGGACCGATCGTTGTGGAGATCTCCACAACTCCGGCTGATATGATAATGATAAATATTAATCATGCCGACAAAGTGGTAAAGTAAAATTTAAAAAATTTTTTTTTTGGTTATCTCCCCTACACGGGAAGTGGGGATGTATTTTTTTTTTCTTGTTTACCCATAATGTGGGTGGTCGTTGGATAGCAATTTTAAAAATAGTGCGGGTTTGTGAAAACAGTTTTTTGATTTAGGCATCCGTTTGTAAATTATTAAGCTTAAAAGTACAAAATTTTGTTAGAGTCAAGTGTGGGGACACTTGACTCCCCCCTGCCAGCCAAATGGTTTTTTTTGGGTACGTGAAAAAGTCACGATAGTTGTTATATAAGACGAAGATAAAAGGAAAACTATCACAGCTAAGTAGGCTTTACAAGTTTATAGACCGGGCGGACACGACAGTTGGAGGTGTACAATTTTTTACAGTTTGTAAATTTGCGAGAACGTCTTAGACGACGACATTTGTAAGCACTATCAAAATTAGATTCCGTTCCAAAAATATATATATCATTTATATATATATAAAAAAAACCTCTATATAAGAGAATGCCTCTCAATTTTCCTGGGATTTCATGTCCTGATCCTGACATCTGATCTGACTGATAAGATCACGTCAGAAGTATAAACTTTCGAAAAAAATATTTGAAAATGATCCCCACTTTGATGAAAATAAGAAGTCGTCTAAATAAGCAAACTAAAGTCTAAATACGCATTATTCAGGATAACTCCAGAACTTCTCTTCTTGATGTTCTTCATGAAATTTAAATGGGACACGAGAAGCGTCATCTTTCAAATAAAAAAAGAATTATCCAAATCGGTTCATTAACTTAAACGTTCTGAGGTAACACACTTATAAAAACAACTAGCCTTCCGCCCGCGGCTTCGCCCGCGTGTACTACACGACGTTATCCCGCGGGAAGGTGATATTTTTAGGAATAAAAAGTAGCCTATGTCCTTTCTCGGGCTCTAGACTATCTCTGTACCAAAATTCATTCAAATCGGTTCAGTAGTTTAGGTGTGATTGTGTAACACACAGACAGACAGAGACGCATTTATAATATAAGTAAGGATATATACAGTCGAATTGATAACCTCCTCCTTTTTTTGAAGTCGGTTAAAAATAGTGAGCATCAGGTCACAAAACATTGACTTCAATTTGTGTATTGTGTTGTGTTTTTAGGTCACAAACGATTTTTTGTTAAATTTATTCATTAAGATGACTAGTAACCTAGCCACATACTTTTGTTAGGGCATTTGTACAATTTTTGTCCGCGGACATCATGTCAAAATACAAAGTACCTAAGCATAGGTAAGTGCACATAATTATATACCACTGTTCGAGCCGGCTTGTACAATGCTATTGTGTGAAAATTGAGTTTAATGGCTAAATGTTGCACTGGAGTGCGTTATGTGAAGTAATCTGAATGTTAAGCAACTTAATCTCGGGGACGCTGCTGTAAATTACCGAAATTCTCAGATTTTCTATGTTTTGTTTTTTGAACGCGATACAACACTTTTTCTTTTAGGGATTGGCTAGCGTTAAGGCGATACTCGGAAAAATTATGCTAAAGCGAGATAGCAATGAGAAAACGACGCGCGCGGGAGCGAGACCAATTTTGCCGATTACGCAAAAAAAAACACAAAATCACTTCGTATTCAAAAACTATAGCGATTTTTAAAAAATGCTTCTATACGATCCTAAATCTTATTGGTGTTCACTAATTAAACCAATTTTCAATAGTATATGTATCCCCATTTAAGAATAATCTTGATATTTCTTATTTTTTAGAGGTATTTTCGAAAATAAAAAGTGTCGAGCCAAAATCATAAAATCGTGTTTCTGAAACTATTCGATTCTAGATAAAGGTATGAAGAAGTATATATCTTATTACCAGATTTATAACAACTCTAACCGTCCTATAGTTTTATATCAAAGAGTCCATACTTTTTCCGAGTAGCGCCTTAAGAGGGTCTTAAATAATGTGTAGGTAACGAATCTCATAAATCATTATAGATACCATCATGAAGTTTGACTTAATACTCTGAGGTAACTGGAGCTCTCACCCTGAATAAAAAAGTGTCGCCAGCAAATTTGACATTTATGTATGTAGTGGCTGTCAGCTGTCTCATATGACCATACGTATTTTTTTAAAGTGTAGGTGAGACGGAAGACCGCCACTGTGTTATTTGTGGTATTCAAAAAATTGTTCGTACTGCACTCTCCAGTTACCTCAGTATTAAGTCGAGCTTCATGGATATCATCAATCGAGATGCCAAAGTCATAAAGTTACTAACGGCGTCTCACTGGTAACATTCTACATTGCATCGACGGACGACGCCGTTCTTTGAATTACCGAAAAGGCCTTGTGATTTATGCATCGCACACGTGAAGAATTGATTCAAAATATGATTAAAGGTCCGAGACGAGATCAGAGGCAGAAGGCCACGCGCTCTAGGTGTGTATACACTAATTATCCGCGCGGGTTGGTTCCCTAACAATGTGTGGCAATGACTCTTCTGCTCAACATCTGTAGACGTAAGGTCATCGCATTCGGATCTCGGCGCGATAACACTACAATAACTATTGTAGCGACTTACCATTAAAGTAATATGGTACTTACATTAAAAAATTATTAAAGTAATGTGTAAGCTATCACTATAATAATTTTAGCTTAATTAAAAGATAATAGATAGATACAATGCAAATAAATTAAACTTTTCTGACTTGCAGTTGATACCCAGACTTCATCTATTAAATCCAAGTTTTCTAGTCAGTGTAAATTGACTACATAGTTAGTGATTTTTATAACTATACACAGTTTCTTTCTGTTAGTAACTCAACGAACACACGTTTAGTTAGGATATATAAGAAAATTAAAAAAAAATGTTTTATTGAATAGGTAATTAGGTTTTCTTACTAGTCTGTAATAAAAAAACATAAACTAGGTATTACACTTCTACATTATTCTTGAGATTAACGTAATACAATTTTTGCTCAACCACTGAAATATTCGTCGTTATATAAACTAATGTTATTTAAAGCTTTCGTGACCGATTTGGCGCAAACGTACGGATAACTGCCCTTTGCGCCAGAAGTCTCGGGTTCGATCCCCGAACTAGACAAATATTTGTGTGCATGGTCTAGGTGTTTTCTATGTATATTATGTATGTATTTACAAACAAAAACTATTTAAGTAAGTAGGGCAGAGGTACCCTTTGTGGCCACTTTAAGGATTTTTTTACTTTTAAGCACTAAGTACTAAATGGTCTTAGGTATGTAAGACACAAATTATATCTTAAATTATAGGTAATTTATCTACATTTAAAGGGTCATAATTCAAATTTAAAAAAGTTTATTAGTTTTTTGTATATAACACAAAATGTGTGAGAGGTGCCAAATGTACCGGTTTTGGCCACTTATTGTTAGTTAAACTTTTGTAAGTATAGCGAAACATCAAAACCAAACCCAGGTTAAATAAATATATTCTAATGCGCTAGAAACCAATCAATTGCAAAACAACAATTTAATTGTAAAAAACAAAGGTTTATAAAGTATTTCATCCAAAACAAATTTCTTAAAATTTTCATACAAAACATTTTTTAAAACAGAAAATGGAATTTACTGAAAAAAAATCGTGTGTCATAAAAAATTCTAACGGTTGTTATAATGAGTCACACCTACACATCAAAATATGACTATAAAAATTACTGCATTTAATGCGCGTACTCGTGCAAGTAATAATAGTTTTGTTTCATCGAAATCTGTCCAGGATTTCCAAAGTTACAGCGTTGCAAAGTTTCACCAGCTTTTGTAAATTTGCTTTCCTTGCGCGCTATTGCGATGACGTCATGTCGCAGTGACATCTCCGATTGCGGCTGCTGCGGGTGATTTCCGTCCAACTGTACCTACATAGAGTCCGTTCGTGCGCAATTTTCGCGCAACTGGTGCGTTTTTGGCGCTAGTTACAGTACATTTTCTTCGTTCTAAGGTTATGGTAAATGATTAGTATTCGATTTCGACCGCGCGCAGCCGCACTCTAAAACTGTCACCTACTGTCCATTTGACGGCTTCGTGTTACTTATTGTTGATCGAAGTTTGACGGTTGCTATTTATATTGACAGAATACCGTCCGCCATTACGAAAGTTGATTTAATTTATTAATCACGGAAATACAACTTATATATTTAAAGGTGTTTTTTCACATGGGCTCAATACAAAATTGATCATTGATCGACTATAAGAAAAATAAATAAATATATTGCGAAACCGTGAGAGCGCAACTATATAGTCAAAGGAGAATATGAAGGGCCAACTCGCGATGTGACGTCACACGTTAATGCCATTGGTTCACCCTAATTTTCATCGGAGGCCGTACTTTAACGTTCAATATCTCAGTTATTTTTGAAGATAGGAAAAAAATAAAAACATATTCGTTTTTCTCGAGTAACATATTTTTTAGATATACTGATAACAAAAATCATTGGTCTGACTCATTACCTTAAAATACCTTATTTTAATTGCCTTTAGCAAAAATGGCGAAAAGTTGATTACAAAACTTTTAGAGCAAAAAGTGGCCAAAACCGGCACAGTGGCCAAAACCGGGGCTTCCGCCCTGTTTATTTACCCGTTATGAAGTTTTCCATGACACAGTTTCTTATTTTTTTTTTATCCACAACGGGGTAGCACTTAGCCTTCATCACACCTGATGATAAGTGGTGATAAGGCTGAAGGTGGAAGCGCACTACTCCCGGAATCTTCAATCACTGAGGAACTGGCTATCTTATCTCTAACTGCCGGAACTCAATATGCTGAAAACATCATTGTTATGGCGTCAGACTTGGATAAGATGGTGGTAGCTAGCCAGGCGGACTAAGAACAAGTCCTACCACCAACCAAACCGAATACAATATGTACCCCCACTGGGAATCGAACCCGGGACCTCTGGATCTACAAATAAAATTTACATGGGTTTAGATAATTTATGTGGTGTGATTGTAAAAAGTTATTTATTTGATTAAAGCTACATCCATCTATGCTGTCATACAAAAGACATCAACGCGCAATATCTTTTTCGTTGCAGTTTCAATTTCAACAGCTTTTAGCATAAACGTTGCAGTTATTTCAATATAGATTTTACGTAGTTTTTCATACGGTTCATCAAATGGTTAAAAAAATAAAATAAAAATGCGAGTTTTGTAATGTATTAATAGATACAAAATACCTGACTGACAATATGAAGGGTTTTTACCACATTGTCTAAGTTATTTATCTTTACCACCGTAAAGTCAAATTTTAATGTACCTACTAACCTATTTTCTAAGTTTATCGTGCTTTAGTATAGTATTAAAATTTAGTTGTAGGTCGAACAAAACCTGTGTGGTTTTGTATTTGCAAATTACTTATTTATTTTTCTGACTTGCAGTTGATAATCAGACTTCATCTATTAAATCCTACTTTTGTAGTCGGTGTCAATTGACTACATAGTTAGTGCTTAAATTTATAACTATACACAGTTTATTACTGAAAAATGGAGTATTTAGAAATAATCGACCCGTCTCACAATCAGCTCCGATGGCGATGATGTCCCATCGAGCCCCATCCCAAATACTTCATTTTCCATTTTTCAGTAATAAAAATTGCATTGTGAATGCAAAGAACTAAAAATTAAAATAACTATACACAGTTTCTTTCTGTTAGTAACTCAACGAATACATCACAACACACGATTTAGATAGGTACATAACAAAATAATGTAAAATTTTATTATTAAATCATTTAATAATTGTTTACTTGTACAGGGTGTTAGGGGCACCGTTGATAAAACTTTAACCATGGCTTCAGGACATCATGCTGAACTACGCACAGCAAGATTTTTTGTCGGAAATAAAAAAAAAAAATTTCGACTCTCCATACAAAATGTCCCGATTAATTGCTAAATTTGTATAAAAAGTCGTATTTTATCTCCGACAAAAATTCTTGCTGTACGTTGTTCAGCATGATGGTCTGAAGCCATGGTTAAAGTTTTTGCATCGGTGCCCCTAACACCCTGTATATAATTTTAAAAAAACATAAACTATTACATTTCTACATTATTCTTGAGATTAATATAATACAATTTATGCTCGACCACCGAAATATTCGCAGTTATAAAAACTATTGTTATTTAAAATGTTTAAAGCTCTGTCCATCTATGCTGTCATACAAAAGACATCAACGCGCAATATCTTTTTTAATACAGTTGCTCAAAAAGTGGCGTATTGCAGGGACGTATAGCGTTCGGGATGCGGGCTATTACACACTCGAACTTTTTCTTTACCTTTCCCGAACTCGTGCGTTTTCTTTCCCAACTGTCAAAATATTGTCTATTAAAAAGAAAAAACCAACCACGAAGTTTTTACTAAAAAAAAAAAACATAGAAGTTTTTATGATTCATGCAAATATTTCTAAAAAGAAGCTACTAATTTGTTTCAATTTCAGATTTAAAAGTAATTTAAATTATACATTAAATTAATATTAGTATCGGCCAAATTAAATTTATGAATATAAAAAATACATAAAATTGGCTGTATGACCACAGATTACTAAATATGGTATGACGTGCACTATTTACCATAGTATCTGCTTATAGGAGTTTGCGCAAGTAAATGAAAAGAAAATGAGGGACCTTATTTCTTAATTATCTAAATTAGTTTTTTCTGGTTTTTATTGTGGTAGGTACTTAGTATGGTGGAATTAGTGCTTTAATGGAAAACGATGTGGTAAAAGAGAGAAATAAGGAAAGGCGCTCCTGTAGGATTCGGATTGCTTTTGTTAGGTTTCATTTCATTTCATCTCATTTAATTTAATTTTCATTTCATATCAATAAAAAAATTCTACTGAAGCCTTGGCTGTATGATCATAGTTTCCTTTGCCAACCCAGAATGGGAGAAGAAAACAAAAAAAAAGTCTCTGCTTATATTCTTTTACGATTAGTTAGTTGAGTTTATTGTGTTTTATTATTTTATTAAATTGCTTAATTTTTTCGCAACTGTATTAAAAATAGTTGTTCAGTACACGTGCGGAACCGTCATTGCAACTTGTTCCGACTGTCAACCCTCACCTTCGGCTGCGCCTCGGCTCGGGTAGACATTTGTCGGAACTCTTTGCAATGACAGACTTTCCGCACTTGTAATGAAATCTACTATTTCGTTGCAGTTTAAAAAAACGCTTTCAGCATAACGTTGCAGTTATTTCAATAGAAGTACATTTTACGTATCTAGTTTTATATACAGTCAATCAAATGGTTAAAAAGTAATTTAAAATAGCGTGCTTTGTAATGTATTAATAGATAAAAAATACCATAGTGACAATATGAATGATTCTTACCATACTGTCCAAGTTATTTATCTTTACCACCATAAAGTCAAATGTACACTCGAGGACAAACCACCTCTTACTTCTTTTCACGTGGCTGGTGCCTAATTTTTATGTTTTAAACTAGGGTATTACAATGCATAAGCAATTACGGATAGGGACTGCAACTGAACGGTGAGACGCCAGCCACACGAAAAGAAGTAAGATGTGGTTCACCGAATTTGTCCCCGATTGTACCTACCTATTTTAATAAGTTTATCGTGCTTTTGTATAGTATTAAAATTAGCTTGTAGGTGGATCAAAATTTTATTATATCATCTGTACCCCTAGTGTAAGTTTTTATGTCAAAAAACGCAAACTATCGTGCGTCCGTATTTATGTCAATTTGTATGAAAACTGTATCAGCGCCTCTAGCGGCGAGTAGCGCGCTTATGCAGTTTTCATACAAATTGACATTAATACGCATTCGAAATAGTTTGCGTTTGCTTGACATAAAAACTTAAACTAGGGGTACTGAGGTTTACACCATATACTCGTACCTATTCGGTGCCTTGTATGTAATTTTTTAATTTTGAAAACGGATTAAAAGTTTTAGACGTGCATGTACTTATATTTCATTGCTTCAGCAGTGCACTTAACCCATTGTGCTTTTGCAATCCAGTAATGATCTGTCAAAGCACATAATTATCGATATCAAATGAAGAATATTACATTCCATTTGCAATGAGAGGAACAATAATGTTCATCTCGAATCGAGTCCATCAAATTGAAAGCATTATCTCGTTCGACGGCAGAATCCGCGGCAATCCCACGTTACTTATGCAACACCCGTCACCTCGACAAATGCACTGAAGTTCACGAACCGATCTCTTTCCTCCTCTATATTTAGCAAATTGTAGTGACCTTTGACCATGCAGGAAGAATAAAATAAAGTATGATTAAAGTAGTACGTATTGAATTCAAGATACCTAATTTCAATATTCTGTGATGTGTATGTATGTACAACCTTTACCTTTATTGTGATCATAAATCATGCTGCGTCCTACAAATGTAATTTGGGCGGAGTATTAGCTTCTATTAAGAAGTCAATGATGTGAATGAAAAAATAAATAAATCAAATATTTTATAAGTGTCTATCACTTATAAAATATTTGATTTATTTATTTTATTATTATTAACTATTGATATTTTTTTACAGGCAACTGCCGCGGGCCAAGCTATTAGCTAGCTAGCGAGATTATTGAGCTACAAAATAAGGTTAGATTTATATTGACACTGTAGCTAGCACTAATTTCACTGGCTTGCCAGCACTGGCTCGCCAGCACTGGCTCCGTTAACTTTTTTTCGTGTCATTAGTGCAGTGCTGGATAGCGCTATCCCTGATATATGGTCTCTTATTCACAAACCGTCGAAAAGGTCACTGCTTCTTTTTTCGTGTCGATGGTAAGTACCAAGGAAATAAAATTAAATCGTGCTAATTGAACCGCAGGCTCAGTACCGGACCACAGGTCATCGAGTGTGCAGCTGATCGGGCACCCGGGGCAGCGTAGGAGATGGGACATAGATTGTAGAGTTACACCACACTCGCACTGATGGTCACTGGAGTAGCCCCAGCGGCACGTGTATTCCTTGCAGCGGCCGACTTTTCTGAGTCTGTTCAAAGAATTTATAGGTCACACTTTGTCACACACAAAGAACAGAATACGAATCCACTTCCCTTTTCAAATGGCTGTGAATCAGGGGACTGGAGTAAAACGGCTGCCCTGCCTACTTTTAAGCGCCAACATTTGTAACAATGTAAATCAGCCATAACGCTTAGATTATAGTTTTTCTTGTATTTGGGTGCGTGCACGACAATATTAAAGGTGTGTACTGGTGTGATGTGTGTACGCTTTAATTTAGTATTTGGATGCTTTCCAGACCTATGGATGCAAGCTATGGTAACCCCTATATTTAAGGGAGGCGATAAGCATGATGTGCGGCAGTATCGACCCATATCCAAACTTTGCGTGATGGGAAAAATATTTGAAAAAATTGTGACAAACTTTTTAACTTCACTAACTAAACATCATATTCCTCCCCAACAGCATGGGTTTTTCAGTGGTCGCGGTGTAGAAACTAACCTGATAAGTTACACGGATATAATAATTAATGCTTTGGACTCCGGTCATCAGGTGGATGCCGTGTATACCGATTTTTCTAAAGCATTTGATAAAATTAATCATAACATCCTCTTACAAAAAATTAAGAATATCGGTATACACGGTGACCTCTGGCGCTGGGTCAAATCTTACATCTCTAATCGGAGTCAAGCGGTAGCGTTAAAGGGTTATCAATCAAGATTCCTTAAAATACCTTCTGGGATTCCTCAAGGATCCCATTTGGGTCCTTTCCTGTTCAACCTGTATTTAATTGACATAGGTGGTTGTTTTGTTAACTCGCATCATCTTCTGTATGCCGATGACACTAAAATATTTAAAAATTTTAAATCAATTAATGACTGTTACGAGCTGCAGAACGATTTAATTCGTTTTCAGGAATACTGTTTAACAAATCAGCTTTTCTTAAACTTAGAAAAATTCCACACCATCTCATTTACTCGTAAGCATCACCCCATTGTACATAATTATACTTTAGGTGGCAATATAATAAAAAGGGTCTCCACCACTCGTGATCTTGGTATAACCTTGGACTCCAAACTTCACTTCAATAATCATATTGACAATATCGTCTCACGTGCCTTTAAAATGCTTGGCCTAATCAATCGCTCGGGAAGACCATTTAAAAAAACAAAAACATTAATTATTTTATTCAATTGTTATGTCCGTAGCATTTTAGAGTTTGGAGGTGTTGTTTGGAGTCCACAGTATGCAGTTCACATCGATCGTATCGAAAAGGTTCAAAATAAGTTTTTAAAATCTCTGAACTACCGTGCTGGAATTATTCACGATGATTATAAATTAACTGCTTCTCTGTTTAATATATCCCCGCTACAGATTAGACGCCTTAACCAAAGAATACTATAATATTACTAACGTAAAGAAGCGACACTCACCTCCCCCCGCCAATTCATTTCCCCCGCATTGAGAAAGTAAACCGAGGAGTAAACGTCACACGTTTGTCGTTTGTCTTGTCAGTCACTCAGTCAACAAGAATGTAACCAAGTCAACGATGTCATTATATTTCGTAAGCAAACTTCGATTTGAGGATCGTGCGATATAACCTTGCAATGGCGTTCATATATGCAGTTGAATCGTAGATGATTGATATCAAATTTAATATTAACAGAAAACAAATATTCCAATACGAATTGTTTGACCAAATAATAAATGTTATGATACGATTAAATTCTATGAAATTAGAGGATCTTTTATTGATTTGATTTAACTTTCATTAGGTGCAAGTATTGGATTAAAGAAATTGGTCGAATGGACTTAAGGCGCTACTCGGAAAAAGTATGGACTTTTTGATTTAAAACTATAGGACGGTTACAGTTGTTACAAATCTGGTAATCCATACTAATATTATAAATGTGAAAGTGTGTTTGTTTGTTTATTTGTTTGTTTGTTTGTTTGTTTGTCCTGCTTTCACGTCAAAACGGAGCAATGGATCGACGTGATATTTGGTAAGGGGGTAGTTTGGGACCTGGAGAATAACATAGGCTACTTATTATTCCGGAAAATTGAGTAAAAATTGTAATTTTCTATGAAAAATCGTTTAAATGTCGTACCTTCGATACAAAACTGTCATTTCTTCCATTACCGTTTCCAAAGAGTATGTAATCACTGACGTCTGCGCGGTCAAAATCGAATACTAATCTTTTCCATAAGCTTAGAATAAAAAATGAACTGTAACTAGCGCCAAAAATGCCCCAGTCGCGCATGCGCGCAGAGTTATCTGACACTCGCTCTACTTCACAGAGTATTTTTTTATATGTGGGAAATAGAGACCAATCTTGGGCCCCTTTATTGGTAGTGTGTAACTAGCGCTATCTGTTGTCTGGTCTAGGCAACTTTTGGTGTATAAAACTATAATCTAAATGGCAAAACAACGTTTGCCGGGTCAGCTAGTAAGATATATATTTCTTCATACCTTTATCTAGATTCGTATAGTTTCAAAAACACGATTGATATAATTATGATTTTGTCTCGACACTTTTTCTTTTCGAAAAGACCTCTTAAAATACGAAAATTGTAGATTATTCTTAAATAGGGTTACTTACGCTATTGGAAATTGGTTTAATTAGTGAACACCTATAATATTTAGGATCGTATAGAAGCATTTTTTTTAAATCGCTGTAGTTTTTTAACACGAAGTGACGACCGATTTGGCGCAGGGGTAAACTACCTGCCTTCTGCGCCAGAGGTCTCGGGTTCGATTCCCGAACAAGAAAAATATTTGTGTGCATGAACATGTCTATTTGTCTTGGTCTGGGGTGTTTTCTATGTATATTAAGTATGTATTTACAAACAAAAAGTATATAAGTATATATTTATCCGTTATCAAGTTCACGTAGACACAGCTTCTTAAGAATTAACTACATCATCATCATCATCATCAGCCATTTAATGTCCCCACTGCTGGGGCACTGACCTTCCTTATGGATGAATAAGGAGAATGAGCCATGACCCACCACGCGGGCTCAGTGCGGATTGGTGGGTATTAACGACTGCAAGTGCAGCCGGGACCAACGGCTTAACGTGCCTTCCGAAGCACGGAGGAGCTCGAGATGAAAAGTTTTTGGTCACCCATCCCGTGATCGACCATTGCGAACGTTGCTTAACTTCAACGATCGCAGGCCGAGCGCGCTATCTACTGCGCCACGGGCTCCTCTGGAATTAACGGAAAAGAATTAACTACGGGCTTAGATAATTGGTGTGATTGTAAGAAAATATTTATTTATTTATTTGTTTTTTTTTCCTAATCTGCAAAATCGGTCTCGATCCCGCGCGCGTCGTTTTCTCATTGCTATCTCGCTTCAGCACAACTTTTCCGAGTATCGCCTTAAACCAAAAAAGCGTGGAGACACTTCATACTAGTTATTTTGTTTGCGAACTTCATTTCCCTAATTCTGACCGCGCAAAAAGAGTTTCTAAGAAAAATGCAGCCCCTACCCTATTATTACTGCAGCCAGAAGACTCATCTGGTACTCGTATTTACATCAAAATTTGCAAATCTCAAACATCAACAGAAATTCCAAGTACAAGTACTTCACAGGTGTCACACTCAGTGCAGAAAACACAGATTTTAAGTGAAAATTCACCCCGGAAAAGGAAGTTGCGGCTTGTCTTTAAATCAGAGGCTAAGAAACGAAGATTATTGGAATCGTCGGTAATAGGAAACCCCAAGTAGGCTGATATGTCACCTCTGCTAAAAAAAAAAATTGATGCTCAAAAAGTATTTAAAACGAAAGTCTCAGGGAAACAGATATGACCAAGAGTATAAAATGTTTGCATTAAATATATATTTTACCAGCCCGGTTGCTTACCGATTTACAATTTCCTTTTACGTGGTGTGTTGGCTGACAAAGGACATTGTCCACGATGTATAGGCGGTTTGGCTTAACATGCACATATTTTAAGCAATAAAACTATATAAGTTTGGAAGTTAACACTACGAAGAAACTATTTATCATTTTTGTTTTGTGTCAATATAATAAATAATTTTAGAGAAACACTTGAAAAACAGTATTCACAATGCGCAAAACACAAAGCAAATAAGTCGCACAGCAAATGTCAGAACATAAGAACATAAGAGTAAAATAATTATGTCAGAACGACACTATACAGCAGCAGGTAGATAGATCTATAGGAGTGAGTGACAGTGACTTTTAGAATAAGCTTTTTTTCAACAATTGATAAAATATTGATTAAACTAAATTTATTTAGTGTATGAGTTGTTTGTTGTTTTAGTTTTACGTAAGGCAAACATATGAAATAATTACAATGATTTGGAAAACGATCGCAGAAACTTTTTTATAAAAAAATTAAAATGTATGCAAATTATTTTTAAATCCATTTTAATCGGATGCAACTGTAATACAATGACAGCACTGGAATTGAAATAGAAACCATTGACGGTATTAATGAGACATATTATTACCCTTAAGACTTTGTTTTATGATAAGGAAATTTGATAAACTTTATACAACTATTAGGTTAGGTCACAGAAATTCGTCTAAAAATAAATAAGACTATTATAGTTAAATTGTTTTTTTGCTGAGTACCTTGTTTTATGACACTGCCCTTTTTTGAAGGTTGAGTACAGGATTCGGTATTTTCAATTAAAAATATGCGTTGCGTGGTTTAAAGAAAGCTTACAAACAGACAGACAGAAGCGGTGAGTGACTTTGTTTTATACTATGTAGTGATAGCATGATGATGATTAAAGACAATTTTATTTGTTGGATTGATTTAATTTTTTTTTATTAGTTAGTACCGTACGACAGGTGACATCGGTTAAGTTCTCGTTTCTGAAGATTTCAATACAAAGTACATTGTGCCACTCACACGGCCTTTAAAATATAAATTTAAAGCAAATAACTGTAAATCTTTAGCGTTTCTATTGCCATGACTGTTTTGTTTTAGACGGGTTTGAAAATTGATATTTTTTTGTAATTGAGAGGATTGGTATCTTTTTGAGATGCACATTCTTGCTGAGTATCCAAATTTTTTCGTCTTTTGCACTCTGTTTATAAGTCACTTAACAATTTCCTTTTACGTGGTGTGTTGGCTGACAAAGGACTTTGTGCACGATGTATAGGCCGTTTGGCTTAACATTAACATTTTTTAAGCAATAAAACTATATGTTTGGAAGTTTACACTACGAAGAAGCTATTTATCATTTTTGTTTTGTGTCAAATAATAAAAAGCTTAGAAACAGACAGACAGAAGCGAAGAGCGACTTTGTTTTATACTATGTAGTAATAATTAAAGACAATTTTATTTGTTGGATTCATTTCATTTTTTATTAAATTAGTTAGTACCGTACGACAGGTGCGTTTCTGAAGATTTCAATACAAAGTACATTGTGCCATTCACACGGCCTTTTGACAATCGCTTTTGTACTGAAAAAAGCTTGTAAAATGATTGCTTCCGAACTTACCCGACATAATATAAACATACGTAAATAATAAATTGGGACGCTCTTGCAAAGTTATTTCGTGACGCACGCGGCACGCGCCATCTAGTCGATATATTTTGTACCACTAGCTCCGGCGTGTGCTACGGCGGATGTCATCCCTGCATCGTTGACGCACACATTTGACGCGTGTACACACGTTATGTCAGTTACGTAGTAGTAGAAGGTTAATACATAATACATCTATGGGTTAATATGCGGGGGTCGTAGTATGGAGTGTCGTAGGTGTGCCTTAACCTTGACTCAACGTTTCTGCATAAAATTGTCAATAGTAAAATTGATTGTACTCCACTTCTTGACAAAATTAGCCTCAAAGTTCCACGTCCATCCTCACGTTCCAAAAGTACATTTTACATTACACCTTATCAAACAAATTACACAAGGAATTCATTTTTAAGGCGCTCACTTGAATTTTATAACAAGAACTTGACCAACATTGACATATTTTCTACTAGCTCAACAAAATATAAAAGACTAGTTTGCGAGGTGCTATCAACTTAAAATTCATTTAAATGATCCTATTTATTAAGTGATATTATTGCTACATAACATTATAAATTATAAATTAAGTTCAGTGTTTAGTAACTCTTATACTTACATGAAACTGTTTTTGCATTACTTTATTTATACATAGGTACTGGAAGTTGTTATAACATAAATAACATATTATTAGATAAGATGTAGATAAGTTTTCTTTATTTTTCTTTTTACAAATCAATGTTTCTTACGTGTTCTATCAAATAAAATATTGCTTGTTTAAAATATTAATGGTACTGTAGGTCTGTTTGTATATATTGTTAGTATGTTACTTGTTTTGTAAGACTGTTTGTTACCTAAATAAATAAAAAAAAATAAAAAAAATATCAGTGGTGTAAATATTAGATACATTATTTTATTTTATTTCAATATACGTAAATTGAATTTGAATGTAACAGTAATATTGAGATAACTTACGTATCAGAATATTATTGGACTATGAACGTATGAGCATCGGCATTTCATCAAGTTACATTATAAATCGTAACATAACGTCGGTAATGGTTGCTTTAATTGCCTTTATGAGGTCGGTTCAATTTGTGTCTTGACTGACTCAGCATTTGATTGCGGACGGTTTTGCAGAAATGTTATGTTACTTTCATTTGAATAATTTTGCATAAATATATTCTGCAAGACGAGAAATTATGTTGCATTTTAGTTTAATATTTTTTGAAATATAAATTATACTTAACTGGTAGGTACACATAAAAGTATGCCAAGCTATTATAGCAAATTAGCGAATGTTTATTCAAAAAGAGCCCTGCAGCCGCCGCTACCACCGTCAATTACGTCTGCGTAGCGTAGACCATAGTGATTACACAGTCAGGACATTTTGTAATATTCCCAGGGGAACGTCAACGAGAGGTTGAACTATATTAAATAGTAGATTGTTTAGCAAGGGCTATGTATGGCACCCATAACAGTCGTGAGGGCGCCGATAGTTCGAGACTGTTATGGGTCCATAAACCCGAAGTAAACACTACTTTTCATTTTGACTATGAAGAAAGTAAAAATAAACAGAAACAATCTAAGAAATATTTTTCCTATGGCCGCGGAATTTTCGAAAGACTATACTAACTTTTGTGTTCATTATCTCTATTTGTTTGTTTGTTTATTTGGGATAAAAAACAGCATTCACAATATGTCTTAAAAACTATGATAGTACATATTAAGTATAACTTATTTATAGTGAAGCCCACACAACACAACACAATTTTAGGGAAGGCAATGTAAACTAAGTCCATACAGGCTTGTTTGGTGTTTGACCCGTACTCTATGCAATTCCATGAAATTAATAGCTTGTTTTTTTATGTTACAAATAACTTATTTGGTTTAATCTGCTTCTAAAAACGCATTCTTTAAAAAAACAATGTTGTAGATATTAAAATAATAATTCTACGATATTAATTATTTTATATAATAGCAAAACAGGCTGTATAGGCTTCTGTGCCTTTGCCTGCATACTTTTGGTAAATAAATGTCCAAAGAAATACTTACAGATGACATGACCCCTCCTATTCCTTTTTTAAATTTCATTACGGCCCTAGGGCAGCAACAATACCATTTTTAACCCGCATTTTAGGCAAGTTATGAGTTACTTTCGTAATATGAGACATGAAAAAAATAAAACTCTGTATCCGATTGTATCATAAGTCTTTATGTTACAACCGGAAACAGCTGTCACTCATTATAGTACACTTATGTTTCTTAATTTTAAATTTTGACTTCCAAGCTTTCAACTCTTTCAAGCCCTTCTTTAGCCGGCATAGGCCGGCAACAATAAGAAACTTAAAAAAAAATTGAATTTTGAATTTAGAAGGTATAGACCGTATTAGACTCCTATGAGTTTGGGTTTGGCACCAATTCACATTTTATAATTAATATTGTTTTGCTTTATTTTTGAAATCCATACTAATATTATAATTGTGAAAGTGTGTTTGTTTGTTTGTTTGTTTGTTTGTTTGTTTGTTTGTCCTTCTTTCACGCCAAAACGGAGCAACGGATCGACGTGATATTTGGTATGGGGATAGTTTGGGAGCTGGAGAGTAACATAGGCTACTTATTATTCCGGAAAATTGAGTAAAAATTGTAATTTTCTATGAAAAATCGTTTAACTGTCGTACCTTCGATACAAAACTGTCATTTCTTCCATTGCCGTTTCCAAAGAGTAAGTAATCACTGACGTCTAGTCTGCGCGGTCAAAATCGAATACTAATATTTTCTATAAGCTTATAATAAAAAAATGTACTGTAACTAGCGCCAAAAATGCCCCAGTCGCGCAGAGTTATCTGACACTCACTCTACTTCACAGAGTAATTTTTTATATGTAGGAAATAGAGACCAAGCTTGGGCCCCTTCATTGGTAGTGTGTAACTAGCGCTATCTGTTGTCTGGTGTAGGCAACTTTTGGTGTATAAACACACACACAAGATGTTGCTGACCGGGTCCACTATTATATGGCAAAACAACGTTTGCCGGGTCAGCTTGTAAATAATAAATGAAATGAGTGTAGATAAAGTAGTGTATGAGACTGCACATAACTCGGTATTAAAACACTGGTGGGATACTATTACCCCTCATTATGCAACAGTCACATAAACTACTATTTTTTGATCCAAGTTGTAAGTTATCTCTCCACAACATGTTTTATTTAAATTTATTTAGTAGTTATTGCATGAAAAGTGAACTAAGAACAGTTTTATTTGAACAACTATTATTTTTTTTAAATCTTGCATGTGGAGATTTGGCTTCATGAATATCTGGGGGCGGCGGCAGTGCCCCCGCCTAGTCGATCGCGAAGCAAACGTTGCCGTACCATCCTTTTCCGGAACCCTTTTCAGCGTGTTTTTAAGTCTCTTTGGATAGGTAAAGAACGCTAAAATTATATACGCCATATAGTTTACTATAAGCACAAATTTCAAGTTTGTAGCTCATTTAATTTGGAAGTTATACGAAAGCAAAGTTGTGCTAATTCGACACTGACTCACTGATTCCCTGATTCACTGACTCACTGACTCACTGACTCACTGACTCACTGACTCACTGACTCACTGACTCACTGACTCACTGACTCCGTGACTAACTGACTAACTGACTCATCATCTTCAACCTATTAACGTCCACTGCTGGACATAGGCCTATCCAAGAGTACGCCATCGAGCACGATCAGTGACTAACTGAATCACTGATCATCAAAATATTACTAGTATACTTCCCATAAACCTAGAGACCTGAAATTTGGTACAGGGGTAGGGTTTAATGTCCACATAAAGAGTAAACTGTTAAAACTAGGGTCATGGAAGATCATGAGTACCTGATGACCCTGATGAGAAACCGTAACAGACCAGCCAAACTGTTCAAGTTTTTGGCATGCTGTCTTTACAAAATGTATTCAGTCTGGTTGGAACTTTCTTAAGATATTCAAAAATTTAAGGTCTGGAGAATCTAGAGTATCTGATGAAGAACCCTTAATGCTCAGTTAAACAGGTTAAACTATAGGAGAAATGAAAATGTCGCTTCAACAAAGGGTACAGTAGTGCAGGCAGTTGGTCAAGCCAACTCTAATGTTGCTTACTGGAATTTCTTTATTATTAGAGTTACTCTTAGATGACTTGTGTCCACCATCGCGTAATTATGCTTAAAACAACGGGTTGCACTCCGGGAGTTAAAATAAACTGATAAAATAAACTGATAGATTTCATCACTTTTAAAGTGAAATAATAATCCAGTGAATAGAGGGGGGTTAACTTACAAACGGTCGGTTAGTTGTAAATTTTTGATAATATTACTAATATATAATATGTTAATATATATATATTATAATATTAATAATAATATGTTGTCTAAGATGGTTGATGAGTGTGTAAAATGAAAAATGCACAATTCCTCCCCCTCCGGGGCCACCACCAAATTAATAGTAGATTGTTTAGCAAGGGATGTATGGCACCCATAACAGTCGAGTGTTTTGGCGCACGAACGAAGTGAGGGCGCCGATAGTTCGAGACTTTTATGGGTCCATACGCCCGAAGTAAACACTCTACTTTTCATTTTGAATATGAGGAAAGTAAAAATAAACAGAAAAACAATCTAAGAAATATTTTTCCTATGGCCGCGGAATTTTCGAAAGACCATAACTTTTTTGTTCATTTTCTCTGTTTTAGGGAAGGCAAGGGAAACTATAAGTCCATACAGTCTTGTTTGGTGTTTGACCCGTACTCTATGCAATTCCATGAAATTAATAGCCTGATTTTTTATGTTACAAATAACTTATTTGTTTTAATCTGTTTCTAAAAACGCATTCTTTAAAAAAATACAATGTTTTAGATATTAAAATAATAATTCTACGATATTAATTATTTTATATAATAGCAAAACATGGCTGTATAGACTTCAGTGCCTTTGCCTGCATACCTTTGGTAAATAAATGTCCAAAGAGATTCTTAAAGACTCTACACACGTTCCTATCCGACCTCCGATTCGGTCTGCTCCCAGACCAAATCGGATCGTGTGTAGCGCGGATTTGGTCTGGGAGCAGACCAAATCGGCTGTCGGATCGGAACGTGTGTAGATGCTATTACAGATTTTGACATGACCCCTCCTATTCCCTTTTTAAATTTCATAACGGCCCTAGGGACGCCACATACCACTTTCAACCAGCATTTTAGGCAAGTTAGGAGTTACTTTCAGAATATGAGACATGAAAAAATAAAAAGCAACGGGTTGCACTCCGGCCGGCAGAAGTGAAAAGATCTCCCTAGACTTTTCACAAAAAAAAAGAATTTGACAAAAAAAAAATAAAAAAACAACCATTTTCATTTTTTGTATTTTTCTCCAACTTCACCGTAAATTATTGTAAAAAATCTGTAGCGTGCTGTTAGCGTACAAATTAGTAAAATGACTTGCTAGTTTTATAAGCTTTACAAAAAGGTACAAAAGTTGTTAACATTTCCCACAGTTTTAAAAAAATAAGCAAATGGGCGCAATAGGTCAGACTTTTTATTACAATTTGAAAATTGAATTTGGCTCAAAAAGTCAACAGTAACGTAGTAAAACAATGTTTGTTTTCAGTAGGTACATTTGAAACACTGTCATATTGACTGTCCCACTACTTAAAAAAAACACTCAGTTACTACAATTTGAACTATTAAACTGTCGCGTTGAATTCTATTGAATTTGATTAGAGGTATTACCCCTTTCAAGGAATAGGTTGAGTTTCCCTGTCAGCCTGTATACATCATACCTAAAGGAGCCCACAGACGGTCAGGTCGCCTGACGGCCTAGAAAGGATCAGCCGTCTGACGTACGAGACCTCCATCGGCCACACACTAGACCGGTCATTGCCTGTCGGCAATAATCGTAAACTGGCTTTGAGGCCACACACTAGCAGTTGATAGCCGTCGGTTTTAGTACTAATCGGTAGTTTCTGTCCGGCCGATAACTGTCAACATTGGCCACGGCCACACACTATACCTGCGCATTAGCCGTCAGTACTAAACCTTTTACGAAACTGTGAGTGTGTGGTCGATTGCGACCAACTGACAGGCGAACTGATAATCTGTGAGGTGCTTAAGTCAACAATAATATTATACATCTGAAGCGCACGCCAACGACATTCGTGTTCACAAAGAGTAAAGAAATGCGTGTTCAGCAATCTTACCTTGTCGGTCAACAACAATTAAATTATATCGGTTTTTAATCAGATAAATAACCTGCAAAATCTACATAAAATCCAAAAAACATACTTTAATTGAATAAAAATTGTAAGTACACAATTAATAAGATTGCTTTCATTAAATTAAAATAATCACAATAAAATAAATTGATTTCAGTTTCCTTGATCTGAAGCGGGGAAGAGAATTTTGCTTATGACGACCCTACTATTTAATTTCAACGGGAGCCTTATTATTACATTGACCTTGATGACTTTTTAATAATTGTGTGGTCGGCTGCATCATCGTTCAAGATAGGTGAAAGGTAATTCAAATATTTATTATATAAATCATAGTTATGCGACAAATAGGATGATTTTTAGGGTTCCCTAGCCGAATAGCAAAAAAGGGACCCTCATAGATTCGTCATGTCCGTCTGTCTGTCCATCCGTCCGTCCGTCCATCCGTATGTCACAGCCGCTTTATTCCAAAACTATAAAAACTAGAGAGTCGAAACTTGGTAAGTAGAGTATTCTGTGAACCACTTTACGATTTTAATACAAAAATAAGAGATTAAGTGGGGCTCCCCTTACATGGAACTGAAACTGAAAAGTATTTTTTTCATCAAACATATTCGTGTGGGGTGTATATACATAGGTCTTTAAAAATGACAAAAAGGTTTCTCATACTTCCTTTTTTTCTCAAAGTCAATCTTTTGAAAGATAGAGACTTCCAAAGTGGTAATAACATGTGTGTCTCCTCTAACTCTTGAAATAATAGAAGTAGACCCCAATAAAAACTTTCAAACGAAAATGCGTTTGAACGAGATATAGGTAGTAAGTACTTTTTGAGATATTATAACACATTTTTAAAAACCGCAAATGTAGGTAACTTTGTCAATCAAACAAACACTATGAAAAACAAAGTGAAATTAGTAGACAAAAACGATAGTGGAATTTTAGCTAGGTATAGGCAATCGGTACGTTAGGTGGGTACGGAACCCTTCAGTGTGCTAAGTGCGAGTCCAACTCGCACTTAGCCGTTTTTTTTAAGTGACGCTCACTCAATGACTTAACTGAACATAACGCTCAAACATTCGTGCGAGTACGGATAATATAATGTTATTTTTTTCCTGTTCAACATTCTTCTTATGTAGTTCGTTACCGTGCGATTTGGTAAGTTTATAATAGAGGAGTACTTATTTAAATGTTAAAAGTTTTTATAGTTTTGGCTTGGTACAATACCTCCTTAACTTGTCATGCATAAATAATAATAATAAACAAATAACTACTTACAGTCACACCAATTATCTAAGCCCATGTTAATTTCATTAAGAAACTGTATCATGGAAAACTTGATAACGGATAAATATATACATAAATGCTGAAAAATGGAAAATGAAGTATCTAGAAAAAATCGACCCGTCTCACAACCAGCTCCGTCATTGTGAAAGCAAAAAAGTAAAAATTTAAATAACTTACTTAAATACTTTTTGTTTGTAAATACATACTTAATATACATAGTTAACACCCAGACCAAGACAAATAGACATGTTCATGCACACAAATATTTGTCTTGTTCGGGAATCGAACCCGAGACCACTGGCGCAGAAGGTGGGTAGCCTACCCCTGCGCCAAATCGGTCACCATATGCATATTGCGTTTGTTTTTATACTTACCCTAAATAATAATACATAACTTACAATAACACAATTATTGTGTTACTGTCTAGATAGATAGATAGATAAAAAGTTTATTTACTACAACACACACATGACATTACAACAGATACCAAATAAAAAAATAAGAAAGAACAGACATACAATTAATAATACCTAGTGTATCATTTTCTAAATTCAGTTTCGCCGTCTTAACTTTAACCTGTGAAGCATCCTAGTGCCTATACATTATCTAAATTCAGTTTCGTCGTCTAAACTTTATATAGTTATATTACAGCGTTTATATCAGATAATCGATTTCACAATCGTAATGAGGGAAGAATTGATATAACAAAACAATCAAGTTGTTATAAAGTAGAACCTCCAAAAAAGTAAGGGGAGCGATTGGTACTATCTTGCGAAATTGCTCTGTCGTGGAAAATACCTCTCTACTTGTGTGCAATGCATTAAAATCATTCTAGGCTAGCGATCGAGGAGCCGAGATTAATATCCGTCAGAGCTGAGAATTATGAACTTAAAAATTTTGTAATCCTCTAACAAAGCAATAGGTAGGTACTTACTTAATACAATGTGGTTTTGTTTGTTTATTTTTTTATTTTATTATCATCATGGACCTATCTTGATTATATTTTATTCTTGTCACAAAGAAGTATTGTTCTTAAATAAACAAAAAGTAGCAGTTACATGGACATTGCCATGTTTGGGTATTAAAAAATAAATAAAGTAATTAGTATTGTTTTTACAGTTTTAGGCATGTTTAACAGGATTCAAGTTCAAGATGGGTATCTCATATTTTCATTTTATGATTCAGGGTTAGGGCTACATAACCTTATCAACAGTGAGCTCTATATAACTATAAATATCGCCTTGGTCGTGGTTTCAGCATGAGTCTTTAGCACTTCTATAGGTATCCCTATTTTATCAAATCCTACGCTACCCTATACGTAGTAGTATTTTTTTTACCCTGTGACCCTAGCGCGCACTATGGCATAAAGGTCCTCTCAGACACCATAATTGGCGACCAGTGGAGTGGCGGCGACCAGCGTAGGTAGTGGCTGACAACCAGCGTCCGCGACTGCGGAGAAAACAGTATGGAAGTTGTTAGAGGGGTGCCACGCCACAGTTTAAATTAGCATATAATATACTGTGTTCATGCGTTGCCGGCCGCTGAGCTACTTGCGGAGCGGCAAGTGGCGCGACCTATTAGCTCTCGGCAAATAACTTGACTTGACCCAAACCATAGACAATAAAATCTGCGCAGAAGAAAATTATTTGTACTAAATATTGCAACTGCGCAGGGTTTTTTTGCCGTGCCGTTTTTTTGCCGTGCGTGCCGGGGACCTATTATATGCAGCGTAGAGTCGCTGAACGCGCCGCCCCGCCCGCGCCGCTCCGCTGCTGGCCTGGTCACCAATAGCGAACAATAAGCGTTTATAACACTGTTGGGCGTTCTAGTAAACTCTGGTATATTCATAATTTAAGGTTCGTTCTAAACAATTATCCTACTATCATTTTTTAATATCAGTAAAGAAAAACTACTATACAAGTGTATTTTATAACATTCTCCGGAAAAGCTCAGATAAACCTGTTTAAACATCTGTGAAGACGAGATATACGAAAACGTTTTTATTAATATAACTATGCCAATTAACTGACAGCTTCATCTTTTAAGAAAGAAAATCTTAAAATTTGAGTATTCTCATCATCGGCTACTTTATTTATACTTATGTAGGTAGAGTAGGACATATTATAGCCATATTATATGGAAAGTTACATTCAATGCAAGAACCCTGACTCTTCGATCTCGTTGCTCTGAAACCTTGACCTTTAAATATTAGTTCCTTCATTGATTGCTCTGTTTCCAAAGTAATTAGTAATTACCTAATTACCGTACTGGAGCATTGTTATGAAGATCGGGAACTTATGCAGAATACTACGGATAAGATAAACAACATATTATCTAAAATGTTAGATATTATTTGAAAAGTAATGTGTAGAGAAATTTTCGATAGGTTCACTCATGTTGAATTCACATAAAGAGTATTCAAACTTTAAGGGTAAATCTTTCAAATTTAAAAAGAAAAGTAGTTTTTTTGTAAGTATATAACACAAAATGTGCGAAAGGTGCCAAATGCCCCGGTTTTGGCCACATATTGATGGCCAAACTTTTTAAACAAAATCAAAACCAAACCGAGGTTAAGTCAAAGTAAAAGTCAAAAACTCTTTAATTCGAATAGATTTGCAAAAAGAAATATTTTTGAATCTTGCAAATCTATTTGAAATGATTGTGAAATAATTATCCTTACTTCCTTACTTATATTTTTTATTTTATATTATAAATGCGTCTCTGTCTGTCTGTGTGTTACACAATCACACCTAAACTACAGAACCGATTTAAATGAATTTTGGTACAGAGATAGTCTAGAGCCTGAGAAAGGACATAGGCTACTTTTTATTCCTGAAAAATATCACCTTCCCGCGGGATAACGTCGTGTTGTACACGCGGGCGAAGCCGCGGGCGGAAGGCTAGTATTTGTTAAATCAATATAAGTATTTATTCTAATGTGCTAGAAATTGCAAAACAATAATTTAAAAGTAAAAAACAGAGGTTTACAATAAATTATTAAAATGTTCATACAAAAAAAATTGAAAATGGCGTTTCTTGAAAAAAAACGTATGACAGTAAGAATTCTAACTATTGATAAAATACCTTATTTTAATTGCCATTGGCAAAAATGAAGAAAGAAAACTTTTAAAGCAAATAGTGGCTAAAACTGGGTCACTGCCCTACCTAAATAGGAAATTTGAAATATGCTGTCAATATTTTGTGAATAGCGACGATTCAGAAATAGTTAAATTTCGTTTTCCTATCTACCGTTCAAAATAATGTTACGCCTCCAATACGCCTATCGCTACCTATGTAAGAAGCAATGGCTCGGTACCACTTAAATGTTTACATCGTAACATCAATGATTTGGCATTTTTGTAAGACACTTTTAAACTAAATTGATTGCCCGGAACTATTATTTTATTCTATTTATTATTCTATTTTGCTTTTCACTGAGATGAGCGTTCCTTTCCTCATGAAAATAATTTTATGTGTCTCATAATTTTTCTGTATTATCCATAGATTATAAATACATAAGGGTCAGGCCGTAGATTTTGCCACATTCGAGGGTATGTACAAAAGTCTCCGCCTCATATAATTTTAAATATAGTACTCTTAGAAATTTCTCAATCTTATCATCGTGTTTCCTAAGAAATAGCAAACCAAGGCAGATATAGATATTTGGATAAGTTTATAGATTTGGAAAACTATTTGACATTTCCCTCCCAAAAGTGACGGATTTTTTATAAAAACCGCGAATCCGCATTGGTAGGTGTACATACAGCTTAAACATCGATAAAATTATCATTGTTTAACTTATTGATGAGCTGTTTGATTTGACGTTATAAAATAATAATAAGATTGCCATTCCTTTAATATCTTTGCGTATTTCCTAAGAAAAAAGATAAATTTTCGGCAATAAGATTTTTTTTTTGAAAAACCATTTCTTTGCGCTACTTATATTGCGCAACCATTTTCACCCATTTTATGGTTTTCAAACATTTATTAAGATTTTGTTTGAGTGCTGGCATCACCAAAGTATCGTATTCTATGGTCAATCCAGCGTTGACGACCAAATTTTTTGACATTTTGGTGTCAACTCCGATTAGTGAAAAGTGTCGCCTACTTTGCAGAGTGCATTTTTTGAGATTTCAAGGTAAGTTTTTGATTAAAACTTATAATTGTTGTTGCGCATGGTTTAATTAGATGTGTGTGATCTGTATACGTTAGCTGTATTAAATTAGCCTTGTAAAATAGTATATTTTAAGAGTTATAATCGATTTCATTTGCGCCTCGGTTCCGCAAAACTGTCTTTATGCCACTTTGCGATACCGGTTGCGTAGAAATTGCGCCACTTATTTTACGCTATTGAATAATAGTGCATGCACACAAGGTTTTCAAGTGTTTTTATTATTTTGAAATTACTTAGCTGTAATTCCGCTAAAAAACATGACTAGCATTACTATTAATTGATTTGTTAGCTTTTATTAATATTCTATAAGTACAGGGTGTTCGGCAGAACGTTAAACATACGAAAATAGGGGTAGGTGCGGTGGTCTGCTACCTAACCAGCCCCAAAGATTTTATCTAGGTCCAAAGTTTTTTTTTATTTTGTATTTTATAAGTTTTGGAATTTCGTCACTTTCATACTAACTTTTAAACCCATCTAACTTTTTTCTTTATTGACAGATCTATTTTTTTTTTATTATTATTGGCATCTTAATGGTTGGCAGGTCCTTTTAAAAGTGATACTTCAAGCAGGTTGCTGCTAGAGTCAAAGTAATGGACTCTCAAACATTGAAAATTTTTTAAAGTTGTATTATATTTATATAATTAATAATGAATATACCTCCATCTAACAAATTAAATGTATTTTTTTTGTAAATTGAACAAATCATACATACTTACTAGTTTGTGTCATCCTGTTTAACTTTTCATTGTGCGCAATATATAAAAAAGAATTACTCATAGGTACATTATTGTTAATTATTAATTAATAGTACATTACAGCCGAGGACAGGTAAGTAAGAAATTACATTGTCGAGGATGGTTTGAAGCACGAGCCGCAGGCGAGGGCTTTAATCATTCGAGGCAAGGTAATTTGCTTACCGTACAAGGCTTGTATAGTGCTTTTCTCAAGAAATGCGAGGAAATAAAAAAAATTGTTTAACTAAATAATATTTATTAAAATTTATATCACACATGTTCGGGCAATTATTAAATGTAAATGTTATTGTTTTCCCGGGCACACTTATGTATAAATCGCCCATAATAATATTATTTTAATGATGTATCATTAAAATACGCCAACAACACAGGTTCCGAAAACGTATGCGCCTTTTTTTCACTTTTCCAAATCAGATCGTAGGTTTTCATATATCTTTCTTTTGATTTTGATGGCAGTAAGTTTTCTGTTATTAATTTTGCTTCTGCTCTCAAATTTGGTGGAGTAGGTACATACAATGTCTGTATATGTTTCATTGGCAGAACTGATTTTGATAATTTATTACACAATATAAACTGTATTGATATTTAATCAACCGCTGAAAATCATTCCCGCCGTTTTTACCACACTTTTATTAGCTTCACTTGTAACTAAGTCACAATGTAAGAAAATCTTGGAATTCAATTTTAACCTACTTCTAATTGTCGTATTGATTTGAAACTTTGCAAGTCTATATGAATCCCATGACAATACAATAATTTGCTACCATCGAGCTGATCTGATGATGGAGTCAAGAGGTGGGCAATAGAACTCTTCAATGGCTGCTAGGAAACTTCTCGAGTTTAGGCTCATTTGTTTTGTTATGATGAGACCTATTCGCTACACTAAATGGTGAGGGTCTGATGATGGAGCAGGGAGGAAGCCAGTGGCACTTCTAAATGACCACTAGGAAACCTCTCGAGTTTAGGCTCCGTTGTTTCGTTCTGACGAGACTTATGAGCTGCACTTGGTGGTGAGGGTCTGATGATGGAGCAGGGAGGAAGCAAGTGGCACTCCTTAAAGACCAATAGGAAACACCTCGAGTTCTGGCTCATTTGTTTCGATCTGATGAGACCTATTCGCTACACTTGGGGTGAGGGTCTGATGATTGAGCAGGAAAGAAGCCAGTGACACTTCTTAATGACCAATAGGAAACACCTCGAGTTTGTGTTCATTTGTTTCGTTTTGATAAGACCTATTCGTTACACTTGGTGGTGAGGGTCTGATGATGGAGCTGGGAGGACCCAGTGAAACTCCTTAATGACGTCAAGAAAACTCCTCGAGTTTGGGCTCCTTTGTTTCGTTCAGACGAGACCTATTCGCTACAGTTGGTGGCGAGGGTCTGATGATGAAGCTGGGAGGAAGCCAGTGGCACTTCTTAATGGCCAATAGGAAACCCTTCGAGTTCTGGCTCATTTGTTTCGTTCTGATGTGACCTATTCGCAACACTTGGTGGTGTGGGTCTGATGATGGAGCAAGGAGGAGGTCAGTGGCACTCCTTAATGACCACTAGGAAACCCCTCGAGATGGGCTCATTTGTTTCGTTCTGATGAGACCTATTCGCTACACTTGGTGGTGAGGGTCGGATGATGGAGCAGGGAGAAACTCAGTGACACTCCTTAATTACCACTAGGAAACTCCTCGAGTTTGGGCTCATTTGTTTCGTTCTGATGAGACCTATTCGCTTCACTTGGTGGTGAGGGTCGGATGATGGAGCAGGGAGGAAGCCAGTGGCACTCTTTAATGACCACTAGGAAACCCCTCGAGTTTGGGCTCATTTGTTTCGTTCTGATGAGACCTATTCGCTACACTTGGTCCTCACCACCAGTGATGATGGAGCAGGGAGAAAGTAAGGGTTCGGCTCGCGCATCTGGTAACTAATAGACTCCACTTGAGTTTGTAGAACTAAATACATTCAATCACGCCTTTGAGTTATAATGTTTACGGGGTGGGCAGACACATGAATGGACTGTGAAATCGATTACCATCCTCATTCATAGCTTGCCATTTGTTAAACTAAAAAGTAAAAAATAAATATGTAGTTTAAAAAACTATAAAAACACACTTTTATAGGAACAGACCAAAAGTACAAAATAACCGTCTATTCAGTAACTGAAATTAAAAAGCGTGGTGCGCCCTTTGCAAAGCATGCATTCAAGTACTTAATAGTGACAACGCGCACCACGCTTTTTAATTGCAGTTACTGAATAGACGGTTATTTTGTACTTTTGGTCTGTTCCTATAAAAGTGTGTTTTTATAGTTTTTTAAACTACATATTTTTTAATATTGGTTTGTGAGGCCATGTCGAACGGTCATACAGCCTAGTGATACTACTACTTGCTACTAAAATGCGCAACTTCAATACCCGCTTCTGGGCGGTAGATGGCGCTGTATATATTTCCCATACAAAAGAGTTGTTCCGTATTCATCCCATGACGATTCATCCCAATTCTTCACTCATCCCAAATTGGTATTCCTAACTCAACCCATTACATTATTTTAATATATTTTCTTAATTCCACCCAATTGCATTCCTTACTCATCCCAAATCAATTTATCACTAAAAAGTATGGATAGCAACACAATGATTAATATTTTATCAGAAAATTATATAGGAATAGTACAGTAAATTATTACTAAGTACTTATTAGAAAATAAATGTGCATGTTTTGTAAAGAAAATCGGCCAAGTGTGAGTTGGACTCGCCCATGTAGGGTTCCGTACTCACTTAACGTAGGTACCTATTTCTTAAACCTAGCCAAAATTCCACTATAATTTTTCGTCAGGAAAATATAACTTTGTTTTTCATAGAGTTTGTATGAATGATCAAGTTTCATTTGCGGTTTTTGAAAATGTGTTATATCTCAAAAAGTACATACTAAATCTCGTTCAAACTAATTTTCGTTGAAAGTTTTTATTAAGATCTACAACCTACATTTTTTCTAGATTTTTATCTCTCTTATTTCAAAAGTTAGAGGGGGGGGGGGGGACACACATTTTACCACTTTGGAAGTGTAATCATTTAAAATATTAACTTTGATAAAAATGATAAAAGAAACCTAACTATGATTTTTAAATACCTATCTAAAGACACCCCACATTAATATGTATTATGAAAAAAATTTTTTTCTGTTTCAGGTCCATGTATGGGGAGCCCCCCTTAATTTTTATTTTTTTTATTATTCTATTAAAATCATAAAGCGGTTCACAGAATATATCTACCTACCAAGTTTCAAGTCTGTAGTCGTTATAGTTTTGGAATAAAGTGGCTGTGACATACGGACGGACGGACGGACGGACAGACAGACAGACAGACATGACGAATCTATAAGGGTTCCGTTTTTTGCCATTTGGCTACGGAACCCTAAAAAAGGAAACCTCAGATAGGCAATAAGCAGTTATAATAGTGGTACAGCGGCTATTAAAGTGGTGTGCATTAAAGTTGTGTTAAGTAACATAACACAACTTCGAGATACAGTGTAATAATTAAAAATAATACTACTAGTGTTCAGGAATCAAAATCGACTTAGTACCCCCGAGGCAGTTTATTGCTGTTTTTTTGATAAAACATCTATTTTTTTGGGCTAATATTTGTCCCGAACAAGACAAATATTTGTGTGCATGATCATGTCTACTTGTCTTGGTTTTAAATTAAAAAAATACGTGTGGCACTCGGGGACTGCCGCGGTAAAGCTATTGCATAAATAGTGTAATTACACACGAAAACAATTATTCATTCAAAAAGAACGAACGACAAAAAGAACGATAGGTATATAGAGTTTGATCATCGAATTTCGCGCGATGAACATTTATAATAATTTATTATATAATACTAGCGACCGCCCGCGGTTTCACCCGCGTGGTTCCCGTTCCCGTGGGAATATCGGGATAAAAAGTACATATAAACCTTCCTCTTGAATCACTCTATCTATTAAAAAAAACGCATCAAAATCCGTTGCGTAGTTTCAAAGATTTAAGCATACAAAGGGACATAGGGACAGAGAAAGCGACTTTGTTTTATACTATGTAGTGATAGTGATCAGATATAGGTAGGTAGGTACTTTCTCTGCGCGGCATTATTGTGTATTACCTATACCACTATTATATATTATGTGCCTATACACAAAAAACAAAGGTACCTACTAAATAGTACACGTGCTTGGTTTAATGGTTTCTATTATATACATAACTAGCGGATCCTCGCGGTTTCACCCGCGTGGCACCAGTTCCCGTGGGAATATCGGGATAAAATGTAGACTATGTCACTCGGGAAGAATGTAGCTTTCTAATGGTGAAAGAATTTTCTAAATCGGTCCAGAAGTTTCGATGCAAACAAACAAACAAACAATAAAATTTTTCCTCTTAGTATAGATGAAGAATCCATACTAATATTACAAATGTGAAAGTGTGTTTGTTTGTTTGTTTGTTTGTCCATCTTTCACGCCAAAACGTAGCAACTGATCGACGGATAGTTTGGAAGCTGAAGAGTAACAGAGGCTACTTTTTATTACGGATAATTATAAAATAAAAATGGTAAGTAATTTTGTATGGATAATAGTTTTGACTGTCGTACGATAGGTACCATATCGTCGGTCGGAAACAGTAGTGGAACATTTCAAAATGATGCTGTTCTGAGTAATTGAGGTTTAAAGTTTTTGAAAATATTCAAATGTTATTTTACGTTAACTAAAGATCATTTTGTGTTTTTGTATTTATTGAACAGTATGCAGATTATAGCCAAGTTTATTGTGTGTTACTAAGATTTAGGATGTCATTTGTAGTTTTTGAGTTATCAGTATTTTTGTGAAATGTTCCAATAATGAACTGAAAATTTCCTGAAAATCTAAGAACTAATCGGAATATTTCTAAATAAGCCAGTAAGGAAATTAAAAAAACAATCAATTTAGAAATCTTAATGGTTTATCTAATATTTAAAAAATAAAAAGAGAACAGTTTTATCTTAAATTTAGGTCTGGAACTTATTTTTATAAATTTTCTTTATCAAAACCCAATCTCCGTCTGACCACTACACTGACCGTTCAAAGCGCGACTGGCACAAAACACCAATAAACAATAATCATGCAAAAAATTTCAGAGTCGTACTGGAACATTTCTAAATATTCTATTATTGAATCACGGTTGCACTTTAGAATTTAGATTTGCAGCGGGACATTTCAAAATAAACCGATACTGAAAACGAATACATTACTAAAATGTATTTTTCCTTATCGGAATAAATAGTTTCCTGTCAATTAGAGCTAAAATTTGAGTTGTACCGTTAGTGATTTGGAAAAAATATTCTATTCCCTACCATTCAACATACTTAACTCAAAACACGTAATTTTGGAAATGTTCCGGTAATGAATCTGACCGACGATATTGTCATTTATTCCATGGCCGCCTCCACGTCTGCGCGCGGTCAAAGAATATATACAGTAATATACACTAATGCCTATGGCCCTATTCGCTAGCTCAAACGAAAAGTGGATGTAATTTCCACTTTCATTTGAGTCAGCGAAAGGACAGCCATCGTAGTTCTAGTGATTTTAAGGAGTTGGCGATAAAAATAATACACCCAGTTTTGATTTGGATTTTTATTACCTATTGTTGTTTATATAATTATATATGTTTGTATTTATTATATATAACTTCTTTCTAAGACTAAGGTTGACGGGTTGGTTGTGGTCATGGTCCGCTAAGTTGGTAGCGGCTTTTGCGGCGATGCTCCTCTATATCTCTCTATTTGTGGCACTGCGTGTGCATTCTGTAAGGGCACACTTGGTTGTGGACTTGATCATTCTTTCTTCAATCGAATCGTTCCAAGGAGCTTGCATTATGGATGATAAGTCCAAACATTCTTAGGATTCGCACTTGCACAATCGTTAAAAGTCTTTGTTTGATCCGAAGTTCCTTTTTAGTGGAAACATTTGTGTGTCGAGCAGTCCGTTTGATCATCATACACCACATCTCAATCTTCTTGTGGTACTTTTGTTGGAGCATCCATGTTTCAGCTCCATATAAGAAGATAGGAAATAGTAAGCTTTCGTGTATCGAACCTTGATGTTATTGATTGTGCGGCGATCTTTCCATATAGGTAATTATCTTCGTTAGCTTTTCAAAGACTGATCTGGTTAGGTTAGGCCAGCTCGTCTTTTGAGATCAACAATAACACCTAGGTCTGTGCAACTTCCAGAATTTGAAATCATCGTCATCAGTAATATGTGTCACTCTTGTAGGTACTTGATTATTACACGGATTCACCAACACACTCTTGCCTCAACAGTGTTTTCAACATATTATCGCACTGCTTTTACAAAAATATATTATTTCAGCAGCTAACTTTTTCATAAAAATCCGAGATTGACAAGTGACATTAATTTGGCATAATTTTGAGATTGCTGCTTTTTCTTCTTTTTATTATTATTTCTGTTTCAGCCAGTGCTTCACGTTTTAGGCGCTAGTTACAGTACATTTTTTTATGGAAAAGATTAGTATTCGAATTTGACCTATATAAAAATAAACACATGTACCTAATCAAAAAGAGAAAAATACGTTTATCTCTTTTTAACAACAGGTTTTTTGTATATTTATCTCTTTTTACCAAAACAATGTTAGTAAGAGACAAAATATATGTAGACCCCTATTGTCAAAAAGAGATAGACAATGTTTTGTTAACCTCCGAGGGTGTTAGGTTTTTTCGTTACGGAATTTCTTGATTCGGTCGCCGCGCTCAAAGCCCGCGATAAAAGCTATGCAATAGCTTAAAAACAATTCTTGTCTCTAAATATGCAGATTTTTTATGTTTTATTGTTATTAGTTTAATTTATCGTGGCTTGTATGGCACTGTTTATTATTGACTCTTATGTTCTTAAACTATTCAAAGTTTTATTACCCTTGTTTGGCATTTATATTTATTATTTTATTCGCTATGATTTTGGTTGGTGTGTATTTTAAAGAAACTACCATTTGGATGTCCACTTCTTAGTTATTGAAAATTATTTACTGCTATGGTTACCGGGTTTTTTTATTTTGTTTTTAAATTTAAGATTAATTTGTGATGGAAAGTGACTTTACATATTATATTATGTTAGTCACTTTTCAGGCCTAATCAGACGACGGACTTTTGTGCGCCGGACTAACTTAAAAAGTTGTAATTTTCGCCACGAACTCAATGCATAGGTACGACGTTTATTTGATTCGTAAAGATCTAGCAAGGTGACAGGAGCATAATGGGCAGAACAATCTTCGTTGTTTACGTTGCATTCGCAGCAAATGTTTCCACTTTTAGGTTATGTCGGCGGACAAAAGTCCCTCGTCTGATTAGGCCTTTCAATTTGACGACTCTGTATGAAATATGACAGGGAGAAAAAAATAGCGCTTCGCGATTTTCTTGCCGGTTCTTCTCGTTACAAGGCCTCCCGCCGTAGGATTTGCGAACTGAAAGCGTAGCTTCATTGACGTTCACAAGTGCTGTATCAGCCTAAAATTAATAAATGATTTTGAATTTTGAATTTTGGTCTCTGGGTGTTATCTATGTATATTAAGTATTTATTTACAAAAAAATAAGTAATATATTAATCCGTAATCTAGATTCCATAACACAGTTTCTTAATGAAAACCACTTACGAGCTAGAAAGAGCTAGCTTATTATAATTGATGTGATTGTAAGAAATTTGTTATTATTATTATTTGTTTTTCTATTACTTTTTTATTTATTAAATACATGATTTTATCAGATTTCCTGTTTGATTTATTAAAACAACATTAAAGCAAAAATTTACTGGGCTTGAAATATTTCTTTAAATAAATATATTTCTAATAATATTTTTGTTCAGACCGTACACTTAAATCTTAAATTTTGGGTGGTTTTACGTGATAGGTTGAGTTAGGAATACTTTTGGGATGAATAAAGAATTTAAAATGATATTATTGTTGTGGGTTGAGTAAGGAACAAAACTGGGTTGAGTAAGGAAAAAATAATACGTGGGATGAATACGGAACAACTCAAAATTACTCGTAAAGGATATTTTTTCGATAGATGTTCGTGCTAAATAAAGGTACATAGCGCTCTTTTTTTATATAGTGAGGGCAAATACAGTCTTTTCGTATACCGCTAACGGCATGTTGGACTCAGTCAGACAAGGCCTGTCTCTCGCCGCGCCCAGCCCTCCCGCCAAGCCTGATAGGCTTCGCGTCAGGGCTGGGTGGTTCTAACCCCTGCCCCGCCCCCTGACGAGCTCGAAAGCTCGACAGGAGGCGGGGCAGCTTGTAGCGCTTGTGGTACAATGCGATGTAATATACTCTGTGGGCACCGTATTTAAAAAAAAAATAACCTAATTATGATATATAATTTACCTATATAAAAATAATAATAATGTGGCTGTATGGTGCAAATGTCCCTTTGCTTTTTCTGTTTTTATACACAGGAATAACGAAAGAAAAAATAAAGAAAAAAGTTGGTAATGAATTTTAGTACTTACTTACTGCACTGATTTTAGTGCAGTAAGTAAGTACTGAAATTCATTACTGCAGTGATTTTCAAATTTAGAATGTTTACCTCGGAAAAGTGCCACGTACTGCATTCTTTTCTTAAATATAATACTAACATTTCAGAGCATAAGTGTGAAATAGTACATTACAGCCGAGGACAGGTAAGTAAGAAATTACATTGTCGAGGATGGTTTGAAGCACGAGCCGCAGGCGAGGGCTTTAATCATTCGAGGCAAGGTAATTTGCTTACCGTACAAGGCTTGTATAGTGCTTTTCTCAAGAAATGCGAGGAAATACAAAAAAAACTGTTTAACTAAATAATATTTATTAAAATTTATATCACACAATATGTTCGGGCAATTATTAAATGTAAATGTTATTGTTTTCCCGGACACACTTATGTATAAATCGCCCATAATAATATTATTTTAATGATGTAGGTATCATTAAAATACGCCAACAACACAGATTCCGAAAACGTATGCGCCTTTTTTCACTTTTCCAAATCAGATCGTAGGTTTTCATATATCTTTCTTTTGATTTTGCTGGCAGTACCTAAGTTTTCAGTAAGTAATTAATTTTGCTTCTGCTCTCATATTTGGTGGAGTAGGTACATACGATGTCTGTATATGTTTCATTGGCAGAACTCATTTTGATAATTTATTACACAATATAAACTGTATTGATATCCAATCAACCGCTGAAAATCATTCCCGCCGTTTTTTTTAATATTGGTTTGTGAGGCCATGTGGAACAGTCATACAGCCTATTGATACTTAATACTTGCTACTAAAATGCGCAACTTCAATACCCGCTTCTGGGCGGTAGATAGCGCTGTACATATTTCCCATACAAAATTACTCGTAAACATGGAAGTATTATTTAGGTAATACTTCCATGCTCGTAAAGGATATTTTGTCTTCATAGACATACATACATACCAACCATACAACATACTTACATACCAACATCGTGTTTCTTTTTCTAGTTTGATGCAATACCTCTTGTTAGTACATGTTTGTTAAATAAAATCACATTAGTGTACGTGCTCCTTAATAATTTTGCGCTACCATTTTGCGCCACTTTGTGCGACCGACTCGTAGAAAATTTTGCGTCACCATTGCGCTATTTGTGGCAAAATCTACGGCCTGACCCATAAAGCAAGTTTCGTGCTGATAAGAGCGTATGATTTTACAGGTATTGTAGGTATGTATAGGGTGTCTCAGTAAGAGTGCACTTTTTCATTTTAAAATAAAAACACTTATTTTTTGAGAGATTTGTGATATTTTTATTGGAATAAGAAGAAGACATGTTCCGATTACTCATGGAAAAAAATATGTGTCAAATGGCTCCCACGACTCCGATGACAGGTCATTTCTCTTTTTATGAAATCCATGACTTTTTCAATTAGATGTAGCTGTATCTCACCACCGATGATGACGCGTTGGATCTCGGATTTGAGCTCAGGAATTGTTTCTGGTTTATTTGCATAAACCAGATTTGAGCTTGGAATTGTGAAACAATTACTGAGCTCCAAAACAATTAATGTTGATCTCTTTCATTGAATGCATTACATGCATTTAGAATGTATCCAAAATCCAAATACCTAAGTACCTACATTCAAAACCTCTTAATTTCCTTACAATAATAATGAACATACAATCGGCCAGAGTGAACAGGCATCTCCTGGACAAGCATGCAACATCTTAGGCCACATCCTGTTAACAAACAAGATGGTGGTCAAATGCCTGCCCAGTTTTATATTAAAAAAATTAAAAAAATCGGTATATGTAGCCTGTTGTAGCAGACGGCCTCCGTTTTACCATACCCACTATGCCTGAAGAGTTACCATCAACCAAAAGCAAAAAAATCGGCACTTGCTTTATTTCATACAAACATGCTCACTTTATGGTCAACTGAGTAAAACTGTCAAAAATAGGATTTTTGAATAATTTCTGTGTTAAATGTGTTGGATAAATGTTTGTTACTCCAATAACTAGTCATTTGAAACAACTTTGAAAATCTCTTCCTATCCCCGAACTTCGAAAAATATAAAAAAATATTCGTTGAGTTTCATAAAACAATCTATGGAAAGTGAACAAACTTTAATTCTTTTTCCGCTGTTGGGAAATGGGGAAGTGTTTGTTCTTATTTGAGCCTTTTATTCGTAAGAATAGTCATTTTGCATTTTAATAATAGAGATAGGTAAGTAGGTACCTAGTATTATATGATCTGAGGTAGGTACTTAGGTAGTTGCATGTGCACTGAGACCGTGAAGTGAGCATGTTTGTATGAAAATAAAGCCCGTTTTTTTTCTGCAAACGAGTGTATTTCGCATAACTATACCTACTTGACCTCAGACCGCGCGGACCCTCTAGCATTCTATGATCTGAGGATTTGAACATCAACATAAACATAATCGCTACCTACTGAGATTTCTTGAACTTAAACAACCCTTTTATATTGCCTTGCACGGATAAATTTTAGATAATTTATTTAGAAGAGAACGCTAGTCAGGTATAGCAATGAAGAACTGGTGGAAAGCTAAGCTATCCTTACAAAAGGATACCAAGTAAAAAACTAACTGTACTAATGTTTAGGTACCTACATGTTAGGTACCTACTAATCGTAAGTCAGAGACTTCACGGTTGCGAAAATCAATGGTTCTTTTATAGTAAGTGTTACAAAACGCTTGATGCTGCGAGACGACGCAGCCTGCCGTGCTCCGGCGCAGCTCGCAGGACCGTCAGATGCGCCCTGAATACTTAGGCACGTGTTTACTGCTAACAATACAACATTGCCACTTACAACTAGAGAGGTCACGATGTCACTGTACTGTACATACTGTACAACTACTTCGTGTTATTAGGTAGTAGCCAAATCTTTATCTATAGGTAGATGTAGCTACTCGTACTTATATTTTTTATGCAATTTAACGATATTCTATTGATATAGGGAGGGAGGGATTTGGTACTTATACTAAGCTTCTAGTCGTAGTGTGCCAGTGTTATTCTTTTTATTTGCCCTACCCTGTAAACACTCTACTATGTCATGTATCAATAGTCGATTAAACTTCAAAACACGCAAAGTTTTTAGAAAGTGTTGAAAAAATTAAGTAAAATCACAGTACACATTATGCCAATAGTCGCGCACTCGCACCTCAACTTATGGTCCAT
Organism: Crambus lathoniellus; assembly: GCA_949710035.1. Taxonomy (NCBI): domain Eukaryota; kingdom Metazoa; phylum Arthropoda; class Insecta; order Lepidoptera; family Crambidae; genus Crambus; species Crambus lathoniellus. Next base: position 14,937,847 of record OX453306.1, read on the forward strand.
GGCCACCATTTGTTTTTACTAATAGAGTAGGTAGGTATTATCATGTCAGCCGACCAATGCCCACTGCTGGGCATAGGCCTCCCCCAAGGATCTCCACAACGATCGGTCCTGCGCTGCCCGCATCCAGCGCATCCATCTTAGTAGGTATAAAAGCGCTAAATTCGTAAAATCTATTTGTGCTGTAGTGGGTAGGTATGTACGGTATTTAGGAAACCTAATCCAAAGTTTCAACTCCCTCACTGATAGCTTTAGTCAGTGCCCCATAATATAAAAGATTTTCTTTGAATACAATCAAATTTATAAATTATAAAGCTAAGTTTAATCAATATGCTGTTGATATTGTTAAACTCTTTGTTCTGTTTGTTGAGTTTCCTGATGTTATTTAAACCGCCAATTTAAATTCAACCAACAGTCGTTAACTGGTGTTGTATTATTATTGATGTTTTATCATTCCATTTTCTCAAGACTATAGTGTAAACGTCCTTCTGGCATGGGCCATGGGTCATAATGAATGGTGAGCATCTCACTCTGAGTGAAGCCGTGGTGGGCACTTGGGCAGTCGCTCGATTTCGTAATGTGATCTAAAGCAGAAAGGTCATACTAGTATTAGATAAACCCAATTACCGATTGTTATCTGCAGAACTCCATTCTTTTATTTTATAACTTACTTTGTCTTACAATTCGTCTTTACGACATAGTTATCGTGAAGCTTTAATACATACTCAGGTAGATACTTATTGTATTTGCAGTAAGATTGTAGTTATTACTGTTATCTATGCTATTTTCAAATGTTATAGTATTAATACCAACCAATAATTCCAAAATGTGTGTTTAATTTTCTGTTTGCCTTATTGTTTCACCACTGCTCGGTTTCACCAATGCGTAATCGTAATCAATGTTACATACTTCTACATGCTTAGTAGGTAGTAAGATCAATTATACATAGGAATTTTAACAGTATAAACTCGTGTTTAAATCATAATTCAATTTGTCTAGGTCCTAACTACTTGTTACGCAAAAACGGTCTACACGAGATTCGCCAGTTCAGTACATATACTTACTCATTGGCAGGGCTGCCAAATGTCTTATCTTGACTAGTATCAGGAATTAATGATACCTATTACTTACTTGCCTAATACCTATTTTAAAAATACAAAAGCCAAAATAACTTCTGGATTTAGACCACACTGCCGTTAGCCATATGATAGTGTAATGCTTTTAAAGTCAAACACAGTTTTGCCCTATTTTTAACCGACTTCAAAAAAAGGAGGAGGTTATCAATTCGACTGTATGTTTTTTTTTATGTGTGTTACCTCAGAACTTTTTAGTTAATGAACCGATTTGAATAATTTTTTTTTTTATTTAAAAGGTGACGCTTCTCGTGTGGTCCCATTCAAATTTTATCAAGAACTGGCAAGAAGTTCAGGAGTTATCCTGAATAATGTGTATTTAGACATTATTTGGGTATATGGACGATTTCATAGTTTCATCAAATTGGGGATCATTTTCAAAATATTTTTTTTTTCGAAAGTTGATACTTCTGACCTGATCACTTTCACCAAGTCAGGACCAGGGGATCAAATCCCAGGAAAATTGAGAGAAATTCTCAAATATAGAGGCAAGCCTTATGCGTTCCATTTATTTTTGAAGTTAGTCAAGTATTTGCATCTGGTAGTCATCATCTCATAGTGATGAGCTGGTGATGGAAGCTACAACTCCTTAACGGTTAGGAGCTGGAGAATATTTCTTTAAGTATTAATCGTACGTATGGGCCAATAGTTATATTCTTTCAGGTTATTAGGGTGAGCTGCTGATGAGAGGTGAAACTCCTCAACAGTTAGGAGGTATATTATGATGTTTTATAAATACCATATGCACGACTGGACCTTCAGTTGTATTCCTTCAAGTTATCTAAGTAGCAAAATATGGAAAGCTGAATTCCGTAACGGATAGGATATTTACAACAATTTATCATAATCACCATGTAGTTTCTTAAGCTACTTCACTAAAAATCGAAAAATAAAACGTTTTTGAAAAAAAAATTTACCGCCTTCAAAACGGATCTTCAAACAAAAATTAACAAACTAAAAAACGAAATAAATAATAAGATTTTTTAATTCAAATGACGATGATACGTGACTTTTTCTAATTTATCTTGGTACTTACTGAACTGTTTGAAGTCGGTGCCAAGCCAAAAAGAATAAGAACGAGATATACTGAGTGAAATAACTAACATATAAAAAAAAAACCGGTCCCAAGCGTGAGGTGTAGGACGTAATTACCTCAATACGTATAAGACGGCACCGACTTCAAACAGTTCAGTAAGTACCAAGATAAATTAGAAAAAGTCACGTATCATCGTCCTTTGAATTAAAAAATCTTATTATTTTTTTCGTTTTTTAGTGTTTGTTAATTTTTGTTTGAGATCCGTTTTGAAGGCGGTTACATTTTTTTTTCAAAAACGTTTTCTTAAACATTGTTAATGCCAAAGTTGTGATACATTAACGAGTTTAATAGTTTATGAATTAGCTATGTAAATATTTATTCTTTACGGTTTTTGGTATTATTTTGGATCGCAATATTTCTGAAGGAATCTAGAGGAAAATGTTTGGCTCCTTCCAACACATATTACATTGTCAGACACATAACCCTAGTTGCTGGGGTGTAGAAATAATGCTGAACTTTTCTAAGTGGTGCAGTTCGTTTTTCGCAATACTGGCCGCCGCCGCCGGTTCTTTTACAGAGCAGGGAAAGGAAGGAGAGTCACTTGTCTATCAAGCTAACACGGTGTCGTATTATGTTGCACCAGTATGCAGGCAATCAATATTCGCCTTTCGTAAATACTGTTTGTATGACATCGATCTGTTGTAATAACGAGATTAGATATTTGCGGGTTACTATGAAATCATAGCACGTAATTAGCTATCAGACAAGAGATGATTTCTAAATAATAAATGGTAGGTACACCACCATGTTATTTATAAAAGTCAACCAATTTCGTCAAATCCAAATTAATTTCAGCATAGGATGATTTTCTGCAGATAGGTAAGTACCCTAGGTACTTACCTAATTAATAAATAATAAAAAAATATTGGACACCATCACATACATTTATGAAACAACGACGGGTATTTTACCACATACACCCAGACCCGAGGATATTGAAAAGTTCGTTTCCAATATTTACCCGACTGGGGATCGAACCCGGAACCTCTAGAGATAGCGGCACCTTGAAAACCGGTGGGTACACCACTCGGCCACGGAGGTCGTCAATGCGTTTAAGAAAGGCAACGGATGATAGAAAAAAAATCGACATTAAATCACGTTCATTATTATTTGTACGTATAATTTATCTTACAATTTAATTTCGTATCTAGGTAGTTCGAGTAGTTCGTAGGGTCAATTTAGAAAGTTCACCGAACTAGAGTGAATTTATGAAACTCAGGTCATTCAGCTAGGACCATAAAAACTTTCAAAGTAGGCTCCAACCCAGTTCAGTTAGCATTCAATTGCACAATTAATTTGACGGTTATATGTTGCAAGTTCACACTAAATGCACAAAATTATTATAACAATGTTGCCATTAATTTATTATTGCAAATGTACCTACTCGCGGAAGGCAAATTGTAGCCTCTTTGTATTTGTAGCAAAATTAAATTGTTTGCTAAGTAACTGGCTGACAGCAACGGTGCATGTTTTGGTAGAATAAATATAATAATTGTGATGAGAGCGGAGAGCGAAGGTCGTGCGTGCACATTTAAGACGGTCTTACTTTACTCAAACTGCGCAATTGCGTAAGAATTTATAAGTTGTTGTTAATGACACAGAGACTGATTTATACATTAATGCAATCTTGGTTTTAGGTGCCTATTTAAAGTTATTTAAATTTAAGGTAGGTAAAAGATGTAGATAGGTGGAAGGTCTCAACGGTTACGACTACTCTAAGAGCCAGCGCGCACTTGTGATTTTTAATCGGGCGATAGATTGATCGTTCTCGGATTCAGTATAGAGTTAAATGGCAGTGTGCGCGCACTGACGATTAAAAATCGACCAATCAAACTATCGGCCGAATGTTGTTCGATCAAACTATCGCACAGCACAACTATCAGCCCATGAGCACTTAAATACTAACGTTCCGCTTAGTTCGCTTGTACAATCGAACCACAAAGAATTTCTGATCCTGGAGGTTCGATCACTCGAACCATGAGCACTTAAATACTAACGTTCCGCTTAGTTCGCTTGTACAGTCGAACCACAAAGAATTTCTGATCCTTGTGGTTCGATCAATCGAACAACGCGATCGAACCCACGCGGCCGGAAGGGGTAATTTGCATGAAGGACAATGTGAGCGCGCGCACTGCATTCAACTAAACTATCGCCCAACTATCGGCCGAGAGTTTGATCACGATCGTCTTACGATTCCGACTAAACTATCAGTCGATTAAAAATCACAAATGCGCGCAGGCTCTTACTCTAAGGCTGGATTTCACCAAACTTTTATTCCAAGAATAACGCTTACTTTTCGATAGTAATGTCAAAACCCCATACTAGTTTGTCATTAGTATCCGAGAGTAAGCTTTATTCTGGATAAAAGTTTGGTGAAATCGAGCCTAAGAACGTAATGTACGTGAATTATACATACTTAGAGCGCATACAACCTTTCTCGCTTTCGTTTAATAAAGATAATGCGTCAAGTTTTGAATACTCAAAGTGCGTCAATGATAACAATGATAACAGTGTTTCGATGAAATTGAGACAAGCCAAGCCTGGCCATTTACATCCAATATGTTATTTGAACCGCGTTGATGCAACACCTGCGGTCCTGTTTCAAAGGTCTCGGGTTCGATGATCGAGTCGAGTCACGGTCGTTCAAAAAGTTAGAATAGCTAGTGTACATTACTATTTTAGAGGTCTTTAGTTGGTCAGGCTACAAAGAACAAGTGTGTAGTGTGTTTATGTTTGCTTTCTCATTGCTATGGATACGAGTTTAGCCCATCGTGTAATTTTCATTGAAAAGCATTCACTTTACAATCTATGAAACAATAATATCCATTGTGAAGCGAATGTCATATTTGCTATAGAATAAATGTGTGAAAAATGTAGAGAAACGCCTGAGGTTAATAAATAGAGAGAAAAATAGGTTTCTTCTTATAATTTGCCTAATTACAAAAAGTTACCTAAGTAGGTAATTTGTTATTGCACTGTTTAAAGTAATGGACCGAGTTTTAATTAGGTATTTGAAATAAGTTTAACTCTGCTTGGCAACTATGATTTCAAATTACTTTTCCTTTTTCGCATTCACAATAATGCACTTTTAGGGTTCCGTACCAAAATGATCAAAAGGCACCCTTATAGTGCGACTCAGTCTGTCTGTCTGCCACAGCTGGATATCTCAAGAACTAGGTAGGTACCTACTAATAATGTTATCAACTGGAAACTTGGAGTAGTTTTAGATGACGTTTGTCCAACTACATATTTTGCAAATAAGAGAGAAGTAAAAATATACTAACATAGTTTTTGAAGTCAAAACTTCTTTAGCGGTTTTGTGCACTTTTCGTGGGTAAAAAAAGTTAAACTCGCGTCAGGACACGTGACCGTCAGATAGAAAATTCGTAAGACGGATCGTAAAACTGTTACAAGTCATTAGAATACGAGGGCAAATTTCGCCACCGTTTTCAAAGTTGTAATAGCTCTGGTTAGAAAACGGGCGGCATTGAAGCCAGAATCCTCGGTTAAAATCCAGTCCGTGTTTTTTTCTTTTTTATTGTCAAATTCCTTTTTTTTTGTGAAAAAGTCTAAGGAGCCCTTTTTACTTCTGCCGGCACTCCCGGAGTGCAACTTGTTCTTTACAACAGGGACCGAAAGGGGGTCTTGAAAACTCCAAGTACTTATTTATAGGTACCTAGGGTTACTTGAAAGTTCCGTCCCCCTCCCATTATCTTTGAAGTTTGCATAGAGAAAATCTGAAATTATTTTATGTGATAGAAGTTTAAAAGATTACAGGAAAAATAAAACGATGTCTCTAGTAATAGTAGGTAAACTGTTTCAGAAATCATCAACAAAAATTAAAATACATTAGCTCCACTATCGGCTACACTGCTGGCGCAGACCTAAACCTGCAATATTCTACACCGCAAATTCACCGATACACCGAAAACATTTTTACGTTTTACTTACAACCAAAATGTCCTTTTACTCGCAGGTTGCTTTTAGTACATGGAAATCGTACCAAAAAAGTGGTGTTGCCTTGCATTAAATGAGTTAGTTCTGATTTTTTTATATGTTAGTAGTGATGAGATGGTAAGGACAAATCCAAGTTTTCCACCGCGAAAGCCCTTTGGATCATTGTTAAATACTTAAAAATCACAGAAAAATTGAAAATGAAGTATTTAGAAAAAATCGACCCGTCTCACAACTAGCTCCGATGGGACTCGAACTTTTTCTTAATACTTCATTTTCCATTTTTCTGTAATAAAAATTGCATTGTGATTGCAAAAAACAAAAATTAAAATACTTAAAAACCCATAAAATTTTCAGATTTTTTTCAGTTTTTGACAATTTTTACCACCAAGGACCTGAGTTACGGCAAATATTACTATGCACTCTTTAAAGAAGACTAAATTTGCAATAAAAAGAAAATAATTTAGTTTTTGTAGGCCAAATCGTTTTTAAGATACGGCTATTTAAAAGTTTGCAAAATTTCAAAAAAAAGGAAGTATCACAGTTTTTTTATTTTTCGTCAACTTTGACCCCTAGTAGTAGGTTTTTGGCAAAAGATTTTTTATTAGTTATTAAAGTCCACTAAATTTTCGACAAAATGAGATTAATTATGTCAATTTACACCTGATAGTTCCTGAGACACAGCTGTTCAAAGTTATAGAGGTAGGTAAGTAAACAATACGGTATATTACTGATTTTTTTTTATTTCTTTAAAATGTTTTTAGAAATATTAGCTACACAAAACAAGTTTTCATTTTGAATTATCTTGAATATTTTCAAAGATATAGGACTTCAAACTTTATAATTAGACAAGGACAGGACGCTATCTTAGTGACGTCAGTGGGTTAGTAGCGTCATAGTCACGCCATAGAAGATTTCGTTTTAGAAAGAGACAGCTATAGTCAAAATCAAACAGACTATAATTCTTTTATTATAAAACAGATTCAAATTATTTTTACACGTTTGGTATTCTTAATGGCAAAATTTTTTAACGTCGTCATTAAATATCTACATTTCAACAACAGTAAAATACCCTATTATGTAATAGAAGGATTTGCAAAAGGTAGTAAGCCCTAAAGGACGAAGGATCTGGGAGGTGTTCCCGTTCTACCCTGTTAATGACACGCATACCTTAATCACCTTGAAAGCATACCAAAGATGTATGGTTGTACCAGCAGATGTGGTTGCAGGAAAGCAGGACTCAAATGTTCGGCTGTTTGCAGCTACTGCATTGGCCAATCATGCGAGAACATACCAGACCTGATGTGTGATGACTTTCATGAACCATTGATTGATAACCCACCATCAAAGCACGATTTGACCTTCCTGAGCAGTTCGATGAAGAAATTATACCTCAGCAACCTGCCCCCATAACGTGTGCTGCGGATTCAGAAGACGAGCCTGGTCCATCAAAAATATACATACAGTGTAGGTACGTACATAATTGATCCCACCACCTCCCAGATCCTCCTTCTTTTAGGGCGAACTTCATTTTGCAACCCTTCTATTACATAATTATTTCTTACCTCAATAACTTCGAACAGCTGTGTCCCAGAAACTATCAAGTGTAAGTTGACATTACTAATTGGTCTCATTTTGTTGGAAATTGAATGGACTTTAATAACTAATAATTTAACTTTTGCCATAAACCCACTACTATGGGTCAAAATGTCGAAAACTAAAAAAAAACTGCAATACTTCCTTTTTTTGAAATATTGCAAACTTTCAAATAGCCGTATCTTAAAAACTATTTGACTTAGAAAAACCAAATTATTCTCTTTTTATTGCAAATTCAGTCTACTTTAAAGCGTGCATACCTAGTAACTTTTGCCGTAACACAGGTCCTTGGTGGTAAAAGTTGACAAAAACCTGAAAATTTATTGGATTTTTAAATATTTAACAATGATCCGAAGGGATTTCGAGGTGGAAAACTTGGATTTGTCATTACCATCCCATCACTACTAACATACAAAAAAATCAGAACTACCTCATTTAACGCAAGGCAAAATGTACGATTTCCATGGGCTATTTGGGTAAAGCACAGTGCCGGCTCATCTCACGGTTGGAGTTTTTTCTAGGCACAGAACTATTTAGGTTGTTGTTGTAGATTTTATAAGCTTCATGCGAATGAAAGCTCCCGGCTACTGAATTAATACCTAAATAAACCAAATATTTTATATTTATGATGGTACGGAAGCCTCGGTGCGCGAGTCCGACACGCTCTTGACCGGTTTTATAGGAATCCCGTTTTTCTCAAGTGTTTTTTATTGCTTGAGAAATTGATGCCTTATTGCTTTTCATTAAGGTTGAAATTAAGTATTATTGCAATTTTAATTACCTACCTGTAAATAAATAAATAAATTGCACCGCACAATTAAAATAGTTTTTAGTGAAAGTACTATTAAATTGTAGATGACACTTCCAAGAGTCCAACGATATACATCTGTGGTGTTTATAAACAGGAAGGCCACAAAAACCACTGAAGTGGAAGCACTCGAGATTAGCGGTCTCAGGTTTCAAGTGGCTGATCAAATAAGCGCTGCGGCGGCCTGCAGGCGAGGGTACGAAGAAGTACTGAAGTACAGTCAGCGTTAATTGATATGAGCGTCCTAGATAGAGAAGTAAAAAACCGGTCAAGAGCGAGTCGGACTCGCACACCGAAGGTTTCGGACCATCATAAATTTAAATAAATATAACGTAAAAATGTTTTCATCGGCGAGGCTAGATTCGTCAGAGCATTTGCGGTGTAGAATATTGCAGTTTTAGCTTAACGTCAGCTTTTGACCGATAGTGGAACTAATATAAATTTTATTGATGATTTCTGAAAAAGTTTACTATTTAGAGACATCGTTTTATTTTTCCTGTAACCTTTACATAAACTTCTATCACATAAAATAATTTCAGATTTTTCTCTATGCAAACTTCAGAGATACAATTAGGGGGGGACGGTATTTTTTTTACATTTTTCATCAAAAGTCGATATCTACGCGGCTTAAGCAAAAAAAGAAAAATGTTTAAAAATGTGCAAGCAGCGCTCTTTCATATGATACGTTCTCGAGATGTCCAGTTGTGACAGACAGACTGAGTCTCACCATAAGGGTTTTTTTTACCATTTTGGTACGGAAACCGTAAAATGATCTGAAAAACATAAAAGCAATTTAAACTACGCAGTTCGATTCATAATATTGTTGTATGCAGGTGTTCAAAATATCTTAGTACCTACTTAATCATTGTTTCATAATTATATGAGCATTCAGTGTTCAAAATTATCTTAGCAAATAAAGCTCTCAAAGTTATCTGTGCATTAAGTTGTACAATAAGCACTGATAACTTTGAGAGCGTACTGTAACTGCGTACCTTCTAGCTGGATCGTATATACGATATGGATTAAGTAGCTATGGGCGAACTTACAAAACCTACACTAAACTAATTTATAACATCCAACTACAAATAATTAAAACAATTGTAAGTAAAAACATTAAACAACAATATTCTTCGGATGAAATGAAATTATTCCAACTATGTAACATTTTGCCAATTGATATTCAATTGAAAAACAATATCTTAATAAACGAAACCTTTTTTAAAGAAACCTTTAAAAAATTGAATCACCCTACATTTACTCGTGGGATTGCTCGTAATGTGTACGGCGAAAGAACTACCGCCTATATTGTGCCCCGCTTGATTAAGGCCCGTGGTATCGCCAACGACCTTGGGCATAGAAAAGTGGCCTAATTTTCCCGCCCGCTACCCGCACCAAAACAGCTTAAACACACTTTTCGTCAAAACTGTGTATTATTTTAAAACGAAAAATGCTCATTTTAAGTTAAACAAGTTAGCAATCTTTTCCTGAAAGAAACGTGAAAATATCACTTGTAGTTTAGAAGCAGTAGCGTATTTCAAGTTGAAAACAGCTTCATTTCAATGTTTTTTTTAATAGTATCTTAAAGACTATGTTTTTTTTAAATGCTCAGATTGAAGTTTATATATCAATATTTAATATACAGGGCGTCCCAAAACTATGCCACATGGAGGGAAAGTACCTAAAATACTGAAGATATAAAAATTTACTGAAAGGAAACTTCATTTTTATTTTAAACTAGCGACCCGCCCTCGCTTCGCTTCGGTGTAGTGTGGTATTTAACACCATGTATGATACATATAAACCTTCCTCTTAAATCACTCTATCTATTAAAAAAAAACGCATCAAAATCCGTTGCGTAGTTTCAAAGATTTAAGCATACAAAGGGACATAGGGACAGAGAAAGCGACTTTGTTTTATACTATGTAGTGATAGAAAACGAACTGCATTCAAAGAATTTCAAATAATCGCATGTCTGAACTGGGAATCGAACCCGCTGAATGTGAAAAAAGTATTTTTTTAAATTTTATTATACCGATCGAAAGGCTAAATTATACGCATTTATTTATTCTGAGTAACACAGCATCTTAAATAAAAGGAAGACTACGAAATTTAACATTTAATGTTAAATAACAAGTTTGTGCAGCAGCAGCAGTTGTGGATAGTATTTTCCGTGACTGTCGCGCTCAAAACAACCGACTTTAACATTTCAATGTATTACCACTAATGAGTGAAGATTGGAGCAATATTATACCTTACTAGCTTTCCGCCCGCGGCTTCGCTCGCGTGGACTACACGACGTTATCCCACAGGCATGTGATATTTTTTCGGGATAAAAAGTAGCCTATGTTCCTCTCCGGGCTACAAAATATCTGTGTCCTAAATTTCAGCCAAATCCGTTCAGGCGTTTTGGCGTGATTGAGTAACAAACATACAAACATCCAAACATCTAAAGTTATACATCATGTGATAAGTAACACCACCTACCTCGACTCAATTTCACGCATTATGACACATTTTGATTACGTAAAATGACACATACGCAAAATGACATATACGCGAAATGACACATACGCAAAATGACATACGCAAAATGACACATACGCAAAATGACACATACGCGAAATGACAAATACGCGAAATGACAAATACGTGAAATGACATATACGCGAATTGACACATACGCGAAATGACATGAATTAAAGACGTAAAATTTTGTTGCGCGTAGATTTGTTATAAATACCTACGTATCAGTGTCATAAAGGTTGTGGTATGTGGCATGAGATCCCCTTTTTGCATAGAGATCCCCTTTTTGCATAATGTCTTTATTTCTTATTTGCTTTGGCAGCATAACAAATTTTCCATATTTTATTTGTCGTATTAATACACTTTGCCATTTTTTTGGCGTACTATTTATATTGGCATAATTATCATTTGGGCTAATTTGATTTTGCATAATGTTATTAGGCATATTGTATATTCGCCTAATATTATTTAGACATCAATAAATATCAAAAACAATGAGAACGAATGATGTCATTATGCGTATGTCATTCTGCGTAGTCACAATATGTCATTTTGCGTCAGAGTCATAGATATGTCATTATGCGTATGTCATTCTGCGTGGTCACAATATGTCAAGTCCAAGATATGTCATTACATTATGCGTATGTCATTCTGCGTAAACATAATATGTCATTTTGCGTCAGAGACATAGGTATGTCATTATGCGTGTAATTCAGTACATAATTTGGTGCAGTCTATTCAACCATGTGGCATAGACGGCACCAAATACTGTAGATTGAAAATTTTATGGAAATAAGACTCTATTTTCATTTAAATAACAATACGAACTGCATTCAAATATTTTTAAATAATCGCCTGTCCAAACCGAGAATCGAACTCGCACCAAATTATTCAAACCTTTTGAATCAGTCAAGGAGGCACAATATGTATAACTTTATCACACACTTATGATAGGGAAATTAGGTACTTATAACATTGCTCCAATCTTCACTCATTTCGTTAGTAATATATTGAAATGTTAAAGTCAGTTGTTTTGAGCACGACAGTCACAGAAAAGTTCATCCATAATTTATCCATAACGATGCACTTTGATAATCAACATTAAATGTTAAATTTCGTAGTCTCCCTTTTATTTAAGATGCTGTGTTACTGAGAATAAATAAAAATGCTTATAATTGAGCCTTTCGATCAGTATAATAAAATTTAAAAAAAAATTTTTTTTCACATTCAGCGGGTTCGATTCCCAGTTCAGACATGCGATTATTTGAAATTCTTTGAATGCAGTTCGTTTTCAATTTAAAATAAAAATGAAGTTTCCTTTCAGTAAATTTTTATATCTTCAGTATTTAAGGTACTTTCCATCCATGTGACATAGTTTTGGGACGCTCTGTATATTAATTCTGGATTCATCCGTAGGCTAATTTATGAGTTTTAGGGCCTCAAAAATGATAGTTTCACGACTACATGCACCTTAATAAACTACCTGCAAACCTTGTCGACAGTTTAACTCAAGTAAATTTAAGATTTAAATTAAAAAAATACTTTTTAGAAACCTTAGAATGCACCTAGTTCTCTCTTTGCAATAGTATTTATAGTTAGTTATAATAGGGCTATTAAGTATGTTTTCGTTTATTTTTTATTTATTTTTTCTTGTACCTACCTGCCTACTTAATTAAATCCAACGCGTCATTGTAAACAGCGTTGTTTGTTACAAACCTTAGTGGATTTTTTACGCTGTTTCTAATAATTAAGTTAATGTAAATCGTTGAAACAATAAATAAACTCAACTAAAAAAAAACCTAGGCAGTTCAAATTGCTTTTATGTTTTTCAGATCATTTCGACTATTCTAGACACTCATATCAATTAGACGTTGGTTGTATCACTACATAGTATAAAACAAAGTCGCTTTCTCTTTCCCTATGTCCCTTTGTATGCTTAAATCTTTGAAACTACGCAACGGATTTTGATGCGTTTTTTTTTAATAGATAGAGTGATTCAAGAGGAAGGTTTATATGTACTTTTTATCCCGATATTCCCACGGGAACGGGAACCACGCGGGTGAAACCGCGGGCGGCCGCTAGTTACTAATATAAAATTATGTCAGCAAAATGACTTTAATACGGACTACGATCCTGTTTCAGGAGAAAGACAACCGAAGTCCGCATAAAACGGAAGTTTATTATATGGAAAGCAAAATGGAACATCGAGTAGATATTTCCAAAAAATAAGAAAGTCGCTCTTTACGTATGACTAGCGGATTCTCGCGGTTTGACCCGCGTGGTATCCGTTCCCGTGGGTATATAGGGATAAAATATAGCCTGTCACTCGGGAAGAATGTAGCTTTCTAATGGTAAAAGAATTTTCTAAATCGGTCCAATAGTTTCAGAGCCTATTCGATGCAAACAAACAAACAAACAATCAAATCTTTCCTCTTTATAATCCTACCATAAACTTATTATACTTACCCCTAGTATAAATAAGTTTATGAATCCTACTAATATTATAAATGTGTCTTATTTTTTGGAAATATCTACTCGATGTTCCATTTTGGATATTTGGATGTTTAGATGTTTGTATATTTGTTACTCAATCACGCCAAAACGGCTCAACGGATTTGGCTGAAATTTGGGACACATATACTTTGTGGCCTGGAGAGGAATATAGGCAACTTTTTATATCGGAAAAATATCACATTCCCGCGGGATAACGTCGTGTATACCACGCGGGCGGAGCCGCGGGCGGAAAGCTAGTATTAGTAAAGAGTTTGTATCAAAGAACTGCCCTTTGTACACATACCTATCATATCAGTATCCTATCAAAATGCGTGTTGTTTGATATTTTTTTATTAAATGCATAATGGTGATGACAGTCACGTCACGTCGCATCGCCCGCCCCGTCCCGCTCAATGTCCAACCATTCTAACATGTCTTCAATACTTACAATGCCAAGTTTTCGTCATTGTATGTTTGTTTTAATGATATCTATTGTGGGTGCCTTGGAATATAAATTACAAATTATAAATAACGAAACTTTATTTAACAACACTAGGTACCTAAGCTTAATAAATTATTCTGTACTATAATTTTTTCTCTTTTATTTTATTTCCTTTTCTTCTTCTCAGGTTTGCTGCCGCCCATGTCCTCGAGTTGCTGCTTCAGTTCTTTGAGCTGGTTGTCTGGCACGTAACGGATCTCCTCATGTTCGGCCGTATGCTCTTGTACGTTAAGAGTGCAGCCTTCTGCTAAGCAAGCACGAGCCACGCGTAGCAACGAACCGAGTGCCCACGCCGGCACGTCTGTCACCTAAAACAAAAGGTTTGACGACTTGTAACTCTTTAATCCGATGTCGATTCGACATCCTCCGTGGCCGACTGTTGTATGCACCGGTTTACCCGCGCGCCGCCCCCTATCTTTGAGGTCCCGGGTTCGATTACCGATCGCGTATAACGTGCTTGTCGATAATTTCTCAGGTCGTTTATTTTGCAAATGAATGTGATGGTGTCCAGTATTTATTTATTTAAAGAGACTTTATGCTTCCCCTTGAAACTATTTTACATGCAATACACAGTGAAAACAAATGATTTGTAGTCACAAAATTTATGTGTATACTAAGATTAGAGTTATGATGATGATGAAGATTAGAGTTCTTTAGGCCTCCAGTAGAATATGCGTGAAGTATCGGAATCATCGGCACGGCATGAGATTTTTGGCGATGAATTAAATACAACTTTATAATAGGTAGGGTAGGTAGGCATACCTATACTGTAAATAAATAAAAAAAAGTACATACCGTGCTCTTTTACAATGAAAACAAAATTATCTATGATAAGCATGATTTTAGCATGATGGACAAGGAATTTCGAAACCTGTATTGTGTAACAACAAAATGCCTACTACTAGATTTGCTAATTCCATACATCTATATTAACTAATAATATAAATAGGGAAGCTTTGATTTTATTAATTTTTTTTTAAGAAATACTTTCACCATTGGAAAGCTTCATTCTTCCTGAGTGGCATAGGCCATATAATATCCCGATATTCCCATGGGAACAGGTATGACGCGGATAAAACCGTGGGGAGCCACTACTTAAATCTAGTTTTTTACATGGAAAACAAGAAAAAATAGAACTTTTATAAGAAGTATTGTAGAGACCCCTAACTTATTCTGCTTTAAAAAGTCTAAATTCACGAAGTATTTGTCAAAGTATTTATAACCTTATACTAGAGTGAGTTCCAGATAACTCAGCGCGCGACGGGGGCGTTTTTGACGCCAGTTACAGTACCTTTTTCTGTTCTGGGATTATTGAGAAGATTAGTATTCAATTTCGACCGCGCGCAGACTTATTTGACGCGAATTCTACCTACCAATAAAATATTCCTACAAATCCAGGCAAAGTTATGTTTATCTGTATCATAGTGGTATATCTCTACCGTAATGGTACAGATTAAAAAAGGCAAAGCTTGAAAGTTCTGATTAATATATTTTACCTGGACATTTCTTTCATAGACATTGAGGAGATACTCCGCATCGACTACAGTGCCTCCTGGCTTGAATCTCTGAACTTTTAGTTGCTGAGCAGGTGTTGCCCAACTGCAAGAGACATATTAAGTATGATTGATTATTTTCACATTAAAACGCATTCCCATATTTTTAAACAATAAATAAAAATCTTAAAGAGAAAGAAAATACACTGTTACTTTTTCTAGGACAAATATGAATTTTTGCTCATTTTTTCTACAATAATCCAAATATATACCTACCATTCTTCAACTTGTATTCCCATGACCTCTGCATATTTGTGAATTTGACTCTGACAGGCTTCTAATACAGCAAAATCATACCCTTTTAATTGCAAATTAAGACAGTCATATACTGGCTCATCTGGTTCCATACTCTGTCAAGGAATAAAATACCTATCAATAAAGAATGTTAAGTATTTCACGGTATTTGTAATTATGTTATTTTTTACCAAACTTACAATAAGATAATCGGGTTCATAAAGGTCATGTTTTAGTCTTGATTGTTGAAATGTAGCAGGCGCAGATATAAATTTTGCGGGTTTCAGTACATGATTTTGTATAAGCTGGAAATTTGAACAAGGTTAAGAGTACGAAACTTATTTATTATGGGTACTTTCAAAACATTCCTGAAATAATATTATCTAGGACATGTCTAGGACTTATTTATGTGCACGCACAACTATACTCAACAATAGGATTGTGGGTATTGTATTAACTAGCGACTTACCAAATTTATAACGCGTTTTCCCAACATATTACAGATCAAGAAATTATATGGATTCTATTGTTTGAAATAGATAGATAGATAAATTGTTTAAAATAAAAGATATTCCAATCCAGTATGTCCAGTAGGAAGAAAGAATGATAAAATAATAGCACAATTTATATGACAATAATAGGTTATGTGTTATGTTGACAATTGACAATTGACAACAAAGATTAGAGACAAACCATTAGAGCATATATAAAGCCCCCAGTACAGGATGGCCGACCATGGTCGGCGACCATGACCAATACATCGTACATTGACACTTTTGAAAGAACCTTTTTAAACTTGTTCGTTCAAAAGTGTCAATGTACGATGTATTGGTCATGGTCGGCCAACCTGTACTGGGGGCTTAATACTCTGTGCACAGAGTACCTACTTTTTATTACTCTAGTCCATGAAGTTTGACTCGTTACCTCACAAAGATGTAGTGTTAAACATAGGCCGTGTTCCGTTTTGAGTCAATAGTACTGTTGGCGCTGTGAGCGCTAAAAGCTGTTCCGATTTGATTATCGCGCTGACAGCACTGTTGACGCGATTTCAATTCGGAACGGCTATTTGCACGCATCGCGAGCGAGCGTTGTTTTGATTTGAATTTGTAAGTAAATAATCACCGGTTTAGTATGGATATTCGTCAATTAGTAAACGTTTTATTGGACAGCGATGATGATAGTGATCCGTACTTAAATTTAGAGTAATGTCTCTACCACAAATTATATAGACTAGTGTCTCTACCCGTCGTCTCATCTTTAATAAGCACTATCATTTTTCTGGCTTTCTGCTTCGGGATAAACAAATAAAATACCTAAATAAAACCTAAAACGCAGAGATTTCTCAAACAAAACCACAACAAACAATGACGTTTGACAACAAAACGTCAAATATGACAGCCCGCTCACAGTGCTAACGCTTGAGAACGATATCACCGTGATCGCAAAATGGCGGCGGTAGTGACGTCATCCGTGACGTAATTACTGCTTTCGTTGTCGCGCTCACAACAAATCGGAACGATGAGCGCGATATCAGTGATATTATCGCTGTTGGCGCAAAACGGAACGTAGCCATAGATGGATACTAAAAAGTTGAACAACGAAACGATATATCTTTGCTTTCCTCCTAAATGACAGTTCAGCGTGTATTGAAAAGAGATAGCAATATAGGCAACGCTCCGTATTGAAACCTAGCGCGCCACCAGCCGAGTTTCTGTAGGCCAGAGTGGACTACATCAGTGTTCGTGGTTTTTTAATAATTGTGGTTAATTTATGCAAGATTAGTGAAAAAAATCTTTCTGTGGGTATTGCCAAAACACCATGGCTTGTGCTGTAAGGAGCTGCAAAAGTTCCTACAGTAATTTAAAGGACAAACTCGGAATAATATCTGTTCGCGCGCGCTTGCGAGCGGGCAGTTGTCATTGTCAAGGTCACGGAACAATGCGCTCGGGCCGCGTGTAGGATCGGCCAGTACGCCGTACGCCGCCGTGAGGCAAGGTTGTGTGTTTCTGTAGCGACGTGCCGCGCCAGTTACCTACCCGTATTGTGACCGAGATCTCGAGCGTTTGCACCTAGGAGCGCCCGGTCGGGGTACGGACTTGTGACCCGTGTGTGTTCGCTTTGAAAAGCGCCGGGAAGTTTTAGCTGTCTATTAGGGCATTGTGTAGTTATAAGAGTGTTAGCTGTAAGAGTTTCCCATCGGGGGTCAGGTGAAGATCTTTGCCAGGCGCGCGCGCGCCGGCGAGACAGCGACCAGCCCCCCTGGATTACGGACACTATCTTCTAGTAAGGTAGGCCTAGCTTAAGTAACTTAATTTTGCATGAGAAACCTTCGTTTCAATAAACTGTGGAACACAGTCGATGGTCACCACAATTGTGCGTGCTCATATTTTTGGTAGCAGAGCGTACCTAGTTAGCGTACCTAGAAATACCTAAAAAGCGTACCTAAAAATAAAATTATTTTTTTTTGTTGAAATCTCGAGGGTATTCCGAGATGATTTGAAGTACTAAGAAATTGTTCTAGTAAATTCTCGAAGCGAATGTTTCTCACTAGTGATTTGATACGAGTTTACTCGCCTAGATGTGTATATTTTTTTTGTGTGTCCGGATTTATTTGACGAATAGTTTCGTTCGAAAGTGTGTTTATTAGTACCACATACTAGTGATTTGATACGAGTTTACTCGCCTAGATGTGTATATTTTTTTTGTGTGTCCGGATTTATTTGACGAATAGTTTCGTTCGAAAGTGTTGTTTATTAGTACCACATACTAGTGTTTGTTCCGAGGCCGCTTGCCTAGTTAAAAAAGTGGAACTAGTTTTAATTATTAGTAGTATTAAATTACGAGTATTATTATTAAAAATAGTTTTGTTTTTGTTTGTTGATAACGGTTTAGTAGTTTATTTGCGAGGTTGACTTGGCCGTGCCGTGTATGCCATACCGTTAATCCTATACGTTTTGTTTATACCGTTATATTGTTAGCCCTTGAAATTGGTAAGTTGTTAATAATTTATGAAAATAGTAGGGTCCGTGTATGTCGTCCGAATTTTAATTGTGTTTTATATTATCGTGACGCGACCTATTTCTATTGTTTTTTTTGTTGATGTTTACCACTTTTATATTTCTTTGTTTGCTTTGTTTATTAAACGGAGTATAAATGGCTCCTACGAATCCGCTCGCCGTATCCAGGGCTGGCATCCAAGGAGTTTTGCGTTGGCTTGCTTGTGCGGTCACATTAATAGACCGAGCCGACCGGGTAGGCGCGTTGCTAGCTCGGTATGGCGGGCTGGCAGCTCGGCTGCAAGACCTGGAGCGCCACGCCATGGAGTGTCGCGCGCATTATTTGGAAAACCCCCCAGCTGATGATGCCGTGTCGGAACAGCTGGAGCAGGATGTAGCCCAGGCCTATGAGCTGGCTGACCAGTTCACGGAGGCGGCTGAGAGGGCCCTGGCTGTTCGGAAGGGGGAGCCGGTTTTGAGCGGGGAGGTCAAACCTACCCCGACGGCGTTGCTAGGCCGATTGCCTACTTTGGAGATTCCCACTTTTAATGGGGATCTGTCAGCCTGGATGGGCTTCATTAATTTGTTTGACAGTTTGGTGGATTCACGACGGGACTTATCCCCTAGCGAGAAGTTGGCCTATTTGCGCTCCTCCCTGCGAGGAGAGGCCAGCGCGGTAATCCAGCACCTGCTCATCAGTGACGACAACTACCAGGTGGCTCGCCAGCTTCTGGTTAGCAGGTACCAGAATGTCCGGTTACTGGCGGACACCCACGTGGCCACGATTTTGGCCCTCCCGCGAATCACGCGGGTACACCTGTTACGGAGAGAGTTGCTGAACCCGCTACTGTCAGCGGTCAACTCCCTAAGGCGATTGGACTTGCCGGTGGATCAGTGGTCCTTTATACTGCTGCACATAGTCCTCGCCAAATTGCCCGCTGAAATGAAGGGGCGTTTCGAGCAGAGGTACGGAGGCGACAGCGCCTCGTATCTCCCGCCCTTCGCGGACCTCCTTCGTTTTTTGGAGGACGAATGTAGGGTGACGGACCACCTGGAGCCCGCCCCGGTTCCAGGTGTTGGTCGTATGGTGGCGGCGAGGGAACAGCCCCGTCGCCCGACCAACCGGTATGCTGCCTTCCAGCAGTCCCCTCCCCCCGCACCGAGTGAGCGGTGCAGGTATTGCAGGGGAGATAGGCACGTGGTGCACGAATGTGCCAAATTGAGAGGCCCCCGCCCAGAGGGACGGAGGGCCGTTGCGAAACAGCGCCAATGGTGCTATAGGTGTTTGGGGGGACACATGCAGTCGGCGTGTCCCCAGACAGAGGATTGTCGTCTTTGCGTATTGTACCAAGAAATGTTCAGTACACCCCTGCCTATACCGCGGAATCAGCTGGCGCAGTGGAAGATTTATCATGAGTAGACTCCGGACAAAAACTTGGTTTCAGCGGGGATGTAACTGAACAATTGGACTGCGATACACAGCGACTTAATTTAAATTGTGAAGTAAGGTGAATTTTACATACGGTCTGTGCTGTAGAAAGTCCCTGGGCAGCGTGGGGATGGGGCGCGCGCCCCTGGTACTTCTTCTTCTTCTGCAGACCTTACCAATTCGTCACCTTACTCACAAAACCAACACAACACAACGGTCCCAAGACACTGGGCGCTTCAGCACTACACGATAACACACGCGGGGCTTGCTTATCAAGATATATTGTCCCGACAACAACGCGTGTGGTAGAAAGTTGTCTTTCAAAAGCATCCGCGACCGGCCACTCCAGAGATGGCGTCAAAATCCTGGTCGTACAACACGGGATCAGATAGATAATTTAAGATTCAATTCAAGCTCGATATGCCAGGCATATATCCATGATGGTGGATGCCAGGCATATTCAACGCGAGCGGTTTTTAACAATTCAGCCAAATTAATCCGACATTTTTCTTACAAGAATTCCAATCAAGTGTCACTGTCAACTTCAAGTGACAGCCAAATGTCAATTTGACGTGACATTAGAGACGCGTTCAGAAACGTCGATCTTTTCCGAACATCCCCCCGCCCCGGACCGTTAAGAACGGTACGTCAATCTACGGGTAATCGGGAGAGCCCACTAACTGCTCTCTTCAAAACCGAATCTCGAACCAAAACCTCAGCAAAACGAGGAACTCCGTCAGTTCCGGGGTAGAGTTTAACAATGCGCCCCCTTCGCCAACATAGGGGCGGCAGGTTAGCATCCTTAATCAACACGAGGTCGCCAGTCTGGGGTGGGGTGGTTTTATCTGTCCACTTCACGCGCTGTTGTAGGATATGCAAATACTCCATCGACCAACGTGCCCAGAAGTTTTGGGACATCTGTCTCAAAAGTTGGTATCGCGACAAACGATGGGATCCTACATCCTGAATCGGATATTCAGGCAAAGCCAAAAGGGGCTGTCCGATCAAGAAATGACCTGGGGTCAACGCTTCCAGGTCATTCGGGTCCGAAGACAACGGGCACAAGGGTCGCGAGTTGAGGACGGCCTCAATTTTACAAAATACCGTATCAAGTTCCTCAAACGTGAGAATAGTTTCTCCAATCACGCGACGCAAGTGTGTCTTGGCAGCCTTTACACAAGCTTCAAAAATTCCTCCCCAGGTCGGACAAGCTGGAGGGCTAAACTTCCAGATTATCCCACGCCGGGAGAGGGTGGTTCCAATGTCTATTTTATTATCAACAAAAAACTTAACTACTTCCTTAAGATAATTACACGTTCCCTTATAATTAGTACCACAATCGGAACGTATCAATGTCGGCAGTCCTCTACGGGAAACAAATCTGCTCAAGGCGGCGACAAAGGCTTCGGTAGACAATTCCGAGACAATTTCCAAATGGACAGCCTTGGTGGACAAACACACAAACACGCACAAGTACGCCTTATAGGTTTTAGCATTACGCAGTCTCGAAGCCTTTACAGTAAAGGGACCGGCGAAGTCGGTGGCGACTCCGGCAAAAGCTCTACATTCCGTGACGCGATCAGCAGGCAAATCACCCATCTGGGGCTGCATGGTCGCGGCCTTCAATCGATAACAAGGCAGGCAACGGAAAACCACAGTGCGAATGGCTCGACGAGCAGACAAAATCCAAAATTCACGCTGCAAAATGGCCAACAAAGCATTACAGCCAGCATGTTGTGCATTCACATGGCGATCTGTTATTATCAGTTGAGTCAAATGTCCGGCTTTAGGTAACAAAAGGGGGTGACGAGCTCCATACGGCAGGTTCGCATTTCGAAGTCTTCCGCCAACTCGCAAAAGCCCACTCTCGTCCAGGAAGGGATTCAATCGCGATACCGCGCCCTTCAACTTGCGACGGCCTAAACGCAAAATTTCAATCTCGGACTCAAAACTATCAGCTTGTACTCTCCGGACCCAAAACAAGAGCGCGTCCCTACGCTCGTCCGGAGTGAGAACCGACGAATCACGCCTCGCGCGTGGGTTTCTGCAATTGTACGCAAAACGTCTGATCCAAGCGGTAACACCAAGCAGCTTCTGTAAGGAGCTGTACCGATCCAACAACAAATCCTTTTCCCCGGAGGGGTTAGTCTCCAGGACGCATGCCCGCATATCAGGAACGGCTACGTTCGACAACGCTGGAGAGGGCGGCCACTCCGACTCAGGCCGCATCAACCACTGTGGGCCCCACCAGAGGGGGTGGTTAATTAGGGTTGGGGCTACACAACCCCGAGACGCACAATCCGCGGGATTCATGGTTCCCGGCACGTGTCTCCAAATCAACTCGATGTCGGAATTACAAATCTGCGACACTCGATTGGCCACAAACACGTCCAAGGTGTGCGCCGGAGCCTTCAACCAACAAAGGACGACCTGACTGTCCGTCCAAGCATAAACCTCTTGTATCTTAATAGATCGACCTAATGTGAGCCATACGTGGTTCAACAAACGCATTAGGAGGGCAGCTCCACACAATTCCAACCTCGGGATCGTATGACGAGTCCGAAGGGGAGCGACTTTGCTTTTCGCTATCACCAGATGCACAGCAACAACTCCGTCAACAGTAACGGTGCGGAGGTACACGGCCGCAGCAAATCCACGTTCGGAGGCATCGGAAAAGCCGTGAAGAGTAACTTTACAATTTTCAGAAGGGAGGAATAGCCTCGGCAAATGCACTTCATTAATCTCGGGGAGGGATGAAACGAAGCTCGACCAATCTCGGAGTAACTCGTCCGAGAGGGGTTCATCCCACGACACACCCGAAGCCCATAACCGTTGCAAGAAACACTTGGCCATAAACAGCACGGGGCAAATCCACCCATTGGGGTCAAAGGTACGTGCGACAGTAGACAATACTAAACGCTTGGTCCAGACTTTCGGTGGTCGTAAATCCACACAATAAGTGAACGTGTCAGAGACCGGTTTGTACTGTACGCCAAGGACGGTCACCACATGGGGATTATTTGTCGTATTATTGGGTTTTTGATAAGGTGGTTGGACCACTCCCGCAAGTGCGAGTGCCGCCATCCACGATTGAGCTGACGTCTGGACTGGCTTTGGCTGATCCTTCCTTCCACCGACCGGGCCCAATACACTTGTTGATTGGTGCGGATGTCCTCGGTTGTGTACTGTGTGGAAGCAAGCGAGTTTTGCAGACAGCCGATCTTGTCGCCTTGTCCTCGTCGCTGGGTCATGTGGTGATGGGAAAGGTACCACAGACACCAGAGACCCCGTCGGTAGACCGCCAGACCATTGTCGGTTCTACTTTGTCCGACGTTCTCCAAAAGTTTTGGGAGGTGGAGGAACCCCCCACTGCCAAGCGGTTGGATCCGTTAGCCGAGGAGTGCGAATTGTTCTACCAGAACAACACTGGGCGCCTCCTCTCGGGTCGCTTGATTACCCGCTTGCCCTTCTTGGCGGCTCGCCCTCCTTTAGGGAGCTCCCGACCGATGGCCGAGAAGAGATTGTTGTCCATGGAGCGTAGGATGGCCAGGGATCCCGCATTCAAGGAGAAGTATATAGACTTCATGCGGGAGTATTTGGACCTTGGGCACATGTCCATCTCGCAGTTGGACTGGCGTAATGTGGAACATTACTTCCTGCCACACCACGCTGTTTTGAAGACTTCCAATGGGAAGATCCGCGTGGTCTTTGATGGTTCAGCGCCCACGTCAACCGGAGTGTCGTTGAATCAGTGTCTGCATGCGGGGCCGAAGTTGCATCACGATGTCTGTGATGTTTTGACCAACTTCCGCCGGCACGCTGTCGTCTTTGTGGCCGATATCCGCATGATGTTCAGACAGACCGTGATTCACCCGGAGGATAGACGATACCAGCTCATCCTTTGGCGTGAGGATCCCCAGGATCCGATGTTGGCTTACGAGCTGAACACCAACACTTATGGTTTGCGGTCGAGCCCCTTTGTGGCGATCCGTTCGCTTTTGGAGCTCGCAGAGCGTGAACGGCTACGCTATCCCCGGGCATCTGCTCTTATTGAGGGGGGGGCCTTATTTGTCGACGATATCTGCACGGGGGCCTCTAGCTTAGATGAGGCTCTCGTCTTACGTGATGAGCTGATTGCGCTCTTGAGGGCTGGTGGCTATGAGTTGCGGAAGTGGCTGTCTAACTCACCGGACCTATTGGCAGATTTGCCTAAGGACCACCAGCAAGAGCCGCTCCTCTTTGAAAATCCGGAGACTCCAGACATGCTGTCTGTTTTGGGAGTCCAGTATCGACCAGTCCCGGATTTGTTCACATATAGATTGGAACTGCCAGACCCAAAGGTCTGGACTAAACGCACGGTGCTGTCTACTGTAGCCCGTACCTTTGATCCGAACGGTTGGCTCAGCCCTGTAGTGTTTTCGATGAAGTGCTTCCTACAGGAGCTCTGGGCTGCGGAATTGTCATGGGATGAGCCCCTCTCTGGTAGCCTCCTACGAGAGTGGGTGAGGTTCGTGTCATCCCTACCCGACGTCAATCGGGTTTGTATACCGAGGCAAATGCTGCCTTCGGGAAAGTTTAAAGCCTCCCTGCACGGCTTTTGTGACGCGTCCGAAAGCGGATACGCGGCAGCCGTTTACATCCGAACGGTGGATGCAGCAGGCGTTGTCGCCGTACACTTAGTTACGGCCAAGAGTAAGGTCGCCCCCCTTCGGACTAGGCTAACCATTCCGAAGTTGGAGTTGTCCGGCGCCACTCTCTTAGTACGGCTACTCAATCATGTTGCCGACACCTTGGGAAACGGTGTCGACTTGGGGTCGATATTTGCGTGGTCTGACAGCCAGGTCGTCCTTTGTTGGCTGAAGAGTTCAGTCCACACCCTTGAGGTTTTTGTGGCCAACCGGGTCTCACAAATTCAGACTTCAAAGGCCCCGTTGATTTGGCGCCACGTACCGGGCGAATTGAACCCCGCAGATTGTGCCTCCCGCGGCTGCGAGGCGCCTGAGTTAGTGGACCACCACCTATGGTGGAGTCCATCATGGTTGTTACGGCCTGAGCGCTCATGGCCTGCCACCCCGGCTGTGGCCAGAGTCCCAGACCTAGGCATGCGTGTTCACGCCGTGGAGACGGTGGCGGCTCCGCAGATGGAGTTTTTGTTAGACCGCTACAGTTCTCTTGATAAGTTGCTCGGCGTGACTGCTTGGATGAGGCGCTTTGTGCGAAATTGTCGCCAGCCTCAGGAGAAATCGTTGTTTCCGGTCCTCGCCCCACAAGAGCGGCAAGACGCTCTGTTGCATTGGTTGCGAGTGACGCAACAGCGAGAGTTTGAACCGGAGCTGAAAGCCCTGCGCTCAAGTAAGTCCAAGTCGAAGGGACCCTTGGTGCGGTTGAATCCCTTCTTGGACAGTACCGGATTGCTGCGTGTCGGAGGTAGGCTCAGACATGCCAACCTGCCGTACGGATCACGCCACCCTTTGTTGCTCCCCAAGGATGGACCGTTAGTTAGACTGTTGATTACAGACCGACATGTAAAGAATGCTCATGCCGGTTGTAATGCTTTGACCGCGCTCCTCCAACGAGAGTTCTGGATTTTGTCAGCGCGGAGAATAATCCGATCCGTTATTTTTCGTTGTCTCCCGTGTTATCGTTTGCGCGCCGATACGATGCAGCCCCAGATGGGTGATTTGCCTGCCGATCGAGTGAACGAATCGATGCCCTTCTCAGGAGTTGGAACGGATTTTGCGGGGCCATTTACCGTTAAGACATCGCGGCTTCGTAATGCTAGAACGGAAAAGGCTTACTTGTGTGTATTTGTTTGTTTGGCCACTAAAGCGGTCCACCTGGAGGTGGTTAGTGCCCTCACCACAGAAGCCTTTGTAGCCACGTTGAATCGTTTTGTGTCTCGCCGCGGAGTGCCGTCGTTAATAAGGTCCGATTGTGGAACCAATTTCAAGGGCACCGATAGGTATTTAAAGGAAGTTTGTGAATTTTTGGATAGGAATAATTTTGAGATCGGATCCACACTCTCTCGCAGAGGGGTACGATGGCAGTACTCCCCGCCATCCTGCCCCCACTGGGGAGGGATTTTTGAAGCAACTGTAAAGGCCGCTAAAACTCACCTTCGTCGCGTTATTGGGGAGACGGTCCTCACGTTTGAGGAACTCGCGACCGTATTTTGTAAGGTTGAGGCGGTCCTCAACTCGCGTCCGTTGTGTCCGTTGTCTTCGGACGCGAATGATTTAGAGGCCCTTACGCCGGGCCATTTTTTGATTGGCAGACCGCTTAACGCCTTGCCGGAATATCCTTATTCCGAAGTGCCCTCCGGACGGCTCTCGCGATTTGAATTGCTCCAGCAGCTTACGCAGAGTTTTTGGCGCCGTTGGCATCTGGAGTATTTGCACATTTTGCAGCAACGCGTTAAGTGGTCGGATAGGACGACCCCACCCAAGACCGGAGACCTCGTGTTGGTAAAGGATCCAAACCTGCCGCCCCTCCGCTGGCGTTTAGGACGCATTGTTCAGCTTCATCCGGGGTCGGATGGTGTGCCCAGGTTTGCCGAGGTCCTGGTGGGGGACTCTGTTTTGAAGCGAGCGATCGCTACCCTCTCTCGCCTGCCCTTAGATTAAGTTGGCGGACAGTTTGCTACTGTCCGGGACGGGGGGATGTTCGCGCGCGCTTGCGAGCGGGCAGTTGTCATTGTCAAGGTCACGGAACAATGCGCTCGGGCCGCGTGTAGGATCGGCCAGTACGCCGTACGCCGCCGTGAGGCAAGGTTGTGTGTTTCTGTAGCGACGTGCCGCGCCAGTTACCTACCCGTATTGTGACCGAGATCTCGAGCGTTTGCACCTAGGAGCGCCCGGTCGGGGTACGGACTTGTGACCCGTGTGTGTTCGCTTTGAAAAGCGCCGGGAAGTTTTAGCTGTCTATTAGGGCATTGTGTAGTTATAAGAGTGTTAGCTGTAAGAGTTTCCCATCGGGGGTCAGGTGAAGATCTTTGCCAGGCGCGCGCGCGCCGGCGAGACAGCGACCAGCCCCCCTGGATTACGGACACTATCTTCTAGTAAGGTAGGCCTAGCTTAAGTAACTTAATTTTGCATGAGAAACCTTCGTTTCAATAAACTGTGGAACACAGTCGATGGTCACCACAATTGTGCGTGATCAATATCCTTTCATCGGTGAGTGAGCCTCCGTTTTTTTCAATTACTCAAATAACTAGGCTATTTTTGGTAAGCCTTTCTTTGCAAAAATACTGTAGAAAACTGTTATCTATTGTTTTCATACACGTAACTATACCTGATGATAAAACAAATAAATGAAAATCTTTTGTTAGATATCGATCGACATTTTGTTTGACATTTCATTTACTCGCCATTGGTCTTGTAGTGTTGGTACTTTGCAGATAAGATATCGATAATCGAATCAATATTTTTTTGTTCTTAGTATTCAATCATAGTACTTTTATTTTATGCGTGTAAGTACTCTTTCGTTCGTTTCGGTAGGTACATGGCAAATTTAATTTAAAAACAATATGTTTAATTTTCAGCTTTCCCACAGACACCGATTTAAAATTGAGGTGGTTGAAAATAATTATAGGAAGAGCAAACTGGCTTCCCCCAAGAAATCAAGAGTATGCAGTTTGCATTTTTTTAAAAAACGAGAGTTGCAAACAAAATATACGGATTTATGCTGATACGGTTTATTTTTATCAACCAGCAAACGTTCAGCAGGTACCTAATTTTTGTATTCTGAATTTATGTTAACTATACAATTTCATTCTGTACCTAAGCTATTCATTTTAGAAGTATACCTAAGTATATGATGTAGGTACATAGATATGGATAGATAATGTATGATTATTTTATAAACAAGGTGTTACAAAAAATACCCGTATTTTGTTTTAAGAAATAATAGTTATTATTAGTAAAAAAATGATAGAGTAATTGCTAAAGTGCCTACTGAACTGACATAGCCCGGAGGACCCATTAGTTCGCACAACTTTGCAACATGTTTTATACAATACTTATGTCTAACTTTTTTCTGTTAACAGGAAACATAATGACACATGATCACGAGTACCACGATCAATAAGAACTTTGACATCGACCATCTCGGAACCTACCAGATTTTCTTCACATAGTCAAGCAAGCCCCAGAAAGATTCTAATTCGTTTCTTATAAATAAAATTTTGTTAATGTTTGCTCACATACTCATTTTAAACTTATTTATGTTACTATTTATATAACAAACCTAAAACGCGGACCCATTCAGAGACAATGTATATGTCGCAGGCGGATGGTTAAGTATGGCAGCATGTACCTCTCGGAAGTCCTGTAGAACACGTGATAGGTTAGAAATTTAAGGCGATCGCGAAGCGCAGCGAAGCGATCGTCTTAAATTTCGTAGTTATTTTTTTTTGTGACTCCATCAACTTATGGGAAGATAAAATAGCTTACGGAAAAATTGATCGGCCTAGTAGGCGTTTAATTGAATGGCGGATTCAACCATTTGGCTGCGACATATATAATTGTAATAATAATTAAGTAAGATTGAGAAGATGTTAATTTGTTTTAAACATAAAAGTAAAAATAAACTGATGTTTGTTTTATTATCTTTCCATTAGTAAAGTAGGTATTCATATTATGAAAACAAACGGTACAGTTCAGTACAGTATTTATTTATTTATTTTCTTTTTCCTCTACATCTCCTATAATAAACAGATATGTCGCAGGGATTTTGTCAAAAGTCGTGATAATATAATTCCACTAGTAAAATTATAATTTCACGTGATATTATGAATAGACAGTACGAGACAGTATGCACACGGCTGCGAGCGATTTTTTTCATTGATACAAAAATACTGTCTATTCATAATTTAACTAGTGGAATTATAATATCACGACTTTGACAAAATCCCTGCGACAGATACACAAATTCACTTTTGCATCGTTATTTTTATCCCGTCCGCTTGTAATTCCCGAGGAAACTCTTGAAATTTCCGGGATAAAAGGCTGTCGGGAAGGACTAACTAGCTACGAGGTGTTCATTTTGGTAACTGATAAAATGAAGTTATCGATACTTTTCATTACGAATGGTGCATCACTATAGCTCTATATCATAATAAGTAAGTATGTATAGACAAAACGGTGCCACTTCGATATTAAGTAGCAACAAAGCTACTATGTTTATCTCTTTTTTTCAAATGACTTCCATAGTGAGTTAAAAAGAGATGCAACCTGCATTGTACATTTCACTTTCTACTATCCATCTACGTTTATTAGTACATCTTTGTTACCTCAGTATTAAGTCGAGCTTCATGCTCTAGTCTATATATTATATAGTGCGACAAGCTTTTCTGTTCCGGTGATTATCTTGGGAACTAAAACAGTTTTCATACGACAGTCCATTTTGACAGCTAATTTCGTATCTCCTCTGTCACGGCTGTCACCGGAACAGAAAAGCTAGTGGCACTGTATTTTAGAGTTTGTGGCACTGTTTGGCAGAACTGACAGTTGGTTTAAAGCAATTTAAAGGCTAATTTACATTTGCATAAGTACAGTAGCGAGTTAACTTACGGTCTTGGCGAGTTAAGTTCTTATCATCGTTTGGACAGGGATTTGCCAGTTAAGTAATAACTTAACGATTAAGTACAGAGAATAGGATGAGGTTCTATTTTTTCGGTAAGTCAAGTGCAAGTCCACCCCGCGCGTGAGTCTTCCGCACCCCGCCAACGGCGCCAACTAAACTCGCCGCGCGTGTAGATGGGCGAGTTTAGTACAGTTCATAAGTTTTTAGGTTGCAACGTGTTTTGTTTTAATAAATTTTTTTCTCGAAGTTGATTTGTTTTGAGTTTGAGTTTTAAATAACAGCACGATGAAGTAGTCGGAGGAGACAACATTAAAGTTCTTCAAGGAATGTTTAGGATATGATTGCCTATATAAATATAACACTAAAAGCGATGAGTATAAATTACAAATTAGCTCGAGACGCTGCATAAGAAAAAGAACAATGGGCACTACTGCCGTCTACTGCCCATACGACATAAGAAAAGCTGTAAAATAAAAAACTTCGGCGGATACTTCATCTCGGGACGGCAACTTATGACTACTTACTCGCCTATACGTTTGGACGCTATTTACAACTTACTACTTGTTACTTAACTGACTGATTTCTTAACTCGCTACTGTACTTATGCAAATGTAAATCAGCCTTAATAGGTCAGGTCACAGCCTTAGGTTTCGGTTTTGAAAGGGTTTCTTATCACACAATAGTTAATGAGGAATTTTCGAATAGGTATCGTAAGCTTATTTCAAATAGGTGCAAGAGATGGCGCTAGCGAAACTTTTCTTTTTTTTTAATAACAATACCTTGGACGTTTGTCAGCCTACGCAAAACAAAATAAGATTTTAAAATGTAAATAAATATGTAAATAATCTTGTTATATAAGGTTTTATTTCTAAATTACTACTTTTAGGATATGACTTAAAGTTCTACCGTAGGTTTTTATCCATACTTCGCTATTTTTGTTGTAACTATAAAAAAAAACTAAAACTTTGTACAATAACTGTCAAGTTGTCAAGAACGAGTTGTTGACATTTTGTGGCAGTGTTGCCATAATCAAACTTTTTGCACCCCCTTTAGACCAGATAAACAAATGTGAAGTAAAACATTTTCTTTTCTACTCTTCATAAGAGTGTGAACAGTTATTTAAATTAAAATATAATCAAAATCAGGTAAAATAAGAAAAAAACGATAACTCATTAATATATATACGCAACAAAAATCGTGAAACAATACATTCAACTTTCCCGTAAACTGGGGAACGCAAAAAAACATACCATACATAAGAAATTAAGAAATAAAAGAAAAGTGGTCGCAGCGACATCTATTGAGCATTATAGAACCTACTGGAAAACTCCTCATTGATAAATACATTTATTAATTAACTACTGCCTTAGGCCTGAGTTCACCAACAGTTGGTTACGCTAACCAACGTTTAACCATTGGTTAACCCATACGAACGAACTTTGAGTATTCAAAACCGAACGAACACCAATCGCGTGCGTTAACCAACCAACGGTTACCGTAACCGACTGTTGGTTAACTCATGCCTTTGAACCTCTGAGTACTGAATCCTATGGAGATGCATACCTACGAAGAATTGAAGCATACACACACACACAAGCACACATACCGAGAAACCAAAATGGCGCCTTTCCGTAGTGCTGCCCTATTTGTACATCGATATATTTATTGATGAAGTTATAGATCAAGTATTTTTGTGACTACCTACCTATATTACCCTATATTTTATAAAAGCAGTTTTGTAATCACCTCGATAATTTAAAACGGAATTATAGTATATAATTATATACCTAGTTTTTTGAAAAATAAAACTTAATAATGTGCTTAAATTATACCTACATTTGCACATAATTAAGTTCTTTATGACAATGACACAATGTTTATGTGTTTGTGCATGTACGCACACAATCATTGGCCCGACATGATGGGCCAACGTGTACAGTGGCGGTTTGCGTGTGATTGCCGTCTGCGAGCAACGCCCTGTACACGATGGCCAACATGGTCGGCCAACTAGATCGGCCATGGCCTGTACTGGGGGCTTAAAGCCCCCGGTGTGGGAGTTTGCGTGTGATTGCCGCCTGCGAGCAACGCAAACCGCCCCTGTACATGATAGCCCATCATGGTCGACGAACATGAGTAGCCATCCTGTACTGGGGGCTTCAAGGCGAGAAGAGCCGCCAAGTTCTTCCTCATCTATAGTAATATCGTAAACAGGAAAGATTTGATTGGTTGTTGTTTGGTTGATAGGTTCCAAAACTCCTAGACTAATTTAGAAATTTCTTTGACCATTAGAAAGCTACATTCTTTCCGAGTGACATAAGCTATATTTTATCGTGATATTCCCATGGGAACGAGTACCATGCGGGTAAAACCGCGAGGATCCGCATGTTATTTAATTTATTATTAAATTTATTGCTTGTTAAGTACATAATGTATCAAAAATTCAAACGCAGATACAGATTAAAAATAAGGTCCTGTAATTTATTTACAAACTAACCTTAGTAAAATATAGTTCATGTTGCAGTAGTAGTAGATAAAAGACCAACCTACTATATTTTACTGAGGTTATAGTTTGTAAATAAACTACACGACCTTAGCTTCAATCTGTACGATTGTAGATACATTAATACTTCATCATCATCATCATCATCAGCCATTTAATGTCCCCACTGCTGGGGCACTGGCCTTCCTTATGGATGAATAAGGAGAATGAGCCATGACCCACCACGCGGGCTCAGTGCGGATTGGTGGGTATTAACGACTGCAAGTGCAGCCGGGACCAACTTAGCGAGCAATAAATTTGATTGAGGGCGCCCCACTTGTCGGCTCTACTCGCCTTTACTTAGAAACTGCAATTTCATGATCAAATTTTTTATGTTTTCCGAGTCACGCGTCTATACACATGCGAGACCTCCATAGAATTCCAGATCAAAGGTCGCGAGAACCAGTTTAAGTAAAAAAAGGTAATGAAATAAAACAAAATGCTCCATATTGTAAAACTCTATTATGTTTATACAACAAGGATTGGTTTTTTTACATAACACACATTACAATATAAATCACAAAGGAGAATGCCTACTAGGTACCTACCTACCATAGAAAAAAAGAAATGTGTACAAGCATTATTAAGTAATAAAATAATAAACAGTTTGAATCGAGATCTTTACTAGCAAGCATATTTTTTATATATTTAGAATATAGCGAAGCGACATCTAGTGGTAAAAAAATATACTTACTTTTAATGTGCTAGAATGAATGTAAGTTCGACAACAACTTTACAGCAAAATGACATTAAAAAAACACGTTATATATAAGTATCCAGTTTTTGGCAACCGAAACAGAAAACGTTGTCGCACTATAATTTCGATTTTTGCCAGTGGCCTAATTAACGTCTTTTTCGAAACTTAAACTGTCGTTGACGTTTGAAACTGTTCTTCAAAATGAAAAGAGCACATAAAAATAGTTTTCGTACGAGTCTTTAAATTTTCCTTTCGCATTGTTCCAGCCATATTTTTCTTTTTTTGTTATTTTTAGGCAACCTAAAACAATAAAAACAGTTTAAAATTAATACACTCAATTTACACTTGAAATTTGAAAACATCGATAATTCGATAAGAAAAATGCTATAAGGGCAACTCTAGCGCAAAACAAACAGATTTATATTTTCTTGAAATACACCAACAAAACTCACCAAAATAAGTTGTAAGCTACATTTGGTATGAATTCTAAGTAAACTATTCACAGGAAAACCAAAACACAAGGCATTTATTGTATTGTTTTGGTGTTTTTGCAAAATAAATAGTACGTACCGGTGTAATGTAATGTTTGGACGATTTTCACTTTTTTTGATGCCACAAACTACCACACTGCAATTAGACATGTTCCTTGTTGCTTTCTCTCACTTATTAATACATTTTATTCACATGAAAGTCTCAAATTAAAAGACTTTTATCACAAAACACTGCAAATACAACTCGCGTTGACAGCTCACATACCGAGAAACCTAAATGGCGACCGGCTTCAATCATGCATTACGATGACGTCACGTTTCAATGTTGCCAAAAATAGGTCGAATAAATATATTGCTGTCTCTTTTTACATGAAGTATTGGAGGTAAGATAGAACGAGATGGCTACAGGTTTATGAGTACAATGTCGATTTAGCTCATATTTGTATAACCGATAGTTCATATAGATCATTATGCCATCTCCATAGGATTCAGTACTCAGAGCTTTGA
The DNA here is from genome assembly GCA_949710035.1 of Crambus lathoniellus. Taxonomy (NCBI): domain Eukaryota; kingdom Metazoa; phylum Arthropoda; class Insecta; order Lepidoptera; family Crambidae; genus Crambus; species Crambus lathoniellus. The sequence continues at coordinate 14,971,977 of OX453306.1, forward strand.
ACGTTTTAATGGGCGATTTTCTGAAAGCTCAGTCACTAGATGGCGCTGTCCCGCCTATGCAGTTAGAAGGAACGGAACGTTATAAATTTTACTTTGACGCGACTTTTTTACGTAAACTGGAACGTCAGACAGATGTTATTTATTTACCTAAATCTTTAAATTTACATATTTCGTTTCTGTTCCTCACAGTAGTACTTATTTAATATATTATTAGTTTCCTTTGGGTTGTTAAAAATTAATTAATTTAAATATGTTTCATACCAAAATATACCATAGACATGTACATACTTATTCAACGCCATCTAGTGAAGCAATTGGAAGCTTTTTTTTTAAATGGCCTCTCAGAAAATCGCTCATTTTTTAACTATTATAGGAGCGGTAAAATACAAAATAGTAAGCAAGTAAGTGTAGTTTGGCTTTGTAAATACCTACACGAAAAGTTTGATGAATTTATGTGTGCATAGTATGTTTTGGGATAATGATAATAATACATTAATTTCAGTTGGCGTTATTTTAATTTAGTATTTTTACGCGCTGGCAGGTAATTTTACACATGATCTTTGACAATAAAAAGCGAAATGTCAAAAAATTGTCTATGCTTTGCTCCACCGTAATTGCTCCGCTCATTCCATCATTCATTGCATCCATCTGTCAAAGGTTAAGGCTTCAAATGAAATGGGAATTTTATGTAAAATTTAAAGTATTGTCCTAGATTGTTCTATGTTATTCACGTAAATGGTGAATCGTGTTACTTTTAGTACAAAGTAGTTTTTGAGAAGTTATGGCATCGACTGGTAGTACACCATTTCCGAAATGGCAATTAGCCATTCTTCTCGGTGCACCTTTGGCCATCGGCTTAGGTTACCTTTATCTACGGAACAGATTAGAAGACCCAGAAAAGAAAAAAGTAGCTGATTTGAAAGCTAAAACTACTATTTCATTGGATAATGAAGAAAACAACTCAAAAGCCACGGAAAATGCTCTGGACCGAGCCATGAAACTAAAGGGTGCCGGAAACCGTGCTTTCCATGCTGGCGAGTATGATAAGGCCATATCCCTATACAACGAAGCCATCGAGGCCTGCCCTCCAGATCGTCCCGTCGACTTGGCGACCTTTTATCAGAACCGCTCCGCATGTTATGAGAAACGTGAGATGTGGGAACAAGTCAAAGAAGACTGTACTTTTGCTTTAAAGTTAAATGAAAAATACGTAAAAGCGTTCCTGCGCCGTTCACGAGCTGCTGAGAAAAGTGGAGACTTAGTTCTAGCTCTTGAAGATGTTACTTCAGCCTGCATCTTAGAAAGATTCCAAGTGCAAAGTTCTCTTGTTAATGCTGATCGTATCCTTAAAGCTCTGGGCAGACAGCACGCCCGTGAAGCTCTCGCAAGGCGTCACCCTGTTATGCCTTCCAAACACTTCATCAAAACATACTTTTCAGCATTTTCTGAAGACCCTATTGCTAAAATACAGTTGGATGATAAACTTACTGGAGGATTTGCAAAAGCCAAGAAAGCACTTGATGCTCAAGATTATGAGACCATTGTTGATGCTTGTACAGAGGAGTTAGATACCAATGGCAATTATAAAAATGAGGCCTTATTGCTCCGTGCAACATTTTATCTTTTGCTTGGCAGGCATGATGAGGCTCAAGCTGATCTTGGAAATGTTATTGAGAGTGATGCTTCTGTCAAAGTGAAAGTCAATGCTTTGATCAAGCGTGCATCTTTGTACACTCAGTTAGAAAACACAGAACGCTGCCTTGAAGATTTTGCTAAAGCTGCACAATTAGACCCTAATAACTCGGACATTTATCACCACCGAGGTCAGGTGTACTTGTTGTTAGAGCGTATGGATGAAGCAACATCTGAATTTGCAAAGGCTGTGGAACTAAACCCAGATTTCTCTATTGCTTACATTCAAAAGTGCTATGCTGATTACAAACATGCTCAGATTAACAAAAATGTTGGTGCATTAGCTCAAGCAAGAGCTGACTTTGAGCGTGCATTAGAAAGATTCCCAAGATGTGCGGAAGCTTACATTCTCTATGCACAGGTACTATCTGATCAGCAAGAGTGGGGTCGTGCTGAAGCGTTGTTCGATTCAGCTCTGGCTGTAGACCCAAAAAATGCTACTCTCTATGTTCACAAGGGCTTAGTACAACTTCAAAAGAGTACAGATTTTGACAAAGCTGTCAAGCTGATCAACAAGGCTATTGAAATGGATGACAAATGTGATTTTGCATATGAAACTCTTGGCACTATTGAAGTTCAAAGGTATGTGGAATTCCACTATAAATGTAATAGTAAAAATTCTTTATTTTTATTTTAATAATAGGTCTTTACCTATGAAATTGCCGTTTTCTATGGGGAAATTGTAGGAAGTTGGAATCGGCATACAAAGATATTTGGGGGTTTCTTGGAGATGTGAACTCCGAATTCAACGAAACTATCGAGATATGATCAGACAAAATTATTCTAACTAGTTATTGGCTATAATCACTTTGGACTGTCTTAGAATAAAAAAAAAACTGTTCAAAGCTGTCAAACTGACGACAACCAAAGAGCGGTACTTTGAAGCAGTTATAAAAAATTTGGACGCGTGTTTAATTATTCTTTTCTTAGATGTTTAACATGACGACATACTCTATTTTCGAAACTGACTATTTATTTTGATATATTGATATTAATTAAAAAATTAGAGACCAATAAACATGTGAGAAAAAGACGGCAATTTCATATGTAAAGACCTATTATATCAAACTTAAGGCGGTACCCTGACCGAAAGTGGCACCCTTAGAGGTTTTTATTTAATAAGTTGCTAATAGTAAAGAATTTTTATAAAACTTTACAGAGAATTTTTAGGGCCAATAGTCGAGTATTTTTAGAAGGTTCATTCCCTCATAGTCATTTGTAGAAATAGATAGCAAATGTGTCAAAAAGGCCACTTTTAGCAATTTTGCTATCTACTTCTTGCTGTAAAGTTTCATTAAAATTGTGTATCAGAATTACAATATTAAATAAAATTCAACATGACGCCGCTTTCGGTAAGGGTACTGCCCTAAGCAAACTTATTAAAAAAAATACTGCAATCCTCCATTACATGTAGCTGAAAATGTTTGATACAAGCAAACTGGTTATTTTGTCTACCCACTTGTCAAGTTGAGTTGTGTAATATCTTTTGATAGCATTTTATATTATACTAGCGGCCGCCCGCGGTTTCACCCGCGTGGTTCCCGTTCCCGTGGGAATATCGGGATAAAAAGTACATATAAACCTTCCTCTTGAATCACTCTACCTATTAAAAAAAAACGCATCAAAATCCGTTGCGTAGTTTCAAAGATTTAAGCATACAAAGGGACATAGGGACAGAGAAAGCGACTTTGTTTTATACTATGTAGTGATTTTCAAGGTTCTCAAAAAATAAAATTGCTTTCAAGTATGGTATTAATCATTTAAATATTTTAAAGTATTTTGTGACATATTTATAACAAGAATTATTGCATTTTTTTTATTAAAGCATATCACCCATTTTGTTCATAGATTTGGGATAAAAAAAAGAAGTTTGCAGCCTGAAATAAATTATATTTTGTTTGAATAGGGACAGGAATAGAATATTTTTTTTGTATGGCGACAACACTCTAACAAAGATATATAACGATCTTTATGTGAAATAAATAACATTATCCACTCAATGGTTACGCACGCTTAAATATGCTTACGGGGCAATGGTTCCTCAGCACAGCTCCGCTCCGCTCCGCTTCGCTCGCTCGGCTTTAAATTAAGTTTTACTCAAAAACTAGAAGGATTTAATAAAAACTAATTATTGATTTATACTGCTAGTTAAATTTGCAATAAGATTGTATGATTTGTAGATGGATTTTTATTACGATTTAATTAGAAACAGCGAGTTGAAGTTGCAGAAAAGGAAATGTTTTACCGATTTCTTTTTAAAACATGCAATAAATACTAATAAATAAACAATTATTACAGACCATTTTGTGTTTAAATAATAGTTCACAATGTTGTTATTAGATAAAAGTAAAAAAAAGATAACTCTCTTTTAGAAAATTATTGTTTAATTAAAGATATAAAAATGTAAGTAAAGAATCACCCTTACAGGCTACAAAAGTATGGATCGATTTCGTATCGACTTCTTTTTTGTAAGTAGATAAATTTTAAGTATATACTTTTTATGGGTATTGAGGGCATAACAAGTATATATTAATGTATTACAACATATTTAGTACAATATATTTAATTAAATTTTTATATTTTATTTTTCCATACTTAGCTAACATTGCCTAAATCACGCAATGGTTCCTTGCCTCCTGGAGGCAAGCAAGTCGGCGAACTTCAATCGAATATAATCCGCCAAATTTTTATTAAATTGGACTAATTTCTTATTCTACGATTAAAATAAGGTGTCTAGATTAAGATTGGTATAAGTTGGATAGGAACAGAGAGTGATTTCACATAATTAATTAAAGTATTTTAATAAGCTGTCAGCTTGCCTCCAGGAGGCAAGGAACCATTGGGGCGGGTAAAAATACTTGCCTCTGGGAGGCAAGGAACCATTGAGTGGATATCTTCCCATTTTGTGTAGGTATGATCTGGTATAATTATTATTGTATTAGTTTCACCTGGGTTGGGTGTCAGGTTATATCAGTACCTATACCACCATGGCATATTGATATGAAACTGTCATCTGTAATCCAGGGTGCGAGGATATATTATATCAATGGATGTATATCATGATATGTATCACGATAATCATTGATATTATCCATGTTTTTAAGTTTTTAGAAAACTTAACTATTTTCTTAAAACAAAGGCTGAATTAGGCCTGCAAAATCGACATCAAACGTCGCAAACGCGCATGTATCTACGATATTTTTATAAATTGTTAGCTTCCTTGAGAGTAATTTACACCCAAGTTTGCAACCCTGAAAACCCTGTGCTTCCCCCATGGTGCTCGAAAAACTGCCAAATTTTGGCACTTATTTCAGTTTTTTCGAAAAAACTACCCTGAGGAAACATTTTTCACGTATGGTTGCCCTATCTATTTATAAAAAAGAAAGTCGTGTTTGTTACAACACTTATAACTCGAGAACGGCTGGACCGATTGCCATGGTTTTTGATTTGTTGGCTTTGACTCCGTCCTGATTAGCAGAATAACTAATAAAAACATTGTTAAATTGACGAAAAAATAAAATAAAAGAGAAAACATTTTCCCATACAAATTGTTCCTGAGTTTCGTACCTGTCAAACATTTGATGTTTATCCCGTCGATACGGTCAACTCTCCCCTCAAATTAAAGAATGTAATTAAATAAAGGTTTCGAATCGACAACATATATTCACAATAATCGGATTATCGCGTATTTTAGATTATAAAGAATATATAGATTTATAGAATCAATGACGTTATAATATCATTGTATAGAATAGTGTCAGAAATGAAAAAGGATTGACATATTTATTTGTTGTCAAATTCATATTCATGCACCTCCGTGAAGATAACCACCCCAAGACGAGTGCCCAGGTTTTGAGTGTGCAGGACGTTAGTTTAGCGTTAGTTTTGATTAGTTTTGGAAAAAAAATCATTTGTTTCGATTTCCTTCATACCTTTTTTTTTAAAACAAAAGTTGGGTGGCTATCTTCACGCTAGCCACCCCATTGCACCGATTGGTTTTATTTAAAGGTTATTCGAAAGATATTTGTTAGTTTTGTTTGTTTTGATTCAAATTTTCGTTTGTTTAGACTCTGTATTCTCTAGAAAAAAAATGCAAAGTGGAGTGGCTATCTTCACGTGAAGATAGCCACCCCATATGACAAAATAAAATAAAAATTGCGCATATGATTGCTTTCCGTTAGTTTTGATAAACTTTTGTTTGTTTTGACAAACCAAAAAAAGTTATGGGTTTTTTTATTTTTTTTGAAAAAACCACCATAAGTATTTGTTTTGAAGGAATTCCCGCAATTGACTAGGTTCAAATGAAAGATGCAAGTCTTAGCTATGACTTAAATAAGTAGTTTCGTTTGTTTTGCAATAGACAACTGTGTAGACCAGTGCCCGTAGTGTAAGTTTTTATGTCAAAAAACGCAAACTATTTCGATTCCGTATTTATGTCAATTTGTATGAAAACTGTCTTAGTTAGCGCCCCTAGCGGCGAGTAGCGCGCTTATATAGTTTTCATACAAATTGACATAAATACGTAATCGAAATAGTTTGCGTTTGCTTGACATAAAAACTTACACTAGGGGTACTGGATCAAACACACAGTTCGTTATAATTACCGACTCACTCACTTCAAACCGCTATAAGTATAAGTTTTGAAGGAATGCCCGCAATTGACCAGGTACAAATGAAAGATGCAAGTCTTAGCTATGGCTTCACATAAGTAGTTTCGTTTGTTTCGAAATAAACAACTGTGTAGACCAGGATCAAACATACGGTTCGTTATAATTACCTACTCATTTCAAACCGCTATAAGTATTTGTTTTGAAGGAATGCCCGCAACTGACTAAGTTCAAATGAAAGATGCAAGTCTTAGCTATGGCCTAACATAAGTAGTTTCGTTTGTTTCGAAATAAACAACTGTGTAGACCAGGATCAAAATAACGGTTCGTTATAATTACCTACTCATTTCAAACCGCTATAAGTATTTGTTTTGAAGGAATGCCCGCAATTTACTAGGTTCAAATGAAAGATCTAAGTCTTAGCTATGACCTAAATAAGTAGTTTCGTTTGTTTTGAATTAAATGAACAAACGAAACTACTTATGTTAGGCCATAGATGAGTCTTGCATCTTTCATTTGAACTTAGTCAATTGCTGGCATTCCTTCAAAACAAATACTTATAGCGGTTTGAAATGAGTAGGTAATTATAACGAACCGTTATTTTGATCCTGGTCTACACAGTTGTTTATTTCGTAACAAACGAAACTACTTATGTTAGGCCATAGCTGAGTCTTGCATCTTTCATTTGAACTTAGTCAATTGCGGGCATTCCTTCAAAACTAATATTTACAGCGGTTTTAAGTGAGTGGGTAATTATAAAGAACCGTATGTTTGATCCTGTAGGTCTAGCACAACTTAGCGCGACTCTTTGTCGCGCTCCTTTCAACCAATCAGCACGTCGTCTTAAGTCACGCCCGCTATCTACGAGCGATCTGATTGGTTGAAATTGCCCGCGACTCTATCTCACTCGAGTCGCGCTCAAGTTGTGCTAGCCCTACTGTAGGTCTAGCACAACTTAGCGCGACTCTTTGTCGCGCTCCTTTGAACCAATCAGCACGTCGCGTTAAGTCACGCCCGCTATCTACGAGCGATCTGATTGGTTGAAAGTGCCCGCGACTCTTTCTCACTCGAGTCGCGCTCAAGTTGTGCTAGCCCTACTGGTCTACACAGTTGTCTATTTCAAAACAAACAAAACTACTTATTTAGGTCATAGCTAAGACTTGCATCTTTCATTTGAACTTAGTCAATTGCGGGCATTTCTTCAAAACAAATACTTATAGCGGTTTGAAATGAGTAGGTAATTATAACGAACCGTAATTTTGATCCTGGTCTACACAGTTGTTTATTTCGAAACAAACGAAGCTACTTATGTTAGGCCATAGCTGAGTCTTGCATCTTTCATTTGAACTTAGTCAATTGCGGGCATTCCTTCAAAACAAATACTTATAGCGGTTTGAAATGAGTAGGTAATTATAACGAACCGTTATTTTGATCCCGGTCTACACAGTTGTTTATTTCGGAACAAACGAAACTACTTATGTTAGGCCATAGCTGAGTCTTGCATCTTTCATTTGAACTTAGTCAATTGCGGGCATTCCTTCAAAACAAATACTTATAGCGGTTTGAAATGAGTTGGTAATTTTAACGAACCCTTATTTTGATCCTGGTCTACACAGTTGTTTATTTCGAAACAAACGAAACTACTTATTTGAGGCCATAGCTAAGACTTGCATCTTTCATTTGTACCTGGTCAATTGCGGGCATTCCTTCAAAACTTATACTTATAGCGGTTTGAAGTGAGTGAGTCGGTAATTATAACGAACAGCGAACTGTGTGTTTGATCCAATACCCCTAGTGTAAGTTTTTATGTCAAGCAAACGCAAACTATTTCGATTCCGTATTTATGTCAATTTGTATGAAAACTATATAAGCGCGCTACTCGCCGCTAAAGGCGCTAAGACAGTTTTCATACAAATTGACATAAATACGGAATCGAAATAGTTTGCGTTTTTTGACATAAAAACTTACACTACGGGCACTGGTCTACACAGTTGTCTATTGCAAAACAAACGAAACTACTTATTTAGGTAATAGTTAAGACTTGCATCTTTCATTTGAACCTAGTCAATTGCGGGAATTCCTTCAAAACAAATACTTATGGTAGTTTTTTCAAAAAAAATAAAAAAAACCCTAACTTTTTTTGGTTTGTCAAAACAAACAAAAGTTTATCAAAACAAATCAAAACTAACGGAAAGCAATCATATGCGCAATTTTTATTTAATTTTGTCATATGGGGTGGCTATCTTCACGTGAAGATAGCCACCCCACTTTGCATTTTTTTCTAGAGAATACAGAGTCTAAACAAACGAAAATTTGAATTAAAACAAACAAAACTAACAAATATCTTTCGAATAACCTTTAAATAAAACCAATCGGTGCAATGGGGTGGCTAGCGTGAAGATAGCCACCCCACTTTTGTATTAAAAAAAAAGGTATGAAGGAAATCGAAACAAACGATTTTTTCCAAAACAAATCAAAACTAACGCTAAACTAACGTCCTGCACCCTCAAAACCTGGGCACTCGTCTTGGGGTGGCTATCTTCACGGAGGTTATTCATGCGTGCGTTCAGAAATTGATTTTGTGTAAACTAAAGAAAAGATATCAAGCTACTTATCAGAATATATAAAAATCAATGCCATTTTTCGTTGTAATTTTATAACTCGAGAACGGGCTCACCTATTCAATCCAAACCAAATGTTTATTTGGTTGGACTCCAAATGTTTAGGCTTTGGTTGGACTCCAAATGTTTAGGCTTTGGTCGGACTATGTAGTAGATGGTTTATGTGAAATTTGGGGTAGGGGTAGGGTAGGGGTAGGGGTAGGGTAGGGGTAGGGTAGGGAGTAGATGGTTTATGTGAAATTTGGGGTAGGGGTAGGGTAGGGGTAGGGGTAGGGTAGGGGTAGGGTAGGGGTAGTGTGGAGTAGGGGGTAGGGCCACGCGAACGAAGTCGCGCCGGGTCAGCTAGTAATTTAATAAATCTAACTAAATTTACTGCAATTTGAGCTTAACCCCAGCACTCTAGGTCCATTGGTTGCAGAGATACAGCTAGTCAAAGTTAGGCATTTTTTTTAAGTGAAAATTTTGTGTTTGTGTCATTTATGTTGCTTTGGGTCGGCATATGGTGTTGGGTCGTCCACATTCTCGTCCTTTTCATCCAGGACGATATATGGCGTCGAAATTTCAACCGTGGCAAAAGGCAGGCAGGCAGCCGGCGGGCGTGGCAGTGTTCCCTCATCTCCGCCGTAGACGTTCATCAAGATCTTCGCCCCAGCCACAGACATGTCTGTGGGGCCCCAGCATTTGCTATTTCTTCCTTGTTGGAGTTTGGATCAAGGAAAACGCTGGCGAGGTCTTTCCAGTCGGGGTTTTTTTTGAGGACGTTGCACCACTTCATCTTGCCTTGCCAGAAAAGGACAGAGGTTGTGTCACACCCAGTGATGGCATGCATAAATAAAACCATCACGCGTGGAACCTGCATTTCTCTACATGTAAAGTAATTTGCTGGATATTGAATGCAGTTCACCTGATTCACCTCTACTGCCTTTCCGAGCACTGCGGGAGAATTGCCCATCTTTAACTTCCTGTATTCTTCGCAACCAATTGGACATAGTGTACTCGGGTTTCGCTCAAATTGTAGCAAATTTAGTTATCTTTATTATAGTGCAGAACAAAGATACTTCAAAAACGCTTCCATATGGTATTTTTTCGAAAAATCTGAAACAAGTGCCAAAACTTCGCATTTTTTCGAGCACCATGGGTTACTAGCACAGGGTTTTCAGGGCTGCAAACTTGGGTGTTAACTACTCTCAAGGGACCTAACAACATAAAAAAAAATCATAGTTACATGCGCTTATGCGATTTTTGTCCTTTTTGTTTTGATATTGACTGGCCTAAGTGGGCTATAAAGCTAAATAAAACAATGTGTACTAAGTATATATTGTTGTAATTAAAGTTCAAGGCCGCCAAAAAAATTTTTTTATCCCAGAATGGGTGATCTCGTTTCCTTTACTTTCCTACTTTTTAACAATTCATGTTACTTCTAAAATTGTTACCAATCAACACCTATTTTCATAATAATGTTATTCAAAAATTAATTTTATCATGAATGCATCGCTGTACTACATGTATTATTTATTATTTTACGTTTTTTTATTCACTCATTATGATTCCTTTTATGTTTAAACTAGGTAGAAGCTGTGATCAAAATTGAAACTTACCAAAGTTTATGTTTAATCTCACTTATTTAATTAATATTCTTCATTTTCTTCTCTTATTTCAGGGGCAACTTAAGGCGGTCCCTGGAGTTATTCGAAAAGGCTATTGCACTAGCCAAGACAGAATTAGAGATGACACATTTATTCTCTCTTAAAGATGCAGCAGCTGCACAATTGAAGGTATCAGAGCGCTGGGGTCTTGATTGGACTGTAAGCTAGGTGTTTACCTTTCATTACATGCCATTTTCACAAAGAATAATATCTGGTTAATGGTATAATTCGTCCATTAATCCAAATTAAGCTTGTTTTTGTGACATTTACTTAGCTAAACTTGTACTTTATGTGATTTAATTATAAACAAATAAAAAAAAACAGATTTTGGAATATTTTATCAGTTTAATAAATGTCAGATATTATTCTTTTTGATGATTACTGGTACTTAGCCGCCGCCCAATCCTATTGCGTTGTTATAGCGACAACTATATGTGATGTTAATTTACTAAGCAGCTTCCTTTATAGAATAATTTATTAGCTATTAGCTTATTTATTGTTCTTGGAAGCACTGTCTTGCCATGTGAGCTGTAGTTATGTCTTGAAGATCATATAATTGCCTCTAAAGTTCAACTGTTATACACTTTGTAATATCATTGTTTATGATATAAGTAAAATAAAATTTACAGTTGGATTATGTTAATGTCAACAAAATTAATAACACAAATATGTAATAAATAGTCAATGTACCTACTCTTCCGATAGGAGAAATTGTTAAATTAATTGTATATATTTCCATTATAAAAAGTGGATGTACATCCACTGTTTAAGGAGGTAGACCAAACCCCACATGGGAAAATCTTGCTCGGCGTGAACGAATTACTTTTTATAAATAAAAGAGTACATACATAGTAATCATTTGAATCCTCAATTTCTTTTGTGCTGTCTGACATTACGTATATGGCTCATAAAGTTCCATAGGTGCAACATATTTGAGTTTCTGTATTAGTCATTGAATGATTTAGATACAGCATCAGCCTCTTTAATCGGCGCTGTTTGAATTATTCATTAGCGACAAAAACTTGAGGATATAGCTATTACTTGTAAAAGAATTTTCATTAAAGTTGAAAACCCTGAAACTAGCACAACTAAGATGAAGCTTCAGATGTCAATAAATCTTTGGCCTAACTTAAAGGATTCATTAACATTTAAAATATTAAAACGATAAATACACATAATTATTATTATACTGGTATATTTCCCTATATAAATACAAATTTAATAATGTCGCCTACAATACTTCACCGAGGCAGTGAAAATGTTAGTCAGCCAAAGCATGAAAAGAAGTTACTTCACTTATTACTGTTTTTATTACCTTTCTCTTGCATCGCGACCTACTATTATTGTCTGTCTACCTTCTTGATAGGCAAAGGTACCATTAGAACTTGGTATAGGTAATTCAACTTCAATTATTTTCTTTGCTGCAATAACTACCCAAACAATGGATTGAGACCAAAAGGCGCTCCGGTGCTTAGATAGGATCTATAAATGACGCATCGGCGAGGGATGTATGAAGATAATACCTAATATTCTTAATTGTATCTGTTACTCACATTTGTAAAAAGTTCCTGTCATATGCAGTATACCACAAGACTAGAAAAGTATGTTGTAAAATCGATTTAAATAAATATCGGTTTTTCCTTAAATGTGAGCATGAATAATATGTATGTATTAATATTTGTTGACAAAAGTTGTATGTTGTTCCAACTTCATATTGAAGTAGTGATTCATCAGGTATAAATGTATTCATATAAGTACATTTTGTTGCATTTAAATTAATCAAAATTAATATTATTTATATTTTAGGTATATATTTATTGTAATTTAATTAAACATTACTTTTAAAAAGGACAATATAAATTAGGGTCCCATTCTTTCAGTTGGCCCCAGCCATTCATATTCATGGTTTGTCATCATTCTATAGAAAAATATTGTAATGTCATAGTTTATCATAAAATATGATTACATATCATATTACATGAGAAAGAAGTAAACGTATTGTACAGGGGCAAAGCTTACAATAATGTGTATCTTCAAAAATTCAAATGTGGAATAAATGTTAGTTCACAAATTTTTAAATCTTTATTTGTCTTGCCTTGTTAAGGTTTGTAATGTGTTGGGGTGTAATTATAAATAATGTGGAAAATTGTTATATTGGCACAATATTATAACTATTTACTGTACCACTTAATCTAGTCCAAACATCTGTCACTCTGTCTTGAACAAAGGTCGACTTTATTTCATTGCCATAACTATTGTATTTGCTAACCATTAATGATACTACGACAACACATATAAATTTAGTGGATTTATATTACCTGTGATAGCTGTTTTATCGTGTTCCCCTAATAGAAAGCTATGTAACATTTTAATCGAATATGAGAGAGGTTTCGACGTGCTGCTAACTCCATTGTCGGAAGTATGTGTGTTTCGATTATTGTAAATTTTTAGAATATTTGTTAGGTACCTGAGGGGTATCTTTATAAGTATAGTGTTGTTGTATAATTGCTATAAATTTGAAATTTACTAAGAACTGCGTTTCTTTCTTGAATGGTAGGTGTAAAGACTACGCTTTGAGTTTGTGCGGCGGCACGTACGCACGCGGTTGGGTGCATTCACCATCTGACCGGGTCATAATAAAAAAGTGCAGTATCTAAAAAAAACTATGTAAAATTAATCGACATGTGTTGAATGCGCCCTACAAGATATCAGGTAGTTTGTGAATTTAGGATTAGCTTGCAGAAATGGTTCTACAAGAGTTGTTACCTCACCGATAGTGAATAGTTATCAATTTATGAAAACTAAAATTACATTACCTATTGAAATTTATGAGATTTGTTTTATTGTAGCACGTGTTCTGGGCTTCGACTATGTTTGGAGGATTGGCGCGTAATGAGCATTAGTGGGCAATTCAATCGTCAACGTAATGTATATGTCGCAAGCGCATAGTTTAATCCGCCGGATAATTTAGTATGGCGGCAACAATTTGAAAGTTATAATGTTATACTTAGTGTTGTGATTGTGATCAAGCGATGAGGAGCCCCGAAGGGCTCCGGCAACTTATGGAAAGATAAAATAACTTACGGAAAAAATAACGGCCTAGACGTTTAGTTAATGGCGGATTAAACTATTTGGCTGCGTCATCTGGATATTTATGTTACCTTATTTACTATAAATACCTGATTTATTATATACACACATACCTAATTATCTATTTTATTTAAGTACTAGTATAGTCTTATATTATCTGTGATTTAAGTTAGTGTAGGTAGTCGATCATTTTGGTCGACTCGGTTGACTTTATCTCATGTCGCTAAATATAGATACTCAACCACGATGTATTAGCAACAACGTCACACAATATACATCGAGTTGAGCATCTGCCCCTTATCGTTACAAAAGCTATCTAAACTATCGAAATAAGATTGAGTAAACAACAAGATTGTCGCCTTTAAATCTTTATTGGTTCACACATATCTATCTATACTAATAGTATAAAGAATGTTTTTTGTTTGTATGTTTGTAAATGGATAAACTCAAAAACTACATGCTGGACCGATTTTAAAAATTCTTTCATCAGTAGAAAGCTACATTATTCCCGAGTACATACCCAACATAAGCTATAAATATTTTATCCTGCTATTCCCACGGGAAATGGAATTACGCGGGTAAAACCGCGGGGAGTCATTAAATTGTTGGCAAACATGCTAGAATGCAGTTCTGGGGTTAAAATGCATTTCGCTAGAATGTAGTTCGCTTGTCAGACCTAATACCTATACCTATGTACAGCGAGCAAATAAAAATAATCGTATTATGACATGACTTTATTTTCGTTATATTTGCTACTAGCTGTTGCCCGCGACTTCGTACGCGCGGTGTAGTGACTTTTGTGTTAGTTTAGTTTATGTGTGTTTGTTACTCAGATTTTATAACGCTCTTCTTGAAATCCTATTCTCTACTAAAAGGGTCTAAAGAATATCGAATATGCAGGCCAGGGTATGAACATAGAGCCCTCATTCATCATAGATCTGTCCGTCTGTCAAGAAACTTTTTCTCAAGTATGCGTGGGAGGTATCAAGCTAAAATTTATGTCAAATTAAATACTGAAGTCTGCAATCCCTTAGAGGCGAGAAAAAAAATAAACTTCTCTTCTCTTCTTCATAACTAAAAAGTGCCACTTGGATCTCGATTTTATTTTAAATCCCATTTAGCTACTTGTTGTTACCGATCTCGATTTAAATTTAAACCGCTATCTAGGTCGGTTTAGGCTGTCAAATCTCGATTTACAGTAAGTTGTGATAACTTATCTCGTTGCTTGCTAGCGGACAATAGATCTATTCTACGCGAGGTTCATAAGACTAAACCACACCAAACGATCCATCTTGGATTGGCCAACTACGATCTAAGATTGGGGATCATGGATCGTGATTCGAATTTCTTCTCTTGGTGCTCTTGGATCGCACGAGGCACGTCCACTCCGACCACTACTATGGAGCTCCAGTGGAGCGCACTCTTGCCGCGCGCGATTAGAGCGCGTATTATCGTTTTGCGCATATGCGCGCTTTCACGATTCAAACAGAAGTTCTTACTTAGTAATGCATAATATCAGGCCAATCATATTTTTTCTATAAAATGAAAAAGAGATTGTGTGTATCCATACCAGTATTATAAATGTGAAAGAGGGTTTAATTGTTTGTCCGTCTTTCACGTCAAAATTGATGCAACGGATCGACGTGACTTTTGGAATGGGAATAGTTTGGCAGCTGAAAAGTGACATACTTAGGCAGCCATTAGACAGTCAATCTGGATCGCGATCCGCGATCAAAATCAATGATCGCGATCCAGATTGACTGTGTACGAAGGTGATTGACGGCTCGCGATCTTGATCGCAAAATATGTACATAGTAAATCTCGATCGCGATCAAGATCACGATCAGTGATCGCGATCTGGATGGACTGTGTAATGGCTGCCTTAGACTACTTTTTATCCCTGAAAAATATCACATTCCCGCGGGATAACGTCGTCGTTTAGTCCGAGCGGGCGAAGTCACGGGCGGAAGGCTAGTATTTTGATATTGAGACATTTCCTATTTGTGAGAGCTTGTCATTAACTTTCTTTAAGTAACAGGTATAAAATGTAATTATTAAATTTTAATCAAACATCATTTATGTAAGCTTTCCTAGTAAATAAATGAATAAATAAGTTAGATAGAAAACTATTTTTAATATACCTTTATTTTATTGGATGGTACCTACGGCTGAAGGCCTAAGTAGCCAGAGCCGGTTAGAAGACATAAAAAATGGTAGGTAGGTGTAGCTATATACGTACTGGCCACTTAGCGTTTATGAGCAAATTTTTCAAAATTACATTGGTGACATTTTGTCTACATTGCGACAAACTTATTTCACACAGTGGTTATTTTTTGGTACTAAATATACTGTTGACTGCCGGCAGTCCATTTAGACAGTTAATTTTGTATTGCTAGTGGCTCCTCCACGACCACTGTCACCGGGTCAGATATATTTGTGGCACTATACTTACTGTAGCGACATCTAGCGTCGAGTGGAAATGCGAAATAGAAATATTACATCAATAGGGTGAAAACTTCAGTTTTGGCCACTGCCCCGAGTGCTTACTTAGCTTAAAACATTTCGTTAATAACTTTTGCTCGATAATATACTTTTTATCTATGACTTTTAAGTCATAATAACTATAGTAATAATTCTTTATGACATAGAAATATTATTCAATAAACGCTTTTCAGTTTACATCGAATTAGATGTTTCTTTTATTTTATCTAAGTTAGTTAAGTATTGATTTCTCGATGTATCTTTTAAAATTTGATTAACAAAAAACACATCAATCGGCACCCTTCGCACATTTTAAGTTTCAAAAATAGGTTTTTAATTTACTAAAATAAAACTTAATTTCGTAAGTATATGAATACTTAGTTATATGTTTTTTACTATGTTTGTCCACGAATTTCTCGAAATATAAAGGCATATCGTGATGATTCTATTTGATTTTAATTAGGTGTATTCTAACTTTGGGAACAGTCTAAGATTCATCAAAATCGGTTTAGTAGTTTTCGTGGGTATGTTATTGTACAATTCACACTAAAACTTAAGATATAAAAAGTAATTTAAATAAAATAAACTGACTGGCACCGACCTCAAAAAGGTACCTTAATTATAGATATTATATTTTTCCTTTTCAGTTGACAAATACTTTTTGGAGTCTGTTAAATTTTTTAAAGTATTTTTTTTGTATTGTAAGAATTTAAAAATTTAAAGAAAAGTATAAGATACATTCTTGACAATTTTAGATATAAATTTTGTATTTTATAGATACCTACTTAAGACCATAGGCGAAAGAAGTGAAAAACATCTTATAGTGTCAATAGCGGGGGCTTTCATCCTACTTAATATAATCATTCGAATTTACATTTGTGAAAGGTATTCGTAATCTTACTGACTTCCTGCGCCATCTATTGCTTAGTAGTTATGATGCGAAAGAAGTGAAAAACATCTTAAAGTGGCAACAGAGGGGGCTTTCACCCTAATAAATATAATCATTCGAATGTACTTTTGTGAGAAGTATATCGTAATCTTACTGACTTCCTTCGCCATCTATTGCTTAGTACTATGCGATTATTATAAGAATAGGATAGGGACGCCGCCATGTTGTGACGTCAAGCTGTCAAAGTGCTGTCAAACTAACTTCACTTCACTTGAGTATGGTGTGCAAAAAAGAAATTTAAATCGTGAATCAGGGGGCTGATCATGTCATAGCTTACGATAAATTAATAATGATGTTCGTGCAAACCAAAACATATGAATAATTTGCAGATAAATCCAAATCAAATTTTTTCGAAAAGTATAGGACTCATGAAAGCATGCTTTTACGAAAATGATCAGGTAATTTGAATCTCAATCAAATTAAAATTTTGTGATATTTAACTTAACCATTTTAACCCATTTTTTCATAATTATTGTTCGGCGGGGTACTTTAATACTATGCTTCAATAACACAGAATAAATTGAATGTTGATTCTATTTACTGGTTTAATATTTAAATTAAAACAGGAATTCAAGTTATGAAAATAATTTAATAATCAACTTTACAATAAAATTGGTTAATTGGGGGTCTAGTGAAAAATTGTATTGGTCTATCATGGTAAAAGGATTGGCCAGCTAGATTATGCACGTTGATTGAAGTTAGATTCGGCAGAATCTAGCTGTTACCAGGGTGCGCCAGGTATTGGTATCACGGGGAGCGATTCAATCAAGCCACTCGGGGAGGCGCCTTTATTATGCTTGCTAATGCTATTCCACCTCTTCTATTCCATTCATTTGAGAATCATCGTCCCGCTGGTCTGAACTGCTACTGCAGCTGCTACTGCTACAAAGACATTGAAGACTTTTTCTTCTGACATTGCAAAGTACTGTAGAAATATGCTCTAGTATTTTATCAAAGCTTTGAACAAATACTCAAATACCCGTGCTACACATGTGTCCAAACATTTATTCAAATGTTTGTGCTATGTCTGGCGCTGGCATAACGAGTAGGTGGATTAAAAATATAAAAAAGAACTTCGTTTTGAAAGTGGCAATACTCAAACCACGTTCTGCCAAAATAAAAAAAAAAACTATTTTCATTTTGTTTTGTACTTTCTTGCGAACTGTACCTTTTCAGAGTGAAGTTTGTCAACAACCCGTCCTATTCTTATAATAATCGCATAGTAGATATAATGACGTAAATAACATGAAATTATTTTTATAATTTTATATGGGCCAGTAAGCCTAGCATGACCACCCAAAACGCGATATGTATCGAATGATAAAGCGACTTATCGACATTCAAACGTCAAAACCCATAGTCTTTTGACAGTTAAACCGGATAACTTATCATATCATATCCCATTTTGTTGGTCATGCTAGGGGGGCTGGATGGGTTTCAATTTATATTATGTTTTGAATCAGGTAAAAAAAAATAACATGATTCATTATTAATTGAGACAGCGATTAAATATAACGTATTTTCATAATCATGTGGCGCCATCTATTTTAGTAAGAATCAGTCTTTGTATTTTCCCGTAGGAATAAGGGATTTTTATTAAGTAAAAGGTACCCTATATGTTGACCCGGGTTATAAGCTATTACTACACAAAATTTGGTAAAAATCTGTCCAGTAGTTTTTGCGTGAAAAGCGAACATACAAACAGACAAACAGACAAAAATTTTAATATCTATTGTTTTGGGGTCTATATCCTGTACACATCACATAGCAGTAATTATTTTTTTTAAATCTTTCATGTACAGACTTTTTTTCCGTTTCTGTTTTATTATATGTATAGATTATTCAAGTTACCGTTATTATTCAAGTATACTAAAATTTAAGGTAGAGTCACTAGGTACACTTCGATGCAAATTGGATGTCGCCTAGGCCTCTGTGAAATTACAGGGAACTCGATACAAAAAATTGAGATCTATGCTAGAGAAGACGTACTTACCTGGTTGCTTGGCTTGTACTTTATCTAACCAATATAGCGGCTAACTTCACATACGTCATCCATTAAGTTTGAATCGCACTGTACACGAGGTACACAAATATTATTCTGTGACTGTACTTAGGATCCCACACAAAACTGCGACTGCATCGCGTCGCAAAAATCTGCGATGCGTGTCAAGTGTTTGACAGGCAATAAGTTTTCTATAATTTGCAGCGCAGCGCAGTTTTGTGTTGGAGCACATACTTATTCACACTCACACATAGTTCATGAGTGCACCTATCTCGATGGCAATGAGTTGACATGATACCTCAAATTTTTTTCATACATTTGTGTTTGCACGAAGTTGCTTCGCTTTTTTGTTATAATGCTACATTTACTGGAAAATATTACGGATATGACCCTTTGCAATATAAAAGCTGGTTCGGTCCGAGTCAAACAGAAGAAGCCAAATTGAAGTGTTCTTTGACGAGGTATTGTTCAGGTAAAAAAACTTTCCTCAAGACTACATGCAGTTATAACCGGGATGCTAAGGCATTCTAAGGTTTTAATACCTAATCCACAGACTTCTCTATTGTCTTCCTAATCATATTAGTTAAACTGTTTTCTATCTCTTACTACCTACGCAATGTAAAGTTAGTCTAAAAAGTAGTTACCTACCTAGGAACTGAGAGAGTTCCTATGATGAGAGTTACTGTAGTGACAAAACAACATTCTTTATATTTGTTCAAATACCTACCCTCAAATGCATGCGTCTGCGTGTCTATCTAACTAAGTAGGAATGGTTTCTTTTTTATTTTTGAGATTGACGCTCGACTTTGTTAAAACGTGAATGGATTCATAATGGGCAATAAAAAAAACTATTCTCATGTCATGACAAAAACGTTTGACTTTTTAATGTCATTATAATGCTCAAAATAACTATTGGTAACATTTTCAATTCGTTCAATCATAGTATCGCAGGCATATGCTACATGCAAGAGCTGGTGCATACCAATGAATGTCGTGGATAGGTTGTGGTTCCTACTTCTAATACTTTGTCGGGTAGACCGAACATTAGGCATTCTCTGCTTCAACTGTACATCAACTCTACAAAAAGACAGCGGCTGCTCGGGAGACTTTTCACTTTTGAACATCCCCTTCAACAACAGCCGAATTCTTCTGGTTAACTGCTCTGGAGGTAGGTAAATTTTGAAAAGTTTCTTGGCATGTTTACTTTTTATTGATAAAACTCTATTCTGTTTTTCTCAGACGATGCAATGTGCTTCGTGCGGTCGTGGTCAGCCCGATCCCACCTGGCATGGATGGTGCAACGTGGATGCTACCGGACCAGCAAAGAAGACACTCTTCCCAAATCTATGAACATTCCTACGCGATCTATGACCTGTAAACGCGAACGGTATGATTGTTTCATTTATTATTTGACTATCTAACTAGGAACCAAAAGCAAACACAAACGTTCTGAATATGGGGTCCAACAGCAGCGCAATAGGTAGGTATATTCAGTTATGCTTATGCCACCGCTCCCACTGCACTGCCTATGCCATTTAGGAATCAAATGTAATGAGTGTTGGAGGCGAAGTCCGAAAAAATTTACGAAAAAAATAAAAAATATTGGAGGGTTTGTCAGCTCCACAGGTGTCCTTGATCTTAAGCGGACATGTTCAATTTCCTTTCCAGTAGGGTGTTAATTTATGTCAGCTTTAGTTGGTTATACCTAGGTATTAGTTACATAATTATGTTCTAGTCTCGAATAGTCTCGATACCTTGCAGTTGCAGCAACCATTTACCTAGCAAATCTTTGAGTTAATTGTTGAACCATTGTTAAAGAAATATAGTATTACCTAAGTATATAATAAGTATGTAGTGCCT
Source organism: Crambus lathoniellus (assembly GCA_949710035.1). Classification (NCBI taxonomy): domain Eukaryota; kingdom Metazoa; phylum Arthropoda; class Insecta; order Lepidoptera; family Crambidae; genus Crambus; species Crambus lathoniellus. Next base: position 14,992,925 of record OX453306.1, read on the forward strand.
AGGTATATTCCTTATTATATTTCTTAGTGCTGGGTATTATTATTCTTAGTATATTTATAATTTACTAGTAGTTAGTAGTAATTAGTACTAAATTATCAATGATAATCTAGTTTTAACTCATTTGAATATACTAAGCCATATACGCATTAGGTACCTTTGCGTCGATCAAACATAGAGCAGTAACATAGCACAGTCCGTTAGGCGTTAACGTAAATCGATCGTTGGATCCTCCGAGGTGCGATTTGAATTTTTCGTTACCTATTTAATTTCGTTATCACTAGATACCAAATACAGGGTATGAAAAGAAGCTTAACGAAGCCGAGAGATATTCTGTCCATTATTACGAAGTTTTTTCTGTACTGGGCCATACCTGGGACTAGGGTTGCCACCTGTACTATATTATATAGTACCTATCGTACTATATTTCAGTCAATTTTACTATATATAATAGAAAAATAATATAATACGAAAAATACTATAAGTATTTTAACCGCATGGCTAGAATGTAGCGCACCCATAGCTAGAATGGGGTGTTTCAATTTAGTAATGGCAAGTACCTACACGTGGAAAAATAAATAATGTGATAAAAATATTTTTAAATATTTCCCTTCCAACTAAGCCTTTTTGCCTTTCCTTCGTAGTTAGTTGGGATAGGGTGGCAAATCGCTTTTGCCTTCTTGATCAAGAGTAAATGTGTACTACGCGATTATTATAAGAATAGGACTGTCAAACGGCATTTTTGATCTTTGTTCCTTTTCTTGCACATCCTACCCCCTGAAGTGGAAGCGAAACGCAAACAAATATGGCCGTTTTGACAGTCCTATTCTTATTTAAATTTTTACTTTTTTGCATTCACAATGCAATTTTTATGGTTGAAAAATGGAAAATGAAGTATTTAGAAAAAATCGACCCGTCTCACAACCAGCTCCGATGGGACGACTCCGTTGTGAGACGGGTCGATTTTTTCTAAATACTTCATTTTCCATTTTTCAGTCCTATTCTTATAATAATCGCATAGTACGTACTATTTTTTTTCCAAATGTCCCATAAATACTATATTTTTAGCCATTTTTTGGGGAAAGTACTATATTTTATCAAGTAAAAGGTGGCAACCCTACCTGGGACTCTTCTGATTATACGGAGATATCAAGTGTCAAAGTCAAAATATTGTAACTTTGGTTTTTACAAAAATAAATGTAAAACGTGATTACTAAACTTCCGCCTAAAGAAACATTATCAATAGTACATTACAGCCGAGGACAGATAAGTAAGAAATTACATTGTCGAGGATGGTTTGAAGCACGAGCCGCAGGCGAGGGCTTTAATCATTCGAGGCAAGGTAATTTGCTTACCGTACAAGGCTTGTATAGTGCTTTTCTCAAGAAAAGCGAGGAAATAAAAAAAACTGTTTAACTAAATAATATTTATTAAAATTTATATCACACATGTTCGGGCAATTATTAAATGTAAATGTTATTGTTTTCCCGGGCACACTTATGTATAAATCGCCCATAATAATATTATTTTAATGATGTAGGTATCATTAAAATACGCCAACAACACAGATTCCGAAAACGTATGCGCCTTTTTTCACTTTTCCAAATCAGATCGTAGGTTTTCATATATCTTTCTTTTGATTTTGCTGGCAGTAAGTTTTCTGTTATTCATTTTGCTTCTGCTCTCAAATTTGGTGAAGTAGGTACATACAATGTCTGTATATGTTTCATTGGCAGAACTCATTTTGATAATTTATTACACAATATAAATAAACTGTATTGTTAACAAATCAACCGCTGAAAATCATTCCCGCCGTTTTTTTAATATTGGTTTGTGAGGCCAAGTGGAACGGTCATACAGCCCATTGATACTTACTACTTGCTACTAAAATGCGCAACTTCAATACCCGCTTCTGGGTGGTAGATGGCGTTGTACATATATCCCATACAAAATTACTCGTAAAGGATATTTTGTCTATGATAAATCTCATTTTGTTTTTTCGATTGATGTTCGTGCTAAGGGTACATAGCGCTTGTGTTACAATTAATACGAAGTAATATACTCTGTGCGCACCGTATTAAAAAAAAAGTTAACCTAATTATGATATAATAATTACCTACCTATATAATAATAATAATAATGTGGCTGTATGGTGCAAATGTCCCTTTGCTTTTTCTGTTTTTATACACAGGAATAACGAAAGAAAAAATAAAGAAAAAAAATTTGGTAATAATATCTTTGGGTAGTACCTTTTCCGAGGTAAACATTCTAAATTTGAAAATCACTGCAGTAATGAATTTACTTACTTACTGCACTGATTTTAGTGCAGTAAGTAAGTACTGAAATTCATTACTGCAGTGATTTTCAAATTTAGAATGTTTACCTCGGAAAAGTGCCACGTACTGCATTCTTTTCTCAAATATAATATTAACATTTCAGAGCATAAGTGTAAAAATTATTAAAACTTCTTAGTCAAATAGACTTATGAAAGGAGAATGCCCATGGACGGTACTCATTTGTGTCATGCTTCAAGATAAAAAACATACTACAATTAATTTCTTAATATTTGACCATTTTTCATGGCCCAGAGTTTTAATTTTGAACAGGGATTTACTTTTTAGGTATTGAAGTAACAGTGTATTTATCAACCACGGAAGCCAGGACACTGCTGTGTGACTGCCACTGTCAGCAGTGTTGCCATTGCATGTATTTTTACCTGATTTTGGATAATTTAGGCTTTGAGCGGGTAGGTACGTTTACGGCAGGCTTATTACCGATCTTAAAGTGACAGTTGCAATCGCGACAATTAACAATTAATCGCTCCCAAAACACATATACGTATTACGGAACGTAGATCGCTACGATTAGCGCCACAAGCGAGCGATTTGTAAACTAAAATTGCATGAAAGGTACCGTACCGTAATGTACCGATTGCAAACCAACCGCAACTAGTAGCAGTCGCGTTACAATTGTACAATTAGCAACTGGTTGCTTGTTTTGGTAATAAGCCTGCCGGTTGCGATGACTGTCGGATAAATATGGGTATGTTTGTGGCGATCGATCGTGTAGAAAAAGCCAAAATGACAACTACAGGCAGGAACCCAACACTATTTAAAATAGTAACTATTGTGTGTTATTTTTTTATGAAAGGCGTAGAAGTTCATATTATGTTACTTGAAACACTCATTATTACTATCTTTAGCCTATTCGCCCTAGCCCCGACGAATCCGGGTAATTTCTGATTCGGATACGGACTTTTTCTAGTTTGATAGGCGGCAACACTGACTGTCAGTCATCGACATGAAGCTCGACTTAATACTGAGGTAACTGGAGAGTGCAGTACGAACAATTTTTTGAATACCACAAATAACACAGTGGCTGTCTTCCGTCTCACCTACACTTTAAAAAAATACGTATGGTCATATGAGACAGCTGACAGCCACTACATACATAAATGTCAAATTTGCTGGCGACACTTTTTTATTCAGGGTGAGAGCTCCAGTTACCTCAGAGTATTAAGTCAAACTTCATGGTCATCGACAATATCGACCAAAGAGTAATAACTCTGCGCGCGACTAGGGCGTTTTTGGCGCTAGTTACAATACATTATTTTGCTCTAAGGTTATGGGAAATATTAGTATTTGATTTTGACCGCGCGCAGACTTATCTGGCGCGACATACCTACTCTTTAGTGATTACATACCTACTCTTTGATCGACATCGGACGGAGCTTATGAACTGGATTTCTGTTATTTTGATTTAAAAATCGTTGGTGTAGACTTTTAGACCTTAATTGTGGTATTTGTTAATCGTGATATTTTCTATAAAAATATCGAATCATTCGCGTGGTGCAATGTTATTTGGAAGAATGTTCGACTGAAATAATCGCTGTTTATATACCACAGAATAATATTTGTAGTTTATACTTACTGTTACATTTTAGGAAATAATTTCTAAACCCTTGTTTTTACTTTCAATATAATAATGGGGAGAAGTAATTAGATATTTTACCTACATAATAAAACAGGTATGGGTTTGATGCAACATTAGACGGCCGTTTATTGCGACTTGGGCATTCTCCTTTGAAGACGCAATGAATATCACACACACATGCACACTTTTTTGCACGCGTTTCATTGCCTGTCTTAGAAAACACCCGTTTTATAATACTTACCTAAAAATTAAAGTAGTATCCCAGCAATTATTTTTACTGAATGTTTCTTAGTTTGATGTACAGTATGTGTAGGTATATTAAGGCTTCGTTAAGCTTCTTTTCATACCCTGTATATATTTTATTTGATAAAGAGCGATCGTATTTCAGCAGCAGATAAAACGCTGGCTGGGCAGGTGTTGATTCATACAGACTATGCAATAATACAGACTAACTCAATCAACGCAAAATTGGCTTTCAGTTCGTCAAAAATATCATAACTAAGTACCTATTCAGTTTACTTACACACTTTAATATGCCTGACAAGGCTGCGTTCCCAGTAGGCAAACTGTTTGCCGCCGAGTGGTTAGCGGGCGGCGTATCGGTTTAGTACGCCCTTCCATATATTTGAAATGGAGTGTTCACAGTTTGCTAGTTTTGCGCTCACTCTACGCAGTTTGCAGCGTTACGCGCAAATATATGGAAGGCCATCCTGCGGGAGGCGACGGACAGCGGGGCGGCCTGCCGTGAATGGGCCGCTTCCAGGGCCGCTTGGGCCAGTTCCATACATTGTCGTGACGTCCAACGTCACCTGAGCCAACTAGCGCCGCCAATCGATTTTATTTTATTTCTTATAAATAAGCCTAATTTCTAAAAAAAGGAATCCGTCAAGTTCTTGTGCATATATAACGTCTAATATTTATTGAATAAATTTACACAACATGAAAAACATTCAAACAGTTTTAAAACGTGATATCGTTAAAAGTCCTGGAGTTCACTTAATTCACCTGGGTTAATTCACCTAGGTGCATTAACTATACTATTCGTAAACTTTAATCACTACTTGTAGCTATGTTTATTATTAAACGTTTAGACTATATTTATAAAGTAAGTAAACTTTATTCATCTAATAACTAAATTTAAACATAGGTACTTGCTATGCAAAAGATGTTATAGGGGTTCATGCCCTACACTAGCGCCGCCATTGAAATAAAAAAAACTACTGAATTCAATAAAACAATGTTTTTATCCGCGAACTCTATGTGTATTCTTTTTTAAAGTATTAGGTATTAAGAAAATAGGAGGTGGTTATTTGTAACTTATTGTAAAAAGTGGCAATTTTTGATGAAAAATTAAACTGTTGCTCGGATCATCAATAAATGTTTTCTTCTTAAGGCGATAAGTACTCGAAAAAATTATGCTGAAGCGTGATAGCAATGAGAAAAAGACGCGTGCGGGAGTGAGACCGATTTTGCAGATTAGGCAAAAAAAAACACAAAATCACCGGGTATTACCCGTGGCCCCACCGTTTTGCCCCACTGGTGGGTCTACAGTTAATTTTTTTTCCCCGTAGACCCACTGCAATAGAGTTTTAAATTATGCTTTTCAATGTGTCAGTTTCCGTGGGACCACGGGTAATAGCCTCAGGTAATTTCTTTCCCCGTAGACCCACTACACTAAACATATGCCAAATAATTATGCTTAATATTTTTATCCTTTTTTGACTGGAGTCACACCGCAACGCCCCACTTGACATAAAATTTAATAAAAGCAAAAATATAAAAACTTACTTTATTGAATAAACTAATATTTAAATGTTTTACTTTTTGCATTCACAGTGCAAGTTTTATTATTGAAAAATGGAAAATGAAGTATTTAGAAAAAATCGACCCATCTCACAACCAGCTCCGATGGGACTCGAACCCACGACCTTTCGCTATCCGGGCGACTGCTCTAACCACTGATGACTCCGTAGCTCAGTGTTTAGAGCAGTCGCCCGGATAGCGAAAGGTCGTGGGTTCGAGTCCCATCCCATCGGAGCTGGTTGTGAGACAGGTTGATTTTTTCTAAATATTTCATTTTCCATTTTTCAAAGTAAAATATTATATAAATATAAAAATTATTATTATTATTCATACTTTTCCAAACATATAAGCAGTGGGACCACAGTTAAAGTCAGTTTTGTTTCAATTCCCCGTACTGTGAAGCAGTGGGTCTACGGGGAATAAAAATTACCTATGAACCCACCAGTGGGTCATAGCGGTGGGGCCACGGGTAATACCCGAAAATCACTTCGTATTATAAAACTAAAGTGATATTTTTAAAATGCTTCTACACCATCCTTAATATTATTGGTGTCCACTAATTAAACCAATTTCCAATAGTATATGTAATCCCATTTAAGAATAATCTAGAATATTCGTATTTTTAGAGGTCTTTTCGAAAAGAAAAAGTGTCGAGGCAAAATCATAAAATCGTGTTTCTAAAACTACACGAATCTAGATAGGTATTAAGAAATATATATCTTATTACCAGATTTGTAACAACTCTAACCGTCCTATAGTTTTTTATCAAAAAGTCGATACTTTTCCAGAGTCGCGTTAATACTTTAAAAAAATAACACACATAAAACTGGAGTTCTTACCTAAAACCATTTAAAAAATTTAATGAATTCAATAATAAATTCAATTTTTTATAATGACAGCGCTAGTATAGGCCATGAATGTTACATAATAACTAAAAATTCACGTTTTAACGAACCATTTCTAAACAATTAAATTAAATGAATACCACATAAATAAGTGAATAAAGTTTACTTTCAGTATACTTAATGCGCCCTGGTGAATTAGGCGAATAAAGTTTACTTTTAGTATACTTAATGCACCTGGGTGAATAATATTTACAAAAAGTAAAGTTAATGCACCGAGGTGAATTAACCCAGGTGAATTAAGTAAACTCCAGGTTGAAAGTGGCCACTTTTTAACCGACTTCTAAATCAAAAAGGAGGAGGTTCTCTATTCGTCTGTACTTATGTATGTTTTTTTTTTGTGTATGTCCACCGATTACTCGAAGACGGATGGACCGATTGAAATGATTGAAACGTTATTACATCAGGTTGGATTCCAAGTTGGTCCCATTTTTTGAAATTTTGAAATCGGTTAAGTAGTTTTCAGGAAATCTTGAAAATACTGTCGTTTTCGTTACCACTTTATGTGAATTTAATACGTATCTTTAGGCATAACTCCTTTGTTTATAAACCGATTTAGATGATTCTTGTTTTGTTAAAAAGGGGATACCTCAAGGTATTTTAACCGACTTCAAATAAGGAGGTTTTCAGTTTGATCACATACCTATTTACCAGAATACAAGTAAATTGCCTGCACGATGCACTAAAAAGAGTGAAATAAAAATTATGTTTATAAAAAAATAAAACCGCCTTCAAAAAAATCACATCAAAAAAGTAAGAAATAATATAAGGAATACCTACCGACTGTTCAGATACTTGTGATACCTATGCACATAAAATCTTTTTTTTATTTTTATTAAAACATTGACTTCTTTGTGAGCACCTGGTGTTTCTGCTGCTGACTGTACCAGCTTGTTTCGCGATGCGTAGGCCTAAACAAAATATGGTCTGAACCGCCGGCAAAATCCAGACATTATTTTGATCTAACGTGGTTGAAGTCACGGGCAACCGGGCACCGACGATCTAGTCTAAGGTCGCGGGAAGCTGCTGGATGCGCGCAGTAGGTACAGAACCGATCGTTGTGGAGATCCTTGGGGGAGGCCTATTCCCAGCAGAGGGCGTCGTACGCAGGTTACATTAAGGATATACCTATATTAGGACCTTCTTCGACGATTGGTTTGTACTGGCTGGTGGGTGAAAAATTCTATTGTGTTATGAACGAATTGTCCTAATGATTAAGTCTTACCTACCTACAACCAGACGCTGGATAAACACTGGAGTCTATTGTTGGTAGGAATCGGGGTACGAACTGGGTGTTAATAAAATTCTGCCCACCTAATTAGTTGTACCTAAAAGCTCAATATAACTATAGGTATTAACTACCTACTTACATTTTGTTAAGTTGGTTCATAAAATTGTGGACAAATTAACAATACAAAAGTAAGCATTCACTTTTAATGAAAACTGTAAAAGTAAAATTCGGGTGTCCATTGAACAAGTTTACAAACGACTATTGAGGTAGGTACAGCTCCCGTGAGAGTGCCCGAATGTCTGGTATGAAAAGCTTTACCGAAATAATTTGTTACAGCCTCGCTGATGCTGAATATAAGGTGTGCTTTTGTAAAGCGGATTGGTGTAATTCTGCGTCGATTTATCAAAGAACGAATTATTTTATATACTTTTTTATTGGTATATTAATTTACTCTACAAATTATATTTGATAATTTAATAAATATGATTAAAATTCTTAGCATTTTATCTTAATTATTGGTAACCCCGTAATTGTCGTGAATCGCAATAAATGCGACTTTATCGGCTTATAGGCTGCTTTCACTTTATCCAAGGTGCCTGCGTCTATTTCTACGAAAAGGATGGTAAGAAGTGTGTGTGTCAGTGGGCCGCGTCCGCTGCATCGCATGCGTCTTTTTTGTAGACGTGCGTCAAAGTACAACTACATAATTAGAAAAATAGAAAATTTTCCTTTTGCTGTATTATACGGTTGCACTTACCTGCTGGGCGGTACTAGGAAAAATTTCTCACTTGGCCGTGTTACTGGAACTTATCACTCTTTGGCATTAATACAATAAATTTACAATTTCGGTAATCATATAAATATTTAATTATTATATATTTATTTACTAAATCTTAATTACACTAAAATAAATAAGTCTTTAAATTGTCATTTACATCATTATCTTACAAAGTTTTATGCTAACCAGTAGTGCATACTTAGTCCTTTCAATTCAATACGACTAGAAAGTACTTTTATATGGCCTAACACTTATGGGATACGGGACAAGCACGGACGAATACTGCGTATTCGTGAAAGTTAAGTCTTCTCTCGGAACACTTTACTATTATATTATTATTTTTTGAGGATTTGCCTTCTGTGAATGGTATTATGGTATTATTAAGGTCATGAAATTTTCGATTAAACTTTGTGGGTAACTACAATCTTCACCAAAACTCTTTTTGGCATCACGCTGCACCAAGCTTTGTACTGTATCAATATTGAATCATTTAGTTCATCTTTCTTCCTCCTCTTCATTATCATCGTCATCCTCAAGTTCGTCTACGACAGAGGCTGCATCACTGGTTACTGCTTGGGCTATTAAACCTGTTATACCTGTGGTATTTCTTTTTCCATTAAGGAAGTTATATACATACTCTTCAATTACGTCTTCGTCGAAAGGCAACAAATCTTCTAGATCTATCTGTCTTTTAGTACGTTTCTCATTTTTGTTCTGCTTATTTGAATATTCGTTTTCATCAGTGTCAACAATCCCTCTTCTATATATTTCAACGGGTACATCACTGCCATCGCTGACATCATATTTAATACCAACATCGGCTTCCTGAATTTCAATAGATCCGATGTTATCATCAACTAAATTCTTAAGGCTTTTCGATCTACTTTCCCTAACGACGTTTGATTTTTCAATTTTCTTTTCTTTTGTTGGATGAAGGTGTTTCACATCCGTTGTTTCATTGGGTTTCGGTATTTCATTACTGATCGTATCTCGATCATCATTTAGATTAGGCTTTGAACTATAAGTTTTGACTTTAGAGTGTCCTTGTATTATCAAGTACATGGGAATAGCTGCACTTTCAGTGGTAGGTTTGTAATGATCCGCAGCGTTCGTCGTTATTGTAGGAGAAGATGTTGTATAACGCATATGCAAATATGGATCCAGAGTAAACTTAGATGGCTTTTTGTTTATAAATTTATGTACTATATGTGGATTCTTCGAGTAAAATTGGGATTCGGTTGTACTTTCTATATGTTTAATAGGTGGTGGCGGTTGCATTGTTTGCATAGTTTCTAAAGTTTTAGTATCTTCAGTGGGCTGTTCTTTATACACTTGGAAATTTTCCGATGCATGTGCATATAGATGATCTTCAGGTCTTTCTGGACCGTTAACCATAGGCATCGACATCATTGGGCCTAGCATGTCTAGCAAATCTTTATCTTTCTTCGGCTCGGAAGGTGGTCTGGGTGTAATTTTATAGTTGTTTGTTAATGGTTTTTGTGTAGTTGTTTCTTCATAATAGTCAGGTATATTTAACAAAAGCTCAGTTGTTGATTCAAAATCTTGGTGTGTAACTTTTGTAATACTTTGATCTCGCGATACTTCTGTGGCAGGCAGTGCAGTTGGTACAAACGTTGGTATTATAATGGAGTTTGTAGTAGGTTGCGGTGGAGGCGGTACTTCAGATAACATAGATTTATAAAATGTGTACGGATGTTTAGTTAGTTCAATATGATCATTGGATATAAAATTATGGGTGTCATTTACTAAATCATTGTCATTCAAGGGTGTTGTAGGTCCCCACCCTGCATAATCACTACTTACTGAGTTTTGAATTGGTTTTGTTTCGTTTTGGTTATACACCCAATCTTGACTAGTCGTAGATGCTTGATAAATTAAGTTTGCTTCTTGTAGGGCGTATAACGAAGTAAGTTGTTCGGTTGGGGGTGTTGTTTCCCTTATGACATATGGTGGAGCTTCAGTGAATTTGATTTGAGTGGTCGGTGCTGGTGTCTTATTATCGTTGTATAAGTAAACTGATGACTGATGCCCTGGTGGAGGGGGTGGTGGTGGGACAAGTATAGTCATAGGATAGTGCTCGTTGACCCTATAAGTAAAATCTTCATACTTTGGAATCGGCGGACGGGGGTATCTTCTCAGCGGTGGTTGTCTAGGCGCTACACTAGGTTTACGAGAGGATACTCCGAGCATAAGAACTTCAGATTTCCTTTCTGGATAATGCTCTCGTTCAAGTCTTGTATCATCCGCCCAATAGTGGACTCGTTCTAAAACAGGTGGCTCGTAATCGTAAGTAGGATCGTTCCTCAGTGGATCTCCGCGGCCCGTCAACGGTTTCCATTGGTCAAAGTCCATTCGAGGGCTAAATATAGAAGCTAGGGAGCTAAGGTCAATGTTTTCAGATGCATCTGGAAAATAAAAAACAGTATACTTAGTCGACTTATGAAAGCATTTTTGGTATAAATCAACGTACCTATCCAGTTTTTAATACTTACAAGAAACATTCGCTATATGTTTCAAGGAGGAAGTATCGATGGGATCTGCGAGAGTGGCAGCCGTTACGAACAGCCATATCAGTGTCCATGCCATTCTAGTACTTCGCTTCTGTAAAAATAAATAAAGTAAATATTAGATGGGTAAGTACTTAGTCCTTTCAGATATGTCGGTCATTTTTATGCATGGGATATTGCCTAAGTATGATTAAAACTTCGAATTATAATTTTACTGATCTCATCATCGTGATATGTGGAATAGAGATTGATCTATTTTTTCTTTTAACTTTTGCCCTATCAAGAGACTTTTTCATAGTCCTAAATATAGCAATAACTTAGAACAAAAAAAAAACATTTCTGGCTTTTTTTCTGTATCTGTAAACTGTACACATCTTACCGCTAAATACCTACATTTTAGTGCATTTTGGTTTAAAGATACTTTTGATCTTGGCGAAAACTCCTACTATAGGCTCATTTTAAACTAAAAGTGCAAGTAAGGAGCGGGAATTCGACTTTTAACTGCACTGTCCATCTGAAATCAGGTGGTAATTAAATCATGTAATGAACCTTGAATAATAAAATCGTATGAGATTAATAAGCTCGGGTTCGAGTCTTTAAAAATATACTGTAGTTCATATATTTCGAGTAATTAGAGAGCGTTGATGCGTTGTTTTTTTGGTGTTTTGTTGAGTACAAGAAGGGCTCGTTAAAATGCCGGGCGGCGGCGCAGGATGACAGACGAGCTAATTTAATATTTCAACCATCCTCCTTGTGGTTCGCGAAACGCCTGACCCCGATAACTCGTTATGGAAAAAATGTTGATAGGTTGTTTTAAAGGATGAAAATGTGTGTTAACGAGCAACACAAGCTGCGATTATTAAAGCTTGCCGATTGTTGCTAATGATGATGCCTATTTATCATATTGTGTTGACCGCTTTAAGTTATACATTGTATAGTTAATTCAGGTTGCTGATACATTGGGTGTTCTCTTATATTTATGATGATAAGGGTAGAATACTCCAAAATAATAAGACATCAAGCTTGAATTAATAATGTGTTAAAGTATAAATTTTGGTTCTGCTTTTGTTTCTTTGTTCTTACAAAGCTAGCTGGTTTGGTTGTGTTGTGTTGTGGTTTCCGATATCATGCGATTGTAGGGGATTAAAGGCCTATGTGCTATTTCAGACCATTCTCTATCTCTATGCCACCGTTCGTATCGCATGGTTAAGTAGGTACCTATTATACATCCATCTTAACTTTCGCTCGCAACTATAAGTTTTAGTAATATTTCACTTTTGATTTATATTTACTTAAATTTTTAAATGACAATGTTGACTTTTTATTTGGTAATGTACTTTGATCAACAATTAGGTACTTACCACTAGATAACGCCTCACGAACTACTTAAAATAAAACTCAATACCGTATGACTTTTTTTTAAAGGGAGGTAAAGTTTACGAATGTTACGTGGTTACGACCTTACGTCATAAAAGACAGGAATCGCACCTTTGAAGTTGGTGCACTTTTAATCAATCGGCCGTTTTTGACACTCGCAACCGGTTTTCTAGTGGTACCATAAAGTTAATATGATAACTATATGAGTGGTACCTATAGTTGATCGGAGAGATATTGAGTACCTATTATTAACTTTCAATATGTCGTTGTATGGTTCTTTTTTGGTCAATGACAATTGTATGAAATATTATTGTGCGGCCCCTGATTTTACGTCACTGGCATCAGATCAGTAAACCAGGATACGTTGTCGGGCTGCAGTGAAAGCGGCGCGTGCGCGGAATCACTAACGCGGCCGTTACATGACAGGAATCATACTCAAGTGTTTCGTATCTAATTTATCCTCTTTCCATAGTCCTTTCACTCTCTTATGTCATTTTTTTATTAACATAATGTTTTCGCGCGACTCTATCTGTTCTAGAATTTGAGAGGATATGCTCAAGGAACTGTAATGGTGTTTAATGTAACTTTAGCAAATATACTACTTCTGTCGGGGCACAAAATAAATAAAGAGGTGTTTATTTTGTGGTATGCCGTGACCAATTCCTTGATGAAATGCATTACACTATGCAAGCATGGACTGCTAAATTTTGCAGTTTTTAGCGTTTTGAAATAAATATGAACGTTACTATAGATACCTAAAGGGTATTTATTTCATACTTATAGTCTTCGATCAATAATACCACTAAACAACCGGTTGGAGTCTCAAAAATGGCCGAGCGAATAAGAGTGCACTTCTAAGGTGCGCTCTTATATCCTGTAATTTTTGAGGTCATTCGTAACTTTTTCTCCATTTAAAAAAGTCATTCGGAATAGAATAGAATAAATAGTAGATTGTACAACAAGTGCATAAAACGTACCATTTTACCCGAGACGTATATATATATCCATCCGAGCCGTAGGCGAGGCGATAGTCAATTCGAGGGTAAAATGGGTTTTATCTACGAGTTATACACTCTGCTTTTCACATCGAGTGTGAGGAAAATAAATAACAATATTGCAAAAAAGATAAAATAAAGACTTCGCCATATTGGCGGGAAGACTTTCTTTTTTTTATACGTGGAGTGGAAGTGGCAGCACAGTGACTTTAGCATAGATCGTAGTCCATAATGCTCTTGAATTACTTATTTCTTACAAAACTCATTAATTTTGCCTAGTTTTATTAATTAAGTAAGTAATATAAAATGGATTGTGTACAAAATTAAAGAAACAGAATGAAATAACAAGTTTATTTAAGATTTTATATTATTTTTATGCATTCACAATGCAATTTTGTAAGTATAGGAAAAATGTGATAGTAAAAAAAAACCACGAGCCCTATAAGTCCCGCCTGAAAGCTACTTATAGGGCTCGTGGTTTTTTACTATCACATTTTTCCTATAAGTTTATTTAACCTAGTTTAATTGCGTGTGTGACTGTTTACCTGACGACCTTTGTCTTAGAGTCTGAGACTTAGACGAAGATTTTACTTTATGCACTAGAGCATAAAAAGCGATTTTATGCAGCCTATACCCAACATAAACACGAACTTTACGAGCATGAGAAGTGAAATAGTAGATTGTACAACAAGTGCATAAAACGTACCATTTTACCCGAGACGTATATATCCATCCGAGCCGTAGGCGAGGGTGGATAGTCAATTCGAGGGTAAAATGGGTTTTATGTTCGAGTTATACACTCTGCTTTTCACTTCGAGTGTGAGAAAAATAAATAACAATATTGCAAAAAAGAAAAAATAAAGAATTCGCCATATTGGCGGGAAGACTTTCTTTTTCTTTTTTTTATACGTGGCATTGGCAGCACAGTGACTTTATCATAGATCGTAGTCCATAATACTCTTGAAATACTTATTTTTTTAGAAAACTCATTAATTTTGCCTAGTTTTATTAATTTAGTAATTTAACATGGATTATGTACAAAATTTAAGAAACAGAATAAAATACGTTAGATATTAACAAAATTTATTTAACGAAGTTTAATTGCGTGTGTGACTGTTTACCTGACGACCTTTGTCTTGGAGTCTGAGGCTTAGACGAAGATTTTACTTTATGCACTAGAGCATAAAAAGCGATTTTATGCAGCCTGTACCCAACATAATGGAGAATAATAATATGTGAGAATAATATGTGAGAGAAGAAATAAAGATTTATTTTATTTATTTATTTATTTATTTATAAACACGAACTTTACGACCATGAGAAGTGAAAATATATTTGTTTGCACTTAACTGGGGGTAAATGTTACAGGTAATTGCAGATGTCATACAACTTGTAGCTCCTCCCATTCAGCCAACTATAGTAGCATGCAAAGTGTTGCAATAAAATTATTATCTACAAATCAATAATACAAATCATTATTACAAATCGCCTACAATATATATATTTTTTTTATCTCAAATGCAGTCGTTTGAAAGATTTTTCTTATTCGTTATTTCATGCTAACCATAGAAAAGAAATAGTAAGTAAGTAAAGAATTTTATTTATTTGTCATAGACACACATACTTACACAGAGATACAAACTAACTATACCTCCAAAACGAATCACTAGATTACAAACAAACTAAACAAACAGATCAAACACAAGCAAAAGACACGAATAGCTACCTGCGTATAATTCCTGTCTAAGTGGTTTCATATTCTAAGTGGGATTGGGTGTATATCAAAACATTGTTACACGTAACTTATAACATGGCTTAAGTGTCCCCCAATAGCAGGGGAGCACGTTCAGTAAACATTTGCGCGACGCTGCGCATGCGACGCTGCTTTCCATTTCTAGTTACTACGCATTGTGGTTTACCCTATCCTCATAACTAACATTGAAGTTTATATCTCGACCACGTGTTATCGGGTAACGAGTGAAAACATTTCTAATGTGCCTATCTAATATCAATGCTACATGTACGCATACTTAGCGTATATAAGGTTCCATAAAGCTATGGAACCTTTTATAATTTTGAGGTCTCGGGTTCGATTACCGAACAAGACAAATATTTGTGTCCATGAACATGTCTATTTGTCTTGGTCTGGGTGTTTTCTATGTATATTAATTATGTACGAGGGTGGATCCAAAAGTTCTGAGCCCGACCATGAAAGTGAAAGAAAAGTGGGTCCGAATAAATTTTTATTTTTCGACATAGTCTCCATTTAGGTCAATGCATTTCTTCCACCTGACCTGCAACTTGTTTATACCTTCGAAAAAAAATGATTCCTGAAGGTTGTCAAAATAATCATTTACTGCGGCTATCACCTCTTTTCTGTCCAAAAATTTCGAGCCACCTAAGTGTTTTTTTTATTTGGAAATAAGTAGTAGTCCGACGGGGTTAAATCCGGCGAATAAGGTGGGTGGAGCAATATTTCGTAGCCACAATTATGGATTTCAGCCATTGTTTTAGCTGAAGTGTGAACCCGGGCGTTGTCTTGATGGAACAACACTTTCCTCCGTAACATACCCGGCCTTTTTTCTTTGATTTCTTCCCTTAGTCGTCGTAAAAGATTACAATAATAACCAGAATTTATGGTTTCGCCCTTTGGTAAATAATCCACGAAAATAATTCCCTTTGCATCCCAAAAAACTGAAGCCATGACTTTGTTGGTCGACAAAACGACTTTAGCTTTCTTTGGAGTAGGAGAGCCAGATCTTTTCCACTGCTTCGATGTTTGCTTAGATTCAGGAGTATGGTGATGAACCCAGCTTTCATCCATGGTAACAAACCGGGAAAAAAAATCCTCTGGATCTATCTCAAAAAGCTCCAAACAGTCACGGGAAATTGTGAAACGAACTCGTTTTTGTTCAGCTGAAAGCAGTCTCGAAACCCAACGAGCAGAAACCTTATGGAACCCTAATTCTTGAGTTACAATATTTTGTACCCGGCCATAACCAATGCCTATGATCTCAGCTATCTTACTGATTGTCAATCTTCGGTCACTCAGAGTAAGATCACATATTTTTTCAATGTTTTCCTTCTTAGTAGACGTTGAAGGCCTACCGCTCCTAGGGTCATCTTCAATACTCCCGACCCTGCTTAAACTCAGCAAACCTTTTTTTTTTTTTCGCTGATCAGAGTGGACGTGTACTTAATTTTCTACAAAATATTTCTTACTTCTGTTATTCAAAACCGATACTTAAAGCTAAAGTGAATCGAATCATTGTGGTGTGAACTGTGATGTGCGAGTTAAACCATTCTAAACATCAGTGAATGTGGCCGGACTCCCCCCGTACGAGCGGCACCCCCGCGGGACCTGGGGGTCTACCGGCTAAAAATATGAAGTTCAGATCCATATTTCTGATTTCAAGCCCAGACCCATAATATGGGCTTCAATTGGAGCTACCGGCTAACTGTTTTTCCGGATCTGGATTTCGCGAGTGAATGATAGTCGCGTCTTGTTGCATCATTTCAAAAAAATACCAATATTTAACAAAATATTATTATTTCTCTGCATTTTTTACTCTTATTATTTATATTTTAAATGACAACGGACAAAGTCGATAAAAACAATTAATTTAGTTCTTGATAGTATTAAAAACAAGTATTCCTAAAATAAATAATGTACGTATCAATTAATAACCA
Source organism: Crambus lathoniellus (assembly GCA_949710035.1). NCBI lineage: Eukaryota > Metazoa > Arthropoda > Insecta > Lepidoptera > Crambidae > Crambus > Crambus lathoniellus. Next base: position 15,010,159 of record OX453306.1, read on the forward strand.
AACGCAAATGACAAGCCTTTCTACAAGAGTATTCCACCTATGAAAGATCTTAGTCCAATATGCATTTGATCAAAGAATTTACCAATGAAACCATTCGAAGTTGTCCTCGTCCAATTTCTTGGATAAATATTTGATAAGTGGAATACTACCCTTAACTTTACTTTTTGAATTAGGTAAATAACACAAAATTAATAAAAATAACGAAAAAGGCATATCTTTGATGGTCAACTATGGTTTCTCTTCGATTTGTGTGCGCTAGTCGCTAATTACGTGAACAATTTGACAAATGACCCCGTCATGGCAAAATTTTGTAGAAGTTATTGTTTGAGTCATTTTGTGGTTATTGTTCTTCATTTCCTCTTATGATACTACCCGTAAGGCTCATTATCAGAGCAAGGTTGCAGATATTTATCAAGATTTAAAGAAAAGCAGACCGAATGTTCCTTATAAGTTTAATATTGACATGATGGAATGGACGGCTACTCCAAGACAAGAACATTGTTTATAAGATGATAATTACAGAGAAAATCATTCAACAGAACCTTTAAAAGATAAACAGTACAAAGTATACCGTAATAATGTCTTAAAATATGTGTTGTGAACTTGTGACAATAACAACTTGGTTAATAAATGCATGATGACACCATTTTGCAAGTTCTTTATTTGTGGTTGTTAATTTCTTGTACTTACCTACTTATACCTTTGTGTTTACATAAATTATTAGTATATTGTGACAAATTCAGACTAAACAAAGCCAATATTCTCAATTAAGAAGTGCCACAACACAACCCTTCCAGAATTGAAAATAAGCAATGTTTAGTTTCTTGAATTCATATTTTTAACACTTATTTATGTAACATAGGTAGGTACTTATTTTTATCATGATCTTTATTTTATATAAATTTGCTATGAAAGAGAAATAAAATTACTATCATTCATGAGGATGATTAAATAGTTAGACCTGTAAATACATAAGTTATTTATTTCTTCAGCGGCCAAACATTGTTTTTTTTTTCTATGATTTTTCAGTTTAGCACATCTTATGTTTTCAGTTGCTAACTTAAATATAAATAAGTGGGTTTTTGACATTACAATTTAACAGCAATTAAGAAAATTAACAAATTGTCTATCAACTCATAATTTTATTTGAAAAATATGAGCTTTAAGCGCTGTCTCATAAGAGTTGCACACAATAGACAGGTATAGATGTGCATTGTAGCTATGCTATATTGTACTTAGTAAGTACAACATAGCATAGCATATTATGTAGTTGTACTACTTACTACAAAATACTTTTACAAAATAGCACATAACATGGATTAGGTACTCTGAATAGAAATTGCTAAATAAATTGGTTAATAATATGGTTTATTTATTCAGTAATTCTGAAATAATTGCATCGTCCCGAAACGAAAAACAGACAAACTAGAGTTAGTCTGTTAAGTATAGACTATCTAACAAATGATAACAGATGGGAGCTTTTATTGAAATTTATAACTTAAACTTCTATCGATTAGGTTAAAAATAAAAAGATATTTGTTCGACAAAAATGATTAAAAATAAGCAATGATTAAACTGTTCAAATAAAATAAAATTCCTTTATTTCTTTGCTTACTGACTATTTTAGTACAAAATAACAATATTAAAATTAAAATAGGCTACTTATGTTAACATAAAGTTTCACCTAGCAAAATATGAAGAGACTAACTTCTCTCCACTCTCCTCAGAATGCCTTTGAAATAAGAAGCCAGATGCACTGCAGAAACGTGGAAGCGCCAACAAGGATTTAAAGATGTTAGTGTATAACACACGCAGGGCATTGTAGGAAAGCTGGATAAAGTTTGACCACAGACTACTGGTATAAAAATTTTGACAATAGGCTTTAAATAAAGCAAAATTTACTTCTACTGTACACCAAGCAAACCTGTGTCTCACCATGTTACCACTAACCAACAAAGCCCTGTATCCCTATCCATCTATATCAGAATAAATTGTCATACAGAGTTTCAGTTACTATATGCCCAAGGTATTTAAACTGACTTACACGGCCCAAGGGAACCCTGTTCAAAAGTAACAGGGGCACATTTTCAAGTCTCTTAATGTTACCCCTGAAGATCATGAATTCACTCTATTTCATGTTGTACCTTAGGCCGTGCTTCCATAATATATAGTCCTCGCAGGAGCTTTTTGGGGCTACCCAGCGATAGGCTGAGTAGCACAGCACCATGTCATCAGTATAACTGATATTATTCACACAGACATTATCTATATAACAACCATGTGTGCTGCTCAGTCCAGCGATGAGCTTGTCCATATATACATATATAAGAGCGAAGTCAGCCCCTCCTGTCTAACACCACATAAACTCTTCAGAGCATGTATTTCCCCACTTTACCACATTTTTCTGATTACCATACCAATGTGCCAGTACATTTATAACCTCAGCCAACGAGAAACATCTTTAACTTTAAGTTTTGTCCAAAGGTCCAAAGCTTATCATAACTTCATAACACACAAGATCAAATGCTTTGCTGAGGTCTTAAAACATGCATTTAAAGGAAGGAGTTAGCTTTGTAACATAATAAATAACAGAGAACTTTAACACAGCTCTCACTTAAAATCATATGGATCATATGTCAATTCAATCAAATCAATGGCACTTTCCGTAGATAATATCCACAAAAAAGTGGCTATTGATACCTAATATCACAGAACACAATTACTCCAAGGAGGATAATAAGAATTATGTAGCACTTCAGCACACTTCAGCCAGAATGGTGGCTAGGCTAGGCTAGGTATTTGGTTTAATTTTTGTATTTCGGATAAAAATCCTCAAAGCAGTAAAAACAAAATATATTACCGTACCTACATAAAATAAAACTTTCCTATTTTTGATTTACATAGTATCTTCATGCCTAATTTTTATCAAAAGTAGGTCAACAATTTATCTTTAAAGTTATGTAAATTCCGATAACGAAACAAGAAACGAAAATTTGAATTTCGCGGGTAAAATTCCATTTCATGACTTCGAGAGAAAGGAACAGCGAAATAGCAATTTGTGTTTGTGTCTCTTTCGCTCCATCTTTTCGCTCCGCTTTTAAACTCTCTTCTGCTAAAGTTCAACGTTTTACAAGTGCTAGGAGTATATTTACTATAAATGAAGTTGATTACACTCAAAAGTAGCAAGTTATTTCACACAAATTGAGAAATTAAACTTTTCCATGAATCTTCCGATACCAAAATACTCGCCTGCTTCATTTGACATAACGATATGAATCTGGGTTTCGAGTTTTTACTTTTTAATTTTTACAAAATACCGATTCTGGGCTTCAACTGTCAAAAATGTATAGAGAATTTTCTTCGTCATTCACTCTTTTTCTGACATATGGGTATGGGAAGAAATATGAAGTCCATGGAATTAGGCGGTACCGCCAAGTTCAGATTATGGGCTTCAAATGTCAAATAAAGCCCATATCCATATCCAGATTTTTTAGGCGGTAGACCCCCAGAGCAGTTGTAATTTTTACTAGCTCGCACACTGACCCTGCGTTCGGAGCATAGCAATAACAAACAGAAGTTTTGTATTGTGAGTACCTACCCAAGTATCTTGTTTACGCTGCTGGCAAGTATTACCTATTCAATATCTTAATACTGCAACACGACAACAACAATGAGTGTATCGCATTCCCCAAAAAAAACCGTCACTGGCGGCGGCTCACAACCCGACTTATCAAGAATAACTGATGCAAGTGCAACCGACGGTCAAATAACGTTTCGTAAACGAAAACAACCGGAAAACGAGTGCTCATGCTCGGATGAAATTAAACTGATGCGTACCGAGTTGTCACGCATAACAACATTACTAGAAACTTATATCGGTTCAAACGCTCAAATGACAAACCAAATAAACAATAGTATCGTCGAAATAAAGAGTGAAATTACCGATTTAAGAACCTCAAATGAACAAACGAGAAACTCAATAACATCTAATGTAGCCGACATTTGTGCGCAAATTCAGGAAATCAAGTCTGAGACGTCGAAAATATCGTCAGAGCAAGGTATTACAAAAGCTCAACTATCTCACTTGGAAACAAAGATATCCCACGGCGAAAATAAATTAAACTTGCTTGCAACTGATTTCAATAATTTTAAAATATCAAGTCCTTCATCCAAACAAACCTCTCAATTATGTATAAATGAACAGCTAATTTCTGAAGTGCAAGAGCGTAAAAAGCGAGAAAATAATATAATTATAGTCGGCATAAGTGAACAGACTTCCGCTAGCACCCAGGATAGAATTATCAAAGATGAGAGCGATGTTCTTAATATTATTTCTACGGTATGTCATGACATCCCGAAACCTAATAAAGTCTACCGTATTGGCAAGTATAATCCAGAAAAAACACGAAGAATTAAGGCTTGCTTCGATAAACCTGAACCAGCATTATCACTCCTACGTAACAAAAACAAGTTACCTGAAAATATAAACATCTACTCTGACCAAACACCAGCGCAGCAAAAATATTTTCAGAGCATAAAAAACGAACTTACGCAACGAATGAATAGCGGAGAGAGCGATATCACTATTAAATACGTCAACGGCGTACCAAGCATTGTCAAGTCAGTTCCAAAAAACTCCAATCAGCAATAAACAAAAATACCTTACCTGATACTGTTACCTATCAAATAGTGAGTGACTACCAACAAATAAACTCAAAAAAGTCACGTTTGTCATTTCTGTACTTAAACGCCCGTAGCATCAGGAAGAAAGGAAAACTAGACGAACTTAAAAGTATTTTACAGTCAATACCAACAACAGTGCACATAATTTTGATTACGGAAACTTGGATACGAAATGAAAACCAGGCCTTACAACAACAAATAAACAATTATACCCATTACTATAACTACAGAACCGATACTAGAGGTGGAGGAGTATCAGCATACGTACATAACAATTTGAAACACAGCCTTACCGAGTCAACGTACGAAGGTGGTAATAACTATCTATGGATACGCATCGAAAACTTCTCCCTCGATGTTGGCGTAATCTACAATCCTGGTAATACAAATTTCAAAAACTTTTTAGACGTATATGGTTCACAATTACAGCAAAGAAAGAGGGCGATAGTGTTTGGAGACTTCAATATTGACCTGCTCACAAGAAATAAAACTTTAAAGCTGTATAAGCAAACAATAAATCAATCAGGACATAAATTACTAAACAAGATCCACAAAACATACTACACAAGAGCCTCCGATACGAAGAAATCTATACTAGATCATATCAACACCAACTTAAAAAAAGAAAATTTCAACATGGCTTTAATAAATTCGTCTATGTCAGACCATAGACAAATGTACTTACAATTAAATAAATATAAACCCCCTCAAAAAGTACGAATAGACTATGAAGCCATAGACTACAAAAAACTTATATCCTCCGCTGAATCACTTACGCCAAGAGATATACCTGCAAGCTACAATGAACTTGAAACTCAAATAAAACAGTGTGTGGAAGATAGTAAAGTATTACGGAAAAAAATATTGAATCCACCCCGAGAAGACTGGATTAATAATGATATAAAAACTGGAATCTGTCGAAGAAACTATTTATGGACACAACACAAGAACAATCCCGAAAATGAAGCAATAGAAAATGATTTCATAATAGAACGAGAAAGATTAGCTAAGCTCATTCAAAATACAAAAAATTCCTACTATTATAAATTATTTACAAATTGTACTAATCCTAAAAAAATGTGGTCACTTATAAATTCACTAACTAGCAATAAAATAAAACAAAGTAGTGCTCCCTCAAAGCTGGAAATAGATTCTAAATCAGTTACGGACTTAGACGAAATTTGCGAGATTTTTAATAAATATTTTTCATCAATAGGATCCCTACTAGCAAATAATATACCAAAAAAATATCATCATGGCTCCAGCAGTTTTGTTATTAGAACACAAGTAGCAAATGATAACGAACTCTTAAAATTAACGCCCTGTGACGCCGATAAAATAATTAAAATCATACAGAATCTTGATCATAATTCTAGTAGTGGTATAGATAAAATTAACACAAAAGTAATTAAATGTCTACAAAATATTATCTCAAATAATTTGGCTCATTGTTTTAATATATTAATGAATGATGGAGAATTTCCAGATACTTTAAAAGTGGCAAAAGTAACACCTATCCACAAATCAGGATCTAAAACTGACCCTGGAAATTATCGTCCAATCTCTGTACTGTCGGTCCTATCAAAAATTTTTGAGAAAATTATATACATCCGTTTATTACAATACCTAGAATCATTTAATTACATATCCAAACACCAGTATGGTTTTAGATCAAAAAGCAACACTACAGCAGCAACAATTGACCTTATAACAAAAATAAACGAAAACATAGACAAAAAAAAGGTTGTATTAGGCGTATTTATTGATTTAAAAAAATTTTCAAAAAAAATTAAACCGCCTTCAAAACAATACTGCAAACAAAAACTCATTTCCCAAAAACACGTAAAAGTGAAAAATAAATTGAATCATTCAATTCAAAGTACGAAAGTGCGGGACTTTTTCTAATTAATCTTGAACTTACTGATCTGATTGAAGTCGGTGTCAAGCCAAATAGATATTAATATTAATATGTATTTGATAGGTTACAATTTACACCACACACACACACACACCTCAGTTCGGCTGCATTCGCAGTTAAGAAAATAAGGCTCTTAACCGATATTGAAACGGCTAGAATAGTCTATTTTAGTTATTTTCATAGTGTTATGTCCTACGGCCTTTTGTTGTGGGGCTCAGCCGCTAACATCCAAAGTATATTCGTGCTCCAAAAAAGGGCTATTCGCGCCATTTACAACCTCCGATCGAGAGATTCTTTAAGAGATCTATTTAAAGAAATAAACATTTTAACTGTTGCAGGACATCTATGAAAATATAATTTATGTGAAAAAGTATTATAATACATTTGTAAAGCAGAGCGATATTCATCGCTTTAACACAAGAAATAAAGATAAACTTGTCGTTCCCAAGTTTAGGCTAGAAAAATCCAGAGCCTCATTTCTGGGGAAAAGCATAGCCTTTTTTAATAAAGTTCCACAGCATATAATTGAAATATAATTGAACTACCATTGCATAAATTTAAATGTTACATTAAAGAGTCGCTGATGAGCAAAGGATACTATAAAGTAGACGATTATTTGAATGACCGCAATGCATGGTCATGATGTAACACATAACATAATCACTGTTTAATATGATGTATTTTTATACTAAGCAATTGTTGTATTAGTAACGATATGTTTTTTTTTGTAAATGTCGTTACCTAACTAAGAAACGCTGGCAAGTTTCTTGCGCCCATTCTTCTTGTCAGTTAAAAAAGTCTTGAATGGGTGGTAGGAAAATATTGACGATTCATAAGTACATATTTATTATGTCTAAGTGAATAAAGAATATTTTTATCTTATCTTATCTTTTACCACTCTGCGCATGAGATATTGTTTATTATTGTTTCACTATTTTGAAATGAAAATGAATTTTGAAATTGAATTTTAAGTATTCGTTCTTGTTACTTTCGGCTTGACACCGACTTCAATCAGATCAGTAAGTTCAAGATTAATTAGAAAAAGTCCCGCACTTTCGTACTTTGAATTGAATGATTCAATTTATTTTTCACTTTTACGTGTTTTTGGGAAATGAGTTTTTGTTTGCAGTATTGTTTTGAAGGCGGTTTAATTTTTTTTGAAAAATTTTGTTTATTTTTCCTTTTTTAGTGTCAGAAATCTACTGTAAGAAACCGCATAATGAGCAAGGGTAGCTTAATGTGCAACGACTATGGCCCATATCTAAATTAGAACACTCAGACAAGCACCACCCTCCAACTCTTAACTGTTATGCAGTTTCCTTCCACCATCAGCTAACCTAAATTACTTGAAAGAATACAACCTAAAGTTCTATTTGCGCTTGTAGTAGGTACTTAAAAACATACTTTAACTCCTAAGCGTTAAAGAGTTTTACCTTCCATCATCAGCTTAACTAAATAACCTGAAAGGTAACAACTACAAATATTTACGTATCAACGATATTTAAAGAATTATCCTCCAACTCCTAACTATTGAGGAGTTGTACCTTCCATCATCAGCTCATCATCGTGAGATGATGACTACCAGTCGCAAATACTTGAAAATTACTTATGAACCTTAAAGGAATCGTATTGCGCCCGTAACATATTTAGTATTTAATTAATGTTTTCGATGGCCATATGTGGTCTTCATCATCAGTTACTCTTCACCAAATGGTGCTTACCGAAAGCAAGGGCACGAGTTACTTAAGAAAATACCAAAATCGCTATAGGTGTGCCTATAATATTTGAAGAGTTCCCTTGATTTCTCCAGGATGCCATCATCAGATCCTGACAGTATAACAATGGGACCAATTTGTAACTATATGCTTTCAAACCAAAAAAGAATTTCTAAAATCGGTTTATAATTGACAAAGTTATGAGGTAACAAACATTAAAAAAAAAAAAAAAAAAAATTCAACCGAACTGAGAACCTCCGCCTTTTTTTGAAGTCGGTTAAAAAAAGCCTTTGATACCGTTTGCCACAAAATTCTTTTACAGAAGTTAGAAAGCATCGGTATCAAAGGCAGTGCTCTAAAACTACTGAAATCCTATCTTACAAACAGATCGCAAGTAGTAAAGATTGATGATCGTCAAAGTAGCGCTTTGCCTATTACATATGGTGTTCCTCAAGGATCCATACTCGGACCACTCTTATTTTCAATCTACATAAATAACATAGAAGATCTGGGACTCCGTGGCCATATTACTTTGTATGCGGATGATACTTGTCTTTTCTATTACGGAGCTAATGTGCATGATGTGATCCAACAAGCACAAGAAGATTTAAAAATCTTGTCCGAGTGGTTCCAATACAATCTGCTAACAGTCAATGTCTCAAAAACCTGCTACATTATATTTAAACCAAAAAATAAAACCATTCCTTCACATGAACCGTTAACAATTGACAATATACCCCTGGAACAGAAAACTGTTGAAAAATACCTTGGATTGAGAATGGATAGTAATTTAACATGGAATACGCAAATCGATTATATTAAGAGCAAACTTTCTTCGCTCACTGGTTCACTACATAACGTTAGTCAATGCATCCCTAGGAAATTACGCTACAATATTTATAACTCTCTCGTTAAATCACATCTACTATACCTTATTGAAATCTGGGGCACTGCCGGTAAGACAAGGCTACAGGAGCTTCAAAGAATGCAAAATAAAGTAATAAAAACACTTTTTCGTTACCCCTATCTAACACCTACCGAAAAAATTTTCAAAGAAACCAAATTAATGAACATAAAGCAACTTTACGTGTATAGCACTTGCCTTTTGATTCGAAAAATTATTAATAAAAACATTCATACCAACATAACTTTCACCAAAAAATCTCAAATCAGCAAACGCAGTCTTCGTCGGCCAAGCTTACTTGTCTTGCCATGGGCACGTACAAATTATGCTAAAAAAAGTTTTACCTTTGAGGGAGCAAAACTGTACAATAGCTTACCTTCTTACATAAAAGATATAAAATTATATAACAGCTTTAAGTCAAAACTGTCTTCATATATAATTGAAAATTTCGAACTTTATACCTAAGTTTTCTTTTTGTAGTTAAGTAACTATAGGTACCACTAGTATTTAAGGCTTGGTGGTGATGTATAAGAAAAATAACTTTTGTATCCTTTTTATTTTCATGTAAGTGACTTATGTAAGTCTTTGTTGAAAATAAAGTCTTTAAACCTAAACCACTTTTTTACACTGGAATACGATGGAGCTGACCCAAAGTGCCCACCATATCTTGATAAATATCTTTTGGTGATAGGCCTTTTTTACTGAGGTACTTGATCACTGCTCTGTGTTAAATTTTCTCCATTTTTGAAAAAGATGTCAGAAAGCATCAAACAAATGATCACAAAAAAAATTTGGCTTGCAGTATCGGAACGAAACTTCGCACATTTAGGATTTTACCTACTACTGAAGAACCATACTAAAGAGTGAGGATATATTTACAAAAATGTCAAAGCTATTTCTACGTTAGGCCACGAATTTTTGGATCCACTGCATCCATTTACGTAGGTATTTACTGAATTTTTATAAGCATTATTATTCTTAGCAAAGCTCTATAAAACGATTAAGACGCAAAACTTAAGAAAGTTGGATGAACACTAACTTTAACATTATGTAAGGTTTAACTATAAAAATCGCAAAATCGTTACGTTACTGTATCAAATTCCATGTTAATAAATTTCACGCAGTATCATTTCGCAGTGCGTTGTGTTTTGTAGAATTCCTAGCTTACGTTATTCAACCGGTCGTCGGTCGGCGTCGTTCGTCTGATCATTAGTCACATTTATATGAAAACATGTGGCTTTAGTATAGAATATTAGGTACGTTTTATACATAACACTATTCGAATTTTCTACTTTTCCGCTAGATTTTCCAAAAAAAATATCGCAAATTTTCAAAACCATTAAACATGAGCCATAGGTAGTATCATGATTTTGATCAATTACAGGCCGATTATGATTCCTCATAAGGGCATTTGTGCACTACACTGAATTATACCGTCCGGCAGTCCGATTTTTTACGGTCCGATATGGCAGGCCATAAAATGTATATGTGCGGCGCTTGTGCACTACTTACACGAAATTTTACCGTCCGACATTTTACTTTTCCCCATTCCGGTCCGTTTTTTTTCCGTTCCGAGATAACAGCAATGAAAAACGTATGGGCACTTGTGCACTACACTGAATTTTACCGTCCGGAAAAAAACGGATGATCGTATTTTAATTATAAGTTATTTATAATACATAGTAAGAATTTATTTATTTTGTGTAGTTTAGGCTTTGAAACATTGAAACTGTGATATTGAACTGAAAACGTGATATTCATGAGCGGACGGGGCGGGGGAGGGGGTAATCTAAAAAGACGGACAAGTGCACAAGACAATCATCCGTGTTTTTCATGCCACGCCGGTCCGTAAAAAAACGGACCGCCGGACGGTAAAATTCAGTGTAGTGCACAAACGCCTATCAGTTGGTGCGTCACATTGACTTATTTGATTCGACGTCTGTCGTGAGCGCGCAATAGCACAGTTTGCCGAAGCCGCGCGCCGCCTCTCCTTGAGCGAGCCCTAAGCTATTCAACTCGCAAACGCGGTAGCGAAAAACACAAGAAAGTATCGCAAAAAATGCTAAATAGATTTATAGGTCTATAAATCAAACTCGTATTTTGACTAAACATATGAAAAATATGTAGTTTAAAAAACTAAAAAAACACACTTTTATTTTTATTAGTAACAGAGTAAAAAGTACAAAATACTTAAAATGCATGCTTTGCAAAGGGCGCACCACGCATATTATTTCAGTTACTGAATAGACGGTTATTTTGTACTTTTTAGTCTGTTCCAATAAAAGTGTGTTCTTTTTTAGTTTTTTAAACGAGTACATTTTTTACTTTTAAGTTTATTAAATGGCAAGCCATGGATGGATGGTAATGGATTTCACAGTCCATTCATGTATCTGCCCACCCCGTAAACATTATAACTCAAAGGCGTGATTATATGTAGGTATACTGAGCGCAAGGTTGAGGGGTTTCCAAGTGGTCATTAAGGAGTGCCACTGGCTTCCTCCCTGCTTCAACATCAGACCCTTACCACTAAGTGTAGCGAATCGGTCTCATCAGAACAAAACAAATGACCCCAAACTCGAGGGGTTTCCTAGTGTCATTAAGGAGTGCCACTGGCTTCCTCCCTGCTCCAACATCAGACCCTCACTAAGCGAATAGGTCCCTAAAGAACGAAACAAATGACCACAAACTTGAGGGGCTTCCTAGTGGTCATTAAGAAGTGCCACTGGCTTCCTCCCTGCTCCATCGTCAGACCCTCACCACCAAGTGTAGCGAATAGGTCTCATCAGAACGAAACATATTAGCCAAAACTCGAGAGGTTTCATAGCAGCCATTGATTGAAGAGTTCTATTGCCCACCTCTTGATTCCATCATCAGAATTGAATTCTTACATTGTGACTTAGTTAGTTAGTTACAGGTGAAGCTAATAAAAGTGTAGTAAAAACAGTGCACAACTTACGCTAACGCTACGCTTAATACATCGCTGGCTAACCAAGATAGCCACGCTAGTGTCGCTACCTTGCCTCAGTCGTACCTACACTACACTGCAGCACTACACTACACTACTCCTGTACTTTTTACCATGACCATATTTTTAGGTCACCTGTACATGTAATAAGTTATACCACAGATAATATAATACTTTATACTTACTAAAGAATTGAGTCTCGTGTTAGGTGTCGCCTTTTTAACCGACTTCTAAATCAAAAAGGAGGAGGTTCTCTATTCGTCTGTATGTATGTTTTTTTTTTTTTTTTTTTTTATGTATGTCTACCGATTACTCGAAGACGGCTGAACCGATTGAAATGGTTCAAACGTTATTACATCAGGTTGGTTTCCAAGTTGGTCCCATTTTTTGAAATTTTGAAATCGGTTCAGTAGTTTTCAGGAAATCTTGAAAATACTGTCGTTTTCGTTACCACTTTATGTGAATTTAATACGTATCTTTAGGCATAAATCCTTTGTTTATAAACCGATTTAGATGATTCTTGTTTTGTTAAAAAGGGGATACCTCAAGGTATTTTAACCGACTTCGAAAAAGGAGGTTTTGAGTTTGATCACATACCTATTTACCAGAAAACACGCAAATTGCCTGCACGATGCACTAAAAAGAGTGAAATAAAAATTATTTTTATAAAAAAATAAAACCGCCTTCTAAAAAACCACATCAAAAAAGTAAGAAATAATTCCTCACCAAATAAATAACGTAAGTACTTTGAAGTCGGGCGTGAAACATGTACAATTTTTTGTTGTTTTTGCTAAAACCCGCCCGACTTCAAAGTACTTACGTTATTTATTTGGTGAGGAATTATTTCTTACTTTTTTGATGTGGTTTTTTAGAAGGCGGTTTTATTTTTTTATAAAAATAATTTTATATTGAGTTATGGTGAGTATTTAAAATAATTTAGTTGAAATTTTTTGTGAATGGGGCCTAATATTCGTACTGGCCACTTATGAAAATAAGTGTGGTAATCAGGTGTGATGAAGGTTAAGTGCTACCCCGTTGTGAATAAAAAAAATAAGGGGGCTGATCAATCTGACCATACATGGAACTAAAACTAAAAAAAAATTGTAGTGAAAACTTCTTTAGCGGCGTTGTGCACTTTTTGTGATGGGTAAAAAATGTTAAACTCGTGTCACGATCACGTGACCGTCAGATCGAAAATTCGTAAGACGGACACGTGACCTGATCGAAAAACTGTTACAATGTTATTAGAATACGAAGGCTGTTCCAAAGTTGTGATAGCTCAAGTTAGAAAACGGGCGGCATTGAAGCCCGAAGACCTCGGTTCAAATCTAGTCCGTATTTTTTTCTTGTTTTTGTCAAATTCTTTTTTTTTTTTTTTTTTAAAGTCTAGGGAGCCCTTTTTTCAACAAACCTATGCGAGTGGGAGTAGATAGGTCTTTAAAAATGACACTGAGTTTTTTAAAACTATTTTTTCTCAAAGTCAATCGTTTGAAAGATAGACTTCCATAGTGGTAAAATCTTCGATTGTTATTGTTGATCGAAGGGTAAAATGTGTGTCTCTTCCTCTAACTTTTTAAACAAGAAAATAAAAAGACTAGAAAAAACGTATACTTACTTATAGTACATGGAAATCGTACCAAATAAGTGGTGTTGCCTTGCATTAAATGAGGTAGTTCTGATTTTTTATATGTTAGTAGTGATGAGATGGTAATGACAAATCCAAGTTTTCCACCTCGAAAGCCCTATGGATCATTGTTAAATACTTAAAAATCCATAAGTTTTCGGATATTTTTTAGTTTTTGTAAATTTTTACCACCAAGGATCTGAGTTACGGCAAATGTTACTATGCACTCTTTAAAGTAGACTAAATTTGCAATAAAAAGTTAATAATTTAGTTTTTGTAGGCCAAATAATTTTTAAGATACGGCTATTTTAAAATTTGCAAAATCACAAAAATAGTATATATTTCAGTTTTTTTTTTTCGTCAACTTTGACCCCCTAGTAGTGGGTTTATGGCAAAAGTTTGATATCTATTCAACACCTCCCAGATCCTTCTTCCTTTAGGGTTTACTACCTTTTGCAAACCCTTCTATTACATAATTGTTTACTTACCTACCTCTATAACTTTGAACAGCTGCGTCTCAGGAACTATCAGGTGTAAATTGACATAATTAATCTCGTTATGTTGGAAATGTAATGGACTTTGATAACTAATAATTTAACTTTTGCCATAAACCCACTACTATGGGTCAAAATATCGAAAACTAAAAAAACTGTAATTTCTACTTTCTTTTTTGAATTTTTGCAAACTTTTAAATAGCTTTATCTTAAAAACTATTTGACTTACAAAAACCATATTATTCTCTTTTTATTTCAAATTTAGTCTACTTTAAAGCGTGCATAGTAACTTTTGCCGTAACACAGGTCCTTGGTGGTAAAAATTGACAAAAACTGAAAAATTATTGGATTTTTAAATATTTAACAATGATCCGAAGGGCTTTCGAGATGGAAAACTTGGATTTGTCATTACTATCTCATCACTACTAACAAAAAAACAAAAAAAAACAAAAATAATCTTTATTTTTCTCATACATACACAGACATATCATTAAGTGTCAATAAACATTTCTTATTGGTTACATGTAGTATGAGAACTGGTGCCTGAAGAAGGAAAACCTGTGTTACGGGTCGCCAGGTCTCACCCCAAGGAGATTTATTATTACAGCTGTGTCGTAGGACTTAAAAACAGTGCATGTATAATATAAGAAGTATATTATAAGAAAGACAAAACAAAAGAATAAAAAAAAGTAACAAAAATGATAATGTGGAGTGAATCTCTCAGTGTGTATGTGTGGAAGTGCATGTATGTGTGTTGAGAGGGTGTGTAATAATACCAAATTATTATAGGTAGAAAGAATACTTAAAAGCTGAAATTATTAAATCACTTTACAACAGTCAGTAGAGACTCAGTGTCATCAAAATTTAATAGTAGTTTGTTACACAAGGAACGTAAGCGAGCTATTACAGAACAAGATCCAATTTGGCGCCCGTGCTAGCGCAGCTCGCAAAGGGCGCTAAAGGATCGAGTGCACCCGAGATATTTAGACGCCCGAGCGAGCGAAACGAGCGAGGGCGAATATAGTTCGAGGGTGTAATAGCTACTTGCAACCGAGGTAAGCATTCTACTTTACATCATTCATGCGAGGTAAATAAAACATTTATATTGTTATGACAAAACTATTCTTTTATAAGAGAGAAAATATTTATTCAAAATTTGCCAAGACTTGTAAATGTACTTATTTTAACCGCCATTTTCATTGTTCTCTACAGTAAATAGTTTTCTTATCATTTTATGAAAAAAATATTGTTTGACCAAGGAGTTTTGCATAGCTTGAATGGTAAAGTTACTTTACAATTATAGCATTCACCTGCTTGAATTGCAAAGTAATTTGAAAATGGAACGTTCTATCTAAACAATACACTGTGTTGCACATGCGAACTTACACAGCCTCTTACCATACTAGTAAATCCTAGTTACCGAGCAGTATGATGTAAAGATAATAACCAACTTGTCACATTCCGTTTACAGGCAGCTTTACACATGGGGTAGATATCAAGTATGTTGTTAGTTTTATTATACAAAAATCCACCTAAAAAGCGGAAAAAGCGCTGTGTAGCAGTTTTTTTGCGTGAAACGTTACACTTATTTTACGGCACCGTCTGCTGTTAGGGGCCCTGGAAGAATCATAGGTCAGACAAGAGTGCATTTTTAAGATGGTGAATAAGACAAATAGTTTTCTAACAGTGAGAACTTCACATGATTTGTAAAGCAACTCGGTAAGATATCGATACGGGCGAAAAGTGCAAACTTTTAAAACTGCTCTTTGAGCAACCTCTAAAGACCCCAATGCTGATCTAGAAGCACCACCCCAGGATATGATGCAATAACCAATGACCGATTGCACGAGAGCTAAATAGACCTGTTTTAGAACTTTGAAATCCGTGATGTGTCTGAGGTTTCTAAAAATGTACAGGAGTTTTCTGATGCTAACAGACAAAAAAAATCAGAACTACCTCATTTAACGCAAGGCAAAATGTACGATTTCCATGGACTATTAAACACTTTCAATGAAAATTGTTTTGAACGAAATAAATATAGACAGCAGGTTTTGAGATATAATAACACATTTTCAAAAACCACAAATGTAACTTTGTCATTCATACAAACACTATAAAAAAAAGTTATTTTTTGCTGGCAAAAAATTAAAGTGGTATTTTGGCTATTATAATAATAATAATGAATATTTTCTTACAGTCACACCAATTATCTAAGCCCATAGTAAATTTCTTTAGAAACTGTGTCTAAGTAGGTGAACTTGATAACGGATAAATACACCACTAAATTTTAATTAGCATAAATATTTTAGGGGATGTTAGTGCCCATCAATATGAACAACTTTCACTATGGGGCCAACCATGGAATCGCGGAAAAAAAAATCAGCTGTTCCATACATTTCAGTCGACTCGATGTTGTACTTTTGTATGGAACAGCTGATTTTTTTTTCGCGATTCCATGGTTGGCCCCATAATGAAAGTTGTTCATATTGATGGGCACTAACATCCCCTAAAATATTTATGCTAATTAAAATTTAGTGTGGTATATACTTAAATACTTTTTTGTTTGTAAATACATACTTAATATCTATTCATAGAAAACACCCAGACCAAGACAAATAGACATGTTCATGCACACAAATATTTGTCTTGTTCGGGAATCGAACCCGAGACCTCTGGCGCAGAAGGCAGGTAAAAATCGGTCGTCAGATATTATAGGTAACTAGCTGACCCGGCAAACGTTGTTTTGCCATATAAATTTTATTTGACACGAACTTCGTTTAAACTGCCTGACACAATGTCACTTATTAAAAAAAAAGTAATCCTAAGCGGCAAAAATGTCAGTGATTACATACTCTTTGACATACCTACTCTTTGGAAGCGGCTAAGAAATGACAGTTGTGTGAAGTATGACAGTTTAACGGTTTTCTATACAAAATTACCATTTTTATTTTATAATTTTCCTGGATAAAAAGTAGCCTATGTTACTCTCCAGCTCTCGAATTATCCCCATACCGAAAATCTCGTCGATCCGTTGCTCCGTTTTGACGTGAAAGACGGACAAACAAACAAACAAACAAACAAATAAACAAACAAACAAACACACTTTCAAATTTATAATATTAGTATGGATAGATACGTTCAAGGGAACATGGGCGAGTCTGACGCGCACTTGGCCGATTTTGATAAGTAGGCGCATCTACCGCGTACAATGGCGAGGCATAAAACAACCTCCAAACCTGTCCTCTTAGCGGTCCCCGTTAGGTATATAATATAGAGACAAGAATTAACTGACGTAGCTCGCAGGTACCATTTTATTATATACTAGCGGATCCTCGCGGTTTCACCCGCGTGGTACCCGTTCCCGTGGGAATATCGGGATAAAATATAGCCTATGTCACCCGGGAAGAATTTAGCTTTCTAATGGTGAAAGAATTTTCTAAATCGGTCTAGTAGTTTCGGAGCCTATTGATGCAAACAAACAAACAATCAAATTTTTCCTCTTTATAATATTAGTATAGATTATTTCAAAGCATTTTGATGAATGAACCATTCAATTAAGTATGATTAAAAGCTAAAGCATACATTTTCTCCCTGACACCCTTACCGGTTGACTGGATGGAAGAGAATGCATATTTTATTTACATTTCCTAATTAAGTCCACCATCGGCTGTTTTTCGCAATAAAGATTAAATAAATAACGTACACATACATACAATCACTAATATTATCCCTAGTTATAGGGTTAGTCAGAGACTAGGCAATAAACACCGCAAAAGCAGTCCACTGCCATAGTCCGTGTTTCACCAAGCAGTAACTGCACAGTCATGTGCTAAGCGTGACAGGTGGTGAGCCCGTCGCCGCTGCTTTTAGATTTAGTGCAGTTCTTAGTCCATTAGTCGCCTTTTACGACACCCATGGGAAGAGATGGGATAGTAGTATTCTTTTAATGAGCCGCTACCACACGACTCTAAAAATAAAAGACAGTTAAGTTCTTATATAGGTACCTAGGTACGTATTGATTTTAACTTTTAATTAAACTTCTAGTGCACCGATAATTATATCTCATCTAACTTACAGCAAATTCTCATTCATTCAATACAAGCCATCACTTTAAGATACGGGCGTCTGGCTATATTGAAATAAAATAACAATTTAGATCATTAACATTAATTAAAGAACGGCTAACGATCTGAATGAAATCCGGATTTCCTAGTTTGATTACCTACTTGCTGAAATTTGGGTTATTTTACGTTTGCACAATATTGAGCTGCTTTTAAATATTGTGAGGTGTGTTTGTTTGAATGTTTGGAACGTAAAAATCGTGAGGAGCAGCTAGTATTTTTGAAGTAGGTACCTACTTACTAAAGGTTAGATTGACAAATGAATGAGGCGACGATTGATTAAGTGTAAGTGTCTAATTACTAAGCCAATGGTTTCCGAAAACTTGTGTGATTTGGCAGTGAAAGTTTTATTTATGAAGTTTGCGTCGATTCGCGGGGGGCGGGCGCGGGGTGTCGCGGGCGTGGGAACGTGCCGCGGCCAGACCGAGTGGCGCCACGGGCGGTTTGACGCCCACCGTCTCGTCATGTGCGCAGGCGCAGACTCACGGCCGGCGAACGCAGAACGCCAGAAGTTCAGAGGGCCTAGACAATGACATCAATAAAATTAAAGGGCTTTGCGGATTAGAAGAAACGTGAAGTTACATTGTCTGGGAAAACCGTTCGCGGTTTGTTTGTATAACATAAACATAAGAAAATACAGTTTTTCAAAAGCTTTTGAGTCTTGTCTAGGCTAGGCCTCATGATTTTTGGTTTTGAACTATTTTGAGTCGTAACAATATCTGTTCTAAAGTTTTGATCTAGGGTTTTATTGATTATGCTATCAGTACACTATCTGTTGTTATAATAGTTAGCTGAATTGTGTATAAAGTGTTTTTTAATAATTAAGTACCTTACTAAGTATATTATCTTTCAAAAAGCTTAGGATATAGGTACCATAAAATCCTTACCGGGGCGAAGTTCGAGTACCCACTACACTGAAAAATGAAGTAGGTAAGTAGGCCTAGGTACTTATTCGAACCAAATTTTTCTGTTTAGGTATAACCGAAAAAAATTGGAATATAGCTCTCTCCAACATTGATTATACCTAACTGGAAGACCATATTTCTGGTAGGTTAGGTACAAAACATATATGAAAGTAGGAATAAAAACTATATACGGAAGAAGAAAAGCCCAATCATTCACATAAGTAGGTACTTAGAATATATACCTACTTAGATACCGACTAAAACAATATTAAAATTATTAAGACAACTAGGTACCTACTTAATGCCTAAGTACTTTAGTATCGTATCGAGTGCTAACGCAAAGCAACTGGCAACGAACGGGCGCATGGGTGGCATGGGGCGGGACAACTCGATAATATCTAGCTCTAGTCGCCCGCCCGCGCACTCTGTCCGAGTCAATAAATTCATTAGTTTGTTAATATGCATTGCTCTATGGAGTAAACTTTAAGTCTGTCAAAAAAGATATAAAATTCCTATAATATAAATTTTCATGTCGGCTTTTCCAGCGCTGCATATTTACGTACCTACTTAAATAGGTATCAAAGACAATTAGGCTTCTTTTGATCAAACTGATTTTTTTTTCATATTGCTTCTTTCGTCTTCGCGTCGACATAAAGTCGCGACATAAACTCTTGTGAATGACGATGACGGTTGCTCATATTCGTAATTTACAAGCGAGAGATAGCCTAGCTAGGTTACCAAGATATCGATAAGTATAGTAGTAGTATCAACCAAATTGATTAGCCGTCACAAATAATATGGACACGCGAGAATATTTTATCAAGAGACATTTGTCGTAGTTTCTACTTGCCATTGTCCACAACGGTGGAGGACGCGTCACAAATCCGTTTTTTCCGTCAGACGAGTGGGTGCGCAAGGAAAGAAATATTAACACTTTCACATGGTTTATGTGTCGATGACCTGCGCTGGAGACCAGCCCACGCGCGCCGGTCACAGGTCGCCAAGGGAACGTGGTGGACATACGCTGTAACGTCAACGACTAACTAAAGGGTGCGCTAGCTCATTTTACCGAAATGTAACAATGCAACGCACGATTGCTCGGTTCAGTACCTACTGATTCTCCCTATCTATACACACTAAAAATAACAGTTAAAGAAAAATTTACTTAAATTAAAAGTAACTTTACTGTCGGTCGAGCTGACTTATTTAAATATTTTTTTGGTTGTTGGGCATTCAAACTATACTTTCTTTTTATTTTAAACATGTTTAAAATACAAATATGTAAGAACTGTTCAATATGTGATCCGATCATAGACACTATTATATCACAGAACCACTATACTACATTACACTTACCTACATCATAAATTAAGAATAACACATACTTTATATGTACCTAGACATATTATATTGTTTACCATGATATTATTTATATTAGGTTGTGACGGGACGTCCTCGTCGGCCAGTGGTACACTATCGACATCGTTACAAGTTAATAAGTACCTACCTACACAATATTTTCGTTTAAAAAATATATCTTCCTTGAATAGCAAGTAGCAGTTATAGCTAGCGCGTTGATGTCTTTTATGGGCAACGTTTTAAATTGCTAGTTGCTGCTGCTAGTTTAATAAGTATTCACAACGATAAGGAACTTAAGTATCTTATTATTTTAACATTAATTAATTAAGGTTATTATTAATCGATATTTATCATCTGATAGTAATTATTTCCATGAATTGTTCATTCATTAAAGATGATTGTTGCACATAAAACAATCCTCTCCGAACAACAGTTCGAAAAGTTTTTTTGATGAACCGTGGGTATACTTTAGCCGCTTCTGCTTTAATATTTGATTAGTTAGAAGCTTACACAGGCTTTTTTTTCAATAGGTATCTAAAAATATTCCCCTATTCCACATAGCCCTATCGATATATCCCTCTGGTAGCGATACTTGAACATTTTTTTTTTCACATATCGCTACCGGTTGGTATATGGAATCTTTTGTTCCATATCCATATATTCCCTACTGATACGCACTAGTAGGAATAGTTGGAATTCTTTTTTCCATCTATCGCTACCAGTAGGGATATGTTTTCAAAGGTTTCAAAAATATGGGTAAAGTAGGTAGGTACTTCATGCAAGTAATTTCTGCCTAAAGAGGAAATTTTCCTTTCGATAAGATATTTATCATAGTAAATACGTAATACAAAATACGTAATACAAATACGTACTTAAGTCAAACTTCATGTTCCATATATAGCGATGTAGGGAGCGTGGAGTTCGGTTTTTTTTCCTTTTTGAGAATATTGAGCGGTTTTTGGAGACTATAGATTTGATAATGGGGCGTTTGGTCTCTCCATTGAAGAAAAAATTATTGCAGAGATGCAAAAAGTTACTCATTAAATCAAATCAAATCAAATATTTATTTATTCACATAGATATAATAAGCATGTAAGTACGGTCGCCAGCACGTCGGGTTACTACAAAATGTCAAAATTTATTAATTGAAACTGAACTCTATCTGTTGGACATAAGGTTGAATTTTATTTAAAGAAATTTGACAGTTTGTAGTAACCTGACGTGCTGGCGACTGTACTTATGAATCGTCAATATTTTCCTACCACCCATTCAAGACTGTTTATCTATGAGACGCTAAAGTGATCACGTTTGTATGAAAAAAGTCCAGTGGCCCCTATTTTGCTTTGAGTTGTATATATTCTCGCGGTTTTACCCACGTGCTACCCGTTCCCGTGGAAATATCGGGATAAAATATAGCCTGTAGGGGATGGAAATAAAACCACATACATAGCCTATGTCACTCGAAATGATTGTAGCTTTCTAATGATCAAAGAATTTTCTAAATCGGTCCAGTAGTTCGTGAGATTAATTAGCGCGTTCAACCAAACAAACATACAAAATCTTCAGCTTTATAATATATACAGGGTTACTGGAAATGTGACGTATTCCTATATACAAGACATTTTAGATTAGTTCAAGAGCATCATTTTTAGCCAAGTAAATTTTTCGCCCAAACTTAGGAAGGTTTTTGAATTATTCGAGATTTTGTAACTTTTGCTCCAGATTTGACCGTTTAATTGCGAAAATAAACTAAACTATCGTTTTTTACTGCTGATGTTATCTGATAGGAGACAATCTGTTTAATCAAAATAATAAAATTGGAAAGAAAATACAGCCCGTTTCAAAATAATGGTCTTTTAATACTTAACTTTTCGATTACCTACTTTACACTGTAATGAAAAATCAACCCCATTTTTTAAAAATTTTCAAGACAGTGTGCGTTTTAATTGAAAAACATTCTTGTTTATTCAGCTTTTAAATGAGGCCAAAATAATAAAAATAAGTATAGTACTTTTCTAAGTATCTGAAGTGTTGGATCTTGGGATAACAAAACAAATTCATCAAAATGTTTTTTTATAAGCGTTGTTCAAACTGCAGAATGTGTGCCTGCATTAGCCAAAGGACCCCTGCGACGCAAGTCACTTTTAGTAACTGTCGTTGAGAAGGTTCTCCTTATTCCCCAGATGCAGCAATCATTTTAACCTTAAGGTCTTCGAGAGGTAAAATTGGAGTTATACCATACCTAAGCATAAGTCTTCATGTGACTCCATTCATAATGATACATTAGTGTAAGGACTGGGTATCTTGTGGGCCAAGTGATGGAATCTCCTCTGCCAATCCATCGATTTGGAAGGATATTTTCCAGATACTCTCGCACTGCACGTCGAAAGTACGCTGGACAACCTTCTTGTTGAAATATTTCTAACCTTCTTGCGCGATTACCTTCTTCAGCAGCATGCTCAGGTGTGGTAGGGTAGCGACTTTGACAGTACTCCTCCTTTTTTTGAAGTCGGTTAAAAAGTGAGTTGCATCACAGGATGCATGCCTGCATTCGAAATAGAGGGCTGCAGTTTGAGCAAGACTTATAAAAATGAAGAATTTTCATTTTGATGAATTTTATTTGTCATCCCTAGTTGTAATAATTCAGGTAAGTACTACAAGAAAAGTACCTACTAAACTTATTTTTGTAATTTTTGCTTCGTTTAAAAGCTGAATAAACGAGGATGCTTTTTCTTAATTTAAATGCACACTAAGTGTCTTGAAGAAAATTAAAGAAAAATGGGGATTACATTTCATAACTGTGCCTTATCGAAAAGATACCTAACCTATGCATTAAAAGACCATTATTTTGTGAGGGGCTGTATTTTCCGGGCAACTTTTTGTTTATTTCGATTACACAGATAATCTTCTATCAGATAACATCAAAACAGCTATAAAAAAACGATAGTTTAGTTTATTTTCGCAACTAGAAGGCCAAATCTGGAGTAAGTACTTATTGTTAAAAAGTTGCAAAATCTAGAATAATCCAAAAACCAATAAGTTTGGGCCAAAACTTTACATGGCTAAAAATGTTGATCTTGACCCTGATCTACAAATACTAATTTCCATTAACTCTGTATACCTATTTCTTAATTAATGTTAAAAATTAAATATTATCTTAGTCGGAGTTCATCAAACAATTAAATGACATTAAATGCAAGTTTTCTATAAATACAAACACAGTTAGAAGAGTTGTAAGAGAAAATGTCCAATATGTTATTCAGTACCATACATAAGTAAGAATGGGGTTTACTGCAATTGTTCTCTCGCTGAATCCCAATGAATCGATGCCTACTTCCACTGCACAAATAACAACCTACTGCTTTCGAAATACACATTTGACCGGAACACGTAGTATTTCTTTTTATGTAATGTGTTTTGGGTGGTAAGGGGGTTTTTGTTCTTCCAGAAAACAAAACCTATGCACTTAAATAACATCACTATGTAATATAATATTCTAAATCACAGTACGAGCTTTTCAAATGCCATCGTTACGTTAGCGTTATCTATTAATGAATTCACATTATAGTTGTAATACAATGCCACCTTATTTAATAACTATTTAATCAACACGTCAGACTAAAGAACCAACACCATTATTGTTTCCTTACTATTTTATCAATATTTTTGTATGTATAAGTACCTACCTAACAATTATTTATTTACTTTTGTTACTACAAAGTAATGGATATAAATTACCAGCTAAAGTACCTAACTCCTGACCCTAGAAAACAGCCAAACATAAAAATATTACGACTAGATAGGATTGTTACTTACCAATTCCATTGTTGTCGATCATCAGCTCCGATTAATATCGATATATTCGATCGCGCGTGCTCCTGCGTAGGCCGGTACCGCGCGGCTCAGCCAACGTCCGCGGAGCGTCTGTGTCATACATAGCTCACGGCCCACCTGACCACTCGTAGTTATCGCCATACCATACCACACCATACCCTTATGAACTTTTGCCGAAACTTGACCATATTCTCAAAAAGGTGTTAGCGATAGGGCGTTTGTGCACTACACTGAATTTTACCGATCCGGCGATCCGGTTTTTTCCGGACCGATATGGCAGCAATGAAAAACATATGGGCGCTTGTGCACCACACTGAATTTTACCGTCCGTCATTTTACTTTTCCCCATTCGGGCGTTTGTGCACTACACTGAATTTTACCGATCCGGCGGTCCGTGTTTTTACGGACCGGCGTGGCATGAAAAACACGGATGATTAGCTTGTGCACTTGTCCGGTTTTTTACTGGCCGGGGCAGCGCAGTGACCTCTTTGAAACTACACTCTACGGACGCGTTTTAAACGAGAGGAATAATGAGTTCCTTGGAACGTCGGCAATTACTTGCTTTATTGCTTTATGTACGAAAACGTAGAAGACAGAAAGAATTTTGGGTTCATCCTCTTATCAGTGAAAGGTACCTGACAGGGTCATTTACCGAAATCACAATTAATTGAGGCAGGATGAAAAATTATTTTTTAACTACCTACTATCGAATGTCTACAGCTAGCTAATAACAAAAAAAAGTTTCATCGAAATCCGCTTAGTAGTTTTTGCGTGAAACACGGACAACAGCCAGACAGACAGACAAACAAAAATTTCAAAAACCATATTTTTGGTGCTAGATATATTACGTGTTATTGGTGAGAAATAATATTAATAATAATAAATAAATAACTTCTTACATTCACACCAATTATCTAAGCCCATTTTAATTTCATTAAGAAACTGTAACATGGAAAACTTGATAACGGATAAATATATACTTAAATACTTTTTGTTTGTAAATACATACATATTATACATAGTTAACACCCAGACCAAGACAAATAGACATGTTCATGCACACAAATATTTGTCTTGTTCGGGAATCGAACCCGAGACCACTGGGGCAGAAGGTGGGTAGCCTACTCGTGCGCCAAATCGGTCGTCAATCGAGAAAGGCGCTTGAATTTAATTTGGCGTGCGTTAATTTATTTGCGATAACTCCTAAGATATTCATTTATATTATATGGTGTAAAAGAGTAAAATAATGTGCATGAAATGCTTAAAGCAACTAACGTATTTAGATTGATAAGGGTTAATACTGTATCCGTTTAAATAGCTTTCCAAATTACCGCATTGTTCGTTACCATTTTTTAAGAGATAATATGGCTATAATATGCTATCCTTAAAAGATAGTCATATGCTATCGCGGACTTTTTTGTAGATCTATAGAAGAGGAATATCCCAACATGCATTTTTTTTTAAACCTCGAAAGGATTAGGCAGCGTTTTTGCAGAAAGCTCCCGGGCGGCTTGCCGTTTGCCGGCACTTTCGACAATTATCGTTATATTTCTACCAATTTACACAAAACTTTCATAAGTTATATATTAAAACCTTCCTGAAGAACCACGCTACCTATTGGTGAAAACCGCATGAAAATCTGTTTCGTAGTTTTAAAGATTTAAGCATATATAGGGACAGATGGACGGGAAGCGACTTTGTTTTATACTATGTAGTGATATATGATTAAAATACAACCATCCGTTTTTTTCCGGACGGTAAAATTCATTGTAGTGCACAAGCGCACATATGTTTTTCATTGCCGGCATCTCGGAACGGAAAAAAACGGTCCGGAATGGGAAAAAGTAAAATGACGGACGGTAAAATTCAGAGTGGTGCACAAGCGCCCATATGTTTTTCATTGCTGCCATATCGGTCCGTAAAAAACCGGATCGCCGGATCGGTAAAATTCAGTGTAGTGCACAAACGCCCTTCCGGACCGTTTTTTTCCGTTCCGAGATGACGGCAATGAAAAACATATGTACGCTTGTGCACTACACTGAATTTTACCGTCCGGAAAAAACGGATGGTTGTATTTTAATCATAAATCACTACATAGTATAAAACAAAGTCGCTTCCCGTCTGTCTGTCCCTATATATGCTTAAATCTTTAAAACTACGAAACCGATTTTCATGCGGTTTTCACTAATAGGTAGCGTGGTTCTTCAGGAAGGTTTTGATATATAATTTATGAAAGTTTTGTGTAAATTGGTAGAAATATAACGATAATTGTCGAAAGTGCCGGCAAACGGCAAGCCGCCCGGGAGCTTTCAGCAAAAACGCTGCCTAATCCTTTCGAGGTTTAAAAAAATAATGCATATTGGGATATTTCTCTTCTATAATAGATCTACAAAAAAGTCCGCGGTAGCATATGTCTATCTTTTAAGGATAGCATATTATAGCCATATTATCTCTTAAAAAATGGTTACTAGCTATTTAAACAGATACAGTATTAACCCTTATCAATCTAAATACGTTAGTTCCTTTAAGCATTTTATGCACATTATTTTACTCTTTTACACCATATAATTTAAATGAATATCTTAGGAGTTATCGCAAATAAATTAACGCACGCCAAAATGAATTTAAGCGCCTTTCTCACCAATAACACGTAATATATCTAGCACCAAAAATATGGTGTTTGAAATTCTTGTTTGTCTGTCTGTCTGTCTGTTGTCCGTGTTTCACGCAAAAACTACTAAGCGGATTTTGATGAAACTTTTTTTGTTATATAGCTAGCCGTAGACATTCGATAGTAGTTAAAAAATAATTTTTCATCCTGCCTCAATTTATTGTGATTTCGGTAAAATGACCCCGCAGGTACCTTTCACTGATAAGAGGATGAACCCAAAATTCTTTCTGTCTTCTACGTCTTCGTACATAAAGCAAGTAATTGCCGACGTTCCAAGGAACTCATTATTCCTCTCGTTTAAAACGCGTCCGTAGAGTGTAGTTTCAAAGAGATCACTGCGCTGCCCCGGCCAGTAAAAAACCGGACAAGTGCACAAGCTAACCATCCGTGTTTTTCATGCCACGCCGGTCCGTAAAAACACGGACCGCCGGATCGGTAAAATTCAGTGTAGTGCACAAACGCCCATATGGCAGTTTTTTTTAATGGACTTTTTATACGACTATATACTTTATGTAGCTATATCTAACTACTGTAATGTTGTATGTAACACAATAGGCATTTAGAATTAAGGAAATGTCGTTCAACATATTATAGTTATAGATGGACAAGTATAGATGCATTTTAAAACCAAAATGAAGCTGATCCTATTGTAAGATTTGTGATTCTCATAATAAACTGACCGCTTAACAGTTGGCCAACTTTAAACATTAATGTGATAATTTATATAAGTACATACCTACCTACCTAACTTACTAAAAATCTGTACAAAACTTTTGTTTTATTGAGGTAAAATAATAGATATTAAGGCACATAAAGACAATACAAAAGACACAATTATCGAATCTCATAATCTTTTGTAGGTAAGTAATAGGTACTTACTTAATAACAAAGTCGTTAAGTGTTGTATTGATCCTGAACTAGTGGAAAGACAGGTAACACTAACTACTTACCCAAGTTTTTTTTCCTAATACCAAGTAAGAAAGAGTTCTATCAATACATGGTGTTAATATGTGGGCAATAGAATTTGAATCGACATCTAACAGAAAAGAAGAGTTGTAAGAATTAAGTAGAAGACATTGACCGACTTTTACATGATTTCCAGAAAATAAGTCATTTCGCAGACAGCTGCCACAGCCACGACTATTGTATGTTAAAATGTAATACAATATTTACATGAAAGGTAAGTGCCTGAATATTTTTCTTATTAATCATCTTTTTGTTACTGATTGCGGTTTACTAATATGTAGTTTTTTTTTGCATAAAAAATATGACATTCATTGAGGTTGGCATTATATGTTCTTTGTCGTAGGAAACATGAATTACCTAAATAAAAGAAGAAAGTTGCAAATATTTGATCAAAGCTAAGGTAAGTAGGGCAGAGGTACCCTTAGTGGCCACTTTAAGGATTTTTTGACTTTTAAGTACTAAATGGTCTTAGGTATTTAAGACACAAATTATATCTTAAATTATTATAGATAATTTATCTACCTTTAAAGGTACATTTTTCGGATTTAAAAAAGAAAAATAGTTTTTTGTATATAACACAAAATGTGTGAGAGGTGCCAAATGTACCGGTTTTGGCCACTTATTGATAGTTAAACTTTTGTAAGTATAGTGAAAAATCAAAACCAAACCCAGGCTAAATCAATACATTCTAATGTGCTAGAAACCAATCAATTGCAAAACAACAATTTAACTGTAAAAAACAAAGGTTTATAATGTATTTCATCCAAAACAAATTTCTTAAAATTTTCATACTAAACAGTTTTTAAAACAGAAAATGAAATTGATTGAAAAAAATCGTATGACTTATGGAATTCTAACGGTTGTTATTATTACCTTAAAATACCTTATTGTAATTGCCTTTAGCAAAAATGGCGAAAAGTTGTTTCGAAATATTTTAGAGCAAAAAGTGGCCAAAACCGGGGCTTCTGCCCTACTTAGATAAAAAAAGAAAATAATATGTTGGTATTTACTCGTCACCAAAACAGCTCTAGCCGGCGACATTTGTCTTAAAATAATGCCTACGCCTACGCATTGCTCTTTTTTCACGAGCAAAGGGTGTTTTTTTTTTTTATAAAACTGGGCAGGCATTTGACCACCATCTTGTTTGTTAACAGGATGTGGCCTGTGTGTGTCAATGTAAAATACTAGTAGACTACAAGACAGTGGTAAGAAAGTAGAGGCAACCCGTACCGTAAGGATCTGAACGACAGATTTGCCAGGATTTGTCTGACAGTTATGACTGGCGGACACTAGAACTGTATGATGCGAAACGGCACCTGCCTGATGTCTGCCCGCTGCCCGTCCTCAAATCGACTGGATCAGACACAGGGCGGGCGGATTCGTGTCGTGCGTGTGCGTAGCGTAGCGATAGATATGCCCACCAGATCTTTCTTCAAGACAAATTAAACCACCACATAGGTACCTACCTATTTTTGTTATTCTTTGCTTTGATTGAGATATCTTTACATACAGACAGCTGCTTGTCTGTATACCTATGCTGGAAGAACGATCTCAAATGATGCCGGAGACATGCCAAAATCACGGATTGGTCTAAGTGGTGCCCGACGGCGAAGGGTATAGTAGTACGTACTACATCACTACGAGTTTGGATAGCTTTTATTGGGACGTTAATATTTCAAGAAAACTTAATTATTGTGCTTTGGGCTTTGCTGTCACATTTAAAACAATTCCAGATAATTTTATCCATCAACATCAGTTAAGTGAAATTTGCGCAAAGTAATTTAATTATGCATGACGCATTTACCCACTGCCATATACGACAATCGGCAAGTCACAGGTGAAACGTTATATTAATACGAACTATCAGCTGATTCGTCCGTGTTATAAAACGCCCAATAGATTGTGCAACAATACCATTTTGAATCTAAGTAGGTAGTACCAGCAGTACCTACCTAGTCGTTTTGCCGTAATCATGGCATAATATCAATTTTAAGGTGGTTCGTTGAGCTCAGTAGCGCCACCAATGGAAATAAATCATTTACGATTTATCAAGGGCTTAGAATAAAAGTTCGGTTATTTCGCGCAAATAAAAGAGTAAAATGCAATTTATTATTGTTTTTTCAGGGCCTCAAATATGAGCATTAAGTTATGGATGTCGATATTGCTAAATGTGGCCAATTTTGGCACTATTCACATTCACGACTTATTGCGTAAGTTTGAGTTCTTAAAAGTATATTTATAAAATGAATTTTACTCTTTTATTTGCGCAAAATAACCGAAACTTTTGATCTAAGCCTTTAATAAAGTGTTATTGATTTATTTCCATTGGTGGCGCTACTGAGCTCAACGAACCACCTTAAGATCGGATAATGGTAATCAGTAGGTAGTTAAATTATTGTAAAAGCTATGCTAACTATTTATTATCTAAGTATCCGTTTTCACGCCAGCAGAACCACTGAAATAATTTCCATAAATATTGGTGTGGAAATATATCGCAAGTTCGCAACCAGGGCAACCTACTACCTTGACTAACTACTTGTCTTTACTTTTACTTACTTTACTTTACTTTACATCTCCTTACTGTCATAGACTACGCTGATGTCTGTAACACGGATCTTTCGGAGGTTTTGCTAAACAAACTGGAGCGTCTGCAGAATATGTGTAGGTATCCGTTTCATCTTTAATCTCCGTAAAGGCGGTCACTAATAGTCCATACATCTTTGGCCATGTTTGTACCTTGAGGTACATAGATACCAATATGTAGAGAAAAAATCGAGGATTCCGAAAAATGTATCATTTTGCTTTTATATTTAGATAAAACTAGATAATAAATTAATAAAGTTGTTAATTACTTGTAACACATTTTTATTATGTGGTAATATTAGATGTTCAATTGCGTTTAGTATCAGACTTCTGGGGGTCTACCGGCTAAAATATATGGATATGGACATGGACTTAATTTGACACTTGAAGCCCATATTTTGTCCTTATATGGGCATATAATATGGGCTTCAAATGTCAAATGAAGCCCATGTCCATACCCATATTGTTAAAAATATTTTATATGCTGTTAATTATTGCTAATGCATCTACTTGTCGTCCATTTTTATCAATACGTAATTTAATGGGCATAAAACAATAAAAAAATTAAAATAATAATAATATTACAATCAGCAAATAAATTGTCTCTTTGCAAGTAACAAAACGCTTTTTGACAGCTTTTTGAGTACAAACAGATTATATTCCTAATCGTATCACAGATTATTTATCATAGACAGAGTCTAAAATGGCGTATTTTTTCAAACTCAAATTATTTTTTTTGTCTTTTACAAATAACTAACTAACAAAGTAGGCCCTGTTTTATTATTCACCGTTTCATAGAGTATTTTTTTCCATAAAGTGTACCTCGGTACATTAACTGGCCAGATTTTAGTGACCTCCTTTGACCACGTGTCGCTCTTCCGCTCAAAGCTAAATTGGCTTCCAATTCGCCGGCGCAGGGAGTTACATGCTCTTACGCTTCTCTATTCCACCCAACCACTCCTCACTACCTTAAAGAGTGTTTCCAATATCACACCTCCTCCACTCAATGTAAACTCAACCAAGAAATTGCTTTATCACCTTTAGTTTTAAAATTAAGTATTCTGTAAATCAATAAGGTTCGACGTTATTGAAATGTCATTCAGATCTGAGCTTTAGCGATATTTTAAATGTATGGGAACTGTCAACAAAACTGTTAAAGCACTCTCCTCTTCAAATCTTACTCTTGTTTTTCCTCCCCGTTCCACAGATTTCCTCTCCTATTCCTTCTCTGTGCATGCTGTTCGACTATGGAATGCTCTCCCAGAAGGTATCAGGAAGGCTCGCTCTCTTAAATCTTTTAGTGATCAAGTCAGAACGCATTTCCTTTCTTATTCTTAATACCTATTCTTATTTCCTTTCTCACTCCTACTATCATTAAATTTTCTTTAGGTACTTTATTCCTTTTTAGGGTTCCGTAGTCAACAAGGAACCCTTATAGTTTCGCCATGTCCGTCTGTCCGTCTGTCCGTCCGTCCGTCTGACCCCAGTCTAGCTCATAGACTCTTAGTACTAGAAAGCTGTAATTTGGCATGAATATACATATTTATCACGCTAACAAAGTGGTAAAGTAAAGTTTTGAAAAATATTTTTTTTAGGTTACCTCCCCTACACGTGAAGTGGGTATGTAGTTTTTTTTTCTTGTTTCCCATAGTGTGGGATATCGTTGGATAGCAATTTTAAAAACGTGGGTTCGCAAAGACAGTTTTTTGATTGAGGCATCTGTTTGTGAATTATTAACACCTTAACTGCCAAATACAAATATATTTTTTATAATTTATGAATGAAACACTAAAAATAAATGAACAATTAGAAAAACGTTTGTAGAAAATTTCAGATACATATACTTACAATATCACTTCTTCCATTCAGCTTCCTTCTAGAAAAAATAATAATTACAAACTAATTTTTAAACTCCGGTCACCGGTGACCTACGCGGCAGTTAAGGTGTTAAGCTTTAAAGTGCAAAATTTTGTAAGAGTCAAGTGTCCCCCCCCCCCCCCACCCCCCACCCCACCAGCCAAATGGTTGTTTCTGGATACGTGAAAAAATTCACGATAGTAGTACATATGATGAAGTTAAAAGGAAAACTATCATAGCTAAAGGTTGACTTCCGCGGATCGCGGCCGATCGCAGCCGCGCGCGATCGATCGCGTGCGACTGACGCGCGCGGCTGATGCGACAATAGTCAGTGTATGAAAATGTATGGCGCCGCTTCCGAGGTATGCGACAGACGCGTGCGGCCGACGACAGACGTCAGCCGCACGCGGCCGTAAATATAATGAAAACTTCTTTGTATTGTATAGATACTCACTTATCAAGACTAAAATCCATATTGTTTCTGACTTCACGCTTAAAAAAAGAAATTTCAGTCTCTTAAATCTCGGTGAGGTCGAACACGCTTCGTACCGCCACAATGTCTGGTTTAGTATGAGGTCTAAAACGCCGCGTACCGCACCAATAGAAAGAATAGCTAATTCAGTGCCGCAGTGAGCGTGTTACAGAAAGGGCGTTTGTGCACTACACTGAATTTTACCGTCCAGCGGTCCGTTTTTTTACGGACCGGCGTGGCATGAAAAACACGGATGATTGGCTTGTGCACTTGTCCGTCTTTTTACTCGCCGGGGCAGCGCAGTGATTACCCCCTCCCCCGCCCCGCCCGCTCATGAATATCACGATTCCAGTTCAATATCACAGTTTCAATGTTTCAAAGCCGAAATTACACGAAATAAATAAATTCTTACTATGTATTAACTTCGGGCAATTACCTTACTTTTTCGTCGCCACTTTTTAGTTCAGATTACGTATCTACATATAAAACATCATTGACCGGAATAGGGAAAAGTAAAATGTCGGACGGTAAAATTCCGTGTAGTGCACAAGCGCACATATACATTTTATGGCCTGCCATGCCATATCGGACCGTAAAAAATCGGACTGCTGACGGACGGTAAAATTCAGTGTAGTGCACAAACGCCCAAAAGGAGAGTTTATAAAAATCATCTCAATCCAGCGTTAACACCATGGAACTGAACAACATAGTACAAGTTTCTTGGTTGACACATGAATTTTCTAACAGTGACAGACAACCAAAAAGATTAAAATAAGGAAGTTGACAGAAAAGTGAGTATCTATGCAATACAAAGAAGTTTTCATTATGGTTACGGCCGCGTGCGGCCGACGTCTGTCGTCGGCCGCACGCGTCTGTCGCAGACCTCGGAAGCGGCGCCATACATTTTCATATACTGACTATTGTCGCATCAGCCGCGCGCGTCAGTAGCACGCGATCGATCGCGCGCGGCTGCGATCGGCCGCGATGCTCGGAAGTCTACCTTAAGTAGTCTTTACAAGTTTTTGAGATATAACACATTTTCGAAAACCGCAAATATAACTTTGTCATTCATACGAATACTATGAAAAACAAAGTTATTTTTTTTCTGGCAAAAAATGACTGTGGTATTTTTGCTAGGTGTACGTAATCGCTACGTTAAGTGGGTACGGAACCCTTCATGAGCGAGTCTGACTCGCACTTGGCCGATTTTCTTTTTAATTATATATACTTAGGTATAATATAATATAATGTTCTTCAAATTGCACCCACTCCCCCTTCCCCTTTATGTCCTCAGACGATTATTATTTTTCCACTCAAGGTTGCCTGGAAGAAATTGCTACGTAACGCAATAAGGCCACCTTTTGTGTGCTTCTTTTGTAGTGTCTTCTTTTTGTTATGTGTTTTCTTTTGCAATGTTTTTATTATTTATTACTTACCTTGTAATATAGCTGTCGATCTTCCGAAAAATAAATAAAAATAATATTATCTATTATTAAGATCCTGCTTGACAAAATATTTCGCCGAATAAACCCGCTACCCCGTCCTTCCCGCTTCCCCATCTTACCTTCTTCTCCTATTTCAGTATATACAGCTACAGGCGATCTGTGGTATGGGCACAGAATATAAAAATAGTAGGTAGGAGATGTACCTACCTACCCTTTCTTTGTGGCCACTTAAGGGATTTTTTGTCTTTTAAGCACTAAGTACTAAATGGTCGTAGGTATTTAAGACACAAATTATATCTTAAATTATAGGTAATTTATCTAGCTTTAAAGATACATAATACAAATTTTAATAAGTGAAATAGTTTTTTGTATATTACACAAAATGTGTGAGAGGTGCCAAATATACCGGTTTTGGCCCCTTATTGATAGTTAAAGTTTTGTAAGTACCTATAGCGAAAAATCAAAACCAAATCGAGGTTAAATCAATATACTTATTCTAATGTAAGTATAGGAAAATGTGATAGTAAAAAACCACGAGCCCTATAAGTAGCTTTCAGGCGGGATTCGAACCCGCGCCCCCGGGAATCCGGCCCGATGCTCTGACCAACTAAGCTACCGAAAGGCTTACACGACTCGTCGAATTTTGCTATCACTTGTTACGCTGTAGGCCAGCGTTGTTTCATCAATGTGAGGAAACCCTCGCATCCGAAAGAAACATTTTTACAAATGTTTAACAGTCGATTAAGATGAAACAGCCATTATATAAGATTTTAAATTATTTTTATGCATTCACAATGCAATTTTTGTAAGTATAGGAAAATGTGATAGTAAAAAACCACGAGCCCTATAAGTAGCTTTCAGGCGGGATTCGAACCCGCGCCCCCGGGAATCCGGCCCGATGCTCTGACCAACTAAGCTACCGAAAGGCTTACACGACTCGTCGAATTTTGCTATCACTTGTTACGCTGTAGGCCAGCGTTGTTTCATCAATGTGAGGAAACCCTCGCATCCGAAAGAAACATTTTTACAAATGTTTAACAGTCGATTAAGATGAAACAGCCATTATATAAGATTTTAAATTATTTTTATGCATTCACAATGCAATTTTTGTAAGTATAGGAAAATGTGATAGTAAAAAACCACGAGCCCTATAAGTAGCTTTCAGGCGGGATTCGAACCCGCGCCCCCGGGAATCCGGCCCGATGCTCTGACCAACTAAGCTACCGAAAGGCTTACACGACTCGTCGAATTTTGCTATCACTTGTTACGCTGTAGGCCAGCGTTGTTTCATCAATGTGAGGAAACCCTCGCATCCGAAAGAAACATTTTTACAAATGTTTAACAGTCGATTAAGATGAAACAGCCATTATATAAGATTTTAAATTATTTTTATGCATTCACAATGCAATTTTTGTAAGTATAGGAAAATGTGATAGTAAAAAACCACGAGCCCTATAAGTAGCTTTCAGGCGGGATTCGAACCCGCGCCCCCGGGAATCCGGCCCGATGCTCTGACCAACTAAGCTACCGAAAGGCTTACACGACTCGTTGAATTTTGCTATCACTTGTTACGCTGTAGGCCAGCGTTGTTTCATCAATGTGAGGAAACCCTCGCATCCGAAAGAAACATTTTTACAAATGTTTAACAGTCGATTAAGATGAAACAGCCATTATATAAGATTTTAAATTATTTTTATGCATTCACAATGCAATTTTTGTAAGTATAGGAAAATGTGATAGTAAAAAACCACGAGCCCTATAAGTAGCTTTCAGGCGGGATTCGAACCCGCGCCCCCGGGAATCCGGCCCGATGCTCTGACCAACTAAGCTACCGAAAGGCTTACACGACTCGTCGAATTTTGCTATCACTTGTTACGCTGTAGGCCAGCGTTGTTTCATCAATGTGAGGAAACCCTCGCATCCGAAAGAAACATTTTTACAAATGTTTAACAGTCGATTAAGATGAAACAGCCATTATATAAGATTTTAAATTATTTTTATGCATTCACAATGCAACAAAATTGCCCCCCCCGCCTGAAAGCTACTTATAGGGCTCGTGGTTTTTTACTATCACATTTTCCTATACTTACAAAAATTGCATTGTGAATGCATAAAAATAATTTAAAATCTTATATAATGGCTGTTTCATCTTAATCGACTGTTAAACATTTGTAAAAATGTTTCTTTCGGATGCGAGGGTTTCCTCACATTGATGAAACAACGCTGGCCTACAGCGTAACAAGTGATAGCAAAATTCGACGAGTCGTGTAAGCCTTTCGGTAGCTTAGTTGGTCAGAGCATCGGGCCGGATTCCCGGGGGCGCGGGTTCGAATCCCGCCTGAAAGCTACTTATAGGGCTCGTGGTTTTTTACTATCACATTTTCCTATACTTACAAAAATTGCATTGTGAATGCATAAAAATAATTTAAAATCTTATATAATGGCTGTTTCATCTTAATCGACTGTTAAACATTTGTAAAAATGTTTCTTTCGGATGCGAGGGTTTCCTCACATTGATGAAACAACGCTGGCCTACAGCGTAACAAGTGATAGCAAAATTCGACGAGTCGTGTAAGCCTTTCGGTAGCTTAGTTGGTCAGAGCATCGGGCCGGATTCCGGGGGGCGCGGGTTCGAATCCCGCCTGAAAGCTACTTATAGGGCTCGTGGTTTTTTACTATCACATTTTCCTATACTTACAAAAATTGCATTGTGAATGCATAAAAATAATTTAAAATCTTTTATTCTAATGTGCTAGAAACCAATCAATGAGCGTTTTTCTGACAGGGATTTGAGTACGTTTTTTCATCAATAGATGTCGCATTTTAAACTCAGCTGTCAAAAATTGTATACAAGCTAATGTCATAATGTTAAAGGCCATAAACAAAATCTTTTACTTTTCACACTCGCTCAAAGAAAAATAATCGATGCTTTCTGTCTGTCATTTTGTCTTTGTTTGTCTCGTCAGTGTCACAGGGTAAAAAACTATAGTCAGTGTGTTTTGTTCGCTTCTGTTTGTGGTTCGTTGTTTTCATTTGTATTTTCCGTGGATTATTATAACCGACGACTTTGGCTTTTCCTACTGGTGCCTGTCCTGACGACTCTTCTATGCATGACAAGATAAGGGCTAGCACACACGGGTGACTTAGTTACCCGGCAATTTAATGAGCGGTTTTCCTTTGACAGATAATACGTCAAAATTAGTTCCAAATCTTATAATAGATGTCACTATTTCGAGTCAGCTGTCAAACTATTATATATTTTATAGTCGTTGGTAGCCATAGATATAGTTTGGTATCACAGTTTATATTAGCATATATATTTACTGTGTTGGTAGTATATAAGTAGTCTGTGGTTCTATCAATAAAGCTAGAAACACATTTCGCTGGCGCAGCGCAGCGCAGCGTCGATCCGGGTGTGCACACTTAACTAGCGTGGCGCAGCGTTTCCTGACGAAATTTTTGATCAGTGTAAATCGAGTCGTTGCCGAGCTAACATCTGCATTATGTTTTCTTCTAATTTTGAAAACAATTTCTGTTCTTACTTGAACATATTAAATCCAAAAAAAAATATGTTGATGATTACGATGATAAGATGATGATGAATGATTACGAGATGCAATTTATATCTATACTAATACTATAAATACACTTTGTTTGTTTGTAATAGATAAACTCAAAAAATACTGAACCGATTTTAGAAATATTTAGTGTAATTTATTTTCAAATCAGAATTATACATTCTTTTTGTTATAAAATTAAAAAGTATAGTGTACTAAAAACACTTTAATACTGTTTTAACAGTATAATTAACAACCCTACATGATAATGAATTGGTGACTCTTCTAAACAAAAAAAATTTTTTTAATTGGCCCATTATTGACGGAGAAATCGGAGAACATAAGTAGTAAAAAGCAAAATGCAGAGCTCCGCTCGCTGCGCAGTCCGCTACCGAGCCATCTGACGATACAATGCTAGAAAGTGGTGGGGGGCCTGGCGCAATCGGAGCCGGGCGGAAACGCTGCGCTGCGCTAGGGAAATGTGTTTCTAGCCATACTAAATGTATGAAACCGATCGCGCTGCGCTGCGCTGCGCCAGCGAAATGTATTTCTTCCTTAAGACAAATAAATTTTATTATTTAATAAATAAAGATTGAGATTGCATTTAACATGGTGGTTATTTTTTTTGTGTCATGTTCTACATCTACAGGTCTTCCGAGGCAAAGTCAGTCTCGATTGGGTTTAACATAAAAAACCATACAAACAACATAGATAACTAAATAAAAACTATGAACCTTTGCACAAGAATAGCTTTTTTCTCCGTAAGCTTCGCATTTCTTTTCTTCAGCTCTGCTTTCAAAGCAGCAAGTGACCACGATCCGTAGTCCTTGTCCATGATGCACGGCACGGCCAATCCCGTTCAAATGTCTTGTCCAAATCGCAAAGGCAAACTCAAAGTTCGTAGAATACGCCAAGGGTTTTTGTCTCCGCAACTATTTTGTCACTCGCATCAAGTCTACAGGTTAGTATGAAAGTGCGCGCACGTAGCGACGCGACACCCGGGCACAGAATAATGACCCAGGAGACTTTCTTGTCCGCGGGTTCGAAGACAAGCCCGCGACGTAACTGTCTCCTTCTCTATTGGTTTCAATGCAAGTGCGCGCACGGCGACAAATAAGTTGCCGGTAGGCCAGTACTTAGCTACTCAACCGTCGCCCGGGGTGATAGCGGTGATAGTGTGTAGTAACGGAAAATCTACATACGCTTCCTACTATCGATCTAAAATATAGTTAACTAGTTTTCCGCCCGCGGCTTCGCCCGCTAGCACTACACGACGTTATCCCGCGGGAATGTGATATTTTTTCGGGATAAAAAGTAGCCTATGTTCCTCTCCAGGCTACAAAGTATCTGTATCCCAAACTTCAGCCAAATCCATTCAGCCGTTTTGGCGTGATTGTGTAACAAACATCCAAACATCTAAACTTTCACATTTATAATATTAATATAGTAGGAAGTAGGATATCCTTAATATAATTAAAATACTTTTTAAAATGCCCGTAGTAGAAGAAGATATTGATAACTGTTATACAATAAAAATTTAAAAGAATATTCAGATGTTTGTGCTTAATCTTAAGCTTAGGGAGAAGTTTGCCAGCAGCTATTCCAGGTTTCCAGGTTCTTCGGCTTCTTTAGACAAGTGCACAGACCACAACCGCCTCTTCGAAATCCATGTTGATGACTGCGAGCAAAAATTACAAAAAAGTTGTGTCGCTGTCGCTCTCGTGTGCGCATTTATTTGTTGTCTCGTGTGCGCAGTTGTCTTTTCGCGGCGAATTAACAATTAAAAGCGACAATTAAATTGCCGCGTATCTAAGTCACCCGTGCGCGCTAGCCCTTATCTTATCATGCATAGAAGAGTCGTCAGGACAGGCACCAGTAGGAAAAGCCAAAGTCGTCGGTTATAATAATCCACGGAAAATACAAACGAAAATAACGAACCACAAACAGAAGCGAACAAAACACACTGACTATAGTTTTTTTACCCTGTGACACTGACGAGACAAACAAAGACAAAATGACACAGAAAGCATAGATTATTTTTGCTTGAGCGAGTGAGCAATGTTTATGGTCTATAACATGCTTTTATCATTACCTATTAAAATGCGACATCTATTGATGAAAAAACGTACTAAAATCTCTACCTGTCAGAAAAACGCTAATTGTCACTCGCCGGCCGTCTCTTCGCCGCGAAAAGATGCGCATACGAGAGCGACAGCGACACAACTTTTTTGCAATTTTTGCTCGCAGTCATCAACATGGATTTCGAAGAGGCGGTTGTGGTCTGTGCACTTGTCTAAAGAAGCCGAAGACGACAACGAAATAAAAAGCAATAAGGGGGCACCGTGTATCCATTATGGAGTGATAGGCTGACACTTGGAAAAAAAACACGTGTGGCACTCGGGGACTGCCGCGGTAAAGCTATTGCTTAAGTAAATAGTGTAATTACACACCAAAACAATTATTCATTCAAAAAAATATGAACAAAAAGAACGATATTAAGAGCTTGATCATCGAATTTCGCGCGATGAACATTTATATCGATATAATATCAGATATAGGTACTTTCTCTGCGCGGCATTAATGTGTATTACCTATACCTATACCACTATTATATATTATGTGCCTATACACAAAAAACAAAGGTACCTACCTACTTCGATCAACAATAGTACTAGATGAAGGCTCACGAA
This sequence comes from Crambus lathoniellus, assembly GCA_949710035.1. Lineage (NCBI taxonomy): Eukaryota > Metazoa > Arthropoda > Insecta > Lepidoptera > Crambidae > Crambus > Crambus lathoniellus. Next base: position 15,050,922 of record OX453306.1, read on the forward strand.
CTAAATGAAAACTTTACCCCCTTATTACAAAACGTGAACTAAAGTTAGACCTGTGCCCGTAGTGTAAGTTTTTATGTCAAAAAACGCAAACTATTTCGAATGCGAATTAATGTCAATTTGTATGAAAACTGTATAAGCGCCTCTAGCGGCGAGTAGCGCGCTTTCACGCCAAAACGGAGCAACTGATCGACGTGATTTTTGGTATGGGGATAGTTTGGAAGCTGAAGAGTAACAGAGGCATTTTAAAAAGTATTTTAATAATATTAAGGATATTAACTATATTTTAGATCGATAGTAGGAAGCGTATGTGGATTTTCGTTACTAGGTACACACTATCACCGCTATCACCCCGGGCGACGGTTGAGTTGCTACTGGCCGATTGGCAACTTATTTGTCGCCGTGCGCGCATTGAAACCAATAGAGGAGGAGACAGTTGCGTCGCGGGCTTGTCTTCGAACCCAAGGACAAGAAAGTCTCCCGGGTGTCGCGTCGCTACGTGCGCGCACTTTCATACTAACCCGTAGACTTGATGCGTGCGAGTGACAAAATAGTTGCGGAGACAAAAGTCACCCGTGCGCCCCGCACTTAGAGCAGGCGCGCCTGCTCGTAGGGTTAGTATGAAAGTGCGCGTATGAGCGACGCGACTTTTTCATACTATTGGTGTTCAGAGAGCGACTTTGCCTCGGAAGACCTGTAGATGTAGAACATGACACAAAAAAAATAACCACCATTTTAACCAATCACGTGTTCTACAGGACTTCCGAGGCAAACTCGCTCTCTGAAATGTCAACGCGATGAAATATTTTGGCCTAGGAAAAACTAGTTTGTCCTGAAATCGGGTTTGGCCGGTAAAATATATACAGTATTTTACAAAACTTTTAGCCCAAACAAAGTTCCAAAGTCAAAAATTGTGTTCCAAACATTTCCCTCTATATATCTTCGTTGACTAGGCTAAACTTGATATAATATAATAAAAAAAAAAACACGTGTGGCACTCGGGGACTGCCGCGGTAAAGCTATTGCATAAGTAAATAGTGTAATTACACACCAAAACAATTATTAATTCAAAAAAATATGAACAAAAAGAACGATATTAAGAGCTTTTTTGGAGATTTTTGGTATGGGGATAGTTTGGAAGCTGAAGAGTAACAGAGGCTACTTTTTATTACTGAAAATTATAAAATAAAAATGGTAATTTTGTATGGATAATAGTTTTGACTGTCGTACGATACCAAACTGTCATTTATTCCATGGCCGCCTCCGCGTCTGCGCGCGGTCAAAATCGAATAGGTACTAATCTTTTCCATAAGATTAGAACAAAAAAATGTACTGTAACTAGCGCCAAAAATGCCCCAGACGCACATGCGCGCAGACTTATCTGTCACGTAAGTCTATGTATTTTACTCACTTCGTGATTATTTATTTTCATCTATCTAATAATGGTGATACGAAGTACTCTGTCCTACTAATATTATAAATGTGAAAGTTTAGATGTTTAGATGTTTGGATGTTTGTTACTCAATCACGCAAAAACGGTTGAAAGGATTTGGCTGAAACTTGGGACACATATACTTTATAGCTTGGAGAGGATCAAGGGTTCTTTTTATCCCGGCAAATTATATCATTCCCGCGGGATAACGTGGTGTAGTCCACGCGGGCGAAGCTGCGGGCGGAAAGCTAGTAATTTATATGGCAAAGCAACGTTTGCCGGGTCAGCTAGTGAATATAACGGTTTTACAAAACAATAAAACCGATATTATGTGCCGAGAGGGAAAACATACAGCATTGTCTATGAAGAAGCAGTGTGTACTTAGCTTTACGATGGTGTGGTCTGGCCTTTAGCCATAGACAAAGTCGATCTTCCACTATTCGTCCGCTAGGTGTCGCCTGTGTCCCCAGCTAGGGCGGAAGGTGTTTGCCGCCATTCCGAGTCTCATAGTCTTCACCAGGAAGAACTTCCTGCAATGCTGTATGTTTTCCCTCTCGGCACATAATATCGGTTTTATTGTTTTGTAAAACCGTTATATTGATGTGCCTCCGGAAAACATACAGCATTGTCTATGAAGACGTGTTTGTTATCTGCTGGTGAAAATAATTAACACAACGCTATGATGATTAAGACATTTTATGTCTGATAAAAATAATGTTAAATTGTCATTATAATATAATAAGAAAGTTTTCAGAGTTAAAGAAAACGATCAAAATGGTTTTTACTTATTTCTAGGGAGACTAATCGTTTGCAATAATTGTTACAAAAATTATGTCTTGGACAATTTCCAATTGCCCCTAGAAAGTATTTTTTACCACCTCAAAGAGGCGAACAGATCTGCAGCTTCCTGAAGCTATCAGTAAGCACATTTTATACTTAATTTCATTTACTGCAGTATTAAGCTTTAATTAATTATTTAATTTAGTTACTTTGTCTTTTAGTCATGACCTAAAAGAAGTATTCTCTAATTATCTCGAGAAGTATTACTGGTATTACTGCCGGTATATTTGAAATGGTTTCCAAGCTGGCTATGAACATGTGAGTCAGTTTCAAGCCCAAAATATGGAATAAGAAAACTGTTTTAATGGACTCTGCGTCCAGATGATAAGAATAGTACTTTGCTGATATACTAGCGATATCGAGGAGTTAATAATCTAAGACTTGGTTGGCAGAAAGCCACTTTAGGAATAGACTTGGGTCCCAACCACATTTAAAATTTCGTTTCAAGTTTCAGTTGGAGAATTATAGTTTTTCTCTGTGAAGTCCAAAGATTATAATAATTTTTCTGTTACAATAAGTTTATCAAGAATTTATGCGATATTATAAGGCTTAGTCAAGAGATGTTAAGGATCGTCTTGATTATCACCATCTAAAATATCTTCTACTTGCTGGCATATAAGCCGTTTAGGTAGATTTACGTCAGTTTTGTTTTTATTTAATAAATCTTTTCCTTCTTATGACCACTCATATTTGACTACCCCACCCCCAATTTTTTAAATTTTCAGGTGATTTGTAATGCTTGAACCTGTGGAGGTGGCAGTAACAACGTTATACCTATCAGCGTCTTGGACAAGTGCAGGATTTCACGCGTGTGATCCAGAGATCGCGATTTCGGAACTTGTGATCAGAGAAAGAAAGCTCGAGTACACTCTGGCTCGACTATCATGCATGTTCTGTATAGATGAGTGCCCCAACTCTACTCGGAAGCGTCCGTTAGCTAGAAAGTGAGTAACTGGAGGTTCTAGTATTTTTGTCGAGTGGTTTATGGCTCCGCGCCACAACACACACAGCTGTGTGGCTCCGCGCCACATCATCTCTTGGCATACCTTTGTAGGAATCGAGATAGTATGTCGAAGTTACATTTTGTCGAATTAGCGTTACAATATTTGTGAGTAGTAGCGGCAGTGCGGCCGTGCCGTGGCCTACAGAATCTCGCCGGCCTCGCTATTACGCATAACGAAATTGGCAAAGCTCCGCCAGGGTACAGCAGACTCTAAAGTGCACGCAGGCCAGGCAGTACCTCTGTTCTATGAAGCGATCTAGACTCCTGTTGAATTTGTCTACTTGCTACTAAATTATTCGCTATATTTTGAATTTTCTGCTGTATTTCGCCGAATTCGGGAATATTCCCAGTGTTGAGAGGGCGTTAGGGTAGGTTTTTAGTAACTGACTGTACAAACCAGGTTTCTCCAGGTGTCTAACGGCCTCCGCAGTTTCTTGGTCCATCGGTCTATTAGTAGGCAGGTAAGACCTTGACGAACTTCCGGGTCGGGAAAGGGTGTCCGCGACCCTGCAGGTAAGACCTTGACAAACTTCCGGGTCGGGATAGGGTGTCCGCGATCCGGCACGTTACTGGGTCTCAGCGACCCAGCACGTTAGTGTTGCAATAATTTTCTACGAACTTTCGCTGGTAGGGTCTACGCGACCCAGCACGTTACTGGGTATCCGCGACCCAGCACGTTGCTGTTGCAATAATTTTCGACGAACTTTCGCTGATAGGGTCTCCGCGACCCAGCACGTTACCGGGTCTCCGCGACCCATCACGTTGCTGTTGCAATAATTTTCAACGAACTCTCGCTGATAGGGTCTCCGCGACCCTGCACGTTATTGGGTCTCCGCGACCCAGCACGTTGCCGTTGCAATAATTTTCGACGAACTATCGCTGATAGGGTCTCCGCGACCCAGCACGTTACTGGGTCTTTGCGACCCAGCACGTTGCATTTGCAATAATTTTCGACGAACTTTCGCTGATAGGGTCTCCGCGACCCAGCACGTTGCTGTTGCAATAATTTTCGACGAACTCTCGCTGATAGGGTCTCCGCGACCCAGCACGTTATTGGGTCTTTGCGATCCAGCACGTTGCAGTTGCAATAATTTTCGACGAACTCTCGCTGATAGGGTCTCCGCGACCCAGCACGTTACTGGGTCTCTGCGACCCAGCACGTTACTGTTGCAAAAGTGTATCAGCCTCCGCGTCGCAGCCTGTAGGCGCAACTTAGTAGGTGTAGGTCGTTATGACCTGACCTCTCAAACACTAAGCGGTTATATGAGACTGCGCTGCTGTCAGATCCCACAAACGAAAATGCAAACACAAAAACGAACCTTGATAATTGGTCCTTAAAACCACCCGATGCGATTGTGCAGCAGGGATACGAGTGTAGATTCCTTTACTCTAGTTTTATATCTAGTTTTTTTTTCCATTCAGTCTCCAAGCTGAAGGAACACCGACTTCACGGAATGTGAAATATGACAGTGACTAGTTCTGACAAGTTATATGTGTTGGTGATGTAATTATAATTAGGTACTGTCTGCGCAAGTAATAATAAATAAAAAAGTGATGAGTTATTTTAATTAACTATTCGTTCAGCTTTCGAAGATTGGATGCATTATTCCATTGCTTTTCTTCCGCAGAAAAGGCTTGGAAATGAGACTGGGAGTCTTGTTTATAACAAACAGACCATAATCCTTCCTTTCAAAAGTGCCCGGATCAATCTGTTGTTACTGGTAATGTCATTGCATGTACATGTACTGGTATTGTCATTGCACTGGTATTTTCATTTAATGTTTCACTGTTACTTGTGAAGGCATTATTTTCTTTAAAAAAATGGTTAATGTGTGGCAAGAGCAAGATACACACATGATATTCACTATTATTAACCCGCACAGATCAGTTTTGCGTATATAGAGGTAACTATATTGTGTTGACAAAACACACAGTTGGTAGTACGACCATAATGAAATACTATATAAACGTGTATAAAACAAACGTTACCTGTAATGTGCAAGATAGTGAAAGCCCAATTTACATGTGGGGTACTAACATTACGTTCTAATAAGATATATGAAGAAAATAATGTCAAATGTACGAAATAGCACATTGCTTTAATTTTTCAGTCTGTTTTATTATATTTTCGTTGCCGATGTGAAAGGAATTTGTTCCGTGAACATTTCTTAAATAATTTCAAAGATGAGGGTAGGTAAAAACCCAAGCTCATTTCTGGGAGCAAACGTAGCCTTTTTAATAAAATTCTACCGCCTTTAAATCAATTCACCTTTGTGTAAGTAAATTCAAAAGTTTATAAAGATTCACCCATGGGCAAAAGGGATAAAGACCCGCAATGCATGGTATTGATGTAACATAAACACTAGGCATTTAGGCAAAAGTTTCTTGTCAACTTGTTTGATGAACTTTTTATGTACATTTACTTAGTTCTAACAGTTTTGCATATCCAGTTGGTGTCTTGACATTGATACAAATCGGCTTAGTCAAGTTCTCATCAGTATTGTATTTGTAAAAAGACTGACCTGATATATCACGCATCGATCCGAGGATCGACCGTTACCTCAGCTCTTAGTTTCCTTTTCTCGGTGTTTGATGCTTGTTGATCAGTCTCACTGGAGCTGCTGGTCAAACTTTCCTCTTGTACTGGATCCCTCTCGTCGATGTCGATGTAATGGAGCCCGTTGACCAACGCCATATTTTTCCGCAAATTCCGTAATAACCGAGAAAAAAATAACAAATTTAATATAGATCGTTTATGAAAGACGTTAACAATTAACGTGTGAGTTGAATTTCCGATCTTTATTTGAAGATCATGAAGATTCAGGACGATTTTCGTCCGTACGAAAGTACACAACGCTATGAGACTCGGAATGGCGGCAAACACCTTCCGCCCTAGCTGGGGACACAGGCGACACCTAGCGGACGAATAGTGGAAGATCGACTTTGTCTATGGCTAAAGGCCAGACCACACCATCGTAAAGCTAAGTACACACTGCTTCTTCATAGACAATGCTGTATGTTTTCCGGAGGCACATCAATATATATAGGTATACAAGGTGTTAGGGGCACCGTTGCAAAAACTTTAAACATGGCTTCAGGCTATCAGGAAATGAAAAAAATATTTCGACTCTCCATACAAAATGTCCCGATTAGTTGCAAAATTTTTATGAAAAGTCGAATTTTTGAATGTCCGCCATCTTGTCGACAGTGCTGCTCTCTGTAAATTGGTGTCATCATAACAGCCTGTACTAAAGCCACCCAGCTGCCAGCTGGCCCTATGGCCCTATTCGCTAGATCAAATTAAAAATGGATGTAATTTCCACTTTCATTTGAGTTAGCGAAAAGACAGTCATCGTAGTTCTACTGATTTTAAGAAGTTGGCGATAAAAATAAAACACCCAGTTTTGATTTGGATTTTTATTACCTATTGTACCTATATATAATTATATATGTTTGTATTTATTATATACATCTTCTTTCTAAGACTAAGGTTGACGGAGTGGTTGTGGTCATGGTCCGCTAAGTTGGTAGCGGCTTTTGCGGCGATGCTCCTCTATATCTCTCTATTTGTGGCACTGCGTGTGCATTTTGTAAGGGCACACTTGGTTGTGGACTTGATAACGACTTGATCATCTTGTGGGTTATCAGCCGCGAAAACATTGACTCTTCCTTGTTTCTTCAATCGAATCGTTCCAAGGAGCTTGCATTATGGATGATAAGTCCAAACATTCTTAGAATTCGCACTTGCAGAACTTGGCTTCGTCGAAAGCCTTTGTTTGATCCGAAGCTCCTTTTTAGTGGAAACATTTGTGTGACGAGCAGTCCGTTTGATTATCATACACCACATCTCAATCTTCTTGTGGTACTTTTGTTGGAGCGTCCATGTTTCAGTTCCATATAAGAAGATAGGAAATAGTAAGCTTCTCGTGTATCGAACCTAGGTGTTATTGAGTTAGTGCGGCGATCTTTCCATATTATTATCTTCGTTAGCTTTTCAAAGGCTGATCTGGTTAGGTTAGGCCAGCTCGTGTTTTGAGATCAACAATAACACCTAGGTCTGTGCAACTTCCAGAATTTGTGATTTCAAATCATCGTCATCAGTTAATATGTGTCACTATTTGTAGGTACTTAATTATTACACGGATTCACCAACACACTCTTGCCTTAACAATGTTTTCAACATATTATCGCACTGCTTTTACAAAAATATATTATTTTAGCAGCTAACTTTTTCCATACTTTTTCATAAAAATCCGAGATTGACAAGTGACATTAATTTGACACAATTTTGAGATTACTGCTTTTTCTTCTTTTTATTATTATTTCTGTTTCAGCCAGTGCTTCACGTTTTAGGCGCTAGTTACAATACATTTTTTGTTCAAAAACTTATGGAAAAGATTAGTATTCGAATTTGACTTAAATAAAAATAAACACATGTAATCAAAAAGAGAAAAATACGTTTATCTCTTTTTAACAACAGGTTTTTTGTATATTTATCTCTTTTTACCAAAACAATGTTAGTAAGAGACAAAATATATGAAAACCCCTATTGTCAAAAAGAGATAAACAATGTTTTGTTAACCTCCTAGGGTGTTAGGTTTTTTCGTTACGGAATTTCTTGGTTCGGTCGCCGCGCTCAAAGCCCGCGATAAAAGCTATGCAATAGCTTAAAAATAACTATCGCCGTAATTCAATTCACATCTTAGATTTCTGCGCGAACTGTTCATTTAAATAAAACACTTTCTCGGATTTTGCACGCATTTATTTAACAACTTGGTTAAATTTGCTTGTTACAAAATAAAAAGAAAATCTATTATTTTTGCACATTTTGGATAATTTTTTTATCTGGATGTGGCAAGTCGGAATACTCTTTGGTCATGTCAAGAAACGTTGCTGTTTGATTTTCTTGATTGCTGTTTGGGTGTTTTAATACAATATCTATTGTATAATTAGTGCATATAAATACGTGATCATTGTTGGAAATTACTTATGAAACCTTGGATCTCGAAAGATTTGGATTCCCGAAGGAGGAACACTGCGTCAGCGATGGATTCGTGCGATACCTCGAGCCGACTGGGAGCTTACAACATCAGTAGGAGTGTTTAATAAACATTTTCGTGACTGTGATATAGTTAAAATAAAACAACCCTTAGTTATGTACGCGTATTATTTGATTTTAAGGCGCTATAATCAGGAATTCATCTCATCTCATGCATACAAGAAATTAGGATTAGTAGACGACATTGACATTTATGACGTTGCCAATCCGAGCAGCATGGCCTGTAGGAGCGCAAGCAGCCGAGAAATAATAGCGGGCCATGCCCGTACCAAAAAATCACGTTGATCCGTTACTCCGTTTGGACGTGAAAGACGGACAAACAAATAATACTACTTATTGATTTTCCCGTGGGAATATGATACTATCCTGTGGTAAAAAGTAAAAGTAGTCTATTATAATCCTTGCTAGAGTCTCAAATTATTTACTTAAATACCAATTTCTGCCCCCAAATTAGCCCGCGCTTAAAGTGATTTTTCCATAGCAATGAGATTTCCCGCGGTCTCAAGTAAAATAATATGTCCTTTCCAGGGCCTTAAGGTGCATGGAGTCATGAAACGATCATTTTTGAGGCCCTAAAACTCATAAATTAGCCTACTGATGAATCCAGAACTGATATATATTAAATATTGATATATAAAATTCAATCTGAGCATTTAAAAAAAACATAGTCTTTAAGATCGTATTAAAAAAACATTGAAATGAAGCTGTTTTCAACTTGAAATACGCTACTGCTTCTAAACTACAAGTGATGTTTTCACGTTTCTTTCAGGAAAAGATTGCTAACTTGTTTAACTTAAAACTGAGAATTTTTCGTTCTAAAATCCATAGTCCATACTAATATTATAAATTGTGAAAGTGTGTTTGTTTGTTTGTTTGTCCTTCTTTCACGTCAAAACGGAGCAAAGGATCGACGTGATATTTGGTATGGGGATAGTTTGGGAGCTCGAGAGTAACATAGGCTACTTATTATTCCGGAAAATTGAGTAAAAATTTTATTTTTCTATGAAAAATCGTTTATCTGTCGTACCTTCGATACAAAACTGTCATTTCTTCCATTGCCGTTTCCAAAGAGTACGTAATCACTGACGTCTGCGCGGTCAAAATCGAATACTAATCTTTTCCATAAGCTTAGAATAAAAAAATGTACTGTAACTAGCGCCAAAAATGCCCCAGTCGCGCATGCGCGCAGAGTTATCTGACACTCATAGCCGCTACACCCGCTCCTATCCGACCGCCGATTTGGTGCGGGCGAACTTCACTGCAGAACTGATCCGCGCCTACACTTCACAGAGTAATTTTTATATGTAGGAAATAGAGACCAAGCTTGCGGGCCCCTTTATTGGTATGGTAGGTAGTGTGTAACTAGCGCTATCTGTTGTCTGGTGTAGGCAACTTTTGGTGTATACACACACAAGATGTTGGTAACCGGGTCCACTATTATATGGCAAAACAACGTTTGCCGGGTCAGCTTGCAATACATAGTTTTGACAAAACGTGTGTTTATGCTGTTTTGGTGCGGGTAGCGTGCGGGAAAATTAGGCCACGCTTCTATGCCCAAGGTCGTTGGCGATACCACGGGCCTTAAACTGTCTCTATTCGAAATATAATCCTTCCCATGAACTCAAACTATCACCTTAAATACCAATTCCATTCCACAGCGTTGCCCGAGCTAAAACTTATTTTACCATGGGAATGAGCCTTATTCCCGCGTTAACAATTTGCCTATGTTCTTCCTAATAGGGTCACAAACTATCTCCATTCCAAATTTCATCAAAATTGGTTCAGCCGTTTTGACGTGAGCATATACAATTTCGCATTTATAATAATAGTAGGGATAGTAGAAATAGGAATATGAATGGCCGGCCGCGACAACGTCACACAACGTCCGCGAGTACTAACTACATCGCAAAATTTTGTGTCCAAAAGTAGGTAGATAGGCATTCTCAAAGATCTTATCAGTACCATCATCAATCTATTTTAATGTCCCCGCTGCTGGGGCACAGGCCTTCATATAACGGGTGTCCCAAAAGTAGGTATAGGATGATTTGTCTCAATAAAACGCGAATGGATTGGAATTTCTTCGTAGTTTTATTTTTATTTTAAAAAAGAGACTTGTACAATTTTATCTGAATAGAATATCTGCTAAATGGCCGCCACGAGCATTTTTGCTGTGTGCAAGTTTTTCATGACACTTTCACACATTTCGCTGCTAATTTCACACATTTCTCTACTTATTTCACCAATAACTCGGCGAATATTTTGCCTATATTGTCAATGTTTTTGTGGATCGTTGTTGTAGACTTTATCTTTGACGTAGCCCCAAAGAGAGAAATCCAGTGGCATCAGATGGCAAGATCTCGGTGGCCAATTGATATTACATCTTCTTGAAATTACGAGATTTTTCGACCTTTCGACGAGTGTTTGTAATTGATCGTGAATTTTCGTTAAATATTTATATTTAACTTCTATGCGCTGTTTTATTGTGAAACGCTCCACGGTTAACTTTACATGTGTGTCAAGATGACGTATGTCAAATTTCAACCCACCATCTTGAATATTTCGGAAATAGCGCGAAATTCAAATCCTATACCTACTTACTTTTGAGACACCCGGTAGATGGATAAGGAGAATGGGCTATGACCTTCCACACGGGCCCATTGAAGTTATGGTGTATTAACCAATCCATTCCAAATGCGCTTTAAAAAGTGATTCCAATAGGCGCTGTCATTAGTAGTTATAGTTATAGATATTTCGATTCCGAATACTGCCGTCACCACATCTGCGTTCTGTACTACACGACGTTATCTCGAGGGAAAGTTATATTTTCCCGGGATATCAATTAGTCTTTGTCACTCTCTAGCTCCTAAAATATCCACATACTAAAAAAACACGCCGATCCGTTGCTCCGTTTTGACGTGAAAGACGGATATACAAACAATACAAACAGTATGTTAAAAGAAAGAACTTATCACGCTGAACAACTTCTCTTAAGATGCTATCTTATCTCATATAGTTTAACCTGGCTGCTAGGGTTCCACATCAGCTGGCCTAGCATGAACGGCTTTTATCATGCGATATGATATAGCACGTCATGCTGTCTTGCTTACCTACCCTGAGGTAGGAAGTGGTGGACTGAGGTGGAAGCAAGACAGCAAGACGTGCTATATCATTTCGCGTGATATAATGATGGTAATGCTAGCCAGGCAGGTGTACCAAGACCTTCAAACTTTGTACGTCAGTAGAAAATGCTCATCACATTTAACAATTTTCCATAAGACTGTATTTTTATATCTCTCATAGTTTGGCTAGACTGCTATGGTTCCACATCGGCCATTTCGGTCTTCTAAATAAATTATAGCCTACCTATAAGTTGGCGACAACTCATAGCTATGTAACAAAAAAAATTTCATTAAAATCCGTTCAGTAGTTTTTGCCTGAAACGTGGACAACAGACATCATCATCATCATCATCATGTCAGCCGAACGACGCCTATGCCTCCACAACGATCGGTCCTGCGCTGCCCGCATCCAGCGTCTTCCCGCGACCTTGACCAGATCGTCGGTCCACCTTGTAGGGGGCCTGCCCACGGAAAGTCGTCCGGCACGCGGTCGCCATTCAAGAACCTTTCCGCCCTAACGGCCATCGGTTCTTCGCGCTATGTGTCCCGCCCACTGCCACTTCAATGATGCAATCCTTCGAGCGATGTCGGTTGTTTAGACAACAGAAAGACAGACAAAAAATTCAAAAACTATATTTTTGGTATCTGGGGGGCTACCGCGTAACTTTATGGGTATGAACTTCATTCATTTTTGGGAACTTTAAGTCAATTTTGTAAAGAAAATAGCCGCTATCAGTCCCTTGTTTTGTGACGTCGGGTATAACGATAACTAGCTAGCAACGTTCAACAGAACAAAGCAGCAAAAATCTATCAAGTTAAGGAATTCAAATGACAGTTGAAGACCATACCCATATCCATATTTCTTAGCCGGTAGCCCCCCTGTTCCGTTTAAGAAGACCCTTGGTGGTATTTTTTTCTATTTCTTTTCAATGTATACAGCTCCTGTACCGGCAAAAAAATATGGATATGGGCATCAAATGTCAAATGAAGCCCATGTTCATTTGACATTTGATGCCCATATTTTGTGCTTTTAAGGGCATAATATGGGTTTCAAATGTCAAATGAAGCCCATGTCCATACCCATAATTTTTAGCCGGTAGCCCCCTGAATGAATAGAATCGCATACAGTTTTATAATAAGTATGAATTATTTTATTTATTTACTTAATATACACGGTAATTTTTTTATCACCCCGGATAAAATTAAAAGGATTATTCTGCTCATGAAAACAAACAATTTTTATTATGGGACCAACACTAAAATCGCAAAAAGAACAGCTATTCCATACAAAAGTGCAAAAATATTTAATCAAAATGTATGGAACAGCTGATATTTTTTCGCGATTTGTTTGTTTTCATGAGTAAAATAATCCCTAAAAATATCCGGGGTGATAAAAAAATACCGTGTATATTACATAAACAGTACCTACGTATTAACACATTAAAAATTTATATCACATAGCCTTCCGCCCGCGGTTTTGCCGCGTGTACTACACGACGTTTTTCCGAGGGAATGTGATATTTTTCCGGGATATAATTAGCCTATGGGACTCTCTAGCTCCTAAACTATCCACATACTAAAAAAACAGGTCGATCTGTTGCTCCGTTTTGACGTGAAAGACGGACATACAAACAAACACACTTTCACATTTATAATATTAGTATATATTGTATGTCAAAAGAAAATACTTATCACGCTGAACAACTTCTCTTAAGATGCTGTATTTGTATCTCTTATAGTTAAGCTGGGCTGCAAGGGTTCCAAATCAGGAGTACCAGACCTTCGATATTTTTCCGTCAATAGAAAATGTCCATGACGTTAAACAACTTTTCTTAAGACGCTATGTTTGTATCTCATATAGTTTAATCTGGCTGCTAGGGTTCCACATCAGGTGTACCAGACCTTCAAACTTTGTACGTCAATAGAAAGTGCTCATCACGTTTGACAATTTTCCTTAAAACGGTATTTTTATATCTCTCATAGTTTGGCTGGACTGCTATGGTTCCACATCAGAAATTGCGATCTTCAAAATAAATTATAGCTATATGTTGGCAAGGACCAATAGCTGTATAACAAAAAAACTTTCATCAAAATCCGTTCCGTAAACTTTTTTGCCGACGTCATCACACGAAAAAATTCAACCCCTGTTTTCACCCTCTTAAGGGTAGTTTTTTTTACAAACTTTGAATGTCGTATTTATTTATCTAATCAAAAGCCTATAAAATAATTTTGAAGCTTCTAGCTTTAAAATTGACATAATTTCCATACAAACTTTCATCCCCTATTTCAACCCCTTACAGCCCTTTGTTCACATAAAAAAGTAGCCTATGTCCTTTCTCAGGCTCTAGACTATCTCTGTACCAATTTTTATTCAAATCGGTTCCGTAGTTTAGGGGTGATTGTGTAACACACAGACAGACAGATTCGCATTTTCACATTTATAATATAAAAAAGTAAGGATAAATACTAGCTTTCCGCCCGCGGCTTCGCCCGCGTGAACTACATGACGTTATCCCGCGGGAATGTGATTTTTTTCTGGATAAAAAGTAGCCTGTTCCTCTCCAGGCAACAAAGTATCTGTGTTCCAAATTTCAGCCAAATCCGTTCAGCCGTTATGGCGTGATTGAGTAACAAACATCCAAACTTTCGCATTTATAATATTAGTAGGATTGTCAGATCAATTGTTTAGTCCATCGAGTCAAAAATAGTTTCGGCTACCGGATTGGATAGGTGCCTACTTAAAAGATTGTGGCACTAAAAAGAATTTAAAACTTTTCTCTAGAATGTACCAATTCTATGGCATATTGAATCAAATGCATATTTCTTGGAAAGTAGCTGCGATATTCTCGTAATCAGATTTTTTCCGTGTTCGCTATGGTAGGTAGCACTAAATAATGGCATGCTTAGTTTGGTGACAGGTGCCCTGGATCATGCTGTAGGTACTGGGTGGGGCGCTGCTGGAACGATGCCCAAATGTATGAACCAAAATAATGTAAGCTTATGATTTCTTATCTCTGGAATAGATAATGCGGCGATAGTGGTTTATATTACCGGAGGGGGAGCGCAATGTTGTCCCAGAGTAGGAGGAGCATCATCCACGAACGACACAGGGTGGAAGGCGCGGCGACTCAAGCAGCTGTTCCGTCGGTCGGTCGCCTCCATCCGTGTGTGGAGGGAACATCCTGAGGGTTTTAGTTGGTTTGAGGCTCACATAACATCCTCTTCTCCCCAGGCGGGGAGAAGAGGATGTATAAGTTGAACAAGTTAATAGTTAATAGTGTGAATTTAATTTATTTGTAATACAAGTCATAAATACATCTAAAGGATCTTCTTCAGTGCTGTCTTTTGTTTGTTTTTTGCCATATTCATCCATAAGTTTCATGTGTTGCTCCAAGTTTTCCACTTCATTGGTTTCAGAATCGAAGTATTTGTCCTCCTCATCTCGAGAGAGCTGCTGCAAATCATCATATTGTTCATCATTATCAATACTTTCGTAATCAACATCTTCATCTCTTCCTTCCATGAAACTACTAAACATTTCTTGTAGAAACTCTTCCCGCAGTAATCTACGTTCAGGTGCACTAATAGTGGATTGTTTTCTGACTTCAGGTTTGTGACTTGGCCTCGTATCCATTTTATCAAAACCTCCCCATTGTTTCTTAGAATATTCCTCAGTAAATTCACCCCACTTCACGTTAACCTTTGAATGATCTTTACCAGTAGATATTCTTACCTCATTTGCAGTCTTATTACTGTCTATTTCATCATTTTCTGCTAGAATTTGCTCATTTTTTGTCTCTCTCATTTGATTACGATCAACAGTTTCTAATATTAAATTAAGAAATGTCAAGTTTTCTCTATCAACTCCATCACGCTCATTTATTTCTTCATCGGTTAAGTATTGCCCCACTAATTGCTCATATAGTAGTGGATTTCGGGACATCATTTTTTTGTCACTGAAATAGTCTGTTTCATTTTCAAGTTTTTGTAAAGCTCTGAATCTTCTGTTCCTTATTCTTTTATGTTTACTAGCTTCAGAATGATAACTTTTTAAATCTCTGAGACAATCTTTATAGCTATTTGTACTATTAAACGGTTTCAATGTCTCAAAATATTCCAAATGGTTTGGAGCCAAATACTTCCCAAACTGCTGCAGAAAATCTGTAGGTGATTTTTTAAAGAGCTCACAAGCCATTTGAATCTTTTCGCTAGTTCTTACTTCAACTTCGTCTTTGTGTGCATTTTTAAACGATATTTTTGCACATCTCACCAAATAATCAATGATATCATGAATAGGGTCAATTTCCTCTTCAAGATCTTCGACTTCCTTCCCTAGAATATAGTCACATTCCATTTTCTCGGCATAAGAGATAATTCACACAAACAATAGCTTGTATAGCTTGCTGTATAATATTTTTAGACAGATCAAAGGCAGACTGACTGCTTCTCAACAGACAGAGCCACGAAACACTTTTTAATTTCGATTTATAGATGATTGAGACGATTTTTATTTACAGAAAAGATTGTTTCTGTTCCGGTGACAGCGGATTTGTCACAAATTATATGGACGGATTTGTGGACAGCGGCCACTGACCTCTATTATACCTACCACTGGACCCACAAATTATATAGACTAGCACTGGACTGGCTGACGTAAAATATTTTTGTGATCATTTGAGTATCGCCATTTTGGCGCTGTAGGCAGACACGAAAGTACTTGGAACTAACATTAGTGATGTTCTTAGGTCGACTGTGGTAATGATAATATATCGATAATAATAAACATAATAAATATATTTTTTTTAACAATCTAAGCCCATAGTAAATTTCTTAAGAAACTGTCTACATGAACTTGATAACGGATAATATATACATAAATACTTTTTTGTTTGTAAATACGTGTGTTACGTTCTGGCCCGGTCACGGCGCCGGCGGCGGCGTCAATTAAGGCTGTAAACGGTACGGATACGTACCTCGTAGTACCTCGATGGAAAAAAAGAGTACCACAGCATTTCATCAGTCTTCTATCGAAATAAATACTAAGTTTATGATGCAATTTTGGAACAGGCTGATGGTACCTATTCTGTACCAACGGAAATGTGTCCGTTTTTCCTTTAAAATCGTAATTAAATAAATGTTTTGGACATCGAAATTTCTGACAAAAAACGCCTGACATTCATGATTGAGCAATATACGTAACTTGACGTCTTGTGTCGATCAATCAATAATGTCAGGCGTTTTTTGTCAGAAATTTCGATGCCCTAAAAATTTATTTTATTGCAACGGAAAAACGGACACATTATCGTTGGTACAGGATAGGTACCATCATAAACTTACTATTTATTTCGATAGAAGCGTGGCCGGGTTGGGTCCTATGCGTTGCAGCTCGGCCACCAAAAATGTGTTATAACTGTTGAAATACTGTGGTACTCTTTTTTTCCATCGAGGTACCTACTACAAGGTACGTATCCGTACCGTTTACTGACACACACAACTACAGCCTTAATTGACGTTATATTACTTAATTCATGTTATAAAGGGGTAGCTTATCTATATATATAAAAAAAAATATGTAGTTTAAAAAACTAAAAAACACACTTTTATAGGAACAGACTAAAAAGTACAAAATAACCGTCTATTCAGTAACTGAAATTAAAAAGCGTGGTGCGCGTTGTCAATATTAAGTACGGATGCATGCTTTGCAAAGGGCGCACCACGCTTTTTAATTTCAGTTACTGAATAGACGGTTATTTTGTACTTTTTAGTCTGTTCCTATAAAAGTGTGTTTTTTAGTTTTTTAAACTACATATTTTTTTTTACTTTTTAGTTTAATAAATGGCAAGCTATGGGTGGTTGATAATCGATTTCAGAGTCCATTCATGTGTCTGCTCACCCCGTAAACATTATAATTCAAAGGCGTGATTGTATTTATTTAGTTTTACAAATTCAAGTGGAGTCTATTAGTTACCAGATGCGCGAGCCGAACCCTTACTTTCTCCTTACTCCATCATCAGACCCTCACCACCAAGTGTAGCGAATAGGTCTCATCAGAACGAAACAAATGATCCCAAACTCAAGGGATTTCCTAGTGTTCATTAAGGAGTGCCACTGACTTCCTCCCTGCTCCATCATCAGACTCTCACCACCAAGTGTAGCGAGTAGGTCTCATCAGAATGAAACAAATGAGCCCACCTTGAGGGGTTTCTTAGTGATGCGCGAGCCGAACCCTTACTTTCTCCTTACTCCATCATCAGACCCTTACCACCAAGTGTAGCGGATAGGTCACATCAGAACGAAACAAATGAGGCCAAACTCAAAACGTTTCGTAGTGATCATTAAGGGTGCCACTGGCTTCCTCCCAGCTCTATCTTCACATCATCAGACCCTCGCCACCAAGTGTAGCGAATAGGTCTCGTCTGAACGAAACAAATGAGCCCAAACTCGAGAGGTTTCCTAGTGGTCATTAAGAAGTGCCACTGGCTTCCTCCATGCTCCATCATCAGACCCTCAACACCAAGTGTAGCGAATAGGTCTCATCAGAACAAAAGAAATGAGCTTAAACTCGAGATGTTTCCTATTGGTCATTAGGGGTGCCACTGGCTTCCTCCCTGCTCCATCATCAGACCCTCACCACCAAGTGCGACTCATAAGTCTCATCAGAACGAAACAACGGAGGCCAAACTCGAGGGGTTTCCTAGTGGTCATTAAGAAGTGCCACTGGCTTTCTCCCTGCTCCATCATCAGACCCAGACCACCAAGTGCGACTAAAAAGTCTCATCAGAACGAAACAACGGAGGCCAAACTCAAGGGGTTTCCTAGTGGTCATTAAGAAGTGCCACTGGCTTCCTCCCTGCTCCATCATCAGACCCTCACCATCAAGTGTAACGAACAGGTCTTATCAGAACAAAAGAAATGAGCGTAAACTCGAGGGGTTTCCTAGCAGCCATTGAAGAGTTCTATTGCCCACCTCTTGACTCCATCATCAGATCAGCTCGATGGTAGCAAATTATTGTATTGTCATCGGATTCATATAGACTTGCAAAGTTTCAAATCAATACGACAATTAGAAGTAGGTTAAAATTGATTTCCAAGATTTTCTTACATTGTGACTTAGTTACAAGTGAAGCTAATAAAATATGTAGTTTAAAAAACTATAAAAACACACTTTTATAGGAACAGGCTAAAAAGTACAAAATAACCGTCTATTCAGTAACTGAAATTAAAAAGCGTGGTGCGCGTTGTCAATATTAAGTACTTGAATGCATGCTTTGCAAAGGGCGCACCACGCTTTTTAATTTCAGTTACTGAGTAGACGGTTATTTTGTACGTTTTAGCCTGTTCCTATAAAAGTGTGTTTTTATAGTTTTTTAAACTACATATTTATTTTTTACTTTTTAGTTTAATAATTGGCAAGCTATGGATGGATGGTAATCGATTTCACAGTCCATTCGTGTGTCTGCCCACCCCGTAAACATTATAACTCAAAGGCGTGATTGTATGTATTTGTTTTACAAATTCAAGTAGAGTCTATTAGTTACCAGATGCGCGAGCCGAACCCTTACTTCATCCTTACTCCATCATCAGACCCTCACCACCAAGTGTAGCGAATAGGTCTCATCAGAACGAAACAAATGAGCTCAAACTCAAGGGGTTTCCTAGTGGTCATTAAGGAGTGCCACTGACTTCCTCCCTGCTCCATCATCAGGCCCTCACCACTTAGTGTAGCAAATAGGTCTCATCAGAACGAAACAAATGAGCCCAAACTCGAGGGATTTCCTAGTGGTCGTTAAGGAGTGCCACTGACTTTCTCCCTGCTCCATCATCAGACTCTCACCATCAAGTGTAGCGAATAGGTCTCATCAGAACGAAACAAATGTGCCCATCTCAAAGGGGTTTTTAGTGGTCATTAAGGAGTGGCAATGACTTCCTCCCTGCTCTATCATCAGACCCTAACCACCAAGTGTAGCGAATAGGTCACATCAGAACGAAACAAATGAGCCAGAACTCGAAGGGCTTCCTATTGGCCATTAAGGAGTGCCACTGGCTTTCTCCCTGCTCCATCATCAGACCCTCGCCACCAAGTGTAGCGAATAGGTCTCATCAGAACGAAACAAATGAGCCCAAACTCAAAAGGTTTCGTAGTGGTCAATAAGAAGTGCCACTGGCTTCCTCTCAGCTCCATCATCACATCATCAGACCCTCGCCACCAAGTGTAGCAAATAGGTCTCGTCTGAACGAAACAAATGAGCCCAAACTCGAGGGGTTTCCAATTGGTCATTAAGGAGTGTCACTGGCTTCCTTCCTGCTCCATCATCAGACCCTCAACACCAAGTGTAGCGAATAGGTCTCATCAGAACAAAAGAAATGAGCTTAAACTCGAGATGTTTCCTATTGGTCATTAGGGGTGCCACTGGCTTCCTCCCTGCTCCATCATCAGACCCTCACCACCAAGTGCGACTCAAAAGTCTCATCAGAACGAAACAACGGAGGCCAAACTCGAGGGGTTTCCTAGTGGTCATTAAGAAGTGCCACTGGCTTTCTCCCTGCTCCATCATCAGACCCTCACCATCAAGTGTAGCGAATAGGTCTCATCAGAACAAAAGAAATGAGCCTAAACTCGAGGGGTTTCCTAGCAGCCATTGAAGAGTTCTATTGCCCACCTCTTGACTCCATCATCAGATCAGCTCGATGGTAGCAAATTATTGTATTGTCATCGGATTCATATAGACTTGCAAAGTTTCAAATCAATACGACAATTAGAAGTAGGTTAAAATTGATTTCCAAGATTTTCTTACATTGTGACTTAGTTACAAGTGAAGCTAATAAAAGTGTGGTAAAAAGTGTGGTAATGAATCCCTATTTCCCTTGGTCACGTCACGACATCACGCGTGAACGGCTGGACAGATTTGGCTAATTTTGGTCTTGAAATGTTCGTGGAAGTCCAAGGAAGGATATAGGGGTAGTGTAGGGGTAGGGTAGGGTAGGGGTAGGGTAGGGGTAGGGTAGGGGTAGGGTAGGGGTAGGGTAGGGGTAGGGTAGGGGTAGGGTAGGGGTAGGGTAGGGGTAGGGTAAGGGTATGGTAGGGGTAGGGTAGGGGTAGGGTAGGGGTAGGGTAGGGGTAGGGTAGGGGTAGGGTAGGGGTAGGGTAGGGGTAGGGTAGGGGTAGGGTAGGGGTAGGGTAGGGGTAGGGTAGGGGTAGGGTAGGGGTAGGGTAGGGGTAGGGTAGGGGTAGGGTAGGGGTAGGGTAGGGGTAGGGTAGGGGTAGGGTAGGGGTAGGGTAGGGCTAGGGTAGGGGTAGGGTAGGGGTAGGGTAGGGGTAGGGGTAGGGTAGGGTAGGGGTAGATTAGGGGTAGGGTAGGGGTAGGGTAGGGGTTGGGTAGGGGTAGGGTAGGGGTAGGGTAGGGGTAGGGTAGGGGTAGGGTAGGGTAGGGGTAGGGTAGGGGAAGGGTACGGGTAGGGTAGGGGTAGGGTAGGGGTAGGGTAGGGGTAGGGTAGGGGTAGGGTAGGGGTAGGGTAGGGGTAGGGTAGGGGTAGGGTAGGGGTAGGGTAGGGGTAGGGTAGGGGTAGGGTAGGGTAGGGGTAGGGTAGGGGTAGGGTAGGGGTAGGGTAGGGGTAGGGTAGGGGTAGGGTAGGGGTAGGGTAGGGGTAGGGTAGGGGTAGGGTAGGGGTAGGGTAGGGGTAGGGTAGGGGTAGGGTAGGGGTAGGGTAGGGGTAGGGTAGGGGTAGGGTAGGGGTAGGGTAGGGGTAGGGTAGGGGTAGGGTAGGGGTAGGGTAGGGGTAGGGTAGGGGTAGGGTAGGGGTAGGGTAGGGGTAGGGTAGGGGTAGGGTAGGGGTAGGGTAGGGGTAGGGTAGGGGTAGGGTAGGGGTAGGGTAGGGGTAGGGTAGGGGTAGGGTAGGGGTAGGGTAGGGGTAGGGTAGGGGTAGGGTAGGGGTAGGGTAGGGGTAGGGTAGGGGTAGGGTAGGGGTAGGGTAGGGGTAGGGTAGGGGTAGGGGTAGGGTAGGGGTAGGGTAGGGGTAGGGTAGGGGTAGGGCAGGGGTAGGGCAGGGGTGGGGCAGGGGTAGGGTAGGGGTAGGGTAGGGGTAGGGTAGGGGTAGGGTAGGGGTAGAGTAGGGGTAGGGTAGGAGTAGGGTAGGGGTAGGGTAGGGGTAGGGTAGGGGTAGGGTAGGGGTAGGGGTAGGGTAGGGTTAGGGTAGGGGTAGGGGTAGGGTAGTGTAGGGGTAGGGTAGGGGTAGGGTAGGGGTAGGGTAGGGGTAGGGTAGGGGTAGGGTAGGGGTAGGGTAGGGGTTGGGTAGGGGTAGGGTAGGGGTAGGGTAGGGGTAGGGTAGGGGTAGGGTAGGGGTAGGGTAGGGGTAGGGGTAGGGTAGGGGTAGGGTAGTGGTAGGGTAGGGGTAGGGTAGGGGTAGGGTAGGGGTAGGGTAGGGGTAGGGT
Source organism: Crambus lathoniellus (assembly GCA_949710035.1). NCBI lineage: Eukaryota > Metazoa > Arthropoda > Insecta > Lepidoptera > Crambidae > Crambus > Crambus lathoniellus. The sequence continues at coordinate 15,072,801 of OX453306.1, forward strand.
AGGGGTAGGGTAGGGGTAGGGTAGGGGAAGGGTACGGGTAGGGTAGGGGTAGGGGTAGGGGTAGGGTAGGGGTAGGGTAGGGGTAGGGTAGGGGTAGGGTAGGGGTAGGGTAGGGGTAGGGTAGGGGTAGGGTAGGGGTAGGGTAGGGGTAGGGTAGGGGTAGGGTAGGGGTAGGGTAGGGGTAGGGTAGGGGTAGGGTAGGGGTAGGGTAGGGGTAGGGTAGGGGTAGGGTAGGGGTTGGGTAGGGGTAGGGTAGGGGTAGGGTAGGGGTAGGGTAGGGGTAGGGTAGGGGTAGGGTAGGGGTTGGGTAGGGGTAGGGTAGGGGTAGGGTAGGGTAGGGGTAGGGTAGGGGTAGGGTAGGGGTAGGGTAGGGGTAGGGTAGGGGTAGGGTAAGGGTAGGGGTAGGGTAGGGGTAGGGTAGGGGTAGGGTAGGGGTAGGGCAGGGGTAGGGCAGGGGTGGGGCAGGGGTAGGGCAGGGGTAGGGTAGGGGTAGGGTAGGGGTAGAGTAGGGGTAGGGTAGGAGTAGGGTAGGGGTAGGTGTAGGGTAGGGTAGAGGTAGGGTAGGGGTAGGGTAGGGGTAGAGTAAGGGTAGGGTAGGGGTAGGGTAGGGGTAGGGTAGAGGTAGGGTAGGGGTAGGGTAGGGGTAGGGTAGGGGTAGGGTAGGGGTAGGGTAGGGGTAGGGTAGGGGTAGGGTAGGGGTAGGGTAGGGGTAGGGTAGGGGTTGGGTAGGGGTAGGGTAGGGGTTGGGTAGGGGTAGGGTAGGGGTAGGGTAGGGGTAGGGTAGGGGTAGGGTAGGGGTAGGGTAGGGTAGGGTAGGGTAGGGGTAGGGTAGGGGAAGGGTACGGGTAGGGTAGGGGTAGGGTAGGGGTAGGGTAGGGGTAGGGTAGGGGTAGGGTAGGGGTAGGGTAGGGGTAGGGTAGGGGTAGGGTAGGGGTAGGGTAGGGTAGGGGTAGGGTAGGGGTAGGGTAGAGGTAGGGTAGGTGTAGGGTAGGGGTAGGGTAGGGGTAGGGTAGGGGTAGGGTAGGGGTAGGGTAGGGGTAGGGTAGGGGTTGGGTAGGGGTAGGGTAGGGGTAGGGTAGGGGTAGGGTAGGGGTAGGGTAGGGGTAGGGTAGGGGTAGGGTAGGGGTTGGGTAGGGGTAGGGTAGGGGTAGGGTAGGGTAGGGGTAGGGTAGGGGTAGGGTAGGGGTAGGGTAGGGGTAGGGTAAGGGTAGGGGTAGGGTAGGGGTAGGGTAGGGGTAGGGTAGGGGTAGGGCAGGGGTAGGGCAGGGGTGGGGCAGGGGTAGGGCAGGGGTAGGGTAGGGGTAGGGTAGGGGTAGGGTAGGGGTAGAGTAGGGGTAGGGTAGGAGTAGGGTAGGGGTAGGTGTAGGGTAGGGTAGAGGTAGGGTAGGGGTAGGGTAGGGGTAGGGGTAGGGTAAGGGTAGGGTAGGGGTAGGGTAGGGTAGGGGTAGGGGTAGGGTAGGGGTAGGTTAGGGTTAGGGTAGGGGTAGGGGTAGGGTAGGGTAGGGGTAGGGTAGGGGTAGGGTAGGGTAGGGGTAGGGGTAGGGTAGGGGGTAGGGTAGGGTTAGGGTAGGGGTAGGGGTAGGGTAGGGTAGGGGTAGGGTAGGGGTAGGGTAGGGGTAGGGTAGGGGTAGGGTAGGGTAGGGGTAGGGTAGGGGAAGGGTACGGGTAGGGTAGGGTAGGGGTAGGGGTAGCGTAGGGGTAGGGTAGGGGTAGAGTACGGGTAGGGTAGGGTGGAGTAGAGGGTAGGGCCACGGGAACGAAGTCGCGCTGGGTCAGCTAGTACAAAATAAAAAACAGAAATAAATACTGCTCAAGTAACAAGTTTATTTAAAAAAAAAGGTGTTATGTGTGAAGAAACACTAAATGTTTTGGTGTCAAAATGTTTTGAAGAAAGTGAATCTGTTTCCTTCGGGGTCCAGTTTAGGGCTTTCATATTTTCTAACCACCTGTTTCTTAGACTCAATTCGGAAGGAAATCTGCAAAAATAATTGATCAAATTTTAATTAAGATCTACAAGTGTAATTTAAATCAAAAAAAGATTTATTACTAAAACCACGACTATTTTCTGCATACGTATTATAAGACTCGAATTAGTTAGTTAATTAGTTTAGTTTTAGGATTAAAATTAATCCTAAAACTAATCTACTTCTTTTAAAAAAATATGGGTAGCATAAAAAAAATAAAACCTGGGTCGACCGACCCCACATGCTATGCGAGGTCGATTTATTATAAAAGTAGGAAGTATGTGTTACTCAATCACGCCATAACGGCTTAACAGATTTGGCTGAAATTTAGGACAGATATTTTGTTGCCTGGAGAGGAACATAGGCTACTTATTACTTTTTATTCCGCAAAAATATCACATTCCCACGGGATAACGTCGTGTAGTTCACACGGGCGAAGCCGCGAGCGGAGAGCTAGGTACTACCATAATGTCGAAAGACGGGTGTACAACAGCTACTGAATCAGCCTGAGCTCTATCAACTTTTGGTATTGAATATCGACATTTTATCGATAAGAATTTGTCAATCACTAGTGAATTATAAACAAAACATTTTTTTCATAATTCTCTCAAAATTCATCATTATAATGCCTAGATATCGATAAGATATCATTGCAAACCATTTTCAGATAGTAATCAAATGCTTTACACACAGTTTTAGGTCAATTTTGACTAAAAACAACAATTTAATACACTCACCTGTGAAATGACCTTTTTCTCCCTTTTTTCGTACCGAGTTTTACAAACACACTTTTCCTCATGTTTAGGAGCTTAACTTTCACAATAACTTTCAGAATAAAATATGAAATCACACCAAAATAACACAAAATAAAATAAATACTTTTAAAAATCTCGCGGCTGTCACAATCTCACGTCAAAATTAGTTCTCAGCACCATCGTAGTGACACTAGTAGCGCTTCAAATTGTTACACAAAATTAGCTGTCATTTGTATGGAGACAGCCTATCCAGTGGTATAATAGAGATCAGTGACAGCGGCGCTATGAATAGGGATACGCAAAAAGATACTTTTGTTTCGATACCAAGTACTTTTGGAATCGATACTTTTGTTCCGATACTTTCCTTCTCCCCATTTCTTATAAATTATTAGCTTCCCATGGAACCCGACCAGTCCGAATCCGGCCAGACAAAAAACGCCATATTGCCGTTCTGTAAACTCCGAACCGGCCGTATTCGGCCAGCACAGAATATATTTATTTTCTCATTGACAGCAACTAATAGTTTGTTGGACTTTATTTCATTGACAAGCTGATCAATTTATTAAAATTATTCTGAATTACAATTTTTTATGATTTTCATTGTGATTTTTAATACGTGTAATTTTAATTAAGAATAAAAACATTGAAATGAAATGAAATGAAATTATTTATTCATAGAAAACAGAGTATACAGGGTTGATATAATAATAAAAATATTGTCCGTCTGTCTTGCTAGAAGAAGCGTGTGAGTGAATATAACATAAATTATTATAGGTTATGAAAACAAATTTAGGTCAATAGAATAATTAAAATTATCATTATAGTTAGATTGATTAATGATTGCTCATTTTGAGTTTGATTGTTGTATTGATTACTTATTTACGTAGGCTAAGTCTAACAGTTGCTAAATATCTATTAGATATTAGTGAATATTTTGTGAGACACGTTCCTGCTAGATTTTTTGCGAAACTTAGCAACCAAGCAACGCAAACAACACTTCATTCATGTTTTTATATATTGTATTAAAAAGTACTCGATACCATCCGGTATCGATACTTTTGTTTCGATACTTTTTTGGTATCGATACTTTTGATACGATACTGGTATCGAGTAAAGTATCGATACTTTTGAAATTTTGCGTATCCCTATATGAACTCTATATAATTTGTGGTTTGTGGCTATGAACGGTTTTCTTTTTTTTGTAGCAATTTAACCGGCCCTGTCACAAGCATCTCACAAGGAGCTTTGCTTTTGCCTGGCTGGGGTGCGTTCTGTGGCTTCGCTCGAGTGCACTCGAGCGCACTCCGGCGCGCGCTCTAGCCGTTCCGTCATTCCGTGGCTTGGTGAAATTTTACTCTGACAGCTGTCAGAGTGTAGTTTCACCCGTTCTGTGGCTCAAGCCCCCAGTACAGGATGGCCGATCATGTTGGCCGACCATGATGGGCCATCGTGTACAGGGCCGGTTTGCCTAGCTCGCAGACGGCAATCACACGCAAACCGCACCTGTACATGATGGCCCATCATGGTCGGCCAACATGATCGGCCATTATCCTGTACTAAGGGCTTAAAGCCCTTAGTACAGGATAATTTTTATAATATTATAATAATACCGTCCTTAAAAAAAGTAAAAAATCGATGGTCACCATCTGTCAATTTTGTTCTCACAAAAATTAAAAATTCAATCTCTGAAAGTATGGTACTTAGAGAAACGGATGCTAGGTCAACTTCTAGTAAAGATTTCGTAAAAAAACGTAAGCTAACATTCATTAATCTATGTGACGAAGCCACGTATTAAAGGTTTGAGGGCCATAGCTAGAAACAGCTTGAGACCTATCAGAGGATTTACAGTCGTCACAAATTAAGATGCCCGTTTTGACACATGGTAATGACCCTAGAATGTAACTTGTTACGAAAACCAAAAAATCAAATTTATGCTGATTACTTATCAAAGGTGTATGAAAATAATATGTTACATTTTTTAACGCACTATAAATTAAGGCAAAGTGTATTCCGCGTATTATTTTTGCGTTTGTTCTAAAGTAAACGCAGATTCGATTAACTACGAAACGTATCGAAAAACAGTTACGTTCTCAGTCTTTATTTTTTTAAATACTAGTGTTGTAACCGTTGTGTGCAGGATTTCTCCAGCTTCATTCAATTCTATCGAAATAATCGTTACAATCACTTTAATAGATTAATTTGTCAAATTGATATTTTTTGGGTGAAAACTAGATTGGCGCTTAAAGCATTAGTGTAATTATGATTTGGCAACAACGATTTCGATAAAACGGTTTCTAGGCAAACGCACACTTATCCAAGGAGAACGTTTCGAATGAAACGAATAAAAAAAATTAAATTCTTTAAATAAAACCTAGACAACGTTGCACACCTCATCATGTCGAAACGTCACGTTCACCTTTCCAGAGATTTCTTAAAACACGTTTCGTTCGGCTTGTTCGAAGCGTTCGCATCGGACAAGCGTGCGTTCACCATAAGCGGCCTGTACACGTTGGTCCAACCACTGGCCAATACATCGTACATTGACACTTTTGAACGAACAAGACGTTTACAGTACGACAACGTTTTCTTTTTAATGTAATTTTGCTGTCAAGTTGCTGTCCAACCATAGCGCCGTTGTCACCGGAACAGAAAAGATTGTCGATCTGTAAAAAGGTTCTTTCAAAAGTGTTAATATACGACGTATTGGCCAATGGTTGCTTGGGCCAACGTGTAGAGGCCGCTATAATAAGTAATGTAGCTACTGCCATGTCTATGCTGTAAGCTGTAGTTAAAATACTTGCACTTTTAGAGCTAACGCGCACTTGTGATTTTTAGTGGACCGCTAGTTTAGTCGGAATCGTAAGACGATCGTGATCAAACTGTCGGCCGATAGTTTGGTTTTGAGAACCTGCGAGCACTTGTGATTTTTAGTCGACCGATAGTTGGTCGATAGTTTAGTTGAATCCGGGCGCGCGCTCACATAGTCCTTCACGCACAGGCCGATAGTTGTCCGATAGCTGTTGTATAACTGTAACTATATAGTTGTAGTAACTATTGGCCAGTAATTTTCGATAGTTCGATACTGAATGCGCAGTCTACCGATAGGTGGGCGATAGTTTAATTGAATGCAGTGCGCGCGCTCACATAGTCCTTCATGCACATTACCGCCCGTCCGATGGTTGTGCGATAGTTTGATCGTACAACTATCGGCCAGTCATTTTCGATAGTTTGATCGGTCGATAGTTTAAGCGCACTGACGATTGCCACTGCCATATAACTCTATACTGAATCCGAGAACGACCAAACTATCGCCCGATTAAAAATCACAAGAGCGCGTTCGCTCTTATATAAATTATGCCATTTAAGTGGATTCGATTCAAGTTTATATAACATAAAAGGTCAATTTATACTTTAATAATATGTTTATTAAAAGTATAAGTATGTACCTATATAGTAAGTTTAACATTTTATAATAATAACTTTAGTCTTAATACACATAAGTTGCAAACTTACTATAATCGATTAGTTACTCAGAACCTTAATCGATTAATCGCGAGAATCGATCACAGACTCGTATGGTTACATGCCTAATCATGTCACTTTAGCATGTGTCAAAACGGGCATCTTAATTTGTGACGACTGTAGTAAAAAAATTGTTGATTCCTAAGCAAAACTCCATGTAATTTCTAATAGTCAATTAAAACTGCTATGACCAAATGAGTCAGGCCCTCAGTTCATCAATTGTCAAAAATTTGCTGTCACCTGTCAAAGTAATTAAGCATTGATTGTTAATAATTTTTGAATCCGAATATATAGTGTGTGTCAGATAACTCTGCGCGTGACTGGCGCGTTTTTGGTGCTAGTTACAGTGCATTTTTTTGTTCTAATGATATAGAAAAGATTAGTATTCGATTATTACCGCGCGCAGACTTATCTGACGAGCACTTTAGTAAAGAATTCGTGAAATCTTTTCAGAAGTTTTCAATTGTCTAGAATATACCGTTACAGATTTATAAAGGTTTAGCTTGGGCTCTCAGTTCATCAATTTGTACAATAATGAATCTTCCAAATTTTGCAAGTAAACTAAAGAAATACATAAAAATACTTCGAATTTCTGATTCTTTAACACTTCTGGGAATTTCTAACGTAAAAACAATGGTGCAAACGTTAATAGTTTAGTAATAATTGGAATTTTTTTATTTTGACAATTGATGAACTGAGGGCCTGACGTTTTCGGTTCTACTGACTAGGCTTCGCCACATAGATTAATGAAAGTAAGCTTACGTTTTTTTACGAAATCTTTACTAGAAGTTGACCTAGCATCCGTTTCTCTAAGTACCATACTTTCAGAGATTGAATTTTTAATTTTTGTGAGAACAAAATTGACAGATGGTGACCATCATTTTTTACTTTTTTTAAGGACGGTATTATTATAACTAGAGATCGGATAATCGGATGCATATTTACCTAAAGTTGAGGCACACCTACGACACTCCATACTACGACCCCCGCATAATAACCTTCTACTACTACGTAACTGACATAACGTGTGTACACGCGTCAAATGTGTGCGTCAACGATGCAGGGATGACATCCGCCGTAGCACACTCCGGAGCTAGTGGTACAAAATATATCGACTAGATGGCGCGTGCCGCGTGCGTCACGAAATAACTTTGCAAGAGCGTCCCAATTTATTATTTACGTATGTTTATATTATGTCGGGTAAGTTCGGAAGCAATCATTTTACAAGCTTTTTTCAGTACAAAAGCGATTGTCAAAAGGCCGTGTGAATGGCACAATGTACTTTGTATTGAAATCTTCAGAAACGCACCTGTCGTACGGTACTAACTAATTTAATAAAAATGAAATGAATCCAACAAATAAAATTGTCTTTAATTATCACTACATAGTATAAAACAAAGTCGCTCTTTGCTTCTGTCTGTCTATTTCTAAGCTTTTTATTATTTGACACAAAACAAAAATGATAAATAGTTTCTTCTTAGTGTAAACTTCCAAACATATAGTTTTATTGCTTAAAAAATGTGCATGTTAAGCCAAACGGCCTATACATCGTGCACAAAGTCCTTTGTCAGCCAACACACCACGTAAAAGGTTTTTTTTTTTCATTGAATCAGGCGTCACTTGGCGGAAGTCCCTAACCGTTGTGAAAAACGAAATATATGTAGCTTACTTCCGCAAAAAACACAATATGCAAGATGCACCGCCCGCCCGCCCGCAAAAAATTGCACATGCACACCACGAAAACACCAGTGCACAATACCTGCATCTAGCAAGACAGCAATACACCTTGCACCGTCACCGATTAGACTACTCTACACGTGTTTCGCCCCAACCCGGGGCATCCTCAGGAGATAGTTCGTGCTAGTTCGTGCGAAAAACCAACAACAAAACCAAATTTTGGTGTTGGTTTTTCGCACGAACTAGCAATTTTTTGCGGGCGGGCGGGCGGTGCATCTTGCATATTGTGTTTTTTGCGGAAGTAAGCTACATATATTTCGCTTTTCACAATAAAAGGAAATTGTTAAGTGACTTATAAACAGTGTGCAAAAGACGAAAAAATTTGGATACTCAGCAAGAATGTGCATCTCAAAAAGATACCAATATGTCCTCTCAATTACAAAAAAATATCAATTTTCAAACCCGTCTAAAACAAAACAGTCATGGCAATAGAAACACTAAAAATTTACAGTTATTTGCTTTAAATTTATATTTTGCCAGTCCATTAGCATAAAGAGTCTTAGCAAACGTTAAACATGCCAGCGAAAGGACGTTGCGCCGAATGAATATCAACATTGATACAAAATTTTCACCTAACGTTTTACAATGTTTAGAGACCAAATTAAAATATTAAAAGACTCAGAAAAATACTGCATTATTTGCGCTGACGAAATTTCATTAAAACGGTACTTATATCATCAAATTAACGAGGATAAGATTATAGGTTTTCATGAGATTGACGGGACACAAACTGGAGAACCAGTAACGCAAGCTGAAAAAAAAAGAAAAAGAAAAAGAAAAGAAAAAGTGTCGAGACAAAATCATAAAATCGTGTTTTTGAAACTATACGAATCTAGATAAAGGTATGAAGAAATATATATCTTATTACCAGATTTGTAACAACTGTAACCGTCCTATAGTTTTAAATCAAAAAGTCCATACTTTTTCCGAGTAGCGCTTTAAGTCCATTCGACCAATTTCTTTAATCCAATACTTGCACCTAATGAAAGTTAAATCAAATCAATAAAAGATCCTCTAATTTCATAGAATTTAATCGTATCATAACATTTATTATTTGGTCAAACAATTCGTATTGGAATATTTGTTTTCTGTTAATATTAAATTTGATATCAATCATCTACGATTCAACTGCATATACGAACGCCACTGCAAGGTTATATCGCACGATCCTCAAATCGAAGTTTGCTTACGAAATATAATGACATCGTTGACTTGGTTACATTCTTGTTGACTGAGTGACTGACAAGACAACCGACAAACGTGTGACGTTTACTCCTCGGTTTACTTTCTCAATGCGGGGGAAATGAATTGGCGGGGGGAGGTGAGTGTCGCTTCTTTACGTTAGTAATATTATAGTATTCTTTGGTTGAGGTGTTGGCTATTATGGAATGCATTTTTGTATCGAAAAATCCCGGGATCTCGGAATGGACAAATATAGTGTTTTGGTTATATACAATCAAAGCTGGTATTTACTTATATTCAGAGGTTGGCTAAAATGGAATGCACTTTTGTATCAAAAATATATCTAAAAATAATAAACTCCTTTATAATTTTACATTTCTTCACATACTTTTTCATGTTTCGAAACATATCTCAAACAAATAAGAATTTATAAAGAAAAACCATTCAAGTTCTTGAATATAATTAAAGTAAAACAGCATCAACAAAATCTCGCGCTCAACTAACAGTAGTAGGGGAAAGGTGTACTAAATGATCCCTCGAGGTAAAATGATTCCCTACAGTTTCAACGAAAATACTAGTGCCATCTTTGCGATTTGTTGGCTAACGTCTTCCCTGTACTCCACTCAGTAGCCCAATAAAGTGTCATGGTGGTGTGAGTACAGTGCGTCGATTTATTGCAAAAAATTGAAAATATCTGTCTTCGATCCAAGATAAGCCTGCAATCAAAGTTAAATTGTCAAAAGTCTTTTGTGGATATGTGAATGAAAGTTTTTCTGGTAGTTTTTATTGAAAATCAGTAACACTTGAAACTCGTTTTGATCTCACCAAGATAATGTTTTGAGGTCATACTTCGACAACTTTTGTAAATTTAACATTCGGGGTAAATCAATCCACTTTAATGGGATAAAACGATCCCAGGAATAACTTTACCATACTTGAAAAACAATTTAAAATTAGTCATGTTTTTTTTGTATTCCTATCTATTTGTACTTTTTACAGATCATGCCACGTACATTATCAAAGAAAAACCTACCGACAAAACTGGGAGGGAGTTTTCTGTACCTGTAATGGTGCTAGAAACAAAAACGCAGTTGGTGCAGTTAAGACTTTGGGCAGTAAGCAAACGGTGTTTACACCTAAGCACGAGAGAGAACTCGTTGAGCACATAAAATATATTGAACCAAAAATGTATGGGTTAACCAAACAAGATAGTATGAGATCGCTTTAGACACCCAGGTGTACAAAATGATCCTTTAGTAGAGGTTTAGAAAATCTCTAATAAATCTAAAGATTTAACATCAAACTGCAATAATGGCATGCCAGCACTTAAATGACTTACCTACCCAAAACCTTTTCAATGTTTGCTCTTACTATAATATTTTGTTTACAGTAACCGATTTCCCTTAGGGGGATCATTTTAGACACCTTTCCCCTACCTGTACCTACCTATCGTATTAAACGACTAAGTAAGTTGAATGTTTAGGATACACAGTATCTATGTAGCTTCACTGCCTCCTACCACAAACGTAACTCATTGGCATACTTAAAGTTGCAAGTACGTACGTACCTAAACGTCATATTTTGGTGTACACCTATGAAACATACACCAATCGACAGAAAAAACATTTTTAAACAACAAAATATTCTTTGACAAAAAGTCGTAAATGATGTACTTTTTGGAATATTTCACTTTGAATGTGTATAATAAAACTTGACATTTTTAGGTAGGTACTTGGAACTTTAGATATGCCAGGCTTCATATAAAAAGTTGGAGACTTTTGAGTGGCTGTCAGGCATTGGTAAGTATTGTAGGCTTTCTCTTGTTTTTAAATTTGTCGTATTGTCATTGGCGTTGTCAATAGAAATGGACAATTCACGCGCAACGTTGCTAGATCTCCATAGCTCGGCTTGTACAGTACGCGCTAAATAACTTAACTCTGAAGATCGCACGGAATGCTGCGCAGTAGACGAATACAGGTGTGCCCAGGGTACGATTAGAAAATAGTTACTACGTAACAAACAGATAAAAAAATGAGATTTTATATTATTTTTATGCATTCACAATGCAATTTTTGTAAGTATAGGAAAAATGTGATAGTAAAAAAAAACCACGAGCCCTATAAGTGCCTGAAAGCTACTTATAGGGCTCGTGGTTTTTTACTATCACATTTTTCCTATAGATAAAAAAATGTTAGCGTCAGATTTCAGTGACCAAACCATAGTGATAGATAATGATTAAAGTTAAAGTAACCGAGGTAATATTTACGCCCAATCAGGATATCATAAGCTCACCTTTGTATTGTACACTTCAATGAAGGATATTTATAGTACTTAATTTATTTAAAGTATATTTATGTTTGGTATCTTGTAATTATCTACAATAAAGTAGGTATTATTGTAAGTACTTATTGTTTTATTTAAACTAACACTCACTACTCTTCCTCTAACACTCTACATACTAATAAATCGCATTGGGAACTTAACTAAACTTCAAGTAAATATGTATGAATAGTTGTGTAAGTAAACCCGGAATACCGGAATGTTCAAAAATTAATACCTCATGCTAAAGGCTTCGTTTTTACACCATGTTACCGACTAGTTTTGCATTCCCGAACTTTTCTGGAATCCCGGGATTTATATTTAAAAAACATATTTTAAGAAGCCGCTTCCATAGTTAGTTAGCCAAAAATTAACTTTAGGTAAATATGCATCCGATTATCCGATAACTGATTATAACAGTGTAAAAATGCGCACTCGCGACGTTCACCGCGGTTATTTAGATTGATTATTATTCTGGCATCTACTGTCGAAATAGTTAACGCCTTTTTTACACTTTGTTATAATAATTCCGTCCTTAAAAAAGTAAAAATCGATGGTCACCATCGGTCAATTCTGTTCTCACAAAAATTAAAAATTCAATCTCTGAAAGTATGGTACTTAGAGAAACGGATGCTAGGTCAACTTCTAGTAAAGATTTCGTAAAAAAACGTAAGCTTACTTTCATTAATCTATGTGACGAAGCCTAGTCAGTAGAACCGAAAACGTCAGGCTCTCAGTTTATCAATTGTCATAATTTAAAAAACTCCAATTATTACTAAACTATTAACGTTTGGACCATTGTTTCTTCGTTAGAAATTCCCAGAAGTGTTAAAGAATCGGAAATTCAAAGTATTATTTTGTATTACTTTAGTTTACTTGCAAAATTTGGAAGATTCATTATTGTACAAATTGATGAACTGAGAGCCCAAGCTAAACATTTATAAATCTGTAACGGTATATTCTAGACAATTGAAAACTTCTGAAAAGATTTCACGAATTCTTTACTAGAGTGCTCGTCAGATAAGTCTGCACGCGGTAAAAATCGAATACTAATCTTTTCTATAACATGAGAACAAAAAAATGCACTGTAACTAGCGCCAAAAACGCGCCAGTCACGCGCAGAGTTATCTGACAAACACTCTATATTCGGGTTCAAAAATTATTAACAATCAATGCTTAATTTCTTTGACAGGTGACAGCAAGTTTTTGACAATTGATGCACTGAGAGCCTGACTCATTTGGTCATTGCAGTTTTAATTGACTATTAGAAATTACATGGAGTTTTGCTTAGGAATCAACAATTTTTTTACTAAATCCTCTGATAGGTCTCAAGCTGTTTCTTGCGATGGCCCTCCATCCTTTAGTTAATTATTGTACAAATTGATGAACTGAGAGCCCAAGCTAAACCTTTATAAATCTGTAACGGTATATTCTAGACAATTGAAAACTTCTGAAAAGATTTCACGAATTCTTTACTATATTCGGGTCTAAAAATTATTAACAATCAATGCTTAATTACTTTGACAGGTGACAGCAAATTTTTGACAATTGATGAACTGAGGGCCTGACTCATTTGGTCATAGCAGTTTTAATTGACTATTAGAAATTACATGGAGTTTTGCTTAGAATTCAACTATTTTTTAACTAAATCCTCTGATAGGTCTCAAGCTGTTTCTAGCTATGGCCCTCCATCCTTTGGTTAATAAATTTGCTGGGGACACTTTTTTATTCATATCGGTCCGTAAAAAACCAGACCGCCGGATCGGTAAAATTCGGTGTAGTGCACAAACACCCTAAGGAAACTCGTGGCCTACCACAAGCTTTTATAGCAGTTATTTTTAAGTTGAGAGAGTGAGACGCCGCTATACGGCGTGTAGAGCGGCGTCTCACTCTCTCAACTTAAAAATAACTGCTATAAGAGCTTGTGGTAGGCCACGAGTTTCCTTAGGGTGTTTGTGCACTACACTGAATTTTACCGATCCGGCGGTCTGGTTTTTTACGGACCGATATGGCAGCTATGAAAAACATATGGGCGCTTGTGCACTTACCGTCCGTCATTTTACTTTTCCCCATTCCGGACCGTTTTTTCCGTTCCGAGATGACGGCAATGAAAAACATATGTGCGCTAGTGCACTACACTGAATTTTACCGTCCGGAAAAAATGAACGTCATTTCGTGTGTACCTTACTCCTTCTGGCTTATGAGCTGTAAAATCCTTCAGTGACGGATAAACCATTTCTTATTTTAGTATTCAGAACAAACGTAACGCAAGAGTTTATGAACTATTGACGTTTGAACAAGGGCCACACGACCTGACGCTTCAGATTATGTATGCTGAAAATAACAAAAACTAACTAACGAAAGTCCAGTTTCACTCCCTGGCTGCTCAGTGACGCAAAAATAAATAAGATTTAACACACAAACATCATTCAAAACAGAATAGATCTCTTATAATCGTTGTTCAAACAAGGGCCACACGAAACTGTGTGTAGGTACCAGATTTAATTTGTCAAAATATCGATAATCATACCATTTGGAGCCAAATAAAGTAGTCTAGCAGCGTCACGTTTGATATGTGACAGCATATAACACTTCAAATCCGTTCGCGTAACAACACATCAATAGAATAAATATATAGTTTAAAAAACTAAACAAACACACTTTTAATAGTAACAGAATAAAAAGTACAAAATAACCGTCTATTCAGTAACTGAAATTAAAAAGCGTGGTGCGCGTTGTCAATATTAAGTTCTTGAAATTCATCCTTTGCAAAGGGCGCACCACGCTTTTTAATTTCAGTTACTGAATAGACGGTTATTTTGTACTTTTTATTCTGTTACTATTAAAAGTGTGTTTGTTTAGTTTTTTAAACTATATATTTATTTCTTTCTTTTTAGTTTAATAAATGGCAAACCAAATTAACATTAATTAATGCCACTAGCTTCCTTTTCCTTAAGATCCTCACCACCAAGTGTAGCGAATAGGTCTCATCTGAATGAACAAATGAGCTCAAACTCGAGGGGTTTCCTAGTGGTCATTAAGAAGTGCCACTGGCTTCCTCCCTGCTTCATCATCAGACCTTCACCACCAAGTGTAACGAGTAGGTTTCATCAGAACGAAACAAATGAGCCAGAACTCGAAGGGTTTCCTATTGGCCATTAAGGAGTGCCACTGGCTTTCTCCCTGCTCCATCATCAGACCCTCATCACCAAGTGTAACGAATAGGTCTCATTAGAACGAAACAAATGAGTCAGACTCAAAGGGTTTCCTAATAGCCATTAAAGAGTGCCACTGGCTCCCTCCCTGCTCCATCATCAGACCCTCACCACCAAGTGTAGCGAATAGGTCTCATCAGAACGAAACAAATGAGTCAAAACTCGAGGGGTTTTCTTGTGGTCATTAAGGAGTTTCACTGGCTTCCTCCCCAGCTCCATCATCAGACCTTCACCACCAAGTGTAATGAATAGGTCTTATTAAAACGAAACAAATGAGCTCAAACTCGAGGGGTTTCCTAGTGGTCATTAAGAAGTGCCACTGGCTTCCTCCCTGCTTCATCATCAGACCCTCACCACCAAGTGTAACGAGTAGGTTTCATCAGAACGAAACAAATGAGCCAGAACTCGAAGGGTTTCCTATTGGCCATTAAGGAGTGCCACTGGCTTTCTCCCTGCTCCATCATCAGACCCTCATCACCAAGTGTAACGAATAGGTCTCATTAGAACAAAACAATTGAGCCTAAACTCGAGGGGTTTCCTAGCAGCCATTGAAGAGTTCTATTGCCCACCTCTTTCTTGACTCCATCATCAGATCAGCTGGATAGTAGCAAATTATTGTATTGTCATCAGATTCATATAGACTTGCAAAGTTTCAGATCAATACGACAATTAGAAGTAGGTTAAAATTTAATTCCAAGATTTTCTTACATTGTGACTTAGTTACAAGTGAAGCTAATAAAAGTGTGGTAAAAAGCAAAAACAATATTTCGACCCGTCAGACTGTGTGGCCCTTATTTAAAACCGTCACATTACGTGAATTTAGCGTTACGAATGTTGTAAAGCACTTAATAGACAAGGGAATTTCCGTCACTGAGGATCTAGCTTTACCTGGGACCAATCACTGCAGTACTTACGATGCAATTCAAGTTTAAAATTAGTATGAAAATAAGCTAGGGTGACCACGAAGTAATTTTTTGAGGACATCGTATTGAAGTTTACTGAGAATGTATGTAGCTTACCTATTGTAGCATTAGGATTTTAAGCAAATAAAACTACAGTAAATTGTTCAACAATTTATGATTTAGGTAAATATTAACGCTAAAGTGTGACACATTAAAAAAAGTTATGTTGTTATTTTAATTTTTAGTTTTTTGCATTCACAATGAAATTTTTATTATTAAAAAATGGAAAATGAAGTATTTGTATTGATAAATAATGATTGAAATATTTTATAGAATAAAGAACGACTCCGTAGCTCAGTGGTTAGAGCAGTCGCCCGGAAAACGAAAGGTCGTGGGTTCGAGTCCCATTGGAGCTGGTTGTGAGACAGGTCGATTTTTTCTAAATACTTCATTTTCCATTTTTAGGGTTCCGTGTTCAACAAGGAACCCTTATAGTTTCGCCATGTCCGTCTGTCCGTCTGTCCGTCCGTCTGACCCCAGTCTATCTCATAGACTCTTAGTACTAGAAAGCTGTAATTTGGCATGAATATACATATTTATCACGCCAACAAAGTGGTAAAGTAAAATTTTGAAAAATATTTTTTTTTATGTTACCTTCCCTGCACGTGAAGTGGGTATGTAATTTTATTTTTCTTGTCTACCCCTTAATGTGGGATGTTATTGGATAGCAATTTCAAAAACGTTGTGGGTACATAAAGACAGTTTTTTGATTGAGGCATCTGTTTGTGAATTATTAACCTTTAAATTGCAAAATTTTGTTTGAGTCAAGTTTCCCCCCTCTCTACCAGCCAAATGGTTGTTTCTGGAAACGTGAAAAATTTCACGATAGTAGTACATATGACAAAGTTAAAAGAAAAACTATCACAGCTAAGTAGGCTTTACAAGTTTTTAATATATAACACATTTTCGAAAACCGCAAATATAACTTTGTCATTCATACGAATACTATGAAACACAAAGTTATTTTTTTCTGGCATAGAATGACAATGGTATTTTTGCTAGGTGTATGTAATCGGTACGTTAAGTGGGTACGGAACCCTTTATGAGCGAGTCCGACTCGCACTTGGCCGATTTTTCAAGTTATTTTGTGTCAAATATGTCAAAGATATAACAGTTCAATCACAATATGTACAAATGATTTATTGAAAATCAGACTAGTACTTTATGTATCAACTAGGTATTCTAAAATATCGATATTTACTATAAATTAACTGTATCGGTATGGTACTGATATTAAAATATCGGTATATTAACCAGTATGTCATCAGTAAACCTTATGCAATTAGATTTGTGTAAAAGAAATCAGAAAGTATTTGTTAATAACATCGCATCTGCTGGAGCCCCCATTAATATGGGCGTCCCCAAGGTTCAAAATTGGGCCCTTTATTATTTTTGATTTACGTAAATGAGCCACCTTGCTACGCGAATAATTTGTGTAAGACAGTGACAGTGCTATTTGACGATGATACCTCATTAATTTTCAAAGTTGATAGAGGTAATAATGGGCGATTTTCTGAAAGCTCGGTCACTAGATGGCGCTGTCCCACCTATGCAGTTAGAAGGAACAGAACGTTATAAATTTTACTTTGACGCGACTTTTTTACGTAAAACGGAACGTCAGACAGATGTTATTTATTTACCTTAATCTTTAAATTTACCTATTTCGTTTCTGTTCCTCACAGTAGTTCTTATTTAGTTTATTATTAGTTTCCTTTGGGTTTTTAAAAAGTAATTAATTTAATATGATTCATACCAAAATATGCCATAGACATGTACATACTTCGTTCAACGTCATCTAGTGAAGCAATTGGAAGCTTTTTTTTTTAAATGGCCTCTCAGAAAATCGCTCATTGTTCTGACGACGTAAATAGTGCTCTTTCTAAAGTTGCTCATTGGTTCAACATTAATAATATGGCCTAAAATTCTAAGAAAACT
The DNA here is from genome assembly GCA_949710035.1 of Crambus lathoniellus. NCBI lineage: Eukaryota > Metazoa > Arthropoda > Insecta > Lepidoptera > Crambidae > Crambus > Crambus lathoniellus. The sequence goes on from OX453306.1 coordinate 15,090,392, forward strand.
AAATGTGTTAAATTTTCCTTACCTAATGTAAGGGAGGTCGATTTGGATATTAAGTTAAACGCAGACGTAGTCGAGTTAATTGAAAGCACTAAATTTCTTGGTGTTACATTAAACTCACGACTTTAATGGGATCCACATATTAAAGCCTTGTTGAGTAGACTCAGTTCTGCAGCTTTTGCAGTAAAAAAATAAGGCAATTAACTGATTTTGAAACGGCAACACTAGTATACTTTATCTATTTTCATAGAGTAATGTCCTATGGCCTTTTGTTGTGGGGTTCAGCAGCTAATGCTGGAAATATCTTTATACTCCAAAAGAGAGCTGTTCGCGCCATATACAATCTTCGGCGAAGAGATTCTTTAAGAGACTTCTTTAAGGAAATTTATATATTAACCTTGGCAGGACAATACATTTATGAAAACTTAGTGTATGTAAGAAAGCATTATATAAGAAAAGTGATGTCCATAATTTAAATACAAGAAATAAGAATAAACTTGCTGTTCCGAGATTTAGACTAGAAAAAACTAGAGGCTCGTTTTGGGGAAAGACATAACCTTTTTGAATAAAGTGCCACAAGATGTAATTTAATTGCCTTTGCATGAATTTAAAAAACATGTTAAAAAGACTCTCATCAGCAAAGGTTATTATGAAGTCAAAGATAATCTGAAAGACCACAATACTTGGTTATTAAATGTACCTAAACCTATAACTTTACATTTGTTTAAAAGGATAATATTCTAATACTTGGGTATGAGAAAATTTTCCTCTTAAGTGTTATTTAATAATATTGTATAATAATATGTGCTTTACGCTATAAGCAATTATTGTAATAAGTAACGATATGATTTTTTTGTAAATGTTACTCAATCACGCCAAAACGGCTGAACGGATTTGGCTGAAATTTGAAACATAGATACTTTTTTTTTTTATTTTTATTTATTCACAACGGGTTAGCACTTAACCCTTATCACACCTGATGTTAAGTGGTGATAAGGCTGAAGGTGGAAGCGCACTACTCCCGGAATCCACAATCACTGAGGAACTGGCTGTCTTATCTCTAACTGCCGGAACACAATAATGCTGAAAACATCATTGTTATGGCGTCAGACTTAGATAAGATGGTGGTAGCTAGCCAGGCGGACTAAGAACAAGTCCTGCCACCAACCAATAACTTTGTAGCCTGGAGAGAAACATGGGCTACTTTTTGTACCAGAAAAATATCACATTCTCGCGGGTTAACGTCGTGTAGTCCACGCGGGCGAAGCCGCGGGCGGAAAGCTAGTCCTACTTAATATTATAAATGTGAAACTTTAGATGTTTGGATGTTTGTATGTTTGTAACGCAATCACACCAAAACGGCTGAACGGATTTGGCTGAAATTTGAAACATAGATACTTTGTAGCCTGGAGAGGAACATAGGCTACTTTTTGTACCAGAAAAATATCACATTCTCGCGGGTTAACGTCGTGTAGTCCACGCGGGCGAAGCCTCGGGCGGAAAGCTAGTCCTACTTATTAATATTATAAATGTGAAACTTTAGATGTTTGGATGTTTGTATGTTTGTTACTCAATCACGCCAAAACGGCTGAACGGATTTGGCTGAAATTAGGAACACAGATACTTTGTAGCCTGGAGAAGAACATAGGCTACTTTTTATCCCGTAAAATTATAACATTCCCGCGGGATAAAGTCGTCTATACCACGCGGGCGAAGCCGCGGGCGGAAAGCTAGTGTACTATAAATTATGTTGTTGTGTAGCCCATGGATCAGGCCTAAAACTTCTGACGTAAATATAGCCTAATTTGCGATAAATGGGCATATCTCGAATAATCTGGCTACACTGGACGCACTTCGGGAGAATCGGGCAAACGGTTAACATAACGTCCGTGCCAGCACATAGCTGGAGAGGAACATAGGCAACTTTTTATCCCGGAAAAGTATCACATTCCCGCGGGATAACGTCGTGTAGTCCACGCGGGCGAAGCCGCGGGCGGAAAGCTAGTTAATATTATAAATGTGAAAGTTTAGATGTTTGGATGTTTGTTACTCAATCACGCCAAAACGGCTAAACTGATTTGGCTGAAATTTGGGATATAGATACTTTGTAACCTGGAAAGGAACATAGGCTACTTTTTATCCTGAAAAAATATCACATTCCCGCGGGATAACGTCATCTATACCACGCGGGCGAAGCCGCGGGTGGAAAGCTAGTGTAATATAAATTATGTTGTTGTGTGGCCCATGGATCAGGCCTAAAACTTCTGGCGTAAATATAGCCTAATTTGCGATAAATGGGCATATCTCGAATAATCTGGCCACCTTAGACGCACATCGGGAGAATCGGGCAAACGGTAAAAATCACGTCCGTGCGAACACATAGCTGAGTAGTCATGTGACGTTTCAAAGGAAAAAGTTCTTATTCTCGTGGATAAGCGCACGTGCAAACGATCCCTGCCGGCCTAGCACGAGCAGCTTACCCCACTAAGGTGTAAGCAAGACAGCATGACGTGCTATTTCATATCGCGTGATATAATGCTGGTCATGCTAGGCAGGCTGGCTTGTTGAAAAAATATCGACATATTGATATTTTTAAATCGATATATCCATATTTTTAGCTGATAAAATATTTTGATCCGATACAATATCTATACCTACAAAATAAGTAAGAGTAATAAGTTACACCAACACACCAACACATCAAAATATGACTATAAAAATGCATTTAATGCGCGTACTCGTGCAAGTAATAACAGTTTTTGTTTCATCGAAATCTGGCCACGATTTCCAAAGTTACAGCGTTGTAAAGTTTCACCAGCTTTTGTAAATTTGCTTTCCTTGCGCGCTATTGCGATGACGTCATGTCGCACTGACATCTCCGATTGCAGCTGTTGCGGGTGATTTCCGTCCAACTGTACCTACATAGAGTCCGTCCGTGCGCAATCTGTGCGCAACTGGTGCGTTTTTGGCGCTAGTTACAGGACATTTTAATCGTTCTAAGGTTATGGTAATTGATTAGTATTCGATTTCGACCGCGCGCAGGCGCAATCTAAAACTGTCACCTACTGTCGATACCAAAAGACATTTATCCCACAAACTTATCTGACCCTGTGGTGGAGGCGCCACTAGCAGTACAAAATTATCGAAATGGCTGTCAGTTTTTAGGGTGCATATTTGACCACCAAGTCAGTTAAGGTTGTTAGTACATTTTGTCTTGACGGTTGCTATATGTATTGATAGAATACCGCCCGCCATTATGAAAGTTGATTTAATTTATTATTCATGAAAATAAAACATGTATTTGAAGGTTGTTTTTTCACATAGGCACAATACAAAATTTTTAACCATTTCATTGATCGACTAAAAGAAAAATAAATAAATTTATTGCAACACCGTGAGAGCGCAACTATATAGCCAAACGGTTCTATGTAGGTATATGGAAGCGCCAACTCTCAATTGCGATGTGACGTCACACGGTACTGCCATTGGTTCACCCGAATTTTCCACGGAGGCCGTACTTTAACGTTTAATATCTCAGTCATTTTTGAAGATAGGAAAAAAATAAAATCAGATTCTTTTTTCTCGAGTTACATATTTTTTAGATATGCTGATAACAACAATCATTGGTGTGACTCATTATATCCAACTAGCATACGCCCGCGACTTCGTCTGCGTGGAAAGTTTTTTGCAACTGCAACAACGTGCAATTGCGTCAGGTAATCGTATTAATTTAACAGTTAATATCGTATTCAATCGGCTGCATTGTATGGAATGACATTTATTATGATAAAATATGAACTTTCAAATGAATACGATTGACTTTACGCAATTCCATTCCGCAGTTCAGTAGTTAAGATGTAAAGGCGTAACAAACAAACAAACGGATATTCACAGTTATAATATTAGTAAGGATATGGATTATTTTTATTTGGTTTCAAGGTGCCGCTATCTCTAGAGGTCCCGGGTTCGATCCCCGGTCGGGTAAATGTTGAAAACAAACTTTTCAATATTTCCTCGGGTCTGGGTGTATGTGGTAATACCCGTCGTTGTCTCCAATTTCCATAATACTAGTGCTCAAGCTACTATACCTTGGTATTGGAACAATGTATGTGATGGTGTCCAATATTTATTTATTTATATCTAGGTAACTTTAGTCGCTAGAATGCAAAGCTGTGAAACTAACTAACTAACAGGACAATTATAGGCTTTTTGTCCATTAATGTACGTACATTGTTGTCACCCTGTTTTAAAAATCTCATACAAATTTTATCAAGGATTGCATCGTAACTACTGCAGTGATTAGTTCCAGGTAAAGCTAGATCCTCAGTGACGGAAATTCTTTTGACTATTTAGTGCTTTACAACATTCGTAACGCCAAATTTACGTAATGTGACGGTTTTAAATAAGGGCCACACAGTCTGACGGGTCGAAATATTATTTTTGCTTTTTCTATTGATGTGTTGTAATGCGAACGGATTTGAAGTGTTGTATGCTGTCACATATCAAACGTGACGCTGCTAGACTACTTTATTTGGCTCCAAATGGTATGGTTGTCGATATTTTGACAAATTAAATCTGGTACACACAGTTTTGTGTGGCCCTTGTTTGAACAACGATTATAAGAGATCTATTCTGTTTTGGATGATGTTTGTGTGTTAAATCTTATTTATTTTTGCGTCACTGAGCAGCCAGGGAGTGAAACTGGACTTTCGTTAGCTAGTTTTTGTTATTTTCAGCATCCATAATCTGAAGCGTCAGGTCGTGTGGCCCTTGTTCAAACGTCAATAATTCATAAACTCTGGCGTTACGTTTGTTCTGAATACTAAAATAAGAAATGGTTTATCCGTCACTGAAGGATTTTACAGCTCATAAGCCAGAAGGAGTAAGGTACACACGAAATGACGTTCATCGGAAAAAAACGGATGGTTGTATTTTAATCATAAATCACTACATAGTATAAAACAAAGTCGCTTCCCGTCTGTCTGTCCCTATATATGCTTAAATCTTTAAAACTACGAAACAGATTTTCATGCGGTTTTCACTAATAGGTAGCGTAGTTCTTCAGGAAGGTTTTAATATATAATTTATGAAAGTTTTGTGTAAATTGGTGGAAATATAACGATAATTGTGGAAAGTGCCGGCAAACGGCAAGCCGCCCGGGAGCTTTCAGCTAAAACGCTGCCTAATCCTTTCGAGGTTTAAAAAAATGATGCATGTTGGGATATTCCTCTTCTAGATCTGCAAAAAAGTCCGCGATAGCATATGTCTATCTTTTAAGGATAGCATATTATAGCCATATTATCTCTTAAAAAATGGTTATGAACAATGCGGTAATTTGGAAAGCTATTTAAACGGATATAGTATTAACCCTTATCAATCTAAATACGTTAGTTGCTTTAAGAATTTCATGCACATTATTTTACTCTTTTACACCATCACTACATAGTATAAAACAAAGTCGCTTTCTCTGTCCCTATGTCCCTTTGTATGCTTAAATCTTTGAAACTACACAACGGATTTTGATGCGTTTTTTTTAATAGATAGAGTGATTCAAGAGGAAGGTTTATATGTACTTTTTATCCCGATATTCCCACGGGAACGGGAACCACGCGGGTGAAACCGCGGGCGGCCACTAGTATAATTTAAATTAATATCTTAGGAGTTATCGCAAATAAATGAACGCACGCCAAAATAAATTCAAGCGCCTTTCTCGATTGACGACCGATTTGGCGCAGGAGTAGGCTACCCACCTTCTGCGCCAGTGGTCTCGGGTTCGATTCCCGAACAAGACAAATATTTGTGTGCATGAACATGTCTATTTGTCTTGGTCTGGGTGTTAACTATGTATAATATGTATGTATTTACAAACAAAAAGTATTTAAGTACTTATATATTTATCCGTTATCAAGTTTTCCATGATACAGTATGGGCTTAGATAATTAGTGTGAATGTAAGAAGTTATTTATTTATTATTATTATTTCTCACCAATAACACGTAATATATCTAGCACCAAAAATATGGATTTTGTAATTTTTGTTTGTCTGTCTGTCTGTCTGTTGTCCGTGTTTCACGCAAAAACTACTAAGCGGATTTTGATGAAACTTTTTTTGTTATATAGCTAGCTGTAGACATTCGATAGTAGTTAAAAAATAATTTTTCAATAGTGATTTCGGTAAAATGACCCTGTCAGATACCTTTCACTGATAAGAGGATGAACCCAAAATTCTTTCTGCCTTCTACGTCTTCGTACATAAAGCAATAAAGCAAGTAATTGCCGACGTTCTAAGGAACTCATTATTCCTCTCGTTTAAAACGCGTCCGTAGAGTGTAGCTTCAAAGAGATCACTGCGCTGCCCCGGCCAGTAAAAAACCGGACAAGTGCACAAGCCAATCATCCGTGTTTTTCATGCCACGCCGGTCCGTAAAAAAACGGACCGCCGGATCAGTAAAATTCAGTGTAGTGCACAAACGCCCTTAGAGTATTAAGTCGAGTTTCATGGTTATACCCGACAAAACGTATGAAGTTCATATCCATAAAGTTACGCGGTAGCCCCCCTGGTGCGCTGGGTGCGCTGGATGTTTTTGTCAGCCGAAGCAACATCCCAAAAGAGTGCACATCAGTCGCGACTGTCAGCCGCGTCCGTTAGCCGCATCCGATAATAAAATTTGTTTTCGGCTTTACTACCCGTTCCCGTTTTTGGGAACCGGTACTTAAATTATCTCTATTATTAATATTTTACTGATTTTTTGCTGCAAGTATTGCAAGTCTTGCAAATGACTTGGCAGCACGCTCCTACCCTTTTAGCCTGAAAACTCCTAGAAACAAAATGTCAAGTTGACAAGGTGGCAGGCAAAGTGGCAGGTGTCAAATAAATCTTATCTTTCAGTCGGTCCGGCGTTTCTTGTTCTCTCTAATCCACAGTGCTTGTTTGTTCGCAATTTTTTCTGTGATTCGATGTTGTTGTGATTATTATTTTCATACATTTGCAAGCAATTTAATGTGTGGTTTTACCAAGTTATAAATTTGAGAATGTTATCACAATGTTGTGTAACTAGATTCATAAAGTTTGTGACTCATACAATATAATTTTGTATAAAAAGTGTAATGTTGATAATTCTAGCAAACGGATGATATAGTTTTCCTTTGTCATGGAATCCATAATATCAATTAACTGGAAATGGGAGGATATGTGTGGACCAGCGGGTCTTCAACCGTGGAACGATAATACGAAAGATTTTGGGCCATGCTTTCAAGAGCTATTTCTACAAATACCAGCATATTTTATCATTGCAATTGTGTCTGGCTACTACGTCGGTTACAGAAAAGATTGGGTTGTACGTGAAAAGATCCAAGAACGAATCATTGTCTTGCGATGTTTTGTAGTTCTGGCACTTGTTTTTATTCCAATGATTCAGTTGTATAGCTATCTAACTCAAGCAGGAAATGTTCTATATCCTGTGGATTATTTTGCTGCAGGCGCAGCGTGCATATCATGGCTAGTTCACTTTGGCTATGTATTGGCTTTAAAACATCGCCTAGGGTCAAGTTCAAGAGGACCTACTACCCTACTGGTGTTTTGGTGCATCATTCTTATATTAAATGTGATTGCACTCAGAAGTGATGTACTATCAGGAACTTCTTCAACTTACAACATTGCTACCCTGTGCTGCCATGCATTGTACTTTATCACACTTTTACCATCCAGTGAGTCAAGACCGACATATTATTCACCATGTCTTGTGGGATCGCAGCACTCGCATGTAAGAAATAATAATGTAAATGGTTGTTCTTTGTAAATTGTACATTGAAGATGGTATAATGGACATAAAATTAGCCCTAGATTAATCATTGATATACTTTTTATTTGCAGAGTGAATATACACCATTGCTCCCACACATGGACGAAGGTATTTTAGGCACTGCTATGCAAGGATCTGGCTGTTGCTCTAAATTAACATTGTCTTGGGTTGATCCACTATTAAACAAAGGTAAACTTAATTTTACTGATAAATGCTTATTACTCCTGGAAATAGTTAATGTCTTTTTTATTGCTTAGTATTTACATTTATAATATTTATTATCCAATAATAGTCATTTATAATAATAAATAATATAATTTATTATTAAGACGTCTGAAGAGACTGCATACTTGGGACAACATACAATATAAATATATTTAAAAAAAAAATATTTTAATATTATGGGAAATAGATTATTATACATATAAACAATGCACATGCACATTTATTTTATGCAAATTAAAATATACACTATAAACACATATTTAAAGTAGTATAAATTTGATTAAGGGCTCTTCTTCTTCTTCTTCTTCTTCTTAACAATACGGGCGGTTTCCGCAACTCGACGTCTATTGCGCCTATTTTGCGTCCGGAGGGTGCGCGGCCAGATCACTCCAGCCAGCCCAGCTCAGCCAGGAACGCTCCAAGAGCTTTCACATTAGTGATCGCTTCCTGGACGCTGCCCGGCGAGCCGAGGTACCTCGCCCGGTAGGGGGCCACCCCCCTGCATTCCAGCAGTACGTGGGCAGCTGTTTCTTCTTCCTCCATGCATCCTCTGCATAGGGGACTGTCGGTGACACCTAAATTAAAAAGATGTCTGTTAAATTGTCCATGACCAGTAATGGCACCTGTTACCAGGCGAAGTTGCGGTCTGCACAGTTGTATCAGGGCCCTGGATAAACGCGCGTCCACGCGCGGCAGTGCGAGCTTCGCCTGTCTGCACGAATCCAGCGAGCTCCAGTTCTGTTGGTGTAATTCTGTAGTGCGTTCACGGATCTTATTTGCATACCAGCTCGTCGGGATGGGCGCGATCGGCTCTGGGCCAACAGGCGTCGAGCCGGATGCGCGTCTGGCCAGTTCGTCGGCTGCATCGTTTCCACGTGATCCGCTGTGACCTTTGATCCATTGGATAGTAATAGTATTAAGTGCACCTACTATATTTAAGGCGTGGTGACACTCAAGTAAAAGGCTCGAAGTGATGCGACTTCCCTGGAGAGCTTGTAGGACGGATTTACTGTCGGAGAGAATTAAGATGTCGCGGTCTTTTACCTCTCTTGTTTCGATTGCCCGAGCCGCCATTATTATGCCCATGCACTCGGCCTGAAAGACCGTGTTGTATGAGCCTAAGGGGGATGCAATTTGTATGTTGAGGTCCTCTGAGAAGACACCCGACCCTGTGCCCGATGAGGTCTTGGAGCCGTCAGTGTAAATGAGGAGAGCCTTGTGTGTTTTCCCTGAGCTGATGTCGTCTATCAGGTGTATTCTGTATTTTTTGTCGAAAATGAAGGTTGGCTTGACCTTGTCGCATACTGCTTCGATAAGAGGGTCGTTTAGCCAGTCCTTCAGTAATACACTGAGATGTTTTACCCTTTCGAATTTTAGAGATCCCAGTTGTTTTAGTCTTAGTGCTGTTTTGGCTGCCTCCTGTTGAATGTGGAGATGCAGTGGTGTTAGGTTCAGCATTACCTCTAGAGCCGCTGTGGGGGCTGTGCTCATGCAACCTGTGAGAGCGCAGCAGGCCTGCCGTTGTAGTCCCTGTAGTTTTTTTGCGCCAGTGGTTTGAGCGGCCTTTGGCCACCATACTACAGATCCATAGCTTACCAGGGGTTTTATGATCGTGTTGTATAGCCAGAGGAATAGTTTGGGTGCTAGACCCCAGCGTTTGCCAATCATCTTCCGGCACTGCCATAGTATGACGCTGGCCGACTGCGTTTTATACTCCAAGTGGCTGTTCCAGTTTAGTTTGCTGTCTAGGATTATGCCTAGGTACTTTACCTCGTTAGATAGTTGTAGTGTAGTTCCAAACAGCTTCGGCAGACGGAAATCGCCTACCAGGCGCTTGTTCGTGAACATTACCATTTCCGTCTTCGTGGGGTTGACGGTCAGGTCTTGTCGTTGGCACCATTCTTCAACCTTTTTCAGGGCTGCTTGCATGGTGTTACAGGTTATGCCGGCCTGGTTACCTATGGTTAATATGGTAATGTCGTCCGCATACCCTATAGTATAGAAGTAGTTAGAGTTTAGATGTGATATCAGGTCGTCTACCACCAGGTTCCACAGAAGTGGAGAGAGCACACCTCCTTGGGGGCATCCCCTCGCCACCAGAGCTCTTTGGGTGACGTCTCCTGACACCTGTACCGTTCTATTACGTAACATGTTCACGATCCAGTCTATGAGTTGTTTATCAACACCGTGTCTCCTTAGTGCTGCCTCGATGCTGGTGAATGTTGTTTTATCGAAAGCGCCCTCTATGTCAATGAAGGTGCCTAAACAGATAAGTTTATTTTGGAGAGCCTCCTCTATCTTACCGACTAGTTGATGAAGAGCTGATTCTGTCGATTTTCCAGCGCTGTAAGCATGCTGATGTTTATGTAGTGGGAGGTTAGCCAACGCTCCACTTCGTAGGTACCACTCACACACTCTTTCCATTGTCTTCAACAGGAAGGTTGTGAGGCTGATCGGTCTGAAGGCCTTTGGATTAGTGTAGTCGGGTTTACCTGGTTTAGGTATAAACACTACCTTGACTTCTCTCCATAGGTGCGGAGTGTAGCGATGCGCCAAACAGGCTTGTAACAGACGGGTGAGGGCCGGAACTACCTGCTTCTCTCCCCATTGTAGTAATGCCGGAAAGATGTTGTCCGTTCCGGCTGCCTTGAAAGGGGAGAAGCTCTTAATAGCACTTCTTACCTTTTCAGGTGTTATTACCTGTTCGGCATGGTGCCAACAGTTTTCGGTGGGTTGCACAGGTTCGTCTTGCCAGCTTACCTGTTGTACTAGTTGACAGTCCGGAAAATGGGTCTGTATTAGGATAGCGTTTGTCTCCTCCTGGCAGCGAGACATCGTGCCATCGGGTTTCTTCAGGTTGCCTAGCGGGCCAGGACCCTGGTTAGACAAAACTTTCCTTACCCGATTTGCCTGTTTAGTGGAGCTTATCTCATTACTGAAGCTTCTCCAGGATGAGGTCCTCCAGTACCTTATCTTGCGTTTATATTCAGCCTTAGCAGCCTTATATAGGTCCCAGTCGTGGTCGTCGCAGGTGTTCATTGCCCTGTTCAGCCTTTTCCTGACCAGTTCGCGTTGCCTTTCAAGCTCCGGACCCCACCATTGGTGTTTGCCGGAGCCTGCCGAGCCGGGAACTCTCAGGGGACAGGCGTCTTCAAAGCATTGTAATAAGGTGTTTGTGAATTTTACTACCTGTTCCTCTAGCTGCGCGGCGGTCGAGAGGTCCCACCTTTCGCAGCCTATGTCAAGTTGCTCTGCTAGGAGTGTTCTGTAACGTTGTCTGTTTGTTTTCCTTGGATACCTTTTAGGGCCAATAGTAACAGTAGGTACCTGTAAGTTGAAGAGTAGCCATCTATGATCTGAGCAAGAGGCTTCATCTGAGACGTGCCAGCCCGTTATCAAAGATGCCGCTAGCGGTGTTGCAAGTGTTAGGTCGACAATCGTCCCTCTACATCTCTTTGCGACGAAAGTCGGTTTGTTTCCTATATTAATTATTTCTAGATTGGTTGTAAGTAGAAATTCTACAAGATCATTACCTCTAGTGTTACTTTTCTCCTCTCCCCACAACGGATGGTGGGCATTGGAGTCTGTTGAGATGATCAGCTCAATGTTGTTTTCCCTGCAGTATCGAGCAAGCAATACGACCTCCTCAGGTGGCGCTCGCTCCCCCTCAGGCATGTATGCTGATGCTAGGACCAACTCCTGGCTGTTATTTCCATTGTTAATTTTCAGCTTAGTAGTGCTTAAATCTCTGGAACAGAAATTTAGTAAAGGCTGTGTTTCGATATCGTTTGATGTGTATATGCACGATCTTACATCACCACTGGCGGCATGTATGAGCTTACCTCCAATACTGGAGAGTCCTCGCACAGTGCCGCCCCTGATCCACGGCTCCTGGATCAGAGCGACCGTCGTTTTGTTAGTCTCCAGCCAGCGTCGGAGTTGAGCCGTTGCGGTTATGCTGTGCTGGAGGTTTGTCTGTATGAGTTGGGCCTTAGAAAGGGACGCCATCTTCGCAGACAACGTCCTCCAAGGCCAACTCGTCGAGCCCCAGCAGGAGTTCCTCGTTCGTCGGCGAAGCCTCTCTGCCGGAGGGGCCGGCAGCAGCAGCGTCGATTTGCATCTCCGCTGCGGCCGGCTCGGCGGTGTCGGTGGTAGCCGCCTGTGCGGCTGGTGTAGTCGTCGTGTCGCCACCGGTAGACTCGTGAGAGTGGTCGGTGGGTGGGGTGTCGACGAACTTGCCCTTGGCGTTCCTGAACTTCAGGTACACCGAGCCGGTTAGGAAACTGACTCGGCGACCCTTAGCTAGGATCACCGGCACGATGTCCACCGGCACCGACACGATGATGAAAGTGCGGTTGGTGGACTCTTGAGCTTGAAGCCCGTTCATGAGCCACCGTTCCACCTGAAGCTCTGGGTTTGAGAAATGCAGGACCTTACCTACCATTCCTTGCTCCCGCTTCCAGAGCTTGGGCAGAGCGAAACCACACTGGACCCTCTTCGGGACCTGCTCAGTTCTCAGAACACTGAGCCGTCCCACGTCCGTTATGTGGTGCCCCTCCGCCCACTCTGTCGCCCACTCCAGGGTTGTGTTGTTGGTGCCTGTCAGGTGTAAGCACCCGTCCTTGTACATGGGCTTCCCACAAAATGCGACTTTACCCGCTTCGTAGGTGCCCAGGAGTATTTGCTGCACCATAGCCTCCTCCATGTCAGCCTCGATCTGTTCGGCCACCGCCTTAGAGATATATCCCGAAGGCGATGTGATCACAAACCTGACCTCGTTGGACTTGGCCGCAACAGCAGCGTAGGATCGCGCCCCAGTCGAGGAACCGCTCGGCAGCTCTGCCTTCAGCTTTTTGGACTCGCCTCGAGGAGAGATCGTCTCATCCAGGCGGGCCCTTTTGGCTTTAGGCTTAGGCCGCGCAGCAGCTCCTGCGACCGGGGTGTTGAGGGGGGCCGTGGTGGCCTTGTGCCCTTGCGGGGGATTGGGAGCACGTCGGGTTGACTTGGGTGGGCGCGGGTTTCCCCGCCTCCCACTTTCCATCCTCCCTGGCGCTCCCAATCCTGTAGTAAGGTTCGGGTCTGTACTGGCAGGAGACGGCGCAGGTCCAGCCGGGTTTCCCCGACCATTCCCAGCGTCATCCCGCGGTCCCGACCCTCCCCCCGAGTGTGCATCGGTACTAGCTGGGAGCGGCAGAGGTTCGGTCAGGTTTCCCCGATCGTCCTGAGCCGCAGCCTGCGGTCCCGACGGCTTACCGGTGTTCGATTTACCGGGTTGGGCACCGATTGGCGTGGAAGGGCTACGATTTTTTGTCCTAGCCCTTCCTCGCCTCTTGCGCTTGCCCCCGGTCCGGTCAGCCGGTGGCTGCCCATCACGTGCCGGAGCAACGCCTACTCTCTTTTCAGAGGATTTGCGCTGCCGGCCGCGATCGCCAACCACCGTCCACCGGTCGTCGATCACCGACTGAATGGTGGCCTGCGGAGCAGGTGTAATTGGTTTAGAGGGCGCCGATTTCTCAGCCTCCCCCTGGTGTGTTCCCTCAGGTTTCCCTTCGGGAGTGGTGATCTCGCGCGGGGCTATCGATTGCTCGACCGTCCCGCGGGAGAGTGACCCAGCATTACCGGGTGATGTGGATTTGAACTGTGTATTATCCATGTCAAATTTAAAGTAAAAGTTCGTCTGGTCGGCTTCCCACCCTCCATGGAGCCCGCACATTTGGGAGTGCCCTGTATTAAAAGATACAGGGTGCACTAGGATTACCGACCAGATATAGGTGCAGAGAGTTAGTACTCAGGCGCGACATCAGAGATTCGAAGCGGGTGGCTGGGTCGCCGTTCAATTAGCTTCCCAGTGGCTCCACCTACTCTTACCCCTTCAGCATGGCCCTAACCATCCAGCAAAGCTGGACCCCCCCACACCTCGCCGCGACCCTCTGACGGGACGCGTGGCCGTTTCCTCCCTGACGCTACCCAGAAAGGCTACCGTTTCGGTTGAAATCCGGACCGAAGAGGGCGTGTTGTGTGACAAAGGTACTACCACCGACCCTGCCACACTCAACCCCCCAGGACTCCTTCATCCCCCCTTACGGCGTTCGACTGCACAGGCCGTAGTGCAGGAGGAGCTGTTACTCCACCGGTTCGCTCCCCTCCCTGCCGGTGGAGAAGGTGGCTGATAAGGAGTCAGCCGACAGGATAGAAAGGATGCTGGGAAAGGTAGGGAAGTGATTTGTAGGAAAGACGGGATAACGCCTGATTGCTTATCAGTTACATCTGTTTCTTAAGGAACCAAATCAATAACAGGCGGCACCGCGGGAAGGTTAGCAATCAGACTTGTCCTAGGGATCTTCACGACCTGCGCTCTCCCCTATGACCAAATGCTACGTTTCTATTTGGATTGAGTGATAGAAACGTAGAAGAGAAGCAAATATTGAGCGACATCCGTCCAATCAACATTGCCGCTCTTCCGCCCAAAAAAAAGATTAAGGGCTCTTAGTAAGTGAAAACGCCAAAATTGCCTATTTTCTATTAGCTGTCATTTGAAACATTGAAGATTTTTCGCATTAAAATTTACAATATGTGTTATAGAAGGTATAACACGATTGGAAAAATTTTGCTCGATAGAAAAAAATCCTGAAGTTACTCTAAAATTTCATATTAATGCAAATTACAACCGTTATTAACAATAATAATTCCTATAAAATCACAAACACATAGGTATATACCTTTTCTATTTCGTGACTGTTTTATATTTTAAAAAACTAAACATTTTTATTAACTTTTTGTAAAAAACTGTGATTTACATTTATGATTTTTAGTTTCGAGCTCGTTGATTCCATAGTGATTTTTCGCTGATCGCCTAGTGTGTTACGTTCTGGCCCGGCCACGGCGTCAAATAAGGCTGTGGTTGTGTCAGTAAACGGTACGGATAAGTACCTCGTAGTACTTCGTTGGAAAAAAAGAGTACCACAGTATTTCATCAGTTATAACACATTTTTGGTGGCCGGGCTGCAACGCATACGACCCAGCCCGGCCACGCTTCTATCGAAATAAATAGGTAACTTTACGATGCAATTTTGGTACGAGGTGATAGTATGTATTCTGTACAAACGAGAATGTGTCCGTTTCCCCTTTAAAATAGTAATTAGAATTAGAATTTTTAATTCAAAGGACGAAAATGCGTGACGTTTTCTAACTTATCTTGGTACCTACTGTTTGAAGTCGGTGCCACGCTTGGGACCGGGTTTTTTCAATTTTTGTTATTTCACTCAGTATAATTCGTTCCTATTCTTTTTGGCTTGGCTTGGCACCGACTTTTTTGTTAATTTTGTTTAAAGATTGTTTTTGGAGGCGGGTACATTTTTTTTTACGTTTTATTTTTCTATTTTTAGTGTAAATAATCGTAGCGCAACTACATGGTGATTATGATAAATTGTTGTAATATCCTGACCGTTACGGAGTTCAGCTATCCATCTTTACGACGATGGACGACCGATTTGGCGCAGGGGTAGGCTACCCACCTTCTGCGCCAGTGGTCTCGGGTTCGATTCCCGAACAAGACAAATATTTGTGTGCATGAACATGTCTATTTGTCTTGGTCTGGGTGTTTACTATGTATATTAAGTATGTATTTACAAACAAAAAGTATTTAAGTATATATTTATCCGTTATCAAGTTTTCCATGATACAGTTTCTTAATGAAATTAACATGGGCTTAGATAATTGGTGTGAATGTAAGAAGTTATTTATTATTTATTATTTATTTATTATCTTTAGCTACTTAGATAACTTGAAGGTATACAACTGAAGGTCCATTCGTGCATATGGTATTTATAAAACATCCTATAACTATGTTGAGGAGTTTCAACTCTCATCATCAACCAGCTCACCCTAATAACCTGAAAGAATAAAGGTAACTATTAGTCCATACGTACGATTAATACTTAAGGAATTATTCTCCAGCTTCTAACCGTTAAGGAGTTGTAGCTTCCATCACCAGCTCATCACTATGAGATGATCATACTACCAGATGCAAATACTTGACTAACTTCAAAAATAAAAGTAACGATGTTGCCTATATTAGAGAATTTCTCTCAATTTTCCTGGGATTTCATCTCCTGATCTTGACTTGGTGAAAATAAGATCTCGTCAGGAGTATAAACTTTCGACAAAAAAAAATTGAAAAAGATCCTCACTTTGATGAAAATAAAGAAGTCGTCTAAATAAGCAAACTAAAGTCTCAATACGCATTATTCACGATAATTCCATAACTTCTCGTCAGTTCTTGTTGAAATTTGAATGAGACCACATGAGAAGCGTCACCTTTCAAATAAAAAGAAAAAGAATTATCCAAATCAGTTCATTAACGAAAAAGTTCTGAGTAACACACATAAAAAAAAATATACAGTCGAATTGATAACCTCCTTCTTTTTTGAGTTGGTTAAAAGTCGTTATATATCTCTATGTCGTCGGTCAGATTCATTACCGGAACATTTCCAAAATTACGTGTTTTGAGTTAAGTTATTATTATTATTTTGTGCCTGGCCTCTTCCGTTTTCCACAGAAATTCCGCCAACGTCCCGTAATGAAAGATACACGGTGATTCACATAATTGCTCGGTAATTTTGAAGATTTCCTTCCTTGAGAGTTCTCTTCCAGTAACCTCGGGAAAGGACAAAGACAAACACACAAATTATGTACAAACACAAAACGTCACAATTGCGATAGGTACATATATAAATAACTATTTCAAGGTAAATAAGGGAAATATTAGTATTATTACCTATTATACTACAGTTTAATGTTATGCTGTTTTATATGTTTACATAAACGCAGAAAAGCCGGTTTATCAGAGTTTGAGAGGAGGGTATTAAGGTTAATAGGACGTGGAGTGGAGGCTGGGAGTTGGTCGTAAAGCGAGGGGTATTTCTGGCAATTAAAGATAATGTGGTCGGGACTGCCTTCCTCAAGACCGCATTCGCAAATAGAGCTGTTTAGTATGTGAATTTTAAAAAGAAACACTGGGGTGCAAACATGTCCTAGGCGAAGGCGGCTTATAGTCGACACAACACGTCTGGGTAAGTCACGGAGTTTCCAAAACCAAGGTTTACGCGGAACACCAGCCTGTAGGCTACGATAGTGGCGACCTATAACCCTAGAGTTACGCACCCATCTATCTTCCCATTCACACTCGAGATTCGGTTTAGCTAGCTGGAGGATATCTGACGAATAATTCTGCAACCTAGATGGACTGCCAGTCAGAGTAGCATCTTTGGCCCACCCATCCACTACCTCATTATCATGTATACCACTGTGTCCCGGGATCCAGGCCAAAACTATGTCGATGTTTTGAAGATGACATTTCTGGAGTAAACCTTTAATTTGTAGGATAACCGGAGCAGGGGATTTACATCTAAACTGGTTTGCCGAAAGGGCTTCCAAGCTGCTTTTGGAGTCGGTGAAAATAATACTTCGATTCAGCTGGTTGATTAATATAAAGGTAACCGCTTCTAGGATGGCAACTGCTTCACCCGTGAAAACCGATGATTCTTTTGGACATATAAAATTAAGAACAACATTGTGTTTCGGTATCCAAACTGCTGCACCAACGTTACCCTGTGCGTCAGTCTTAGAGGCATCGGTGTAGACTGGCAGCCATTGCTGCCACTCTTCACCAACACGCTCCAGAAACTTAATGTTTGCTGCTGGATCATTTTTACCGATGCCAAAATTCAATATTATATTCGGGGTGAAGGTAAGGGCTTCAAAATTAGTCTCAAATAAGGGGTGAGTATGAAATTTTACTATAGGGTGAGATAGGGTCGATAATTTCCTATAGCTGCTGACCATCCTCGGAGAGGTTTTGTGGGTCCAATATGAGGAGCGAGGTATGAGGTTGGACAGTGACTGAAGAAGCAAACAAAGAGGATGGGACTTATATTGAGCAATTTTAAATACAAATCTGTCCGACAGATATTGGCGTCTAAGGTCTAGAGGAGGGTCATTCAACTTGGAGGGCGATGCCAGGTGAAGATCTCATGGCGCCTAAAATTATTCTGAGACATTTAAGTTGTATTTTGTCCAGTTTGTTGAAACCCTCTTTATTACAGGGTTCTAGCAGGAAGGTTCCATAGTCCATAAGGCTACGGATAAGGGCATTGTAGAGGAGTTTCAGGGAGTATGGGTGGGATCCCCACCACACCCCGGAAAGTGATTTGAGTATATTAACACCCTTTTCACACCGCTGGGCTATGTCATTACAGTGATGGGTTCCTGAGAGCTTGGAGTCTAGGATTAGACCCAGAAACTTGACTCTATCTGAAATAGGGATCACTTGGTTGTCAACTATAAGATCAATACTCGGAACTTGTCTTTTCCTGGTAAATATTACGGTGTTACTCTTGGGAACCGAGAGAGTGAGACCATGATCAGTCAGCCACTGATTTAGGTAGTATAAAGCAGAGTTAAGCCTTTCTGAAATAACCTCAAGATCTTTTCCATGAGTGTAGATGCATAAGTCATCCGCATATTGGAGGAGGTTGGAGAAACTCGTCACACTTTCTTCCAGATCGCATGTATATAGGCTGTAAAGCAGAGGGCTGATGACAGAGCCTTGCGGCACGCCTTGCCACACAGTCCTAGGGGGAAGACAGTGACTCCGGTATCGGATATTTACCGTCCTATTCATAAAGAGGTTATAGATAAGTTGGACAAGCCTCGCTGGAAAACTCAATCGAAGAAGCTTCTCTCTGAGCACCGGAAGCTGGACGTTATCATAGGCGGCAGAAATATCTAGGAATGTACCCACTAGGAATTCCCCATTTGTGAAAGCAAGTCTGATGTCTGTTGTAAGTATGGAAAGGCCATCAAGGGTGCCCTTGCCCTTGCGGAAGCCGAATTGACTTTTAGCTAAAATACCCTGAGACTCCGCCAACCATTCAAACCTATTCTTAATCATATGTTCCAAGATTTTGGATATAGTAGATGATAACGCTATAGGCCTGTAGGATGATGCCAGTTTTGGATTCTTACCTGGTTTCAATAAGGGAATAATGACTTGGGATTTCCAGGAGGATGGGATATCACCGGTTTCAACCACTCTATTGAATAGATTGAGAAGGTAAGCTAGGGCAGTAGGGCCGAGATGGGAGATGAAGGAATATGGTATGCCATCTTCTCCTGGAGACGAGTCTCTCAAGTTACTTATAGCACATTTGAGTTCTTCCAAAGAGAAGGGGGAGTCAAATTTGTTGGGGGTAGGGTTAAATAATTGTGGAGGGGGAGGGGGAGTAATTTCGGGGGGAACAAAGGGGGGGCTAGTCTGTCAGCAAAAAATTCTAGCCAAGGGGATGGGTCATTTGAGGAAGGAGAGGGACCCGCAAGCGAACCTCGGAAACGTCTAATGTTCTGCCAAACTTTGGAAGGAGGGGGGCGGGGGGATAAGCTTTCACAAAAGCTCATCCATCCACCTCTCTTCCTTCGCTTAAAGAGGCGCCTCGCTTTGGCGGCTATCTGTTGGTAAGCTATAAAATTTTCGGTGTTCATGTTCAAGTTGTAATTGACTTCCGCTTCTTTTCTTAATCTTATCGCTTCCGAGCACTCCGAGTCCCACCATGGAGGAGAAATTAGGTTCTGTTTCGTCCGGCGAATCGGGGGGATGTGAAGATCGGCTGATGTGATCAGAGCGTCTGTAAAATGGGTGTACTGAATTTCAATGGGGTTTGTTTGAGAGGGAGAAGTATGGCTCAGACAAGAGTCAACTTCTGCAGAAAAATTTTCCCAGTCTGCTTTGTTGGTGTTGTACTTCCGTAGGGATGAATGGGAAAAAGCGGGGAGGGATGAGTTAGGTTTAGAAACAATGATGGGAAAATGATCGCTACCAAAAGTTTCCAATAAGGTCTTCCAGGATAACGCAGGGGCCAAGCTAGGAGAGCAGGCAGTAAGGTCCACTGCTGACCTCTCATCCTGGTTAGGGTATACGCGTCTTGTTGGACTACCATCATTCAAGATGCAGAGGTGATGCTCGTCAAACAGATCAATCAAGTGGGTGGAGAACGAATCACAGGAGTGACATCCCCATGAGGTATGGTGGGTGTTGAAGTCTCCAAGGACTATAGAGGGTTGTGGGATAGCTGAAAGAACTGCTTGGAGGTCTGGTATGAGGGAGGGTGATGGGTCAGGTAAATAAATAGAAACAAATGATATGTCTAAAATTTTAGCCGCAACGACATTAAATGCGTCACTATGGGGGGGAATTGGGATCCTGGTATAAGTAAGGCTCCTTTTGATTAAGAGAGCGCTACCACCGCAGCCATCCGCTCTGTCATCCCTGAGACAGGCAAAGCCAGACACCCGGAACCGAGCGTCCGGCTTGAGCCAGGTCTCTGAGAGTGCAGCAACAGCCACGGAGTGTTTATTTAATAAATATTTTAATTCGTGGATTTTAGGGTTAACACTTCTACAGTTCCATTGTAGAAACTGAGGAGTGCTCCTCATAGGTTGGGTTGGGGGCGCCATTGGGGATGAGTTTACTAAGAAGGCTTAGTTTGTGAGCTACGTTGGGCGGTAAAGCGTCATTAAATCTACAGAGTATGTCAGTTAAGAGGGAGATTATGTGTTCAAGAAGGTTGTCATTTTTTGAAGTTGAGTAGGGATTATCAAGGTTAGACCCATTGGGCAGTGAGGGTGGAACTTCCGAGGTTAAATTGTTATGAGCTACTCTGTCATAGCCCTGAGGAGGATGTGCTCTGGGTTTTTGAGAGATAAAGACAGTCTTCCGATAAGACGTTGATGGAGAGACTGGAGTGGGGCGTGTGTTATTTATGTTCGGTTGGTGTTGGAGAGACGCGGGGGACATTGGAGTCCTAGACATGTCTGAGTATGGTCGACGGACAGGTGCAAACCGCGCGGACGCCTCGAGATAAGAGATACTTTCCTGGGACATAACGAGCTTAATGTTGTGTTGTCTCACTGTTTCGGGGCAGCCCCTGCTGGTAGCAAAGTGTTCCCCTGAACAGTGCAGGCATGTAGATTTATTCTCAGTGATGTTACAACTGTCGCCTGGATGTTCTTGGGCACATCGGTAACATCTTGGCTTAGACCGGCATTGGGATTTTATATGGCCATATCTGCAGCAGTTGTGGCATTGGATAGTAGGGAGTTGATAGGTTTCCACTGGCAGGGATGTAAAATAGCAGAATATTCTTTTAGGTAATACTTGACCTTCGAATGTCAAAACTACGGTTTGGGTCGGAGACCAAGTGGTATTACCGTTTAAAGAGACCTTCCTGTTGAGGCGTCTGGCCTTGAGGACTGTACCGCAACTTTCTGGTAATTCAACAGAGCTTATGAATTCGTCTAGCGACCAATCAACAGGGATATTCCTGACTATGCCCATGCGGGTAACATTGTATGATAGGATTGTAGCTTTAAATTTATATGTCAATCCAAAATCTGAAGAAATAAAGCTATTTGCGTCCGAACCTGTTTTGAACTCAATTTCAATTCTATTTCTACCTACATTTTTTATACCACCTTTTACAATATTTTTGACGTTATGCTTGTGAATTAATTGTCCGAATTTAATAGGCCTAATGGTCGTACCTGCTGCTGGATCAGGCACTTCCCTGCTCACGTGAACGATAAAGGGACCTTGATCAAGAGGACTGTATTTTCGAGATTCCTGAGAGAGTTTTGGGTGTAGGTATATTGACTGAATAGATGCGGAGGTGTCGATATCGTTAGAGGACCTTGTTCGTTTGTCGGGATTAGGTGTAGAACTTGTATCCGCTGGAAGTTTATGCTTACGGGGTTCTGGTTTGTCTTGCGTAAACATTGGTTGTGAAATTTCCATATCAGGGGGATCAGGGGGATCGGGAGGCTCCGATTCCATGGCGTCTAACCAAAGGTGGCGAGACACCGAGTGTTAAAGAACCGGTAAATAAGTAACTAAACTGTAGGATTTGTTGTTAAAACACTTAAAGCCCACTCACCAACACACTGATAGACGAGAATACACAATTTAGGAAAAACAAATTGAGGGAAAAGTATGAAAACCACTCGTTCACATTCGCGGACACGTGTATCAAACAACAACGAAACAGCGAATCCGGGTTTCCTTTTTGATTTTCTTTGAGTTAAGTATGTTGAATGGTAGGGAATAGAATATTTTTTCCAAATCACTAACGGTACAACTCAAATTTTAGCTCTAATTGACAGGAAACTATTTATTCCGATAAGGAAAAATACATTTTAGTAATGTCTTCGTTTTCAGTATCAGTTTATTTTGAAATGTCCCGCTGCAAATCTAAATTCTAAAGTGCAACCGTGATTCAATAATAGAATATTTAGAAATGTTCCAGTATGACTCTGAAATTTTTTGCATGATTATTGTTTATTGGTGTTTTGTGCCAGTCGCGCGTTGAACGGTCATTGTAGTCAGACGGAGATTGGGTTTTGATAAAGAAAAATTATAAAAATAAGTTCCAGACCTAGATTTAAGATAAAACTGTTCTCTTTTTATTTTTTAAATATAGATAAACCATTAAGCTTTCTAAATTGATTGTTTTTTTAATTTCCTTACTGGCTTATTTAGAAATATTCCGATTAGTTCTTAGCTTTTCAGGAAATTTTCAGTTCATTATTGGAACATTTTACAAAAATACTGATAACTCAAAAACTACAAATGACATCCTAAATCTTAGTAACGCACAATAAACTTGGCTATAATCTGCATACTGTTCAATAAATACAAAAACACAAAATGATCTTTATTTAACGTAAAATAACATTTGAATATTTTCAAAAACTTTAAACCTCAATTACTCAGAACAGCATCATTTTGAAATGTTCCACTACTGTTTCCGACCGACGATGTATGAAATGGATATTAAAGAAATAAAAACTACTAATTTTTTTTCAAAATCAATGTTTATTTTGTTGTACTTAATATATTAGTAGATACAATCAGACTTTAAACTTCAATAACGAAAACAACAGCCACAACAGGGAACTAAGTACATAAAAAACCGGTCAAGAGCGAATCGGACTCGTGCACCGAGGGTTCCGTACCATCATTAATATAAATAAATAAAACGTGAAAATGTTTTCATCGGCGAGGCTATCGTCGTCAGAGTTTGCGGTGTAGAATAATGCAGTTTTAGGTCAGTGCTATCTCTTGACCGATAGTGGAACTAATGTAAATAATAATTGGTTGATGATTTCTGAAAAAGTTTACTATTAGGAGACATCGTTTTATTTTTCCTGTAATCTTTACATGAACTTCTATTACATATAAGAATTTCAGATTTTCTCTTTGCAAACTTCGGCGATAAGAGGGAACGGTATTTTTTTTACATTTTTCATCATAAGTCAAAAACTATGCAGCCTAAAACAAAAAAAAAACAGATGTTTGAGAATTTGCAAGCAGCGCTCTTTCATATGATACTTCATATGCCTTAGTAGCCCCACTTCGAATTTTTAAGATCCCCTTTCAGACCCTGTTCCAAAAAAAAATATTAATAGTTTTATTTCTCTCTTATTTGCAAAATAGTTGGGCAACAAACGTCATCTAATTTCAAGTTGATAGCATAAGTGGTTCTCGAGTAAACCAGTTTGTGACAGACGGGCAGAGTCGCACCATAAGGATTCCTTTTTACCATTTTGCTACGGAACCATAAAAACAATAAGTCAAACTTTACCCCCATATAACGTTATAATGAAGAGATGAGTTCGATTTATTCTTTTTATTTTTGGTATTTAAGACAGTTTGAAGATTACGTACCTATCGATGTATAAGAAGTATTAGAGAAATTCGATGCGTCTTTTTACGACTCCGTAGCACAGTAGTCAGAGCATTTGCTCGGACGACAGTGAAATGTTTCGATGCGTCTTTTTACGACTCCGTAGCACAGTAGTCAGAGCATTTGCTCGGACGACAGTGAAATGTCGTGGGTTTGAGTCCTACTGTGGCAAATTGCGAAACGAGATTCTCTTCGATCTTTTCTAATACCTATCCTATGGTATAGTTATGTCGCACGGTTCAGTTTCAAAAACTTTATTTATTATTTTAATATGCCCATAAAAAGGGACCACCATACTATAAATGTTTCAAATCTATATCACCCTTCCGAAATGTATAGGAAAATATATTTACTCTTCTTTACGAAAACCTTTTTGTATTGAGGCAGCCCTGATTGCTAAGCTTTTAAAATATTTTGGGGTCTTAGAAACTATTTACACTAAACAAAATGTAAGTGGAAAAAGACCAATGGGAAAAGATAGATGTATAATTATAAATTTTTATCAAACTTTAACTAAGCCTAGTTTAAATCATAGGAGCCATTGCGCCTACAAAAAAAATATACAGAAGACGTCGAGTTACGTATATTGCTCAATCAACAATATCAGGCGTTTTATTTCAGAAATTTCAATGCTAAAATATATTGTTTTAATTACCATTTTAAAGGGGAAACAGACACATTCTCGTTGGTAAAGAATACGTACCATCACCTCGTACCAAAATTGCATCGTTAAGTTATCTATTTATTTCGATAGAAGCGTGGCCGGGCTGGGTCGTATGCGTTGCAGCCCGGCCACCAAAAATGTGTTATTTATAACTGATGAAATACTGTGGTACACTTTTTTTCCGTCAAAGTACTACGAGGTACTTATCCGTACCGTATACTGACACAACCACAGCCTTAGTTGACACCGTGGCCGGGCCAGAACGTATCACACGATCGCCTAACCCCCCTTAAGTACACAGAAATCTTAACACAAATTAATTGATGCTTCAAAAGGAATACAAGTTTGTATGGGGCACTGGACATAATCCAGCTTGGCTTATATTCTGAGAGATAGTTGAAATATAACTGACAAATATTAAGAAAATGTAAAAAAAAAATGTAAGACACCTTAGAAATTTCCTAAGTGTATGAGAAAGAATATGTTATGTATAAGTAATAAAGTGTACGAAAATAGAAAATAATATCCTCAAATGAGTAATAGTCTTGTTTTATTGGCAGTAATATATATGAATACTAGCGGCCGCCCGCGGTTTCACCCGCGTGGTTCCCGTTCTCGTGGGAATATCGGGATAAAAAGTACATATAAACCTTCCTCTTGAATCACTCTATCTATTAAAAAAAAACGCATCAAAATCCGTTGCGTAGTTTCAAAGATTTAAGCATACAAAGGGACATAGGGACAGAGAAAGAGACTTTGTTTTATACTATGTAGTGATGAAGTATTAGAAAAAATCAACCTGTCTCACGACTAGCTCGGATGGACTTGATTTTTTCTAATACTTAATTTTCATTTTAATAAAAATTGCATTGTAAATGCAAAAATGTAAAAATAATTTAATACCAAATATTTTTGTTTTAAAGGCTTAGAGAATAAATTAAATGACCCTGAAGAACTATTTGACATTCCTGGAAAATACCGTTGTTCATATATTGGTGCAAGGATGGACAGAGCTCTCATAGGAAATGTGGATCTTTATCAGTACACTGAAGTTCCTCATGAGCCTTTTATCGCGTCAGGTAAGGTCAATTACTTATCTTAATAGTGAGACTTTGTTAGAAGTGATATAAAACTTGAAAGTGAAATCATTGATTTCTAATACTATTGCTGTTAATTTACCATTAGTACCTTTTTCCTCATTGGAAAATCAAATAAGCAGTTTTTGTTATTAATGTTAATGTGTTGCATTTTAGGATATGGTTCAGTAGGCGAAACTGTACCACAGTCGTCCACCCCAGTCACGCCGACGTCGCGAGTGCCGGTTCGACAGAAACGCCAAAATGTCACACTATTAAGAGCACTACACACTTGCTTTGCTCTTCAGTTCTATAGTATTGGTATTCTTAAACTTGTGTCAGACATGGCTGGTTTTGCTGGACCTATTTTGTTGAATAAATTGATAACATTCGTTCAAGACGAAAGTATTGACGAACATTTGGGGTATGAATGAAACATTGACTTCAAATAGTTTTTCCTATTTCCATACTTAGTTTAGGTTCTTTTCTTTTACAAAATAATTTATTTCAGATATACATACGCTGCTGCCCTTTTGATAGCTACAATAGTGGCTGCATTATTTAATGTTCATTTTAATTGGTTTATGTCCATTATTGGGCTTAAGATGCGTGGTGCCATAGTGTCAACAATCCTTAGGAAAACTCTTAGTGTGACTTCCACTGAACTTACAAAATCATTCACAGTTGGAGAAATAACGAACTTTATGTCAACTGATACGGACAGAATTGTGAATTCATGTCCTAGCTTTCATGCTTTATGGAGCATACCACTTCAGGTTAGTACAAAATTATTTTAAGGGATGGGATGGACTTCTCTTACTCAACATCTATCGCAATCGTTTTCAGTTTGACATAAATTGCTTGTTGTTGAAGGCAGTTGAAAAAAAACTTGTCTTATTGCAGCAATGGTTATGAAATATCTTCTAAACTGAAAAAGATTGCGATAGATATTCAAGTTAGACAATCAAGAGACAGGTTTAATCTTAACTTTTTTCATTGGATTAAATTAACATTGGTTTTTCAGCTTTTCATTACATTGTTTCTTCTCTATCAACAAGTGGGGATATCTTTTCTGGCCGGTGTTGCTTTTTCTGTCATTCTAATACCTATTAACAAAGTGATAGCCAACAAAATTGGCCAACTCAGTACTGAACTAATGAAATATAAAGATGGTCGCGTGAGTTTGATCAGTGACATGCTAAAAGGAATTAGAACCATTAAACTCCATGTTTGGGAAGATTATTTTATAGCGAGGGTTACTGGTATGTATGGCATTTTTTTTATTCAATCGTTCTTGATGTCCGCTTTAGAATAATTATAACCTTGGTGCCTATGTTTAGACGTCCGTGCTAAGGAACTGTACTACCTCCGCGGACGAAAGTATCTGGACGCCATTTGCGTCGTGTTATGGGCTACGACGCCGGTGTTAGTGGCTGCGCTCACGCTCGGCACTCATGCTTTGAGGAAGCAACCCCTTGATGCTCCTACTGTAAGCTGTAGCCTAAACATTTTTCATAATGTAGAATTCATCAGTATCATCAGTATCCTTTGAACTTAATTTACATTTTCTTTCAGGTATTTACTACTGTCGCGTTGATAAATATGCTGATTGCGCCACTAAATGCGTTTCCTTGGGTTCTAAATGGCCTCACTGAGGCTTGGGTTTCTATCAAACGAATCCAAAAACTTCTAGACGTAAGATTTTTTTGGTTATCCAGTGTTTTTATTTAAAAACTAGCCTTCCGCCCGCGGCTTCGCCCGCGTGTACTACACGACGTTATCCCGCGGGAAGGTGATATTTTTCAGGAATAAAAAGTAGCCTATGTCCTTTCTCAGGCTCTAGACTATCTCTGTACCAAAATTCATTCAAATCGGTTCAGTAGTTTAGGTGTGATTGTGTAACACACAGACAGACAGAGACGCATTTATAATATATAAGTAAGGAAGTAAGGAAGTAAGGATAACAAATTGTCTATTTTTACTTTATTGTTATTACAGCTACAAGATAGTGACTCCGAAGATTATTATGACAGGGTAAATACTAATAGAGATGAAGATAAAATTGTTATATTTAAAAATGCATCGTTTTCGTGGGCAACGCCGTCGCAGAGGAAGAAACCCGTTAAGAGAGATAGAAAAAACAAGGGGAAATCTAAAAAACGATTGTCAAGAGTGAATATTCAAAGGCGCGACTCAACGTCTTCCTCAGAGACTGCTGCGCTGGATGGTCCTTTTATGTTGAAAGATATAACGCTCGAAATCGGCCGAGAAGAACTTATTGGTGTAACAGGCAATGTGGGCAGTGGAAAAACTTCCCTTCTGCTGGCTATTATCGGCGAAATGTTAAAGAAAAATGGCGATCTACAGATACCCGATAATCTTAATGGTAAACATTTTGATGTATTTCAAAGGTTTCTATCTGAGGGCATCAAGCTGTAAAGTCAGCCCCCTGATTCACAAACCAGCGGAAACGTTTCCGACAGCGGCGGTATGTATGCACTGTCACTCACTATAGAATAGACTAAGACAAAGCACAGAATCCGATTCCGTTTCCGATGTTTTGTGAATCAGGGGCCAGATCTACCGAAATTGGTTTTTGGAGCGAATATGTATAATAATGTCTTTTAACATTAGAGCTCGATGCTATTGTATAATGAAGTACCTATCTACAAAAAATCTTTTGTTACTTACTTATTTGTTTGCAGGATTTGGTTATGTGCCGCAGAAACCTTGGTTAGTTCGCGGCACCATCCGTGATAATATTATTTTTGGAAAACCATATGATGAAACCAAATTCCGAACTGTGGTTGATGCTTGTGCTCTAACAGGTAAATAATCCATGTTTTATATAATTTTCGCTGTGTTAACGTTTTGAAACGGTCCGCTTACGACTTTGGTCTTCATTGCGCGCTCGTGACAGACGCCTAATCAAATAAGTAAATGTGACGCCCCAACTGATAGTCGCGTAGCCGGAAAAAAAATACTTATGATAATTCTAAAAGTTTTAATTTTTGCTGAGCGTATAGATTATGTGGATTGTGAGCTATTTTCGAAAAGTTAGAAGTTTTATGACAATGCTTTAGGTGTGGTATAGGTATTTCGTAATATTTCGCGTAACGTATGTACTTATATAAAATTAAAGTTTGAAATGTTTAGCGTTTCATAATAAGAACTATCTTGGCTTCATTTTGTAAAATTATTAGAAAGTTAATATATGTGTAACTGCGTAAATCAAAAAATCACTAATTTGTCTATGAATAAAATTTTAAAATTTCTGAAATCATATTTTAAGACTTTTATTAGTGTGATGTATCTGCTGAACAAAAGTTTAGAAATATGAGTAGTGTGAGTACTTTATTAATAGTTTCATTTTTCTTTCGTAACAGACGCAATAATGAATTAAAATTGATAAAATCGCTCTTACATGACCTTTTCAATCCGCTTATATACTACACAAAAAATTAGAAACTTATATAATGTGCATTTTGTTTAATTTACGGATTCATTATTGCGCTAACATACGAGTAATGCGAGATGCGGGCGGGTGCAGAGAGGCCGCCGAGTGCCACGCGCCGCCTATGTTGCTTGGAGAGAGTTGTTTAGTATCATTTTGGTATCCCTTTAAATTATATTAATTTCGACGATACGAAAATTTTTATTAAGATGCTTAATGTGATTCGAACGATTATGATTGATAATCGTAATCATCAAAATTATGATTACGACTAATTAGTTTTAATCGTTAGTAATGACTAACTTTTTAACCATTAATTTAAAATGTTAATCTGATTAACGACTATATAACATTTTGCCAACACTGATACATAGATTTAGTTGTAAACGGAAGCGTTAGTAAATTTCGGCATCTCTTTAAAGGCGTGCTTTGACTATGCGCGTAAGCGTCTCGGCTGGAATACCAAAAAGGTATCAGGTTCAAATCTCTGACTGCACTACTGTTTTTGATCTCGATTTCCAGTAGGTACAGTGCATGTTCATGAGCTGGAAAAATATAGCCCACAAAGTAACATTTTGTTCATTTTATAATTTCCACTTTTTGTATACTGGAGAACTTTTTGATATTTATTTTCCGGGATAGATTAACAGATTAAATGATAAGATTTCCACTTTTTGTATAGTACTGAAAAACTTTTGGATATTTCGGGGATAGATAAACAGAGGAAAATGATAAGATTTTCTACAATTCGTGCAGTTTATAAATTCATCACTTCCATCAGAATCTTCATTTGTGCAACAACCCCATGATAATTGCGACATTTTGGTATCTAGCTAGCTTTTATTAAGTATCTCTTATTTCTACAAAAATTAAAAAAATTAAAAGATTTCTCGTGTATTATGTGTAATAAAGTGTTGAAAAGAAAACAATAAGTAAAGCGCAAAGAGCTCTAATAGATTTGAACTCTGGATCCCTGTCGACTTATTTTTGTAATGAGTCTGTGACAGTACATGCCGAGCTGTTAACGCATTGATATAGGTGATGAAAATAAGACTGGACATTGCATTTGTATTGGAATTGCGGTTATATCGCGTAAAAAAGTAGCCTTTGTCCTTCTCCAAGATTTGTAATCTCTGTACCAAAATTCATCGAAATCGGTTCAGACGTTTTGGCGTAAAAAGTAACATCATCATGGCAGCCGAACGACGCCCACCGCTGGGCATAGGCCCAAAAAGTAACATATGGACGAACAAATAGGCAGATAGAGTTACTTTTTGTAGGTATGGATAGTGCGTGGGAATCGGAAAGGGTGTCAGAGTGGGGATTACAGTGGGACTGGAAATGGAAGAGAGGATCGTAGAGGAAATCATTGTGGTGATCGGAGTAAGTGAATAGGAGTAAAATTAAAATAAATAAGTATGTCAATAATAATGGTAAAACATTTATTAAAATTCGCTTAAATCTAGAATCTCGACTCAATGATATCTTGAGCTGAGAACGCACTTGTGTCAAGGCAATATCGTCCCATTTTTGATAGTGCCATTCCAAATTCTCTTAAAACGTCCACCGCTGAGGCCGCCGCGGTTGCAACTAGTCGGGCTATTATAGCATACCACCGCAAATCATACCGCCCGCCGCGCCTCTTGAGCAGGATACTCATCGAGCTGTGTAACACGTAACGTAACGTAACTGCTACTGTCAAGTGAGTCCATAGGAGGCACGAGCTCGCTGCGTGCGAGCCGCTCGCGCGTGGTTCGCAGTAAGCTCGCAGTGACCCGCCGAGTGGCGGTATCGCTACGAACACAAAGGCGGCTCGCAGTATGCGCGTGGACTACGACAAGACCTCTTGTGCAGTGAGTACGTAGGCGCGACGCGAACTTCAAACGAACGCAATCATGGAGTGAGCAGAATGTTGTCGGCGTGATTTCGTCACAAGCACTGCGGATCCGGGAACTCGTAGCTGGTTACGCGGTGACCGTGGACGAGCCGAACTCACTTTCAGGTTGATACAGTATCAGTTAGGTTACGAGCTACAAGCTAGATGAGTACCCTGCTTTGCAGCACCGCACGCCGCACCGCTGCTAGAGACTGTGGCCGAAGTTATACCTAAATATACAAATCTGTTTATATATTTAACCGAGTAATTTCGCAGTACATAAAATGACTTATTTATACCAGTAAATATGTAATACTTGATAAAAATCCAAAACATTTTCCAAACATGAGTACCTACTGCTATTGTACTTATGGCAATTCCTTTTTTTGACCCTCATTTTCATTAATAATTGCTCAGTTTTTTTTGTTATATGATCTTAGAATGAAATTTGGCGTCACGAGTAAGAAAATCCAAAAAATGCATACGAATATTAATTTATTTTAAACAACACAAATTCAGTACCTATGGGAAATTTCTCAGCATTATTGCTTTTTAAAATTATGTGTAGTCACATAAACACAAATCTTAAGGCGATACTCGGAAAAAATGTGCTGAAGCGAGATAGCAATGAGAAAACGACGCGCGCGGGAGCGAGACCGATTTTGCAGATTAGGCAAAAAAAACACAAAATCACTTCGCATTAAAAAAACTACAGCGATAAAAAAAATGCTTCTATACGATCCTAAATATTATTGGTGTCCACTAATTAAACCAATTTCCAATAGTGTAAGTAACCCCATTTAAGAATAATCTTGACTTTTCGTATTTTTAGAGGTCTTTTCGAAAAGAAAAAGTGTCGAGGCAAAATCATAAAATAAAATAATCATTTGAAACTATACGAATCTAGATAAAGGTATGAAGAAATATATATCTTATTACCAAATTTGTAACAACTGTAACCGTCCTATAGTTTCAAATCAAAAAGTCCATATTTTTCCGAGTAGCGCCTTAAATATCCAAAAGGAATAACATCGAAAGTTCGACCACGTTCGACATAGAAATTTTCCATTTCAAGTAACACCAAAAATTCATATTTGATTAAAATTTGGTTTTTCTGTTGGGATATTTTTTTGGATATTGCCTAAATTGTTTTATACGTTATATAAATATGTCCGGTGAAGAAAGTTTAAACGGATAATTTTTCCTGAAAAAGATCAATGAAATAAAACTTTATTAAAAATACCTAATCTTTGGAAAGTTATACAATACCTACTTTTAATTTATTGCTACTACATATATCATCATGCTGTAAAGTTTTCCCTGACTAAGGAATTACTGTGGGGGTCCACTAGGTTAATTTCGTACACTGCCTCACTTATCTCTATACACTGTGACACTACTTACTATTTAGAAATCTATGTGGATTAATATCTGATTCGTTCCAAATGAATAAAAAAAAATCAAATCACTTAGTTACCTTTTATGTTTGTTTATCCTTCGCAGAGTCTGCGACGAAATCTTATTTTTTTTATTCTTTTTATTGGCCATTTTATCGTAATCACTATAAAATATTTACAGAATTATTCTTGAATGAACCTTGTTAATAAATTTAAAATACATATTTTCCTACAAACTATTATTATATATTTGTACAAACTATAACTAGGTACATTACACGACACCACAGATAATTATTTGTATCTATATAGCTTACTGAACTCTCTACACAATCAAATATTTGAATTGTTTTTAATTTCGCTCGTCGCAGGTAAGTGCGCCGCAAAAATTGGCACGCGTCCGACCTCTAACTCATTCCGCAGGGGACTGATTGATTGAAATTACGACCGTCAACGTAGTAAAATAGGTTTTTTTTCGAAAATAAACAATGCCTTAAAAAAAAATTGACTTATGACGGCCGGAATCCCTCGGCTATTCAAAGACAATTATTTTCGTATATTTTTCATTAACTAAAACCAAGTATTTTGCAAATAATACGATATTTGGATTACGATTAGACGGATGTTTGAGATTTTATTTGACACAGTAAAATATCACCAATCGAAAAAAAACGGCCGGAAGCACTAGATAAATAGCTGTAAAATAACATATATTTTTTCCAAGTTTTAAGTACTTGTGGTTTGAGAGTAATCCATAATTTAAAATACCCTATTTTGGGGAATGCCCGCCTTAAGTTGACATTCATAGACTTATCAATTTGTAACAAACATTGTGTTTCATGCTACTAGTAGTAATTTACGTTTGCTTCGCGTGAAGTTGGGAGTGTGGCATTTATAAACATGTTACTGTCGACGGTAAAGTCCCCCACTCACTTTGTGATGCACTTACTCACTAGAATTACACATCGTAGTTTGTAAGCATACTGATAACATAATTAACATTTATTGTGATAAAAAGTGGGATGTATTTTCCTTATTTGAAATTAAGCTCGGTGTATTGAAAGGTCTATAAGACAATAAATAAATTCAAATATCTGATTTATTATATTACCTTTGTTATACAGGATGTTAGGGCCACCTTAGCAAAAACTTTAACCATGGCTTCAGGCCATCATGCTGAACATCGCACAGCAAGTTTTTTTGTCGGAAATGAAAAAATATATTTCGACTTTCCATACAAAATGTCTCGATTAGTTGCTAACTTTTGTATGAAAAGTCGATTTTTTTTTCGTTTCCGACAAAAAATTCTTGCTGTACGTTGTTCCGCATGATGGTCTGAAGCCATGGTTAAAGTTTTTACAACGGTGCCCCTAACACCCTGTATTATTTGCTTGGCGATTACTGACTCACTGTTTCTTTAATGTGGCCTTTTAAACAAAGTCTGTTTAATACGTCATTGTCAAGCAGATATGTTTTTATTAAATAACTGAATCCACAAGCTATCTGATGTCTATACAACAAGTCACTTTACATAATTTATTTACCTACCTCGACACAGTTGACCGTTAAATATTTACAGATCAGTTCAATTTGATATGTTTTGTGATTACATTTCATAGCATACTAGGGGTTTCGTGCAGTTTCACCCGCGTGGTTCCCGTTCCCGTGACAATATCGGGATAAAATACAGGGTGGATTTTTGAGACGGTACATTAAGGGCAGGTACCTTAACCATCATACTTACCTACAGGAAAACGTTCTTACGAGACGAGACCATCCATAACTTTTTAAGATATTCTGAACTGCATTCACAGATTTTAGATAAAATTTATGGTTAGCAAGAAAATGCAAAAATAGCAAAAAAAAATTTTTCATGCCAGTCGAGATCCTGTTTCATGTAGGGATCAAATGACTGGGACCATTTAAGGTATGAGTACTAGAAATGACAGAAATCGCCAAAAACTTTTCCCATGCATTTTGTACGGAAAAACAATAAATCACTCGAAATATTCTTTTTTGCCTAACGATCCTATTTCTTTCTGTGATCAAAATACTTTTAAAGAGTTTTTAAACACAACTGAAATTTGAGTACAGAAACTACAGTAAGTCACAAAACCGGCTTCAGACGCAGGTATAATCTACTACAACATTAGAACTAAAAAAAACATTTAATCATTTAAACGTGTTTTTTTAAACAAAAAAACAAAGGATAAATATCTACAAAATAAATTGCTCAAAATGACTGCCGTTTTCACGAATACATAAATTCACTCGTTTTTGTACTGAGCAAGTAGCAGCCGACAATTTTCTTGGATGGATATCATTTAAAGTCCTCGTTAAGGCATCTTTTAGCTCCTGAACGCTCTCGTAATTCTTTTTGTAGATTTCGTTTTTTAGGTAGCCCCACAAAAAAAATTGAGAGGCGTTAGATCGGGGCTGCGAGGTGGCCACTTGATTGCACCATGTGTACCTATCCATTGTGTTCTGAATTGTCTGTTTTAAGTGGAACGCGTAAGGCGGCTTTTAGGTATGTGGCGGAGCTACATCTTGTTGAAAATAAACCTTACGCAATTCCGACAGGGGCCATTCATCCAACTGGTTTTGGAGATTGTCTAAAATAACGTCGTTATACACGGCAGAATTAAGAGTGCCTTCATAAAATTCCACCGTTACGACTTGGTTCGACCTAAGACTAACCCAACAGTTAGAGCCAACCTGATTGTGGCTTTCCCGAACTCTGAGAGGATTTTCTCTAGACCAATAATGATGGTTTCGTCGGCTGAACATACCGTTATTGGAAAAATTGGTTTCATCAGACCATAGTATGTACTTTAAAAATTCATGAACTCTGCTTTTTTTTCCTCTGAGCCATCTGCAAAAGGCATGTCTTCGAGCATCATCACCCGGATGTAACGCTTGAACTATGCGCCCCTGTCAATAGCATTTATAGCCGTATTTTTTCCATGTCTTTAACACAAGTGTGTGGGAAACACCCACTTCAAAAGCGACATGTTTGGACAATATCTCTGGATCAGCTTCGGCATAAGTTAAAATAGCAATCTCCGTATCTATGTCCAGTACACGAGGCTGCCGCACTAACTTCTTTTTGAACGAACCACTTTCTTAGAGATTTTTCAAAAGGTTTTGTAATTACTCTTCTTGTTAGTAAATATCGCAATAGATACCTATTCGCGTACCACACTAATGCAGCTTCCATGTATCTATAATTTACAAAATACGCTTCTATTAAGTCCAAAAATTGGCGATTCGAAGACTTTTTTTAAAAAGAAGTTCATAAATTGCAACTTACAATCTATAAATTTTCTTAGCGCAAACATTAGAATGACGTGATGATATTCAAATCGAATTCGAAATTGGAAAGTAAAAACTTCTTTTTACTTACATTTTTCAGGTATCCAAAACAAAAAGTTTGGCCAATGTAGAAATTCGACCCTCCTCTTACCGAAATGTATGGGAAAGTTTTCGGCGATTTCTGTCATTTCTAGTACTCATACCTTAAATGGTCCCATTCCCATAGAGTCATTTGATCCCCACATGAAACAGGGTCGATTGGCATGAAAAAACTTTATTGGTATTTAGGCATTTTTCTTGCTGACCGTAAATTTTATCCAAAATCTGTGAATGCAGTTCAGAATTCCTTAAAAAGTTATGAATTATCTCCTAGAAACATTTTCCTGTAACTATAACGGTTAAGGTAGCTACCCTTAATGTACCGTCTCAAAAATCCACTCTGTATAGCCTATGTCACTCAGGAAGAATGTAGCTTCCTGATGTTGGAAGACCGAATTTTCAAAAGTGGTTCAGTAGTTTTTGACTTTAACCATTGTGAAGAAAGAAGAAATCAAATCTTTCCTTTCCTCTTTAAAATATTAGTGTAGATATTAGTATAGATTACTACTACTTGCTATGCCAAATTTAGAAGCATTATTGAACTTTTGCAGAGGATTTAAACATTTTGGGATGGAATGCGTACGTCGGAGAAGGCGGCTGCACGCTGAGCGGCGGGCAACGAGCCAGGATATCGCTGGCGAGAGCTGTTTATCAGGAAAAACAAGGTAGTATCTCTATAATATGATAGAGTGATGGTGTTTTACCAGCCTATGTCGCGATGCTGAGGCCTAAATATCTGGTCCATAGACTGTACTTCAAAACTTCGTTAGCCCCTCCCCTTTCACTCGATTTGTACCTAATGACTGGAAAGTGAGAAAGACGGAAATAATAATGTTTTAGATTTTGCGGTTCGAGGTAGGACAGCCGCACATAGGTACCGTTTGAAATGTCTTAATGAGTCATCATCATCATCATCATCATCCATCAGCCATTACAAGTCCCCACTGCTGGGGCACAGGCCATCCTTATGGATATCCATACATGTGGGTCATCTCATTCCATTCCATATCCATATGGATATGGATAAGGAGAATGGAACGAGATGACCCACGACGCGGGCCCAATGCGGATTGGTGGTTTTTAACGACTACAAACGCAGCCGGGACCAACAGCTTAACTTGCCTTCCGAAGCACGGAGGAGCTCGAGATAGTACATTTTGGACACCCATCCCGTGACTGACCATTGCGAAAGTTGCTTAACTTCAGCGATTGCAGGCCGAGCGCGCTAGCCACTGCGCCACGGGCTCCTCAATGAGTAGACACCGGCAAAATTCAGACTGACGAATTTTGATAGAATTTAACATAAAATATAGATATACCTAACAAAAACAATACTATATTCCACGCGTACGAAATCGCAGGCGGCCACTAGTTGCGGCTAAAACATAATTATTTTTGAAAAACTTGTTGATAATTTTAGGACCACCAAGATAATTAAAACTACAATCAGCTTCTGTTTTAGGTGGTAACACCTACCTACTGTGTGTAATATAGTAGCTCAAGATTAGTTTCCAATAAGAGATAAGATAAAATCTGTGCACATATTTAGTTAAATATAACAACATAAATAAAACTAATATAGGTAACTACCTTTCTAATAGGAAATAACGAGGTTCTTTCGGTGTTTTATTTTAAATACTCATTATTACTATTGGTAAAGTCTTAATAAACTCCGAAATGTCTAAGAAACTGTAAATAATATGTAATCGCAATAAGAGTAATAGGATATGGGGTCAGCTAGTCGGTACGCTCTAAAACGCCTAGTGTCGCAATAGGAAGTATGACGTAGGTCGCGCGGAGAGAGTTGTGTGATTATACATATTAATCAGTCGATGATTTTGCATTACGTCATGTAGGTTTTTGTAGTTTAGAGAGAGAGCGCGTGTCTTGCGTCTTCATGTTCACAGTTAGTGGGGCGAACTCGGGCGAAGCAGCTGATGGCAGCTGAGAGTCGGACTGCATGCGTGTTTTCTGCTACTGAAACTTTGCGGTGCCTACTTGTACGAAACATGGATGAAGATATGATTTTATTAATGCAAAATTCATTTTTAAAATGGAATGTGAATAAACTACTTACTTATGTGAAGTTAAAAAAAAAATAAACAAATTTCTACTACTGAAAATATTGAAAATGAAGTAAGTATTAAAAAAGCCTATCCGTGAACCGTCTCACAACTAACTCCGTTGGGACTCGAACCCACGACCTTTCACCATCGGAGTCAGTTGTGAGTTGTGTGTGAGACGGATCGACTTTTCTGATACTTCATTTTCAATATTTTCAGTAAGTAATAAAAATTGCACGATTGAAATTGCCATAATAGCAGTGCGATTTTGCACTGCGTATAAAATAAAAATTATTCATACTTTTCCAAACATAAAAGCAGTGAGACCACGGTTAAAGTCAGTTATGTTTCACTTCCCCATAGTCCCACTGTGAAGCAGTGGGTCTACGGGGAATAAAAAATATCTATGAACCCACCAGTAGTGGGTCATAGCGGTGGGGCCACGGGTAATACCCGAAATTCTTCAGTGTCGATTTCCATCTTGTAGCGGGTGAATCATTGGCAGTTGTCTACTCGCACAATGCAACATTTTCATAAATTGTGAAAACACATTGTGATTTTTAGAAATGTGTTTCATTATGTCACTACAACGCAATGTTAATACGGATATTTTAAGTAGATAAATTACATTCATTCAATTAAGTAAGTATTGGTAAGAAATAGGAAGAAAATTTTTGATAACTTTAAGCTCGTAATTCTATTATTATTGCAGTATTGACAACATTGAAATATGTTTAAGAATGTATAATATATGATGGCATAGTAACATAATGAAGTGTGTTTTCCACAATCTTTAAAAATGTTTATTGTGCGAGCGAGACAATTGCAAAGTGAGAAATGGCTCTTAATGCCGCACTCAGAGACGCTAGTTAACTTTAATTGATAATTAAATCTCTATCTGTCTCTTTTTATGTCCAGTATTAAATAAATGAGAATTATAATTTGATGCCAATTAAATTTAATTGACGTCTCTGAGTGCGGCAGTTCAACACTAAATGCGGTATCTATTGGCTATTGGCGATATCTATCTGTGGCGGAGATATGTCATTTGTATAAAGTGACAAGTCGTATACTGGTAGCATAATGTGCGAGTCACTATACAAATGTATGGGAGATACGCCTCGGCGGCGACTCATCGGACACTAGTCGTCTGTAAGTAGGTATTGTAATGTAAGAACAGACTAACAGGAACCTCAAATTCGCCAGTTTATCTCTTGGATGACGTGCTGTCCGGGTTGGATGGTGTGGTCGCGCAGCACGTGATGCAACGCTGCGTGCTGGGTCTCCTGCGTCGCACTACGCGACTGCTCGTCACTCACTCGCACCGGCACCTCGCTAAAACCAACCACGTGCTGCTGCTGCACGACGGACAGATCGTCAGGCAAGGTATGTAACCCACACGATACGCGACGTTGTGTACTCGGCCTGCTGCGCCGCACCACTCGTCTGCTTGTCACTCACTCGCACCGGCACCTCGCTAAAACCAACCACATGCTGCTCTTGCCCGACGGTCAGATCGTCAGGCAAGGTATGTAACCCACACGTACGCAACGTTGTGTACTCGGCCTGCTGCGCCGCACCACTCGTCTGCTTGTCGCTCACTCCCACCAGCACCTCGCTAATACCAACCACGTGCTGCAGCTGCTGCACGACGGACAGATCGTCTGACAAGGAATGTAACCCACACGATACGCAACGTTGTGTACACGGTCTGCTGCGCCGCACCACTCGTCTGCTTGTCACTCACTCCCACCAGCAGCTCCTAATACCAACCACGTGCTGCAGCTGCACGACGGACAGATCGTCAGACAAGGATTGTAACCCACACGATACGCAACGTTGTGTACTCGGCCTGCTGCGCCGCACCCCTCGTCTGCTTGTCACACTCTCGCACCGGCACCTCGCTAATACCAACCACGTGCTGCTGCTGCACGACGGACAGATTCTCAGACAAGGTACGCAACCCACACGACTCATTCATTATCAAAGATATTATAATATAACAAGATTGCGCACTCATGAGTTACAGCCGAGCCGAGCGAGATAGCCCTATTATGGTGTGCGTCCCTCTCTAATGAGAGAGACGTGAGTGACTACACGATTTGGTTTTTTCGAGGACAATTTATAGATAACCAGACTTGGCTCACGTAGGATTCGAACACCACGCTTCCTAGGGATCTCTTGTAGCTATAACAAACATACATTTAAACATCCGAACTCACTTTCTATTTATAATATTAGTTAAGATGAGGACTCCGCGAGGCAAAGCATAGAGGGTACTTTGCATCATTTATGAGGCAATAATGTGACAATCGACACATACACATTATGCTTTATAAGCATACTTACTTTTGAACCGACTTCAAAAAAGGAGGTTGTCAGTTTGACCTGTATGTACTTATATGAAATGTATGTCTGTATTTCTGATAGGCGTATTTTGCTAAAATGGATAGAAATAAAAAGTCCACGTACAGTAATAAAAATCTGTTTATTAGTTAGACTATACATTGCTGAACAAAATTGTCTTGCGGATCTTTTGACGCATAGAGGCTTTGTGTCCAATTAATTTTAAAGATTCGTTTTTTGCGTACCTACTTTTTTAACCTTAAATTAAAATACAGATGTTATAATACATTTAATAAGTTCTGTTTCATGCCTATTTTCTCATAAAGTTCTTCTTTTTCTTCTTCTGCTGAGTATTGTGTAATTTTTTCAGGTATGACGTTAAGCCAACCTTTTTTGATTTCTTCATCTGTAGGAAATCTGAAACAATGAAAATCAATGTTTGGGTTAAGTAAGAAAGTAAATTCCAGTCTATAGATTACAAACGAAATGGACACCCTACTATACGCAAGAATAAACTTTTGCTAAATACTTACCAATGAAAAGATACACCGCTACGTTTAAATGATTCGCTTTTGCATCCTTTCACACATCAAGTGAGAACCATTTTTATTAACCGACTTCAAAAAAAGGAGGAGGTTCTCAGTTCGGTTGAATTTTTTTTTTTTTTTTTAATGTTTGTTACCTCATAACTTTGTCAATTATAAACCGATTTTAGAAATTCTTTTTTGGTTTGAAAGCATATAGTTACAAATTGGTCCCATTGTTATACGGTCAGGATCTGATGATGGCATCCTGGAGAAATCAAGGGAACTCTTC
Source organism: Crambus lathoniellus (assembly GCA_949710035.1). Classification (NCBI taxonomy): domain Eukaryota; kingdom Metazoa; phylum Arthropoda; class Insecta; order Lepidoptera; family Crambidae; genus Crambus; species Crambus lathoniellus. The sequence goes on from OX453306.1 coordinate 15,131,312, forward strand.
AAATATTATAGGCACACCTATAGCGATTTTGGTATTTTCTTAAGTAACTCGTGCATTTGCTTTCGGTATGCACCATTTGGTGAAGAGTAACTGATGATGAAGACCACATATGGCCATCGAAAACATTAATTAAATACTAAATATGTTACGGGCGCAATACGATTCCTTTAAGGTTCATAAGTAATTTTCAAGTATTTTCGACTGGTAGTCATCATCTCACGATGATGAGCTGGTGATGGAAGGTACAACTCCTCAATAGTTAGGAGTTGGAGGATAATTCTTTAAATATCGTTGATACGTAAATATTTGTAGTTGTTACCTTTTTTCAGGTTATTTAGTTAAGCTGATGATGGAAAGTAAAACTCTTTAACGCTTAGGAGTTAAAGTATGTTATTAAGTACTACAAGCGCAAATAGAACTTTAGGTTGTATTCTTTCAAGTAATTTAGGTTAGCTGATGGTGGAAGGAAACTGCATAACAGTTAAGAGTTGGAGGGTGGTGCTTGTCTGAGTGTTCTAATTTAGATATGGGCTATAGTCGTTGCACATTGAGCTACCCTTGCTCATTATGCGGTTTCTTATAGTAGATTTCTTACACTAAAAAAGGAAAAATAAACAAAAATTTTTCAAAAAAATTAAACCGCCTTCAAAACAAAACTGCAAACAAAAACTCATTTCCCAAAAACACGTAAAAGTGAAAAATAAATTGAATCATTCAATTCAAAGTACGAAAGTGCGGGACTTTTTCTAATTAATCTTGAACTTACTGATCTGATTGAAGTCGGTGCATCCTTTCACACATCAAGTGAGAACCATTTTTATTGATTTAAACGTAATTTTAAAATGATAATTAAAATCCACACACTAACTTTACACACATAAATTAATTTGCCGTCGCCATATTGATGATGTTTTTATTTTTATTAAAATTGTCCAGACGCAAAGTGTTGCATATTTATTATAATTAAAACTACCATAACACCGACTCTTACATTAAACAAGTCGTTTTTCAAGGTTTTAAATAATACAAATGATATGGACTTTATTATTATCAGCTTAACATTCCTTTTAATTAATTAATATTTTGAAAATTCCCGAGAACAGGAAATATGAATTTGAATTAAGTTCTACTACAACCAAAAATATTTAATGGTCGCAGCCCAGTAGACAGGGATGCAATCCTATTTAGGAGCCTCTCGCTCGGCTCGTTTTTCCGTTTATCGAAATGTCATACGAAAATAAACCTTATTGTAACTGCATAGAATCGAATTGACATTGCTTTTATTTTCATAGTGCACAATCTTGTTATATTATAATATCTTTGTTCATTATACTCGAAAGTGTAGGTACACTAAGTTTTACTGCGTGCTTCGACTGCTGCGCCGGACAAAACAATATGGAAAGGCACTATAACAACATTTAAAGCTTTTTTACAATAATACTGAAAATATCCTTTTGCTAATACCATACCTAATTTGCCCTTATGCCTTCTACCTTTACGTCTAAAACTGTTTATTACTCACAAAGGAAAAGAAAGGTTAAAAGGAAAAGTTGTTGTACAGTCAGCGTCAAATTGATATAAGCGTCTAGAGTAGTCAAAAAGATCTGAAAAACATATACGGAATTTGATCTAAGCAGTTCGAATCATCATATTGTTGTAATCACGCAAGGTGTTCAAAATATCTTGGCACTCATTTTTTCATATTTATATGAGCAGTCAGAGTGTTCAAAATTATTTAAGCAAACAAAGCTCTCAAAGTTATCTGTGCAATATGGTGTTGTGCAGATACAGATATTTTGAGAGCTTTGTTCGCTTAGATAATTTTTAACTTTTCAGATGATTTTGACTACTCTAGACACTTATATCAATTTGACGCTGACTGTACCGGACGAAATTGCTCAGATCCTTTCTCTAAAATTAATCAGACGGATCCAATTATATGCATTACCGCAGCTATTTTTGTTTTCCGTGCTTGGGGCACAGCACTATAAAATTTTCCTTTTTTTAACATGTTTAATCTAACGACTTTCTTATTAGGTCCGCCCGAGGTAGTACTTAACAATCTGGAAGAATTTATGACGAGCGAAACTGAGTCTATCGGTGAGGAGCCGCCGCGAGAACCATTGCCTCAAAAAGAAGAAGAGGACAGCGTCAGTAGGGACAGCTTAGATGTTGAGGTAAATAAAAAGAAGAAACAATAATAAAACTAATTAAAAATGGATAACTTTTCTAAATGTTTATTCCGTTTTCAGGAATCAATGTCAAAAGGGAATGTAGATTGGTGGGTGATCGGCATGTACCTGCGTTCCATCGGCGCCTTTCTCTCCGTCATAATTCTAATGTCTCTTATATTGATGCAGCTCTCACAAAACTTCACTTTCATCTGGCTCACGTTCTGGGTTAGAAGCAAAATTCCTAGCAACTCAACCAATACCACCCAACTTACTGAGTTGCCTCACGAAACCAATACGATTTTGGATCACGGTTTCTTGTCAGTAGATAATATAGTCCACAAAGTAATTAATACTACAATGTCTCTAGTCAATAATTTGTATAGGAACAAAACGAATTCATACAAACCGATGGAACTCCCTTCATCGCCAGTGACCCCACAAAAAGATATTCAGCTACCAGTGTATACCGACAACTTTTATTTGGAAATGTATTTCGCATTGGCGGGAATAAACTTGGTGTTCACTGTAATGCGAGCATTTCTATTCGCTTACGGTGGAGTTAAAGCTGCTACGAGAATACATAAATTGTTATTGAAGTCTATTGTTAAGGTAAGTGCCGTATATTTATGTAATTTGAAATGCATATTGAATAAACAATAGCCTTGAAATATATCGTATACATATTTCCGTTTCAGGCAAAAGTGAAATTTTTTGACGTTACGCCTTTGGGACGTATTCTAAATAGGTTTTCATCTGATGCATACACGGTTGATGACTCACTGCCGTTTATTCTCAACATACTGCTTGCTCAAGTTTTCTCTCTTATTGGTAAGAAAAGCAGATTGACGGACGGATATATTCTGTGTTTTAATTACACAGCTTGTCAATTGATGTAATCGAGCTTACAGCATGCTAATCAGTTTGCATGTTACTGTACCCATCTAGAAACTGTTTTCAATTTAATAATTGTTACTTTTCTATCAGGTGCAGTAGCAGTGACAGTATACGGGCTGCCGTGGCTGCTAGTGGCCGTCCTGCCGCTAATACTGATCTACTACCGCCTGCAGCGGCGGTACCGCGTCACCTCGCGGCAGCTGCGGCGTTTGCAGAGCGTCACCTTGTCGCCGGTCTACACGCATTTCAATGACACGCTTGAAGGTACTGTGTGAAGTCTTTAGAATTCTACCAGGCGCCGCCGCAGTGACGGTATACGGCTGCAGTGGCTGCTAGTGGCCGTCCTGCCGCTAGTTCTGATTTACTACCGCCTGCAGCGGCGGTACCGCGTCACCTCGCGGCAGCTGCGGCGGTTGCAGAGCGTCACTTTGTCCCCGGTCTACACGCATTTCAATGACACGCTTGAAGGTACTGTTTGAAGTCTTTAGAATTCTACCAGGCGCCGTCGCAGTGACGATATACGGCTGCAGAGCGTCACTTTGTCGTCGGTCTACACGCATTTCAATGACACGCTTGAAGGTACTGTGTGAAGTCTTTAGAATTCTACCAGGCGCCGCCGCAATGACGGTATACGGCTGCAGTGGCTGCTAGTGGCCGTCCTGCCGCTAGTTCTGTTTTACTACCGCCTGTAGCGGCGGTACCGCGTCACCTCGCGGCAGCTGCGGCGGCTGCAGAGCGTCACTTTGTCACCGGTCTACACGCATTTCAATGACACGCTTGAAGGTACTGTGTGAAGTCTTTAGAATTCTACCAGGCGCCGTCGCAGTGACGGTATACGGCTGCAGTGGCTGCTAGTGGCCGTTCTGTCGCTGGTACTGATCTACTACCGTCTGTAGCGGCGGTACCGCGCAACTGCGGCGGCTGCAGAGCGTCACCTGATACACTTGAAGGTGTTTCATTGCTCTGATTTTTTACTTTAGATTTGTTAATAACATTTTATAATTACTACTAGCTTTCCGCCCGCGGCTTCGCCCGCGTGAACTACACGACGTTATCCCGCGGGAATGTGATATTTTTCCGGGATAAAAAGTAGCCTATGTTCCTCTCCAGGCTACAAAGTATCTATGTTCCAAATTTCAGCCAAATCCGTTCAGCCGTTTTCGCGTGATTGAGTAACAAACATCCAAACATCCAAACATCCAAACATCTAAACTTTCACATTTATAATATTATAGTAGGATTAACACTGTAAATAATATGTTTTGATTTGCTGCCGAGTTCCCGATATTTTGACGCAGTTGCATGCGCCGCCATGATCATGGAGTAATTGAGGTTATCGCGGGTTGGATTTTAAGAAAAGACAAAACGGTTGTTTTCACTTTAGATTTGTAAATATTTTTTCCCGTGTAGAACCGAAATGACGCACTTTAAAGAAGCAGCCCTCTCCAACATACAAGTTTCACTAAACCAGTTTTGTTACAAAATCTCCTGCAGTTAACACGCCCACTTTGTAAATTGGTAGTCAGTTTGAAAATTAACTTTGTGTTTTTAACACAGGTCTCACAACTATACGGGCGATGGGCGCGAGTTCTCGCTGGTCCGATACGGGCGACGAATACGTGGAGGCGTGGCAGAGGGCAGCGCTGTGTTCCGCCGCGGCGAGCCAGTGGCTGGCGCTGCGATTGCAAGCCAGCTCGGGAGTTGTTGTGGCTATTGCGGCGTTACTCGCTGTGCTGCAGAGAACTGTACACGCAGCAGATCCTGGTGACGTATCACTCCATACTTCCATATATTCCAGCTTAGGAATTGTGGTGACCATCGCTGCGCTGCTAACTGTACTGCAGAGAATTGTGTACGTTGCTGATCCCAGTAATATATGAATTTTATTATAACTGCTCATATCGCATGGCAGAAGCGCTGTGTTCTGCCGCGGCGAGCCAGCTCGGGAGTTCTTGTGCCCACTGCGGCGTTACTCGCAATGTTGCAAAGATCTAACTGTACATTCGGCTGGTCCCAGTTTAGTATCAATCTTATTGTAACTCCTTATATTATTGTATGGCAGAGGGCAGCGCTGTGTTTTGTAATTTTAAGGTTATACAAGCCAATTTTGGCGGCCACCAGCCGTCACCGGGGTCCCGATACTTCTTCTTGTCATCATGTCGTCCGATTATCATAATTTTTTGGTCATACTGCTTAAAGGCTCTCCCACACAAGGGCGTTATTATCGGTCGTTATTACCGGATCGCTTATTGCGATAATGCATCCGGTATTATCGACGATAATAACGCGCCTGTGTGGGAGAGCATTTAAACTGTAATGCCGTCGTCACTAGTAACTCTTTTTATCCAAGGCACTGAGGACGCCGATGATCCCAGTCACACCTCAATATTATGCTAAAACTTCACAAGTCCCTAATGTTCAGATTAGCCGCTTGCTGTTGAGGCATTCGCCGCGCTGCTTACTTTTTTTGTAGTTTTATTGGCTTGCTCTTGACTTCACACTCAACCTTAGGGTTGAGAAGAAGTCTAAGATCGGGCGAGCTTACACAGAAGCAGCCTATTTATTTATTTATTTATTGGAAAACCAACTGCTTAACCTAATACATTAAAAATCTTAAATATAAACATAAAGCCTTACTCTAGCTTTAAGAATTATAGAGTTGTAGTCGCTTATAAATTATCAATTGTAAAATAAAAATAAATTAAATACAATCTATCGATATTTCAATAGTCTGTCGCAAACAAGTGCCACATGCAGACTCAAACATAAAGGATTCTAAAATTCTTTTCGTTTGGTTCGTTCGAAGCACTCGCTACGTATAAGTGTGCGTTCACAATGTTACGAAAAGGCACTTTCATTTTATTTATTTTCAATTAATGTTTTACAGGTCTCATTGGTCTCGCGATATCATACGCTCTGTCGATGACCTCAATGCTAAGTAACGTGCTCAATTCATTCACGGAAACCGAAAGGGAGATGATTGCCGTTGAACGAGTCGGTGAATATATCAAACAGGTTAGGATAACAACAAAATTCATTTCATAACATAACTAAAATGTAAATAAACTTTATATTTTATTTTACTTCAGGTTGAAAGTGAAAAAGTAGAAGGTGCTGCGCCACCATACGGATGGCCACTGCAAGGCGTCATAGAATTTGAAGATGTCGCGCTTAAATATAGGTTTGTATTATACCACAAACCAATATCACCAATATAATCCCAAACATTGAAAGACATTACCTAATCCGACTGTTTTTTATTCGTTTAATTATTATATTATGTTAACAGCCACCGTCAACATGCGACGCTAGCGCTCAACGGCGTAACTTTCTCAACGTGGCCAAGTGAGAAGTTAGGAGTAGTGGGCAGAACAGGCGCTGGTAAGAGCTCGCTGCTGAACGCGCTACTGCGGCTCACGAACTTGGAGCGCGGCCGGATACTAGTCGACGGCGTTAATATTTGTACGCTCAACCTGCAAGCCCTCAGGTAAATCCTTCAGAATCTAGATTTGAAATAGCGCATTTGTTTTTCAAATTTATTAGGTAATGTAATTTGCGTTTAACCCAGTTGTTACTGAAACTCACTTTTTAACCAGCGAACAAAAAACCATGAGATTAAAATGACCACTCTTAAACTATGTTTGAACTGAAGGTAATTTTGATATCTTTATAACGATCGGTCGCTCTAATAATAACGGATGCGTAGCGGTAAGAAGGTCCGTAGTATATGGAAATTGTGTTATGTTTTTTTGAATAAATACATTGACAAGTGTCCAATTATCATAAACATAGTAGTCAAAGTTCAGAAACCCGAATCCGAATTTTGCCATGACACGTCGGAATACCTTATCTTCCAACTGAATAATGTGTCTTAAAAACAAAGCCTTAAGAGGAAATCTCACGTCCAAGAGAATTAAAAACTATGTATTTGTAAATATATTGCTCTCTCACACTATCTATTGCTTCCCCTCAGAGCGCGATAGAACCGCAAATACTTGATACTAGATTTTGTGTACTATTAATAGAATATCAACGTTTCGTAATACCCTGATTTCTTTTCCAAAACTGGACCGATTTTATTTCTTGTTTCATAAAAAATTCAAGACATATATAATCTATTATTGAAGACATATATAATCTATTCAAATTTGTTTTCTGGATGTTTGAAAACAGCGGAAAGCCTGGCCATTTTTTGTAGGATTTTGAATGTTCCTATCTCTATAAATAATTTATGAAAAAAGAAATGCCATGGCGATAGTGGCAATAGTTTTTTTTTTGGAAAAAAGGGTATTGCTCTACTGGCATTATCCAGGGCGGAAACAAGGTAATACGTTTGTATGGAAAAACGGCCCTTGTGATTACTTTTTAAGGTGCTATTTACTTTATTTGCCTGCACTTGATATAAATGTTGTCAAACATGTCGGTTTAACAATTTTTTACAGTTGATTGTTTATTTGACAGGTCACGCATTGGCGTGATACCGCAAGAGCCGTTCATATTCACGGGCAGCGTTCGAGAAAACGTGGACCCGTTAGAAATATACTTGGACGAGGAGTTGTGGCGCGCGCTCGAGCTGTGCGACGCTCGGAGCGCGGTCGAGGCTAGGGGCGGGCTGGGCGCGCCCGCCGCCGACCTGTCGCGCGGCCACGCGCAGCTGCTGTGCCTCGCGCGCGCCCTGCTGCAGCGCCCCAAGGTAAACACAGCACGAGGGGGTGTGGCGCGCGCTCGAGCTGTGCGACGCTCGGAGCGCGGTCGAGGCTAGGGGCGGGCTGGGCGCGCCCGCCGCCGACCTGTCGCGCGGCCACGCGCAGCTGCTGTGCCTCGCGCGCGCCCTGCTGCAGCGCCCCAAGGTAAACACAGCACGAGGGGGTGTGGCGCGCGCTCGAGCTGTGCGACGCTCGGAGCGCGGTCGAGGCTAGGGGCGGGCTGGGCGCGCCCGCCGCCGACCTGTCGCGCGGCCACGCGCAGCTGCTGTGCCTCGCGCGCGCCCTGCTGCAGCGCCCCAAGGTAAACACAGCACGAGGGGGTGTGGCGCGCGCTCGAGCTGTGCGACGCTCGGAGCGCGGTCGAGGCTGCTGTGAGCACACACCCACACAGCCCGAGGCATGCGAGACGAACGATTCCTGTCGCACGCCTCGCGATATCTGTACGCAACTTTATGATTTTGAGTTTCTTCAAGTGATCAAGGCAACTGGCCTATTTCAATTACACATTTCATTTAGTCCAAAATGTGTGACATGCATGTTCCTTTTCGAGTTTTGTATTTGTGTCTGAAGTTTTTTTTTCTTACTTTAGAATTTCAGTTCGTTTACACCATAAAGTTAATATACCTTAGCGGAATAGAGAAACAAAGGGTTGAGCGAGCGGGATGCCACTAGCAACAACACTGTGAGATAAAAGGAGATGCGTGATGCAACGTAACAGAACCGTTTTTGGCTACTGTTTGACAGTTCGTCAGCACTTATCAGCACGCTGAGAATTTTGGTATTTTATTTTTTTCGGATTTTACGTGCAATCTTAGATATTTTTAGCCAATATTGATATGGAAACATGGTGATTTACCCAGTTATTGATTGTTGTACAACACAATGAAATAATCCCGCAAAATGTTCAGTTCACAGGTAAATTATTCCAAACCGACACCTCCCTTCCTAAGGTTTATTTTTGCCAATGCGCTTCGAATTTAAAGCAAGAAGTGTGATAATGCTTTTCAACAAACATTTATTTATGTAACAAGCAAATATTGATTACACATAAGCAGTATTTACGATTATTTTGTGTAAAGAAATAATTTTCGTTTTACACTAGGGCTGCATCAAGTTATCGATATTTCGTGTCCACTGTCTATCACGCGGTAAAAATGAATATGTATTAGGTACTGTAATTAAAGTACCTGTAAGACATTTAGATATGAATTACCTGGGAATGTAATTCCATTCAATAGGTATCAGTTTTTGACTGTTAGAATAGGTACCTACATATACTATCATTAGTAATATAATTATCTTTCAGATTACATACTAACTTGGATACCAGAAACTAACTGGACTAAATAGATTATTATGCAGTAAGCATTTTGATGAAAAATATTTTCAAACGCGAGAGGTGAAACGTACTATCACTGTGGAAGCACCAACAAATTGTTCAAAGGATTGTGCGAAGCATGGCCGGGTCGCTAGTGTATAATAAATGATTTAAAACCTCCTGGGAGCTTCCTTAAATATGCATACTTCATCGCAGAATCGAAGTTTTAGCCATGCAAAATCCCTTCCCAAGATGGGAATTTTAGTTATTTTTATAAAATTACTATATATTAATATTTTATTATTAGATGATCTCCGTGGCCGAGTGGTGTACGCACCGGTTTCAAGGTGTCGCTATCTCTAGAGGTCCCGGGTTCGATCCCTGGGGGGTACCGCGTAACTTTATGGATATGAACTTCATACGTTTATTGAAATTTTAAGTCAATTTTATAAAGTAAATAGCTACTATCAGTTCCTTGTTTTGTGACGTCGCTCGGGTATAACGATAGCTAGCTAGCAACGTTCAACAGAACAAAGCCGCAAAAATCTATCAAAATAAGAAATTCAAATGACAGTTGAAACCCATGTCCATATCCATATTTTTTAGCCGGTAGCCCCCCAGGGGGGCTACCGCATAAATTTATGGATATGAACTTCATACGTTGAACTTTAAGTCAATTTTGTAAAAAAAATTGCTACTATAAGTTATTTGGTTTGTGACTTCGGGTATAATGATAGCTAGCTAGCAACGTTCAACAGAACAAAGTAGCAAAATCTATCAAAATAAGGAATTCAAGTGACAGTTGAAGCCTATACCCATATCCAGATTTTTTAGCTTTGGGTATTTAGATTTTTGCTGCTTTGTTCTGTTGAACGTTGCTAGCTAGTTATCGTTACACCCGAAGTCAGAAAACAAGGAACTGATAGCGGCTATTTTCTTTATAAAATTGACTTTAAGTTCCCAAAAACGTATGAAGTTCATATCCATAAAGTTACGCGGTAGCCCCCCAGGTCGGGTAAATGTTGAAAAAATTTTTTTCTATATTTCCTCGGGTCTGGGTGTATGTGGTAATTACCCGTCGTTGTTTCTAATTTCCATAATAATAGTGCTTAAGCTATTATACTTTGGTATTGGAACAATGAGTGTGATCGTGTCCAATATATATTTATTTATTACTGTAATTATTTAATATTATCGATATCGATATTAATCTGAAAAGCGACATGACGCACATCACTGACACGCATACATAAACAATTTTACACACACAAATGCGATCCAATTTCGGTTTCGTTTGACAGCTCGTGGTTGTTCCTCTATTCCGCTAAGGTATATTAACTTTATGGTTTACACAGATCCATCATTCACGATTCGTTAAAAAAACACGAATGTTAAAAGTAAAGGAAAGACCTATTCGTCATTTTTAACGATTCGTCATCGTGTTAACACTCGCATATAAAAAGCATTGACTCCGTAAAGAAACACGAATCGTCAGTGGCGGATCCCGTGTGAACGAAGTGTTAGTTGACTTAAAACAAAACAGGGGGCCTAGACAAGTGGCTTTCTATTATCGATGCTGACAGTGACCGCGGTCACGGTCAGCATTTCAATCGCTAATGTCAATTCCATACATTTTCTTTCTATTTTACTGATGATATCGATAATAGAAAGCCACTTGTCTACTGGGGCTGTGCTCCACTCTTTCGACTTTGCATTGTCAAGTGCAATTGTCAATTCCTCAGTGATTGAGAATTCCGGGAGAAGTGCGCTTCCACCTTCAGCCTTATCACCACTTAACATCAGGTGTGATGAAGGCTAAGTGCTACCCCGTTGTGGATAAAAAAAAAATGTTTCAACTGTTAACTTATGAGAGCATAATGTCATCCACAGATCCTTCTAGTGGACGAGGCGACCGCTAACTTGGACCAGGATACGGAGCGGTTGATCGTGAACACGATCCGCTGCTCGTTCGGCGGGTCGACGGTGGTGTACGTGGCGCACCGGCCGGCCGGCGTGCTCGAGTGCGGCCGCGTGCTCGTCATGGGCGGCGGCCAAGTGCTCGAGTTACGTACGCCCGATGACGCGCTCGCCGATCACACTTCGCACCTCTACCAACTTGTGTATGGCGCCTGAGTGACTGACCATAGTGAGTAAGACATTATCCGTGACGCATACACATGCAAGCCAATGATAGTTGCTAACAATTGAGGAGTGTCTTCTCAAAAGGGCTTATTTCACTAAAATTTTTTTTTTTATGCAGTTCGGTTCTAAAGCTCAGCAGCTTATTTTCTCTGGAAATCGCTTTCAAAAAGTGCCTTCTGCATCAAACAGGCTTATAACTAAAGCTTTTTATTCCGATTCTGAAAAAACTGTTAGTGATGAAATAAGCCCTTTTGAAAAGACACTCCTCTATTATGGTACAACTAACCCTGGTTTATTTGCTCGCAATGGGCGGTATGTGAGCGCTAGAGTTACGTACGTCCGATTTCTCGCCGACCACACTTCGCACCTGTACCAACTTGTGTATGGCGCCTGAGTGACCATAGTGAGTAAGACATTATCCGTGACTATCCGTGACGCATACATATGCAACTCAGTGAGTTATGGTACGACTAACACTGATTTATTTGCTCGCAATGGGCGGCGGCCGCGTGCACGAGCTGCGCGCGCCCGACGACGCGCTCGCCTTTCACACTTCGCACCTGTACGAACTTGTGTATGGCGCCTGAATGACCCTAGTGAGTAAGACATTATCCGTGACGCATACATACGCAACTCAGTGATAGCTGCTAACAGTAATGGTACAACTAACCCTGGTTTATTTGCTCGCAATGGGCGACATATGAGCGCAAGAGTTACGTACGCCTGATGACGCGCTTGCCGATCCCACCTCGCACCGGTATGTACAGTCACGAGCAATAATATGCAAACAACAAAGCAATTGAAAGTCTTTTGCGGGATAGATAGTTTTGTTTCGGAATGCTTCGATATGACAAAGTTCTATATTGTTTACATATTTATTGTTGTTCGTGACTACTCGTGTATGGTGCGTGAGTGATTTTAACTGTAATAGGTAACTATGAGATGATATCCGTTATGTACGAAAAACCCAGTGATTACTGTTCTAAGACTTTTAAACTGCTCGTAGTGGGCAGCAGGTGAGCACTAGTTTTGTACGCCCGATGACGCGCTAGCCGATCCCACTTCGCATCTGTACGTGTATGGCGCGTGAGTGATTTTAGCTGTAATAGGGCTCCCACACAAACTGCTAATTCGCATCGTATCGCAAAAATCGACGCGTGTCAAGTATTTGACAGGCAATAAAGTTTCTATCAGCATGGTGTGCTGCATATTTTTGCTATGCGACGTCGCATCGCAGTTTTGTGTGGAAGGACATAGGCGACTGAGATCATCCGATATGCAAAAAAAATATAAATGTTCTAAGACTATTAAACTGCTCGTAATACCCGACGACGCGTTCTAATTCGCATTTAATTGTTCGTATTAGGCGATAGACTAGCGCTAGAGAAGACTACGTTTATTTATTCTGTTTCTACGTGACAAAATTATGTGAGTAATAGACATGTCATGTAAATAATACTTATTTACTACTCATACAAATTATTATCACAATATTGTTTGCAGGCATGGGCGTACGCAGGAAGGGGCAGGGTGGGGCGTTTGCCCCACCCTCCGCCCCGACTTCAAGCTAAATAGATTATAAAGTGTGCTTAAAATATCGAGATTCCATACTTTGCCCCACCCTGAAGTAAATGCTGGGTACGCCCATGTTTGCAGGTGTTACATAATCAGTGAAATGTAAATAAAATCGATAACTCACTGTAGTAGGACAATATTTCACTGAACAAAAACAATGTATTTGGAAACTAATCAATCAATTATCTACGAGATGTATTTTGGATAAATAGCACTAAAGATATTACATTCATCTACGAAGTTGTTGAAATAATAGGAGATGCAATCACGTACTTTATCACTTTTTGCACCCGGAAATAATACATCGAAATATTTCTACATAACTGCGTTTATGCTTTGTTAAGTTTAATTTATTAGCTTAAAGTTGTCGATGCAGTAATCAAAATAAATTATTGTTTGGCATTATTTAATTGCAAATGTTTTACAAGAAATGACAACTAAGCATGACCTACGTTATATTAGTTAATTTTATATTTCTTATTTTGTATCCAAAATATAAAATAATATATTATTTACTAATGGCTCCCCGCGTTTTTATCGCGTGGTTCACGTTCCCTTGGGAATATCGGAAAAAAATATAGCTTATGTTATTCTGGAATATGTATTTTTATGCTGGTTATTTTTAAAATCGGTTCAGTAGTTTTTTGTTTATCCACTACAAACATACAAACAAAAAAAAATCCTTTTTTAATATCTCATAATAGATATCGTAAAAATATAAGCATTTTCCTAAACGCGCTTCCTTTTTTTATAATCAAGTGCCAACATACAAGTAAAAACATCTTTGTTTGCGTGTGGAATAATAATATTTAGAAAATCCTGTGTGGATCGATTTCCTCGCTCGCAAGTTTATTCACAAAATCCTTAAATGTTTAGACAAAAGATTATCTGATAAGTAAGAAATTTAAATTATAAACCATTTAATACTTATTATTATTTGATTTATTATAACAATATCGTTTATACTCTCCAAAGAGTTCTAAATTTTAATTAGTACAAAGATTTTAGGGGATGATAGGTGTCCATCAATACGAACAAATTTTACTATGGGGCCGTATTGATGGACACCTATCATCCCCTAAAATCTTTGTACTTATTAAAATTTATTGGTGTATAAATAAATGTAATTTATTTTGTTTAAGAAGACTGTGCAAGTGGACCCCTATTCTGTTGCACTTAATATAACAAAATTCATTCAAGGAACATCTTTTCAAAACACAGCAATTCATTAGATTTATTCAAAAATACGACTTAAAATATTCTTACTGGTTTTGTTTCATTATTAAGTGTACTAAGGATCGCGGTCTGTGTATTATTAAATAGTAGTGAATATAGGTTACTCTGGAAAGTATTTATTAAAACGCAAACGTGCAGTTTGTTGTAGGATGGATGGATTATGTAAAATATCTAGTCTATTTTGTTAAAACTTTCTTGAGGTTGTTTTATGTTGGACAACATTCCATAGATAAGTAATCTATTCGAAGAGTGTAATATAACAGTACCTACTTATTACGTTATTACCTACTGACAAAGTATGACATATGTACAGTAAAAGGGTGCTAATAGGATGCTAATATCTGCAAAAAATATTCCCAAACTAAATTTAAAATACGGGACGGTAATCTTTTCTTTTAATTTGAACACCTTTATTAGAAAAAAAATAAGTTTAGTTAAATTCAAGTAATACACCGTAAAGAATAATTTACGGAAGTGTCTTATTATATAAAATCAGTCTGTATTTTAATTGATCCAACTGTATAAGTTCCTAAATTATTTAGATTGTGTTATTGGATTTAGCTTGCCTAGATTTGTCTTAATTAGACTTGTTAAAGTTATTAAATATTTAGACAAGAATTGTAAATAATATAAATATTGATTCTAAAGTTATTTTATTATATCTTCGCGCGACTCAAACCATGAATATAGTCGTAAGTTCTTGTTTGACCATTTGATAATTCAGTTATTTTATAAAAAAAATAATACATTAGGTACATAAATGTCACCGTTTAAGTTCTTGGGACATTTGCAGTGGTGCATCCCTCGCCTTAGCTATCGCATGACTTATTTTTCTATTAGTAAAGTGGCTGTAAAATATCGTTTATTATAAGGCTGTTATTATTATTATTAGAGAGTGAATATTTTTGTACGAAAGTAATACAATTGTTTAAATATACTATGTGATTAGTGAACGAAATAAAACTATTCACTAGATCTTAAGTATTTTTATTTCACATGTTTCGTTCTTGAGGTTCTTTGTATGGATAATCGATGTAGTCAAATATGTCCTCTTCCGAAGATATCGGTACTGGCTCTCCTGGTACACCTGTGATAAAATCAGAATCAAAATAATTGTAATTCTTACAATGTTTATCAAATCTACAACTTGACCAAGTTTTATGCGTGGAAAGCTACGACGGCGTTTGTGTTAAGTGTTTTAAATCTGAACCTTATTTCTTAGTTATTAAGATCTGTCTGTCAAAGTTATCTCCATCGTGATAGTAATGTTTGCACTTTGTCTTCTACAAAACTCTATTATATATCTAGGACTAAGCTCAAATTGAAGAAAAAAAATATCAGCTTAAAAGAGAAGCTCTTATTTTATATTATAACACGTTAAGTATTTAATGTAAGTTATATGTTATTTTTAGGAAAGAATATCTGTCTATCTGTCCGTGCGGTTTTATACGCTACGAATATTGGGCATAAAAATTAGCCTTTGTGTCGTTCTTAGTATAAATAAGGAGTTTACGAAGCTATGCTATATTACTGTAAAGTTTCATCTAAATCCGTTCAGTAGCTTTTTGCGTGAAAGAGCAAACATCCATCCTCAAGAGCTTTCGCATTTATAATATTAGGTAAGATAAGATGAAGAAAGTCTTCTATACCTATACCTGTTACACCTACTGGTCGTAACGAATATTCGTTTAGCGTGAAACCTTTCTCTAGCGCGTGTGCTCTCATCGTCTTATTGAACACATCGCTCCCCGTGAAATACAGCACGGCGCAATAATACTGGTCGTTAGGGAGCAGCCGGATGTCGAGGCGACGCGCTGGTAAGCCTGGAGAGAGGCGACAGACTCCCTGGTAGATTAAAACATAGAAGTTGAAGCAGGCGCGGATCCAGCACGGGTTGCATGACGAACTCGAGAAAGGTTTTGTCTATATCGAAACGACAAAAATGACATTTCATCGTAGACAAACCTATCGTTCGGCTGTCAATTATTACAAAACTCTTCTCATAAGACATATTATGCGTGCAGGTTGATTAAAAATCACTAGATTAGGTGTAGTGTAGATACACTTAATGTTGCCATGACACAATAGCCACGCTAACACACATAATTGTAAATACTTGGATGACTATTAAAACAAAAGCTTTAAAGTTACATTAATAGATAGGTACTGTTTCTTTTACATCGACCGAGACAGTGCCATCCATCAATAATGAATGTGATAGCGATTAGGTACCTACTTATTACGCAAAACGGGATTATTATCATGTTTAAATTTGTTTAACTTACTCCGCGACCATGGCGTGTGCAACTGCGCCGAAATATTGGGAACTCGAAAATAAATTTAAAAACCCCGTTTTGCATAATAGTTCTAGTGTTGATGACATGATGTGAGTTTATAGTGTTTACTAATTACTTATTGTTTCTGTAATAACCATGAACTTTGTATCTCCCATAGATATGACATCGGTGACCAATTCGTTGCTCAGAGAGTCCACCACGCTCTGCAGTAACTTTTCTCCATGTTTCTTCTTCCCGTCGTTCACGTGAAGCGAGGGATGGGTGACCAACGCGTCTATATCGCCGCTCTCCGCTTTACCTCGTCTGCAATTTGTACAGTTCTATTTATCATTGTCATCAAATTGGCGTTAAGTTTACATACCTACTCGTTTAAAAGTCGCCGCACACTGATAAACGCCGCCACCGACTCTTTCCTGTAGTTTTTATACATTTTATATCCGACGCCGGTAGTCCTCACTTGTTTCTTCTTCTAGCTTCAAGCGGCGGAGTTTGTGGCTCATGTGCCGGGACGGTAAAGCAGCTCACCCACCCACGTACATACTACGTTTTGAAGCTTCGATAATAACAGCGACAACGAGTTTTTAGCCAAATATTTGGTCCTAATGAGATGATATTTTTGGGCATTTCGATAGTTGTCGCTCGTGCACGAGTGACCTTATGCTTCTGTTTAGATAGGTACTTAATCTGTATAAATAAAGTAAGCATCGACGTAAGGAAGCTTCGACAATCCAACTAGTACAGTAGTGCTAGCACAACTTAGCGCGACTCTTTGTCGCGCTCCTTCCAACCAATCAGCACGTCGCCCGCATCTACGAGCGATATGATTGGTCGAAAGTGCCCGCGACTCTTTCTCACTCGAGTCGTGTCGCGCGCAAGTTGTGCTAGCACTACAGCAGCAGCAGCAGTAAAGCTATCCGCGAAAAGTACTAAATAGGTATGTACAGTCGGCGTCAAATTGCTATAAGCGTCTAGAGTAGTCAAAAAGATCTGAAAAACATAAAACCAATTTAATCCATGCAGTTCGAATCATCTCATCATATTGTTGTAAGCACGCAAGGTGTTCAAAATATCTTGGCACTCATTGTTTCATATTTATTTATATAAGCAGTCAGAGTGTTCAAAATTATCTAAGCAAACAAAGCTCTCAAAATATCTGTGCATAATGTAGGTATAACACCATAAATACCATAATGCACAGATAACTTTGAGAGCTTTGTTTGCTTAGATAATTTTGAACACTGACTGCTCATATAAATAAATATGAAACAATGAGTGCCAAGATATTTTGAACATCTTGCGTGCTTACAACAATATGATGATTCGAACTGCTTAGATCAAATTGCGTTTATGTTTTTCAGATCTTTTTGAAGACTCTAGACGCTTAGATTAATTTGACGCTGACTGTAGCATGAGAAATATTTCAGAACAAACCTATAACTGCCACATACCTATAGTGATGGTAAATTCTGGATCTAACTTCTTAATTGTGGACCTCAGTTGTTTTTCAATTTGTTCAATTTCAGATCTAGCTATTTTCTTTTCAAAATCTTCAAAATATCTGTAAATATAAGTTAAGTAAGACATCAGGGACTTCTTAGGCCCGAGTTCACCAACAGTCGGTTACGCTAACCATTCGGTTAGTTGGTTGGTTAACGCACGTGATTGGTTGGTGCTCCTAATTGACGAACACCGATCACGTGCGTTAACCAACTAACCAACGGTTAACGTAACCGACTGTTGGTGAACCCGGGCCTTGATATCAGACCTTTGAAAGTAAGTCTAGTAATAAGTTTTTTCCTTACTTGAGACCAATAAGTTGGTGATGATTTAATTTATCTTGGTTTTTATTCAGATCTTCAATAGTGGTGATGCCATTTCTAACAAGTTCAGACGCTTTCACGGGCCCGATACCTGATACGCGTGTTAGGAGACTTATTGCCTGCGCATCAGGATCTTGGTGAATATTTTCTAACTTCCTCAATTTCCCTGTCTGAACGTATTCGTCTATTTTCTTAGATATTTTCTCTCCGATACCATTAAGTTTTTTCGCTTCATCGCCAGATTCAATTCTTTTATTGTGCGCAGCTAACACGCTTGCCGCTTTTCTGTATGCATTGTATTTGTGAATGTTGCGACTTACATTTTTCTCGTATTCTGCCAATTCCATTAGGAAATCGCAGAAATCAGCATTTAAATTATCGCTTTGAGATGGGTTTTTACGTTTGCTCATTGTTTTTGTATACTAGGTACCTAATTTAGGTATATATGTATGTGGGAGGTAATCTGCAATTAAAGTTGCTCTTTTTAAAACTTTCCCCCATAATAATAAACGTGAAGTAAAGTTACACCCGATGTAAATGTGTTGTTGTCTTGTCTCTGACTTCTTTTTAGCGAATAAAAGTGACAGCATCAGTTCTGCTTAAAACTACTTAGGTGTAACTTTGCTCGACGTTTATTAATAAGGGAGATGGTGTTTACCTACTACCTATCAGTGTTAGGTAGGTGAAAGGGTGACCGCCGCAAGCATGGGGTGTAAAGTGTAAATATCTGACGAGTTTTAAATACATTCAGTGTTGACTCGCCAGCACATCAGGTTAAACAGTTGAACTGCTATAACAGCTTTTATTACGAAGGGCATAAAGGCGGTCTCAACCTACTTAAATTAATACTTAATTGATTGTGACTATTGACCATCTATCTATAGTCTATAGACGACTATGTTGCCTATTTGTGTGACTTACAATTTACAAAGTTACGCGATAAAAAATGCCGCCAACCTGAGACGTTTCATACCATGGGGAGGGAAGACAAAAAAAGACCTACACTAAGCTAAGGCCCGAGTTCACCATCAGTTGGCTACGTCAACGGTTGGTTAACGCACGTGATGGTGTTCGTATGGGTTAACCAGCAGCGGTTTACGTAACCGACCGACCGTTGGTGAATTTAAGGTACCTATCAGTCAAATGTTATAAAAAACTTGTTTGCTCCTTATATTGTAGCTCACTCAGCCTACGGGTAAATCCGCCATTGATGCGACTTCATTCACTGGGAATTGAGTGAGTTAAACTTAGGTACTGTGCTTCTTTCAAACCCCTTCCAATTTTTGGAATTACTTATAATATTAAGCTTCCTTTCCAAGGTCCAATGATGGTCCAATCGTTTAAGTGATGAAGGCGAGACTTTTTCGAAAAGCCTTAATTATCTACATTCTATGTAGATAATAATTGAGTTTACATTATAACTCAATGTACGTAGGTACTTAATATAGTTAGTAGGGGAGCCCAAGTGGGGATTATGGGATTTACTCGAGCGCGGAGGATCCTTATATTGATAAGTATTATGAGCTCTTAATAAAGGGGAACCCGTCAGGTTAGTAAAAAAATCGATCATCTGAAATAGTCGAGCGCGTCAGATTAAGATAAAAGAGGATAGTTTATTGTAGTCGGTTGATATTGTAAGACGATCGTGATTTAACTCATGGGCGATAGCACGCGATAGTTTAGTTGAATGCAGTGCGCGCGCTCACGTCACACTCACGTACCTAGTCCTTCATGCACATTACCGACCGGCCGATAGTTGTGTGAATAAGTGCTGTGCGATAGTTTGATCGAACAACTATCGGCCGATATGTTGATCAGTCGATTTTTAATCGTCGCGCGCCGGTGCCATTTAACTGTGTCCATCGTTCCAGCAGCGCCACGGTCTCCGATTTGCTTGAAAAAAATACACCATGCAGGCCAATTTTTTACCAGTCGGGAAAAAATACGATTGATTTTTTCCCCCCACTGGATCCGAGGATATACGGGGATTTCTGTGGCGCTGCTGGAACGACGTCGTCCTGGCAGCGCCCCGCTATTTCTCATTAATTACAAAAGCTATAATAAATCTAATAAGACACATATTTTTGGCTTTTTTTTCCATTTCACATAAGCTAATGTCCACCTGTAAATGTCGACAGATTCAGGAGTAATCGTAGGTCACTTGGGGCGCTGCTGGGACGACGTCGTCCCAGCAGCGCCACGGCCGAATCTCAGTAATTCGATTTTTTTACTGAAAACAGTGTGCCTGTATATTTACTTCCTTCATCATAGAGTACGGAAAAAATTGAATTTCTACATTTCATCATGGAATAATGATTTTATAGGCATCGAAAAATTATAACCTCAAAAAAATTTTTTTTTGCTGTAACGCCTTTAATTGATGTATTAAATAGCATTTGCGCATTCTTTTATCTTCCTATAAAGGGAAAAAAATAAACCACTCTCGCAGCATTAACTATTCCAGAGAAATCCTAGGTTTAGGTTGTGTTCATACATTTAGGCATCGTTCCAGCAGCGCCACACCCAGTACAGCATGATCCAGGGCACCTGTCACCAAACTGAGCATGCCAATATTTACTACTACCATAGCGAACACGGGAAAAAATCTGATAACGAGTATAACACAGCGAATTTCCGAGAAATAAGCCTTTGATTCAATATGCCATACAATTGGTACATTCGAGTAGAAAAGTTTTATTTAAATTCTTTTTAGTGCCACAAACTTGGGGGCTTTAAGCCCCCAGTACAGGCTGTCCGATCATGTTGGCCGACCATTATGATGGGCCATCGTGTACAGGGGCGGTTTGCGTGTGATTGCCGTCTGCGAGCAACGCAAACCGCCCCTGTACACGATGGCCCATCATGGTCGGCCAACATGATCGGCCATCCTGTACTGGGGGCTTCATACTTCATGTTTACCGGGCTTGTCAAGCATTGCATTGCATCATTGGGGCACAACATCGGTATCGCTATGCGGATCGCAGCTCAGCATTATTATGGTGCAAATAATGCAATGCAAGCAAAGTAATATTAACGTAATAAAGACCGTACGAGCCAAAAAAAACGTTGGCCATTTGTTTCCACATGCTATAGAAAAAGGTTAACCTATGGAGTGTAGGATAGAAGCATGATAGAAGTGGGTAAAAAACCACATCATCCATCATAGCCTGATTACACCTACCGAGTAGAGTGGCGAGACAAGTGCTCTCGGCTCGGCCGAATACTAGGTACATGTAAACACAGTACTCGGCCGAGCTCGGTACAACATTAACTCGGTCCCGTCAGATACTTTTGATTGGGTAATCGATACTTAGATTATTTGAGCCAATGACATATCATTGATTTGAGCCCCAAAAATAATCTACAATACAATGGGTGATTTTCTGAAAGCTCGCTCACTAGATGGCGCTGTCCCACCTCTATGCAGTTAGAAGGAACGGAACGTTATAAATTTTACTTTGACGCGACTTTTGTTACGTAAAACGGAACGTCAGACAGATGTTATTTATTTACCTTAATCTTTAAATTTACCTATTTCGTTTCTGTTCCTCACAGTAGTACCTATCAGTACTTATTTAATTTATTTTAAGTTTCCTTTGGGTTTTTTAAAGTAAATAAATTAAATATGATTCATACCAAACTATACCATGTACATACTTCGTTCAACGCCATCTAGTGAAGCATTTGGAAGCTTTTTTTTTAAATAGCCTCAGAAAATCGCTCATTATTCGATTCGGATCGATTATCCGGCAACAATCACTAACAAAATTTAATTAACGGATTTATTTGAAAATGAAATTGTATTAATTTTATGAGAACACAGAATCCTAAACTTATACTAGGCTCCTCAGTGTTATCTGATATGCAGTGTAGTCTCTTTAAATGATCTCGAAGATTTGTTAGGTACCTATGTTTCCACAAAGCTTTATTTTCTTTTTACAAGTTTTATTTTTCTTTTACAAGTTTTGCACGTGGCCTCCAGTTCCCCCTCTCTTCTCAAAATGCGTCCAAATACGAAATTTACTTTTTAACAACGACAGATAAATAAATAAGCAGCCCTAAATTACCGCCCAAATAACTCTACAATTCAAAGGTAACTGTACTGTCATTGTCATGTCACTATATGACACTACAGTCTGTTAAATTTGGCATGGTTGGAATAGCGGCTCATTTGTGCAAAGCAAAAAGATGTTAATGCTATTGGAATAAAGCTCAAGAAAAACCACATCAGATATTTTTTATGACAATGTAGCTTACGCTAGAAAATTAGACTCTATTCCTTGTGCAGAAGCAACGTTTTTCTTTGCACGAATGAGCTGTCATTTTGGCCATGCTGGGTTTTACTGTTAAGCCCCCAGTACCTTTTTAAACTTGTTCGTTCTAAAGTGTCAATGTACGATGTATTGGTCATGGTCGCCGACCATGGTCGGCCAACTTGTACTGGGGGCTTTACGTTACGTTACGACTCCTTGCCAGAAAGTTAAAAAAAAGCAAAACCATGTCTGATGAACGCCATCTGTTGAGTTTTTAGGAACTAACTTTTTTCTTTTTTAATCATCTGTTAAGCCCCCAGTACAGGATGGCCCATCATGGTCGGCCAACCAACATGATCGGCCATCCTGTACTGGGGGCTTCAGAAAATCCCTCATTATGACGTTCGGTTTTCCCCATGACTTTTAATGGGGACAAGGATCGGGACCAAAATTTATTAAATTTATTCAATTCAACGGGAATACAGGGCTGAGACATACATGGACAGACATACATATATGACGAATCTATAAGGTTTCCGTTTTTTCCCATTAGGCAACGGAACCCTAATAAAAAGTCAAAGTTAAAAACATAAAATGTAATAAGAAAATTATTTATTAACTTATAAAATAATGCACAAATAAGGACCATGTCCCAGCGTGTGTCAAATAATGCCACAAGATGATAATTACCTACTAATCTGTGATGGATTATTTTTAAATACAAAAACTTTTCTACTCGAATGTACCAATTGTATGGCATATTGAATCAAAGGCTTATTTCTCGGAAATTCGCTGTGTTATACTCGTTATCAGATTTTTTCCCGTGTTCGCTATGGTAGTAGTAAATATTGGCATGCTCAGTTTGGTGACAGGTGCCCTGGATCATGCTGTACTGGGTGTGGCGCTGCTGGAACGATGCCTAAATGTATGAACACAATCTAAACCTAGGATTTCTCTGGAATAGTTAATGCTGCGAGAGTGGTTTATTTTTTTCCCTTTATAGGAAGATAAAAGAATGCGCAAATGCTATTTAATACATCAATTAAAGGCGTTAGAGCAAAAAAAAATTTTTTTGAGGTTATAATTTTTCGATGCCTATAAAATCATTATTCCATGATGAAATGTAGAAATTCAATTTTTTCCGTACTCTATGATGAAGGAAGTAAATATACAGGCACACTGTTTTCAGTAAAAAAATCGAATTGCTGAGATTCGGCCGTGGCGCTGCTGGGACGACGTCGTCCCAGCAGCGCCCCAAGTGACCTACGATTACTCCTGAATCTGTCGACATTTACAGGTGGACATTAGCTTATGTGAAATGGAAAAAAAAGCCAAAAATATGTGTCTTATTAGATTTATTATAGCTTTTGTAATTAATGAGAAATAGCGGGGCGCTGCCAGGACGACGTCGTTCCAGCAGCGCCACAGAAATCCCCGTATATCCTCGGATCCAGTGGGGGGAAAAAATCAATCGTATTTTTTCCCGACTGGTAAAAAATTGGCCTGCATGGTGTATTTTTTTCAAGCAAATCGGAGACCGTGGCGCTGCTGGAACGATGGACACCATTTAACTCTATACTGAATCCGAGAACGATCAAACTATCGCCCGATTAAAAACACAAGTGCGTGCTGGCTCTAACAAGTGTCAATTTTGCTTATTGCAAAAAAGACCCTAGACCTCAATAAACACTTAATACTTATAACGAAGATTGGTTCGAATCGAACGAGATATAGGTAGTTGGCAGTTTGTGAGATATAATACATTTTCAAAAACCGCAAATATAACTTTGTCCTTCATAAAAACACTATGAAAAAACAAAGTTGAAAGTGAATCCCTACTAAAAAAAAATGCGAAAATGTGTAAGTAATAATGTTGTTTGTCTGTCTGTATGTTCCGTTTTCACGTCAAAACGGCTGAACCGATTTTTGATGAAATTTAGTATGGAGATAGTTTGAGACACTATATGAAGGAGGCAGGTTTTATACACCTACATATATTGACTAGCCTTCGCCCGCGTGGACAACACGAAGTGATCCCGAGGGAATGTGATATTTTTCCGGGATTGAAAGTAGCCTATTTCCTCTCTAGACTACAAAGTACCTATCAAATAAGTAGTACCTACTAAACTTTTCTATAACTTAAGGACAAAAAATGTAGGTAAGTAGGTACTATAACTAGCGCCAAAAACGCTCCAGTCACGCGCAGAGTTATCTGGCTCCACTACTGGCTCGGACATTGACTTAAATACTTTGAATACTCAAAGCCTTTAGATAATATATCTCAATGGGCTCGGACTCTACATAGCTTTAGTTATTGTTCTGAGCTACAAACAAATAGCAGCTGTCATTCGGGTTGCGTTGTGCAAGTTGTGCTGTGCGATCTTGCTTGCGTCTTGTGTTGAGGTGAGGTGAGGGATTGAGGAAAATTTTAACGTGTAGGTAGGTTACTGACCTCTATTATTATTACACACTAATAGAGGTCAGTGAGGTAGGTACATAATAATTATATAAATACCTACATACCTGTCAATAATTATCCTTAATTTTGATGTTGAACGGAGTTTACGGAATCCGAATCGGAAACAAATGGATCAATCGATGTCAAACTCAAATGTCAAAAAAAAAAACAAATCCAGTGTTTACTCTGTGCTGTGGCTGTGGTAGTGTCAAAAAATTAATGACAGTTCCAGTTAGGCTAGGGATGTCCAAGGCCGTGTTCCGTTTTGAGTCAATAGTACTGTTGGCGCTGTGAGCGCTAAAAGCTGTTCCGATTTGATTATCGCGCTGACAGCACTGTTGACGCGATTTCAATTCGGAACGGCTATTTGCACGCATCGCGAGCGAGCGTTGTTTTGATTTGAATTTGTAAGTAAATAATCACCGGTTTAGTATGGATATTCGTCAATTAGTAAACGTTTTATTGGACAGCGATGATGATAGTGATCCGTGCTTAAATTTAGAGTAATGTCTCTACCCGTCGTTTCATCTTTAATAAGCACTATCATTTTTCTGGCTTTCTGCTTCGGGATAAACAAATAAAATACCTAAATAAAACCTAAAACGCAGAGATTACTCAAACAAAACCACAACAAACAATGACGTTTGACAACAAAACGTCAAATATGACAGACCGCTCACAGTGCTAACGCTTGAGAACGATATCACCGTGATCGCAAAGTGGCGGCGGTAGTGACGTCATCCGTGACGTAATTACTGCTTTCGTTGTCGCGCTCACAACAAATCGGAACGATGTGTGAGCGCGATATCAGTGATATTATCGCTGTTGGCGCAAAACGGAACGTAGCCCAAATGGTACCGTTTCAGTTTATTTACCCGATTCACTTGATCGTATCGATTTTACATCTAGCGATTTAGTTTTTTAGTTAAGTAGGTAATTGTGATTTTACTTTTGTATGCTAGTTCTCATATAAAATTCAAACTTTTTAAAATCGTAGTCTCTTTCACGAATATGCAAAGATTATCATGTTTACTTTAAAAAAAAAAACCGCTTTCTTGAAAAGAAGTACCCAAATGCGAACTGTATTTTAAGCATTAAATGAGTAAGGTTAGTTGGTATTACTTTGGCGAGCCACGAAGATACGATTTCACCAGATAGTTAAATCAACTTTGTTTCTTAATATTGTCATCAAAGTGAACTTTACAAGTTCAGCTGGTTTGATAATGCAATGTTTATTATTAAGTTTATTATGCACTAGCGGCCTGCCCCGGCTTCGCCGGGTGGACATTTATTTTTTAACATTTTGGGTTTAATAAGAAAAATTCAAAACATTAAATGTCGGTAGCGTCCACTGCGTCCACACCTATCTCATAGATGTGCACACGCCCCTCCTCATACTTCGGTCCGCGAGGGATTGAAACACAAAAAAATCCGTAATATCTTTGGAATGGAATGTCCGATTTCATCAATTCAAAGAGTAATTTACAGGTATTGAAACAGTCTTGAATACGAAACTATTTATTTGGATAAGGATTAACCTTGGTAAGGTTCAAATGTTGTGTCCTAGTTTGTACCGGCCAGCGTTACTATTGCATATTTTAACATGAAAAAGTAGTTATTATAACGTAACTGTAACAGTAAGACATATGGTATTGCGATCGTTTTTGTAGATATTGATGCCCTCTATAAAACTGTAGTACAGTACATTACTTTGCTCTATTGTCAATAGTTTCAGCAGCGTATGCGGCATAAGGATTTTTTTGATATCTTTTTCAAACCTTGAGTTACATTATCGAAGTTTTCATACGGATCTCTAACTTTTTCAAAATGTTCTAGCCTATGTTCATCATCATCATCGTCATGTCAGTCTAACGACAGAACGATACCCCTATGGCCAGCCTATATTAATCAGGGATAATGTAGCATTCTAATTTGTGAAATCGGTTGGAGTTTTTGAGTTTATTCGGTACATACATACAAATCTTTCCTCTATAAAATATTAGTATTATTAAAATTCAAATCGATTGGTAACTTGGTAAAAATTGAGCTTTATACTTTAACGAATTTTAGGTAATATTTTATACACCTTTACTACCTGTTACCTGCCAAAGTAACCACAACCCAAACTCTATAGTCGCTGGTCGTTCTTACGTGTATAGGGGGCATGTATAGAAAAACTTTCAGCTGTTATAAAATAACGAAGGTCTGACCGTCGTGGGCTCTTGCTCTAGATGGGCGATTGTTTCAAAAAAGTTATCAAATGAATCGACTATTCGTTAATCAAACACTCGAATGTCGATTTGTTCGATCTTATGAAAAATTAATCGAATAAAAAAAATTTCTTCGAATAACAATCGACATAGTTGTTGTAACGGATCTTTATTAAATGGCGGTATTACACGGTTTACTTCTGCCTTTCAATTTCAATGAAGCTACCAAATTCAACATTGTAAACGTAAAAGTAAATCATTGAACGGCATTGTTCAATCACATTCAATCGCGTTGATTGAAAGAATTTAGCTTGCATATGGGTATGAACTTCATAAGTTTTTTGGAACTTTAAGTCAATTTTATAGAAAAAATAGCCACTATCAGTTTTTTTATTTTATGGCGTCTGGTATAACGATAGCTAGCTAACGTCGTTTTTACAGAACAAAGCATCAAAATATGGATATGGGTATGGGTGGGCTTCAACTGTCATTTCAATTCCTTATTTTGATAAATTTTTGCTGCTTTGCTGGTTCTGTTGAACGTTGCTAGCTAGCTATCGTTATACCCGAATGTCACAACAACGAACGGATAGTAGCTATTTTTTTATATCTATAAAGTTACGCGGTAGCCCCCCTTGCTAGCTACCGCGTAACTTTAAGGGTATGAACTTCATACGTTTTTTGGAACTTTAAGTCAATTATTATAAAAAAAGAACAACCACTATTAGTTTCTTGTTTTGTGACGTCGGGTATTTGCTAATTTTACACGGTTCAACCAAATTGATTCACTTTGGTTGAAAGGCGTAGAAATATAGGCGCACATTGACATTGAATGATTCACTTTTACGTATACCTACATTGTTCAATGGGGTTGCTAAGGCAAAAGTGAACCGTGTATTTCCGGCATCGAAAATTTATTGAATTATATGATTTTTATCGAAGCATTCGAATAAAGTGATTGTTTTTATTATCAACGCCCATCGCTATGCCTGCCACACGCTATGCAAACTGTCACTACACTATATAATTTTTGCTGTCACTGCACAGACTAATAATAACTGTGCTGAGCACATCTATGCATCTATGGTGCTAGTGCTAGCTACTGTCACAAATTATATAGACTAGTACAGATAGGAATCAAGCCTTATAGCGGCCGTTTGTTAGTGAATGACAGCTTTCCCCGTTGATTTTGACAACATAGTGCTGTCAATACTATCGACGCCCTTGATACGTTATCGATAAATGTGTAAATCATCGACATTTAGTTACAACCCTAGTGATATTAATTTTTAAATAAATTCTGCAAGTAAAAAAAACTCATTTCTTGATGAAAAAAGGCGTTTATTACTCTACATAGTTTATTTTATTAAATACAAAGTACATAAGTGAAAGTTAAGATTTACTTATACAAGGCAAAGAATGAGAGTAATGAAATTATTACCTACTCTTACTTACATTGAATTTATACATAAACTAAGAATTAAACACTCAGTTGCAGAAAGCTCTCATCAAATCTTTTGCCGTCACTTATTTTCTTGACAACGAAAAAGTGACAGCAATAGATTTAGTGAAGCATTAACAATAATGGAGCTTTCTGCAACTGGGTGCTAAACACTTTAATAGCCAATAAAAGAAAACTTAAACTGCATGCAAATATTTTTTACGCACAAACATTGCTTTCAATGCAAAACACAATAACTTAAAATAGTTAAACATTATTATACAATATGTAATAATAATATAGCGACTAATAGTAGTAATTTGCATAATTTGCACCATTATTATTCTGTTTTGATAATTTATTACCGCAGAAATAGGCAGACACGGGTATCTTCGCAGCACTCCATGAACCTCGTTGACACTCAAGTTATCTGAAATGATTAGATTTTGTTACTAAGTATAGATTTTAGATATTGTTACTACTGCCATAACATTTCATAAACAAATAAGTGAAAGCTGAATAGTTTGTAAATCAAGAAAGAGTAGTGTGGCTAAAGCACATTGTTTGTTGTGCCGGTATGCACATATTAAGTTATGGATAATCAATGTTTCTAGATAATAGCACAGATAATATAATACTATACTAGTATAATAGTAAATAAGTAGGTAAGCTTTGTGCATAGACTTAAAAGATAATAGTAACTAAAAGCAAAAGGTAAAGCTTACCTACTTAGGTAAGCTTTGTGCATAGACTTATAAGATGTGTATAGTGTGTATAAGTAAAATCTAAGATAGTAGCAGTAACAGTTATAATAACACAGTCATAAGGCAATCACAATAAACCATCATTCGTACCGACACCGCAATAATTTCTTATCCTGCCGGAAAATTTGTTATAATTCTGTTCCGTTTGTCAGAAATATGAATTTGCTGATAAGTCAGTTTTAAATGCTTCGACAAATTTATTGAATTACATTGTTATTTTCTCTCGATTTAGAATTAACAACTTTACTAACTCCACACAATTGAAACTAGTTAAATGTGTCCCAAGGTAATCTACTGTAAAGCAGTACCTAATAGTATATCACAATATGATATCACTGCTAAATGGATATTGAATTATTATGAAGATTTTTCAACAAACTAATCAATAATTAATTTTAATATACATAGGTTAGGTACATTTATATATAAAAATTAAACAAACATTACCTTTCATTCATAACTTTCTGAAAATCTTCTTTGCTCTGGATTGTGAACTGTATTTTGTATTTTTAAAAGGCGCTTCCTCTCCTCTTCCACCAAGTTGCGTATCCGACCGACAGGATCCATATTGATCTTTAGATTATAAGCTTTTACCACCTTATGTACACTATAGTTAGCAATAAATGATTGAGTATTGAGTATTTTCTTATGGTTTGTTCTATGAAATACAAAGTTGCCTCTTGGAATTTGCCTGAAACAACAAACTCAAATTTAGGTATACCTACAGAATTATTGATACATAAAACTACGTAAATAGTATTTACTCACATACCGTAGGCACCTTCGAATACCGTAAGTATACCAAATACCTATCTAAAAACAATACAAAAGAAATTTTGTAAAAAACATAAACTCAGTGTTGCCAGACGCCCGTGTTGCATTCTCCGAAATTCCGAAAATCCGAAATCCCCAAAACGCTGATTTTTAGGAAAAAGCCCCACAACAACCTGAAACACTTGAAAAGGCGTTCTTCTATCTCACTGATTACTCGATAAGTTTTTTTTAAGAGTGTGGCAGAGTAGATCACTTGCACCAAGAACACTGATTGCTATATATAATCAGTTCCAAGCGCTAAAACACACTTAAAATAACATTTTTGCCATGAAAAAATGTCCCACATCCCCCCAAGGTCAAAACTCTTCCTCCCGAAAATACCCTCCACTGCCTAAAATAACCCCGAATTTGGAGGGTAACCACCACAATCCGGCAACACTGCTTAAACTATACGTCAAAAGTGACCGTATTAATTTTAGCCAATAGGATTCACTTGCGGCACAGAAACAAAATGGCGGTCTTAATTATAGCCAATGAATGGACCGGGGAAATTGCATTCACTAAGTTTTGACCCAATCTATGGGTGATTCCAACGCCTGGCTACTGTATATAATTTGTGGCTAGAAAAAAGGCGGGAAACGTTTGACTGGTCGGACGCGTTTTTTGGTTTGCGATTTTATTTAATTAATTTATAGTGATATTGGTGATCAGAATTACTTAATTTTATCATATTTGTATCTAATTGTATATATATATTGTAAATAGTGTTAAATTGTAAATACATAGCTGCGAATTGGTAAGTCCATTATGAATGATCCTCCTGACCCGGGGGACATAGTTCCCCCGGCAGGAAAGTATGTAACAATAGTGTCCAATGAGTCGGGAATGGAAACCGATGGTTCTTTTACAACAAGGTCACGTAAACGTAGTCGCTTACACGTATGCAAGCAATGCAATAAAAAGCGTCGTCAAGGTTTGGATTCCAGAACAGACAGCCATAATAATTGCCAATGTACTGATTCATCTCCTAAACAAGAGCACAATTCCATTAAAGATAAGACTCCAACACCCGTTGTCAATGAATTTAATACATTGGTTTCAAATCCGGATCCCACAACAGTTTCTACTCCTTCGCCTATACCCGCACCCTCACCTGTAGGACGTATACTTTATAATGAAACTGATATTTCTCCATATGTTGTTCATGTCCAGAAAATACAAGCTGCTCCTAATGATGCCACTTCACTGCATCCTGTGACATTTGGTCGTTTTCTGAAAACTAATTGCGTACAAGATATTGTTAATGGGAGTGTTAAGCGTATTGGCCGTAACAAACTTTCTATTTCATTCTCATCTCACATGTCTGCTAACTCCTTTCTGAGTAATAAAAATTTAGAAGCTCATCAAATGAAAGCCTTTATCCCGACATTTAATGTAACAAGGATGGGACTCATCCGCGGAGTCCCGGCAGAATGGTCTCCCGAGGAAGTACAGGAAAACATCTCTGTACCAATAGGTTGTGGTAAAATAATTAAAGTGAGACGCATCAATTTTAAAATAATACAAGATGGATCTGCAATATGGAAGCCTTCACAATCCATAGTGGTGACATTTGATGGCCAGGTGCTACCAAAGCGAATTTTCATGTGCTTTAATGCTTTACCTGTTGATCTGTACATATTCCCTACAATACAATGTTTCAATTGTTGCCGATTTGGACACACTAAAACCCAGTGTAGATCTCAACCCAGATGTTTCAAATGTGGAGATAACCACTCTGGTGACTCCTGTAATAGAGAAGAGAACTTTGATGCCATTTGTTGCTCTTGTGAAGGTTCCCACTTTGCAACAAGCAAATCCTGCCCAGAATATAATAGACAGCAGGAAATTAAAAATTACATGGCCCACAACTGTACATCTTATGCAGAAGCTTCAAAATGTTTCCCTAGTGTCTCAAAATTATATTCGAGAGTTACTGCAAAAAACCCCTCTCCTACTGTGTCTAAACCCAATCAATCTGTTCAAAATAATATGATTAACAATAGACCTGAATCAGTTTCATATAAGAAAACTGTCTTTCTCAAACCCCGTTCTCCTAAAGTAAGCGAAGGTTATGACATTGAAGCTCATAACATTCTTAGGGAATTTGATGTACCATCACCTAATAATGGGTGTGGTTATAGTAAAACAGAAAAAGAGCTTGATTCTCAAAATATATCCCTACCTGAACTGGTTAAATTAATTCTCAATTTGCTTACCTGCTTTATTAGTAATAATAACAGTAACAATAATTCACCGTCCAACGTTGCCTCTATCATTAGTAATTTTATCCAAATCCTCCAAAATGGACAGTCAGGCTAAAATATTGCAATGGAATTGTCAAAGCATACTTGGTAAAAATAGTGAAATCATTTATCTTTTGAATAAGTTTGACCCTTTCATGTTCGTCTTATCAGAAACATGGCTTAAACCACAACTAAGATTTAAGGTTACTGGATACATTACTCTTCGCCAGGACAGAGATGATGGCTATGGGGGAGTGGCTATACTTATTAAAGACTCAATATCGTATTCCATAATACCTATACCAACTCATCATAATGAAATTTCTATAATAGCCATACAAACTTCTAATATGTGTTTTGTTTCTATATATATTTCTCATCCCTCTCTACCTATACTCAATGAAGTTAAACAAATTATTTCTAACTTACCTAAGCCCTTTTTAGTACTAGGTGATTTTAACTGCCATCATCAGTGTTGGGGCAGCTCTAAAACAAATTTTTATGGGGAAGAAATGATAGATATTATTGATTCTCTTAATATATGTATTTTGAATACGGGAAAGGTTACTCGCTTAACAAAAATAAATGAGATTGATAGTGCAGTTGATCTTTCTTTATGTTCTCCATCTCTTGCAAGCTCTTTACTATGGGATACACTTTCATCTGTTTATGGCAGTGATCATTACCCCATTGTCATAACCTTCCCATTTGATAAACCTGTAAATATAAAACGTACCTCTCATCTTAAACACAAGCTTCCTCATAAGGATAGTAAAGATTGGGAAAAGTATAAATCTAGTGTACAGTCCAAACTATTTCTTCTTCCAGTTGTGACTAATGGTTCTGTGATAGAGAGTGCAAAGGCATTAGGTGATGTTCTTATTGAGGCTGCTAATGAAATCTTTCCACAAAAAAGTGGCTTTAATAAAATTCCCTCGCCTCCATGGTGGGATAATGAGTGCACCAGTGCAATTAAAAATAGAAAAGAAGCTGAAAAAAGGCATAGAGAGGACATGTCAGATAGTAACTATGATTTAGTGATTAGAGCCATAGCAGATACTAAGAAACTTTTCAAAATGAAGAAATTTGAAGGCTGGCGTTCATTCTGTTCATCAATTTCCCCAAACACTCCACCAAGCCTAGTTTGGCAATACATCAACAGATTTAAATCTGCCACTTATAATAAGCCTTCCGCTACAATTCCAACAGAATTAGCCGATTCTTTTATGGATAAATTAGCTCCCCCTTGGGTAGCTGTTAACAACAATCCCACTTGTCCCTTCTTATCACCTTATAACCTAACAGGTCTCAGCGCTCCGTTTACTTTGCACGAATTAAAAGGAATCCTTCACAATTCTAAAAACTCAGCTCCTGGGAATGATGGAATACCGTATGCATTTCTTGAAAATGTTTGCGATGATACAATAAATTATTACTTGGATTTAATAAATACAGTGTTGTTATCAGGAAACATCCCTCCATCTTGGAAACAACAAACAGTGTTGCCCTTCTTAAAACCAAACAAACAACCAACCGATATTGCAGGTTATCGGCCTATTGCATTATCATCTGTACTAATAAAGTTAGCCGAGCACCTGATAAAGAATCGATTAGAATGGTTCTTAGAAAGTAAAGGGCTGTTAGCAAATACTCAATTTGGTTTTAGAAAGGGTAAAAGCAATATTGATAATTTAGCTATTCTGACCTCAGATATTCGCATTGCTTTTTCTAACAATAACTCACTCTTAGCAGTATTTGTAGATTTATGCGCTGCCTATGATAACGTCCTCCTGAATGTCCTAAAAATTAAACTAGAGTCTTTGCAAATTGCTCCAATTTTTATACATTTTATTCTTAATATGTTGTCGGAACGAACAATAAATTTAAATACAAATGGCCTTAACTTTTCTAGAACTGTTTCCAAAGGTCTCCCACAGGGATCTGTTCTCAGTCCTCTTTTGTATAATATTTACACCTACGATCTACAGTCCCATATTTGTGTAAATGAGAACATTAAAATTCTACAGTATGCTGATGACCTGTTATTATATAGCGCTAATTCTTCCATCAATACTTCGCTGTCCACTATGTCAGTTGCATTAGCGAATTTAAAAGAGTGGATGGATATGAATGGTCTGCAATTGTCAGCCTCTAAGAGTGCGGTTGTTCTTTTTTCACGTATGAATAAACCACCAGATATCACTTTGAGTTACGATAATGCAACCATACCGGTTAAGGATCACATTAAATTCTTGGGTGTAGTTTTGGACACCAAATTAACGGGTGCTCAACATTGCGACTATGTCATTGGAAAATGTGAAAGATTGATAAATATGATAAGATGTTTAGCGGGTGTTTGGTGGGGAGCTCATCCTTATTCATTAAAACTTGTTTATAACGCTCTCATACGAAGCGTGTTAGATTATGGTACATTCTTACTGGAACCAGGAAACATTACAGCTCTTAAAAAATTAGATTTAATTCAATTCAAAGCTTTACGTATAATAATCGGTGCCATGAAGTCTAGCCCTACCAATGCATTGCAGGTCGAATGCTGCGACCCACCACTGCATTTGAGACGGCAATTTCTATGTGACAAGTTCTTTTTTCGTACTGTACAGTTTTCCAACCATCCTTTACTTGACAAACTCGAGTGTTTATATGAGTTGTACCAGAAGTCAAGTTATTGGACACATAAATCGGCTCCATGTCTTTTAGTTAGCTATCAAAAATATTTATCCTTAAACTCTCCTACTTATCGATCTAATTTCCTTCCATTATTTAGTGTCAGTTATGATTCATTAATTTATCCTTTAGTCATCCATCTTGATTTCGTCAAAAATGGAAACGCTAAAACTGAATTCAACCATCTCGTTGAATCTAAGTTCAAGCATTTCCATTATATATTCACTGATGCTTCTAAGCACTCCACCTCTGATTGTGTTGGCATAGGAGTGTACCATTCTCAACTTAATATTGTACAGAAAGTAAAGCTACCACCCGAGTCATCGGTCTGTTCTGGCGAATGTCTAGGAATTTTAAGAGCTGTTGAATACATAAAAACTATGAAACTAAACAAGACTGTGATATTTTCAGATTCGAAAAGCTGTTTACAGGCTTTACAGAAAAATCCATTTACCTTAAAACTATATTCTCCTTTAATTTTCAATATCAGAAAAATCACCAAAGAATGTCTGGATAAAGGCTTATGCATAGAATTCATGTGGATTCCGGGACACTCAAACATAGATGGCAATGTAATCGCAGATAAACTTGCTCACGATGCGGTGTCTTGTGGAGATGTGTATCCCTACCAAAATTATTGTCAAGATCTGGGGGGCTACCGCGTAACTTTATGGGTATGAACTTCATACGTTTTTGGGAACTTTATGTCAATTTTATAAAGAAAATAGCCGCTATCAGCTCCTTGTTTTGTGACGTCGAGTATAACGATAACTAGCTAGCAACGTTCAACAGAACAAAGCAGCAAAAATCTATCAAGATAAGGAATTCAAATGACAGTTGAAGCCCATACCCATATTCATATTTCTTAGCCGGTAGCCCCCCTGTTAGCACTTCCCAAAACATATTTACAGGATAATTGGAAAAACGCATGGGAATACAGCCAGCAAACAAGGGGCAGATTTTATTCTCAAATACAAAAAAATATTCCCACGAAACCTTGGTTTTCAATAATGAAGTTTGGCAAAATGGAAACATCTATTATCACTCGCTTAAGATTAGGCCATGCCTGTACACCATCGCATCTTGCCAAGCTCCATATTGTTAACGACCCCGGGTGTGAGTGCGGGTTGGACGAGGGAAACCCAAACCATATAATATTAGCTTGTCCAAAATTCGACAGAGTTGATTTCTGGAAAGACTTACTAACGCTACGTGTTCCATTCCCGACCAGTCTTGTGACTCTATTATCTTCTAATGATCGCAATGTATATAAATGTATAATATCTTTCCTTATCCGTAATAATATTAAACTCTAAACTATGTACATACCTATATATATCCTACCTATTTATGCAAAGTTTTCCTGATCCCACCTAAATTCCGTGTTCCAATTCCATTCTTTCCTAAATTCCGTTTCCCTAATTTTTACTCGACATTGGCAAATGTACAAATCGTACGAGCCATAAAAAAAAAAAAAAAAAAAAAAAAAAAAAAATTGTGGCTACTGTTCTCCGCTAGGAGTAATAGTGTTCTGTGCTACTGTTTGGTTGTTTGTTGAAATTTTGAGGTTGTTTGTTTGTTCGTATTATATTGTTTTTGTGGATTTCGTATTATCTTGTAGTTATTTTATCGTATCTGTTATGGTTTTTGTATCGTTCATAAGTTTTTTTTATATCGATTCGATTGACGTGCTTGTGATGCTTATTACTGGGTGGCAAATAGAAAGTTATCAGCATAATGGATAGCTTAGCTGAGAAACTCTTTGAATGTTTTGGACATAGAAAATTTAAAAGTGACCTTCAAGAACAAGCTGTGCGAGCTATTGCTAGAGGTAACAGATGCAGTAATTTCATATGATCATTACCATCAGTACTCTTAAAATCTTGTCATTCACAACATTTTACTTGTAATATTAGGTATAATGCTTCCAAATAAAATTTTCTTTAGTGTCATTTGATTGTTATATTTTATTATGTCCATTCTAAATTTTCTTGCAATGTTGATAATAAACATTGACCAGGCACAAGAACTATTTACTTTTAGGTATACTGTTTATGAGTTACAACAAGATCAAAGAATTGATTTTTTCCCTTATGAGCGCGACGTCTAAAACGCAAAAAGCCAAAGTAGCACAATACCTGAAATACATAATGCCTAGAACGTATAATGCCTAAAACTCAAAAAGCCTATGTAGCGCAATTCCTGAAGTGCATAATGCCTAGAACGTATAATGTCTAAAACGCTAAATGCATAAAACGCATAACGCCTAAAACGCCAAAAGACTACTATCCAAAACGACTTAAAACTCGAACGTCTATAATAAAATAACTAAAATGAAAAATGGTTAAAGGGTCGATGAGGTAACTACATAATATCTCTAAAACGCAGTGATGTTAAAAATGTATTTAATAAGTTGTTAAAAAAAATAACAGTTTAGTTTTTTAAACTTTAACACAATATTCAGCTTAAAAAAAGCTGAATAAAACGTATTCCATTATCCTCAGATTCTACAGACGTGCTGGACTGTAGCATTTTGTTAATGTATTTAAAATAACACGGTAGTTAAGCAATATATAATAGTAATAGTTAATAAATAAATAATAGTTAATAAATAAATAATAAATAAATAAATAACTTTTTACATCCACACCAATTATCTAAGCCCATTTTAATTTCATTAAGAAACTGTATCATGGAAAACTTGATAACGGATAAATATATACTTAAATACTTTTTGTTTGTAAATACATACTTAATATACATAGTAAACACCCTGACCAAGACCAATAGACAGGTTCATGCACACAAATATTTGTCTTGTTCGGGAATCGAACCCGAGACCACTGGCGCAGAAGGTGGGTAGCCTTACCCCTGCGCCAAATCTGTCGTCGATATCATCGTACAGATATTTATAGATATGACTTGATTTGACAATTCAAAAACAAAATACATTTGAATTGTTGTCGCCAAAATGACACTAAAGTTTCAACAGCCAGCATTATGTTTACAGATAAAAGAGAACCAACCTTTTAAAAACTGAAACTGGAAGTGAGTAGAGTACGCGCCACATAACTTGGCACGGCACGTGTCAAGATCTAGAACTAAAATTATGACATGGAAATAAGGCATGATTTTCCGACCGACCACTACGATCAGCACCCTCTGACAAATGCCAAGTTATGTGGCGCGGACTCTACCAATTTTCTCCGCCAAATATAAAAATGTATACAGGGTGTCCGGGATAACAATGTTTAGAAAAATTTAAATCCCTATAGACACTTTGCATTTAAGGCGTTGTGTTGTTTAGGTAACCTAAGTTTTAGACATTCGGCTATTTAGACCAACTACTTTTTGGGTGTTGTGCATCCTAGGAAATTTGAGTTTTAGGCATTTTGCTATTAAGGCAAATTGCACTTTAGACATTGATTTTAGGCATTATGAGTCTTAGACATTTTGCGTTTTAG
Organism: Crambus lathoniellus; assembly: GCA_949710035.1. Classification (NCBI taxonomy): domain Eukaryota; kingdom Metazoa; phylum Arthropoda; class Insecta; order Lepidoptera; family Crambidae; genus Crambus; species Crambus lathoniellus. The sequence goes on from OX453306.1 coordinate 15,169,808, forward strand.
ACGTCGCGCTCATAAGGGGATTTTTTCACACCAAACAAACAAATAGCTTTGTGAACTCTATTTTTCCTGACAACAAGTGATATTTTCAGGTGTCCACGATGTCTATGTTTCAATGCCCACTGGTTCAGGGAAGTCCCTGTGCTTCCAGCTCCCAGCCATGCTACAAGACAACAAAGTGGCAATTGTCTTCTCGCCACTGTTGGCCCTCATCAAAGATCAGATTGACCATCTCACCAAACTGAAAATATCAGCGGAGTCCATCAATTCCAAAATGACACAAAAAGACAGAGAGAGAGTTTTAAATGACTTACGGAGTATGAAACCAAATACTCGGTTTCTGTATGTAACACCGGAGCAGGCAGCTACTGGCACTTTTAAATCATTGTTGGAACATCTAGTCAAGTACAAAAAAGTTTCATACATAATTGTTGATGAAGCACATTGTGTCAGTGAGTGGGGTCATGATTTCAGGCCTGATTACCTTAAGTTAGGAAACTTGAGGGAGCAGTACAAAACTATACCCTGGGTAGCACTGACAGCAACAGCAAGTGCAGAAGTGTCAAGAGATATACTGGCTAACCTTAGATTATTACAACCCGTTGCAAAGTATAAAACACCAAGTTTCCGAAAGAATTTATTCTATGATATTGTGTACCAGAATTGTATAGAAGATGAGATTGGCCACTTGACAGAGTTCTTGAAGAAAAGTTTAAGTGGAGATGAGAATGCTAAAACAGTAAGTAGTTCACCTTATACAAATCCTACTTATATTATAAATGCAAAAGTTTGTGAGTATGGATGGATGTTTGTTACTCTTTTATGCAAAAACTTCTTAACGGATTTGGTTGAAATTAGATTGAGAGTTGAATTAGTAGATAGCCTGGATTAAAACATAGGATACTTTTTATCCCGATATTCCCACTGGAATGGAAACCACGCGGGTGAAACCGCAGGTAGCTGTTAGTATGAATATACAGGGTGAGTTTTTGAGATGGGTAGGTATGGCCAAATCATAAGCAATGAGAAATAACGAAAAGTGTTCAAAGGAGTCATGGGTTAGATTTTTGAGAAAACAAAACTGCAAATTCACATTTTTGAAAAATCTGTTACTTTGACCAGGAATCGAACCCTTTGATTTTGTTAAAAAGTTTACACCTGTATTATTGCACCAATCAATATTGTTGCTAATAAGGATCAAGTCTTGCAAATAAATGTCATGGGAAAAAAAGGAAATGACTTTTTTTTTAAACATTTTCTTTAATTTTTATACATATCAGTTAATTACGGCCACGTAGACGGGCTAGGCTAAGCGCGGGCGCGGGTGACTTCTGCGGGCGCGGGTGGCATGCCATGCCAGGCTACAGCGGCTGGCTAAGTGGACGTATTGAGGATGGCTCTAACTAAAGTGGCGCATAGTTGCCTTCACAGCAGTTCGTATTTTATGCACGACATTTTAAATTCAAGAGACGGAGTGCATGAATTAAATAAAGATCGTCATAAATGTGGAGAATTTTTGAAACTTTATGAAGACTATTTCTTCCCGTAGTCTTTTTATTACATTCTTATACTTGTGTTGTGGATGCTTGGACATCCATATAGGTGATCGGTTTAATATTTCTGTAATAAATGCCTCGGTATCCATAATAAAATCCCACCGCTCGTGGATTCGTCTAAAAAATATTGTTTCTCTCGATCCGTCCCGCGCTAGCCCTTTTCAGCCGCCCAACAAATCGCTGTGCGCCGTGGCCAGACGCAAACTAGCCCATAGCTTTGTTTCCACCCGCCCGCCTCGCCCGCCACCGCTGCCGCCGACCGCCGCCGCCAGCCGCAGCCGCTCTAGCCCGCCGCGCGCGCGTCGTGGCATGCTTTATACATTTTCATACGTTTGTTCAATAAGCCAACCGCCGCCGCCACCCGCAACCGCACCTAGTCCGTCTCCGTGGCCAAGCACTTAAAATAGTAACCCATTTTCTTGAATGCACAAGTTTATGCGTTTTCTCATACATTTCACAGCATTCCTTATCACAAGGTGATTTATTATTGATAATATTTATTATGGACCTTTTTAAACATTCAACAGAGTTGTAGTTAGTTTTGTAAATTTCATTCTTAACATTATTAGTATTGAGAAGCTAGTAAAATAAACTGGACAGGAAAAGGAATTAGAATTGACAATAGTTACTTAAACCATCTATGGTTCGCTGATGACATCGTCATATTCTCTGAAACAGTGCAGCTAGAACAATTGATAAATAAACTCTCCCAGGAAAGCTCTAGAGTTGGATTGGAACTGAATACTGACAAGACGAATGAGCGACGAAAGATGGACAGCGAAATCAACTCAGTGGAAAGGGCCAGATGGAAAAAGGAATGTTAGTCGGGCTACCAAATGGTGGACAGATGACATTATCCAGGTGGCAGGAGATAATTGGCTACAGAAAGTAAGAGACCGAGAAACTTGGAAAGAAATGGAGGAGGCCTTTACCCGAGAAGGGATTCATAGTAATAAAACACAAAAATTAAATTAAATTATTCTTGTAACATACATTTACCCCCAAAAGTGATCGACCATATAGGATCGTAATAAAAACTTGCACCATTCGACACCTGTTGATGCAATTCAAGAGGCAATTGAAAGTACTGGCAATACTGTTGACGACCGATTTGGCGCAGGGGTCAGCTACCTGCCTTCTGCGCCAGAGGTCTCGGGTTCGATTCCCGAACAAAACAAATATTTGTGTGCATGAACATGTTTATTTGTCTTGGTCTGGGTGTTTCCTATGTATATTAAGTATGTATTTACTAAAGAAAAGTATTTAAGTACATATTTATCCGTTATCAAGTTCACGTAGACACAGTTTCTAAAGAAATTTACTATGGGCTTTAGATAATTGGTGTGATTGTAAGGAAATATTTATTAATTTTATTTATTTACTGTAAGAGATGATATCATTTCAGCTAGACATGGACCGACTAAGACTCCTCTGTCAACCTGGTTTGTTAACCTTGTTCCTGGACCAGCAAATGATGCAGTGAAAAAACTGAAATACATATACCACACATCCGTATCCATTAAGACCCAAAACGTAAAAAATCAAAAACCACAATGTAAACGCTGCAAACAGTATGGACATACCAGAAAGTGTCAAGTCTGTAGAAAGTCACAACACTGGAAACTGTCCAAAATATGACAGGAAAGAGCCATCAAAATTTGCCCTGTGCTTGGGTGATCATGCTGCAAATTACAAAGGTTGTAATGGAAGCCACACACGTTACGATAAATTTGCACAAGCCGAGGTTTGCGCAAATTTATCGTAACGTGTATGGCTTCCATAAGGTCTTCCAAGAAATACAAAAGAGGAAATTAGCCTCAAGAATTCCATTAAATAAATTGAAAACCCTGAATAAAGGAATGGATATGGCTGATAAAATGGATAAAAGGGATAAGGCATCAACTAATTGTGACAAACCAACATTCGCCCAACCAGAATTAACATACGCTCAAGTCACAGCTGGAACAAATCTTGAAATCATTTTAGCCAAGCAAGCTGAAAAGTTTCGTCGTCTTATTGACCAAATCATCATGAGTCTCTTGACAACACTTGTCAATAAACTGGTTGTTTAAATGGGTCTCCGAATTGCAACTTGGAACATCAATGGCCTACTGGGCAAAAAGCAAGAAGCCGCAATTTTGATGAAAACACAAAATCTTGATGTACGAGTATTACTGATTTCTGAAGCTCACCTTACACACAAAACATTATTCCACATAGATGGTTATAACACCTATGTAACCTACCATCCGAGCGATGCAGCACATGCTGGTACAGTAATAATTATTAGAAAAAGTATTAAACATCAAATATTACCAGAATACCGGACCGCCACAATACAAGCCACGTCGATAATGATACATGACATGACAAGCAAAATCCGATTACGCTATCATCGGTTTACTGCCCTCCAACGCAAAAGAGAAATCCTGAAACAGTATAAGAAGATTTCAACACCTTCTTCCAATCGCTAGGCAACCGGTTTATAGCGGGAGGTGATTGGAATTCCAAACACACAATGTGGGGCTCGCGTCTCATATCAACTAGAGGACGAAATCTCCGCAAAACTCTTGAAAAATTACATCTGAATGCTCTCTCACTGGTCAACCAACTTATTGGCCCGCAGATCCCGCTAAGGTGCCAGACCTGTTGGACTTCTTCATCTACAAGGGCGTACAAACACATATTTTGGATGTAGAAAGTTGCTTTGATTCTTCATCAGACCATACTACAGTGATTGCAACTATGAGCTTCACAGTAATAAAAAGACCTGAGCCTCTATACCTGTATAACAGGCACACAGATTGGAGAGCATTTCAACAGTACTTAAATGAAAACTTGGAGCTTAAAATCAGCCTCAAAACTGAGGAAGATATTGATGGCGCTGCTGAGTATCTAAGTAAGATGATACAAAAAGCTGCTTGGACTTGCACTCCGCCCTCTCGGGAATCGTCAAACAATGTGAAAGATCAAAACGTACCGAACATAGTAAAAGAAAAGGTCCTGGAAAAGCGGCGTCTTAGAAGAGTCTGGCACTGCAGTCGTCATCCAGCGGATAAAAGGGACTTTAACAAAGCAGCCGCTAGTCTTAAACAGCTCTTGGTAAACAAAGAAAATGAAACATTACAGCAACACCTACAAAGTTTGACCCCCACTGCCTCAGTTAAAACGAATATTCACTCTGGAAAACGTTGAAATCCCGCGATAAGCCGCAAGTTGCTCAACATCCACTTAAAAATGCAAATGGTACGTGGCCAAAACGGACCAAGAAAGAGCGGAAGCTCTATGGGTCATTCTTGAGCAGCGTCATCATCATCATCATTTCAGCCGTACGACGCCCACTGCTGGGCATAGGCCTCCCCCAAGGATCTCCACAACGATCGGTCCTGCGCTGCCCGCATCCAGCGGCTTCCCGCGACCTTGACCAGATCGTCGGTCCACCTTGTAGGGGGCCTGCCCACGGAACGTCGTCCGGTTCACGGTCGCCATTCTAGAACCTTTCCGCCCCAACGGCCATCGGTTCTCCGCGCTCTGTGTCCCGCCCACTGCCACTTCAACTGAGCAATCCTTCGAGCAATGTCGGTCGTTTTAGTTCTCCTGCGGATCTCATCATTTCTGATTCGATCGAGCAGGGAAATACCAAGCATCGCTCTCTCCATTGCTCGCTGGGTAACCTTGAGCCTTCTTATGAGACCCATAGTAAAAGACCACGTCTCGCTTCCATAAGTCATAACTGGCAACACACACTGGTCAAAGACCTTAGTCTTGAGACATTGAGGAATTTTGGACGCAAATATATGCCGGAGCTTCCCAAACGCTGCCCATCCGAGCTGGATTCGACGAGAGATCTCTTTCTCGAAGTTGGACTTACCTAATTGGATTGTCTGTCCTAGGTAGACATAGTGGTCAACAACTTCGAGTGTAATGTTCCCAACATTAACTGGAGCGGATGCAACATGGGCATTGGACATGATTTTCGTCTTATCCATGTTCATCTTCAAACCCACTCTTTGGGAAGCATTGCTGAGATCTTCGAGCATTGTGTTCAGGTCTTCCAAGGTCTCAGCCATGAGAACTACATCATCGGCAAACCGCAGGTGTGTTAGGTACTCGCCATTGATGTTAATGCCGAATCCTTTCCAGTCCAGTAGCTTAAAAATATCCTCCAACGCAGCTGTGAACAGTTTCGGAGAAATGACGTCTCCCTGTCTCACACCTCGCTGTAGTTGGATAGGATTAGAGCTCTGGTTCTGTAATCGGACCGACATGGTGGCGTTTTGGTATAAGTACCTCAGCACCTCGATCTACCTGTAGTCTATTTGGCACCTCTGGAGAGACTGTAGCACTGCCCAGGTCTCGATCGAATCAAAGGCTTTCTCATAGTCCACGAACGCCAAGCATAGTGGCAAGTTATACTCTTCGGTCTTCTTTATAACTGAGCAGCGTATTTACGCCTAATATTGACATAAGCAACGAAAACATTGAACATGAGGATGTGAAATTCCTTAAAAGCGACCTTCAGCTTAGTCTCCCTATTCGATGCTGTACACCTGCAGAAGTTCGTCGAACAATAATGGATCTAGAACTCAAAAAAGCCCCCGGATTTGACCTTATCACCGTGGAAGTGTTGCATAACCTGCCGCAGAAAGCTATAGTTTTCATTACATCATTGTTCAACGCTGTGTTACGAGTTGCTTATTTTCCAAGTATATGGAAAGTCTCGCAAATAACTATGATTCCAAAGCCAGGAAAGCCACCGCACTTGACATCATCATATAGACCGATAAGCCTCCTACCTGTTTTGTCAAAAGTGCTTGAGAAAATCATTTTGTCACGCCTCAATGAAATATTGACAGAAAGTGCAATTATCCCAGAGCACCAGTTTGGATTTAGACGGCGCCATTCAACCATTGAGCAAGTCCACAGGGTCTGCGAGTACATAAGAAACACCTTGGAAGATAAGAAGTACTGCTCTGCTGTGTTCTTAGACGTTTAGCAGGCTTTTGATAAAGTTTGGCACAACAGCTTGCTTTACAAACTCAAAAAACTATTACCGAACACCATGTACCTCCTATTGAAGTCCTATTTAGACAGCAGAATCTTTTATGTCAAAATCAATACCACTACATCCGATTTTTATGACATAAAAGCAGGAGTTCCTCAAGGATCTGTACTGGGCCCCTCGTGTATCTCATCTACACAGCTGATGTTCCAGAGTCGGATAATGTCATTACAGCCACTTTTGCTGATGACACAGCCATACTGTCACATGACACAGACCCCGAAGTAGCATCAAGAAATCTTCAAGAACACTTGAATAATGTCCATTCCTGGATGCAGTCTTGGAGAATTAAGGCTAGTGGCACCAAGTCGAATCACATCACATTCACTCTGAGAAAAGAAGATTGCCCCCCTGTTAAGCTCGGTCAAGAGGTCCTGCCGCATACTGATTTTAATATGATAAGATAAATAAATTCTAAACAAATTAAACATGAAATTACTTAATGCAGTTAGTTACTTAAGGCAGCGAAATCGGTATTTTGTCTATTTATATTTATTATAATATTTCTAAAACCAATTTTGCTGCATTTACATTACTTACCGACCGAGCCTACTTCTCAAATTAGACTGCACCAGCCCAAATGTAGAAAAAATACTCTCAACTGAGGCTGATGAAGCGATTGCTTGGCCTCCCATACCTGCGTCTATCGCCACGAAGCTTCGCCTGAGTCGTGGGCCACACTACTGGAGAGTGTTGCCGGAAATGCCTGACTGAAAATCGATTCGATCGTTCCGAATCCGATCATGAAGTTAGTCTATCTATCTATGTACAGTGCCACAAGCTTTTCTGTTCCGGTGACAGTCGTGACAGAGGAGCCACTTGCAATACGAAATTAGCTGTCAAAATTAGGCTTGGGCAAAATATATCAATATATCAAAATATCGATATATTTAAAAAAAAATATCGATATATAGCGACGATATTTTTTTCTCGATATAAAAAAATTCCGAGTAGCGCCTTAATCATGTGCGCACACTCCAGTATCGCGAATACTTCCGCCTGGAATACGCTGGTGTATTTGCCCAGATTGAAAGTAGCTCTTATAGTGTTGGGTTTAGCTATGTATACCCCAGCTCCCGATAGCTTAGTAGATTCTTTTCTTGACCCATCAGTGTAGCATACTGCGATGCTATCCAAAACGTCTTGTTCTAGGTTCCAGTCTTCTCCGGATCTGATACTTATTCTGTACTTTTTGTCGAAAATCCTTTCCTTTTTTATTAGGTCATTATTACCCATTTTCTTAGAAAGGTTTTCTTCATACTTTTCCCTATTTTTAACCTACCCCCAAAGAAAATTTCCAAAACTAAAAAGGAAACCAATAAGTTTCCATATAACGTAATAAGCTTTTAAAACGTGATAAGTAATTAAATGTATGAAAATTAAAGAAAATGTTTAATAAAAAGCAATTTCCTTCTATTTTCCATATGACATTCCTTTGCAAGACTTAATCCTTATTAGCAACAACATCGATTGGCGCAATAAAGCAACAATATCGATTGGTGAAATAATTCAGGATCTTATTTTCTTTAACAAAATCAAGAGATATGATTCCTGGTCAAAGTAACAGATTTTTCAAAATTGTGAATATGCAGTTTTTATTTTCTCAGAAATCAAGCTCACGACTCCTTTGTACACTTTTCGTTATTTCTCATAGTTTATGATTTGGCCATACAGACCCATCTCAAAAACTTGCCTCTATTTCTTGTTTCAAGAAATAAAATTTTGTATGTGACTTAATTTGCAGAAGGACAAAAATGTGGCTATTGTGTACTGTAGAACACGTGATCAAACAGAACAATTAGCTAACATGCTGACAAAAAGAGGTTTAAAAGCTTTAGCTTACAATGGAGGTATGTAACTATTATTTATTTATTTCAGATAACTTGATATTATTTAAGTATACAGAGTCATGTTAGTATGACTTAAAACTACTAAAAACAAGAAACATGTAAAATGTAGGGTCCATCAAAAAGCCTTTTAAAGAGATTTTACAAAGAGGGGCATTGGCCCGTGCAGTGACTGCCAATGCCCTCAAAAGGCATCATCATTGCATTCTGCGACCACGGCGCTGTTTCGGCTCGCCCGCGTCCACTGTGCCATGAAGACCGCTTTTTTACGCATAATGGCGGGAAAACTATCGATACTGACACTGCGAGGCCTCTACAAACAGTGATGTTTGCAGAGGCCTCGCATCCGCACTACAGAAGCGGGTCAGCCGCAACAGGATCCCGAAAATATTGTTATATTGAACACGAAGGGAGGCTACCGCTCGCTTCATATGAGTAACCTTTTTTCTTATGATTAACTTTGCCAGTTTATTGAACAATATCCTTTATGTATTATATTACAAATATGAAAGTTACTGCAACTGTCTGTGTTACCTTATTATGGCTTGAGTTGCCTGCTCTGTGGAACGTCTGAAACAAATGACGGACAAAAGGCACCCACTGTGCGACCACTCTCCCCCTGCGACACGCCAAAGCCGGCGAAGCTTCATAAGTAATTGTCCACCTTTGCCTCCCGACAAACGCCCGTCACAGGCTAGACTTGACCTGTGGGCAAAAAAGTTCCCCTCGGACCAATTCAAACATGGAACTCTCGGAAAGACTACCCGCAGGTCACAGCCTTCCTTGGAAAACCTGGAAATCCTTAAACAGACTTCGAACTGGAGTGATGTGGCGTGAATCGCAAAAAGTGGGGCTTCGCCGCAAAGGATGCGTGCGCCTGTGGAGCGATCCAAACGATGGAACACATGATCTGCTATGGAATTGCGTAAAGTCAATCGTATTCATTTGACAGTTCATATTGTATCATAATAAATGTCATTCCATACAAATTGCAGCCGATTGAATACGATATGAACTGTCAAATTAATACGATTACCTTACGCAATTGCACCCCAGGGCAGGCGTCTGTCACTCGATATACTTGCGCGCAAATCTCGCCCTCACCGCCGGCGGTGAAAATCCATAGAAATTAGGTCCGCAAAAGAGCTAGAATATATGCAATAGAAAGAGATGCAACGAGCGGCCGTTCGTAATTTGCGCCGTACAAGCTGAATTCCACTTGATTGCATTATAGTTAGAGTTGCTAATTATTTAAATGGCTTAGCGGTGTGCAGTAATCTGTTACTAGTAACTATTTAGTAATCTGTGCCCAGAGGGGCTATTGCGTAAGGTAATCGTACGATCGTACCAATTATTACGATTGACTTTACGCAATTCCATAGCTGCTGCCCAAACCTCCCAACTGCACTGGTTGCACTCAACAAGACCTTTATGAAGCCAGTCCGAGAGGGTCTGGACGTTGCGCACTTCTGGCAAAATATCATTTAATTAAAGTTCTACCGTTGACACGAAAAGAAGAAGATGGCTTGAGTTGAGTGAGAAGGATCTTTTTGCTCCTTGTGTTGGTATAACCAAATTCCTATAATAATTTTACAAATTTATTTTGGTCTTTTGATTGAAAACAGGTATGAAATCAGCTGATCGCATAGCAGTCCAAGAGCAGTGGTCTCATGGCGAATGCCCCTGTATATGTGCTACAGTGTCGTTTGGTATGGGAGTAGACAAGGCGAGTGTTCGCGCCGTTGCTCACTGGGGCTTAGCCCAAAATGTTGCAGCCTACTACCAGGTATACTATTATTATTTGTTAACCTAGTTGCCATAGTCAAATACAGCATGTGGCATCATTTAAATTGCCAAACCAAACCATAAAAAATTTCAGGAATCCGGTCGAGCTGGGCGAGATGGAAAACCAGCATTTTGTCGTATTTACTATTGCCACAGTGAAAGAAACGCTGTAAACTTTTTGCTCAAATCGGAAATGGGTCGCGCCAAAACTGAAGAACAAAAGAAGCGCTGCAAAAACAACTATAAAAGTTTTGAAGTGATGGTCAAATACTGCGAAAGTATAAAGTAAGTGTGATACGAAACCCTTACTTTCGATCGATCGACGATCCCTCTTTAGATATCAGATCATAGAGACTAACTTATTTTGTAAGCCTTTTTAAATAAATAATAAATAGTAGTTTATTCATAAAGGTAAGGACATAGGGCAGATGTAATTATAGATCGCCAAATGTACTGTAGATGCCGTTACCGCACGTTCGCAGCCCAGTGACATGATTGGTGCAACGTCCGCACGCCACGCACCACCGTACCACACTGTATCATAGTCTAATAGTATATTATGATACAAGTGAGCTAAGGTTGCTCATTATACACGAGGCTGTGGGTTGCAGCCCGAGCCGCAGGCGAGGGCGTAAATCAGCCGAGTGTCTAGTGAGTAAGTTGCTCACGAGTTTCATACGCACTTTTTCAACACACTTGCGAGGAAAAACAAACATTTAATGAATACATAACATAATTATAATAACTTAATATTAGCTAAGGGAATAAGTATTTTTTCACCACTCCAGCTCGAAAAGGGCGCTTTTGGCGCCTAAAAACTCGCAGCAAAATCGATTTTTGCTGCAAGCGTGACGCAAAGTGCTTTTTTAATTTCTTACACTAACTTTTGAAATAATTAAGATAAAAGAAATAGAGTGACAAGGATGAGACTTTTAAAATTAATATGAGCAAAAAAGATAGATAGATAGCTTTATGTCGATGGACATGAAATATAAAGTTTAAAAAAGAAATACACGGATACCAAAGGTTCGAAATAAAGAGTATGGACGAAATGAGGTCGCTTGCATGATATAAATATAAAATAAGAAAAATTAATGAATTCTAATAACAAATTATATAAATACGATTGTACTACTATTGCTTTTTATTAAACACGCAATATTTAAAATAAATAATATGAAGTGAACATTATATTGCTTACTAATATCATGTTTGGTTTTCATAAAAATTACATGCAGTGCAGTTTTTGAACGCAATGCAAACAGTTACCTTCAACTTGCATAATTGCACCAATTTCACTCTTAATTATTCATTTTGATGTTTTCTTTATTGTTAAATGTTGCCTTCAATGTTGTTTTTCTGACCTGTAACATTTTTCTCGCTGGTAGAGGTGAAAAGTTGTATGTTTAACACGAGAGCAAAATTTTCTGATGTCTCGTGCCTTTAAATCACTCAATGTGCTCAGTAGTCTATATTTGAATCACTCGCTACGCTCGTGATTCAATTTTAGACTACTTCGCTAGTTCGTGCTTTAAATTAGGCACTCGCAGCGAAAAATGATTTTGCTCTCTTGTATAACAAATAACTATTTTTGCACGCGCCAAATGTAAGGTGATTGATTACATACAGCCATACAGCCTACTTCAAAATAATTATAATAATAGTGATAAAATGCAAATGTTTTATAACAAATTATTGTGAATTATAAATAATTTGATAATAATATACTTAATTATGTTTTTTTGTCTTAATTAGGGACACATTTATTTATTCTAAACTAGCGGCCGCCCGCGGTTTCACCCGCGTGGTTCCCGTTCCCGTGGGAATATCGGGATAAAAAGTACATATAAACCTTCCTCTTGAATCACTCTATCTATTAAAAAAAAAACGCATCAAAATCCGTTGCGTAGTTTCAAAGATTTAAGCATACAAAGGGACATAGGGACAGAGAAAGCGACTTTGTTTTATACTATGTAGTGAAACGTAAATGGATTTTCAGCCAAACCACTTTGTTGTTACAAAAAAAGAACTGTATCTATTACCCGGTGAAATCGAAAATGCTCTGTTGACTCGCATATAACTTGCAGTTAGGTACTAACTTAACTTTGTAGGGATACTGTATTACCCGGTTAAATTGAAAAGTCTCTGTTTACTCGCGTATAATTTGCAGTTAGGTACTTAACTTTGTAGGGATAATTCTATTACGCAACTAGTACTGTAATATTATTATGCACGCGTGTGTTATAGTTCGGTTTATGGCCCTAAGATCGATGTAATAAGGCTCACTTTATGAGCAAGTGTGTTGAAAAATTCATTAACTTAAGGGCTCTCTCAACTCTACCTCTCCAGAGAGAGAAGTTTATTCATAAAGATTATGACATCATAACACTGGTCTCAGAGCCAGCGTTCCCTTGCGTGCGATTATATAGACAAATAGTTTGATATTTCAGAGTCTAAATTAAAGAGTGTACATTGAAGAGCGCGTATTAGGCGACAAAAAGGTGCCTAGACTAAAAACCTTAGTGCGGTTCTAAGCATAGTTTCTGTGTAGATGTCGCCACCGCACATTTGCCGAGTTCTTCGGCGAGGAGCCTCCCAAGTGTGGTGACCGATGCGACGTGTGCGCGGATGAGCGCGGCGTGAGGCGCGCGCTGCAGCAGCATCAGCGCCGCGCCATGTCCGCGCGCATCGGAGGCGCTGCTGGCTACGGGAATGACGACCCGAGAGACCTTTACGGCGAGGGCCGGTATGGGCAAAAGAGGTAGGTACTGCTATAAACACGTGCGGCGACCGCTGCGACGCGTGCGCGCCTTAGGGCAGAATCAACACCGCACCATGTCCGCGCGCATTGGAGGCGCTGCTGGCTACGGGAATGACGACCCGAGAGACATTTACGGCGAGGGCCGGTATGGGCAAAAGAGGTAGGTACTGCTATAAACACGTGCGGCGACCGCTGCGACGCGTGCGCGCCTTAGGGCAGAATCAACACCGCACCATGTCCGCGCGCATTGGAGGCGCTGCTGGCTACGGGAATGACGACCCGAGAGACATTTACGGCGAGGGCCGGTATGGGCAAAAGAGGTAGGTACTGCTATAAACACGTGCGGCGACCGCTGCGACGCGTGCGCGCCTTAGGGCAGAATCAACACCGCACCATGTCCGCGCGCATTGGAGGCGCTGCTGGCTACGGGAATGACGACCCGAGAGACCTTTACGGCGAGGGCCGGTATGGACAGAAGAGGTAGGTACTGCTATAAACACGTGCGGCGACCGCTCGACGCGTGCGCGCCTTAGGGCAGAATCAACACCGCGCCATGTCCGCGCGCATCGGAGGCGCTGCTGGCTACGGGAATGACGACCCGAGAGACCTTTACGGCGTGGGCCGGTATAGACAGAAGAGGTAGGTACTGCTATAAACACGTGCGGCGACCGCTGCGACGTTTGCGCGTCTTTGGGCAGAATCAACACCGCGCCATGTCCGCGCGCATTGGATGCGCTGCTGGCTACGAGAATGACGAACCGGGGGACCTTGGCAGAAGAAGTAGGGAGGTTTACCTTAATGCCTTGTTCGTACAAGTCTAGAAAACGGTTAGAAGTTAATGGCGCGGTACCAGCTGTACCTACAAGAACGCCATATGTTTTTTTTAATAGTCCAACCAGCAAAGAATTGGACTCGCTACTCCACTTACATACTAGCATAATCCGTACAAGGCTTAAAAGGCGCGTTCAAGGAGGCGGCGGGTGCGGGCAAATTGATATTATTGAGCGCTCGCGACAGTCGTTTAATCAAATGAGTCAATGTGACGCACCAACTGATGCACAATTCGCCCGCCCCGCGCGCCGCCCCTCCTTGAACGAGCTCATAAGTCACAAAAGACGTGTAGTCTTCTTCATGTAGTGAAATTGAAATTATTTTCTATACATACTAAAGTTTAAATTAGTAAACATCGGTTAAATATAAACATAATAGTTTTAAAATTAATTTTATCATCGTTCATAGGGAGGCAGAATCGTACTACGCGGACAACAGTGAGGAGTCAGACGGCGAGTCCACCCGGCAGCGCGTTGCACAGGAAACCAAGTCCCTAATCATGCAAGAGTTCGCCAACCGGAAGAAGCACTTGGAAGAAGACAGAAAGAAAAACAACGACTCTGAATCCGCTAAATACTCAAAGTGCCGGGCAGCTGACAGTACTACAATGAAGGTAGGCTGAACTAGTAAAAGCCCACAGACATTTTTATGCTAAAGAGGTACCTATAGGTCTTTTGGCGTATCTTGGTTTTTACAGAAGTGTGAGTTACCGGGTAAAGTAGAGACAGACAAAAAATTTGATCAAATCGTCAACTCGTCCCACATGTATACGGCCTATTTAGTACGAGTTGAAGAAATTCAAATGGAATAAAATTTCGATTCAGCAACTCGTCCCACGATTTCTTGTTTGGAATTTGAAGCGTTACTAAAAACGTTTGGTAATGTTAGTATGACAAGTATTTTATTTTTGTTAACTGACAAAATTAATACCATGGGCTTACATGAGTAGACCAATATTCATTTTATTTTATTCAGTCCGACATTCCATTGAATTAAAACACAATAAAAAGGAGACACTTAATTAAGCGTGCTGTGCATAATCTCTAAATTGTTAACAAAAGTATACCTATATAATTTGTTAATTTGTAGAACAAAAGTGCAACAAAACAATCAAATCACGGGTCTTGTACATATACTAAATTATGACAAAACAACGAGACAAATCACACAAAAACACTTACAAATACAGACAAATTGTAATCATGATTAAACACGAATAGATTTACAAAATTAAAAATAGACATTGCAAAAATCAAGAACAAGTTGACAAAAAGTCAACCCCGATGCACCCCATAACTGTTGATTATTATCTTTATGACTATTGCTTTGCTTATTATTAATTTATCATTTTAACTTAAATATTAAACCTACATCTATGTATGTTCTATTTATCTTTGTGATATATTTTTTCTGATGTTCTGTATTATGATGATCAAATATTTATTTAATCAAACGAATCAGACTTTTTAATATTTCCACACTAACACTTTTGCTGCATATTTCTCATTAAGATAATGAAGGCGGACGAGTTGCAGACTGATTTTTTAATATTTTATGGGCTTGCTCTTGGCTTCACACTGAACCATAGGGTTGAGAAGAAGCCTAAGATGGAGCGAGCTTACTTAGAAGCACCCCATTCACTCTAGCTTTAAAAATTATAGGTTTGTAGTCATTCGGGAAAACAGACGCAGGCAGGGTATTCCATTACTTGGCGGTGCGCATCACAAAGGAAGAAGAATAGCGCCTGGTACGAATCCGCGGGATGTTAACCAAGTAAGGATGATAGCCTGCTGTGCGTCTAGATTATCTGTGGTAGTATGGCGGAATGAACTCATGCAGCTTAGAAGCACTCTCAGAAGTGTACTTCTGTGGGCTGTAGTACAGCCTGTAAAATACCGACAAGCAAGCCACTTTAGTTAGTTAGACTATGGAGCTTGATTTGTACCAGCTCATCGTCTCCGATTAGTTTTCTGGCTCTACGTTCCACTGAGTCAAGTGCAGCTAACTGGTATTTAGCCGAACCATCCCAGAGGTGAGAGCAATACTCCAAGCATGATTGGAATAATTAATTTAGATTTCCTTAGAATGGGCCGTTGGCATGTGAGACGAGTTGGTGAATCACTCAAAATTTCAATAAAGCAATAAAAAAAAAAAATAAGTAGTATTACTTTAAGATTATTTAAACTAAAAATAAAAAAAAACTGAAATATTCGTAGTTAAATAATAAAAAAATACGTTTCCTGGCTGCTGCTAACGGTATCCGTCGCGTAGCGCGGCAGGGTTGCATCGCGCGCGGGACTATACGCGCATCAGGCCGAATAATCTGTATGAAGAGATGCGCCGCGCCTCAGCCCTATAGTTCAGTCTACACTATCTGTGTGAACGCACACTAACGAAAATCCATCTTAAACCAAAAGAGCTATACCTACCGACAAGTTCGTAAAAATCTCTTAGGGTGCGTTTCCACATAAGCTGAGTTGAACAGGGCTGAGCTGTTTCTATACATTTGACAGTTAAGCTGACACCGTCTACGCGTCTGTTATATCAAATGTATGAAAAAACAGCTCAGCTCCGGTCGGTTCAGCTTTTATGGAACCGCACCCTGCAACTAGTAGTTTGCTTTAAAATTGCCACATTTCGATATTTGTTCTCTGCAGTCTATATATACGAAAAAAATCGCAGTGTATCAAAGAAATTAGTCCATAAAAATACTGATGATTTTTATAAATAAATGCATTATTTTCAGGTGAATGGTCTCACTGTTTCCGGGCGCGAGGGCTACTTGACGCTCCTCTGTGACGCCTTGAACAACAACCTGTCGAACATGAAGGGGATCGATACTCCCGACAAGCCCCTGTCGCGCCACGACGTGGAACAGTGCGCGATCGACTTGGAATACGAAGCGTTTTCCAGCAGCACTGTCATCAGCCTTTATAGGCGTGCTATGACCAAACTCGTGAGTAGAGATATTTAATTGTCATATTGGACTAAACTGTATCAAATCGGGTTTGATAATTTTTCTCTATTTACCTTACTCTAAAGTTTCCACGTTCATTCTGCTGGTAAACAGTGCCGTAACTGATCATCTGTCATTCATTTTTCAGATATCTGCAGTAAAGGATTCTAAAGATCATATTTATCCGCGACTAAAAACGTTTGAACCAAGAAAACGTAACACCCTCAACGAATTTGTAAAGGATTTTGAGGCCCAAAAACAACGAACTCAAGGATTTGTCACAGCATCACAATTAGAACTAGGTATGTAACTTTCTGATCCGGTTTCTTTGTACATTTAGATTTATTCTAGAAATTCTAATAATAATGTTTGTTGTAGAAAATAAAGAAAGAGCAGACAATCTTTCTAAATCCGACAAACATGCTAAAAGGAAAGCCAATTCTTTCAAACGTGATCCTCTGACACAGACTAAATTGAAGACCTTTTTTAAGAAAGCTTCCGATTATTCACCAAGTTCAACTCCAGCTAACAGTGAAGATGAATATGATAACCTAGTCATTGATGAACACGCTGACAACAACTATGATGACACAACCCTAAAACTAGACATACATAATGACACGACTTTGAATCTGAATAGAACTTCAGATGATGATAACAAGAACAATGACGAAAAAACATTCGTTATAAACATTACTTTGAAAGGCATACCGAGTAATAAAAATAATAATGAAGAAAAAACTAATAAAGGGACGAATAGTGAAAGCTGTAAAAAAGAAAATATTAAATTGAATAGCAGTGATGAAAAATCTCCTCAGAAAACGCATGTAGCAAAAAGAAAAATCAAAGCTTTATTCGGAGAATCATCTGATAGTGATGACGCTGAGAAGTTAAGCAGCAGCAAAAAAATTAAATATGAAGACAAAAAGAAAAGGAAACATTCAAAAGACAAAGAAAAACAGAACCATAAAGACCGTAACAGGAAAGAAAAAAAAGATGATGACAATAACAAAGAAGTAGTTGCTAAAAAATCAGACAGAACGAAAGAAAAAGCTTATTCTCGCTTAAAATCTATTTCGAGTAGCGAATCAGAAAATGAATGCACCAAGTCTAGAATGAAAACCAATTCATCTAAATCTAGTGCATCATGTGACTCCAAATCGGTTGTAAACGATGATTGGAAAATACAACTTGCCAAAACGAATAAAGCATTAGAAGAGTACAAAAAGAACTTGAAAAAACAACCTAAAAATGACGACGCTGAAAGTACTTCTCAGCCAAAGCCTATTAAAAGTGATAAAGAAAAAGAGTCGAAAGCAGATGATATCCTAGCAGATGATATCCTATCAGATAAAATGAACAGTTCCATCGAAACAAATAACTCTTCTCTTCTGGATATGGATCTAGATGATGAAGAACTAAACAAAGCACTCAAGCTAAGTAAGGAGGCTGATGCAGTGTTGTTATCATTGAAACGATTTTCAGAACAACCACCAGAACCCTTAGTTGTTGAGAAACCTAAACAAGAAAAAGTACCTAGTCCTGTAAAACCACAATCACCAAAAACATGTGAAACTACAATTAAGTTAGAAGATAAGACTAAAGTTACGAAGCATAAAAATGTGTTAAGTTTAAATAAATCTAAAGATAAACATCAACTAGAAAAATTAAAAGAGAAACATAAAGCCGACAAAGTTAAAAAGAAAGAAGATAAAAAAGCCAAGAAGACGGAGAAAGTTGATGTCGCCAGTCTCGTTGTTAAGCTATTAATGCCTTATTATAAGAATCAGAAGATCAGTAGCAGGGATCTGTTCAAGATAACAGCTAGACATATTGTGCATCAATTGTTGGCTATTCAAGTAACTGGTAAGTATAGATATTAAGTCATTTGGAATAAGCATTATGAGATAGTAGTTTAATTTCGTTTTTTTTTTTCCACAGAAGAGGCCGCTATCGACTTACTTCTGCAAAAAGCTTTTAGCAAAGAAGTAAAAATTGAAACCGAAAGCGACTTGGTCGCTAAATTGAATCTGAACAATACTATGTAATTTATGATTACTATCAATTTCATAATAATAATTTAAATTTTATTTATTATTAATTATATAGGGCACGTTTTAAATGCCGTTACGTTATTCTTGTACACAGTTTAATAAAATTAATGACTTTTATTGCTGTTCTTTATTTGAAACTAACGGATCCTCACGGTTTTACCCGCGTCGTACCCGTTCCCGCGGGAATATCGGGATAAAATATAGCCTATGTCACTCGGAAAGAATGTAGCTTTCTAATGGTCAAAGAATTTTTCACCTCTCCAGCACGAAAAGGGCGCTTTTGGCGCCTAAAAACTCGCAGCAAAATCGATTTTTGCTGCGAGCGTGAGGCAAAGTGTTTTTTTAATTTCTTACACCAACTTTTGAAATAATTAAGAAAAAAGAAATAGAGTGACAAGGATGAAACTTTTCAAATTAATATGAGCAAAAAGGATAGATAGATAGCTTTATGTCGATGGACATGAAATATAAAGCTTAAAAAAGAAATACACGGATACCAAAGGTTCGAAAAGAGTATGGACGAAATGAGGTCGCATGCATGATATAAATATAAAATAAGAAAAATTAATGAATTCTAATAACAAATTATATAAATACGATTGTACTAACTATTGCTTTTTATTAAACACGCAATATTTAAAATAAATAATATGAAGTGAACATTATATCACTTACTAATATTATATAGACTGTGCTAATATCATGTTTGGTTTTCATAAAAATTACATGCAGTGCAGTTTTTGAACGCAATGCAAACAGTTACCTTCAACTTGCATAATTGCACCAATTTTACTCTTAATTTTGATGTTTTCTTTATTGTTAAATGTTGCCTTCAATGTTGTTTTTCTGACCTGTAACACTTTTCTCGCTGGTAGAGGTGAAAAGTTGTATGTTTAACACGAGAGCAAAATTTTCTGATGTCTCGTGCCTTTAAATCACTCACTGTGCTCAGTAGTCTATATTTGAATCACTCGCTACGCTCGTGATTCAATTTTAGACTACTTCGCTAGTTCGTGATTTAAATTCAGCACTCGCAGCGAAAAATGATTTTGCTCTCTTGTATAACAAATAACTATTTCACCTCTCCAGCTCGAAAAGGGCGCTTTTGGCGCCTAAAAACTCGCAGCAAAATCGATTTTTGCTGCGAGCGTGAGGCAAAGTGCTTTTTTAATTTCTTACACCAACTTTTGAAATAAGAAATAGAGTGACAAGGATGAGACTTTTAAAATTAATATGAGCAAAAAGGATAGATAGATAGCTTTATGTCGATGGACATGAAATATAAAGCTTAAAAAATAAATACACGGATACCAAAGGTTCGAAATAAAGAGTACGGACGAAATGAGGTCGCATTGTCGCATGCATGATATAAATATAAAATAAGAAAAAATAATGAATTCTAATAACAAATTATATAAATACGATTGTACTACTATTGCTTTTTATTAAACACGCAATATTTAAAATAAATAATATGAAGTGAATATTATATCGCTTACTTTTCATAAAAATTACATGCAGTGCAGTTTTTTAACGCAATGCAAACAGTTAGTTACCTTCAATTTTACTCTTAATTATTAATTTTGTAATGTTGATGTTTTCTTTATTGTTAAATGTTGCCTTCAATGTTGTTTTTTTTGACCTGTAACACTTTTCTCGCTGGTAGAGGTGAAAAGTTGTATGTTTAACACGAGAGCAAAATTTTCTGATGTCTCGTGCCTTTAAATCACTCACTGTGCTCAGTAGTCTATATTTGAATCACTCGCTACGCTCGTGATTCAATTTTAGACTGCTTCGCTAGTTCGTGATTTAAATTCAGCACTCGCAGCGAAAAATGATTTTGCTCTCTTGTATAACAAATAACTATTTTAAATCGGTCCAGCCCCCCTAGAAAAATGGCTTTCGATTATCGATATCGCCACGCTAATGTCAATTTCTACATTTTCTTTTCTACTGGCGATATCGATAATAGAAAGCCACTTGTCTAGGCCCTCGGTAGTTCCTAAGATTAGCGCCAGGGGGGGCTCACTCCGCAATTCAATCGAATACGCGCTGTCTGCCGCGAGGTAGAGAAATCACGGGTGTCACGCGCGCTCAGTGCCACGCGAGAAAGAAGTTACCTAAGTAGTTTACTTTCGCCACACTTTCGCGCCAAACACACAAGTGTGTTACCTTATGGTTTTACCCATAGCAAAATGCGTAATATTAAACATTATTATTGTGCGGCCTTCGCTTGTCTTAACAACGACAGAAAGAGACAGGATTTAAAATTTCATAATCTTCTTAGAAAACCTGAAAGAAGTTTTTTTGTGTGACTATATTGTCTTACTCTATAAGTATCTATAAAACTTAATGATCCGAATATTTGATTTAAGGCCCCGCCCCACCTTAGCGTAGGTAATTAAGACGAAAATAAAAATCGACAAAGTGATTCTCGCTTTGCAGCGTGACGCTAGCGCTCATCGCCGTGGCAACCGTGCCGTGGCGCACATAGGAACTACGCAGACGCGCGCTGCGCCCGCGCTGTTACTACCTACTTACTTACCTTAGCTTGTTCTCACTTCACGATAGACGTTATCGAATAACTACGCTAACATTAACAATATGTACACTAAACTAAGGTAGGTACCTACCTACTTAATACGTAAGTATTTCGTTCGATTAGCGGTAGCACTTTTAAAATAGGTACCTACCAAATTACAAAATATAGCTACTTTCTGTCTTAGAATAATATAATAATTGTGAATTATGAATGCTCTAATAACCACTGAGCTACGGAGTCGTTACGGCCTGGCCTGGCCACGAAAATGCGCGGCAGCGACACGGCGACGAGCGAATTGCGCAATCATTGCGCGCTCGCAACAGACGCCTAATCAAATAAGTCAATGAGACGCACCAACAGATGCGCAATTCGCTTGTCGCCGGCCGTGTCGCCGCCGCGCATGTTCGTTGCCAGGCCGTTAGAGTATTCGCCCGGACAGTGAAAGGTCGTGGGTTCGAGTCCCATCTGAGCTAGTTGTGAGACGGTCGACTTTTTCTAATACCTACCTACTTCATTTTCAATTTTTTCACTAATTAAGTAACAAAAATTGAACTGTGAATGCAAAGTAAAATTAAAAATTCTAGGCTTTCTGTATTTAAAAATCATTTGCGCTATTTGTTATTCCTTTTACTTACTTCGTGGTTACATTGCAGTCGAGTCGACCCTACGCGGCAACCAAGACCACCCAAAACCAATTTGGCTTAAGCGTTTCCGAGTAATAGAACCGTATTACGTACAGCTACGGTTCAATTTCGCTTGTAACGAACGGTAAACTAGTTAGGCAGGCGTGCGGGTGCAAATTATTTTAGACCTAATTGTCGCGTGTGCCGTGTTGTGCCGGCACATAAAAAGAATAGCACTACCCCCTCTCTTCCCGTGGGTGTCGTAAGAGCCGACAGAGGGAAAACTGCCAAAGGAGATGGGATGCAGCGTCTCCATTTACCAGCAGGCCATACTGCGATCGCCAACCCGCCTGCCAAGCGTGGCGATTATGGCAAAACCCCCCGAAATGGCTACACACACTAAAAATCGGCCCCCAGTCCCCGGCGGCCCCGCTATTCCTAGCTACGGTAGCGGCTATGGTAACGGCCGGGCAGGGAGTGCTAAGGTCAAGGTCGCGGGAAGCCGCTGGATGCGGGCAGCGCAGGACTGATCGTTGTGGAGATCCTTGGGGGAGGCCTATGCCCAGCAGTGGGCGTCGTACGGCTGAAATGATGATGATGATAATTGTCGCGTCAAAAAGATTTATAATTCATTGTAACTGTTTCGGAAGTGAGCCTTCTGCTACAAATATTATTCTGTGTTAGCGCGTTCAACCAAACAAAAAAACAAACTCTTCAGCTTTATAATATATAGATGATATAATTGAAAAATTTAAATTCTGTTCAATGTTTAGTTCTTTATTAAAAATATAGACAAAATATTCAATATGAAAAATAAGACATCCATAAAAATATTCAGCAAAAATAAGGACAGATTACCCCTTCGGGGCCGTGTCTCCCTCGGTGTCTCCCCTAGGGGAGACAAAGGGATGTTGCTAGTGACCGTAGCTCCCCTGAACGGGGGAGACAAAGCCCCATTATTTATTCAATAATTTTATGGTGGTTTTGTCGCCCTCATGTTTGAAAATGACAGGCCAGTGAACTTCGTAATGAGTTTCAAATCTTTTATAACCTAACTGGTCACGTGATTATTCGAGAATTTCTAATCATTCAATATTAATAATGTTAAAATTTATAAAAAGGAATAGGGGAGTAATTTGATAAATGAAATAATAATACTTAAATTTACTTTTTTGTTAAAATCTCAAGTGATAATTTCTTTGATTGTAAAAATTTTCTTTTAATAAATATCATTGAACGGATCAATGATATTTATTTATTTATTTATATAAATTACAAGTGATTACGGTAAATTAAGTTATATTATTATCCTGAGCGCTCGCTTTCGGAGTCGTTCGGGCGGGACGCTTGCGTGGCACCCGCGGCGTTTCCGGCCCGGCAGGGCTGATGTCTTCACTAGGTTCCGACCGTAGCCGAGCCACGAGTCCTAATAGTGAATAAAGTTATATCCTGAGCGCTCGTTTTCTCGGAGTCTCGCGGGGCGCGCGGCCGGGGCGCTTGCGGGGGGCGCGGGGGGTGTCTGGCTCGGGCGGGGCCGATGACGTCATCAGGTTCCGAGCGACCAGTGTTGATAGTTAACAGATTTATATCCTGAGCGCTCGTTTTCTCGGAGCCTCGCGGGGCGCGCGGCCGGGGCGCGGGGGGTGTCTGGCTCGGGCGGGGCCGATGACGTCATCAGGTTCCGAGCGACCAGTGTTGATAGTTAACAGATTTATATCCTGAGCGCTCGTTTTCTCGGAGCCTCGCGGGGCGCGCGGCCGGGGCGCGGGGGGTGTCTGGCTCGGGCGGGGCCGATGACGTCATCAGGTTCCGAGCTCTGAGTACTGAATCCTATGGAGATGGCATATTGATCTATATGAACTATCGGTTATACAAATATGAGCTATATCGACATTGTACTCATAAACCTGTAGCCATCTCGTTCTATCTTACCTCCAATACTTCATGTAAAAAGAGACAGCAATATATTTATTCGACCTATTTTTTGGCAACATTGAAACGTGACGTCATCGTAATGCATGATTGAAGCCGGTCGCCATTTAGGTTTCTCGGTATGAGAGCTGTCAACGCGAGTTGTATTTGCAGTGTTTTGTGATAAAAGTCTTTTAATTTAAGACTTTCATGTGAATAAAAGGTATTAATAAGTGAGAGAAAGCAACAAGGAACATGTCTAATTGCAGTGTGGTAGTTTGTGGCATCAAAAAAAGTGAAAATCGTCCGAACATTACATTACACCGGTACGTACTATTTATTTTGCAAAAACACCAAAACAATACAATAAATGCCTTGTGTTTTGGTTTTCCTGTGAATAGTTTACTTAGAATTCATACCAAATGTAGCTTAATACTTATTTTGGTGAGTTTTGTTGGTGTATTTCAAGAAAATATAAATCTGTTTGTTTTGCGCTAGAGTTGCCCTTATAGCATTTTTCTTATCGAATTATCGATGTTTTCAAATTTCAAGTGTAAATTGAGTGTATTAATTTTAAACTGTTTTTATTGTTTTAGGTTGCCTAAAAATAACAAAAAAAGAAAAATATGGCTGGAACAATGCGAAAGGAAAATTTAAAGACTCGTACGAAAACTATTTTTATGTGTTCTTTTCATTTTGAAGAACAGTTTCAAACGTCAACGACAGTTTAAGTTTTGAAAAAGACGTTAATTAGGCCACTGGCAAAATCGAAATTATAGTGCGACAACTTTGTCTGTTCCGGTTGCCAAAAACTGGATACTTATATATAACGTGTTTTTTTTAATGTCATTTTGCTGTAAAGTTGTTGTCGAACTTACATTCATTCTAGCACATTAAAAGTAAGTATATGTTTTTACCACTAGATGTCGCTTCGCTATATTCTAAATATATAAAAAATATGCTTGCTAGTAAAGATCTCGATTCAAACTGTTTATTATTTTATTACTTAATAATGCTTGTTTTTTTTTGAGACATTTCTTTTTTTCTATGGTAGGTAGGTACCTAGTAGGCATTCTCCTTTGTGATTTATATTGTAATGTGTGTTATGTAAAAAAAACCAATCCTTGTTTTATAAATATAATAGGTTTTTACAATATGGAGCTTTTTGTTTTATTTCATTACCTTTTTTTACTTAAACTGGTTCTCGCGACCTTTGATCTGGAATTCTATGGAGGTCTCGCATGTGTATAGACGCGTGACTCGGAAAACATAAAAAAATTTGATCATAAAATTGCAGTTTCTAAGTAAAGGCGAGTAGAGCCGACAAGTGGGGCGCCCTCAATCAAATTTATTGCTAGCTAAGTATTAATGTATCTACAATCGTACAGATTGAAGCTAAGGTCGTGTAGTTTATTTACAAACTATAACCTCAGTAAAATATAGTAGGTTGGTCTTTTATCTACTACTACTGCAACAGGAACTATATTTTACTAAGGTTAGTTTGTAAATAAACTACAGGACCTTATTTTTAATCTGTATCTGCGTTTGAATTTTTGATACATTATGTACTTAACAAGCAATAAATTTAATAATAACATGCGGATCCTCGCGGTTTTACCCGCATGGTACTCGTTCCCATGGAAATATCACGATAAAATATAGCTTATGTCACTCGGAAAGAATGTAGCTTTCTAATGGTCAAAGAAATTTCTAAATTAGTCTAGTAGTTTTGGAACCTATTAAATTCAAACAACAACCAATCAAATCTTTCCTGTTTACGATATAACTATAGATGAGGAAGCACTTGGCGGCTCTTCTCGCCTTGAAGCCCCTCAGTACAGGATGGCCAATCATGTTGGCCGACCATGATGGGCCATCGTGTACAGGGCCGGTTTGCGTTACTCGCAGACGGCATTCACACGCAAACCGCCCCTGTACACGATGGCCCATCATGGTCGGCCAACATGATCGGCCATCCTGTACTGGGGGCTTTACAGTTGTTGCGTCTCACGCGCGCGGTCGGGCCAATGATTGTGTGCGTACATGAACAAACACATACACATTGTCATAAAAAACTTAATTATGTGCAAATGTAGGTATAATTTAAGCACATTATTAAGTTTTATTTTTCAAAAAACTAGGTATATAATTATACACTATAATTCCGTTTTAAATTATCGAGGTGATTACGAAACTGCTTTTATAAAATATAGGGTAGTATAGGTAGGTAGTCACAAAAATACTTGATCTATAACTTCATCAATAAATATATCGATGTACAAATAGGGCAGCACTACGGAAAGGCGCCATTTTGGTTTCTCGGTATGTGTGCTTATGTGTGTGTGTATGCTTCAATTTTTCGTAGGTATGCCATCTCCATAGGATTCAGTACTCAGAGGTTCCGAGCGACCAGTGTTGATAGTGAATAAAGTTATATCCTGAGCGCTCGTTTTCTCGGAGTCTCGCGGGGCGCGCGGCCGGGGCGCTTGCGGGGGGCGCGGGGGGTGTCTGAATCGGGCGGGGCCGATGACGTCATCAGGTTCCGAGCGACCAGTGTTGATAGTTAATAGATTTATATCCTGAGCGCTCGTTTTCTCGGAGTCTCGCGGGGCGCGCGGCCGGGGCGCGGGGGGTGTCTGGCTCGGGCGGGGCCGATGACGTCATCAGGTTCCGAGCGACCAGTGTTGATAGTTAATAGATTTATATCCTGAGCGCTCGTTTTCTCGGAGTCTCGCGGGGCGCGCGGTCGGGGCGCGGGGGGTGTCTGGCTCGGGCGGGGCCGATGACGTCATCAGGTTCCGAGCGACCAGTGTTGATAGTTAATAGATTTATATCCTGAGCGCTCGTTTTCTCGGAGTCTCGCGGGGCGCGCGGCCGGGGCGCTTGCGGGGTGCGCGGGGGGTGTCTGGCTCGGGCGGGGCCGATGACGTCACCAGGTTGCGCGCGTTGCCGAACGACGGCTCGATGCCGATCGTCTCTTGGAACTGCTGCACGCGCTCCACCAGCTCTTCGTCGTTCTCGATTAGCTCCTCGATCTAAAATGTATGTATACAGGGTGTTAGTTTGGTCAGTTGCAAGCTCAAAACCACAGCTTGTACTCATAATATTGAACAACTTTCCCCAAGAAACACGGGTCGAAACGTGACAAAAAATTTTTGGTCTCCCATACAAACTGCACAGTCAGCTGATCGATTTTGTAGGAATGGACGAAATTTTTTTTTCATAACTCGTCTCATGTTTCTTGGGGAAATAGTATATTTCATTACAAGTTGACAGTCGGAACAAGTTGCAATGACGGTTCCGCACGTGTATTGAACAACAATTTTTAATACAGTTGCGAAAAAATGAAGCAATTTAAAATAATAAAACACAATAAACTCAACTAACTAATCGTAAAAGAATATAAGCAGAGACTTTTTTTTTTGTTTTCTTCACCCATTCTGGGTTGGCAAAGAAAACTATGATCATACAGCCAAGGCTTCAGTAGAGTTTTTTATTGATATGAAATGAAAATAAAATTAAATGAGATGAAATGAAATGAAACCTAACAAAAGCAATCCGAATCCTACAGGAGCGCCTTTCCTTATTTCTCTCTTTTACCACATCGTTTTCCATTAAAGCCACATTATTGCACTAATTCCACCATACTAAGTACCTACCACAATAAAAACCAGAAAAAACTAATTTAGAAAATTAAGAAATAAGGTCCTTCATTTTCTTTTCACTTAGGTACTTGCGCAAACTCCTTTAAGCAGATACTATGGTAAATAGTGCACGTCATACCATATTTAGTAATATGTGGTCAAACAGCCAATTTTATATATTTTTTAAATTCATAAATTTAATTTGGCCGATACTAATATTAATTTAATGTATACCTAATTAAAATTACTTTTAAATCTGATATTGAAACAAATTAGTAGCTTCTTTTTAGAAATATTTGCATGAATCATAAAAACTCGCGAGAACGCACGAGTTCGGGAAAGGTAAAGAAAAAGTTCGAGTGTGTAATAGCCCACATCCCGAACGCTATACGTCCCTGCAATACGCCACTTTTTGAGCAACTGTATTAAAAAATCCTTTTTACTACAGTTGCTCAAAAAGTGGCGTATTGCAGGGACGTATAGCGTTCGGGATGTGGGCTATTACACACTCGAACTTTTTCTTTACCTTTCCCGAACTCGTGCGTTTTCTTTCCCAACTGTCAAAATATTGTCTATTAAAAAGAAAAAACCAACCACGAAGTTTTTACTAAAAAAAAATCATAGAAGTTTTTATGATTCATGCAAATATTTCTAAAAAGAAGCTACTAATTTGTTTCAATATCAGATTTAAAAGTAATTTTAATTATACATTAGATTAATATTAGTATCGGCCAAATTAAATTTATGAATATAGAAAATACATAAAATTGGCTGTATGACCACAGATTACTAAATATGGTATGACGTGCACTATTTACCATAGTATCTGCTTATAGGAGTTTGCGCAAGTAAGTGAAAAGAAAATGAGGGACCTTATTTCTTAATTTTCTGTTTTTATTGTGGTAGGTACTTAGTATGGTGGAATTAGTGCAATAATGTGGCTTTAATGGAAAACGATGTGGTAAAAGAGAGAAATAAGGAAAGGCGCTCCTGTAGGATTCGGATTGCTTTTGTTAGGTTTCATTTCATTTCGTCTCATTTAATTTAATTTTCATTTCATATCAATAAAAAAAAATCTACTGAAGCCTTGGCTGTATGATCATAGTTTCCTTTGCCAACCCAGAATGGGTGAAGAAAACAAAAAAAAGTCTCTGCTTATATTCTTTTAGGATTACTTAGTTGAGTTTATTGTGTTTTATTATTTTATTAAATTACTTAATTTTTTCGCAACTGTATTAAAAATAGTTGTTCAGTACACGTGCGGAACCGTCATTGCAACTTGTTCCGACTGTCAATCCTCACCTTCGGCTGCGCCTCGGCTCGGGTAGACATTTGTCGGAACTCTTTGCAATGACAGGCTTTCCGCACTTGTAATGAAATATACTATTTGAAGTGAACTCGTTTGGTCCTCCGTTGTGTTGGAATGAGGTGTGTGTAGAATCGGTTCTGATCGCACGGTGAGTTGGAATTGAGATATACTGGAAATGGGATGGACTTGCTTGTGAAATGTAGTGGTTCAGGCATTCAATTTATTGTTATCAATAAGGCTGTCACAATAAACAGCACTTCCTTGTCTCTCCGCCCACCTGTGTGTGACTTGGAAGCGATCTGCTGATACAGGGTCCTTTAATGACTGCACACACCTGATACCTACTACTTTCTCTTTCTTGCTGTCGTCGTTGTCTGTGTAGGTAGAATATAATAGAATCTATTCTATTCTGTGTATGTACTTACCTTTTTTTGTCCTGTCATATTATTGTTGTATGTATGCCAGTAAATAATTTTTCTTTCTTTATTTTCTTTTGATAGTAAGGTGTCGAACTTACCTCGTGGCGGTAGTCGTTGAGCAGGTCGGTGGCTATCCGCACGAGGTAGGCGGCCAGCTGCCCGCCGCCGGCGCGCATCCGCGCGTACAAGCGCAACACAGCGGGAACTAACACTTCCGCCACGGTGCGCTTCATTTTCTGTATAGATAGATAGATAAACGTTTATTGTTGCCACACACAAACACAAGCAAATTTACACAAACAATATACAATAGTTGCAGAAATATCGCTGACAAGATGAGCCTGTGTGCAGCAGCAAAAGGGTTCAAGCTCGGCAAAAAATATTCACCAAAAGGTGAAATGCCGATTTTCAGCCAGATATTATTATGTTCGTATGTTTACTCACGTGCGAAACTATATTCGTTGTAACGCGCTCTTGTAGATCATCGATGTCTGCGTCTCCAGAGGATTGAGGTTTTTCTAAAAAGATAAAAAATTATTAATTAGTGTCTTATTTTAATTTTTAGTTTTTTGCATTCACAATGCAATTTTTATTACTGAAAAATAGAAAATGAAGTATTTAGAAAAAATCGGGTCGATTTTTTCTAAATACGTAGGTAATAAAAAAATGACGTAGGTAGGTGAATTTCTTTCAGATTTACATGTTAGAAAGTCATAAAAAAAAATTGAGTCCATCTGCTCCGGCTGGCAATTCAGGGACCGTACTCTGAAACGCTAATCCGAAACTTTGGTTAGCCCCGCCCCTTTCACTCGATTCTGTCCCGTCTAAGAGTGAAAGGGACGGGTCTACCGATGTTTCGGGTTTTGCGTTTTAGATAGCTGTTTTAGATAGATGGCCCTCAGCTCCGTCAATTGTCGTCGCACAGCTCGGCGGCGCGACCTAGTATAATGTTAGTGTGGGGGCGACTGACTGGGCAGCTTCATGCGGGGCCCGCACAGCAGCGTGATGGCGTCGAGCAGCGCGGCGTGCAGCGCGGCGGGCAGCGGCTCGTCGTCGTCGCACAGCTCGGCGGCGTGGCCCAACACTTCGCGCGCGAGCCGGCACTGCACGTTCAGCTTCTGCACCAGCGACAGCCGCTGCAGCATCACGTCGTAGATCAGCTGCCGCGCGTCGAACGAGATGCCCTCTGGAAAAATTTAAGTATTTTTCCTTATTTGGGATGAAAAACATTAGCAATTCGACTTCAATCGGTTCACGAGTTATTTCAGCAATTAGAAGATTTTAGGCTATTTGCTATGATTTATTTCGGCCACTAGTAATATGTATACTACAGAATATATAATAGTACTAAGGTACAGAAGGCGCATTCTGCAAACTCATTCAAATAAAAATAAATCTTTCTGCATGAAAATAAAGTCTAATTCCGGTCGCTTTGTCATCGCTTGCCTACTGTTATAATAATCTAAAGTTCGCGCATGCAAGCAAAACTGTATCCAACAGCTACGCGCGAGTTTTTATTTCTATGAAAGTCCTAAACAGCTCGCTCGCTGGTTAGGGTTGCGAGCGACTTGCGAGTTCGGTTTTGTTGTTTCTTATGTTCTTTCTTTTATTTAGACACCCGTAAACACAACAGTATCTTTTATAGGGATTATAAGAACGTTTAGTATGTAGCCATTGTTCGGTGCACAAAAATCACAGAAATGATCGATCGTTTTATAGCCGCTCGCTACACACGCTCCTATCCGACCGCCGATTTGGTGCGGACGAACTTCACTGCAGATCTGATTCGCGCCTACACACGTTCAAACCAAATCTGCCGCACCAAATCGGTCGGCTCTACACACGTTCCGATTTGGTCTGGCCGCACCTAGCTGTTGTTGCAGTGTTGCCAGACTTGCCAGCCACAGCCACTGCTAATCTCCCAATATTATTGTTATTTATAAATACTGAAAACCTCGATTTACTTCCAATAGATAGATTAAAAAGAAAAATATTTTCGGTTTTTAATGTTTTATTATTATTAAAAATTCAATTTCATTATTTTTTAATTTTCTGTAATTTTCATTAATATACTAAAACATGCTAAATATTTACTAAAAGCAGCACTCATTTGATGAGGTGTTATCAGGGGGGGCTCACTCCGCAATTCAATCGACTACGCGCTGTCTACCGCGAGGTAGAGAATAGGCGGGTGTCACGCGCGCTCACCGCTCAGTTATACATGCGACGCCACGCGAGAAAGAAGTTACTTATTTTACTTTCGCCACACTTTCGCGCCAAAACACACGCGTGTTACCTTATGGTTTTACCCAAAGCAAAATCCGTAATATTAAATATTATTGTGCGGCCTTCGGTTTTCTTAACAACGACAGAAAGAGACCGGATTTAAAATTTCATCATCTTCCTAAAAAACCTGAAAGGTACCTAAGTTTTTTTGTGTGACTACTGTCTTATTCTAAGTATCTATAATACTGAATAATCCGAATATTTGATTTAAGGACCCCCGACCCACCTTAGCATAGGTAATTACGACAAAAATAAAAATTGTCAAAATGATTCTCGCTTTTATACATACATAGCTAGGTTAGGTACCTACGAATAATTATTATTAGGGAATAAGAATCAATTGGAAATAGCTGTAGCACTTTTAAAATAGGTACCTACCTACCAAATAACAAAATATCTACCTACTTTCTGTCTTAGAATAATATAATAACTGTGAATGCTCTAATAACCACTGAGCTACGGAGTCGTTACGGCCTGGCCACGAAAATGCGCGGCGGCCGGCGGCGGCGGCGACACGGCGACGAGCGAATTGCGCAATCATTGCGCGCTCGCAACAGACATCTAATCAAATAAGTCAATGAGACGCACCAAGGGATGTGCAATTCACTCGTCGCTGTCGCCGCCGCGCATATTCGTGGCCAGGCCGTTATAGTATTCGCCCGGGCAGTGAAAGGTCGTGGGTTCGAGTCCCATCGGAGCTAGTTGTGAGACGGGTCGACTTTTTAGCGACTCCGTAGCTGAGTGGTTAGAGCATTCGCCCGGAAAGTGACAGGTCGTGGGTTCGAGCCCCATCGGAGCTAGTTGTGATGTGAGACGGGACGACTTTTTGTAATACCTACGTATTACAAAAGTATTTTTTCAGTAATTAAAATTGAATTGTGAATGCAAAGAAGTAAAAATAATAGTACATTACAGCCGAGGACAGGTAAGTAAGAAATTACATTGTCGAGGATGGTTTGAAGCACGAGCCGCAGGCGAGGGCTTTAATCATTCGAGGCAAGGTAATTTGCTTACCGTACAAGGCTTGTATAGTGCTTTTCTCAAGAAATGCGAGGAAATAAAAAAAAACTGTTTAACTAAATAATATTTATTAAAATTTATATCACACATGTTCGGGCAATTATTAAATGTAAATGTTATTGTTTTCCCGGGCACACTTATGTATAAATCGCCCATAATAATATTATTTTAATGATGTAGGTATCATTAAAATACGCCAACAACACAGATTCTGAAAACGTATGCGCCTTTTTTCACTTTTCCAAATCAGATCGTAGGTTTTCATATATCTTTCTTTTGATTTTGCTGGCAGTAAGTTTTCTGTTATTCATTTTGCTTCTGCTCTCAAATTTGGTGGAGTAGGTACATACAATGTCTGTATATGTTTCATTGGCAGAACTCATTTTGATAATTTATTACACAATATAAATAAACTGTATTGATATCAAATCTACCGCTGAAAATCATTCCCGCCGTTTTTTTAATATTGGTTTGTGAGGCCAAGTGGAACGGTCATACAGCCTATTGATACTTAATACTTGCTACTAAAATGCGCAACTTCAATACCCGCTTCTGGGTGGTAGATGGCGCTGTACATATTTCCCATACAAAATTACTCGTACAAGGATATTTTGTCTATGATAAATCTCATTTTGTTTTTTCGATTGATGTTCGTACATAGCGCTTTTGGTACAATACGAAGTAATATACTCTGTGCGCACCGTATTTAAAAAAAAGTTAACCTAATTATGATATAATAATTACTTATATAATAATAATAATAATGTGGCTGTATGGTGCAAATGTCCTTTTGCTTTTTCTGTTTTTATACACAGGAATAACGAAAGAGAAAATAAAGAAAAAAATTTGGTAATAATATCTTTGGGTAGTACCTTTTCCGAGGTAAACATTCTAAATTTGAAAATCACTGCATCATCAGTACTTACTTACTGCACTAAAATCAGTGCAGTAAGTAAGTACTGAAATTCATTACTGCAGTGATTTTCAAATTTAGAATGTTTACCTCGGAAAAGTGCCACGTACTACTGCATTCTTTTCTCATATATAATATTAACATTTCAGAGCATAAGTGTGAAATAGTACATTACAGCCGAGGACAGGTAATTTACTTACCGTACAAGGCTTGTATAGTGCTTTTCTCAAGAAATGCGAGGAAATAAAAAAAACTGTTTAACTAAATAATATTTATTAAAATTTATATCACACATGTTCGGGCAATTATTAAATGTAAATGTTATTGTTTTCCCGGGCACACTTATGTATAAATCGCCCATAATAATATTATTTTAATGATGTAGGTATCATTAAAATACGCCAACAACACAGATTCCGAAAACGTATGCGCCTTTTTTCACTTTTCCAAATCAGATCGTAGGTTTTCATATATCTTTCTTTTGATTTTGCTTCTGCTCTCAAATATGGTGGAGTAGGTACATACAATGTCTGTATATGTTTCATTGGCAGAACTCATTTTGATAATTTATTACACAATATAAATAAATAAACTGTATTGATATCAAATCAACCGCTGAAAATCATTCCCGCCGTTTTTTTAATATTGGTTTGTGAGGCCAAGTGGAACGGTCATACAGCCTATTGATACTTACTACTTGCTACTAAAATGCGCAACTTCAATACCCGCTTCTGGGTAGTAGATGGCGCTGTACATATTTCCCATACACAATTACTCGTAAAGGATATTTTGACTATGATACATCTCATTTTGTTTTTTCGATTGATGTTCGTGCTAAGGGTACATAGCGCTTGTGGTACAATACGAAGTAATATACTCTGTGCGCACCGTATTTAAAAAAAAGTTAACCTAATTATGATTAATAATTACCTATATAATAATAATAATAATGTGGCTGTATGGTGCAAATGTCCCTTTGCTTTTTCTGTTTTTATACACAGGAATAACGAAAGAAAAAATAAAGAAAAAAAATTGGTAATTAATATCTTTGGGTTTTAGTGCAGTAAGTAAGTACTGAAATTCATTACTGCAGTGATTTTCAAATTTAGAATGTTTACCTCGGAAAAGTGCCACGTACTGCATTGTTTTCTCAATTATAATATTAACATTTCAGAGCATAAGTGTGAAAAAAATCTAAACTGTCTGTATTTAAAAATCATTTGCGCTATTTGTTGTTCCTTTTACCACTTACATGCTTACTTCGTCGTTACATTGCAGTCGAGTCGACCGGCGACCCTACGCGGCAACCAAGACCACCCAAAACCAATTTGGCTTAAGCGTTTCCGAGTAATAGAAGCGTATTACGAACAGCTACGGTTCAATTTCGCTAGTAATGAACGGTAAATTTCTTAGGCAGGCGTGCGGGTGCAAATTATTTAAGACCTAATTGTCGCGTGGACAAGATTGATAATTTCTTGTAACTGTTTCGGAAGTGAGCCTTCTGCTACAAATATTATTCTGTAGTGTTATGCCCTTTTTATATATATTTAGTTTTAAGACAAATTGCGAGTTTTTAAATAAAATAACTAAAAAACTAATAGTTAACAGTATCTTTTCATAAATGGCCATATTTAAACCTTTCGTTCGTTCAGTTCTACGTAAAACGTAAAACTCATGAACGAGCATTAAATTGAATCCTCTGAAAATGCCTTAACGTAGGTAATTTTATCTGCCTTAAATATTTCCGCTTTTACATATTTTCTCCCTAAATCTAGGGGAAAACCTCCAAAATTGTCAACACTGCCAAGTTGGTCCGGTCGGAAGCCTACACACGTTCCGATTTGGTAGGAAGTGAAGTTCGTGCGAACCAAATCCGGCCGACAGCGTCAAACACGAATAATAATAAGTATAGTCGGACGACTACGCTACACACGTCCAGTTTTGGTCTGGAGCAGACCAAATCGGCTGTCGGATCGGAACGTGTGTAGAGTCTATTACGCGCAACGTGGAGCGTACGAGCCGAGCGGCATCCTTCTGCCATACGCCTGCCGGGCAGGCGCGCCGGCCGAACGTACCTAAACTGCGGAGTGACACCCCCTATGTATACCAAGTTGTCATAATATAGCTGTTTCTTACCGGCCTCCTCCTTGTTGTAGTGTATGATGCAGTCGACGAAGTGGTGGTATATAGTGTCGGTGGTCATGCAGCAGGTCACGTAGTACTCGGCCGGCTCGCGCACGTCGTGGTCTTCGTCCGCTAGCAGCGCGCAATATCTGACGAGACAAGTATATTGAGTAACTATTTAAACTTTCATGGTCATTAACACTGTAAATATTACGAAAAACGGGATTTTTAACATCCAACCCGCATTAAGTTTCTTCAGTTACTCCGTGATCATGGCGCGTTACACGAGCCCTGCAAGGGGCTTTCAGGCGAGATTCGATACCGAATCCGGCCCGGGAATCCGGCCCGATGCTCTGACCAACTAAGCTACCGAAAGGCTTACACGACTCGTCGAATTTTGCTAACACTTGTATATTGTGTTTCCTATATTTCGTACTAGCGGCCGCCCGCGGTTTCACCCGCGTGGTTCCCGTTCCCGTGGGAATATCGGGATAAAAAGTACATATAAATCTTCCTCTTGAATCACTCTATCTATTAAAAAAAAACGCATCAAAATCCGTTGCGTAGTTTCAAAGATTTAAGCATACAAAGGGACATAGGGACAGAGAAAGCGACTTTGTTTTATACTATGTAGTGATTATAATAGTTACAGTCTGTAAAAGATAGCTTGATTAAAATGACAGCTCAGTCGTGCAAAGCAAAACGTTACTTCTACACAAGGAATAGGGTCTAATTTTCTAGCATAAGCTACGTTAAAAAATGTCTGATGCTGTTTTTCTTGAGCTTTATTCCAATAGCATAAAGAACTTTTTATTTGCACGAACGACCTGTCATTATTGTCAAGCTATATTTTACAGGCTATAGAGTTGTGAGAATCTGTTTAATTCCTATCTATGCAATCGATTGCATTGCTTGTCCTAATTCCTACTTATAATATCATAAATGTTAATGTTTAGATGTTTGGATGTTTGTTACTCAATCACGCCAACACGGCTGAACGGGTTTGGCTGAAATTTGGGACATAGATACGTTGTAGCCTGGAGAGGAACATAGGCTACTTTTTATCCCGAAAAAATATCACATTCCCGCGGTTTAACGTCGTGTAGTCCACGCGGGAAAAAAGATAGTCTTCTATATATATAAAAATGAATCCCTATTTCCCTTGGTCACGCCAACACGCGTGAAGGGCTGGACCATGGCCCGCTATTATTTCTCGGCTGCTTGCGCTCCTACAGGCCATGCTGCTCGGATTGGCAACGTCATAAATGTCAATGTCGCACCACTGCTCCTAATTTCTTGTATGCATGAGATGAGATGAATTCCTGATTATAGCGCCTTAAAATCAAATAATACGCGTACATAACTAAGGGTTGTTTTAATTTAACTATATCACAGTCACGAAAATGTTTATTAAACACTCCTACTGATGTTGTAAGCTCCCAGTCGGCTCGAGGTATCGCACGAATCCATCGCTGACGCAGTGTTCCTCCTTCGGGAATCCAAATCTTTCGAGATACAAGGTTTCATAAGTAATTTCCAACAATGATCACGTATTTATATGCACTAATTATACAATAAATAGTGTATTAAAACACCCACAAAGCAAGCAAGAAAATTAAACAGCAACGTTTCTTGACATGACCAAAGAGTATTCCGACTTGCCACATCCAGATAAAATTTATCCAAAATGTGCAAAAATAATAGATTTTTCTTTTTATTTTGTAACAAGCAAATTTAACCAAGTTGTTAAATAAATGCGTGCAAAATCCGAGAAAGTGTTTTATTTAAATGAACAGTTCGCGCAGAAATTTAAGATGTGAATTGAATTACGGCGAAATTTTTTTTTTATTATATTATATCAAGTTTAGCCGAGTCAACGAAGAGATATAGAGGTAAATGTTTGGAACACAATTTTTGACTTTGGAACTTTGTTTGGGCTAAAAGTTTTGTATAATACTGTATATAATAGGTCTTTACCTATGAAATTGCCGTTTTCTATGGGGAAATTGTAGGAAGTTGGAATTAGCATACAAAGATATTTGGGGATTTCTTGGACATGTGAACTCCGAATTCAACGAAACTTTCGAGATATGATCAACCAAAATTAATCTAACTAGTTATTGCCTATAATCTCTTTTGATAAACTGTCTTAGAATAAAAAAAAATCTGTTCAAAGCTGTCAAATTGACGACAACCAAAAAGGGGTACTTTGGAGCATTTATAAAAATTTTAGACGCATGTTTAATTATTCTATTCTTAGATGTTTAACATGACGACATGACTATTTTCGAAACTGACTATTAATTTTGATAAGTATATTGATATTAATTAAAAAATTAGAGACCAATAAACATGTGAGAAAAAGACGGCGATTTCATATGTACCTACCTATGTATACCTATTATTTTACCGGCCAAACCCGATTTCAGGACAAACTAGTTTTTCGTAGGCCAAACTAGTTCATCGCGTTGACATTTCAGAGAGCGAGTTTGCCTCGGAAGTCCTGTAGAACACGTGATTGGTTAAAATGGTGGTTATTTTTTTTGTGTCATGTTCTACAGCTACAGGTCTTCCGAGGCAAAGTCGCTCTCTGAAATGTCAACGCGATGAACTAGTTTGGCCTAGGAAAAACTAGTTTGTCCTAAAATCGGGTTGAAAAAAAAATGAGACCTTCAAACAAACCCCCCCCCCCCCCTGATTAAGGGCTACGGGCGGGGACTTTTGGGGTAGAGGTAGGGTAGGGATAGAGTAGTGGTAGGGGTAGGGTAGGGATTGAGTAGTGGTAGGGTAGGGGTAGGGTGGAGTAGGGGGCAGGGCCACGGGAACGAAAGTCGAAAGGAACGAAGTCGCGCCGGGTCAGCTAGTTACTTGTAAAACAAAGGCGGTCGCAGCCGCAGATAGCCGGCGAGCAGGAGCCGCGTGAGCGCCCGCGCGGCGCTGCGTCTCAACGGCGCCGCTGCCTCCGGGGAAAGGCAGCCACACACCGATCCAAGAAGCGGCTCCACTATGCATGTGTACCTACAATATACAAGTTAATGCTGACGAACAAAGTCAATACTGCCAAAACTATTTCTTTTTTGGATAGTGTAAGTATGTCAAAATACATGTCCGCGTATATCGCAACTTATTAGGTACAGTTGTTTTATCTGACGAGCGCGGGTGAGCCATACTTATAGTTGTAATGGGTATAGACACGCGCTCCTGGGTCGTCGGCCGGCGACTCGGCCAAAGCAGAGGGCGTAATCTTCGTTCATTCAAATGGGAACTACTAAGCCAACAAATTCGAAAGTTGTTATACCTAATCAGGCCCTAGGTGTCACTTTTTTATCACTATACCATGTGTTTGTGTGTGTTTATACACCAACAACTGCTTGCAATAGCGCTAGTTATGTACTTCCAATAAAGGGGCCCAAGAGTGACTCTATGGTGTGCATGCACAATTTACACACACAAGCATGGCTCACCCGCGCTCATGAGATAAAACATCTGTTCCTAAATTTTAC
Source organism: Crambus lathoniellus (assembly GCA_949710035.1). NCBI lineage: Eukaryota > Metazoa > Arthropoda > Insecta > Lepidoptera > Crambidae > Crambus > Crambus lathoniellus. The sequence continues at coordinate 15,208,951 of OX453306.1, forward strand.
TAATCCCGAGACGGTCATACTACGTTAGCGCCGTCGGGCCACATAGGTACCCCGCTACTCTTAAACGCAAATCCGAAACTTCGGTTATTCGGTTAGCCCCGTCCCTTTTACTCGATTCTGTCATGACTGAAGAGTGAGAGGGACGGGTAAGTTTCGGGTTGTGCGGTTCAGTGTAGACCCTCAGACGCGTACGCAAATAGTGTCGTGCGATTCTGTCTGTTTATGCAAGTTTTACTTCACATAAACTACCGATTAACGACCGATTTGGCGCAGGGGTAGGCTACCTGCCTTCTGCGCCAGAGGTCTCGGGTTCGATTCCCGAACAAGACAAATATTTGTGTGCATGAAAATGTCTATTTGTCTTAGTCTAAGTGTTTTCTATGTATATTAAGTATGTATTTACAAACAAAAAGTATTTAAGTATACAGGGTGTTAGAGGCACCGTTGCAAAAACTTTAACCATGGCTTCAGACCATCATGCTGAACAACGCACAGCAAGATTTTTTGTCGGAAATGAAAAAAAAATCGACTTTTCATACAAATTTAGCAACTAACCGAGACATTTTGTATGGAGAGTCGAAATATTTTTTTCATATCCGACAAAAAATCTTGCTGTGCGTTGTTCAGCATGATGGCCTGAAGCCATGGTTAAAGTTTTTGCTAAGGTGCCCCTAACACCCTATATATTTATCCGTTGTCAAGTTTTCCATGACAATGTTTCTCAATGAAATTTACATGGGCTTAGATAATTGCTGTGATTGTAAAAAGTTATTTATTTATTAAATTTATTTATATTTCACATACCTAGTGCAGATGTCTGTAAGCGCCAGCAGCGCGTTGATGCGCGCTGGCAACGGAGCCGTGTTCTCGTGTAAAAGGGCGGCGAGAGTAGGCGCGGCGTCCGCGGCGGCGTTGCGAGACCGCACGCAGAGGCGGCCAACACCCGCCACGCACGCGCCGCGACGGCTGTCACACCATTCTGCGTCGACAACGTTTTATTAAGCTCGCTTTAAATAGGGGATCGGACTGATTTTCGCTGGCAACGGTGCCGTGTTCTCGTGTGAAAGGGCGGCGAGATTAGGCGCAGCGTCAGCGGCGGCGTTGCGAGACCGCACGCAGAGGCGGCCAACACCCGCCACGCACGCGCCGCGACGGCTGTCACACCATTCTGCGTCGACAACGTTTTATTAAGCTCGCTTTAAATAGGGGATCGGACTGTTTTTCGCTGGCAACGGTGCCGTGTTCTCGTGTGAAAGGGCGGCGAGATTAGGCGCGGCGTCAGCGGCGGCGTTGCGAGACCGCACGCAGAGGCGGCCAACACCCGCCACGCACGCGCCGCGACGGCTGTCACACCATTCTGCGTCGACAACGTTTTATTAAGCTCGCTTTAAATAGGGGATCGGACTGATTTTCGCTGGCAACGGTGCCGTGTTCTCGTGTGAAAGGGCGGCGAGATTAGGCGCGGCGTCCGCGGCGGCGTTGCGAGACCGCACGCAGAGGCGGCCAACACCCGCCACGCACGCGCCGCGACGGCTGTCACACCATTCTGCGTCGACAACGTTTTATTAGACTCGCTTTAAATATAGAATTTTTTATTTGCCCAAAATGTTTTTAGAAATATTAGTAACACGACTTATGTACACGACACAGGTATTTATTTGAAATGTTTTACATATTTTCGGAGATATATCTCACATCAAAGTCCCTAATTAGACGACCGATTTGGCGCAGGGGTATTCTGCGCCAGAGGTCTCGGGTTCGATTCCCGAACAAGACAAATATTTGTGTGCATGAACATCTCTATTTGTCTTGGTCTGTGTCGGTCTCTTATGTAAAAAATCTGGTTGTGTTTCTTATGTAAGTATAATTAAGTATGTATTTACAAACAAGAAGTATTTAAGTATATATTTATCCGTATCCATGACACAGTTTCTCAATGAAATTAAAATGGGCTTAGATAATTGGTGTGATTGTAAAAAGTTATTATTTATTTATTAATTAGACAAGGACAGCTCTAGACACATGTGACGTCATATGGGTCTAGCGTTTCGTTTTAGAATGAGATAGCTAGAGTCACACACAGTTTTTTACAATTCAGCAACTCATTACTTGCTTTTTAATCAACATTTTGATATTTTTTCACTTTTGTTCTGCAATGTTATATTTCTTAATGTTACTATTAAATATTTACATATCAATAACAGTCTAATCCCCTATTACCGCGGAATGTTTTGGAAGCGCCTGTTTGTAACAGAGCATTATGAACTCGATGACAATAGTGCAAGTATACAAACTAGACACGAGTGCAAATGAACACTTTTGTTTCAGAAGTTGTGCTCTGTTTCGCTTCCATTCCGTTGCACGGCAATGCAAATTGAGCCTCAGATCACTTAAATCACTATCATTACAGTTTCATAATATTTAAGTACGTCAGAAAAAAATAGCAGATAGTTTACCAGGCGGCGGGCTAGCCAGTGCGTCCAGAAATAGCCGCAGTAGTTTGGGCGCGGGCGGCGCTGGTGCAACCAACGAGAGATCTGCGGCGCGCACCCACTCTTCTACTTCGCCACCGTCCAATGCACGCCGCTCCGCTATACGATACGAGAATATTGATATCATTAAATATGAGGGACGAGAGTGTAGCTTACTCAAATTTACTGCTCAGCTTCGGTAAATCCACAGAACACAAGAAATAGGTTAGAGGAAGCAGCAGCAGTCGCGCCTTTTGTACTGAATGATGAAATTGAAAACAAGCTAGTTTCCATGGCAATGTGAAAAATTCAAAGGCGTTCAAAGGTAAAATGTATGGAGGGTTTGCTCTTATGATCAAAAGGCTCTCTTCGCGCACCCCGCCTACTTGCTTGATCCAACGTCTTTTTTATGTTGTGTGAAGATAATCCAACGATGAACCGAGTTAAAAAGGAAAATAGCTACTATCGTCAGGAAATAAAGTAAAATAATTAAATATGAGAAATCGTCATATGAACAATACAATATTATTGTAAAATATAAGATTTCGTAATTGCATTTACTCGATTTAATTTAAACTTTCACTGGCACTGAAAAATCTGACCACTTACTGCTTATTTAAATTTATCAATAAACCAATATAAAAAAGAAACGCCGTTTATGTCAGCGCATCACGTCAGATCGACTGCACCAAATTGGATAATTATTTTTTTCCTTGTGCTTGTTATTGTCAGGAGAACAAATTAAGACAGGACAAAGTCTGTCGGGTCAGCTAGTATAACAATAAAACGAAGTTGTTAACTCACAGAGCTGCATCAATTCGGTTGCCCATTGTAGATTACTCGGATCCAGTTCAGCCGCTAATGAAGCGGAAGCTATTCGGCAACCTAAGAAAATAAATTTAAGTACGTATTGTTATAGCCGCTACACACGCTCCTATCCGACCGCCGATTTGGTGCGGGCGAACTTCACTGCAGATCTGATCCGCGCCTACACACGTTCAAACCAAATCTGCCGCATAAAATCGGTCGGCTCTACACACGTTCCGATTTGGTCTGGCCGCACCTAGCTGTTGTTGCAGTGTTGTCAGCCACTGCTAATCTCCAAATATTAATATTATTTATAAATACTGAAAACATCGATTTGCTTGCAATAGTTAGGAAGGAACGTGTGTAGATGCTATTATTCGCATATACTTACTATATCCGGCTTGAAGGAACAAAATTACAAAATTGTAGAACTGAATAGAGAATTTTCTATCTTACAATAAAATACAACAACATTTTAAAGATAACTAACAACGTACCGAAAACTAGTACTTACGTGCTTATCTTACACTAGTGGTTCCCCGTGGTTTAACCCGCGTGGTACCTGTTCTCGTGTGGGATAAAATAAAGCCTATGTTACTCAGAAACAATGTAGATTTCTAATGGTGAAAGATTTTTTAAAATCGGGATAACAGTTTCTGAATTTGTTCATAAATGATGAATGATGATGATGATGATCATTCATGATGTTTTCAGCGTTATTGTGTTCCGGCAGTTAGAGATAAGATAGCCAGTTCCTCAGTGATTGAGGATTCCGGGAGTAGTGCGCTTCCATCTTCAGCCTTATCACCATTTGACATCAGGTGTGATGAAGGCTAAGTGCTACCCCGTTGTGGATAAAAAAAAAAAAAAAATAACACATATACAAACAAATAAACAAACAAACAAAAATCTAATCTTTCCTCTTTATAATATCCGTATAGATTAAAGCAATCCTACTAATAGAAAAAACGACTCCGTAGCTCAGTGGTTAGAGCAGTCGCCCGGAAAGCGAAAGGTCGTGGGTTCGAGTCCTATCGGAGCTGGTTGTGAGACGGGTCGATTTTTTCTAAATACTTCATTTTACATTTTTCTATAATAAAAATTGCATTGTGAATGCAAAAAAAAACCTAAAAATTAAAATAATCCTACTAATATTATAAATGTGAAAGTTTAGATGTTTGGATGTTTGTGTGTTTGTTACTCAATCACGCCAAAACGGCTGAACGGATTTGGCTAAAATTTGGGACACACATATTTTGTAGCCTGTAGAAGATCATAGGCTACTCTTTATCCCGGAAAAATATCACATTCCCGCGGGATAACGTCATGAAGTCCACGCGGGCGCGGAAAGCTAGTTGATTTATAAATATTTACCATCATCGCCAGAGGCGGCCAACCGCTGAACAAGATGGTCCCTCAAGGCGGTCCGCGCGTCCAGCGACGTGAACCGAGACCACATGCTCAGCAGTTCTATTGTCAGCGGCATCAGACGCACGTCACGCTCCTGGACATTTTAATTTAATATTTTTTTGTCGCCCCATTGTAGTAAGTTGTCGTCACACCTATTCATTGAATAGGTGTGACGACAACTGTGCCTATCTCACAATGTCCGATTAGGATATACTTTCCAGTTTACTTGACAGATTTGTATGGCCTATCTGTCAAGTAACAGTTAATCAGAACTTACTTAAACATTGTGAAGCAGGCCCTTTATTGTCTTAAAAATCCTTTTCTTAATTTATAGAATGACGTCGAATACCAAAGTAATACAGGATCAGAGAAAAGTGTGAATCTAAACATCGAACTAAAGAAACTAAAGCCTGACATCACACGCACGCCAAGACAATTGAAAAAATTGGAAGAAATGGAATTCAAGCTCTGCTGTAGTCGCAATCTGTATATTACTTTTAAGTATAGGTACACACCTGCGAACCTTCGCTGATCTTGTAGTAATAATCGAGCACGAAGCCGATGTCCGAGTAGTCCAAATGTTCAGCGACGCTCGTCAACATCACCAAGCATTGTAAGTCGCGTTCGTCGTTCATTGACCCGAGATGCGTACTTAGTAAATCCACTAGACGTATGCTGCAATAAAAAACAAATAAGTTGTAAAGTCTCCAACCCACTCAACTCAATTTACACTAATTTCAACTTTGATAAATTTTTTTGTTACCTACTCAATCTTAAATAATTTCTTAAAATGTTTGTGTATTGCACTGATTTAAACATGTTTACAGTATGTTCATTCCTCTTGGAGCTACAACATATCGTGCATGCCTGTATTCTACTAATTTATGATTTCTTTTGTTGTATCTCAGTTTTTGTTTGTACTAATAAATAAAATTCATCACATTTGAGTTGATAAATATCAAACGCCAATATGTCCTTCATAAGTTAAAAGAAGATAATGAAGCATTTAATTTCTTCGTGGTACCATCGATCATTATAACCTAAGATTTGAGATTTATTTTGACATAATAGCTGATTTTTTATTCCTGGCAACATTTGAATATAAGATGTTGATAGAAAAATCCGTTAAAACCAGTAAAACTGGTGTGGACATACTAGGTTTTGAACTGCATCAGTGGACTTATTGGATTTTGAAAAATATATGTAGCTGGACTTACCTGGTTTTGATAAGAACTGTCACTGACTGACACTAGGGGGTCGAACTAAGGAAAACAAATTGTGGGGATTATAGCAAATGAAAGCAATAATAGTTACCTATGTGTAAATTTTATAAATTGCAGAATTTATTTAGAACTAATTTAATCACAATGTAATGACATTTATTAGGTAGGTACTAAAACTAAACTATTAATAATGAACGCAACTTATTTTTTATTTTATTCATACGAAGTCAATAATTTCTTCATTTTCTATGTTTCCGAGATCTAGGGTAAAACCGCCTTGTATCGGCCACGTCCTGGTATCGGTCACTTCCTACGAATTTGATCAAAAACTATTTAATATTCGATATACTTGCACAAATTTTGCTCTATAATGAACATTATATTGTTGTCTTTAAATGAATTAAATGAGGTGGCGATCAAAGTTCATTTGACAGTTCAGTGGCATTGGATGTTGTAACCTGCGCATTCGTGTCGAAATTCACGCCATTTTCTAGTCAAAATTGACGAGTTCGAGGTTACGGGGGAAAGGGTTTGCAACTTATCTAGGAGGTTTAAAACGTTGATTTTTGCTTGTGAAGGTTAAAGAGATTATAACGCAACATTATTGATTAATTTTTTTGTGTTTTTTTTTAAATTTTAATAAAAAATCGAATGGCCGGATTTAGGGTTGATTATTTCATAAAAACGCCTGATATCGGCCGTTAAAAATGGTGATGGCCGATACAAGGCGAGTCAAAATCCTGATATCGGCCACTAAACATTAAGTCATGGACGATACAAATGTTACTTCATACAAATCTAGGTACACTAGATTAGATACTTAATTTAGGTACTTAATTAAGTATAATAAAAAAATATTTAAAAAATCTCGATTTTTTGTTTAGTTACTTTTATGTGGAAGTATCATTGTTGATGTGCAAACTGTAATATTAAATTTAAAATAAATTGTTAATAGTATTTGATTTATAGACTTTCCTTTATTAAAGTTTGTAAAATAATCTAAAATCTCTAAAAAAAAATTCCTACTTCAAAATTTATTTGTTACTATTAGGTAAGAATATCTTTATGCAAGAAAAAAACTAAATCATATTTTTTTTTTTATTTATTCTAAACACGTTAAATTATGTTTGGATTGTTAAAAAAATCACGGTATATTATGTATGTTTTTTATATATATCTATGTATATCTTTGTATATCTATATCTTTCTTTATTAATTCGAAGTATATTTGTATTGCTCATAATGTAAGCCTAGGCCGATACAAGGCAAACAGGTGGGCGATTTTTGGGCGCAAGTGGCCGATATTAGGGAAATTGGGTGTGTACAAAGAAAAACATCAATATATAAAAATGTTATTCAAATTTCAAATACTTTATTAGTTCATAGGAAAGTCAAATAATAACAGTTTATTAAAAAATACCTCCTAGAAAGCTAGGCTAATAAATGTGAGAATAGGAAGCAAATCAATGTGAAATATTGTTGAGGTGGCCGATACAAGGTGGTTTTACCCTACTACACTTTCTGAATCACTAAGCATTGCTTCGTTGTCCCTTGTAAGCACATTTTTATAATAAGATAAATTTTCAAAGTTCTGCCATTCATCCCCAAAATGTTTTTTCAAGAGCTCCTTCACATCATTTAGTTTTGTCGTTTTTACAGGAACTCCAGGTGCTATTGAATTCAATGACAACTCATTCAGTCTTTTTCCACGTTTTGTTAAAGATTTATTGTCCCCAAGGTCATTTCTGAAGGAAACTTCGCCGCGGACGTGAACTGTACGGCTATTGACTTTTTTAAATAAAATCCTTTTACATTTGCTAATTTGGAAGTGCCAACTTTGCGTTGGTTTGAGGAATTCTTTGCTCTTTTCTTTCCAGTCACTTACCGGTACCTCGGTCGCCAATTTGTGAATAGTTGCGTGTTCTTTAATAATGTTTTCATATTCGCTGGGCATGATAATGCTCTCCCTTTTTTTAATAACTCTTTCTGTTCAGTACACCCCTGCCTATACCGCGGAGCCGGCATGGCGCAGTGGAAGATTTATCATGAGTAGACTCCGGACAAGAACTAGGTTTCAGCGGGGATGTAAACTGAACAATTGGACTGCGATACACAGCGGAGAGAATTTTAAGTAAGGTGAGGTTACATACGGGTCTGTGGGTCGACCGTCTCCAAGGCAGAAGTGGTGTAAGGGGGCGCGCGCGCCCCTGGGGTCCTTTCTTCGTCTTCTGCAGACCTTACCAACTCGTCACCTTACGCACAACACAAATAACACACAGGGTCCCAAGACACTGGGCGTTTCAACAATAGATACACAATAACACACGGAGGAGCCTTTTGTCAAGATATATATTGCCCCTGCAACAACACGTGTGGTGGATGATTATCCTTCAAAGCATCGCGACCGGCCACTCATCAGGATGGCATCAAAACCTTGGTCGTACAAAACGGGATCACATAGATAATTTAAGATTCAATTCAAGCTCGACATGCCAGGCATATACAACACGAGCGATTTTTAACAAATTCAGCAAAATTAATCCGACATTTTCTAACAAGAATTTCAATCAAGTGTCACTGTCAACTTCAAGTGACAGCTAAATGTCAATTTGACGTGACATTATAGATGCGTTCAGAAACGTCGATCTTTTCCGAACATCCCCCCGCCCCGGACCGTTAAGAACGGTACGTCAATCTACGGGTAATCGGGAGAGCCCACTAACTGCTCTCTTCAAAACCGAATCTCGAACCAAAACCTCAGCAAAACGAGGAACTCCGTCAGTTCCGGGGTAGAGTTTAACAATGCGCCCCCTTCGCCAACATAGGGGCGGCAGGTTAGCATCCTTAATCAACACGAGGTCGCCAGTCTGGGGTGGGGTGGTTTTATCTGTCCACTTCACGCGCTGTTGTAGGATATGCAAATACTCCATCGACCAACGTGCCCAGAAGTTTTGGGACATCTGTCTCAAAAGTTGGTATCGCGACAAACGATGGGATCCTACATCCTGAATCGGATATTCAGGCAACGCCAAAAGGGGCTGTCCGATCAAGAAATGACCTGGGGTCAACGCTTCCAGGTCATTCGGGTCCGAAGACAACGGGCACAAGGGTCGCGAGTTGAGGACGGCCTCAATTTTACAAAATACCGTATCAAGTTCCTCAAACGTGAGAATAGTTTCTCCAATCACGCGACGCAAGTGTGTCTTGGCAGCCTTTACACAAGCTTCAAAAATTCCTCCCCAGGTCGGACAAGCTGGAGGGCTAAACTTCCAGATTATCCCACGCCGGGAGAGGGTGGTTCCAATGTCTATTTTATTATCAACAAAAAACTTAACTACTTCCTTAAGATAATTACACGTTCCCTTATAATTAGTACCACAATCGGAACGTATCAATGTCGGCAGTCCTCTACGGGAAACAAATCTGCTCAAGGCGGCGACAAAGGCTTCGGTAGACAATTCCGAGACAATTTCCAAATGGACAGCCTTGGTGGACAAACACACAAACACGCACAAGTACGCCTTATAGGTTTTAGCATTACGCAGTCTCGACGCCTTTACAGTAAAGGGACCGGCGAAGTCGGTGGCGACTCCGGCAAAAGCTCTACATTCCGTGACGCGATCAGCAGGCAAATCACCCATCTGGGGCTGCATGGTCGCGGCCTTCAATCGATAACAAGGCAGGCAACGGAAAACCACAGTGCGAATGGCTCGACGAGCAGACAAAATCCAAAATTCACGCTGCAAAATGGCCAACAAAGCATTACAGCCAGCATGTTGTGCATTCACATGGCGATCTGTTATTATCAGTTGAGTCAAATGTCCGGCTTTAGGTAACAAAAGGGGGTGACGAGCTCCATACGGCAGGTTCGCATTTCGAAGTCTTCCGCCGACTCGCAAAAGCCCACTCTCGTCCAGGAAGGGATTCAATCGCGATACCGCGCCCTTCAACTTGCGACGGCCTAAACGCAAAATTTCAATCTCGGACTCAAAACTATCAGCTTGTACTCTCCGGACCCAAAACAAGAGCGCGTCCCTACGCTCGTCCGGAGTGAGAACCGACGAATCACGCCTCGCGCGTGGGTTCCTGCAATTGTACGCAAAACGTCTGATCCAAGCGGTAACACCAAGCAGCTTCTGTAAGGAGCTGTACCGATCCAACAACAAATCCTTTTCCCCGGCGGGGTTAGTCTCCAGGACGCATGCCCGCATATCAGGAACGGCTACGTTCGACAACGCTGGAGAGGGCGGCCACTCCGACTCAGGCCGCATCAACCACTGTGGGCCCCACCAGAGGGGGTGGTTAATTAGGGTTGGGGCTACACAACCCCGAGACGCACAATCCGCGGGATTCATGGTTCCCGGCACGTGTCTCCAAATCAACTCGATGTCGGAATTACAAATCTGCGACACTCGATTGGCCACAAACACGTCCAAGGTGTGCGCCGGAGCCTTCAACCAACAAAGGACGACCTGACTGTCCGTCCAAGCATAAACCTCTTGTATCGCAATAGATCGACCTAATGTGAGCCATACGTGGTTCAACAAGCGCATTAGGAGGGCAGCTCCACACAATTCCAACCTCGGGATCGTATGACGAGTCCGAAGGGGAGCGACTTTGCTTTTCGCTATCACCAGATGCACAGCAACAACTCCGTCAACAGTAACGGTGCGGAGGTACACGGCCGCAGCAAATCCACGTTCGGAGGCATCGGAAAAGCCGTGAAGAGTAACTTTACAATTTTCAGAAGGGAGGAATAGCCTCGGCAAATGCACTTCATTAATCTCGGGGAGGGATGAAACGAAGCTCGACCAATCTCGGAGTAACTCGTCCGAGAGGGGTTCATCCCACGACACACCCGAAGCCCATAACCGTTGCAAGAAACACTTGGCCATAAACAGCACGGGGCAAATCCACCCATTGGGGTCAAAGGTACGTGCGACAGTAGACAATACTAAACGCTTGGTCCAGACTTTCGGTGGTCGTAAATCCACACAATACGTGAAAGTGTCAGAGACCGGTTTGTACTGTACGCCAAGGACGGTCACCACATGGGGATTATCAACATTTTCGAATAGGTGGGGGTCCTGCTGGTGCTCTTCGGGCAAACCTACCAGTACATCAGGCGAGTTGGATATCCATTTCCTCAACTCGTAACCTCCCGACTTCAAAAGGGCGGTGAGTTCGTCTCTCAGGACAATCGCCTCTGAGACAGATGAGGCGCCCGTGCAAATGTCATCCACATAGACGTCACTGGCCAAAATGGCGGAGGCGCGAGGGTATCTCAAGCGCTCCTTCTCGGCCAACTCCAACAAAGAACGAATCGCAACAAACGGGCTCGAAGCCAAACCGTACGTATTCGTATTCAATTCATAAATCAACAAGGGGTCCCTAGGACTCTCTCTCCACAAAATCAATTGGTACCTCCTATCCTCTGGATGGATGACCGTTTGTCTGAACATCATCCGGATGTCAGTCATAAATACAATTTGGTGCCGCCGGAAGTTGGTCAAAATGTCTGAGATCTCCGTGTGCAGCTTGGGACCTACATGCAGACACTGGTTCAAGGACGCTCCAGTAGAGGTGGGAGCCGAACCGTCAAAGACCACCCGAATCTTTCCGGATTTCAAAACGGCGTGGTGCGGCAAAAAGAAGTGCTCAACGGAGCGCCAATCCAAATCGCTCACGGACATGTGCCCTAACTCCTCATACTCCCGCATGAATTCAACATACTTCTGGCGGAAGACCGGATCCTTGCTCATGCGACGCTCCATCGCCACTAGCCTACGTTCCGCTAGCGGTCGGGATTCGCCCAGAGGAGGTCGGCCGGCACGAAAGGGGAGACGGGTGATCAAACGACCAGAGCGGAGGCGACCAGTGTTATTCTGGTAATACAACTCGCATTCATCCGCTACTGGGTCTACCCGCGGGGCTGGTGGAGGTTCCTCAACCTCCCAAAACTTCTGCACCACTTCGGAGAAAGACACATTAAAAACAAGACCGCGATCCTCATCAAGGGAATCCAAAACGCGGCGAGCAGGGCCCATCACAACTGTACCGAGTGTCGTCTGCAGAGCTACCAAGCCATCTGGCTGCAAAACTCGCTTCCCCGTCAACAAAACTCGCCCCAGGACATCGGCTCCAAGGAGAGCATCAATCGGGCCTGGGCGGAAGAAATTTGGATCGGCGAGTGGGGAATCAGACACCAAAGACAACATACTCGGTCCCAAGTCAACTGAGGGTTGACGGCCAACAACTGTGTCCAACACAATCGCCGAGGTCTTAATGCCTGGCGTGGACTTATTACGTGATGTAAATGTGAAGTCAACATGCCCTAACAACCCGGGGACTTTCACATCGCCAACACCTCTCACGCCTTCCGTGTGGGGGTGCACCTTGAGGCCCAACCACCTAACTAACCAAGATGACACAACACACCCCTGAGCACCGGAATCCAACAAGGCGCGAACTTCCACAAGGTCGCCATTCAATCCCCTGACAAGTACAGAGGCCGTGGGCAACAAAACGGTCTCTGGAGGGGTGGCTACAATCGACCGTAAACACGTTGATTGCTAGTATGTGGGGTCCCCAGACGTCCCCCCATGGTAAGGGGGTCGCTCATAGCGATCCAGTGGGTCCCAATCTCCCACATACTGCCTACGTCCAATTCGCCCGGCATCAGGCGGGTCATATCTCCCGGCCCCTTGAAGACGGGGCGGGCGCCGCTCCAAACGCGGGTATTCGGCGAGCGGCGGCGAGAATCGGTGCCTATCATCCACCGTGTACGTCGCCCCATAGTCGCGGGGGCACGGTGACCGATTTTCAGAGGGGGGGTCCCGGGGACCCCCGGCTGTGCGAGGCTCAACACGTTGCGGGGGGCTTCTACGACCTCCCGCATCGCTCGCAAAATCGAACCCCCTAGTTGGGGACCGATTTCCCATGGGGGGGTCCGTGGGACCCCCGCCCGTGCGAGGCTCAAAACGTCGCGGGGGGCCTCTACGACCTCCGGCAACGCCCGCATAACTCATCCCCATCCTTGGGGATCGGTTTCCCATGGGGGGGTCCCTGGGACCCCCGCCCGTGCGAGGCTCAAAACGTCGCGGGGGGCCTCTACGACCTCCGGCAACGCTCGCATAACTCATCCCCATCCTTGGGGATCGGTTTCCCATTGGGGGGTCCCTGGGACCCCCGCCCGTTTGAGGCTCAAAACGTGGCGGAGAGCGTCTGGGGCCACTCTGGTGGCCACTAGAACTGCTGCGGGATGCAAACACCGCGGGGGGTCCGAGCCCCCCACCCATACGAGGTGATCCTGCAGCGACGCGCTGCGGCGCTCCGCCGCCCTCTGGGCTGTTCATGCAGAGGAGGGGATGGTGGTTGCCCTTACAAAAGCGGCATGGGTGCGCTTGGGTACATTCGCGCTGCATGTGCAGGCCCAAGCACGAGTAGCACCATGTCCGTTGTCGCGCGATCGCTCGACGGCCTTGGACGCGCTGGTCGAGGAACTTATCACAACGGGTCGTGCTGTGACCCGGTTCCCGACAGTACAAGCAGCGGGCGGTCTCCTGGACGGCGGCATAGCGGCCGGGCGCGCGAGGGGCCATACGCCCCCTACGGGGGGGTCCGGTGGGGGATCTACTCTGTGGCACAGGTCGTTCGGGTCCCATAGGACCGGCCAGAGAGGAATTATCTGCCAGTCTACTTTCTCTTTCCAGGAACGTCAAGAGGTCCGAGAAGGGTGGCAGATAAGTCGCACTATCCCCACCATACTGCTGCTCAAAACGGACCTTAACAGAGTCCGGCAACTTTCCCAGGACAATGTGCAGTAACAAAAACGACCACTGCTCCACTGGGAGTTTTAAGTTTTTCAATGCGTTGTAGGCAACCAACAGCGGATTCAACAAAGCCACTCTCAAGTGCATCACGCTGGCAACGCGGGGTAAATTCAAAATGGCGGCAACATGGTTGTCCGCCAGACGTCGTACGTTCTGGTACCGACGGGCAATCAAATCCCTAGCAATAGGGTAGTTTTCATCCGAGGGGGCCAAATGTTGAACCGATTCAAGGGCCTCCCCTTCCAACACGGATAATAAATAAGCTAACTTCTGGCCCTGGGTCAAATCATCCCGGGCATGTACCAGACTATCAAAAATATTAATAAAGCCCTCCCAGTCCTCTAGACGACCAGCAAAACGCCTTAAGTCTAAGGGGGCCAATCTAGCAAAGAGAGGGGGCATACTCTTAGATGTGACCGGGGACGGGCTCGGTTCATTCTCTCTTGCCACTTGCAAAGGTCGAGCCACCTGGGTAATTCTGACCGCAAAATCATAACACTGGTCCACATCCAAATCGACTTCTTGTCGCATTTCCACATCGGCCTCAACAGTCCTTTCCAAAAATAAGGCATACTGTTCATCAACAACAGCCAAACGTACGGACAGATCTACGTATCTGTTCAACAAGGCCTCCGTTCTATCCGGTCGATCCAATAATGCGACCGCGGAAGCTAACCACCGTAACTCAGAACGTATTTTGGCTTTAGCAGAGGAGGCCGTCATTGTAACGTCACAAATTTATCAACAAAAACAACAAATTCAAAATATTCACTATAACACAAAAATCTCCAATATTTGGAGGTTACTAATAACCACAAAATTCCAATATTACAACAACAAAGTATTTATAATGACACAAACTCTTAAATATTTGGAGGTTATCAGAAAACAACAAAACTCACTGACTATTGAAATTCACTTGGATATCAACATACAACAAATTAATTTTAATTATTTCAAAGCACAAGTTTCAATGAGTTTCAATGTGTAAACAATGTCCCAAATCATTTAAGTTTCACTAAGTATTGAGTGCAAACTTATTAGCTAACCTTTTATTAGCTATTATTTTAGCAACAAACTTGTCAATATTCACAACTCAAATTTGCTGACAAAACTAAATAATAATTATTATGAACAAAGAAAGGTATCTGTTTACATTTTGGAACTTCAATACATGACAATTAATTACAAGACATGGAACCAATAACAAAGGAATGCCCTTTACTTTTCAAATGCAAGTTAATTACCATTTACAAGTACAAATTAATCTAGTCCGGACCAGATGGTCATCAAAGCGGCACTGATTAATAGACAAAATTTTGGCGTGGGCCTCTCAGGCCTTCAAGCTACGCTCTTGGCTACCAAGAAATGTTCAGTACACCCCTGCCTATACCGCGGAGCCGGCATGGCGCAGTGGAAGATTTATCATGAGTAGACTCCGGACAAGAACTAGGTTTCAGCGGGGATGTAAACTGAACAATTGGACTGCGATACACAGCGGAGAGAATTTTAAGTAAGGTGAGGTTACATACGGGTCTGTGGGTCGACCGTCTCCAAGGCAGAAGTGGTGTAAGGGGGCGCGCGCGCCCCTGGGGTCCTTTCTTCGTCTTCTGCAGACCTTACCAACTCGTCACCTTACGCACAACACAAATAACACACAGGGTCCCAAGACACTGGGCGTTTCAACAATAGATACACAATAACACACGGAGGAGCCTTTTGTCAAGATATATATTGCCCCTGCAACAACACGTGTGGTGGATGATTATCCTTCAAAGCATCGCGACCGGCCACTCATCAGGATGGCATCAAAACCTTGGTCGTACAAAACGGGATCACATAGATAATTTAAGATTCAATTCAAGCTCGACATGCCAGGCATATACAACACGAGCGATTTTTAACAAATTCAGCAAAATTAATCCGACATTTTCTAACAAGAATTTCAATCAAGTGTCACTGTCAACTTCAAGTGACAGCTAAATGTCAATTTGACGTGACATTATAGATGCGTTCAGAAACGTCGATCTTTTCCGAACACTTTCTGTTAAGGCAAATACCCTGTCGGCGGGCAAGAAAGAATGTCCTGTCACGGGAAAAATCATTTCAACGTCCTTGATAGTGGTGGATGTCTCAAGAAGCCATTTCATGACCATGCAGATGATGACCGAGTTTTTGTTTTGGCCACCACAGCCGTCTGAAACGAGCCTTATTTTTTCAACACCTTCTAAGTCCGTTGTGTTCATACAGTGATAGAGAGCTGATGCAATCTCATTTGAACCTTTAGCTGCTTCGTCTTCAGTCCAAATGTAGGCTTGGATATTGTCGTGTTTTAAAGTGGCGTGTGAGGAGCCAATAACGACCGTAAAATTGTACAAGTAAAGTTGTCTGGAATAATATGTTGCTTGGTCAGGTATCTTAGGGAGCGGAAGATTTTTTTCACAATCGAATGAAATTATTATAAGACCTGGGGTCTCGTCTTGCAACAGTTTGTAAAATTGTTTTGCACGCAGTTTGTGAATTCTGTATTGTGTCATATATTCTTGTTTTTTGGTTTGGGACTTCTCAATTTTAATTTTTTCTGTGAGTTCAAGACACAGAGAACATACGTCTTGCCTCGGGCTACCAAATCCTATATTAAAGCGAGTGTTAAATATCTTTCTAAAAAAACCATGTGTGACGCTAAATCCTGGCAGAGCCTGGTCGTTGTACATTTCACACATTTTTTTAATATTTAATCCGGGCTCAAGATACTGACGGACTTTTATCTGTTCTCGACTATAGTGGGATTCTAACGGCTTAAAACTTTTTATGAATTTTTCCACAGCTTCTGCTTTTGAGGCAAAAGCAAATTGTTTTCTATCGCCTCCCCTATTTTCTTTGGCCAACCCACCAGTACTAAAATGCCTCTTTGCTATTCCTTCTATTCTGGATGACTTAAGTCGAGTAGCCGCTAAAAAAGTCTTCTTACATACTGGTATTAGATCTTTTGTAGAAGAATTGGGTATACAAAATTTTACTGAGAAAGATCTAGGATTTTTAACCATTTTTCTAGGACGATTGCGTTTCACTTTTGTGATAATCATGTGCTTTAACAAGTAATTGTCTTGCTCAATTTTTGAGGTAGTTCCATAAAGATTTTTATGAAAGTAAAAGAGGTCTCTACTTGTAAGTGACATACATTTTAGGCTTTTGGAGTAATGTCTGCAAGGTGGTTTTTTTGGCAAACCTACTGCTGTATACCTGAAAATAATTTAACAATGATAAATTCAAATATTAAACATTATTATCCACTAGCTTACGACTCCATCCACGTGGAATTCGGTTATATCGCGTTACCTAGGAAACTCTTCAAAAATTCGGCATTAAAACTATCCTATGTCCTATTCCAGGACCTAACCTATATACGTGCGTACGTACGTAATTTTCATCCTGATCCGTTCAGTGGTTGAAACATGATTGAGTAACAAACATCCAAACTTTCGCATTTATAATATTAATAGGATTAGTTCGAAGTAGGATAATAATATTACTAGATAATTCTTTCAGTGATAGAAACTTACATTATTTTTGATTGTTATAAACTTATTACATCTATATTTTAACGAAAGTAGGCTTTCAAACTGAGTCACCGACCGCTAAGTTCGGCCCTGGCTAAGTACCGACATTCCAACAATAATTCTAGCATAGTGCTTAATTACTTACAATTTCTGTTTTTTCTCTGCTTTCTTTTGCTGAGACTTGATATTACTTCTTTTTCGTGCTTTATCAGGTTCAACATTTTCTATATTTGAGCTCATTTTAACTGTTTTTTACCTATTAAATTGAATTTAAATCACGATCTACACCACACACGCAACAATTCTTAAACAGTAATGGCCATCATAATGGCCGACATCTTGACGCTGATTGGATAGTTTGGACATATGGGATTTTGATAAAAATTACCGTGTGGACTTACTAGCTTTTGAAACGGAACAGGATTTTTTGACAGTGTTTTCATATTAAAAATGTTGACATACTGGAATTTGAATAGTACTGAAATGATCAGAATTTACTTCCCTATATTCCATAGAACAAATGTCAATTTTTTTTCTCGGTTGGACATACCGGAGTTTGATATTTATCAACTCATTTGTGATCAATATCAACACGCCATCATTTATAAATCACCCCTTTTCTGATGATCTTAGCAACTAGTTCATAATTCTTGAAGCTATCAAAAACACACTAAGCCAATTACAAATCCTCACATATAAATACTAAAGGGTGTCTCAAAAGTAGGTATAGGATTTGAATTTCGCGCTATTTCCAAAATATTCAAGATGGCGGGTTGAAATTTGACATACGTCATCTTGGCACATGTAAAATTAATCGTGGAGCGTTTCACAACAAAACAGCGCATAGAAGTTATACAAATATTTAACGAAAATTCACGATCAATTACAAACACTCGTCGAAAGGTCGAAAAATCTCGTAATTTCAAGAAGAGGTGATGTCAAATGGCCACGCGAGATCTTGCCATCTGATGCCACTGGATTTCTTCCTTTGGGGCTACGTTAAAGATAAAGTCTACGCCAACGATCCACAAAACATAGACAATATAGACAAAATATTCGCCGAGTTATTGGTGAAATAAGTAGCGAAATGTGTGAAATTAGCAGCGAAATGTGATAAAGTGTCATGAAAAACTTGCACACAGCGAAAATGCCCGTGGTGGCCATTAAGCAGATATTCTATTCAGATAAAATTGTACAAGTCTCTTCTTTAAAATAAAATAAAACTACGAAGAAATTCCAATCCATTCGCGTTTTATTGAGACATCATCCTATACCTACTTTTGGGACACCCGTTAGGTATATAGCAAACAACAAACTACATTATAATATTAATCTCAATTTTGTCCCAAATATTCTGTATTTTCTTTCTACCCTTCAGATCTGAAGAGTAAAATATCTATATGATTTCACCGCTACTCTATTATTTTATTGCTGCAGTGTAAAGGCAAAGGTTCCTCATCCGCGCCCGCGTCATGTTGACGCAGCCGGTCTTAATAATGAGACGTTCGTACTTGATACAGCTGTCCTGCTTGGCGAGCAGCGCGCACGCCTTCTGCAAGTGGCGGCGCATGTTGTGGCGCGTGACGGCGGCCAGCAACCGCCACGGCAGCGGGTCCTCGTCCGCGCCCGCGTCATGTTGACGCAGCCGGTCTTAATAATGAGACGTTCGTACTTGATACAGCTGTCCTGCTTGGCGAGCAGCGCGCACGCCTTCTGCAAGTGGCGGCGCATGTTGTGGCGCGTGACGGCGGCCAGCAACCGCCACGGCAGCGGGTCCTCGTCCGCGCCCGCGTCATGTTGACGCAGCCGGTCTTAATAATGAGACGTTCGTACTTGATACAGCTGTCCTGCTTGGCGAGATGCGCGCACGCCTTCTGCAAGTGGCGGCGCATGTTGTGGCGCGTGACGGCGGCCAGCAACCGCCACGGCAGCGGGTCCTCGTCCGCGCCCGCGTCATGTTGACGCAGCCGGTCTTAATAATGAGACGTTCGTACTTGATACAGCTGTCCTGCTTGGCGAGCAGCGCGCACGCCTTCTGCAAGTGGCGGCGCATGTTGTGGCGCGTGACGGCGGCCAGCAACCGCCACGGCAGCGGGTCCTCGTCCGCGCCCGCGTCATGTTGACGCAGCCGGTCTTAATAATGAGACGTTCGTACTTGATACAGCTGTCCTGCTTGGCGAGCAGCGCGCACGCCTTCTGCAAGTGGCGGCGCATGTTGTGGCGCGTGACGGCGGCCAGCAACCGCCACGGCAGCGGGTACTCGTTAGGGCATGGATCTCGGAATCTCGTGATATCGTAATATCGGAATCTCGGACCGTGAGATCCGATATTACAATTCCGATATTGAGTCATCCAATATCGTAATATCGGAATCGGACAAATATTTTTATTTCACTTTTTATATAAACCAGTTCGGCGTTAGAAAACACACGGAGCTAAAATATGGGTTTGAAACCTTGGTTGTAATGCGTAGTGCCGAGCGCGATTGCTGGATTGACCATGTTCCTGTTACCAGCCTGCTTTGTATCGTTAAGCATGTGATTCGACACAAGAACTATGATAGCGTTGTCTGTCTCGTTCACTGTTTACCTGTGTGTACATCACAGCCAAATGGTTCAATTAGCCGTTAAATTAACTGCCTAGCTGCTGAATGAAAGGGCGCCGTTTAAGTAAAGGCACTGATGATCTTCAGCAGCTACGTCCAAAACAACATTAATCAACTGACTGGCTCATAGGTATTTAGGCCTTCACATAGCCAACTATGTGAAGGTCTAAGTATACACCTTTACACTATTTTTAATATGTTTTTCATACTTTTGTCACAAATGACAAAGGTACACTATGAAAATATAATTTTAAATACAGTGTAAACTTTGGGGTGGTTAGCGAGAGGGTGCAGGACTTCAAAAATACCTAAATTTAAAAAATCTAAGAGTTCATACTGTGACAAAGAAAGCGCGAGCTGAGCGTGTAAAGCAAGCGTGCCTGGGCAGCGGCCGGCGAAGCGCCAGACCAGAAGACTATTTTTCAAAAGAAAATATATCCTTGGCCACCCACAGTGAATAGACTAGGCAAATAGTCAAAGTCATCGCTTCAAGCAGTATGCCTACTGTTTGATTAAATGGCTGAATACTTACCATTCAGGCTGTTAGTTGAACAGCATTGTTTAGTTCAATTGTGACATGTATGTAGTGTGGGTACGATTGAGCTATGCAAATTCACTCGCCTGAAAAACACACTGTTAGGCCAGTTACCGTAGACATAAATAGTTATTTGTTATACAAGTGAGCAAAATCATTTTTCGCTGCGAGTGCTGAATTTAAATCACGAACTAGCGAAGTAGTCTAAAATTGACATTACCTAAGTGTAAAAGAAACTCTTTAGGATCAACAGTTATTGAAAAAAGTTCTTTCTCTTCAAAAAATTGCCCATTTTTTGAAGTATTAATCTCGAGATCAGTTAGACATAGAGACCTTTTGTTGCACTCAAATTGTCGCTAATTTTATCTTCTTTCGAAAGTTACAAATAACTTTGCTGTAAAATGCATATTTTAAAAGTTGTTAGCCAAAAACGGCAAACAGTCCAACAATTCCGAGTTTTTTCGAGCACCACGAAGTTAGGACAGGTCTTTCAAGGTAGCTAATTTGGTTTTAACCTATTGGTATTTATCCTAACAACATCCCAAAAAATCAGGACCTGGCAATTATTTGCGACCTAGAATGTTTAAAAAATGTAGTAGTAGTGAAAAAAGTCTCTCATCTGAAATTCTAGCGTCCTACGCCTTGTTTATTCGCAAAAAAGATTGGTTTTATTTTACACAGTCCAATCTCATATTCGTGCTACCTATTTATAAAGAAAATGTGCAATTTATAAACAATCGCTCATTTTTTTTACGAATTAGTGCGATTCCGATATTAATATCGGAATTCCGATATTGAGATCTAATATCGAAAATCAATATCGGAATCGAAAACCTTCCGATATTACATGCCCTAGTACTCGTCCGCGCCCGCGTCATGTTGACGCAGCCGGTCTATTAATGAGACGTTCGTACTTGATACAGCTGTCCTGCTTGGCGAGCAGCGCGCACGCCTTCTGCAAGTGGCGGCGCATGTTGTGGCGCGTGACGGCGGCCAGCAACCGCCACGGCAGCGGGTCCTCGTCCGCGCCCGCGTCATGTTGACGCAGCCGGTCTTAATAATGAGACGTTCGTACTTGATACAGCTGTCCTGCTTGGCGAGCAGCGCGCACGCCTTCTGCAAGTGGCGGCGCATGTTGTGGCGCGTGACGGCGGCCAGCAACCGCCACGGCAGCGGGTCCTCGTCCGCGCCCGCGTCATGTTGACGCAGCCGGTCTTAATAATGAGACGTTCGTACTTGATACAGCTGTCCTGCTTGGCGAGCAGCGCGCACGCCTTCTGCAAGTGGCGGCGCATGTTGTGGCGCGTGACGGCGGCCAGCAACCGCCACGGCAGCGGGTCCTCGTCCGCGCCCGCGTCATGTTGACGCAGCCGGTCTTAATAATGAGACGTTCGTACTTGATACAGCTGTCCTGCTTGGCGAGCAGCGCGCACGCCTTCTGCAAGTGGCGGCGCATGTTGTGGCGCGTGACGGCGGCCAGCAACCGCCACGGCAGCGGGTCCTCGTCCGCGCCCGCGTCATGTTGACGCAGCCGGTCTTAATAATGAGACGTTCGTACTTGATACAGCTGTCCTGCTTGGCGAGCAGCGCGCACGCCTTCTGCAAGTGGCGGCGCATGTTGTGGCGCGTGACGGCGGCCAGCAACCGCCACGGCAGCGGGTCCTCGTCCGCGCCCGCGTCATGTTGACGCAGCCGGTCTTAATAATGAGACGTTCGTACTTGATACAGCTGTCCTGCTTGGCGAGCAGCGCGCACGCCTTCTGCAAGTGGCGGCGCATGTTGTGGCGCGTGACGGCGGCCAGCAACCGCCACGGCAGCGGGTCCTCGTCCGCGCCCGCGTCATGTTGACGCAGCCGGTCTTAATAATGAGACGTTCGTACTTGATACAGCTGTCCTGCTTGGCGAGCAGCGCGCACGCCTTCTGCAAGTGGCGGCGCATGTTGTGGCGCGTGACGGCGGCCAGCAACCGCCACGGCAGCGGGTCCTCGTCCGCGCCCGCGTCATGTTGACGCAGCCGGTCTTAATAATGAGACGTTCGTACTTGATACAGCTGTCCTGCTTGGCGAGCAGCGCGCACGCCTTCTGCAAGTGGCGGCGCATGTTGTGGCGCGTGACGGCGGCCAGCAACCGCCACGGCAGCGGGTCCTCGTCCGCGCCTGCGTCACGTTTACGCAGCCGGTCTATCAATACTTGCTTTAACATGTTCACGACTTGCTCTTGGACCTGATGATTAACGAAACGGGCCTTCAGATACGGCTATAAGGCAATGTACGCTATAGCGAATTTAAGTTATTTTAGCAAAATAAATAAGACGATTAGTTTTTGTTTGCGGTACATAACTTAGTCAGGTTTAGACACAGATTTCTCATTAAACCAATAGGTCATAGAACTCATTTTGTGTCGACTATATACGGACATTATGTTTGTTTGCCGGGTATGTTTTGATTCTCGTAAAAGACAATTCTTGTATTATTACCAGAAACATAGAATATATAAAATGGTAATAATTTAGCATGTTAACATAATGTCAAAAGAAGCAACGAGAGTGTCTTATAAATTAGAGATTGATGAAATTAATTACCTTGTTTTCAGGATCTGAGAGTTGATGCATGGGCCCAGAGAGGAAAGCGTCGAAGACTGCGTCGCATGGCAGGCTGATTAACAGTTCGCCTAACGCCCCGATGGCAGCAGAGCGAACTAGTATACTGGCATCGCGGCATAGACCCACTAGAATCTGTTTGAAGAAAATTTGATGTCAAAACAGTTCCACCCTACTAATTTATTTGCAATGCTATGAACTTCCTCCTACTTATAGCGTAATTATCTCTTGTTTTTACTTACTCACGTACCCTTAGGTCGTTCGTAGGCAACGTTAAAGTTGTCTGTTAGCCAAAAGCGGCGTGTAAAGAAAGAAAATTACCTCATTATTCATTTAAGGTAACACTAATCCTAAACACAATGGTGGAATTACCACTATAGTTTGTGCGGTGTAGCATGGTGCTTATGACAGCTCATTCGTGCAAAGCAAAATGTTGCTTCTGCGCAAGGAATAGGGTGTAATTTTCTAGCATAAAGCTGCACTAAAAATGTCTAATGCTGCTTTTCTTGTGTTTTCCAAAAGCTTACGAAACTTTTTGCTTTGCATGAATGAGCTGTCATAGGCACCATGCTACACCGCACAAACTATAAGTACATTTTACATATTTACTTCAGGCTGCACTAAAAATGTCTAATGCTGCTTTTCTTGAGTTTTCCAATAGCTTAAGAAACTTCTGGCTTTGCACGAATGAGCTGTCATAGGCACCATGCTTCACCGCACAAACTTTAAGTACATTTTACATATTTACTTCAGTTTCATAATGACAACAATAACATTATTTTGCCACCAACAAGAAGTCAAACGTCTGTATTGTATCACTAGAACTACAGGATATTGTAAGCAATACCTACCCCCAGGTGATTCGCAGAGGATGAACTCAGAGCGCATCGAAACGGGGGAATTACACACACACACACACGCCGTGTAATTGTAATGTTGCTTGACAGTATTGGGGCTGGCCGCTTGCAACAGCAGTCGGTGTAACAGTGACACGGAGTAGCGGCGCACGCGTAATGTAGTGGTACTGCTCTTAAGTGGCAGTATGGTCTGTACTTACCCCCAAGTCATTCGGCGAGGGTGAACTCCGTTGCTGAGCGCTGGCCGCTTGCAACAGCAGCCGGTGTAGCAGTGAACCGGAGGAACCGCACACGCACGCACCTCATCGCGAATGTAGTAGCATTGCTCTCAAGTGGCAGTATGGTCTGTACTCACACCCAAGTCATTCAGCGACGGTAAACTCCGTTGCTGATCGCTGGCCGTTTATAACAGCAGTTGGTGTAGCAGCGACACGGAGGAGCGACGCACGCACGCACCTCATCGCGAATGTAGTAGCATTGCTCTCAATTGGCAGTATGGTCTGTAGGGCTAGCACAACTTGAGCGCGACTCGAGTGAGAAAGAGTCGCGGGCACTTTCAACCAATCAGATCGCTCGTAGATAGCGGGCGTGACTTAAGACGACGTGCTGATTGGTTGAAAGGAGCGCGACAAAGAGTCGCACTAAGTTGTGCTAGACCTACTGTACTCACCCCCAAGTCATTCGGCGAGGGTGAACTCCGTTGCTGAGCGCTGGCCGCTTGTAACAGCAGCCGGTGAAGCAGCGACACGGAGGAGCGACGCACGCACGCTCGCTCGTCGCACACGCACCGAGCGCACACGCCCATCAGGCGAGACACTTCACCATCGCCGTTTAACTCCTGGGATAAAGATAGATTATTTGGTATACGATATTTCACGATTCAAAACGTGCATTTCAATAATAGGCATATTATTATGTAATTTTTGGGCTTGACTCTGTTCACAGGTTAGAATAGACTTGAAAAAAGTTCAGTTCAGAATAAATGTAGATCCACATAATACATTTGTCCCCTATTCCACCCCATAACTACTTTTTTCAAAGTTACCTTCATACCGCCGTGATAAAATAAAAACCAATTTAACCTTGAAAAAAACCTCAAAACCCCCCAAACGGACATCTCACCGAAAATAATTTCCCCCCAAAATTCCCTCGAAGTCAGCCCTTAAAACCCCCGAATTTGGAGGGAATCCCCCCAATCTGGCATTTGGCATCTGGCTCTGCTTAGTCTTCCTCTGTCCTTGTCTTTATGCCATGCAAGTAACTTATAGCGGCCTTCATAGGCGGGCGTTCACTATATAGCCACGCAATCCGTAAGTATGACGAGAGTGCGCGTTCGCAGTGTACTCGATACGTCGATCACGCGCTCATATACGGCGCGAAGGATCTCCGCGTTAGGCACCGTATGTGGCCTTTGTCAAGGAAGACCTGCTAAGTCTCCCTCTGTTACCTATTATGTCAAGATAGTTACTTACCCTCAGAGCTTCCTTCATAGGCGGCCGTTCACTAGCCACGCAATCCGTAAGTATGGCAAGAGCGCGCGTTCGCAGTGTACTCGATACATCGTTCACGCGCTCGTATACGGCGCGAAGGATCTCCGCGTGAGGCACCGTATGCGGCCTTTGTCGGAGTAAACCTGCTACGTCCTCTTCTGTCACTTCTTGTTCATCCTGGATCAATTTCAGTGTGTAATCCACTATTAAATGTTCACATGAAAGTTGACACTAGTCAACATTCTGTCATCTTTTGGTCATTATTGAGTTCAGTTGCTTGAAAATAATATCTCTACATTTTTTAATATTTTATCGCTGCTATTTAAAACAAAGATACTGTCTCACATAAAACGTTACGACAACTTAATAAATTTATCCACAACAGTAGATCATAGAAACTTACATTATTAGCTGACACTGTAGGAAGTTCCTGACTGCTCTCATCATCAGTTGACATGGCAGTGGGTTGAGCTTCAACTGTTGGCTCAGATTCTAAAACTGAGTCTCCTAATCCTGAGTCTGATGTACTTCGTTTTTGGTCATTTTCTTGGGCTTTTGGTGTAAAGTAAAAAATAAATTCAAAAATAGTATAGGTACAAGTCTTAGGATGTTAAAAATTATTTGTATGCACATCGAAATAATTTTGAAGAAAATTTACGCACATTTTATATTCCTGAAAATGTGCCCAAACATTATAGTACACACCTTTAGGTAACACAAAATAAAAATACGTATATTTTCTCATAGTTAACTGTATGCTTAAGTTCGTAAAAGTATTTCATTCTACTTTACATAGAATCAACAGAAAACCAAGATTTAACCACCTATAATTTCATGAGCTGTTGATGAAATTGGTAAGTCATTTAAAATTTTGTATAAAAGGAATCATCATCATCATCATCATCATCATGTCAGCCGAACGACGCCCACTGCTGGGCATAGGCCTCCCCCAAGGATCTCCACAACGATCGGTCCTGCGCTGCCCGCATCCAGCGGCTTCCCGCGACCTTGACCAGATCGTCGGTCCACCTTGTAGGGGGCCTGCCCACGGAACGTCGTCCGGCACGCGGTCGCCATTCAAGAACCTTTCCGCCCCAACGGCCATCGGTTCTCCGCGCTATGTGTCCCGCCCACTGCCACTTCAATGATGCAATCCTTCGAGCGATGTCGGTTGTTTTAGTTCTCCTGCGGATTTCATCATTTCTGATTCGATCGAGCAGGGAAATACCAAGCATCGCTCTCTCCATTGCTCGCTGGGTGACTTTGAGCCTTCTTATGAGACCCATAGTAAAAGACCACGTCTCACTTCCATAGGTCATTACTGGCAACACACACTGGTCAAAGACTTTCGTCTTGAGACATTGAGGTATTTCGGACGCGAATATATGTCGGAGCTTCCCAAACGCTGCCCATCCGAGCTGGATTCGACGAGAGATCTCTTTCTCAAAGTTGGACTTACCTAACTGGACCGTCTGTCCTAGGTAAACATAGTGGTCAACAACTTCGAGTGTAATGTTCCCAACATTAACTGGAGCGGGTGCAACATGGGCATTGGACATGATTTTCGTCTTGTCCATGTTCATCTTAAGACCCACTCTTTGCGAAGCATTACCGAGATCTTCGAGCATTGTGTTCAGGTCTTCCAAGGTCTCAGCCATAAGAACTACATCATCGGCAAACCGTAGATGTGTTAGGTACTCGCCATTGATGTTGATGCCGCATCCTTTCCAGTCCAGCAGCTTAAAAATATCCTCCAACGCAGCTGTGAACAGTTTGGGAGAGATGACATCTCCCTGTCTCACACCTCGCTGTAGTTGGATAGGATTAGAGCTCTGGTTCTGTAATCGGACCGACATGGTGGCGTTTTGGTATAGGTACCTCAGCACCTCGATATACCTGTAGTCTATTTGGCACCTCTGGAGAGACTGCACCACGGCCCAGGTCTCGATCGAATCAAAGGCTTTCTCATAGTCCACGAACGCCAAGCAAAGTGGCAGGTTATACTCTTCGGTCTTCTGTATAACTTGCCGCAGCGTATGAATGTGGTCTATGGTACTGTAGCCTTTCCGGAACCCGGCTTGTTCGGGAGGTTGGAAGTCGTCGAACCTGCGAGCGAGACGATTCGTAATGACTCTCGAAAACAACTTATAGATATGGCTCAGAAGCGAGATGGGTCTATAATTCTTCAAGAGAGTTTTATCACCCTTCTTGAAAAACAGCATCACATCGCTTCTGCCCCATGCCTTTGGCGTTTTGCCCTCGAGGATGACAGAGTTGAAGAGCTTCTGGAGGACCTTAAGTATCGGCTTACCGCCCGCTCTTAGAAGTTCTGTTGTGATTCCGTCATCACCCGCCGCCTTGTTGTTTTTGAGCTGCTTGAGAGCCATTCTAATCTCGTACAGGCTGACGTCCGGGATATCTTCGGTATAGTGTCGGGTAAGCTTGGCTCTAGGGTCTTTAGCCTTGCTTTCAACAGGTGTTTGCGTGGAATATAGCTGTCCATAGAAACTCTCAATCTCCCTCAGGATTTCAGGTGTTGACGAAACGATGCTACCTTCCCCAGTTTTCAGCCTCGTCAATTGACTTTGCCCGATAGACAGATCTCTCGCGAACACTTTGGAGCCTTTGTTCCGCTCAATGGCTTCTTTAATACGCTCGGTATTAAATTGGCGAAGGTCGCGCGTCAAGGACTTAGATATCTGTCTATTGAGCTGCCGATAACGATGGGCATCCGCTGAGTTCTGCAGCTTCATTTCGTGTCTCTGATCCATGAGTAGGAGAGTCTGACTGGAGAGTTTCTTCAATTTGGGACGGTGGGTTTTATAGTACTTAGACCCTACCGTGCGGACAGTGTCCACCACCATGTTGTATAGATCGTCCACGTCTATGCTGTTCTCAAGGGCTTCGAAGCGGTTTTGAAGCTCGAGCTGAAAGCACTCGGGGTTTTGAATTTGAGCTGGTATTGGTCGGAGCGTGGATTTTATCAGTCGCGATCTTTCGAGCTTGACATCGATATTCAATGTGCCTCTTACCATACGGTGATCGCTTCCTGTCTTAACAGCGTTGATCACACTGACATCATTGAATATGTGCTTCTTCGTCGACATGATAAAATCGATCTCGTTTTTGACTTTACCGTCCGGACTGATCCAGGTCCATTTGCGGCTTACGGGCTTCCTAAAGAAGGAGTTCATCATATAGAGGTTCTCCCTCTCCATAAAGTCTGCCAGCATCTGGCCTCTATCGTTCCGTTGCCCAAATCCAAATTGCCCCACTCTCAGCTCATCACCGCAACGTTGCCCCAACTTTGCATTGAAATCCCCCATCACAACCGTGTAGTGGGTTTTATAGCTATGCATGGCTTTAGAGATCTCCTCATACATAGCCTCCACTTCGTCATCGTCGTGTGTCGAGGTCGGAGCGTAGACCTGGATAACATTCAGCGAATATCGTTTCGATAATCTGAGTATCAGGTACGCTACCCTGCTCGACACACTTCCGATGGTGATCACGTTGTTGACAAGGGATTTATGGACGATGAACCCGACACCACCAATGGACTGTTGGTCGCCCTCCCGGTGGTAAAGTAAGTTACCGGATTGCAGGGTTATCGAGTCCTCCCCCTCTCTTCGGACTTCAGATAACCCAATGATATCCCAATGTAACTTACTTATTGCCTCTTCCAACTCTACGAGCTTCGCGTCGAGCCTCAATGTGCGCGTGTTGTAGGTTGCCAGGTCGAGTCGTCGGTGTTGGTAGCCGGAGCCTACCCGGAGATTCTTAGCACCCCCTGCCCCGCCGTTACCATAGCCGCTACCGTAGCTAGGAATAGCGGGGCCGCCGGGGACTGGGGGCCGATTTGTTGGTTGTGTTGTCATTGGGGGGGTTGTGCCATAATCGCCACGCTTGGCAGGCGGGTTGGCGATCGCAGTATTGGCCTTTTGTAACTGGAGACGCTGCTGCCCATCTCCTGATGGCAGTTTTCCCTTAGTCGCCTCTTACGACACCCACGGGAAGAGAGGGGGTAGTGCTATTCTATTTATGTGCCGGCACTACACGGCACAAAATAAAAGGAATGGACAATAAAAGGAATAATTAAGTAAAACTATAAAAAATTGAGGCCTATGCCCAGCAGTGGGCGTCGTTCAGCTGACATGATGATGAAAATGATAAAAAAATTACCTTCATTTTTATCATTAGGTGGTTGTACCGCAGGCTGTACTTCTGGTTTTTTCTCATCTGGTTCATTACTAAGCAAGTTTGATAGAATTTCCTAGTAAATATAAAAAAATAATTAACGAAAATACAATAATCCAATCATTTTACACCTTAGAATGTGATAATGTACCAGAGCAATTTGACGGTGTGAAATCTTTGCAGTTGTTGATAGCTTCAGTAGCCATTTGACTGTATTACGATAAGTTTTATGTGGCAAGAGACTCATAAGCCCAACAACTAACGAAACTCGGGCATTTCGTACTTCTGCTCGTTCCTAGAAGAAATAATAAGGAATTGTTAAAATATGGTTATTATTAATTGTTTTTTTCTGTGGTATATTTATATTTGCACTCACCAAGCCATCTAAAGTAAAACAGAGATGCTGCAGCAAAATATTGTAGCCCGATACAGCTGCCTTTCCATATTTGCTCAAAAGTAGGCCTGAATATGTAACATATGATGCTCGAACAAGATTCTAGAATAATAAATTTAAAGTTGTTGTTTTTATTGTCTAAAACAATAAACAAAGTATCACATTAATTAATACTGAATCAGTACTAACATTAGCATTTCTGCAATCAACTGACGCAGATACTAGTTTTGGCAGAATGCATTTGAAGAGAAGTTTTATTGCTTCTTTATTGGGTTCTCCATTTGCTTCACATATCAATATATCTATTATTTCATAGATTACTCTTGATATATGAGCCAGCTCTATTTTATCTGAAATTATATCGACGCTTAAGAATCAAGACCTTCTATCTACAAAAAGTCGACTTTACAGGAGACGAAAAAAACGTTTAATTATTTTTCTTCAAACAATTCCATTATTTTTATGTCTGAACATTTACTGGATTGGCATAGGAAATAAGGTGTTTACATGTATTTCAAGAAAGCTTCATTAGTTTTAAACTTACAGTAGATAGCTGGTATTAGTTATAAAATATTTGCGTATGTTTATGCAGCTTACTAAGATAGGTGGTATTGGCAAGTGAAACAAAATATAAAATAGGGTAAGTATTAAAAACTTTAATTAAACAAGACACGTAACGAAACGAAAAGTTGTTTTAGACAACAAACTTCTTCTTCTAGTAGAAGACCACAATCTTATATAATTATAAAATTTAAATCACAGAAACATTTTTATAAATGAGGCAAAGTTGAATGTGCGGCAACGCATCATAAAACGGATCACAATCCTTGGTATTAAAGACTGTAATTAAACAAGAACTTATTAATTTTTTTAAAATGTTTATCAGAAAAATTTATGATGGTTTTTTAAGACAACAAACTATAAAATTTAAACCACAAAAACATTTTTATTAATTAGGCAAAATTAAATGTGCGGCAACGCATCATAAAACGAATGACAATCCTTTGGTAGAACATCTTTTAATTGCTGAAGATGGTTGTATTTTGTTGACGAAATTGGTAGCGGACTTGCATGTAGTTGCGAATAAGCCACAGGAGTATCAATTTTGCACTGTCTTTGAGGCAAAATCATCCAATCTTCATCAAAATTTAGTTTTATCAGGATGTCGCCATTTGGTTTGTATTTCATTGCACGCAGGTCTGTGACAACAGGATCGCCAGCTTTACGTCCTGGTCTAATAGTTTTATATTGAAAAGTAGCAGAATCAGCATAATTTTTAAAGAAGGTGTAGTCAACTTGAACTACCTCATATTGCGTTTTAGTGCGAGCTTCTCTGGTGACAGACACATAATCACTCGGAAGATGAATCTCCCTGTTTTTGAGCTTTCGCTCGATGGCACTGTGAACCGAGTCACACTCCATTTGCGTGTGACCCGGTTCCAAGTACTTATGGGTTATGGTGACGTTGTGCTTGATGCTAAAATTTAGAAGAGCATTGGAAAGAATAGTGTTGCGATTCTGGTATGTACAACCATCTGAATATATCACAATGGGTAGCCGTTTGGGCAGACAATGAACTTCCAAATAATCGATTACAAACGAAACAAAAGTGCTAGCCGTTAAATCGCTTGCTGTTTCGGTGAACCAGTAACATTTGCAGTGCTTTGTAGCTAGATTGAAGACGGTAAAGTTGTGGCAAACCAATTTTGTCTTAAAATAGAGAGCACTTGCCGTTAAATATGGACAAACTTTAACTGCTTCCAAGTCCATAGTGAGCAATATGAATTTTCCAGAAACAGCAAGTTTTTTGTCCGCCTCCTTTTCTGCTCGTGCACGATTTTTTTTCAAAATGTGCAATTGGAAAGCATGTTCATCATAATTTCCAGTTTGGTGACTAGCGCATGTATCGCACATGTCCTTTTTTAATACGTACAACGCCAAATTATTTTTATTGTATTCCTTATCAAATGTAAATCTGCTGACTGTGGGCTGTTCTTTTTCCGTGCAATATTTTTTATAAGTTCTATATAATTGAGAAATTGAATGGTACACGGGTTCCAGATATAATTTAGTTGTAACTTTTCTCGCATAGTGGGATGGCAATTTGGGAAGACTGGCAAAAAAATTACGCAAATTTATGATTTTGCTGTCCACAGCGCTGCTTGCTCCAGAATTACGAACATTTTGACTGGACACCATTGCAAATTCTGCTTTTTTTACCCAAGACTGCACGGCATTAGAACGAAGCGATAAGGTATTTAAAAACATTCTTTTGCAAACCTGGACTTTCATGTTCGATTCTATCGGCAAATAATAGTGAAATGTGCCCTCGCGTCGTGAAGTTTCCGAGGCAGATTTTGTTTGGCGGGATCGAGCAGAGCGCGTGACAAGACCAGCAACATAGACTCTACGTTGATCCCAGTTCATCGTTTTCCAGAATTTATCGTGTATGGATTTCCTAGTTTCCTCTTCGAACCTTTGGCAACCTCTCAACTTACTCTTTTGACAAAAACTTGACCTACATGGTGGTCCAATCATTTTTGCAGAACGAACTTCATCTTGTACGGCTTTGCATCCTTTAGGTTTCCTGTATCCAATATATTCTTCACCAAGCATGCGAAGGTTCTTAGCTTTATTTTTTTTCCACGAATTTTCGTCTCGTATATGGCGCCGCTTTCGTCCTTCATTCATATCTCCAAAATCGTCAGATGAGTCTTTTTCATTCTCACTTTCACAATAAGTCGCATCGCTGTCTTCATTAGGACAGTGGACAGCTGAATGAACAGGAGGACTTTTAGAAACAGGGGCATCAAAATCAAAATGAAGTGAAGGCGAAGCTGATAGACTTCTCGTTCTTATAAAAGCTTTTTGGTCTCGAGTGTCAGAAGTTAAATCGGATAAAGAAACGTGTTTCTTCAAGAAACCATTCGAGATCATACACTTCTTAGAGTTATCGTCAATTAGTTCCAGCAGTTCAATTTGCATGCTGCTTGAGATAGTTTCATTTACGGATTTGGAATTCTTATCACTTTCAGGCTTCTGGAAACTGTTATACGGTTTTTGTGTTGGAATTTGCTGGGGAACTTCATCTGAAAATCAAAATTTCCATCACAATCTAGAGTAAGCTATTTAGAAGCTATTAGGTTTTAACCGCCTCTGTGGTCTAGTAGTTCACACCACCGATCTCAGCCCCAGAGGTCCCGGGTTCGATTCCCAGTGGGGGTACATGTTGTCAACGGTTTGGTTGGTAGTAGGACTTGATCTTAGTCCGTCTGGCTAGCTACCACCATCTTATCTAAGTCTGACGCCATAACAATGATGTTTTCGGCATTGTTGTGTTCCGGCAGTTAGAGGTAAGATAGCCACTATAGCCAGTTCTTTAGTGTTTGAGTATTCAGGGAGAAGTGCGCTTCCACCTTCAGCCTTATCAACACTTAACATCTGGTGTGATGAAGGCTTAGTGCTATCCCGTTGTGGATTAAAAAAAAGGTTAAGGCACAGAATACTAATAACTAAAATAGGACTTTAGTTAATAAAATATAATTTTAACTCACCGGATATAGTATCTAGGGAGCTATTATCATCTTCATAATTTATTTCCGCTAAAATTCGACGAGCCCTCCATCCTTGGTACCTCGACATTTTAACTGTTAACGAAATGATGTTACTATTTAGACTGGTAAATTTATTTTTTTGGATCTATTGTTACCTCGGACCTACAACGAAATGAACCCTAGGGGCGGCAACGTGACACACACTCTACAAAATAATGTATTTTTTACAAAAAGATATCAATATTGACTATCTATACGTATGGTACCTACATTGACAAGAAATAATTTTGGTTTCAATATCGCCTATCTACATCGACACAGTTGGATTTTGGTTTTAATACCGCTTGCAATACCGCCTATCTTACATTCTTAATATTGAAATGAGTAGGTTAGGAAAAAAACATAACTTATTTTAAAAAATTAATACAAATAGAATAAAAGAGTAAGAATAATGCAAAAATTAAGACATACCGCCACAAAATGTATAATGTTTCTGAATTAAAACATACACAGATGATGTCAAAACATTTATTTCGCATTATTCTTGGTGAATACTAATAAAATACAGATAAATAATGTTGTGACTTACTTTTCACGTCTATTTTTCTTAGAATTTAATCTAATTGGCCACTAATTACACCGTCACACAATAAAAAGCATCACATTTAACGCATGTCAGCACCTGCATTGAGCTAATTATTACAAATGTCAACAAACCACCGGCAGAATCACTCCCGCCCGCGACGATTCGCAACCCCTCTCTTTCTGAAAGCGTCACGTTGCACTCTAACGCCTAACGTTCACTTTGCAACTCGAAATGGGCGAGTAAGGACGTGTTCTGTGTAGATAGGTGGTATTTCCATAAATTTATTACGTCATATAACTTAGTTGGTATTGGTATTTTCTCATAACTCCTTCTTTAATGCGAATTTAAGGTAACGGATAAAAGGGAACGATGCGTAAATTAACTCTTTAAAGAACTGCATTCAAAAGTAAAAATCGCCAAAAGTGTAGATAGATGGTCTTGGTTCTTAAGCGTCGATATATAAATTAAATAATATTAATTTTCGAAATATGCATCAATTTATGACTTCTTCACGGCTCTTTAGGTCTTTAAGAATATGAAGTAGCTAACTACTGCTGGTGCTACTAAGTATAAAAAGTTTCATACTCAAAATAATTCAGAAATGAATCTTTAACTTTATACAGTATAAATATTATAGTATATACATTGTGAAGAAATTATGAAATGAAAAAGAGAAATTATGTGATACATACCAATTTGCTGTCCACCTTAAAAGGCAGCATAGATAAAAACATAGTTGGCAAATTTATTCAATCATCATAATCAACACAATAATAATATGTTAGATTTAAAGTTACTTATGAAACTATGAAATGAAAGGTAAAAGACAAGTGGTTGATTTGACTTTTCTCTTTTTTTTCAGATGCTCTGAATGCGAAGAATGGATAGAAACAATTACCTACCTAAAGGGCAATCCAAATTCAATAAAGAAAAAAAAAAGATCTTTTAACAGTGTGTACTTAACAGTTAAACAAAAACTTACCAACATTAAGTTTATTTACAATTGCTCCTCCAGTTATATCAACTAAATTACTTAATATATCTTCAAAATTCATGTCCTTTGAACTTAGTTGCAGCTTTTCAATAATAGCTCTTAAATCTAACACAAATAATCTAAGCTCCCTTATAACCGAGTTGACTTCACGAGTCAATTCTTTTGAATTAAAATAATTGTCTTCATTGTCACACATAGATTTAGGAAATCCTAAGCATCCAAGTGAATGAGCAAAAAGTTGAGAATGGTATATATGATATGCCTTGTAGCCTGGGATAGAAAGTAATTTGTAATATAGACGTGAGGCCAATAAAGCATTATTCCTGTACTCTTTTGTGACCACATTTTTGCTCCCATGATCTATGTAGTATGCAATTATTGCTAACAATTTTTGATGCTTGACATGATTAGATAGAGATGCCCATGATTTTTCTTCCACAGTATCATCTGTATCAAGCCATTCTTCAATCGATTTCATAATTTCTTTGAAGACTGAGCGTATATCTGTAGATTCGATTGCACTTT
Organism: Crambus lathoniellus; assembly: GCA_949710035.1. NCBI lineage: Eukaryota > Metazoa > Arthropoda > Insecta > Lepidoptera > Crambidae > Crambus > Crambus lathoniellus. The sequence goes on from OX453306.1 coordinate 15,244,590, forward strand.
CATACTCAGAAGATATTTCACCGAATTCCAAAAATTCTGAATAGTAAATTCCTTGAACCCAATCATCATCGAGGCAGTCCAAATGTAGATTTCTTAGTTCATCTAGTAGCTGATTCATTTTACTATTCTGTTTCTCATTTAATAAACAAGTCGAAAATTGCGCACAAAACAATTATTCAAATATTAAGTGAAACAACAAGAAAACAACAAAACAAACATCCGCGATCCCAAACAATCCAAAGCAATAAACACAAATTATATTGTAGTAAATAAACCACAATTTTTTTTTTTGTTATGGCTCGTACGAAACCACAAATTATGGCTACGTTCCGATTTGCGCCAACAGCGATAATATTACTGATATCGCCATGAAGCTCGACTTAATACTGAGGTAACTGGAGAGTGCAGTACGAAAAATTTTTTGAATACCACAAATAACACAGTGGCTGTCTTCCGTCTCACCTACACTTTAAAAAAATACGTATGGTCATATGAGACAGCTGACAGCCACTACATACATAAATGTCAAATTTGCTGGCGACACTTTTTTATTCAGGGTGAGAGCTCCAGTTACCTCAGAGTATTAAGTCAAACTTCATGGATATCGCGCTCACACATCGTTCCGATTTGTTGTGAGCGCGACAACGAAAGCAGTAATTACGTCACGGATGACGTCACTACCGCCGCCATTTTGCGATCACGGTGGCCGTGTTCCGTTTTGAGTCAATAGTACTGGTGGCCTACCACAAGCTCTTAAAGCAGTTATTTTTAAGTTGAGAGAGTGAGACGCCGCTATACGGCGTGTAGAGCGGCGTCTCACTCTCTCAACTTAAAAATAACTGCTCTAAGAGCTTGTGGTAAGCCACCTGTTGGCACTGTGAGCGCTAAAAGCTGTTCCGATTTGATTATCGCGCTGACAGCACTGTTGACGCGATTTCAATTCGGAACGGCTATTTGCAAGCATCGCGAGCGAGCGTTGTTTTGATTTGAATTTGTAAGTAAATAATCACCGGTTTAGTATGGATATTCGTCAATTAGTAAACGTTTTATTGGACAGCGATGATGATAGTGATCCGTGCTTAAATTTAGAGTAATGTCTCTACCCGTCGTCTCATCTTTAATAAGCACTATCATTTTTCTGGCTTTCTGCTTCGGGATAAACAAATAAAATACCTAAATAAAACCTAAAACGCAGAGATTACTCAAACAAAACCACAACAAACAATGACGTTTGACAACAAAACGTCAAATATGACAGCCCGCTCACAGTGCTAACCATAGATGTATTATTCCTATAGATGGATCACAAAAATAAGCTATAACTCACCCATCCTTTACCCCTTCTAACACAATCAAATTATCATAAGATAGAAAGAGACATACATGTTAATCTGTTGCGTCGTAATTAGTGAATGTCTCCATTTTGACTATGCAATGCTAGATGATGATGATGCAATGATAGTGCTGTGGTTTTTTTTTATAACAAGTTATCGATAAAAAATTTAAAAATAATTATAATGCAATGCGATACATAAAATTACAATGCATATGTATATATCGCAGGCGTATTGTATATTTCACCGTATTACATAGCAACTAGCTGTATTGGAAAACAGCACCGCATTGTAATGCGGCGGATTCAAGATACGCCGTATTCAATACGGCTGATCGAAACTACGCCGCATTGAATAGAGCGCTTCGCGCTTTTCAATGCGGCTAGAGACTTAATGTAATTGGGCGGTTCATAATCCGCTTTTCTGTCAGTTTTTAGTACTAATCGTGTCCAAAGTGCTCACGGCCTTAGAATTTTGTTTATGCTATGATACTTCGGCATAGGTCGTAATATGGCAAAAATTTCTTCCCTCCAGACAAAAGCGCACGCTCAGCTGATCGATCTAGTGTGGCAGAATATTTTTTTAAATTTCGACGTATGCTATGCTCCAAAGAGAAAGTTCTTCAGTTTCTTGGTCTAAGCATGCCCTTTAATTTTGAATCAGTGCCAAATATGAAGAAGGTACTATAATTATACTTGAGGAGATCGATGGCTCATTGGTACGCGCATTTTGCATCCGGTGGTTGATGTTAAGCAACATTCGTTGTCCTCTGTGCTTCGGAAAGCACGTTAAGCCGTTGGTCCCGGTTGCATTAGCAGTCGTTGGCACCCTCACCCACCAATCCGCATTGGCTTCGCGTGGTGGGTTATGGCACTTATGGCCCGTTCTACCTGTGGTACTTTCATGCACAGGGGAGGATTTTTAATTTTTGAGAGAACAAAATTGACAGATGGTGACCATCATTTTTTACTTTTTTCAAGGACGGTATTATTATAACATAGTGTAAAAATGCGCACTCGCGACGTTCACCGCGGTTATTTAGACTGTTTATTATTCTGGCATCTACTGTCGAAATAGTTAACGCCTTTTTTACACTTAGTTATAATAATAATACTGTCCTTAAAAAAGTAAAAAATGATGGTCACCATCTGTCAATTTTGTTCTTACAAAAATTAAAAATTCTATCTCTGAAAGTATGGTACTTAGAGAAACGGATGCTAGGTCAACTTCTAGTAAAGATTTCGTAAAAAAAACGTAAGCTTACTTTCATTAATCTATGTGGCGAAGCCTAGTCAGTAGAACCGAAAACGTCAGGCCCTCAGTTCATCAATTGTCAAAATAAAAAAATTCCAATTATTACTTAAACTATTAACGTTTGCACCATTGTTTCTACGTTAGAAATTCCCAGAAGTGTTAAGGAATCAGAAATTCAAAGTATTTTTATGTTTTTCTTTAGTTTACTTGCAAAATTTGGAAGATTCATATTGTACAAATTGGGGAACTGAGAGCCCAAGCTAAACCTTTATAAATCTGTAACGGTATATTCTAGACAACTGAAAACTTCTGAAAAGATTTCACGAATTCTTTACTATATTCGGATTCAAAAATTATTAACAACCAATGCTTAATTACTTTGACAGGTGACAGCAAATTTTTGACAATTGATGAACTGAGGGCCTGACTCATTTGGTCATAGCAGTTTTAATTGACTATTTGAAATTACATGGAGTTTTATCTATAGCTTGAGATCTATCATATCCCCTGATAGGTCTCAAGCTGTTTCTTTCTATGGCCCTCAAACCTTTAATACGTTGGTTTGGATACATCTATAGCAGGGACCGGATACCGATATTTGCTAATATCGATATTTTAAGGAAAATATCGATAATGGAATCGATAACTGAGATATAATACCGATATTTGTATCGCTAATTTAAGTACTAGTATAAAAGTATCGATAATTTTATCGATACCCAGTACTGATATGCTAGGCTGCGCTGCGACGCGACGTTGCCAGTTCGCACGACACGTGTAACGCGGGCGCGGGGCCGAGTGCGGGTTGCGTGCGACTTGCGGAAAGACGGTACGGCAACAGCGCGCAAGCAGCGAGCAACTTAGCTGGACTGGAGCGTTCATTTGATGTTTCATTATTCTCGCGTGACTACCTACTTTCGTTTTTTATTAATACTCTCGTTTGTTATAAAAATTACAACATTCTTATCAATAATGGGACGGCAAAATTTGTTTCTACTATGCTACTGCTATCTAAAAAAATGCAATATCAGTTAAGCTTTAAAGAAAATGATTGTTTATGTTATAATTATAATATTTAGTTACATAATAATTATCATTAAATAAATATATGAAAAAAAAAACACTAAAAGTGCCTTTCATTTTAGCATCAGCCTATCTATTCCTTCCTAGCCTTTGAATGTAGGCTTTTGTTTTATTTAACCCTCCACAATCCTGGAAGTCAGTAAGAAAAAACTATTTACCCATTTAGATTATTATTTTAATCACTTATTATGAATCAGGTTAATCACAATAATTTGTGCCATTTTAGATAGATGTTTGAGTATACCAGTTGCCTTTCTCAGACTTCGTTAATTGTACGTCACTGCTATGGCTTTTTTTGTGCTTTCCAAAAAAATCATAATGCGAGTAAAAGCTCGTGTACGCATACATAGTTGAATTAATTTTAATTCTTCACCTATTACTTGTGAAAACAAATCTTGCCTTTTGTCATAACCACCAATAGAATTATTCAGTACATCACATTCTGAACATCCTTTAACAATTGCTTTCTTTGCCTCAATGTTTTCTTCCATTACGTTTTTTTCTTGACATACAGTATTGCATTCATTATTTAACATATTTTCTTTTTTCATATTATCTTTTATTTTCGACTAGCTGTTGCCCGCGACTTCGTACGCACGGTAGAGTGACTTTTGTATTTGTTTATTTTATGTGTAATGTACACATCCTTCCAGAGACCGCAAAGTATATGTGTCTGTATAGGTGTAGGTCTCGGAAGCGCGGAATTCAGTTTTGTGCTCGCGATTGCTTGTTAAGGTGCATGTAGTCGTGAAACGATCATTTTTGAGGCCCTAAAACTCATAAATTAGCCTACTGATGAATCCAGAATTATTATATATTAAATATTGATATATAAACTTCAATCGGAGCATTTAAAAAAAACATAGTGTTTAAGATACTATTTAAAAAAAACATTGAAATGAAGCTGTTTTCAACTTGAAATACGCTACTGCTTCTAAACTACAAGTGATATTTTCACGTTTCTTACAGGAAAACATTGCTAACTTGTTTAACTTAAAACTGAGCATTTTTCGTTTTAAAATAATACATAGTTTTGACGAAACGTGTGTTTAAGCTGTTTTGGTGCGGGTAGCGGGCGGGAAACTTAGGCCACTTTTCTATGCCCAAGGTCGTTGGCGATAGCACGGGCCTTAACCGAGCTTCACGGTCCTCATTGGTTTTAAGAGCACGAAATAACCTCATCCTCTTAGCTTACCTAGAGCCTTGCGATAAATTACTATTTTTTTCCTAGGCATTAGTAGTATTTGTAGTTAATTTCATACAAGATGTGTACATAGGTCTTCAAATATAAGTTTCTCTACGTTTTATAAGATGTCAAGAAATGTTTCCGAAATAAAAGGTACCCTATATGTTGACCCAGGTTATAAGTTATTACTACTCAAAATTTGGTAAAAATCCGTCCAGTAGTTTTTGCGTGAAAAGCAAACATACAAACAGACGCCCGCAAATATAAGTTTGTCAACGGTTTTTTTAAGTATAAAGAAGTTTTCCCGCAATAAAAGGTACCCTATATGTTGACCCGGGTTATAAGTTATTACTACACAAAGTTTGGTAAAAATCCGTCTAGTAGTTTTTGCGTGAAAAGCAAACATACCGACGTCAACAAATATAAGTTCGTCAACGTTTTTTTAAATATAATGACATTTTCCCGCAATAAAAAGTACCCTATATGTTGACCCGGGTTATAAGTTATTACTACACAAAATTTGGTAAAAATCCGTCTAGTAGTTTTTGCGTGAAATGCGAACATACAAACAGACAAATAGATAAACAGACAAACAGACAAAAATTTTATTATCTATTGTTTTGGAGTCTATAATATCCTGTACACATCACATAGCGGTAATTATTTAAAAAAAAATGTATGTACAGATTATTTTAATTTTTAGTTTTTTGCATTCACAATGCAATTTTTATAATAGAAAAATGGAAAATGAAGTATTTAGAGAAAATCGACCCGTCTCACAACTAGTCCCATCGGAGCTAGTTGTGAGACGGGTCGATTTTCTCTAAATACTTCATTTTCCATTTTTCTATTTATGTACAGAATTTTTTTCCGTTTCTGTTTTATTATATGTCTAGATACCAGCTTGGGATTCTTGGTTTTTGGCCACCCTTCTGAATCAAAGATGATGGGCGATACGCTTCTTTTACCTGAAATTAAAATTTGGTTGCTTCGTGAGATGCACGCGCTTCACCTATTTACCTATACCTACACCACAAAATTTTAATTACCTAGTACAGTCGCCAGCACGTCAGGTTACTACAAACTGTCAAATTTCTTCAAATAAAATTCAACCTTATGTCGAACGAATAAGAGTTCATTTTCAAATAACAAATTTTGATATTTTGTAGTAACCCGACGTGCTGGTGACTGTACAAAGATTTAAGGGGATGCTAAATAATAAATAAATAAATAACTTTTTTTACAATCACACCAATTATCTAAGCCCATTTAAATTTCATTAAGAAACTGTGTCATGGAAAACTTGATAACAGATAAATATATACTTAAATACTTTTTGTTTGTAAATACATACTTAATATATTTAAGTACATAGAAAACACCGAGACCAAGACAAATAGACATGTTCATTTACACAAATATTTATCTTGTTCGGGGATGGAACCCCTCTCTCGAAAGACCTCTGGCGCAGAAGGCAGGTATCCGTACCCCTGCGCCAAATCGGTCGTCAAATTATGGTGACGATCAACACGAACAATTTTTAATATAGAGCCAACCACGGATGCGAGAAAAAAAATCGGCTGTTCTATACAATAGTACAACATCGACTCGACTGAAATTACCTACCTATTGTTATGTATTTCACACCACTCCGCGCATGATATGATATTGAAAGAAAGAAAGAAAATACATTTATTTGCACATCACATCACAAGTTCACACTACAAAAGAATACAGATAACAAAGAACACAATTAACAAACAATTAAATACATAAAAGAAAATAAAAATATAATATCTATGCGATGCGCCAATCAGGACCCTGCCTCAGCATATGTTGTTGCTGGGTGTCAAAAATGTCACCCTACAACAACGCTGGTATTCTGGCAGGGCCTGTGCGAGCAACACCAGACGCCACCAAAAAGACAAAAACAAACATAATAAGCAAAAACAGTTCCTAACTAAAATTGTGTATTATTGTTTCACTAAATATTTTGTTCTTGTTACTTTCGGCTTGACACCGACTTCAATCAGATCAGTTAGTTCCAAGATTAATTAGATAAAGTCCCGCTCTTTCGTCCTTTGAATTGAATGATTCAATTTATTTTTTATTTTTACGTTTTTTTGGGAAGCGAGTTTTTGTTGGTAGTTTTTGTTTGAAGGCGGTTTAATTTTTTTGAAAAAAATTGTTTATCTTTCCATTTTAGTGTAAAAAATCTAATGAGCAAGCGTCGCACAATGTGCAACGTTTAAAACTGTAGCCCATATAATAATAATAAGCGTTAAGGAGTTTTACCTTTCATCATCAGCTCACCTAAGTAACCTGAAAAAATACAACTAAAAATCTTTACGTATCAACGATATTTAAAGAATTATCCTCTAACTCCTAACCATTGAAGAGTTGTACCTTCTATCACCAGCTCATCAGCATGAGATGATGCCTACCAGATGCAAATACTTAAAAAACTTGAGAAAATCTATAAAACAGGTAAACTACCTATAAAATTTGCGGGTTTTCCTCGATTTCCCCTGGATTCCACCATCAGCTCCTAACTTGGTAACAATGTAACCACGTCAGGAGTTTACTCTTTTGAATAAAAAAAGAATCCTTAGAATTGGTCAATAGTTCGCGAAGATATTGACGTGTAAAGCAGGAACTACCAGCCAAAAATTATGTGTTTTTTCAGGATTGTGAAAAAACTACTGAACTGACTAGGTACTTTAAATTTTTCATGGGACCACACATAAACTATTTTATTTCAGATAAAAAAAATAATTATTAAAATCGGTTAACAACTGGCGAAATTATGGTAAAACATACATGAAAAAAAAATACAGTCGACTTGAGAACCTCCTCCTTTTTTTGAAGTCGGTTAAAAAATAGTAGGCTACTATTACTGTATAGTAGTATGGTATTTGGTATTTGGTATTGACACTTTTCCGCATTTAGACTCATATTTGGTCCGTTAAAACTGTATAGTAGTTTTGGCAACCCTAGTTGGGTGTCGCGTGCGGAGTGCGGGGCGGGCGAAAGTAAAAAAAATATGAAAGCGCGAGAGGCATTTTATCGGTATTATATCAGTATTTTAGTATCGGTATCGATACTGATAATTTTCCATAAGGTATCAGTATTCGAGTACTGAAATAAAATATTGGTACCAGTATCGATAATTCGATACCAAAATATCAGTATTTATATCGATATTTCGATATCGATACTAAAAAAATATCGGTATTCCGGTCCCTGATCTATAGTCCCACACTCCTGTCTGTTCCGGTGACAACCGTGACAGCGGAGCCCAGCGTTGCCAGAATGTTACTTTTGTAACATTTTATGTTACTTTTTACCCTTTCATGTTACCTCCATGTTACACGACTCAAAATGTTACTTTTACGTAACTTTTAGGGCTTGATAAAAAATATTCAAATACTTTCCAGCAAACAAAAAATAATCATGAAACGGAACGCACCAAAGGAAGTTTTCATTTGTCATGTTGGTGCACTTGATTTTGAGCCGTCATTTTATTTTCTATATCTTTCTCACACTTGAAGAATGAGTAACATAGTCGCACAGCACGAACTTCGATCGAAGACAGATCAAAGTTTGTTATTTATTACGGTTTTTTAAACTCAATTCGTACGTAGTGATTACATGCTCTTTGCAATTCGTTATGTGAACTTTGTTTGGTTGAAGTCGATCGAGTAGTAGAATATATTTTAAATGTTTAAAGTGGTTGGTTTGTTTGTCGTCGTGTTACACATACACAAGATAACTAACATTATAGTACTTACACAACAACTCCATCCAATGATTAACTCCAGCTTCCAGAAGATGTTCCTATACAATAGGCAAAAGAAAAGGGTAAAATATCCGGACGTGAGTCGTCAGGCAGCATTTTTGCCATATATCAAAGGCGTAACGGATAAAGTTGGAACAGTGCTCAGAAAATTCTCCATCAAGACTGTATATACTCCGTTATGTCAAATATCTAAGCAACTGCGATCGCCAAAGGACGTAATACCCTTTCAGACTCCGGGTGTATATAAAATCGATTGTAGTTGTGGTAGTTCATACATTGGACAAACAAAGCGGACCATCGCAGAACGTGTCAAAGAACATATCGCAGCTGTTAAAAATCGACAGACGAGTAAATCCGCGGTAGCTGAACATCTTCTGGAAGCTGGAGTTAATCATTGGATGGAGTTACATGATCCAAAAATCCTCTCCACCGATCGTCATTACCATACTAGGATGGTACGAGAAGCGATTGAAATCAAGAAGTATAAAAATTTCAATCGGGAGGACGGGTTTAAATTGTCATCAGCGTGGAATCCAGTGATTAACAAGTGTAAGCCGCGAGTTTTACCGTTCAAAACAAACCCCGATACTGTGAGTGTTGTGTGCCGTAATCCCATCACTAGCGATGACAAAAACAAAAAAAGTGACAATTTGAGGGTGGCCGAAGATCTCCAAGCCCGCCCGAACAGACGTCGTCGCGCACCGCCAGTCTGCTTGTGACCACGGTTGTTGCAACACAGCCGAAACGTCAAGCTGTAAGTACATAATAATATGTACTTCATAATAAATGTCGCGTTGAGTCCCGTTACTCATTGTTTATAATTTTTTTGTGTGTAATTGTAATGTTACAGTAACAGTCGTTTTCTACATAAAATAAGAAAATGTTTCTTTTCTCGTGAAAATGTTACTTTTTGAGCCGTCTTGTGTTACTTTTGACTATCGGCCACTGGCAACACTGGTGGAGCCACTTGCAATATGAAATGAGCTGTCAATATGGACTGTCGTATAAAAACTGTTTTAGTTCCAAAGATTATCTGCACATTATTTATTATCTGCATATTAATTTGCACTTGCACTATATGGTTTGGAGCATGGGCGGCGTAAGCACAAGATGGCGGATGTTATGACGCAACATTGACGTCACACGGGATGTCGTTGTCGAGCTCACTCACAGTGGTTCGGTACGCAAATCAGCGCGATGACATCGCTAACAGCGTGACTCGGAATGCACCGTATTATATACTCTTTGGTAAGTGACAATGACACTCACTATAATTTGTGTTGTGCACGGCCGGTCGACTTCGTAGAAAAAATCGTAGCATTGTGTCTATGGTTGTTTCTTATAGAAACTGACAGTTTTCCACCCCTCCGCTCCTCCCTCTCTGCCCTTTGCACGTGACGTCGTTGAAAACAAACAACCGCCATTACAGTTTAAAAGTTGATCGAGTGAAGTTTTGCGTTGATTTATTTCCGTAACTTATCCTCTCAATTTCTTAGACTGTAATATATCTGTGAATTCGCAATATGCGTTCCCGTTGCTGTGTTGTGAATTGTGAAAATAGGCGAAAGGACGTCAATCTCTTTAAATTTCCCAAGTGTGAGAAAAGACTCCAAAAGTGGCTTGAATCCATTCCCAGTGGTTTATTACGGAGTACAAGCTTACAAAATCTTCGTAAGCAGTTTCTGTGTCTGAAACATTTCGAGGCGAGATTCCTTACCCCTTCCGCACATCTTAGACGTCGTCTTCGTGAGTGCGCATATCCCACATTATTTACGACTGAAGAGATGAGAACTGGTATTCCTCAAACTGCAAAGAACGTTGTTGAGTCTGGTAAGTATCTGCTGTATATAAGGAGTTTTAATTGCACTACTATTTTTGTATTCTGATTTTCATAACACAAGTCCTTTACTACGCTGCTTTCCATAGTATTCAAGCAATGAATCTACTGTTGCTCATTATTTTTTTGTGTTATACTGACAACTATTTAATTCTATTAAGTATAATATTACTTTTCGTATGTAATAGGTAACATTTTAATAATAAATGTTTCTGTAAACAAAAAAGTGACGATGATGGTAATTCAATTTAGAAAATTACTGCTAGGTATAGAATTAAAGTGTATGCTGTTTGTTTTTAGGGGTAAGCGATGAGCACAACTATGCCAAGAAACGACACCATGAGGATCACACTTATTGCAAAGTGGATGAAGCTGCTGATAAACGGTTTAAGATTTCTGGTATGTCAAATGATTCAAACATTGTTACTTCCTTAATTAAGTTGTTAGTGAATCAACTTTAACACTTCATTGTTTGTAGGAATGGATGCCACTCTATCTCCGAGCTCTTCCAAGGATAGAGTTCTTAATTCGGAAAATAATACTGTAATTTCTGAAGAATGTTTTAAGATTTCAGGTATGTGAAATGATACAAACTATATTTCTTCTTTAATCAAGTTGTTAGTGAATAAAGTTTAACACCTCATTGTTTCTAGGAATGAATGCCACTACATCTCCGAGCTCTTCCAAGGATAGAGTTCTTAATTCGGAAAATAACGTCATAATTTCTGAAGAATGTTTTAAGATTTCTGGTATGTGAAATGATACAAACTATATTTCTTCTTTAATCAGGTTGTTAGTGAATAAAATTTTAACACCTCATTGTTTGTAGGAATGGATGCCACTCTATCTCCGAGCTCTTCCAAGGATAGAGTTCTTAATTCGGAAAATAACACCGTAATTTCTGAACATGACACTTCTCAAAATGAAGTTACAACACATTCAATTGGAACTGGTATGAGAAAAAATTTTCATTGAAAGCTTTAGTCGAATTTTATGAATATAGAATCAGTAATTAAATAACAAAGTTTTTTTTTCAGAAGCAAATATTTCTTTAACACCAAGACTGTCAACGAAGAGAAGACGTGTTATTTTGAAAAGAAAAGATCTGACTCCAAAATGTGCAAGGCTTTATAATGCATATTGCAAATCAAAAAGGCAGTTGTCTTTCAGCAAAAGAGTCAGGAGAGCAATGAAATTTTCAAAAAAGGCATCGTTTGAAAAATTAACCCAGAATATGCACCCCCTTAGAAAAAAACTTTTATGGATGCAGATCAGACATGATATGAAGAAATCCAAGGGCAGAAGGTACACAATGGAAGAAAAGTTAATAGCTTTGTCCATAATGAAGCATGGTGCAAAATCTTACAGACATTTACGTTTACTTTTTATTCTTCCATCGAAAAGCACTCTGAACAAAATAATTTCAAAGATAAATATTGGAGTTGGTGTGAAAACTCAAATTTTTGGAGCACTAAAACAAGAGGTGTGTATATTCTATTGTATTTAATATTATTTCATACAAAGGTCCACTCAGGATATATGTACTAAAAAATAACAGTTCACAATATACTAAAAAATATCAAAATTTTAAACATTTACAAAAAAAAAAAGTAAATAAGCAAGTTAATAAATAAAACGAATAATAATAGCAAGAAGTAGCAGTTGGGCAAGGGGAAGCGCATTCCACACCCCGGTAAACTTAGGTGCACGGGTTGTATGTGATTAATTTCATGTAATTGCAACTTAGTGGATATAATTTGTACTGTTCATAATTATTATCAATGTAAAAAATAAATAGATATCATTCTCTTCTCTTTTCAGGTAACCACTTGGGATGAAAATAAGAAGTACTGCTCTATTCTATTTGATGAAATAGCATTAGAGGCGGGTCTTACTTATGATAAACATAGGGACATCATAGATGGCTTTGTAGAGCTTAACTCCAAGACAAAGGATTTTGCCGACCATGCCCTTGTTTTTATGTTGCGTGGGGCAGTCAATAATTGGCAACAACCTATTGCATACTACTTCTGCAAGGGCGCAACCTCCACATTCCATTTAAAACAAATATTAAAAGATGTGGTGATGGCTGTAGGAGACACTGGTCTGATACCAATAACATTGGTATGCGATCAAGGCACATCATTCCAATCTGCATTGAAATCTTTAAAAGAGGATACAAGGAGACAACAATTAATTTCAGGAGATATCACAGGTATTTTTTCTAAATATTACTCAGTGATATTAGCATGTGTTGTAATTGAATTAAATAATATGTAAATATTAAATTATTGGTATGTAATACAACACTTACTTATAGAATATGTAAATTTAATTTAAATACCTTAAGTATATTATCAAAATTTAAAAATTGGGACTATTTATGTAATTTATTGTTTTTGTTTTCAGATGATACAATAATAATAAATGAGCATGTGCTGAGCGTGATTCACGACCCTCCACACCTAATAAAAGGATTAAGAAACAATTTTCTTTCCAAAGATATAAAGAGCAATGGGAAAATATCAAAATGGTCCGATATTGTGGAGGTCTATAAAGCAGACTGTAGCCATGCTCAAATGAGATTATTGCATAAATTGAATGACGAGCATGTCATCCCTGAAAAAATAAAGAAGATGAAGGTATTTATTTTATTATGTAAAAATCTACAATAATAATTATAGTTTACTTTACTACAAAAGAGAGATTGTGGAGATCCTTGGGAGGCCTATGCCCAGCAGTGGGCGTCATTCGGCTGACATGATGATGATACTACAAAAGTAGCCTGTCACTCTTCAGCTGTCAAAAATCACATCGAATCGAGCTGTTGCGCCCGCCTTTTGTCGTGAAAGACAGACAAACAAACAAACAGTCACACTTTCACATTTATAATATTAGTAATGATACCTACATTGTTATTCATCACTACTGTCTTGATTTTATATTGTTTATTATAATGTTGATTTATATTCTTGCTTGTTTCAGGTGAAAAACTGTGTCCGAGTTTTTAGCAAGACAATGGCAGCGACCTTGTCATTCACTGCCCAGTTCTGTGAGTATTAATAATTGTTGATTCATGAAAGGTTTTTGTAAAATTTTAATCAATAAAATTAATGACTTGTGATATTTTGTAGCTAATTATGGTGATGGAAAAGAAGTCAGCACAACGATGAAAAATACAGCTGAAACTGTGTCATTTTTTGATGATTTATTCGACTCGGTAAATGGATCGACCCTGCACGCGAAGAAAAATAAAGGAAAGCGCCTCAGACAAGCAGTAACTAATTCCTCAGAACACCACCAGTTTTGGAATGCCGCAATAAAAAAACTAAATAATTTGAAATTTATTGATGGTAGCGGTAAGGAAACATCTGTGCCTTCTATAAAAAATTGGATAAGTACTCTTGAAAGTTATCAGAGAATATGGATTTTTTTTAAATCAAAAAACTTAAAAGTTATGCGCCCGCGCAATTTCAATTCGGATCCAATAGAAAACTTTTTTGGACAAGTGCGGGCGTACAATTTCAGAAATAATGATCCCGATTGTCATACTTTTAAAAGCACATTCAAAAGTTTGCTAATAACAAGGTTTTTAAAATATCATTCGGAGGGGTTTAACTGTGAAGAGGATTCAGGCGACACACAATATCTAAAACTAAAATATTTCATTGATGCTGAAAATACAAATGAAAAGTCGCCTGAATCCTCTAATTTTGATGATTTCCCTCAGGAAATCCAAGTGTCCGCAAGAGAAGAAAGGGTGCAGATTCAAGCACGTGCTTACACTACCGGATGGGTATTGAAAAAAATAATACCAAAAATTCATAGCTGCCAAACATGTTCAGATAATCTTATAAGCAATGATGATGATCAAAATATAAATAATTTTATAAAGTTTAAAGAATATGATAAAAATAAAAAGAAGTTAAATTACCCATCCGAGTATGCTGTAAGAGTTTTTGGTGAAATAATTAAAGAGTCAAATAAATACTTAGAAAATCAACCTGAGGGTAGTGGCATTTTGAAAGAAATCGCTCAGTATATAAAATCTAAGAATTTATTTGACTTTTTAAAATGTAATGATCACAAAGACTTTGTTATTAAAAACTTTGTGGAAATAACTATACGATTAATAATATTCAATTGGTGCAATGTGATTAATAAAATATTAAAAGGCACAGATGTCGCGAGGCTAGAAAAAAAAGACTTGCCGCCTATGCAACAAAAAGCATTGTTAAAATTTAAAACAAAATTAAAAAATAAACGAATTAATAAATAAACAATTTGTTTTATTTTAGCATTTCCCTTAATTATTTTCTTTAAAATTCAACAATAAATAATAGAAAAACATCTGAAACAACTATGGTCCAAGGCCGTGAATTCGCGCAAATGGCGATGCCCATTAAAAAAAAGAAAGCTGTCATTTTCGATAAGAAACATCTTCTATTGGCGAATTTTTTTGTATGAGAGTTACCCGTCTGATGCGTCTAGCATCCTATAGTCTGTGGTGTTGTGACATTTATTAGGTTATTCTGTTTAGGTGCGATCACAAATTATATAGGGTGCGATTTAAAATATTTGTGAGCTTATAAATAGTGAAAAAATATACTATTCTGAATAATAGAAGAAAGTACTGTTTCTACTTCCAGGCCTGAAACATGTCTATAAAAAAACCTGTGTCTTGGTTCCTAACTGATAAAGGGCGAAAGTTTTCTTTTGCCGTTGTGACCAGCTCGGCTATAGTATTAACCGGTGTTAAATTCGCTCCTCATTCTATATTCTTAAATAAGTATAAAGAGTTTGTCCATTACTACAGGTTTGGGAGTTACTTTTATATTATTAGACTACACTACCTACACTACACCCATAGATTGATTACTTCAATAAAAAGAACCCCTGTTTCACATTGCAGGAATGGCCAGCCAGTCGAACTACCTAAAGAACTTATACAGAGATATGAAAAATGTTTGGATATTCTTCAAATGAATCAAATCCATAGGAAGCTTATTACACCATTCAGTGTATTTGGTTATGATTTGTTTCATGCAGGTATGTACCATGTTGTATGTATAAGATAACATTCACAACAATATTATACCTATCTATAATACCAGTCTACAAAATAGATTATGGTCGCTCTATTTCTGGTGAGTTGACTTTTAAAAATGTAATTACAGGAAGTACAAGTTCCCGATTTGGTGTTGCAGTAGGTATACCAGTTAATTTTGCATACAAATCACTTGAGGACCTTGAAAAAGATGATATTCAGGTCTGTAATAATACTTAATTTAATTTATTAATCACAATCCTATTTTAAGTCAAATTAATGAATGTAAACAACTACTTTATGTAATAAATATTATGATGAACTTTGGTTTGTTACAGTGAATGTTTTGTTTTAGGTCAATCAGAAAAAAGTGGACTGGACTTCAGAAATTGGAAAGAAATTAGCAAATGCCTTAATACTTCCTGAAAAAGTGCAACAGTTTGCAATATGTAGAGAAATATTAATGACACAAAATAATAAATTCATATATGAATCAACATATCCATTTGCAAGTCTGTTTTTGGTTTACAATATTGCGCAATACATGAATAACAGGCTCAATTTATATAAGGGGCCAGTTTCTCTAAGAGCCACTCTCTATTCAATAATTGGGTTATTTGGATTGGGAACTTACTTTCTAATGAAAGATATGACTGAAGTTTATTATGAAACTTATGTTGATCAGAAACTTTGTGAATTAGGTCCAGAATACATTGAAAGTGGGTTAATATTTTATGATAAACTGCTCCAGCGTAATCAAGCTCTAAGAGAATTAATGGGTAATGAAGGTGAAAAGAAATACAGTAAGTTAGGTAATGAGAACTTCTTTATCAGGCAGCCTCGCACTGCTCTTGTGCATAGAAAACAATTTTTTGAAGAACAGTTGAAGAAGCTAAGCAATACTAATAATGTTGTAGGTGATGTAACAGATGATGAGTAATTTATATTGTTATTGATGGTAGTATGTTTAAATTGTACATAAACTTTGTATCTTTTGTTAAATATTAAGTTTTTTGAATAGATCAATTAAAATGCATAACAATGTCGTTTTTTAAATGTCTTTATTTCATTCAAAGTTAAATATTTCTATGGCATAATTTTGTCCTTATCCATCCATAATATAGTGTTGAATAGAAGGGAAGGAGGACTACCTATCTTATATGGGGGAAAGTCGAAAAAAGTTTCCAGCCAAGACAGCTAAATAACTAAAATCTGTGTGAATCTGTGTGAATGTATAGAAAATTAATTATATTTAGTGACTACGAGTGACATGAAATTCCTTCATTTTAATTATATAAGTTTTTTTTAAATACAAAATTTAATCAGTCTAAAAATGGTACCTATGTAAATTAATGAAAATTTATGTATCGTTGCTTCTTATTTAGAAAAGTGCGCCATAACGGAATGGAACATGACAAGGTTGCTACTGCAGCGCCACCTTAATTTAACCCACTGACCTCTATTTAACCATTCAGTACTCAGAGATAGCGATGCGCGACTCCGAATGATTTTCCTTTTCGACTAATTCATAACTACTAATTTGGCCATTCGAATGCAAAATTAGTAGTATACTAATGTCTATATTCGAATAACGACTACTAATTAGTAACTACTAATGTCAACACGGAACGAAACGAATAAACGATAGGTTATTCATTTATTAATCATTCCCACAGCACAGTATTAAAAGCACAATAGTTTCGATCCCGCCCACCCGACCAAGCGCGAGTCGAACCGAAGCCGAACGCGACTGGACACTGGACAGCCGGACGTATGCCGTCGACTCCAGTCGAATAATCTCAATCGCAGTCGACTTATAGCCGCTACACACGTTCCGATCCGACCGCCGATTTGGTCTGCTCCAGACCAAATCTGGACGTGTGTAGCGTAGTCGTCCGACCATATTCGTGTTTGACGCGGTCGGCCGGATTTGGTTCGCACGAACTTCACTTCCTACCAAATCGGAACGTGTGTAGGCTTCCGACCGGACCAACTTGGCAGTGTTAACAATTTTGGAGGTTTTCCCCTAGCTTTAGGGAGAAAATATGTAAAAGCGGAAATATTTAAAGCAGGTAAATTACGTTTAAGGGATTTTCAGAGGATTCAATTTAATGCTCGTTCATGAGTTATACGTAGGACTGAACGAACGAAAGGTTTAAATATGGCCATTTATGAAAAGATTCTATTTATCTAATTGTTTTTTAGAATATTTTGTTTAAAAACTAGCAATTTGTCGTAAAACTAAATATATATAAAAAGGGCATAACACCTCATCAATAAGTGCTGCTTTTAGTAAATATTTAGCATGTTTAGTATTTTAATGAAAATAACAGAAAATTAAAAAATAATGAAATTGTTTTTTTTGTAGTAATAAAACATTAAAAACCGATAATATTTTTCTTTTTAATTTATTTATTGCAAGCAAATTGATGTTTTCAGTATTTATAAATAATAATAATATTGGGAGATTAGCAGTGCCTGGCAACACTGCAACAACGGCTAGAGGTCGGCCAGACCAAATCGGAACGTGTGTAGCGCCGACCGATTTGGTCTGGCAGATTTGGTTTGAACGTGTGTAGGCGCGGATCAGATCTGTAGTGAAGTTCGCCCGCACCAAATCGGCGGTCGGATAGGAGCGTGTGTAGCGGCTATAATAGCCGCTTCACTACAGATCTGATCCGCGCCTACACACGTTCAAACCAGATTTGGCAGATTTGCCAGACCAAATCGGTCGGCGCTACACACGTTCCGATTTGGTCTGGCCGACCTCTAGCCGTTGTTGCAGTGTTGTCAGCCACTGCTAATCTCCCAATATTATTATTATTTATAAATACTGAAAACATCAATTTGCTTGCAATAAATAAATTAAAAAGAAAAATATTTTCGGTTTTTAATGTTTTATTACTATAAAAAAACAATTTCATTATTTTTAAATTTTCTGTTATTTTCAAAAAAATACTAAAACATGCTAAATATTTACTAAAAGCAGCAGCACTTTTTATATATATTTAGTTTTACGACAAATTGCGAGTTTTAAATAAAATATTCTAAAAAAAAACTAATAGATAAAAATAACCTTTTCATAAATGGCCATATTTAAACCTTTCGTTCGTTCAGTCCTACGTAAAACGTAAAACTCATGAACGAGCATTAAATTGAATCCTCTGAAAATCCCTTAAAGTAATTCTATCTGCTTTAAATATTTCCGCTTTTACATATTTTCTCCCTAAATCTAGGGGAAAACCTCCAAAATTGTCAACACTGCCAAGTTGGTCCGGTCGGAAGCCTACACACGTTCCGATTTGGTAGGAAGTGAAGTTCGTGCGAACCAAATCCGGCCGACCGCGTCAAACACGAATATGGTCGGCCGACTACGCTACACACGTCCAGATTTGGTCTGGAGCAGACCAAATCGGCGGTCGGATCGGAACGTGTGTAGCGGCTATTAGTCGAATGATTCGTGGAGTCGAATGATTAGTATTAGTATTATTCGGAGTCGCGCATCGCTACTCAGAGATTTAACCAAAGAATATATACCTACACTAATGATTTAAGAGTCCTCCCCATAGAGTAGGTACCCTAATCTAATATACAGCGTGACCACATGTGGTAGATTTCTACTTTTTTGGTAGATTTGAGGCTTGTTTTGGACGTGATGCTCTACAGCGGGACCACCTTGAGCTACGTTAATTTAATTAGCATCAAAAAAATGTAGAAAATTTGTATATAATTGTATACGCAATTAAAAAAAATGTATATCTATAGTTTCGTTGTAAAAACGAAATCAATGTGGTCCCGCTGGGGAGCATACTCTACAGCGGGACCACCACTATAATTCCGTTACTGAAGGCTTTTCAAAATTGTTTATTAGACCAAAAAAATGTATATTAAATGTATAATAATAAACTTCAGTCAATTTGATATTTAGTTCGATCTATACCAACTTACGGCCACTTTTAAAATTTCCCTACGAATATTAGGTGTCCGTTACCCCAGCCGGAAAAAAGTTTCTAGAAGAAAACGAGTTGATTAAAAAATATCTTTCAAACCTAGTAGGGTCACCATAGGGATCGCTAAGTCACCTACAAATTCAATTTAAAATTGAGGTTACATGCTCAAAACGTGCTAAGTCAAGTAAATAGTACATTTTGGAACGAATCTGTAATGACTTAGCACGTTTTGGCCTTGGCTTTGGCACTAAACTAAACGCTATCAGTCAATATCAAAAATAGCGGACTGCAAGAATGCAGAAAGAGCTCGAAAACGTAAGAAAACCCTGAAAATTAGAAAAAAATTAGGAAAAACGGATGTAAATAATTCAGAAACAATCTGTGATATCATTTTTTTTAATATTTATTATGCACAGAGTACCTAATAACTACATTAAATTCACTAAACTACATTTAATAAAATCAAAAACAATAGAACATAAAAATCAACATTATTTTGAGACAAGAAGCCAGAAGCAGACTCATCCCACTGGTGGCACCCGTTCACGAGCATGACGCATGAACCAGCCATCACTTTCGCTCAACCATATTTTAGGGAAAGTAACGATCCGCCCCACACGACACCACCGCAGTAATGTTTACAGAGAGCATGACTTACTCAAACAACTCATCTCAAAACACCGAAACCAATGTAAGAATTTAGTACATGATTAATTTTGTAAAACAAGACTCACAATTAACTACAAGAAAAAAACCTTGTCTGCTTATGACCAAGTTGCTTTGTCATTTAAGTAATCACTTACACTTACAGCCCTTCTTGAGGAGGCCATTTTTTATATGATTCTTAAACTCTTCAAAGGGTAACATATCACTTGGAATCTTGTTAAAGATGTGTATACCTTAACCCATGAAGAACCCATGTACCTTCTCTAATCGGTACCAAGGCATTTCAAGTCCATTCCTATTTCTTGTATTGCGACCATGCAAATCGCCATGTTATGTATACAAATTAATATTACGACGCACAAAAAGAATACAATTTTTAATATAAATTGAGATGCAGCTGTCAGTATACCAATTTTTTTAACTTCTCCCTAAGAGAAGTTTTATAGCTTAGTTGATAAATGGTCCTTATTGCTCGTTTTTGCAAAATTAATATAGCAACCTCCTGGATGCCTGCGTCATCATACCTATCCTATCCTATTTCCTACTAATCCTACTAATACTATAAATGTGAAAGTTTAGATGTTTGGATGTTTGTATGTTTGTTACTCAATCACGCCAAAACGGCAGAACGGATTTGGCTGAAATTTGGGACACAGATACTTTGTAGGCTGGAGAGGAACATAGGCTACTTTTTATCCCGGAAAAACATCACATTCCCGCGGGATATGGTCGTAAAGTCCACGCGGGCGAAGCCGCGGGCGGAAAACTAGTATGACATAAAATAAAAAAAATTGTCCCAGACCCATTTTGAATTCGTTGCGAAACTAATAATTTTACTGTAGTTATGTTACTTCTTTTAACTGGCAACACTTCTCCTAACGCTGATTTGAATTTGACACATGGTATAAACAGATCCATAATACAACAAAAAATTTAATTTTGTTACAAAATCATAAGATTCATCATCATCCTGGATCTTGCTCAAGGCGGGAAAAATGGATATTGGTCTGTAATTACCTGGGTCTTCTTTGTTCCCATATTTAAATAATTGAATTTCATTCAGTCAGGAAAAATTCTTCTCAGCTTCAGCAATGCAATCATTAAAAATAACAGCAAGATATGGAGCAATGGTGTAAATAATGCTTTTAAGAATAGTAACAGATATACCCCATAAATAAGTTACCTACACGTGAAGTGGGGATGTATTTTTTTTTCTTGTCTACCCGATAGTGTGAGGTGTCGCTGAATAGCAGTTTTAAAAATATTGTGTAAAACAGATTTTTGATTGAAGCATCCGGTTGTGAATTATTAAGCTTTAAAGCTTACCCTCTGCCAGCCAAATGGTTGTTTTTGGATACGTGGAAAAATTCACGATAGTTGTATATAATATGACGAAGTTAAAAGGTAAACTATCACAGCTAAGAAGGCTTTACAAGTTTTTTTTATATAATCGTTTTCTAAAACCGCAAATATAACTTTGTCATTCATACGAATACTATGAAATACAAAGTTATTTATTTCTGGCGAAAAATGATAGTACTAATTTTCTAGGTGTATGTTATCGGTACGTTAAGTGGGTACGGAACCCTTCATGGGTGAGTCCGACTCGCACTTGGCCGATTTTAAATTTTGAAGTTAGTTAAAAAGTAGTTATTATGTTTCATGAATGACTGAGTGAATATTAACGATATAACTAACTGGAAAAGAAGTTTAATTAGTTACATTAAGCGAGTGAGGATTTCTAAATAGTGTGGCTACTTGGAATAAAACTCCAACTAGTTACATTAATGTAACTAACTACAATGGAACATACGTCACAGAAAGAGTTTTTTTCCGATTTATTCCGAAAGAATAAGACGTGATGCTCTACAGCGGGACCACCTTGAGCTACGTTAATTTAATTAGCATCAAAAAAATTTAGAAAATTTGTATATAATTGTATACGCAATTAAAAAAAATGTATATCTATAGTTTCGTTGTAAAAACGAAATCAATATGGTCCCGCTGGGGAGCATACTCTACAGCGGGACCACCACTATAATTGCGTTACTAAAGGCTTTTCACATTTGTTTATGAGTCCAAAAAAATGTATATTAAATGTATATTAATAAACTACAGTCAATTTGATCTTTAGTTTGATCTATACCAACTTACGGCCACTTTTAAAATTTCCGTTCAGTCAATATCAAAAATAGCGGACTGCAAGAATGCAGAAAGAGCTCGAAAACGTAAGAAAACCCTGAAAATTAGAAAAAAAATTGGAAAAACGGATGTAAAAATTTCCAATATGTGCTAAGTAAAGGACTTAGCTCATTTCGGAAACAATCTGTGATATAATTTTTTAAATATATATTATGCACAGAGTACCTAATAACAGACTACATTACATTCACTTAACTACATACAATAAAATCAAAAACAATAGAACATAAAAATCAACATTATTTTGAGACTAGAAGCCAGGAGCAGACCCATTCCACTGGTGGCACCCGTTAACGAGCATGACGCATGAACCAGCCATCACTTTCGCTCAACCATATTTTAGGGAACGAACGACCCGCCTCACACGACACCACCGCAGTAATGTTTACAGAGAGCATGGCTTACTCAAACAACTCAGGTCAAAACACCGAAACCAATGTAAGAATGAATGTAGTACATGATTAATTTTGTAAAACAAGACTCACAATTAACTACAAGAAAAAACCTTGTCTGCTTATGACCAAGTTGCTTTGTCATTTAAGTAATCACTTACAGTGTAGTAGCCCTTATTGAGGAGGCAATTTTGTATATGATTCTTAAACTCTTCAAAGGGTAACATATCACTTGGAATCTTGTTAAAGATGTGTATACCTTAACCCATGAAGGACCCTTATACAAAGATACCTTCTCTAATCGGTACCAAGGCATTACAAGTCCATTCCTTTCTCTTGTATTGCGACCATGCAAATCGCCATGTTAAGTATACAAATTAATATTACGACGCACAAAAAGAAAACAATCTATAATACAAATAAATAAAATTGGAGTGTCTGTTTGTAATATTAAAATAACCGCTTTTTACTACATGCATATGATTTTTAATTTAATTTTTATTTTTATTTATTGTGACAACAACAGCCATACTTAATCTAGAAAGCCATACTTAACTAAAACAGTTACATCTTCGGCCAAAAAGTTGCCCACAGTGAAAAATAACAATACGCCTTGACAGTTTAAAGTAAGTACCTATCTTTAAAAATATGTAAAATTACAAGAGAGTTTTTTTGTTAAATTGACACTAGCAGCATCTAATAAAAATATTAAATACCTAAGTTAAATATAAAATAATCTACTTATACATAATATTACAACAAAATACAATACTATAACACCACATCTTCTTCTTCTTCTTCTTCGTTTCGCTCTTGGCAGAGCGGTCGTGGTCACGTTGAGGCGTCCACGTCGGTGGTAGAGGCGGACACAGCTTTCCGCACGATCTCCCGCCATCTCTCCCGGTTGGCAGACTGTCTGGCGCAGTCAGACACACGGTTTCCAACTGCAGATTTCACTTGGTCGGTCCAGCGCATCGGTGACCTGCCACGTGATCTGGTTCCCTCCACTTTGCCCTGTACGACCAGCCGCTCTATGGAGTCGTTACCCCGCCTAGAGACATGGCCAAAGTACTGTTGTAAAAACACATAACCACACACAAACCTTGATAAAAATAAATAAATAGAATAGAATAAGTGTGCATTTGAACAGCGTTACTGAGAAAACAGAATGTCTTTCGCCCCGTTCATAAAAACACCTTTGCCTCCTATAAATGGATCGACTTCGCTAAAATGCAAGTTGTATTCCTTAACAATACGAGACATCACTGCATTCATACCATAGTTGATTTTATGGGATGGAACGGCGAAAAGTTGTGTATAGCGGGTACGGCGAGTAGGAACTTTGAAAGAAATTTGTTCAAGGAGCTCAGGACAGTCCAGACGCCCGCGCAGTACATCAAACAGCAAACCAATGTCCAGGACCAGACGGCGCTCACGAAGTGTTAGAATTTCGAGCTCTCGGCAAGTATCTGCGTAAGCGGATTTATCTAATTTAAATTTATACTTAAGGTGGTTTACAAACTTTTTCTGAATTTTTTCTATTCTGTCCACGTGTATGGCGTAATTCGGCGACCATATAGCAGAGGCATATTCCAACACACTACGAACATAGGCATAGTAGACAATTTTAAGACTGTCAATATGCGTAAAAGGTTTACAAGTTCGCATAACGAAACCCAAACTGCGATAAGATCTATTAATTATGTCATCCATTGATGACATAATTAATAGATCTTATGAGGTGAAAACGGCATTTTAGAGTCAAGCCAGATGCCCAAATCTCGAACCCCCTCGACCCTTTCATTCAATTACCGTGTCATTAAATTTGTAATTAAACAGAATTGGTTTATTTTTGCGCGTGAAGCTGATACATTGACATTTATTAATGCTGATTGTGATGTTGTTATCTACATAGTAGGACATCAGGTTATTAAGGTCTTGTTGGATTAACATACAATCAGAGAACGAATTCACTTTCATGTAGACTTTTTTGTCATCGGCGTATAAAAGATGTTCAGCACTAGTGAAACAAGTGTAAATGTCATGTATGTAAGCATTATAGAATAAAGGGCCAAGGTGCGAGCCCTGCGGAACACTTGACGGGGCTGTAATGAAGTCAGACTTGAAACCACCCAATACGACCGCCTGCGAACGATTGGAGAGATATGAGATAATCCATCTTAGCAAGTCACCGTGAATCCCCAATGATTCAAGTTTTTGGATCAAGATGGCGTGATCCACACGATCAAACGCTTTTTCGAAGTCCGTGTAGATCACGTCGACCTGCCCACCATTTTCCATTTTATTCAGAACATAAGCCTAAAGAGAGCTTGGTTGGAAACAGTGGAATAATTATATACGGTACATATACCAAAATAACATTTGTTATAATTTTTGTCCGTCTGTCTATTTGTTCCGGCTAATCTCTGAAACGGCTGGACCGATTTTGACGAGGCTTTCACTGGCACCTGCCAGTGAAAGCCTCGTCAAAATCGGTCCAGCCTAGCTACCTACCTACCTAGCTGATGTAATAAAAATTAACTTAGGCTACTTTTTATTCCGATATTCCCACGGGAACGAGAACCACGCGGGTGAAACCGCGGGCGGCCGCTAGTTTAATATAAATTGAGATGCAGCTGTCAGTATACTACTTTTTGAACTTCTCCCTAAGATAAGTTTTAGAGCTTAGTTGATAAATGGCCCTTATTGTTCGTTTTTGCAAAATTAATATAGCAACCTCCTGGATGCCTGCGTCATACCTATATTACATAAAGAAATGAAAATTCGTCCCAGAGCCATTGTGAATTCGTTGCGAAACTAATAATTTTACAGTACTTATGTTACTTCTTTTAACTGGAAACACTTCTCCTAACACTGGTTTGAATTTGACACATGGTATAAACAGATCCATAATACAACAAAAAAAAATACTTTTTTTACAAAATCTTAAGAATTATCATCCTGGATCTTGCTCAAGGCGGGAAAAATGGATATTGGTCTGTAATTACCTGGGTATTCTTTGTTCCCATATTTAAATAATTGAATATTTTTTCTAAAATGCAATCATTAAAAATAACAGCAAGATATGGAGCAATGGTGTAAATAATGCTTTTAAAAATAGTTACAGATATACCCCATAAATAAGTTACCTACACGTGAAGTGGGATGTATTTTTTTTTCTTGTCTACCCAATAGTGTGGGGTGTCGCTGAATAGCAGTTTTAAAATATTGCGGGTTTGTAAAACAGATTTTTGAATGAGGTATCCGTTTGTGAATTATTAAGCTTTAAAGTGCAAAATTTTGTTGGGGTCAAGTGTCCCCACCCTCTGCCAGCCAAATGGTTGTTTTTGGATACGTGGAAAAATTCACGATAGTTGTATATAATATGACGAAGTTAAAGGGAAAACTAGCACAGCTAAGAAGGCTTTACAAGATTTTTTAAATATTTTATTTATTTATTTATTAGAAACCAGGCAAGCATTTGACCGCCATCTTGTTTGGCTAACAGGATGCAGTCTAGGATGTTACATGCCTGCCCAGGAGAAGCCTATTCACACTCGACTTAAAGAGACTTGGGTTGTAAGAATCAGGAAACACAGAGACTGGCAGCTCATTCCACTCTATAAGTATAAACCACAAATATAATCGTTTTTGAAAACCGCAAATATAACTTTGTCATTAATACGAATATTATGAAATACAAAGTTATGTATGCCTTCATGGGCGAGTCCGACTCGCACTTAGCCGATTTTAAATTTTGAAGTTAGTTATTTTATATTATAGAGAAAATAATAAGATCATTTTCACAGTAAGTGAATTTTTATTGTGTCAAGTAGACAAGAGTGTGAAATACACTTCATAAACATAGAATATTAAATTTAGAATAGTACAGGCTGTTCACAATGACAAAGGAGGTTTTAACACCCCCCCGCAATGTGAACACCCTGTATCTTCCCATACATGCTCCAAAAAAAAATACAAACACGACATATCAAAGGACAACATACCATAATATACACTAACACACTAAAAAGAACCTTATGTACACCTTACTTGCTAACTTAACCATATATACAGACATAACTACCTACCAAAAACAAACATGATAAAAAACCGCACAAAAAAAAACTATAAACCTATGCTAAACCTAAATAATTTGTACATTTACAATGCTTTAGTTTCGGCAAAGGTTTAGTCAAGATATCGGCGATCATGTTGTGTGTAGGTATGTATTTAAGTTGTATGTCATGGTCTGTAACCGAGTCTCGTATGAAGTGGTGTCTGATGTCGATGTGTTTAGTGCGTGAATGATATGTATTATTATGGGCTAATTTCATTGAACTCTGATTGTCAGTATGGATGACGATGGGATGGCACGTGACGAATAGTTCACTAATGAGCGACTGGAGATATATTGCCTCCTTACAAGCTTCTGCGAGAGCCATATATTCGGCTTCTGTTGTAGAAAGCGCGACCGTTCGCTGCTTGCGAGCTTCCCATGAAATTGGGGCGCCGCTCATTAGGAAAACGTATCCAGTGAATGAACGTCGGTCCACAAGATTGTTTCCATAATCCGCATCGACATATCCTTGGGGATAGAATGGAGCATTAGGTCGAAAATGCAGTCGGAGGTCTTTGGTACCCTTAAGGTATCGAAGAATTCGCTTCGCAGCCTTCCAGTGTACCCCCCCGTAATGTGCATTGAACTGAGATAAGTATGAGACTGAGTGTGCAATGTCAGGTCTCGTACAAATTGCAATGTACATTAGAGATCCAATAAGTTCCTGATATGGAACTTCTGCATTTTCTTCATCTTTAGCCGGAAGATTTAGTTTTAGGCCAGGTTCTAGTGGGGTAGATAGAGTAATGGCATCTGTCATACCAAACTTATCAAGGAGTTTCTCGATATATTTTGTCTGGTCGAGAAATATGTTCCCAGAACCTTGTTCAATTCTCATGCCAAGGCAGTCCTTACAAGGACCAAGATCTTTGATAATGAACATTTTTCTGAGTTCCATTTTGAACTGATTTTTTATGCTGTCACTTGAACAAACAATAAAAAAATCGTCTACGAAAACAGCTACTACAAGGAGGTCATTGCCTTCTCTTCTGTAGTACAGACAATGTTCATTGGATGTTTGTATGAGTGATAATGTGCGCATTGCCTCACACACTTTGGCGTTCCATTGACGCGGTGCTTGTTTTAAACCGTAAAGGGCTTTTTTAAGTAGACATACCTTGCCTTTAGCGTTGTCAGAGAAACCTTCCGGTTGTTCCATGAAGATCTCTTCTTCTAAATCGCCATTTAGGAATGCCGTTTCGACATCAAGGTGATCTACCACCAACCCACGATGAGCAGCAAACGCAAATAATAGTCGTACTGACGATAGTCTAGCAACTGGTGAGAAGGTTTCACCATAGTCCACTCCAGCCACTTGGGTGAAGCCTTTCGCCACTAGTCTAGCTTTATATTTGGTGATATTCCCAGATGTGTCCCTTTTTAATTTGTACACCCATTTGCATTTAATGGTTTTTCTTCCCGAGGGTCTATCAATAAGAATCCATGTTCTATGTTTCTCCAAAGAATCAAACTCAGCTTTCATGGCTGTTAGCCATTTTTCCTTTTGCGGATGTTCGATTACTTCTTTATAAGTTTCTGGCTCTTGATCTGATGTCATGTAGAGGTGTTCCTCGTATCTTTGAGGACAGCGCCTGTCGCGGATTGGATATCTTCTTTGAGATTCAGGTGCTTGCTCTAATTCTTCAGAAATATCTGATGAGACTTCAGGAGTAGGAGCAGGAGCAGCAGGCTTATCTGACTCTGACAAGTTTTCAGAGTTTGACTTAGCTGGCGTCACAGATGTACCTGGCAAGGGTTGGAGTTGTGTTGAAGAAACAGGTTCATTGTCAAGAGGCACAAATATTTCTTGGGATTGTGTTGGGAATTCCAATTCACCTTCAGAAGGTCTAGACTGCTGTAGTGATTTATTTTCTATGAAAACTACATCTCGCGCAACTATAATAGTTCGAGGATTTTTCGGATCTACAAGTCGGTAGCCTTTGCTTTCAGTTGCATACCCGACAAAGATGCAAGTTTGAGTTTTTGAATCCAGCTTAGTTCGTTTTTCTTTTGGAATAAGCATGTGGGCTTCGCAACCAAATACTCTCAAATGGGAGAGATTAATTTTCTTTTTAGCCCACACTTCTTCAGGGATTTTGTTTTTTAAAGCTTGCGTAGGTACACGGTTTTTTAAATAAATGGCAGTATTTACCGCCTCTCCCCAGTAAGCTTTCGGTAGATTAGAGTCTTTAAGCATAGATCTGGCTTTCTCAATTATTGTTCTATTTGCGCGTTCGGATACTCCGTTCTGTTGAGGAGTATATGGGACTGTAGTTTGATGGACAATACCATTTTCCTTTAAAAAGGTAGACAGGTCGTTGTTGACATACTCACGACCGTTATCTGAACGCAGAACTTTGATACGTTCGCCAGTTTGGTTCTCAACCAAATGCTTAAACTCTACAAACTTAGTAAAAACTTCAGACTTTGATTTTAAAAGATATCCAAAAGTTTTGCGACTAAAGTCGTCTGTAAAAGTCAATAAATATAGGGCTCCGCCCCACGAGTGTGTACTCATTGGTCCACATAGGTCTGAGTGAATTAGCTCTAAGACCTTACTCGATTTATTTTCGGACTTTTTGAACGGCTTTTTGGATAATTTCCCTTGTAGGCACGAAATACAATGTTCAGAAAAAATTCCGTCGTAATCTATGCCTATGCATTTATTTTTTAAAACTTGCATACTCTTTGTATTTAAATGACCAAGGCGTCTATGCCAGAGTATTGGTGACTCTTTAGTTGGCGTATAAAAAGCATTCGACCTATCCATATCTAGCCTAAACATACCTTTATGGTTAGAGCCTGTCGCTATGACTTTACCTGTCAGTTGACATCCACCTGACAAAGTAATTGACGCCCCTTTTGATGTAAACAATACATCGTAACCTTTCATAACTAAGTTGCTTACTGATAAAAGATTTGTCGCTAAGCCAGGAATATACAAAACATCGCTAATTTTATTTACACTATCGGAAATTTTTATATTTACAGTACCTTTCCCATTAGTGAGAAGCTGATCCTTATTCGCAACTGTTACGGGAACGATATGGGAGGCCAAAGACTCGAACCAATCTTTCCTGTTGCTCATATGAGAGCTTGCACCAGAATCTAAGAACCAATCTTGTGAACCTGAGGATGAAGGTGTAATTAAACAAGATGAAAGTGTAAATTCAGTTGTATTATTTGAATAAACCTTTGTCGAAACTTTCTTGTTTTTAATCCTACATTCTGAAAGCAGGTGACCTATTTTTTTACAATAAGAGCAGAACGTTTTCTTCTTATGCTTCGTTAGTAGAGCAGCCGTAGTTACAGGTCGATTTTCTTTGATACTTGAAGTGCAACCAGTTCGCGAATCTTCTTGTAAAAGAGCGGATACTACACTTTCCGATGTGATTTTCGTACCGGAGTGTTCAAGGGCCATAACAAGTGGTTGGTACCTATCAGGAAGCCCTGCTAGCATTATGATAGCTAGGAATTCATCCTCCACTCCAGATCCTATTTGTTGTAGTTCTTGCTGTACAGCTAGTGATGAATTCAGGTAGGACTGCATATTGCCTTTGAACTCATTTGTAAGAAGCCTTTTCATCAATAGTAGTCTTCTTGTCAATCCACTATCAGCATAGGCCTTCTTCAGGCTGCTGAAAGTCTCGAAAGCGGTTGTCGCCGATCTAATGACTGGGTAGATGGATTCGTCACAGGTGAGACAGATTTTTGCTCGCGCCTTTGCATCTTTGCGTTTTGCGTCAGGATCTTCAACATTGACAGGCTTAATGACTACATCCCAAAGATCGAGATCCATCAGTAGGCATTCAATTGCAAAAGCCCACGTGTTGAAGTTTTTGCCATTGAGCTTAGTAATAGATATACCTGATGACGACGACAGCTGGTGTGGACTTGACGTGGAAGATTGTGCCGGCTGGCTTGCCGATGGTAGTGACTTCTCCATAGCACAATTTCCTTCTTTTTCCTTATTGATTACAGATCAGCATGTGGTGCCCATAACCTTTTATATTATAGAGAAAATAATAAGATCATTTTCACAGTAAGTGAATTTTTATTGTGTCAAGTAGACAAGAGTGTGAAATACACTTCATAAACATAGAATATTAAATTTAGAATAGTACAGGCTGTTCACAATGACAAAGGAGGTTTTAACAAGTTAAAAAGTAGTAATTATGTTATCATGAATGACTGAGTGAATATTAACGATATTACTAACTGGGAAAGAAGTTTAATTAGTTACATTAAACGAGTGAGCATTTCTAAATAGTGTGGCTACTTTGAATAAAACTCCAACTAGTTACACTAATGTAACTAACTACAATGTAACTAGATGGAACATACTCAACAGAAAGAGTTTTTTTCCGTTTTATTCCGAAACTATAAGGCCCACTCATTTTACATATTTGGCGCATATTTGTGCAAAATATGCCTTTATTATGCAATATCGTTTCCCTCTAGAAACTTCTTTCTGGCTGGGGTAACGGACACCTAAAATCCGTAGGAAAATTTTAAATTAGTCGTAATTTGGTAAAGATCCAACTAAAGTTGGATCCAACGAAATTTGGTAAAGATCAAACTTTTTTTTTGCGTTTGATTTCATAGATAAAGAAATTTGTATTGTATTGTATTGTAAAAAAGTTCGTTCTTTTGGACAGGCGAAGACATCAAGCCATACTGCCAATTTTTTGAAATTTGGATGTCAATGTTGCACACAGAACAGAGTACTTTTATTTATAACTGGAGAATGCAGTACTGTGGCACTGTGGCTGTCTTCCGTCTCACCTACACTTTGAAAAAATGATTTATATTTTTAAGTGCCCCTAAGTAATGAGCGATTTTCTGAGAGGCCATTTAAAAAAAATAAAGCTTCCAATTGCTTCACTAGATGGGGTTGAATAAGTATGTACATGTCTATGGTATATTTTGGTATGAAACATATTTAAATTAATTACTTTTTAACAACCCTAAGGAAACTAATAATATATTAAATAAGTACTACTGTGAGGAACAGAAACGAAATAGGTAAAATTAAAGATTTAGGTAAATAAATAACATCTGTCTGACGTTCCGTTTTACGTAAAAAAGTCGCGTCAAAGTAAAATTTATAACGTTCCGTTCCTTCTAACTGCATAGGTGGGACAGCGCCATCTAATGACTGAGCTTTCAGAAAATCGCCCATTCATTTATTCTTTTTTCTTTTTTTGTGTTGTGTTAGGCTTTTTTTTTATTATTATTATTTTATTTTATTTTGATTTTTATGCATGTGTTTGTATTTTTGTATGTTAGTGTCACACCGGATAGGCTCCCCCAGAATACCAGCGTTGCGGCGGTAAAATTTATTTTTTTGCTGTCGCAACATTATGCTGAGGTGGGGGCCTAGTTGGCTACACACATACTATTCTGTATTCTGTATCTATTCTTATTATTCTGTATATTTTTTTTTTGTTTGTGTGAGTCAATAAATTATTCTTATTCTTATTCTTATTCTTATTCTTATAAAGAGCAAATTGACTGTAGTTTATTAATATACATTTAATATACATTTTTTTGGTCTCATAAACAAATTTGAAAAGCATTCAGTAACGGAATTATAGTGGTGGTCCCGCTGTAGAGTATGCTCCCCAGCGGGACCACATTGATTTCGTTTTTACAACGAAACTATAGATATACATTTTTTTTAATTGCGTATACAATTATATACAAATTTTCTACATTTTTTTTATGCTAATTAAATTAACGTAGCTCAAGGTGGTCCCGCTGTAGAGCATCACGTTGTTTTGGTAGTGAAAAATTGTTTGGTAGATTTACACATTTTAGATTTTGCCCCGGTAGATTTGGTAGATTTTGGATCTAGTTTATGACAACCTTCTATTTGGCTGGATTTTTGGGGTTTCCCCGTCCATATCTAGTCTTGTATTGTTCGTCTTGTTTCCCCGTTTACATACGTGGATATATTTACAAACTTTCGGCGCTCTCTTTCTTACATAAACGGATTTCTGGATATGCGAGAAAGAAACAAATCTATCTAAGGGATGAATGAAGTGTCCGCGCGTAATTAAAGATGAAGTACCTAATACAAATTGATACGAGTACTACAGTCGTCACAAATTAAGATGCCCGTTTTGACACATGGTAATGACCCTAGAATGTAACTTGTTACGAAAACCAAATAAATCAAATATATGCTGATTACTTATCAAAGGTGTATAAAAATAATATGTTAAATTTTTTAACGCATCATAAATTAAGGCAAAGTGTATTCCGCGTATTATTTTTGCGTTTATTCTAAAGTAAACGCAGATTCGATTAACTACGAAACGTCTCGAAAAACAGTTACGTTCTCAGTCTTTATTTTTTTAAATACTAGTGTTGTAACCGTTGTGTGCAGGATTTCTCCAGCTTCATTCAATTATATCGAAATAATCGTTATAACCACTTTAATAGATTAATTTGTAAAATTGATCTTTTTTGTGTGAAAACTAGATGGGCGCTTAAAGCGTTAGTGAAATTATGAATTGGCAACAATGATTTCGATAAAACGGTTTCTGGGCAAACGCACACTTATCCTAGGAGAACGTTTCGAATGAACCGAATGAAAAAAATATTGGAATTCTTTAAATAAAACCTAGACAACAGAGATTTCTTAAAACACGTGTCGTTCGGCTTGTTCGAAGCGTTCGCATCGGACAAGCGTGCGTTCACCATAAGCCGCCTGTACACGTTGGTCCAACCACTGGCCAATACATCGTACATTGACATTTTTGAACGAACAAGACGTTTAAAAAGGTTCTTTCAAAAGTGTTAATATACGACGTATTGGCCAATGGTTAGGCCAACGTGTACAGGC
Source organism: Crambus lathoniellus (assembly GCA_949710035.1). Lineage (NCBI taxonomy): Eukaryota > Metazoa > Arthropoda > Insecta > Lepidoptera > Crambidae > Crambus > Crambus lathoniellus. The sequence continues at coordinate 15,278,310 of OX453306.1, forward strand.
CGCTATAATAAGTAATGTAGCTACTCTATAACCATGTCTATGCTGTGAGCTGTAGTTAAAATACTTGCACTTTTAGAGCCAACGCGCACTTGTGATTTTTAGTCGACCGATAGTTTAGTCGGAATCGTAAGACGATCGTGATCAAACTGTCGGCCGATAGTTTGGTTTTGAGAACCTTCGAGCACTTGTGATTTTTAGTCGACCGATAGTTGGTCGATAGTTTAGTTGAATCCAGGCGCGCGCTCACATAGTCCTTCATGCACAGGCCGATTAGTTGTCCGATAGTTGTATAACTGTAACTATAACTATAGTTGTAGTAACTATTGGCCAGCCATTTTCGATAGTTCGATACTGAATGCGCAGTCTACCGATAGTTTAGTTGAATGCAGTGCGCGCGCTCACATAGTCCTTCATGCACATTACCGCCGCCCGGCCGATAGTTGTGCGATAGTTTGATCGTACAACTATCGGCCAGTCATTTTCGATAGTTTGATCGGTCGATAGTTTAAGCGCACTGACGATTGCCACTGCCATATAACTCTATACTGGAGCCGTACTCTGAAACGCAAATCCGAAACTTCGGTTAGCTCCGTCCCTTTCACTCGATTCTGTCACAACTGGGGAGTGAGAGGGACGGGTATAACAAAGTTTCGGGTTTTGCGTTTCAGAGTAGGCCCTCTGAATCCGAGAACGACCAAACTATCGCCCGATTAAAAATCACAAGTGCGCGTTCGCTCTTATATAAATTATGCAATTTAAGTGGATTCGATTCAAGTTTATTATAACATAAAAGGTCAATTTATACTTTAATAATATGTTTATTAAAAGTATAAGTAGGTACCTATATAGTAAGTTTAACATTTTATAATAATAACTGATCAGGCACAATTGTGGTGACCATCTACTGTGTTCCACAGTTTATTGAAACGGATGTTTCTCATGCAAAATTAAGTTATTTAAGAGCTAGTCCTACCTTAACTAGAAGATACTGTCCGTAATCCGGGGGGGCTGATCGCTGTCTCGCCGGCGCGCGCGCCTGGCAAGTCGATCTTCACCCAACCCCCGATGGGAAACTCTTATAGCTAACACTCTTATAACTACACAATGCCCTAATAGACAGCTAAAACTTTCCCGGCGCTTTTCAAGGCGAACACACACGGGTCACAAGTCTGTACCCCGACCGGTGCACTCGTAGGTGCAAAACTCGAAATCTCGGTCACAATACGGGTAGGTTTCCTGGCGCGGCACGTCGCTACAGGAACACACAACCTCGCCTCCCGGCGGCTTACGGCGAACTAACGAGTGGATACTACACCCGGCCCGAGCGCATTGTCCCGAGACATTGACAATGACAACTGCCCGCTCGCAAGTGCGGCGTGAACATCCCCCCGTCCCGGACAGTAGCAAACTGTCCGCCAACTCAATCTAAGGGCAGGCGAGAGAGGGTAGCGATCGCTCGCTTCAAAACAGAGTCCCCCACCAGGACCTCGGCAAACCTGGGCACACCATCCGACCCCGGATGAAGCTGAACAATGCGTCCTAAACGCCAGCGGAGGGGCGGCAGGTTTGGATCCTTTACCAACACGAGGTCCCCGGTCTTGGGTGGGGTCGTCCTATCCGACCACTTAACGCGTTGCTGCAAAATGTGCAAATACTCCAGATGCCAACGGCGCCAAAAACTCTGCGTAAGCTGCTGGAGCAATTCAAATCGCGAGAGCCGTCCGGAGGGCACTTCGGAATAAGGATATTCCGGCAAGGCGTTAAGCGGTCTGCCAATCAAAAAATGGCCCGGCGTAAGGGCCTCTAAATCATTCGCGTCCGAAGACAACGGACACAACGGACGCGAGTTGAGGACCGCCTCAACCTTACAAAATACGGTCGCGAGTTCCTCAAACGTGAGGACCGTCTCCCCAATAACGCGACGAAGGTGAGTTTTAGCGGCCTTTACAGTTGCTTCAAAAATCCCTCCCCAGTGGGGGCAGGATGGCGGGGAGTACTGCCATCGTACCCCTCTGCGAGAGAGTGTGGATCCGATCTCAAAATTATTCCTATCCAAAAATTCACAAACTTCCTTTAAATACCTATCGGTGCCCTTGAAATTGGTTCCACAATCGGACCTTATTAACGACGGCATTCCGCGGCGAGACACAAAACGATTCAACGTGGCTACAAAGGCTTCTGTGGTGAGGGCACTAACCACCTCCAGGTGGACCGCTTTAGTGGCCAAACAAACAAATACACACAAGTAAGCCTTTTCCGTTCTAGCATTACGAAGCCGCGATGTCTTAACGGTAAATGGCCCCGCAAAATCCGTTCCAACTCCTGAGAAGGGCATCGATTCGTTCACTCGATCGGCAGGCAAATCACCCATCTGGGGCTGCATCGTATCGGCGCGCAAACGATAACACGGGAGACAACGAAAAATAACGGATCGGATTATTCTCCGCGCTGACAAAATCCAGAACTCTCGTTGGAGGAGCGCGGTCAAAGCATTACAACCGGCATGAGCATTCTTTACATGTCGGTCTGTAATCAACAGTCTAACTAACGGTCCATCCTTGGGGAGCAACAAAGGGTGGCGTGATCCGTACGGCAGGTTGGCATGTCTGAGCCTACCTCCGACACGCAGCAATCCGGTACTGTCCAAGAAGGGATTCAACCGCACCAAGGGTCCCTTCAACTTGGACTTACTTGAGCGCAGGGCTTTCAGCTCCGGTTCAAACTCTCGCTGTTGCGTCACTCGCAACCAATGCAACAGAGCGTCTTGCCGCTCTTGTGGGGCGAGGACCGGAGACAACGATTTCTCCTGAGGCTGGCGACAATTTCGCACAAAGCGCCTCATCCAAGCAGTCACGCCGAGCAACTTATCAAGAGAACTGTAGCGGTCTAACAAAAACTCCATCTGCGGAGCCGCCACCGTCTCCACGGCGTGAACACGCATGCCTAGGTCTGGGACTCTGGCCACAGCCGGGGTGGCAGGCCATGAGCGCTCAGGCCGTAACAACCATGATGGACTCCACCATAGGTGGTGGTCCACTAACTCAGGCGCCTCGCAGCCGCGGGAGGCACAATCTGCGGGGTTCAGTTCGCCCGGTACGTGGCGCCAAATCAACGGGGCCTTTGAAGTCTGAATTTGTGAGACCCGGTTGGCCACAAAAACCTCAAGGGTGTGGACTGAACTCTTCAGCCAACAAAGGACGACCTGGCTGTCAGACCACGCAAATATCGACCCCAAGTCGACACCGTTTCCCAAGGTGTCGGCAACATGATTGAGTAGCCGTACTAAGAGAGTGGCGCCGGACAACTCCAACTTCGGAATGGTTAGCCTAGTCCGAAGGGGGGCGACCTTACTCTTGGCCGTAACTAAGTGTACGGCGACAACGCCTGCTGCATCCACCGTTCGGATGTAAACGGCTGCCGCGTATCCGCTTTCGGACGCGTCACAAAAGCCGTGCAGGGAGGCTTTAAACTTTCCCGAAGGCAGCATTTGCCTCGGTATACAAACCCGATTGACGTCGGGTAGGGATGACACGAACCTCACCCACTCTCGTAGGAGGCTACCAGAGAGGGGCTCATCCCATGACAATTCCGCAGCCCAGAGCTCCTGTAGGAAGCACTTCATCGAAAACACTACAGGGCTGAGCCAACCGTTCGGATCAAAGGTACGGGCTACAGTAGACAGCACCGTGCGTTTAGTCCAGACCTTTGGGTCTGGCAGTTCCAATCTATATGTGAACAAATCCGGGACTGGTCGATACTGGACTCCCAAAACAGACAGCATGTCTGGAGTCTCCGGATTTTCAAAGAGGAGCGGCTCTTGCTGGTGGTCCTTAGGCAAATCTGCCAATAGGTCCGGTGAGTTAGACAGCCACTTCCGCAACTCATAGCCACCAGCCCTCAAGAGCGCAATCAGCTCATCACGTAAGACGAGAGCCTCATCTAAGCTCGAGGCCCCCGTGCAGATATCGTCGACAAATAAGGCCCCCCCCTCAATAAGAGCAGATGCCCGGGAATAGCGTAGCCGTTCGCGCTCTGCGAGCTCCAAAAGCGAACGGATCGCCACAAAGGGGCTCGACCGCAAACCATAAGTGTTGGTGTTCAGCTCGTAAGCCAACATCGGATCCTGGGGATCCTCACGCCAAAGGATGAGCTGGTATCGTCTATCCTCCGGGTGAATCACGGTCTGTCTGAACATCATGCGGATATCGGCCACAAAGACGACAGCGTGCCGGCGGAAGTTGGTCAAAACATCACAGACATCGTGATGCAACTTCGGCCCCGCATGCAGACACTGATTCAACGACACTCCGGTTGACGTGGGCGCTGAACCATCAAAGACCACGCGGATCTTCCCATTGGAAGTCTTCAAAACAGCGTGGTGTGGCAGGAAGTAATGTTCCACATTACGCCAGTCCAACTGCGAGATGGACATGTGCCCAAGGTACAAATACTCCCGCATGAAGTCTATATACTTCTCCTTGAATGCGGGATCCCTGGCCATCCTACGCTCCATGGACAACAATCTCTTCTCGGCCATCGGTCGGGAGCTCCCTAAAGGAGGGCGAACCGCCAAGAAGGGCAAGCGGGTAATCAAGCGACCCGAGAGGAGGCGCCCAGTGTTGTTCTGGTAGAACAATTCGCACTCCTCCGCTAACGGATCCAACCGCTTGGCAGTGGGAGGTTCCTCCACCTCCCAAAACTTTTGGAGAACGTCGGACAAAGTAGAACCGACAATGGTCTGGCGGTCTACCGACGGGGTCTCGGGTGTCTGTGGTACCTTTCCCATCACCACATGACCCAGCGACGAGGACAAGGCGACAAGATCGGCTGTCTGCAAAACTCGCTTGCTTCCACACAGTACACGACCGAGGACATCCGCACCAATCAACAAGTGTATTAGGCCCGGTCGGTAAAAGGAAGGATCAGCCAAAGCCAGTCCAGACGTCAGCTCAATCGTGGATGGCGGCACTCGCACTTGCGGGAGTGGTCCAACCACCTTATCAAAAACTATCACCGAAGCACCGATCTTCGGCCTTGGCGCGAAGTGGGGGGAGAAGGAGAACTCAACTCGACCAATCGGATCAGGGATCCGCGAGTCTCCCACCCCCCGTACCGCTTCGTGATGCGGCACAAGCAAAAGACCCAGCTGTCGGACAAGCCACCTGGACATTATGCACCCCTGGGCACCTGAGTCCAAAAGGGCACGCACCGTGACAACATTGCCCTTAGGTCCCCAAACATTCACGGAGGCTGTTGGCAACAGCACAAGCTCCGGAGGGGTGGTTGGGTCCGACAGGGGCGCCATTAAAAATTTTGGGGGGGTACTTGTCCCCCTCGCGCCTGAGTCGGCGCGCCAAATGTGGGACGCTCGTACCGGGCGAGCGGGTCCCAATCGGGTACATACTGGCCCCGACCAATAGCACTCCTAGGTGCAAGGTAATACCCGTGTGGGGCGTGCGTCGGTGCATAGTACCCCAATCGAGGCCTCTCCATTAGGGGGGGGGAGTAGCAAATAGGGCCCGTGCCCATCGCCACCGTGGCGTACCCTTGTGGTACCCCCCTACCCCCGCCCGTGGCGGGGGCGTCTCTCCTATAGTTCCCCCTCTCCGGGGGGGACTGAACGGGGGGGCTAAGCCCCGCCGAATCTCTAGGGGACCGGTTCCGGGCTGCCGGGCCCCCGCCCGTGCGCGAGGAATTCGAACCCCGGTCGCTCCCGGCGTCCTTGCGGTCCAAACAAAGGAGGGGGTGATGCCTCCCTCCGCAAAGACGACAATCCTCTGTCTGGGGACACGCCGACTGCATGTGTCCCCCCAAACACCTATAGCACCATTGGCGCTGTCTCGCAACGGCCCTCCGTCCCTCTGGGCGGAGGCCTCTAAATTTGGCACATTCGTGCACCACGTGCCTATCTCCCCTGCAATACCTGCACCGCTCACTCGGTGCGGGGGGAGGGGACTGCTGGAAGGCAGCATACCGATTGGTCGGGCGACGGGGCTGTTCCCTCGCCGCCACCATACGACCAACACCTGGAACCGGGGCGGGCTCCAGGTGGTCCGTCACCCTACATTCGTCTTCCAAAAAACGAAGGAGGTCCGCGAAGGGCGGGAGATACGAGGCGCTGTCGCCTCCGTACCTCTGCTCGAAACGCCCCTTCATTTCAGCGGGCAATTTGGCGAGGACTATGTGCAGCAGTATAAAGGACCACTGATCCACCGGCAGGTCCAATCGCCTTAGGGAGTTGACCGCTGACAGTAGCGGGTTCAGCAACTCCCTCCGTAACAGGTGTACCCGCGTGATTCGCGGGAGGGCCAAAATCGTGGCCACGTGGGTGTCCGCCAGTAACCGGACATTCTGGTACCTGCTAACCAGAAGCTGGCGAGCCACCTGGTAGTTGTCGTCGCTGATGAGCAGGTGCTGGATTACCGCGCTGGCCTCTCCTCGCAGGGAGGAGCGCAAATAGGCCAACTTCTCACTAGGGGATAAGTCCCGTCGTGAATCCACTAAGCTGTCAAACAAGTTAATGAAGCCCATCCAGGCTGACAGATCCCCATTAAAAGTGGGAATCTCCAACGTAGGCAATCGGCCTAGCAACGCCGTCGGGGTAGGTTTGACCTCCCCGCTCAAAACCGGCTCCCCCTTCCGAACAGCCAGGGCCCTCTCAGCCGCCTCCGTGAAATGGTCAGCCAGCTCATAGGCCTGGGCTACATCCTGCTCCAGCTGTTCCGACACGGCATCATCAGCTGGGGGGTTCTCCAAATAATACGCGCGACACTCCATGGCGCTCCAGGTCTTGCAGCCGAGCTGCCAGCCCGCCATACCGAGCTAGCAACGCGCCTACCCGGTCGGCTCGGTCTATTAATGTGACCGCACAAGCAAGCCAACGCAAAACTCCTTGGATGCCAGCCCTGGATACGGCGGGCGGATTCGTAGGAGCCATTTATAATCCGTTTAATAAACAAAGCAAACAAAGAAATATAGAAGTGGTAAACATCAACAAAAAAAAACAATAGAAATAGGTCGCGTCACGATAATATAAAACACAATTAAAATTCGGACGACATACACGGACCCTACTATTTTCATAAATTATTAACAACTTACCAATTTCAAGGGCTAACAATATAACGGTATAAACAAAACGGTATAGGATTAACGGTATGGCATAAACGGCACGGCCAAGTCAACCTCGCAAATCAACTACTAAACCGTTATCAACAAACAAAAACAAATCTATTTTTAATAATAATACTCGTAATTTAATACTACTAATAATTAAAACTAGTTCCACTTTTTTAACTAGGCAAGCGGACTCGGAACAAACACTAGTATGTGGTACTAATAAACAACACTTTCGAACGAAACTATTCGTCAAATAAATCCGGACACACAAAAAAAATATACACATCTAGGCGAGTAAACTCGTATCAAATCACTAGTATGTGACAACAATTATATAAGTGTCTATCTATTATCGGATCCACCAAGTGAGAAACATTCGCTTCGAGAATTTACTAGAACAATTTCTTAGTACTTCAAATCGTCTCGGAATACCCTCGAGATTTTAACAAAAAAAAATAATTTTATTTTTACTATGAAATTTTATGTAGTTAATTTTAATATGAAAATTAATTATATCAACTAGGTACGCTCTGCTACCAAAAATACATCAGGCACAATTGTGGTGACCATCTACTGTGTTCCACAGTTTATTGAAACGGATGTTTCTCATGCAAAATTAAGATATTTAAGAGCTAGTCCTACCTTAACTAGAAGATACTGTCCGTAATCCGGGGGGGCTGATCGCTGTCTCGCCGGCGCGCGCGCCTGGCAAGTCGATCTTCACCCAACCCCCGATGGGAAACTCTTATAGCTAACACTCTTATAACTACACAATGCCCTAATAGACAGCTAAAACTTTCCCGGCGCTTTTCAAGGCGAACACACACGGGTCACAAGTCTGTACCCCGACCGGTGCACTCGTAGGTGCAAAACTCGAAATCTCGGTCACAATACGGGTAGGTTTCCTGGCGCGGCACGTCGCTACAGGAACACACAACCTCGCCTCCCGGCGGCTTACGGCGAACTAACGAGTGGATACTACACCCGGCCCGAGCGCATTGTCCCGAGACATTGACAATGACAACTGCCCGCTCGCAAGTGCGGCGTGAACAATAACTTTAATCTTAATCCACATAAGTATCAAACCTACTTTAATCGATTAGTTACTCAGAACCTTAATCGATTAATCGTGAGAATCGATCACAGACTCGTATGGTTACATGCCTAATCACGTCACTTTAGCATGTGTCAAAACGGGCATCTTATTTTGTGACGACTGTAAGGGTCGGCTGCATGAAGCTCGACTTAATACTGAGGTAACTGGAGAGTGCAGTACGAACAAGTTTTTGTGCACCAAAAATTACACAGTGGCTGTCTTTCGTCTCACCTACACCTTAAAAATATACGTATGATCTTAAGAGACAGCTGACAGCCACTACATACATAAATGTCAAATTTGCTGGCGACACTTTTTTATTCAGGGTGAGAGCTCCAGTTACCTCAGAGTATTAAGTCAAACTTCATGGTCGGCTGTAAGCCAGCGCGTAGGTATTGACGAAGCTAATCTGTATATGTGTGCCTTCACGCACACAAACTTCTCCGCCCTAGCACGAAAAAATGTAATTCAGAAAATTAAAAAGTAATAACTGTTTTTTTTTTCAGAAAGTAACTTTACGTATTTGATGCGTTTGATTTGCCATGCTTGACATCTGGGGGCTGATGCAGCATCTTACAGACAGTCAAAGGAACTCCTCAACATTTCAACGTAACCAGTTGGAGTTTGGGCAGGGGGGTGCCACTCCGCAGTTTAGGTACGTTCGGTCGGACGGCGCGCCTGCCGGGCAGGCGTATGGCATAGAAATTAGGTCCGCAAAAGAGCTAGAATATATGCGATAGAAAGAGATGCAACGACAACGAGTGGCCGTTCGTAATTTGCTGCGCCGCACAAGCTGAATTCTACTTTATCGCGTTATAGTTAGAGTTGCTATTTATTTAAATGACTTAGCGGAGTGAACTATCTGTTATATAGTAACTATTTAGTAATCTATGGTTTGGGCTCATTTGAATAGTCTTGATGAGAACTCTTGTGCCAAGTAGTTTCCTACGTCTGATGCTGGAGTCAGGAGGTGGTTGATGGAACTCTTCAACAATTCAAACTTTTGTGCCAAAATGTTTCGAAGGTCTGATGCTGGAATCAGGAAGTGGTTGATAGAACTCTTCGTCAATTAAACGTAACCACTTCGAGCTTGGGCTCATTTGAATGGTCTTGATAAAAACTTTCTTGCCAAGTAGTTTCCAAGGTCCAGTTCTGGAGCCAGTAAGTGGCTGATAGAACTCTTCATCAATTCAACGTAAACACTTCTAGTTTGGGATTGTTTGAATAGTCTTGATGAGAACTCTTCTGCTAAGTAGTTTCGAAAGTCTGATGCTGGAGTCAGGAGGTGGTTGATGGAACTCTTCAACGATCCTACGTAAACACTTTCAAGTTTGGGCTTATTTGAATCGTCTTGATGAGAACTCTTGTGCCAAGTAGTTTCCAATGTCAAATTCCGGAGCCAGTAAGTGGCTGATGGAACTCTTTATCAATTCAACGTAAACACTTCGAGTTTGGGCTCGTTTGAATCGTCTTGATGAGAACTCTTGTGCCAAGTAGTTTCGAAAGTCTGATGCTGGAGTCAGGAGGTGGTTGATGGAACTCTTCAACGATCCAACGTATACATTTCGAGTTTGGGCTTATTTGAATCGTCTTGATGAGAACTCTTGTGCCAAGTAGTTTCGATGGTCTGATGCTGGAGTCAGGAAGTGGTTGATGGAACTCCTGAACAAATAAACGTAACCACTTTGAGTTTGGGCTCGTTTGAATTGTCTTGATGAGTACTCTTTTGCCAAGTAGTTCCCAAGCTCTATTGCTGGAGCCAGGAAGTGGCTGATGGAACTCTTCAACGATTTAACGTAACCAGTTCATTTTTGGGCTCGTTTGAATTGTCTTCATGAGAGCTCTTGACAAGAAAAAAATATTAAAAAATCCAAGATGGCGGCCAACTTTTTTGTTTGTGGGCCGATTTAGATCAAACTCGGGTTTGGTACTATTTTGCCAAAAAAACAGCAACGCAACGCAATATTTAAAAAAAATAAAAAATCTAAGATGGCGGCCAACTTTCTTGTTTGTGGGTCAATTTCGATGAAACTCGGGTTTTGGTACTCTTTTGTCAAGAAAACAGCAACGCAATATTAAAAATATTAAAAAATCCAAGATGGCGGCCAACTTTTTTGTTTGTGGGTCAATTTCGATGAAACTCGGGTTTTGGTACTATTTTGTTAAGAAAACAGCAACGCAATATTAAAAACATTAAAAAATTCAAGATGGCGGCCAACTTTTTGTTTGTGGGTCAATTTCGATGAAACTCGGGTTTTGGTACTATTTTGTCAAGAAAACAGTAAAACTCTCTCTCTCCGGAGTAAAACTGCTACCTACATCTGCATATGTTATAAAGATAAGTTAATTAAAAAAAAGTATTTGTTAAATTGTAATAATTAAGTTATTCTATTTCCCTCTCTGCATATGTATTTAGTATGTATATGTATGAAATTATGTTTAATTTTTTAGTTATAAAATAATTAGTGTAAACGCAATATAAATTCTGCAAATGTTGTGTATGCCTGTAATTGGTATATATATAAGAACTTTTATTGTAAACTGGTTATATTTAAGAATGTGTAATATTTATACTGTTTGGTGTACCTTTTCCAAAAAATAACATAAAAATAAAAACAGCAACGCAATATTAAAAATATTAAAAAAATCTAAGATGGCGGCCAACTTTTTTTGTTCGTGGGCCGAATTCGATGAAACTTGGTTTTTGGTACTATTGGACCATCGAAACTACTTGGCACAAGAGTTCTCATCAAGACGATTCAAATAAGCCCAAACTCGAAATGTTTACGTTGGATCGTTGAAGAGTTCCATCAACCACCTTTCATTTTCATTTCATTGTCTTTCGAACTTATATAAGAAGCAAATACGTATATTCCTCGTTTTTCACACCACTGCCAGAGCTTCCTAGTCATGTCTGTAAGGTGTGGAAAACGTACACCACCCATCCGATTGACATATGAAATAGCAGTTGTGTTGTCAATGCGCAATAAAATTTGACAGTTGCTGAGATTCTTGGCGAACGTCTGTATACCCCAAGAACTATCCGATATTTTTGTAAAAAATTCAATAACAGGCCAAATTTTTGTAAACGGCCCTTAAATATAATTTTAAGAGACTATATTTTGGAATCCAACATAATATCGCATTGGAAGGTATAAAAAAAAATGTTATACCCCGAAAATGGTGCAATTCTTTCAGCAAATATGCTATCACCAATTTTATCGTTAACATGTGTTTATGTTCAACATATCTAAGCACCAAAGTCGAAATCCATAAAGATATAAAACGGGAAACTAATACTTTAGGAAGAAGTCGGTTGTTTCTGATAGCATTTTTAAAATAGGTGTAATGCCAATTTGAGTTTACGTAGAGAGTTTTTTTTAAGTTTGTTTGTTTTTCATTTACAAATATAGGGGGATTATATACTTTTACGAAAGATAATAATAAATGTATTCAAATGTAAAGTGAATAACTCTTATACCATTTTTGCCTATTTTTTATAGATTTTTTAAAGCTTTGTATTTGTTTTTTTTAATGTCGCTGTCATAAATATTGGTGGATTACTAATGAATTATTTATTAAACTAGATAATCTAATTTTCAATGTTAAGAAATTACTGATATAGAATTATTGTTGAGTCTCCATAGAGCGAATTAGTTTGGCTCTCGGGCTATGTAATGCTAAAAAGGCAGCCAAAAGCTCTAAATAGTTAATGTGTTTAACTGACTCTTCCAAACTCCATTGGCCACTAGCGGTCTCCTCGCCGCATGCTGCCCCCCACCCTTTTTTGCTCGCATCCGAAAAAATTTCTATACAATAATCATTTTGTATAATTGGATTTACTGATTTATCAATAGATTTTAACCACCAAGAGAAATCCTTTTGCAAACATTCCGGAAGAGAAATGTAGCTATCGTAATTATTACCAGTGTCACATAAGGCAAGATATTTATATCTTTCCATTTGTTTGGAATACAACCAACCATATTGAATTGCAGGGCAAGATGAAGTGAGGAGTCCGACCAGACGTGCGAACTGACGAATCTTACAACGGTCTTTAATTTGAAATACTAAAAGCTCAGTTTTTATAAACTTCCTTTTTTCTTCTGTTAAGCTAATATAAAATTTTTTCGAATCTATTACAAAACCCAGATATTTACACCTTGTATCGGGATCCATACAACTTTTGTCAACATTTATTATGAAACCTAATGATTCAAGAATTGTTTTTGTTTCCCAGACATTGATCAGGCATTTTTCATAATCCTTGGCAATGGCGCAAATATCATCTAAGTAAATAGTTGACAAATGTCCTAAAGAACGAAGTAAACACATCACTGGTTTTAACAACTTAGTAAATACAAACGGGGCTGTGTTCAGGCCAAATAGAAGAACGTTAAATTCGTAAAGATTACCTTCAAATCTAAAGCGAACAAATTTTTTATGCCCTTGATAAATTGACACTAAAAAATAAGCGTCCTTTAAATCTAGGGTGGCCATGAAACTATTTTTTGTTAAAAGTTTTAGGGTTGTTCGTAAATCCTCGATTTTAAAATGCTCGGTTGTAATATGTTTATTTAATGATTTTAAATTTAATATGAACCTATTTTTTCCATTAGGTTTTTTAATAAAAAAATACCGAGATAAAAATTTACCTTCAACAGGCGTACAAAGGGATATAGCTCCCGAAACAATTAAATCGTTTATGGCCACCCGGTAGGTACTCTAAAGCTTCGGATAAAGACAACGAAGGTAGCTTTGGTTCTTCCAATTGCGAAACATTTTTGGAAAAAGGTATTTTATAACCTTTTATCTACGACAATACGACCGGGTCGTTTGTCAAAATACGCCAATTGTCATAAAAATGGGTCAGACGACCAGCTACACATACCGGGTCTAACGACGAGGGCCGCGGCGCGGCTGCGAGCGCGGCGGCTGTCTCGGCGGCTGCGGCTGCGGCGGCCGTGCCGGCTCCGTCCTCCGTGCTACTCCCGTCTGCCTGGCTAGCGGAAGTGGAGGCTTTTGGTTTAAAGACTGTGCTAACGGCTGTCTTGGTTTTTGTTGTACAGATGTCTTCTTTGCAGTAACCTTAATTTCAGCTCCTGATTTAGTTATAGCTTTTGCAGCTTTAAGGGTATCCGCCAGTTTTTCACCGAAGAGAAAACTATCAATCTCGGTGTTATACAAATGGTCCTTGATTTCCTTTTTTATAGTATACTAGCTGACCCAGCGCGACTTCGTTCCCGTGGCCCTACCCCCTACTCCACCCTACCCTACCCGTACTCTACCCCTACCATACCCCTACCCTACCTCTACCCTACTCCTATATCCTTCCTTGGACTTCCACGAACATTTCAAGACCAAAATTAGCCAAATCGGTCCAGCCGTTCATGCGTGATGTCGTGACCAAGGGAAATAGGGATTCATTTTTATATATATAGATTGTTTTATATAGCATATAAAGCTCCTCCTGGTCATTGACTCGGTGTACTGTGCGTCACACATTAAACGGCTAGCTTCGATCAATAGTTTTATGACAGTTTGATCTCTGTGTTCTGCGATAAACATCTTCGACAGAACATCGCCAATACAGGAGATAGCTGCTGCGAGCTGTCTCTGCTTATTTTCTAAAGCTTTATCCTTTTTAATCAAAATTTCAGATAACGCGGCCTTTATCTCGGGGTTTAATTTTGGAGCATCAATTTTTGTGCAATTTTTGGGGACAAGATATTTTTCCAAAAGTTCTTTTTTCAATTCTTTTGTTAACCCCGTTGTAGCTGTATGCTCGAGTCGTAGGGATAGATCAGTTTGAATTTCCGGACCCAATTTCCTTTCTTTGGAAGGAGTTTGCCCCAAGAGATTTAAAATTTCTTCGTCTAGTTCAGGTTGAACGGATTCCCCTTCGGTAGGCTGAACTGCCTTTGAAGTAGACGGACCTGGCTCAGTGTCGTCTACAATAATGGGGTGTATGACATCTTCAGAACGGTTTTCATTTTCACCTGGAAAACCAAAACCCAAATATTGAATTGGTTTGTTATGTCTAAGTCGTGATATGAAATTCATAATACCACACGCGATTTAGTAACAGAACTTAAGAAAACATTCCTATTGATTTAAAACATCGCTTAAACATGATTAAGGATTTTTTTAATCATAAATAATTATTTATTTATTTATTTATTTACTAGCTGTTGCCCGCGACTTCGTACGCGCGGTGTAGTGACTTTTGTGTTAGTTTAGTTTATGTGTGTTTGTTGCTCAGATTTCATAACGCTCTTCTTGAAGTCCTATTCTCTACTAAAAGGGTCTAAAGAATATCGAATATGCAGGATAGGGTATGAACATGGTATGTTGTTATCATATGCTGCATGAACATAGTTGAGCCCTCATTCAAAGATCTGTCCGTCTGTCAAGAAACTTTTTCTCAAGTATGCGTGGGAGGTATCAAGCTAAAATGTATGTCAAATTAAATACTGAAGTCTGCAAACCTTTTGAGGCGACAAAAAAACAAACTTCTCTTCTCTTCTTCATAACTCAAAAGGGCCACTTGGATCTCGATTTTCTTTTAAATCCCATTTAGCTACTTGTTGTTACCGATCCCGATTTAAATTTAAACCGCTATCTAGGTCGGTTTAGGCTGACAAACCACGATTTACAGTAAGTTGTGATAACTTATCTATATTTTCATATGGTTTTTATACGCAAGAATGCATGTATCACACATAACAGTGTATAATGATAACGATTATTTTGAACAGCCGTTCTTCGTTCTTCGACGTTGCTCGCTAGCGGGCAATAGATCTATTCTACGCGAGGTTCATAAGACTGAACCACACCAAACGATCCATCTTGGATTGGCCAACCACGATCTAAGATTGGGGATCATGGATCTAATTTGTTCTCTTGGTGCTCTTGGATCGCACGAGGCACGTCCATTCCGACCACTACTATGGAGCTCCAGTGGTGAAGCGCACTTTTGCCGCGCGCGATTAGAGCGCGTATTATCGTTTTGCGCATATGCGCGCTTTCACGATTCAAACAGAAGTTCTGACTTAGTAATGCATAATATCAGGCCAATCATATTTTTACTATAAAATGAAAAAGAGATTGTGTGTATCCATACTAATATTATAAATGTGAAAGTGGGTTTGTTTGTTTGTCCGTCTTTCACGTCAAAATTGGTGCAACGGATCGACGTGACTTTTGGAATGGGAATAGTTTGGCAGCTGAAAAGTGACATACTTAGGCAGCCATTAGACAGTCAATCTGGATCAATGATCAATGATCGCGATGCAGATTGACTGTGTACGAAGGTGATTGACGGCTCGCGATCTTGATCGCAAAATATCTACAAAGTAAATCTCGATCGCGATCTGGATGTAATGGCTGCCTTTGGCTACTTTTTATCCCTGAAAAATATCACATTCCCGTGGGATAACGTCGTCGTTTAGTCCGAGCGGGCGAAGTCGCGGGCGGAAGGCTAGTATTTTGATATGGAGACATTTCTTCTTTAAGTAACAGGTAGGTATAAAATGTAATGATATACCATTTAATTATTTAATTTTAATCAATCATCACTTATGTAAGCTTTGCTAGTAAATAAATGAATAAATAAGTTAGATAGAAAACTATTTTTAATATTCCTTTATTTTATTGGATGGTACCTACGGCTGAAGGCCTAAGTAGCCAGAGCCGGTTAAATGACATAAAAATGGTAGGTGTAGGTAACTACGTACTGGCCACTTAGCGTTTGAGCAAATTTTTCAAAACTACATTGGTGACATTTTGTCTACATTGCGACAAACTTATTTCACACAGTGGTTATTTTTTGGTACTAAATATACTGTTGACTGCCGGCAGTCCATTTTGACAGTTAATTTTGTATTGCTAGTGGCTCCTCCAGGACCACTGTCACCGGTTCAGTTATATTTGTGGCACTATACTTACTGTAGCGACATCTAGCGTCGAGTGGAAATGCGAAATATAAATTTTACATCAATAGGGTGAGAACTTCAGTTTTGGCCACTGCCCCGAGTGCTTACTTAGCTTAAAACATTTCGTTAATAACTTTTGTTTGATAATATACTTTTTATCTATGACTTTTAAGTCATAATAACAATAGTGATAATTCTTTATGACATAGGAATATTATTCAATAAACGCTTTTCAGTTTACATCGAATTAGATGTTTCTTTTATTTTATCTAAGTTAGTTAAGTATTGATTTCGCGATGTATCTTTTAAAATTTGATTGACAAAAAACACATCAATCGGCACCCTTCGCACATTTTAAGTTTAAAAAATAGGTTTTTAATTGACTAAAATAAAACTAAATTTCGTAAGTATATGAATACTTAGTTATATATTTTACTATGTATGTCCACGAATTTCTCGAAATCTAAAGGCATATCGAGATGATTCTATTTGATTTAAATTAGGTGTATTCTAACTTTGGGAACAGTCTAAGATTCATCAAAATCGGTTTAGTATTTTTCGTGGGTATTTTTTTGTACAATATACACTAAAACTTAGGAAATAAATAGTAATTTAAAAAAATAAACTGACTGGCACCGACCTCAAAAAGGTACCTTAATTATAATATATATTATATTTTTCCTTTTCAGTTGACAAATACTTTTTGGTTAAATTTATTAAGTAGTTTTCTTGTATTGTAAATTTAAAAATTTAAAGAAAAGTATAAGATACATTCTTGACAATTTTAGATACCTACTTAAGACCATAGGCGAAAGAAGTGAAAAAAAAATTAAAGTGGCAACAGCGGGGGCTTTCACCCTACTTAATATAGATAATCATTCGAATGTACTTTTGTGAAAGGTATATTGTAATCTTACTGACTTCCCGCGCCATCTATTGTTTAGTAGTTATGATGCGAAAGAAGTGAAAAGCATCTTAAAGTGGCAACAGAGGGGGCTTTCACCCTAATTAATATAATCATTCGAATGTTCTTTTGTGAGAGGTATATCGTAATCTAACTGACTTCCTGCGCCATCTATTGCTTAGTAGATATAATGACGTAAATAACATGAAATTATTTTTATGATTTTATGTGAGACTGGATGGGTTTTAATTTATATTATGTTTTGAAGCAGGTAAAAAAAAATAACATGATTCATTATTAATTGAGACAGCGATTAAATATAACGTATTTTTATAATCATGTGGCGCCATCTATTTAATAAGAACCTGTTTTTGTATTTTCCCGTAGGAATAATTAAATTTCCCGCAATAAAAGGTACCCTATATGTTGACCCGTGTTATAAGCTATTACTACACAAAATTTGGTAAAAATCCGTCCAGTAGTTTTTGCGTGAAAAGCGAACATACAAACAGACAAACAGACAAACAGACAAACAGACAAACAGACAAACAGACAAAAATTTTAATATCTATCGTTTTGGGGTCTATATCCTGTACACATCACATAGCAGTAATTTTTTTTTTTTATATTTTATGTACAGACTTTTTGTCCGTTTCTGTTTTATTATATGTATAGATTTATTGTGTAGGTAACATCCCTTTTAGATGTACACAACACAAGACTTGAATTAGGGCTATTCCCTTATAACTACGTGAAGGTCTCATCCCTTTCAGATGAACACAACACTTTTTAATAAACGTGAAGGCTTCATCCCTTTCAGATGAACACAACACTTTGGAATTAAGAAAAATACGGTAATAGTCCTTTCAACTATACACAATATTTTAGTTTTCTGAATATCATGATTTACCATTATTGTAAAAATTCACCGGCTTACCTTGACTTTGTTGTAACAGCGGCGATACTGATGCTATCGCGCTAGGCGCCCGCGCCGGCGGCGGTGTCCGTTACGCTGGCAAGAAAGTAGCTTCTAGAGGGAAGCGAATTTGATGAATAGTTAGTGCGTAATTTGCTGTAAATGTGCGCCAAATAAAAAATTTGTGGGTCTAATACTTTTGGAATAAAACGGGAAAAACGAATTCTGCTGGAGTAACGGTGCTCCAGCAGGAAGATTCTAAACTAATGATCAGAGAGAAATAAAAATTATGTGGGCGGGTAGCTTAGATTCTAGCAGGAATGTGCGCCAAATATGAAATTTGTGGGCCTTACAGTTTTGGAGATATTTGATTTTCTGCTGGCGTAACGTTTTGCCGAGTGCCAGATCTCGGGAACTACTGGATGTGCGATCTTACAGTAAAGGCATATAAGTAGCGCCTAATTTGTGCTGTATGCACATACAGAAAACATTTCAAAAATATTCACGGATTTAAAGTAAACAGACATTTTCAGAAATCAAAAAAATAATTCTAGCGCCTAAACTACCACACAAATATAGAAACCAAAAACGGTGTTCTATTCTTCTTGCTATTTCTAATTACCATAAAAAGTTTGAGAATCCCACAGTTACGCGTTTTTGAATAATACCCACATGAAGGTGAGACAGACAATGTCATGACTTTGACGATCAGCAGGATAAAGATATCAGAGATTATTTAGATCCTAGCCCAATAAATAATTAGTGCTGTTACTAAAGTACATGTTCTGAAAATTTCAGCATCAAATTTTTCGTAATAAAGTAAATATTCATTAAAATCCAAAACAACTGCCAGTATTCTGATTAACCGACCAAATTTGATAGACCACGAAAAAGCGACGCGCTCATAATACATATTAATGACCTTCTTAACTTTTTTGCCGATCAGATTTGTACACGTCACGTTTGTGTACACTTAAGTAAAAAAGTGATTTGACTGAGTACTTTTATTTAATTTTTAATGACGAATGAAGCTATTTCTGTTTTGTTTTTTTACTTGAAGTGAAAGAATTCAAATAATTTTAACATTATTTAAGTATAAAAATAAAATTAAGGTTGTTTTGTAATTTTATTTCGTTTTTTTTTTCAAACATAGGTACCTAATGTGCAATGTGATTAAATTGACAATAGACAGTGATCTCACATGAATAAATATTCCACCAACCAATAACCAAGCTGCCTTAAGGGCTTATTACACTTGGCTAAATTCAGCATCTAATTAAGCATACATTGCTTTCATTGAGCTTATTTGTAGCAAGTGATGCAATCAAAACAAGCAATGTATGATTAATTAGATGCTGAATTTAGCCAAGTGTAATAAGCTCTATAATATGCGGCCCGCTGTCGGTACACCGATACATAGCGCGGCGATGTGTGCGTGACCTCTCACCGACGGGTTCACCGATGCGCCGCCGCCCGCCGGGGCTAGAACTGGTTTGCGCCCCGGCTCAGTTGCGGCACTAGTTGAGAGTTTTTGGCGCCATTTTGGCGGGTTAGGTTAAGTGGATATTTTAATTAATCGCAATTTGTTTCATAGTGGACTTTGTGACTCAAGATAGGTGTGGTTTTGTGCCCCAAGTGTGTCCACACTGGACGATGTGTGGAATGATTAAAATATTCGCTATCTCGGTAACGTGATGCCGAGTGTTTTATTGTAGTGGTGACTACCTCAGCAAGAATTACCAAGAAGACCGACTCGACATATTTGACGCCAAATACTCCAAGAAGCAATGGAATGTAACACACCTACATTCTAATGAAAACATAAGAAACTATAATAACATACATAATACTCAAGAATTGGCAGTATGGCTTGATGTCTTCGCCTGTCCAAAAGGACGAACTTTTTTACAATACAATACAATACCTCAGTTGTTGCGGTATATGTGACAGGGCCGCACCGCACGTCGCGCGCATAAAGCCCCCAGTACAGGTTGGCCGACCATGGTCGGCGACCATGACCAATACATCGTCCATTGACACTTTTGAACGAACAAGTTTAAAAAGGTTTTTTCAAAAGTGTCAATGTACGATGTATTGGTCATGGTCGCCGACTATGGTCGGCAAACCTGTACTGGGGTCTTTAGACGAGCGAGATTGAGGAAGTTAATAGAGTGATTTTGTCGACGAATTGGTTTTTTTTTTTATCAGCCCGTATAATTTTAGGGATTATTCTACTCATGAAAAAAACAACTTTTATTATGGGATCAACAGTGAATTCGCAAAAAAAAACAGCTGTTCCATACATTTTGGTCTTCGAGCAACGAGACCCGCGTTGCTCGAAGATTTTGATAAAATATTTTTGCACTTTTGTATGGAACAGCTTATTTTTTTTCGTGATTTCAGTGTTGGTCCCATATTAAAAGTTGTTTTTAATATGATTCGCGACTGAGCAGTCGCCCGGAAAGCGAAAGGTCCTGGGTTCGAGTCCCATCGGAGTTGGTTGTGAGACGGGTCGATTTTTTCTAAATACTTCAATTTCAATCTCCCACTTCTGTTAGTACCTACATCAAAAACTTTTTTTCTCATACCATCGAATGAAGATATTCGATCGCCGCCGGTTCCCAGCACGACAAAGGGTAGTAAATAATGAGCGATTTTCCGACAGGCCATTTAAAAAAAAAGCTTCACTAGATGGCTTTGAACGAAGTATTTACGATCTCTATAGTTTTGTATCTGAATGACCTTTATTGCAATCAAAAATCAACCGTCTAGATATGACATTTAGATTACGAACGCACAGGCAGGCGGCTTGCTTGGCGCCAAGAGCACAGAATATATAATAGTACTGTGACGGGACGTCCTCGTCGGCCAGTGGTACACTAGCCGGAACGTCGGAAGTCACCGCCCAGTATTTAATTTGTAGATAATAGATGAATAAAAAGATGATGTTTAATAGGGACTTGACTTTTTATTGTAAAGGTAGTAATAAAGAAAATATAGGAAGCATAGGAAGATTAGGAACTGTAACAACAAGATAAAAAATACATGAATAACAAAAAGTAGGTAGGTAAGTAGGTAGTAGTGGGTATGATGATGAAAACTTACCCCTTTCCAAGGGTCAAAGGTTCCACTTATTTAAAACTATAACAAACAACTCAAACTGGTATAAAAAACTGGTAATGCTCCGAGAGTATGAGTATGTCATGCTCTCTGTAAACATTTCTGCGGTGGTGTCGTGTGAGGCGGGTCGTTACGTTCCCTAAAATATGGTTGAGCGAAGATTCAAGATTCAAGATTCAAGATTCAAATATGTTTATTCAATTTAGATTGTTATTTACAATACTTGTGAACGTCATAGAAGCTACGCCATCGGTTCGCAAACCCTACAGCGGGAGGCCTTGGAGAAGAACCGGCAAGAAACTCCAAGGGTTGTTTTTTTCTCCCTGTTTTATTTCATACAGAGTCGTCAAATTGAAAAATGACCTTAACATGGTATGACTAAGGTCAGTTTCCATCACAATTACACAATGGGTTATGATAAATACAGTTAAGTATAGGCGAACTAATGATCATAGCGGTGAACAATTTTCAATTAAGTACTTAGGAACTCTACTTAAAGCTTTAATATTAGTTAAAAACAAAAGACAATTCTACTATATACTGCAAGTTGCGCCATACATGTTTCAAATGCAATTCTTAATAAAATGAATAAAAACAAAAGAAAACACATCTTAAAGCAAGCAGATAAGAGCAGACCCATTCCCACTGGCAGCACCCGTTCACGAGCATGACGCATGAACCAGCCATCGCTTCGCTCAACCATATTTTAGGGAACGTAACGACCCGCCTCAGCGCCGCCAGCGATGGCTGGTTCATGCGTCATGCTCGTGAACGGGTGCCACCAGTGGGATGGGTCTGCTCCTGGCTTCTTGTCTCAAAATATGCAGATTTTTAATGTTTTATTGTTATTAGTTTTATTTTATCGTGGCTTGTATGGCACTGTTTATTATTGACTCTTATGTTCTTAAACTATTCAAAGTTTTATTACCCTTGTTTGGCATTTATATTTATTATTTTATTTGCTACGTTTTGAGTTGGTGTGTATTTTAAAGAAACTACCTTTTATGTCTATTTCTTAGTTATTGAAAATTATTTACTGCTATGATTACCGGGTTTTTTATTTTGTTTTTAAACTTAAGATTAATTTGTGATGGAAAGTGACTTTACATATTATATTATGTTAAAGTCACTTTTCAATTTGACGACTCTGTATGAAATATGACAGGGAGAAAAAAATAGCCCTTGGCGAGTTTCTTGCCGGTTCTTCTCGTTACAAGGCCTCCCGCCGTAGGATTTGCGAACCGATAGCGTAGCTTCATTGACGTTCACAAGTGCTGTATCAGCCTAAAATGAATAAATGATTTTTGATTTTGATTTTGAGAGCTCTGTACGGCTTGGTGATTTTAGTAGAACTGAATCAAAAATGATGAACAGGACACGTGAAACGAAGATTTTGAATTTGAATTGAAAGAACAGGATAGGATTCGATAAAATTAATGGCCAGTATGTAGAACTAGATGGAGTTTCCAGTCATCATAGAGTTTTTAACCATCCATAATGACTGGTATGAATCGACATCGTTACAGTACTAACGCCTAGAGCCTAGCGAGTCACCTTGGTAAAACGAACGTTCTAGAATGTTCGCGACTGGCTGCACTGCGCGCTTGGCGCCTAGCTAGTTGCGCTAGTAGAATGCAAGCCACTAGGCTCTAGGCGCCAAGCTAGCCACCTGCCAGTGCGTACGTAGCCTTAGTTTTCTAGAAATTCGTGGACCGTGGACAAACATACATACACTTACGAAAATTAGCACAGATGCTTGGAAGCATTCTATTTAATAACGCTATACTAAAATATAATCCAATTCCAACTAAATCACATACATACAGGGTCGCTACCGCGTAACTTTATGGATATGAACTTTATACGCTTTTTGGAACTTTAATTACTAATTTTATAAAAAAAATACCTACTACAATTGTTTTGTGACGTCGGTCGTCGGGTATAACGATAGCTAGCTAGCAACGTTCAACAGAACAAAGCAGCAAAAATCAATCAAAATATAAACAAAGCGTTCCGTTTTATGAAACAAAAGTCGCGTCGAAGTAAACTTTATTACATTCCGTTGTTTGTGACTGCATAGGTGGGACAGCGCCATCTATTGAGCTAATCAAAACGAGCTTTCAGAAAATCGCCCATTCGCCAATCATTAGATTTAATCGCAAAAAAATATGTGTTAGCAAAAGCTGTAAAGCTTGGGCAAATCTTCATCTTGAAGAAAGTTTCTTTGCGTTATAAAGCCTTTTTTTAGTGGGAGAAAGCAACAAATAATTCATTAAGTGCCTAACTACTTGAATGTACAAAAAATAATTATTAACAAAGTGTTTAAACTATTCATGTTTCATGTTTATATATTATTTGAGATTTCATTAACAAATGTGTTTTGTTGCATTCCTGGGGGGCGATCGCGCTAAATAATTTCAACCAAACCACAACCGAAGCTGGTAACGTCATTCTCGAAGTAGGTTTTTCTCGAAAACTGAAAAAGCAAGATTTTATTTTGTATTTTTTTAGGCCTTTTATCTTGCCAATTTTGAGTTAATATTGTAGATTACAGAGAGAAAGAAAGAAAAATATTTATTTTGTGAACCAGTTGAATACGCATATTAAATCTCCTTATTTTGTAATGAAATAGAATGGCAGTGGCAGGCAACCCTAGTAACAGCTCGCACAAGCGCAACGCCACAGAACAGATTCGTGCTCAACACAACAAACAGTGTGCAATAACTTTCTATGCTACATTTATCTTAGACTGGGCACTTCGATCAACAATAACACCTAGACTGGGCACATAGAGAGGGAATTTTTATACGGAATTCTGAAACGGAATCATTCCGAACGCAGCTTATCCATACCAATTTATCAACTTACGGATTTTTTATATTTTAACAATGCGTTGCTGTTTTCTTGTCAAAATAGTACTAGAAACCAATTTTCATCAAAATCAGCCCACAAACAAAAAAGTTGGCCGCCATCTTTGATTTTAAATATTTTTAACATTGCGTTGCTGTTTTTTTGTCAAAATAGTACTCGAAACAGAGTTTCATCGAAATCGGTCCACTAATAAAAAAATGGCGGCCATCTTGGATTTTTAATATTTTTAACACCGCGTTGCTGTTTTCTTGTCAAAATAGTACTAAAAACCGAGTTTCATCAAAATCGGCCCACAAACAAAAAAGTTGGCCGCCATCTTAGATTTTTAATATTTTTAACACCGCGTTGCTGTTTTGTTGTCAAAATAGTACCAAAAACCGAATTTAATAAAAATAGGCCAACAAAGAAAAAAGTTGGCCGCCATCTTGGATTTTTAATATTTTTAACATAGCGTTGCTGTTTTCTTGTCATAGTACTAAAAACCGAGTTTCGACAAAATCAGCCCACAAATAAAAAAGTGGGCGGCCATCTTGGATTTTTAAAATTTTTAACATAGCGTTGCTGTTTTCTTGTCCAAATAGTACCAAAAACCGAGTTTCATCGAAATTGGCCAACAAACAAAAAAGTTGGCCGCCATCTTGGATTTTAGAAATTAATACGTCCCAGACAGTAGTTCGATAAAATATGCGAGATCAAGATTTATACGTATGCAAATCGTATGCACTATAATATTAATTAAATTAATAATAATTTAGAAGTTTGTTTATTTGTTTATTTGTCACGCCCCGCACGATTGACCTGTCTGTCTTGACGTCTCCGTCGGACTACTGTATGGAAAAATGGTTCCTTCTTATACTGTGCTGGTATGAATAAAGGCTCAAACTATCCTTTTCAATGATAGAGCACTATTCACCTACATTTACCAAAAAAAAGTTATGAACGCGACTGTACATTAAATTTTTCTGCATAATACGACACATTAAAGAAGGTCATCAATATGTATGAGCGCGTCGCTTTTTCGTGGTCTATCGAATTTGGTCGGTTAATCAGAATACTGGCAGTTGTTTTGGATTTTAATGAATATTTACTTTATTACGAAAAATTTGATGCTGAAATTTTCAGAACATGTACTTTAGTAACAGCACTAATTATTTATTGGGCTAGGATCTAAATAATCTCTGATATCTTTATCCTGCTGATCGTCAAAGTCATGACATTGTCTGTCTCACCTTCATGCAGTGGCGTGCATTGCTTTTCAGAATAGGTAGGCACTATACGCCGCGTGGTGTCTAACCTATAGGCAAGGCAGAAATGTAAAAAAAAATTTTTTGATTATTTAAAATTTCAAAGAATTTTCTCACGAACTATGTGATGTGGCGTGTGCCTTAGTCAGTGTATAAAACCACCAACGATTCCAACCAACGAAGTATAACGGCATTGTATACTGTACAACAATTAAATTAAGGACAACAGGAGGTAGGTAGCAAAATATGTAAACAGAGTAAACAAAGTATCACCGCCATGTAGAAACGTACAGAGCCATCTTTGGACAAAAAACTAAACTAAATATAAACACCGCCGGTGCTTTTGTAGGCATGCCTACATAAGGGTGATAAATTGCGAAGGTCGAACGTCAGTGTATTACGCGTGGGAAGTACGACATTTTTATTTCGTCGTATTCATTTAAATAAAAAATATTAATGCCAGTGATAGTAAATTGTATAGGATTCAAGTAGGCAGCCGGGCAACTGCCTATTGTCGCGCACTGCGCGTTTTTTATGAAGGAAGTTTTTGTTATAAGCACGAATAAATAGAGGTCAGTGGTTATAAGTAATAAAAATTAGGTAAGTATCATAATTTAGTAAGCTCAACCAATAATAATTGGGGAGCACGGATACTAAAATTTAATGGTAATTTTTTCGATTTTGCGAGGTAGGCACTGCTTAAATGCCTATATGCAATGCACGCCACTGCCTTCATGTGGGTATTATTCAAAAACGCGTAACTGTGGGATTCTCAAACTTTTTATGGTAATTAGAAATAGCAAGAAGAATAGAACACCGTTTTTGGTTTCTATATTTGTGTGGTAGTTTAGGCGCTAGAATTATTTTTTTGATTTCTGAAAATGTCTGTTTACTTTAAATCCGTGAATATTTTTGAAATGTTTTCTGTATGTGCATACAGCACAAATTAGGCGCTACTTATATGCCTTTACTGTAAGATCGTACATCCAGTAGTTCCCGAGATCTGGGACTCGGCAAAACGTTACGCCAGCAGAAAATCAAATATCTCCAAAACTGTAAGGCCCACAAATTTCATATTTGGCGCACATTCCTGCTAGAATCTAAGCTACCCGCCCACATAATTTTTATTTCTCTCCGATCATTAGTTTAGAATCTTCCTGCTGGAGCACCGTTACTCCAGCAGAATTCGTTTTTCCCGTTTTATTCCAAAAGTATTAGGCCCACAAATTTTTTATTTGGCGCACATTTACAGCAAATTACGCACTAACTATTCATCAAACTCGCTTCCCTCTAGAAGCTACTTTCTTGCCAGCGTAACGGACACCCGGCGGCGCGCGGCGGCGCCGGCGAGGCGGGCGCCCAGCTGTCGCTTTCCGAAATAATACGGCGGCGCAAACGCTTTTCGCGCCTTTTGATCTTTTCCATATTTTTTTCTATTTTCTTCCTCTTCCTTTGACAATCACTGTCATCATCATTACTATGACTACGCCGTTTCGGCATCGAACCTAAATTGACGAAACTGGGACCGTACTCTGAAACGCTAATCCGAAACTTCGGTTAGCCCCGCCCCTTTCACTCGATTCTGTCCCGACTAGAGAGTGAGAGGGACGGGTATACCGAAGTTTCGGGTTTTGCGTTTCAGAGTAGGCCCTCTGTATCGGAGGGAAAAAGTAACGTGGTGATCGGCGAAGCACAAAAACGCGAATGACGCGAGCCGCCGCGGCCTTCCCGCGCCGTGCAGGAGTGAGTAGATGCATACCCGCAACCGGAAAAATAAATTTTTATTCTCTTAACTATGTGGATGAAAGGCGACATGATATGCGTTACTACAAATTACCTTCTAATCTCAAAGGACGAAGCAAAAAGCTTAGACTAAATACCAGAGTATTAAGTCAAACTTCATGGGACGAAGCAACGATTGTATAATCTCTATTTTATGATTTTAGCAAGGTAGATTTGTGGTAGATTTGGCCAAGGCTCTGGTAGATTTTGGTAGTTTTTTAAAGCTGCAAAAGTAGATTAATCATTTTAAATGTGGTCACACTGCTAATATATCTCCCTCCAGCAGACTGAAATCAGAATGAATCACGAATGAATGAGGTTTTGCGCGGGAAGCGAGAAGAAAAGGACGGGCTTTATTTCTTAATATTCTAAATTGGTTTTTCGGGGCTTTTATTGTGTTAGAGTGCTGGAATTAGTGCAATAATGTGCCATTAATGAAGAACAATGAAGTAAAAGTGAGAAACAAAGTAAGGCGCTCCGTACGATTCAGATTGCTATTCCCGCGTTAAACTCCCATGAGCAATGACGTTTTAATAAACATCATTGCTCATCATGAGCATTGAAATGTGTAGGTACGAGCCACCCTTTGAGGAGCCACGCACGCATTTTAATGAGTTAGGTAATAGGTTATTTCAGCAAGTCATAAAATTACTGAAGACATAATTAATAAGAAAAAAAACATTAGAACATTGTGAAAAATAAATATATGTAGCTTTCTTCCGCAAATAATCACAAAACTTGCACCTTCACCGATCACACTACTCTAGATCACGTCAGTTCACGTGTTTCGCCCCAACCCGGGGCCACCCCGGGCACAAATTATATTGACTAGACCCCGGGGCATCCTCTGGACTCTGGAGATGTTTGTCCCATAGAATAATATTACTCACAAGGAGTTTGTCCGTATGCAATCCAGTCCGTATGCATCCCCCCAGGGGGGCTACCGCGTAACTTTATGGGTATGAACTTCATACGTTTTTGGGAACTTTAAGCCAATTTTATAAAGAAAATAGCCGCTAGCAGTTCCTTGCTTTGTGACGTCGGGCTTAGCGATAACTAGAACTAGCTAGCAACGTTCAACAGAACAAAGGAGCAAAAATCTATCAAGATAAGGAATTCAAATGACAGTTGAAGCCCATACCCATATCCATATTTCTTAGCCAGTAGCCCCCCAGCACCGGTTTCGGTAAGCCCTGTACTTTAAGGCTTTAAGACCCCTACAGGGGGGCTACCGGCTAAGAAATATGGATATGGGTATGGGCTTCAACTGTCATTTGAATTCCTTATGATAGATTTTTGCTGCTTTGTTCTGTTGAACGTTGCTAGCTAGTTATCGTTATACCCATGAAGCTCGACTTAATACTGAGGTAACTGGAGAGTGCAGTACGAACAATTTTTTGAATACCACAAATAACACAGTGGCTGTCTTCCGTCTCACCTACACTTTAAAAAAATACGTATGGTCATATGAGACAACTGACAGCTACTACCTGCTACTACCATGCTACTACATACATAAATGTCAAATTTGCTGGCGACACTTTTTTATTCAGGGTGAGAGCTCCAGTTACCTCAGAGTATTAAGTCAAACTTCATGGTTATACCCGACGTAACTTTATGGGTATGGACTTCATACGTTTTTGGGAACTTTAAGTCAATTTTATAAAGAAAATAACCTCTATCAATGCCTTGTTTTGGGACGTCGGGTATAACGATAACTAGCTAGCAACGTTCAACAAAACAAAGCAGCAAAAATCTAACAAAATAAGGAATTCAAATGACAGTTGAAGCCTTGTTGAAGCGCATACCCATATCCATATTTCTTAGCCGGTAGCCCCCCCGCACCGGTTTCGGTGCTGAATTGCTAGCAGGGGGTCTACCGGCTAAAAAACAAGACGTCACAAAACAAGGCATTGATAGAGATTATTTTCTTTATAAAATTGACTTAAAGTTACCAAAAACGTATGAAGTTCATACCCATAAAGTTACGTCGGGTATAACGATAACTAGCTAGCAACGTTCAACAGAACAAAGCAGCAAAAATCTATCATAAGGAATGAGAGATTTTCTACCAGCAAATTAAAAAAAAAAGTTTATTTATTAGCTCGATAGATGGCGCTGACCTGACATGAATCCCTCACCTCTATTGTTTATTACCACTCAGAGATGGGCCTATTTCTCGAAAGATACAAGTTTACAAGATCACAAGCTTCGAAATGTAACATGGACTTGTAAATTCTGTTTCACGAAGTAAATAACAAGTGTTTTTTACGGTAACAAAAAAGAGTGTTATTGGAATACCTAATGACATATAAATGCATTGGCTTATAAATATTTTTCATCTCTCATATTCGAAAAGTGATGTATATTTAAGGCCTAATCAGACGAAGGACTTTTGTCCCCGTGGGACAAAAAGTCCCTGTACGTCCAAAATATTTCCTCCAGGTACTTGTCGCGGACTCAACGCATATAGTGTGCGGTCATTTGTTGCCCGAAGACTTACTTCACTATCGGGCGCTCAATGCAGACTAAAGTTCGTTGTGTGCGTTGTTACGCCTATTTACGTTTGTTCTATTTTTTTCGGGGACTACCGCGAACTTTTGTCCAGTCTAGTCTCTCGGTATCCGCCGTACTTTCGGGGACTTTTTGTCCGCGGTACTTTTAGTTCCTTGTGTGCGTTATTCGATACAATTTATAAGAGATCTATATCGATGGACAAAAAAGTACTCGGCGGACAGTCCCTCGTCTGATCAGGCCTTTAAACTGAGCAGTGGGTTCATAACCCTGCGTTGCACCCTAGGGTGTAAAAGTATTTTTAAAAATAGAACTGAATTTGGTTACAGTCAACCATAGAGTTATCTCATCGGCAATGAAAAAGTTTTCTACTGATGTTGTATGAGGTGGGGGGCCGGAACTGTTTCAAAAATGAATTTTATAAAAATGAGAATATCTCAAAAACAGTGCGTCGAAGCTAAAATCTAACAAAATTTTTCAACTCCCTATGGTACCCTGGAGATACATAGGAGGCATCCGATGGACATATAATTTTTTTATTTTTTGTTTAATAGAACTTTAAATTTTTTAAATATAATAAAAAAAATAGAGAAGGCGATGCCCCCCGCCACCATTCTTTTATTTTTCTAGGTAGTTTTAGTTGTTTTTGTTGCTTTTCTTATATAGGGGGATGAAAAGCAAAGTGTATGTACTTTCCATAAATTCGAAATGAAAGTAGAGTGTATTACTCGACCGCAAAATTATTTTCACCTCGGGTGACGTATATTGAATCCCTCGCTGCGTTCAGGATTCTACTTTAGAATCCTTCACTGCGCACTGGATTAAAAATAGCGCCCTCGTCGTAAATATGCTATTTTGCTCCCTTGTAATACAATCTACTATTATCTTAATGTCAATGTCACTGACATTACACTCGTAATTATAGTGAATGATTTCTTCTAAAATGGCCGCCAACTTGTGATTCTGATGTCCTACTATAGTAAAAATACAAGTACTTCACTAGCTTTCTTACATAATAGGGTATTTTACTGTTGTTGAAATGTAGATATTTAATGATGACGTTAAAAAATATTGCAATTAAGAATACCAAATGTGAAAAAATAATTTGAATCTGTTTTATAATAAAAGAATTATAGTCTGTTTGATTTTGACTATAGCTGTCTCTTTCTAAAACGAAATCTTCTATGGCGTGACTATGACGCTACTAACCCACTGACGTCACTAAGATAGCGTCCTGTCCTTCTCTAATTATAAAGTTTGAAGTCCTATATCTTTGAAAATATTCAAGATACTTAATTCAAAATGAAAACTTGTTTTGTGTAGCTAATATTTCGAAAAACATTTTAAAGAAATAAAAAAAATCAGTAAAATACCGTATTGTAGACTTGTAAAAATGGTTAAACAGGGCCCTTGCCAGCAAATTTAAAAAAAGCAAACCCATGTCTGATGAACGCCATCTGTTGAGTTTTTTGGAACTAACTTTTTTCTTTTTTAATCATCTGTCAAAAAATCCCTCATTCAAATGACAGTTGAAGCCCATACCCATATCCATATTTCTTAGCCGGTCGGTGAAGGTGCAAGTTTTGTGATTATTTGCGGAAGAAAGCTACATATATTTATTTTTCACAATTTTTAGGGACTTTCGCCAAGTAACGCCTGATTTAATCAAAAACGTAAGTACAACTAAAGACATATTTTCAAGACTGAAGAAAGAAAACCTACTAAGGACGAGGCAGTATGGTCTCAGCCTATTCCTTTAGGAACAAATATAAAAAAAACAGTTTGAATGAACTGTCACCACTGTCACTGTCAGTTTGTCATTCATAAATTCATAATTGTCTATTGTCATTCGAGTTGTATTGTAAAACGATGATTAGATTTTCTGAATTAATTTTAGTTCAATTTCAAAATTAATTCTTTACACGATAAATATAAAATCTAATAAGTGCTTGGTAAATTAAAAACATTGGAGACGTTGTTTATTATTTGGGTTCTCTGTGTTTATTGTCTACAGCGTGACCCTGTAAAAAGTCATTCATTGTCTATTCTATTTTATTCGAGATCTTTTTCATCTTTTTGTCTAGATCTCGTTTTAATTAACCCCTTTATTGATAAGTGTCTGATAAACAAAATGTGTGGCGGTTTCACTTGTTCCAAAAACGCGCTTATTGCGTTAAACGTTCTGTATGTGGTAAGTGATGTTGCTAACAATGAAAGATGCTTTTACTTTTGTTAGATTTTTAATAGTAAGCTGAACTACTAGTTTTATGTAAATTCGGAATCTGAAGTAAATGTAAAACTACCTTTTACTTGTAGGTACTTTGTATGTGCTGGAGGCTTTATACTACTATTATTATAAATGTGTATGTTTGTGAGTAAGTATGGATGGATGTATGGATGTTTGTTACTACTTTACTCTAACGGATTTGGATGAAATTTGCAACGGAGATACATTATAAGATGGATTAACACATTGGATACTATTTGTCCCGGTATTCCCACGGGAATGGGAACCATGCGGGTGAAACTGCGGACGGCCGCTAGTAACTACAATACTGAAATAAAATAGCTGAAGACGACCTAATATGTTAAAGTACCTGCATAATCATATATATATATATATATTTTCTTTTTTAGGTGGTAGCATCTATCTTGATATCAGTGGCTGTGTACGGGCAGGCATCTTCACTGATTGGCAATCTGCCCATTGTTGGTGGCATCCTGGCATGTGGAATATTCTTGATCTTAATATCTATCCTGGGGTTGGCAGGTGCTGTTAAACACCATCAAGTCATGCTGTTCTTTGTATCCTTTTCAAAAATATATTGCAACTGACCCAGTAATTATTTCACTGTTTTGTTATCTTTGGGGCATGTCTTTGTTATTGGAGGTTGCAGTGACCAAAAGGGTGTGAAAGAACTTTTCAGTAATAACAAGTTAATGTAATATTCAATTACGTTAGGTTAGAACTGTAAAAATAAAGTATGAACCGAGCGAGCCAAGCAAGCTTGCCGCGCGGCAGCAGCTGGCGAAGCGCTAAATTATTAACTAAGAGTTTTTAGTAGGTATGCGCAGTTGCTCACCCTTTGTGCCACACTGACCAAATGTAATAAATAAGTTGTTCAACACCCTTAGGTAGTTCATAGAAAGAAACATTTTAAAATCTCATAACCCATATGCTTGCAATTCCTGGAAATCAATTGTCTTTGTAAACAAATGTGTATTGATTGAGTTTCTGGGTTAAGCAATTTATGTATATGTCGCAGGGATATGAGGAAATCAGAGATTTCACGAAATCCCTAGGGATACCACAAAATCACAATCTTATTTACGACGTCTTCTTCCTAAACAAGTTCAGTGATATGTCATTTCACTAAACTAAATCTAGTGAAATGTCAGAAAAGTGGATTTCAGAGGTGAGAGTTTGCCTCGGAAGTCCTGTAGAACATGTGATGGGTTAGAAATTTAAGGCCTTAAATTTATACAAACCTTTACAAACTCGCTCATACCTGTCACCTGCAGCCGTGAGCTTACTGTTATTACTTCAGTCATTCTTCATTTCACTAGATTTAGTTTAGTGAATTGACATATCACTGAACTTGTTTAGGAAGAAGACGTCGTAAATAAGACTATTCTACAACTTCCGTGATTTCGTGAAATCCCTAATCTCTGATTTCCTCATATCCCTGCGACATATATACAAACTTTGCAAGATCATAAATAAAACACTAAATAAAAAAGGGTAGCATATGTAATCATTTCCTTAATCAATTCTTCACAGTACATGGTGATACTATTTCTCTTGTTCCTGGTACAGTTTTCAGTGGCATGCGCCTGTCTGGCTGTCAATTCAGACCAGCAGGAACTCCTAGCTCAACAGGTAACAATCAATTCATCTTTAACCTTATCATTACTAACATTAGGTGGATTACTCTTGAACAAAATAACAATGCACAGTCCTGTCCTTGTGTTAAAGTCAAACATAAATCTGTGAACCTTGTCACCTTGCAATAGAGTCCTTAAAGCGCTCGCCAGATAAGTCTGCGCGCGGTCGAATTTGGAACTAATTTAAAATTTGGCAGGTCGCCATGTTATTTGTTGTGACAGGCGAAATGAGTGTGTCAAGTGTCATTGTGTTTTATTAGGTAATCGTCATGCCAAAATTCATCAAAAGTGCTGGAAGAGATTGTTTTACAGATAAAAAGCAGAATAGAACGGGACAATAACAGGCTACATATCATTTGCTAAAGTGCGGGCATGGACTGGTAGGAAAATATTGACGATTCATAAGTACATATTTATTATGTCTAAGTGAATAAAGAATATTTTTATCTTATCTTATCTTATCTTGACTGCTTTTTTGACATTTCATTTTTAGGGTGACCATTATGTGATATTTTGCTTTCGCTTGGGGTATTTTAGTTACTATTATTCTCTACTCTATAGTAACTATGTTTTCATAAAATATTTCGAAATATATTTATTTTGTTGTTATTTATTTCCTAAATTACTAACAATTTTAATAAACAATATAAATCTAATCTAATCTATCTTAAAAAAGTGTTTGTAATGTCTTACAGTTTTCTATTGCTATTATTGATGGAAGTATCTAGGTAAAATTTACCGTATTCTCAATTATAGCAACCAGACAAAAGCCAGTTAGATTTTTTCCTCATCTACTCGTGATGTGAGAATTATTTAAAACTACTGGCAACATTAAATACGCCACCAGTCGCGCGCAGACTTACCTATCTAGCGCGCACTCTACTTTTGATTTTTGACATTAGATCAAGTCCAATGCAATTTCATTCAAGAGTAACCCACCAGCACGGGTAGCATGATGAACTCGAGAAAAAAATTGTCTATTATTGAAATGTCAAAAATTACATTTCATCATAGATAAACCTATAATTATTGTTCGACTGTCAATTATAGACTTTCGAGATTCGACAAAACTCTTCTCGGGTTTGTCATGCTACGCGTGCAGGTGTTATGAAGGCTAAGTGATAGCCCTATATCCTACTAATATTATAAATGTGAAAGTTTAGATGTTTGGATGTTTGGATGTTTGTTACTCAATCACGCCAAAACGGCTGAACGGATTTGGCTGAAATTTGGGAGACAGATACTTTGTAGCCTGGAAAGGAACATAGGATACTTTTTATCCCGGAAAAATATCAAATTCCCGCGGGATAAAATCGTGTAGTCCACGCGGGCGAAGCCGCGGGCGGAAAGCTAGTTCTCAATAAAAGAAAAAAAAATAACAATGGCTTCTGTTTACTTTTTCTAGGGTTGGAACAGAGTTAACATGGATGTAAAGGAGCAAATTCAAGAAAGGTTCTTATGCTGTGGCTTCCAAAACAGAAATGTCCCTATCAATGGGACTGCTGAATTCCCTACATGTGATATTGTTGATGTAAGTGAACTTCTTGAAAACTTGTCCTACTAATATTATAAATGCAAAAGTCTGTAAGTATGGATGAATGTATGGATGTTTGTTACTCTTTCACGCAAAAACTACCGAATGGATCTGGATGAATTTGCAACAGAGATAGATTATAGGCTGGAACTCATAGGATACTTTTTATCCCGATATTCCCACGGGAACGGGAACCACGCGGGTGAAACCGCGGGCGGCCGAATATAGAATTAGAAACAAAAATATTTATCTCGTTTTCAAGGGAACTATTTTGATAGATGCTTTTAATTAAATTTACAAGGCAAGGCCCTTTATTACATTACTTAAATGTTTGTTGCAATAAAATGAGAATTCGCCCTTAGGCAGGCCTATAGGCAGGGCAATAGACACTGAGTGGTTCCCGTTCCCGTGGGAATATCGGGATTAAAAGTCTCTCAACTGCAAAAATAAATTTGTAGGTACTATTTGACTTTCAGAAAATTTGCTGCAGCAACATAAAAATTTCGCGGGATTGTTTGTGCCAACCTTGCATGGAGAAACTTAAAGAAACAATTGACTATGCTTTCAAGTTGTGTGGTGGCATCGGATTATTTTTCAGCTTCACAGAGGTATGTTGTGTGTTTTAACTATCATTCAGTATATTTACTTTTTATTTCTACTTGTTGTAATCAGATAATTGTGTAAAGTGCAAATATTTACAGATTATATTGTACAATATTGTGAATAATATTATCTCAAGATATGTAATTTGCAAACAATATGAAATAAAATGTTTAACATACTTGTTATGTATGATAGTAAAATGTTATAAGTATTTATTTAAATCAATTTGGTATAATAACTGAAACTCCTACACATCTTTAAAATTTTAATGCTGTTGTTATCAGAATATGGAGTTAATGATTTTGGGTGGTGTTCAAATGAAACGTGGTATATAATGTTATGAACAGTTAGAAAGAGCTTTGATTTTAAAACAGCTAATTATTCAATTGTGACATGCACTGCACAAGACAAGACCAATAAAAAGGGCTTTTCACCCCAAATTTGTCTCTGTAGTAATGCTGAGTTGATAATTTTAATTGCAGATTCCATACTACGTATTATTTAATTTTATCCTCTTTATTTAGTACTGTTACCCCGCCATAAGAACATTGTTTCTTCGCACATCTTACCCTTAAATCAGGACAGGGAAGCTACCGCCTAAAAATATGGATATGGGCAATGAAGCCCATGTCCATATTCATATTTTTTTGTCGGTAGCCCCCAAGTTCAGTGAATGATTATCATGAGCAGGAATGGTTAAAAAATAGGCTGTTCATAAAATTTACAATTATCATTAAGTATTTGTATTCCTTTTTTCTTATGTTGAATGTCTCATATCACCTCATAAGAATTTTATTTGGAGTTGTACCAAAGGGCCACGCAAGACTTTTTTATTCTATCTCTCTTTCTAAAGCAATAGCACATCAGTAGGTAGTTAATGTTATAACATTTGTGCTTTTGAAAGGGATAGAGCACATGGACTGTACATCTTCTAAATTAACTATTCATATAACATTGTTTTGTGACTAACAGATGGTTGATTACTTTGCAGTTTCTTGGTGTTTGGTTGACAGTAAGATATCGTAACCAAAAGGACCCGCGGGCTAATCCCAGTGCATTTCTGTGAATTAACGGATATTGTGGACTTACAGCATAACGTCTCTTGAGGTGGATTGGTGTTTCGCGCATGCCATTTGCTTAGTTAAAACCGCCACTAGGAATCGTAGAGCGTCATTTTGTTTGTTAAGCCATTTTTTTTTCAAATAACTCACTGCAATCAGCCTAGCCCCAAAGTAAGCATGTAAAGGCTACACCTTGAAAACCGGTGTACAAACTACTCTACCATGAAGATCCAGTTGTAAAAATATGTAATTTTACCTTCAGAGTTAATTTCGTTTGTAATTATATTATAAGTAATTGTGTATTATTACTTTGGGTGCTGTATCTGAGCTCAAACTCCACCTTTCATACAAAATTTTCTTTCGGACTTACTAATTAAAATGCATGACAAGTACTTACCTTAATAATTTAATATTAACTTACCTTTAATAATACCTACTTATGGGGGGTTAGGCGGTCAGCGTTAAATCACTATGGAATGGAATCAACAAGCTCGAAACTAAAAATCGTACTTTTATCAAAAAGTTAAGAAAAATGTCTAGTGTCTTTAAAATCTAAACCAGTCACGAAATGGAAAATGTAAATACCTATGTGTTTGTGATTTTATAGGAATTATTATTGTAAAACACGATGGTGATGTGCATTTATTTATATGAAATTTTAGAGGTAACTTCAGGTTTTTTTCTATTGAGCAAAATTTTTCCAATCGTGTTTTCGAAACAGTCCTCCCATCACACATACATACCTACGTTCTATAATACATAATTATTGGAAATTTCACTCCAATAAATCTTCAATGTTTCAAATGACAGCTACCTAATAGAAAATAGGCAATTTTGGCGTTTTTACTTACTAAGAGCCCTTAAGAGGAATTCTCAGGATCAATTCAACGATAGCAAATTATATAATATCTTAAAAAGAACTATCAAAGCTCATTTGTTATGAAATATTAAAATAGTACCTTCCCACCATTAGTCTTATGTTCATTCATATCAAACTAATATGGCATATCATTATAACGTGTTTGGGAATTTAAAGCAGTCTCCACCAATCAAAATTTAAAATCTTTGTGTTATCCACGTATTGTGACAAAAGCTGCTACAATAATTTCGGTGGCTCCATAAATGACAAATGACGCTCTGCGCAGTGGCGGTGATACCCACGCATTTTGATGTTGCGTGCGTACTTGTTGCGTACTGTCGCCTCGCTTTGCACGCAGCACGACTAACACAAAGTACTTTGCCGCCTGTTGTCGCTTAAGTATGCCGTCATCGTAAATTAGATATTACATGAAGTTAAATAGAGGTTCAATAGGTAAAAAAAAAGAAAATAGCAGATTTATAAAGAAAGATTGAGGGGTGTATTTTCACTGAAGCGTAACTGCGCGGAGCTGAGCTGTATTTTCTTAAATTTGATAAAGATACAGCAGACTGTGTCAGCTCTACTGTGAGTGAACTATGGAAACAATGCTCAGCTCCCCTTCTATGGAAATGCACCCTGAATCATTATAGATGTTTTGTGTTTGGTGAATGTTGATTTTTTTATAAAAATAAATATAAAGAATTATTCGAAATATATTTTGTATGAATAGTTTTGTGTACAAAAGTTTAGAGGAGAATAAGTACTTAACTAATTACGAGAAAAAAATATATATTATATATAACCCTTGACGAGTTTCTTGCCGCTTCTCCTCTTAACAACGTCTAGGTACCGCCGTAGGCTGCCGAGGGCGTATTTTCTTTGACCTTTATAAATGTTGTAATCACAACCTAAATTAAATAATAATAAAAAAATACTTTGACTTTTTGCTTTGACTACTCGTAAGTTTTGACTATCTCAGAATTATTTTGCAAAACTGGGACAAATGAAAAAAATAAATAAATGATAACGATCTCTTTTTAAGATGCCGACTTCTAATTTGCGTGTTGTATAGAAATATATAACATTATTATGTTCTATTATTATTTGACGATAAAATACTAAGAGCACGTACCTAATAAAAAAAATGGTAGAGTAAAGTTAGATTTCAAAACAGTTCTAATATAGTAACAGATAGCATAACAAACACTACAAACAGTATGTTGTTGTCGTCAATGTCGTCATTAAAACAATCGAGGAACTAAAAGTTCGTGACATTCAATATGATGTAATCAGCTCAATAGCTGATGTTTACGTAGCTGTACCAAGCTGTACATTCAACTGTAGATCGTAGCGATGGGCGTTGAATCAACGAACGGTCTAAATAGACGGTTTACGTTCAATCGACGCTTCGACGGTCTATAGTTCATTCGTGAACTAGTTGAATTCATAGACGACTAATCTGATAGTCCACAGCGTTCTTATCTACTGACAACGCGACGGACGACGACCGACGACGCGAAACGTAGCGTTCGTTGAGTATCGTCGGACAAAGCAATTTGGACCTAAAGTATAATATGGCGTAGGAGTTGATATTTGTAGTTTTTTTTTAGACTTGTTAGAGTGAAAAGGCAAGAACATTCTGATATTGTGCAAAAGAGTACGTCGATGGACTGGCTAAACGATGCAGTGCAGGATGAACTTATTTTGTAACTGCAGTTCGTTCATGCATCTGAGTATAGTAATTCCAAAATAGATTTAAATGTTTGTAAAATCAAAGAAGCGTCTCATGTAAAGTTTCTTGGAATCATAATAGATAGATATTTAAACTGGAAAATCCAAATTGAAAACATATGCAATAAAATCAATAAATTCAGTTATGCATTAAGGCAGGTAACAAAAGTGACAAATAAAAAAACTGCTGTGTTATGCTATCGTGCCTATGTCGAATCCGTCTTGCGATATGGATTGTTGGTATGGGGTAATAGTACGGATTGCAATCGAGTATTCGTAGCACAAAAGAAATGCATAAGAGCGATATATGGAATTCTACCCGATGAATCATGCAAACCTATATTTAAAAACGAAGGTCTTCTACCATTTCCATCTCTGTATTTAAACGAGACGTGTAATTTCGTACACCGCAACAAATATTTGTTTTCCAAAGCATCTGACGCTGCGAATTCTAGAGTGCGTAGAGACAAACACAAACTAGTTATAAGTAATGTACCTAAGACTAGTAAATATAATAAGAGTTGTGTTGCAATGTGCGTAAGAATATGCAATAAGATTCCGAATGATTTGAAAATGTTAAATAATTATAATTTTAAGAAAAGCCTTTTTAAATGGTTAAACAGAAACAACTTTTACTCTATTAAAGAATTTACTGACAGTTAAAGATGATGATGATGAATATTGATGACATTACCAAAATTAAATTATTACACAAATTATTTTACTTCAGATTGACATTATTTTTATGAGGGAACTATTAAATTATGAGCACTATAATGTTACTCCTAAACGCGAAGTAATTTGCAGGCCAATACCGAAACGTGGTATTACTAAATTTAGAAATAATGTACAAGATAAAATTCAATGTTTGCCAGCTTCTGCTGACGCTAATAACTCTTATCAATCATTATTTGATATTGTTGAAAAAGAATTTAGTAACAATTTTAAACAAAAAGTTATAAAGTGTAATGATCGTAAGAAGTTCAGTGACTGGGCCACACCTGGTATTTATAATAGCAGAAGAAAGTTATTTGAACTCTATGCCCAAAAAACGACTTCCTGTGATCCTAGCTTCATTGAATATGTCAAGAAATATTCAAAAACATTTAGGAAAGTATGTGCTCTGGCAAAATCTAGGTATATTTCAAATAAAATTAAATCATCTGAAAATAAAATAAAAGCTACCTGGAGTATTATAAACCAAGAAACTGGCAAAATAAAAAGCAAAATTAATTCATTTAACTTAAAAATTAGTGATCAGACTTTTGAATCAGATATTGAGGTGGCTAGTGCTTTTGAAGGTTACTTTGCTCGAATTCCGTTAGAAACTACTAGCAGACTTAACTCTTGCCCCAACACCGCTGTCTCTCTTATGGAATCTAGTGTGAACAAGTGCCAGGAAACATTTAGTTTTAGCTATGTCACTACCGAAGATATTATTAAAGCATTCAAAGCAATAAATATTAAGAAAACAGAAGATCTCTGGGGCATATCTACAAGTATCATCAAATCAATAATTGATGTGATAGCTCCATCATTAGCAATAATTTTTAACCAATGTATAAGTGAAGGGGTCTTTCCTAATTTAATGAAAAATAGTAAAATTATTCCTCTGTTTAAAGCTGGTGACAAAAGTGACCCAGCAAATTTTAGACCTATATCCATACTACCAGCAATAAGTAAAATATTTGAGAAATTAATTTATGCTCAACTTTTAGAATATTTTAAATTAAATAGTATACTGCATGAGAAACAGTTTGGTTTTTCAAAAGGTAAAAGTACAACTGATGCTGGGGTTGCATTTCTAAAACATGTACTTGATGCCTGGGAGGACAAGCAGGATGTAATCGCTATTTTTTGTGACCTTTCCAAGGCATTCGATTGTGTTGATCACCAAACACTATTAAGGAAGTTAAAACATTATGGTGTTTCTGAAATGTCAGTAAGCCTTATGCATTCATATCTGTATGAAAGAACTCAGAAGGTAGTTATTAATAAAACTGAGTCTACCGGAGCTCCCATTACTATGGGCGTACCCCAAGGATCAATATTGGGCCCGCTGTTGTTTTTAATATACATAAATGACCTTCCTTACTACGCGAAGAATTTATGTGAGACAGTGCTATTTGCAGATGATACATCTCTAGTCTTTAAAGTAGATAGAGGTGATGACTGTTCTGACGAAGTAAATAGTGCTCTTTCAAAAGTGTCACATTGGTTTAATAGTAATAATTTATCATTAAACTCAAAGAAAACTAAGTGTTTAAAATTTTCGTTACCTAATGTAAGACAAGTTGATTTTCATATAAGACTAGACGGCGATATGGTCGAATTCATTAACAATACAAAGTTTCTAGGTATTATATTAGACTCGCGACTACAATGGGATCCTCATATCGAAGCCTTGGCGAGTAGACTCAGTTCGGCCGCATTCGCAGTAAAGAAAATAAGGCTCTTAACCGATATTGAAACGGCTAGAATAGTCTATTTTAGTTATTTTCATAGTGTTATGTCCTACGGCCTTTTGTTGTGGGGCTCAGCCGCTAACATCCAAAGTATATTCGTGCTCCAAAAAAGGGCTATTCGCGCCATGTACAACCTCCGATCGAGAGATTCTTTAAGAGATCTATTTAAAGAAATAAACATTTTAACTGTTGCAGGACAATACATCTATGAAAATATTATTTATGTGAAAAAATATTATAATACATTTGTAAAGCAGAGCGATATTCATCGCTTTAACACAAGAAATAAAGATAAACTTGTCGTTCCCAAGTTTAGGCTAGAAAAATCCAGAGCCTCATTTCTGGGGAAAAGCATATCCTTTTTTAATAAAGTTCCACAGCATATTATTGAACTACCATTGCATAAATTTAAATGTTACATTAAAGAGTCGCTGATGAGCAAAGGATACTATAAAGTAGACGATTATTTGAATGACCGCAATGCATGGTCATGATGTAACACATAACATAATCACTGTTTAAATTGATGTATTTTTATACTAAGCAATTGTTGTATTAGTAACGATATGTTTTTTTTTTGTAAATGTCGTTACCTAACTAAGAAACGCTGGCAAGTTTCTTGCGCCCATTCTTCTTGTCAGTTAAAAAAGTCTTGAATGGGTGGTAGGAAAATATTGACGATTCATAAGTACATATTTATTATGTCTAAGTGAATAAAGAATATTTTTATCTTATCTTATCTTATCTTATCTTATCTTACACAATTATTTTACTATTGACATTATTTTTTATCATGGAAATAGGTATATTTGACATAATTATTGTATTGAATCGGATTATTATTGTATTGAATTGTATTATTTTTTTTCTGTTTAAATTGTATTTGATTGATTAATAATTTGCATGCTATTTTTAATAGTGAAACATGAGAACTAAATTAAATAACAACTTTTTATACCATGTTTCAAGTGAATAAATGATTATGATTATGATTATGATTATGATTATGTCAAATAATGCGTAAAACTAGACTAACTAAAGACACCGTCGAAGCATCGCGCCCGTAGACTAGACCAGATTTAGACGTTTAAGTCGACCAGTTTAAGTCGATTGAATTGAACGCCTTCCATTACCGCGTCGACTAGTCGACGAATTCAACTAGTTGATCGACTAGTCGATGGACGGTAATGGACGGTCTAGTTTCGTTAACGAAAAATACGTCGACGACCCATCTCTAGTAGATCGCATGTTAATATTGCATGAATTTTTATTTGCATGCTTTGTCTTAACATTAACTCTGTAACTTTTATACATCCTTAATTTTAAATTAAATACAAACCTTTAGGAACAAATAGCTGTTCCATAGAAAACCGACTCGATCAAATGTATGAAACAGAGGGCCTACTCTGAATCGCAAAATCCGTAACTTCGTTATACCCGTCCCTATCACTCTCCAGTCGGGTCGGCACAGGAGCCGTACTGTGAAACGTACAATCCGAAACTTCGTTAGCTCCTCCCCTTTCACTCGATTCTGTCACGACTAGAGAGTGAGAGGGACAGATATACCAAATTTTCGGATTTTGCGTTTCAGAGTAGGCCCTCGGAATCGAGTAAAACGGGCGGGGCTTACGAAGTTTTTAAGAAGAAGATATATTTGCATTATTTCGTGTCTGGCCCCGTACTAAAAGTTGTTTGTATTTAAATACTTTCATCTCCCGAAAAGTTTACTTACCGTATTTTATAAACGTAACTATATACTTACTTATAATTATTCCAAATAAGTCTTGTCTAATGTCTGATTTCTTTTTCAGTTATTCGCCGTGTGGCTCGCCCGACGATACCGCAATCAACCTGACCCTAATTATAAGGAGCCTCATGCTATTTTTCCAATGAAAAACTATTTATATTAATAAAGGCACGTCCTGACTGCACTGATGGACAATAATAAAGTATGAACACTGAGCATTACGTCAATCTGTGCTATACTTTACCACAAATTCAGGCGCGGATCCAAGATTTGGTTGAGGGGGGGGGCAAATAAAGTTAGGGGGAAATAAGGTTAGGGGGGGCAAATACGGTTGAGGGGGGGGGGGGGGGGAATAAGGTGGGGGGGGCAAATAAGGTTGCGAGAAATGTAAAAAATAAATGTACGTAAAAATGTATCCCAGGCGGTTGCTATTGTATCCGCGCCTGCACAAATTAAAGGCTATCTACGTTATCAGTGTAGTCTCAGGCGTTTAGATATCAGAAATAAACTGACTAATAAACAAGATATATATACTAATTACCTCATTGAACTTGAACTATTGTTCATATCTGATTTCTTGTGATAGGTTCAACTCCATTGGCGAAGTATCATTATGATTTTCTCCGAAAGATTAAGTTTACAGCCTGCCTGTAACTTAAAATATATATTATGTTTAATATTTGATGCAATTTTCAAACAAATTATTTGCCATGCATGTTACCTTCAATTCGACAGCCGCAGTAAGTGAACGCATATCAAAAACCTGTATTTGTTGTAAGGTTTTGCCTTGATTATTGGTCAGTATTATTCTTAGTGTAATGTAGATCGAATTTGTTATCATAGATAGGTATGCTAGTTAAAGACAAGACAAGTGTGTTTGATTTTAGATGTGGTAACATTCCTAAACTACCATAAAGAGGCTACATGTTATATACCTAAAAAAAATGTTACTTCGCTATTAAATCTTGAACGACTGAGCCCGCGAATTTCTATTTAATATGTGTGTTGAATGACCTTATGATGTGATGTCTGTTGTGATTGTACAAATTTTTTTGAATGCATTTCCACTATGCGAGTCATTAACTAAGTTGTTACATTTCGTCTACTAGTCAGTAGTATAATTTTAGCGATAACCATTTGTAACTATGTTTTAGGTAAATGTATTTCCATGCATCTCATTCTCAGTGAATTTTTTGACATAATTATTTAAAAAAATATGTAGGTATATCAATTAGCTTTCCGGTGTGATTCAAACTAAATAGAGTCACAATAAAATTCTTTCATGTAAACGTGATAGTAATTATAATAATAGACTCTGATGAGGCTTAGCTGTTGCCCTATCAAGCTTTAATTTAC
This sequence comes from Crambus lathoniellus, assembly GCA_949710035.1. NCBI lineage: Eukaryota > Metazoa > Arthropoda > Insecta > Lepidoptera > Crambidae > Crambus > Crambus lathoniellus. Next base: position 15,323,051 of record OX453306.1, read on the forward strand.
TTTAATCATAAGTTCTATTTTCATTTTATTATACTTAAGTATTTAACATTTTAACCATGTGGTTCAATTTTATTTTTATCAAAAATAAAATCAATTGTAAAATATATATTTTTTTAATTTAAGAATTATAAGCTACAGATATTTTGTTTTCCTATACTCGCTGTAATAGTAGATCAGCAAATTTTAACCTTGTATGGTGACTTTTGAATAGTGCAGAAATCTTTTATATTTATTTTGTAATAGTTTGCTCATAAGAATTTTATGTAGTAAGTATGTCATATTTTACAAAAATCCTTATCAATATCAAATAAATGTACTGATAATCGTATAATTATTAAAGTGTCTAAGCATTACTGACTGCTTTTTGTTTCACCGCCCGCGTAATTACTTTGCGATCCTATAAGATCATTTACATTGTTAGCATCAAAGAAAGAGGCTTATATTGAAAAAAAAAAATAATGCCACGACTGTCTTTAAATTCAATTCATGCTCACTGACTACTAATTGTTCATGTGCCTTTGTTTCTTGCTACAAAGCTCCTGCTACTGTTTGCAGGGTACTTCGTTTGAATAAGTAAGGAATAAGTTTATGAATAAAAATTTACTTTCTTAGAACCATTAAAATAGGTACCTACAAGTAGAGCTACTTCGACCTTCCAAAATATATAAAACTCAATCGATTTCAACTGTTAGGAACCAGTGGCACCAAACGAGTAACACTGACTCATTTGGCACACAATTTAAAAATAAAAAATCCCATCCAGTCGCACTGTAACTCGTTGGGTCAAAATTTTATGAAAATAATTCGCAACGAGTCTCAGTGTGATTGGATTCTATAGTAAGTAAAAAGGAGGCGCTGTAGAACTAGGGTTGTCAACAGGTTTTGCTCTAAATATAGTATACTAGCGGCCGCCCGCGGTTTCACCCGCGTGGTTCCCGTTCCCGTGGGAATATCGGGATAAAAAGTACATATAAACCTTCCTCTTGAATCACTCTATCTATTAAAAAAAACGCATCAAAATCCGTTGCGTAGTTTCAAAGATTTAAGCATACAAAGGGACATAGGGACAGAGAAAGCGACTTTGTTTTATACTATGTAGTGATATGTCGCAGCCAACTAGCTTAATTAGCCGTTCAATTAACAACCTAGCCCTTTAACTAAACGGCGCCGTTCAACTAGCGACCTGAATGATATTCAGCTTTAGGTAGTGTCTAATACAATACAACACATATAATATTATTCTGTGATATAATTAATAAACGGGCTGGCTGATGCTTAGCTTAGTTAGGCCATTCATTCAGTAGGGTGACCATGTGACAAAATATATAATATCGTATTTGCTTATCCAGTAATAATCCAGCGAGCGTCTTGCGACATTAATGAGCGCCAGGTGGCAGAAAGTGGAACTAAATTTAAATGACGGCTAGGCAAGTAGTTAAACGATATCGATCCAAGCCATTTTCCTAGCTGTTTGATTGGATGGCTGAATGTCATTCAGGCCACTCAAGTCAGTTCTCAGTTTGCTAAAAAGGCTAGGCTGTTAATTAAATGGCTAATTAAGCTAGTTGTCTGCGACATAATATAATATACCAGGGATACAAAAAATATAGTAGTTTTAAGAAATATATCAAGGAAGAGGAACACCAAGAATAGCCTACATGGAACAGATCAAAGAGAAGGTGAACTCGTGTCTTATCAAGAAGCCAAGAACCATAAAAAAACACGCTAATTTTACATTTTGACCACCGGAACAGAAAAGATTGTGGCACCGTGGCTCATATGAAGAAGAAATACCTATAGTAGAAAGGAGACCGGCGAGAATCGACCTAATATTTTATGAAGTCGTACACTTTCAGAAACACGAAAATTAAATTAATTTAAACTCCTACAATTAACTTTTACAAACGCCTGATTTAAAGAATGGATTAAAAAAATAACATTGAAACACTTCATAAATCCGTTTCATTTGACGCAGTAGTCATGTAAAACAAGGTCATTTATTATTTACATATTATTACATACAACATCAAAAAAGGTACAACATAAAACTATCTGACTGAAGATCCGCACGCAAAGCTTAGCGCAGATGGCGCCAGCGCGGTACGATACTTACCTATTTCTTTATTAAAATAGTGGTTCCTTTCGTTATTTGACTTTGTTATTACCTACCCATTCATCTATTTTATCATTCATTATTTATTAGTAAATCGTTATTTACGTTGTTTTTAAATAAAATGTTGTTAAATAAATTATGTTTACCCTGACTTCTATATTTTTAGGTTATTGAACATATCTCTGTTGTCCCAACTTTAAAAGCATAGAAACAATTAACTTTTTTGTTAGTTTAGCATAGTTCTGTACCATTCGTTTTTTTTCATGAACGAGACCTATAAATCGAGGTCTGAAAATACATAGAAGTTCGCCAGTCTCCTTTATAAATGTCAACATTTTGAAAATAAAAACCGGTTATGAGCCAGTCGGACTCGCGCACCGAGGGTTCCGTTTCCGTATCATCATAAATATAAATAAATAAAAAGGGATAATGTTTTCATCGGCGAGGCTATATTTGTCAGAGAATTTGCGGTGTAGAATATTGCAGTTTTAGGTCAGCGCCATCTCTTGACCGATAGTGGAATTAAGTAATTTTTGTTGATGATTTCTGAAAAAGAGACATAATTTTATTTTTCCTGTAATGAACAAATATTTGAAGACTGCCTTCTGACATGGCAAAATACTATAGTTTTTTATCAAAGGTTTAAAGAAATAGGTATAAGTACTCAAATAGCCGTGCTACGCATATGTCCAAACATTTGTTCAAATGTTTGTGCTATGTCTGGCGCATAAAAAGAAAAGAAAAAATGTTTGAGAATGTGCAAGCAACGCTCTTTCATATGAAGAAGATAGTGAAGTATCGGACACATTTTACTTTTATCAAATATATCTCGAAATTGGGGACATTACAAAAATTATATTTAATGATTGTGCAATTTGAACATCAGTTGTTATGTGCTTCTGGTAAAAAGTAAAATAACTTTGTCATTCGCAGATTTATATCGATTATTATTTAAAAAAAAAATGGTTTATTATCGGACATCGTACGGTAGTATCGGACAGCATACTTGAAAGGCTAATAAAAATATAGGTATTAGTAAGAATGAGAATAATGAATATGCAATAGGTACCTTGTAAACACGTTCATAAGGGAAGCAATTAACATTTAAAAATAACGTAAAATATAGAAGGAACCAATTTGTTAACTATCGGACATATTATTATTATTTAACTATTATTATTTATTGATATTAATAATTGAAATCAAAGACGAACTAACTATAACCTAATTACTTAGCAATAACCTGATAATAAAAAGTTTCTTTCCATAGTCCGCGGCTTTCAGGGTTCTTTTTAAGGCGATACTCGGAAAAAATGAGCTGAAGCGAGATAGCAATGAGAAAACGACGCGCGCGGGAGCGAGACCGATTTTGCAGATTAGGCAAAAAAACACAAAATCACTTCGTATTAAAAAACTACAGCGATTTAAAAAAAATGCTTCTATACGATCCTCAATATTATTGGTGTCCACTAATTAAACCAATTTCCAATAATGTAAGTAACCCCATTTAAGAATAATCTTCACTTTTCGTATTTTTTAGAGGTCTTTTCGAAAATAAAAAGTGTCGAGGCAAAATCATAAAATCGTGTTTTTGAAACTATACGATTCTAGATAAAGGTATGAAGAAATATATATCTTATTACCAGATTTTTAACAACTGTAACCGTCCTATAGGCTATAGTTTTAAATCAAAAAGTCCATATTTTTCCGAGTAGCGCCTAAATCTCGGCATCTTGATCAATAATGAAGTCAGTAGCTAGACAGACCAAAACAACTTATTGTATTAATTTAGTAGTACGTGGTAAAATCTGTAAAGCGAGTCATTGGTTTAGTAGGTACTAGTAGAGAGCTTACTGTAGCTACTGAAGAACTTCACTATCCACCCTCTGGCCTCTTATTGAGATCCTCCTTACCAAGCCCAATGTATTGTACTCGTCCAAACGAATCATACATTATTAAAGCCCAAACTCGAGAGGTTTATTAGAAGCCACTGAAGAGTTTTACTATCCACCTCCGGGCTCCATCATCAGATCAGCTCCATGATACCAAATTATTGTATTGTCATCCGAATTACATATAAGTACATACATTTCGCTATGTTAAATATGTAGGTTAAAATTTACTTCCAATATTTGATTACCTATTGTTTGTTTATAAGTAGATAACAAGTGAAGCGAATATAAAAGCGCGTTAGTAAAAAGGTTTTTTTATTATTTTTAATAATTAATAATATACTAATATTATTATATATAATACAATACGAGACTTCACTGTCCGATACAATAATTAGATACTTACAATAAATTAATTTAAAAAAGAACATGCCATTTATCATTTGTTTTAGTATCATTAATTCAATCTGTAATAAGTAAACTTATGATACACATGTAACGTGTGTCGTGTGTAAAACTTGAATTGTGCTGTTAATTAACTAAGCAAAAAAATACAATCCTTACGTAGATATTGATTTACTTACTCACAAAATCGATGCGGTGCGCGCAAAAGCGTTCGCAGCTAACCACATAAGGCCACAAACAAATTCACCACGTGTCTAGGATGGTATACTATGCTAGTACGTTTGTAGAGGGTGCTGGGTAGTGAAATAGCGATGTTATCGACATTGTCCGATAGTACACGCTGTCCGATAGTATACTATCTTCCCCTACCCCATATGCACTAGTAGCCCCACTTCGAATTTTTAAGACCCCCCTTTCAGTCCCGGTTGCAAAAAAATAAAAGTATTTTTATTTCTCTCTTATTTGTATAACAAGTAGTTGGGCCAACGTCATCTAAAACTGTTTCAAACACGTTGATAGCATAGCAGTAGTACCTGCCTACATCCTCACAAACTTTCGCATTTACTGCCCAACACAACAACACAATGTTTTCCCGTGGGAACAAGATATAAAAAGAAGCCTTCCTACATATGCTATTCTATACGTTAGTACATTATAACTCAATGATTCTATACTAACTATAAGTACTTTTACTACTTATCTATCCCTGTGCCAAATTTCGGTTTATTCTAGAAATTGATTTTTTCCAGCAATCTCCACTAGTTAATAAACGCAAGGTGCGTTTATTTAACTAGTGGGGATTCGAGTTTATTTAATTACCTAGTCAGGACTTCTGAAAAGAAAAGCTATCCCCACTGGTTTGGATTTGTCGATGGGGATTTCTGGAATAAACCCAAATTTCATGATTGGATCCCCGAAAAGGACGTAACTTTATACTTATCTCACGGTGAATTTTTCAATAAAAACTCATTTCTGAAAACAGTTTTCCTAACATTTTCAAAATACTTAATTACAAGTTCAAGTTTATTAGCACAGATAGAGACAGTGTTATCGGATCTCAGATCTTATTATTTCGCTCAATGCTCGAGTCAATTGTACCTACCATTGCAAATTAACAGCTGTGACGTTTCAAACGTAAAGGGTTTTTTTATCGGACATACGTATCAACTGGTGTTGAGATAATATTGATAATACGGAGTCCTGCGAGGAGTGAAGAGACTTGGGCTTAGTGCGCAGGTCTTCTACGCGCCCTGCCGCCGTTGGGCGGAAACGTTCTGGTACACAACTGCCAACAGTCGCGCACTGCTGGCTCCCACTGTCGCACCCATCGATCCACGTCGCGAACCACGAAATTCACTCATCGTGACAATCAGCAGATTGATAATCGCAGTGTAGTGCCAGTGTTCGAACAACAATGTCCTTCGACAACGATGAGCTACGCGACGAGTAAGTACCAACCTACATGCAACACGCATATCTTTCCATTTATAACGGTGGGGGATGTAGATTATTGTGTCACATTAATTACGTTAATAATACATTAGGATTGCGTTAACTGTAAAGGTATACTTATGTACGCTTATGTGCCTACTAACACGACTATTGGGGTTTGCATAGGTATATGTAGTTGGATTGCAATTTTTAACAGTCATATGGCAAGTACAAGGCAACGTTTGATTTCTTTCACTAGGTAGGTAAGGTAGGTTTATCTCGCAATTCACCTTTTCAGGTTTCCTAAATTAATTATAAATTGATGAAATACCGTTCGTAAAAGTCGATAGATATAATGTTACATTCGAAATATTGAGCCAGATTCATGTTACCTATTTGTTGCTTTCGTAAACAATGGTATGACCCATTACTGAAAAGTAGGTGAACTTGATACAACCTCAGGCCGTAACCTAGTTTTAATTTTGCTCTATTTACCTACTCTGTGAGTTTAACCAGCTTTTAAAGAAAATAAATTATGAAGTGTAATTTTTATTTCTTTATTTTAATAGAACCCAGAAACAGAAGAAAATAAAACTTATTTAAATTTTTACTTTTTTGCATCCACAATGCAATTATTATGGTTGAAAAATGGAAAATGAAGTATTTAGAAAAAATCGACCCGTCTCACAACCAGCTCCGATGATTTTTTCTAAAGACTTCATTTTCCATTTTTCAACCATAAAAATAAAACTTATCTAAAGAAATGGACAATATTCAATGTTTACCATACTTTATTAACTTTTGCTATATATTACTCTACATTATATCATAAATATTTCAACCTTTATTAAGAGAGAAACGGTGCGGGCTTAGCATTTACATTCCACTCGTCTGCATTTTGCTAGGGAACCCTGAAATGTAACAATGTGGCCTGTTTAGTCTCCAAGGGAGAAAATCAACAATAATTGACACAAGCACTCCGGTTCTTTGTCTGGCCCTGCCTTGTTTTGAATAATAAATTAATGTTCGAGGAGTCCGTGGCACAGTGGTCGTAACGCGCTCGGCTGTAATCGTTGAGGTTAAGTGCATGTAGTCGTGCATGTAGTCGTGAAACGATCATTTTTGAGGCCCTAAAACTCATAAATTAGCCTACTGATGAATCCAGAATTAATATATATTAAATATTGATATATAAACTTCAATCTGAGCATTTAAAAAAAAAATTGTCTTTAAGATACTATTAAAAAAAAACATTGAAATGAAGCTGTTTTCAACTTGAAATACGCTACTGCTTCTAAACTACAAGTGATATTTTCACGTTTCTGTTAGGAAAAGATTGCTAACTTGTTTAACTTAAAACTGAGCATTTTTCGTTTTAAAATAATACATAGATTTGACGAAACGTGTGTTTAAGCTGTTTTCGTGTAGCGGTAGCGGGCGGGAAAATTAGGCCACTTTTCTATGCCCAAGGTCGTTGGCGATACCACGGCCCTTAAGCACCTTTCACAATGGTCGATCACGGGATGGGTGACCAAAATATTATTAACTCGAGCTTCTCCGTGCTTCTTAAAGCACGTTAAGGCCGGCAGCATTTGCAGTCCTTTGCACACCAAACCGCAGTGGGCCCACGTGGTTGGTCATGGGCGTCATGGCACATTCTTCTTATCCATCCATAAGTAAGGATGTGCACTGGGACGTTAAATGGCTTATAATGATGGTTATTAATGTTATGTCCCGCTTTTCATTTCGTTTATGCTGTTCTACCTAGTTTTGAACTTGAAGTAACATCAATTCATTCCAAAAACCCTCATGTTCTAGATAGATTGACTATACCTAGCACAGAAGTTTCTATGCCCCACACTCCTGTCTGTTCCGGTGACATCCGTGACAGATGAGCCACTTGCAATACGAAATTAGCTGTCAAAATAGACTGTCGTATGAAAACTGTTTAAGTTCCAAAGATTATCACCGGAACAGAAAACGTTGTCGCACTGTAACTTAAAATCTGACACAATTTAATGATACAGTCCGTGTCAGATAAGTCTGCGTGAGACTGGGGCATTTTTGGCGCTAGTTTCAGTATATTATTTTGTTCTAATGCTATTGAAATTACGTTAGACACGGACACACACAGGCTTATGGGCGTGCACTAAACCACTTCCAAAAGTATTAACTGCAACGGCCAACTGCAAAATAAATGCTGAAATAAGGCAGCATTTTTACTATATAATTCTCCGGCCCCATTCGGCCGGTATGGAATGAAGAAATGAAGAAAATTCTTTTTTTAAAGGATATTTAAAGGTTATTTACAAAAAATAAAACCGCCTTCAAAAAAACCACATCAAAAAGTAAGAAATAATTCCTCACCAAATAAATAACGTAAGTACTTTGAAGTCGGGCGTGAAACATGTACAATTTTTTGTTGTTTTTGTTAAAACCCGCCCGACTTCAAAGTACTTACGTTATTTATTTGGTGAGGAATTATTTCTTACTTTTTGATGTGGTTTTTTTGAAGGCGGTTTTATTTTTTTATGAAAATAATTTTTATTTCACTCTTTTTAGTGCATCGTGCAGGCAATTTACGTGTTTTCTGGTAAATAGGTATGTGATCAAACTGAAAACCTCCTTTTTCGAAGTCGGTTAAAATACCTTGAGGTATCCCCTTTTTACCAAAACAAGAATCATCTAAATCGGTTTATAAACAAAGGAGTTATGCCTAAAGATACGTATTAAATTCACATAAAGTGGTAACGAAAACGACAGTATTTTCAAGATTTCCTGAAAACTACTGAACCGATTTCAAAATTTCAAAAAATGGGACCAACTTGGAAACCAACCTGATGTAATAACGTTTGAACCATTTCAATCGCTTCAGCCGTCTTCGAGTAATCGGTGCACATACACAAAAAAAAAAAAACATACATACAGACGAATAGAGAACCTCCTCCTTTTTGATTTAGAAGTCGGTTAAAAATATATAACATAATAGTGTAATTATACAAAAAAGTTCCAAGCTTTATTTTAATGTAAATATTATTTGAATGCTGTTTATCGTGTTAATTAAGTATAGTGATTTGGAGGCAACTTCGAATTTTTTTTCCATCGAGAAAATTGTATGCAATCGTGGTTTTGAGTAAATAGTCACTAGTATTGTATTAGTCCTGAAGTTTGCTGCATCTTAATTTGAAATTCAGTTTTTCATTTATATTGATATTACAGACGATCATCTAAAGTCGTTCCCAACCTTTTCTAGGTCAGGGACCACTTTTATATCATTCTTGTAAGCAGGGACCAGGGGATGACGTCGATACCTTTTGATGTTGTTTCCAGTTCCCGAGAAATCAATAATTCGTCGTCTATAAAGTGAACAAATATAAGTAGTTGACAACAATTAGAAAAGAAAGAAAAATTAATTAGATTGCTTTAGATTCTAAAGCAATCTAATTAATTTTCGTTGGCCTATAGCGGGCCCTTAAAGTACCTATAACAAAATATAAGTCCTACCCATTATAACTCAATGGTCCCACCGAGTCCCATACTGATGCTTGGGTGCTACTTATAACGACTGTTCTACTAAAGTTTCCAGTTTTCAGGGTTCGGTATCCGGTCATAATTTCGGAAATAAATTACGATCTTCTTTTGGAACTACTAAAATGACGAATGATGGTTAGTATTGGAGCACGGAACCCCCAATGTATGGGTATGGTCGAATTGGTCGACTGTAGTTATTCTCATGCTTGACCATGACCATGGCAGTTAGCATGTCAGTTGCATTAAAGAACTTTAATACGATAATAAGATCTGTCTTACCCCTCTGCGTTTAATTCAATAATGTTTCGTAAACATGGCAGAGTTTCTTGGGCGAGCATCAAAGCGCATAGTTACAGCCATTCAGTGTACAGAGTTTGCATCGAATGGTACTTTTTGTAGGGGATCGTGCGGATCGTTATATTCGTTACGCGAGTTGAGCGCTGTGATGTGATGTGAGCTATTCGTCATTGGAAAGCTGACCTGACAGTACACAGTGAACGGTGCTCCTTATAAATAAATATATAGTGGTTTACATAAAATTAATATAACGATCTTAATATATTGCTAAAGGTAAGATTTTTATAGTAATAAATTTTTTACAACATTACTTAGGATTTTAAAATCTCAACATTACTTTATTTTTTATATTTGTAAACTTAACAACAAAACTATTGCGGTTTAAGTACGCGCGCTGTACAAGGCTACAAGCCCTTGTACCTACGTTTTATTCCACAAAAGGTATGTCCTTCACTACAAGGGAAAGGGACTGTCGGTAATTCGTAACGCGCATTGCAAAAAATACAAGCTGCATAGTCTCGTATTACTTACTTGATAAAATATTATGATTTAAGTACACACGGCGGCACATCAGACTTTACATGTTGACCTTGAGACCGCCTTTACGGCCTACGTATTAAAAGCTGTTATCACAGTTCAACTGTTTTACTTGATGTGCTGTCGAGTGTGCGTACACCGGTTAAATAAATTCTTCTTTAATTTAAATTTAAAGTTTTAAGTAAAGACAGTCATGATAATCACTAGGTACACGTGTAAACTATGTTCAGTTTCAGTATCGAACAGTCTGAAACAATTTGTAAACATACGAGTAACTAAGTATAAAAGCTCTACCTAAGTTTAAAATATTCTTTTTTTTTTGTCTTTATCTTATGCTATTTATTATTATTATTTATTTTATACTTACCTAATTAATTAAAAGGCATGACCTAATCCATCAGTTTTCGTGTAGGTAGCGAGAACTAGTTAAGTCGAAGTTTCTGGTTTCTGCCAGCTGATTGAATGGCGCAACTAATAACACTGACTTTTCAAACCCGTTGCTAATAATAGCTATACTTAGTCAATGTGATACATATGTAAATATTATATTTTAAGCTTCCTGCGAGGTCATAAACGTAACAAATAAAATGCAAATTATGCTGAAATTCTATCGTGTGATTTTGCGTATTTCAAATTAAAAATAGACGATATTAAGTACCTTCTTATGTTTTCGCGAGAGCCGTGGCCGTGAAACTGATTGTTTGAAAACAAATGTTCTTTTAACCTAATTTAACACGATCACATGAACAGTATTATATCGCAGATTTGCTTATCACAATTAACTTTAAACAAGTTGTGTTATTGTTTATTTGCGATAACCTTTCTGTGGCCTCATAAATAGAGCGTCAAAAGTAAAGTCGCATTTTTTGTGATAATGATACAGATTTCATGAAGCAATCAGTTAATATGCTATAATGCAAAATTTATCTTGCACGCGTAATTATAATAATAAATGCATCATTAATAACTTAACTTAGGTATAAGTAACAGTACCTATTAACAATGTCATCGCGTCAACTTTTAATTCATTTTATTTAAACTTGTGTCATTTTGCATGCTTATTAAGCAAGATAGATATTATTATGTTAGGCTACTTTTAAAAATTATCATCATGTACAACCATGTCTAACAAATAAACCTATTTTATTCTATTCAGACACTCAAAAATACTAATACCTTAGTATAAAAAGAAAACTCAATTGTTAAAAACACTTTGTTTTTTAGATTTTTCTTTTGTTCGAGGAAATAACTAAGTCAAAAGAAAATGCCTTGTAACTGCAAAGTTGAGACGAACGGAAGGTCACATCAAGAAAATGGCTGCGAATTTGCCTTCCGAGAGCAGAGTGTGGAGCCAACCAACGGGCACCACCAACCACATAGGAGGACCTTCGACAACGATGATGTCCAACCCCAGGAAGAAACTGACGAAGCCGATCAAGCCGTTAGGTTACTTTTTTTGTTATTTGTTTTGCTTTCGTCTCGTAGTTAAGTACTTATAACTTATTTTATTTTTTTATTCATAATTGAATTTGGAAATAAGTAGATACTTTAATTACCTACGTACGTTGGAAATTGGAAAGGTGTAACAAAAAAAATCGATATAGTGCTTTTATTGGGCGCACCCCTTCGATCAACAATAGTACGCGCACCCCAATAAAAGCACTAAGGTATTAGGTGCGGCAATTAAGCCCCAGCCGGAAACAAGGCCCACTATTCGAAAATGTCATTTAAAATAATCAGATTTGTCTGATAGGTTGTTAGGCACATTGACAATAGATAATCAACGAGCTGGCAACATCATTTGCTTTCACGCGCACCATATATATTTTTAGTAGCCTTCAAGTAGTTCGGACTACCTAGTCACTTCACCTAGATTCATAATATTTTTTTGTCTTAAACAATCGCTGTTTTTAGGAAATCACAACTCTAATTCCGTATTTTACATACTTTGATGTGATTTGAACACAACGTGTTAATGAATAAGCGCTAAACTTCTAAGGTGATTTTTTTGACGTTACTATGGGGCCAATTCTGCAACTCCACAAAAGAACAGCTGTTTTATACATTCTGTTCGAGTAGGTATTGCTGACGATTTGTATGAAACAGCAGATTTTTTTTGTTGAATTGCAGAGTTGGCCCCATAGTAAAAGTTATTCATATTCATAATATGAGCACAATCACCACCTAAGAGATTTTGCGCGTTGTATATCAAGCCGTCTGAGAAAAGGTCAGGTAAAAATTTAAAGATTGTTTACCAAACCTGTACCTACCGCAAATAAGGCCCACTATTCTTGCTGGTAACAAGGTTTATGCCGAATCTTAAAAACTTATAAAATGTGTAATTAAACACATAATGTTTAATTATTTTGCGGGCCGTAATACCCTAATAGTGTTTAATAAAGCCCAAAGTGATAGTTTAAAAAAACATGACTTATTTCTTTAAATTAGCGATAATTTTGACATTTCTATGTGTTGGAATATTCTTAGAAAAAGAACGAATCAATATCGAAAGATTATTTCTTCTAAACTTTATTATGTTTAAAAATATTTTATTTTAAATAAAGGTGTGGCCTTAAATGGCCCCCGTACCTTATATCGATTTTAGTATCAGCATCTGAAATTCCTTATTTAATTGTTAATGAACCTATTTTTACCTGATTACGCGATAAGAGCGCTTAATTTGATTTGTTGCCAAATATATTGAACAGAAAAATATAGTTCAAAACTTACTAAAAATGCTAAAGAAAATGTAATGATTTAAATTTGAGCGCGTTGATGTCTTTTATATTGATTTTTCGTTTAAAAAGTTGTTAATATTTTTGTATTTAATTTTGCTCATGGCCAGTACCGCCAAAACTACACTGTGATTAGAGATGAGCCACAGCGGTGACACTCCGTGTCCGTGAGAGTTCGAGCGCCGCCGGTGACGTTTAGCCGACGCTAGGGTTGATACGAAATGGAATATAGACTTATGCCAAAGAAGGTTACGTGTAGGATGTTATATAATTTGTGTAAGAATATTTAGGTAATGAAAGACACGTTCAATTTTCAATCAACTTCTATAGATATTTTTATTAAATATCTATACAAATGAGAAATAATAAAATTTCCGACAAAATAACTACTACTACTGAACGACATTGAATAAAATACTCAAATAAGAAACCGAGCAGCGTTATATTTTGTTTGCGAAAAATTAACTAAGCTGGCGACAACTTACGAATGACTAATTTCGAGTCGAAAATACTTTGTTAGAATATGTTCAGGAATACGTAGGTATATCTCGGTAAACAAGTATCATTTTGGTGAAACCGAAGGTTTTGTCTGTGCAGTTATGGATAAGGTTGTGATGACGAATAACTACCGAAAGTATATTCTAAGGGATGGCACAGTGGATGTATTTTGCCTAGCGTGCCATCGTCCGGGTGAATCCCTTAGACATATAACCTCCAGTTGTTCTCGTCTCGCAAACGGCGAGTATTTGCATAGACATAACCAAGGATAATACACCAAGAACTTGTTCTGAAACATAATCTTGTGGCATCCGAGGTGCCGTACTACAAGTATGCACCAGAACAGGTTCTTGAAAATAGCCATGCCACATTGTATTGGGATCGATATATCATTACAGACAGGCAGGACTATTGTAGCATTAGCTACAATACAACAATATCAGGCTTATTAAAGCCTGATATTGTATTGATAGATCGACATGAACGCCACGCAATAATTGTTTATGTCGTTGTTCCCCATGACATGACAAGTTGACGACAACCTTGGGAAAGCTGAAAAAGATAAAGAAAACAAATACCTTGATTTAGCTCACGAGATTGTTGACATGTGGTACATTGATTCAGCAATTGTTGTTCCGATAGTCATATCTGCCCATGGTCTGATAGCCAAGAGCCTCGATAAACACCTTAAGAGGCTTGCGTTAGGTGGATGGATCGGGAGTCAGATGCAGAAGGCAGTACCTACTTCTGTACACGGCCCGTGTCTGTCTCTGGATCCTTAACCATCGGTAGCCGGGACCCTGATCTTGCTACCGTTGGGCAACTGCATTTTTGTATTTTTAAATATTACATTTTTAAATGTTTTATATTGTAATAAAATTATGTTTAGAAATATAATTTTGTAAGTATTTTTAAATGTAATAAAGGGAATAATAATAATAATATATGTACGTAAAATAAGCTACTAACAGTGGGACACAGTTAATGTGTCCGAATAAAATACTAAATCGTCCAAAGAAAATACTAAGTTAGCGACAAAAATACTGAGTGAGTGAATCAATGATCGCACAAATAAAAATAAGTCCTCTCAATAAGTATTTATTATCGACTGAATTTTAACAACTTTCGCATTTTTTGGCTTCCTAGCAGTTTCCATTTGAATGTATGAAGATTGCGCCAGCCCTAGGCCAAGGCATTCACCGACTGCCCGTTCCCCGCCCCGCGCGCCTCTCACGACCCCCGCTCACATCCAGACAGACACCCAACACCCACACATAGCCGCAAGCGATTTTACGTGCACACATGCTTAAGTGTCGTTTCTCTTCGCGTAAGTGTATATATTCTTTGGATGAGCTGCTTTAAGCATTCAGCATAAAGGTTGCATAGCTGAAATAACTAGTAAATTTCGAGCCATATAAGGCGTAGATAGCACGCACAGCAAATTTTATTCGTCCGATTTTTTTATTGCGATTTTGTTTCATATGAATTTAGGATTAAGTAAACGCACTCGCCAAAATAATCACAGTAAAGAAATCGTGATTTTTATTCTCTATATTTCGCGTTTTTTTCCTGCGTGTACATACCTACATGCATTCCTTTTCATCTATGCGATTCTCTAAGCAACACATCGACGCTGCACGCAGCGCTGAGATCATGGATGTTACATCAGTCACATCGTTCGCTGCAATCATGACGTTTCATTTTGGTATTCTGTAAGAGCTCGCCGACGATCTCTCGGCTGCATGAACGCAAGGCTGATCGCAAGGATGTGCCTTAATTAAGTAAGTAGAGTGCTCGTCAGATATGTCTGCGCGCGGTAAAAATCGAATACTAATCTTTTCTATAACATTAGAACAAAAAAATGCACTGTAACTAGCGCCAAAAACGCGCCAGGCACGTGCAGAGTTATCTGACACCATGAAGATCGACTTAATACTGATGTAACTGGAGAGTGCAGTACGAACAATTTTTTGTCCACCACAAATTACACAGTGGCTGTCTTCCGTCTCACCTACACTTTAAAAAAATACGTATGGTCATATGAGACAACTGACAGCCACTACATACATAAATGTCAAATTTGCTGGGGACACTTTAAACACAAATTAGGTATTTATTTGTTGATAAAACGTATTCTGATATCTTGTCGCATAAATTATTGTTACATACAAAACTACACTTTATCACCTCACCATTAAGATTTAAACTTATTTAGCAGCACCGTAGCGCCATCTAGTACGCAATCCATATATTACTATCTTGTGCAATGACACAGCAAAGCTGGCAAAGCACAGCACAGCAAAGCAAAGTTCCGGTTAGTTGCTTTGCTTTGCCTATGTAGTGCTTGCTGTATGTCGATTTTATTATGTTTTGATCACTAGAGGGCGTTAAGTGAATATTTGAATAGGTTCTGTATTTACTCTAAAATCATACAAAGTTATTTATTCGTGTAAAAATATAATGCATCAATAAAATTGATTAAACTTAGATAATCATCACTATAATTATTATGAAAAAAAAACATGGTAAAAAATCCGTTTTTCAAAATTTATAGTTATACAAATAAATAAAATAAATTACAAAAGTCGTAAAATAAATTAATGACTTCTTAAATATTATGGTGGTTTAATTGTAAAAACAAAACTCGTAAAAATGTTCCAATATTTACTAAAAACTAAACAGCAATTAATTATCATATCGAATACAGAACCTATTCCGAATATTTATTCATATCGAGTCAAATACTTCTTACAATATCAACACCTAATACATTGGTACCTAATCTAAATATTTATGCAGTCAATCAATACTTATTTTCGTAACGATCCAAATATCGCGTGTATCGAAATACTGAATAAATATTAGGAATAGGTATTTGGATTAGGTACTTTTAAATATTAGGATTAGGTGGATTAGGTACGGATTTTACCTAATCCAACCCATCTCTAGACGATAGAGATGGCTGTGGTCATGGCCCGCTATTATTTCTCGGCTGCTTGCGCTCCAGTGCAACGAGTGAGATAGAAGATGGCTTTGCTGTGGTCGATGGCAAAGCCATCTTCTATCTCGCTCGTTTCACGGGGGCGCAAGCAGCCGAGAAATAATAGCGGGCCATGTCACAGCCGTCTCTATCGCGATAGAGATGGCTGTGGCCATGTCGATTGTCGATGCTGCGGTCGAAGCTGAGGCTGTTTCACTTAGAGAATACCAATTTCATACAAGAAATTGAAAATAATTGATTACTTATCACGCCGCTTACAGCCGTGAGGCGCTAGTGTCAAACAGCGTTGAAAATTATTTTTTAATACAGTTGCTCAAAAAGTGGCGTATTGCAGGGACGTATAGCGTTCGGGATGTGGGCTATTACACACTCGAACTTTTTCTTTACCTTTCCCGAACTCGTGCGTTTTCTTTCCCAACTGTCAAAATATTGTCTATTAAAAAGAAAAAACCAACCACGAAGTTTTTACAAAAAAAAAAACATAGAAGTTTTTATGATTCATGCAAATATTTCTAAAAAGAAGCTACTAATTTGTTTCAATATCAGATTTAAAAGTAATTTTAATTATACATTAAATTAATATTAGTATCGGCCAAATTAAATTTATGAATATAAAAAATACATAAAATTGGTTGTATGACCACAGATTACTAAATATGGTATGATGTGCACTATTTACCATAGTATCTGCTTATAGGAGTTTGCGCAAGTAAGTGAAAAGAAAATGAGGGACCTTATTTCTTAATTTTCTAAATTCGTTTTTTCTGGTTTTTATTGTGGTAGGTACTTAGTATGGTGGAATTAGTGCAATAATGTGGCTTTAATGGAAAACGATGTGGTAAAAGAGAGAAATAAAGAAAGGCGCTCCTGTAGGATTGGGATTGCTTTTGTTAGGTTTCATTTCATTTCATCTCATTTAATTTAATTTTCATTTCATATCAATAAAAAAAATCTACTGAAGCCTTGGCTGTATGATCATAGTTTCCTTTGCCAACCCAGAATGGGTGAAGAAAACAAAAAAAAGTCTCTGCTTATATTCTTTTACGATTAGTTAGTTGAGTTTATTGTGTTTTATTATTTTATTAAATTGCTTAATTTTTTCGCAACTGTATTAAAAATAGTTGTTCAGTACACGTGCGGAACCGTCATTGCAACTTGTTCCGACTGTCAACCCTCACCTTCGGCTGCGCCTCGGCTCGGGTAGACATTTGTCGGAACTCTTTGCAATGACAGGCTTTCCGCACTTGTAATGAAATCTACTATTACCTATATAATAATAATAATAATGTGGCTGTATGGTGCAAATGTCCTTTTGCTTTTTCTGTTTTTATACACAGGAATTACGAAAGAAAAAATAAAGAAAAAAGTTGGTAATGAATTTTAGTACTTACTTACTGCACTGATTTTAGTGCAGTAAGTAAGTACTGAAATTCATTACTGCAGTGATTTTCAAATTTAGAATGTTTACTTCGGAAAAGTGCCACGTACTGCATTCTTTTCTCAAATATAATATTAACATTTCGGAGCATAAGTGTGAAAAAATAATAATATCCACTCTAATACTCCCGACCATAGTAAGAAGCTTCAAGTCGTGCTCTACTTTTGTAACTTACTTACAACCACATGGTGCCTAGAACTATTGTATCAGAAGAGTGTAGTGTCCGTCTTCGGACTTTTCCTTTCCTCAGCTTGGTTTCCTCTCACACGCAAGTTTGTTTTCTGCTCGCTGTCGCATGCCATCTCTTGTTTTCCGGCCGAGGCAGTGTATCCTGCATTATTTTAACCCACTTATTTTTAATGGCATCCTTATAGCAATAAATATGTACCTACACCAAAAATAAATCCATACTAATATTATAAATGTAAAAGTGTGTTTGTTTGTATATTTGTTTGTTTGTCCGTCTTTCACGTTAAAGTGGAGCAACGGATCGACGTGATTTTTGGTAACGGGATAGTTCGAGACCTGGAGAGTCATAGGCTACTTTTGTCCCGAAAAAATATTACAGTCCTGCGGGATAACGTGGAGTAGTCCATGCGGGCGAAGCCGCGGAAGGCTAATAGTATCCAATAAACTCAAGAAGATTTTATAACAAACTGGAGGATCCTCGCGGTTTCACCCGCGTGGTACCCGTTCCCGTGGCAATATCGGGATAAAATATAGCCTATGTTACTCGGTGGTGAAAGAATTTTCTAAATCGGTCCAGTAGTTTCGGAGCCTTTTCGATGCAAACAAACAAACAATCAAATCTTTCCTCTTTATAATATAAGTAAAGATAGGTTTTTAATCCTTACGTTGAGTTTACACTTAACATTCAGGCGAATATAACCTTTAATCTAGACAACAAAATAACGGTCACGCGGGTCGTAAGGTCGTAGGCTTATTCTTGGCCGCTAGACAAATGTGCCGTGCATGCACGTAATGGGGATTAGGCCTTGAAGGCCGAGCGAAAGCTCATAACACCATTAGAGCCGTGGAACCGTCGCTCAAGTGATTTGTCGATCGGCCTGCTAATTAAGTAGTCGTTTGATTTTTTTAACATACGTAAGTATTTAACATTGAGCCGGTTATTTTGTGATGAAGTACCTATATTACGGACTTTTTATATTTCGAGCAATGTTTTAGGTGACTATGTGATTCCAGCTGAGCCAAAAATTTAATATCTTGAATTTCTCCGTGTTTCGGAAAGTACGTTAAGCCGTTAGTCAATACCCATCAATGGTGCTATATCTTTCAATAGGTTAATAATTTTTTTTTCTGTTTCACTTCCTTGTATGAGGTCCCTTTGTTTTATTTTTTTTGTATTAAAATCGTAAAGCAGTTCACAGAATACATCTACCTACCAAGTTTAAACTGTGTAGTTTTTATAGTTTTTGATTAAAGTGGCTGAGACATACGGACCGACGGACGGACGGACGGACATAAAAAGACAGACAGACAGACATGAGGGTTCCGTTATTTGCCATTGAGCTACGGAACCCTAAAAAAGCTGGAATAATAATAGGTAAAACGTAGGTAAATTATTTCTATTAAGATATCGATTCTTCGATGAACAATAACATCGATTGTGTATAATATCTTAAGCTTACTGCTTTACGTTACCTACTATGAAACATGATATCTTAAATTGAATGAATAAAATACATTGTTTTTAATATAGTTTAATTTAATTCAGTAAGTGTTCGAAATGACGACTATTTTTTTCATACAAGATTCAACTCGTTTTTTTTAAATCTATGAATGCATTTTTCTTGTCACTAAAATCGTTGACATGGTTTCTAAGAACAGATCTTTGTTTGTCTCATAGATTCAGACTTAGGTACCCATACCGATCTAAATGGACCATCCGATCCGGAATAATTAATACGTAGGTACTTACAAATGTGTGTAAAGCAAAAGTGTGGAAATAAATAAAGAAAAAAAAGGAAACATTATACAAAAGGCCATTTCTTTGACGCGCTCTATTATCAAAACGATCGATGAATGAAAAGCCTTAATTCAATTAATCTATATTGATAGCTTCAATGTAGTTAGTATTCAATTAAACAATCAATACATCGTTAATCTTAGAATCTTTCGGCAACTAACTACATTTCGCTCCTATTTAGTAATCTGTGCTATCGTCATCGCTCATCTAGAGATTCAAATAATAACTAATACTTAATCTTTTTCTATCTTTGTTAAAATACTTGTAAGTATATTATTTTCATTGATACAGTAGATCACAATATCATTATCTTCATTCGAATTTTGTAAATAATAGAAACGAATCCAGGTATAATGTTTGCCGTTTTGATTAGTTTCTCTATAAACTTTAATATATTTCTGAATGTTTTTTTATTCGGTAATCATATATAACTTGTTTTTAATAAAGTATCGAGTGATCCAATTTAGTAAACCAAATCTATTTCATCCTTGTCAATTTCTACAAACTGTAGCTGAAAGATATCGCTCGCGGCGGTCGGCACAACATTTCTGGCCCATCTATATAACATTGGTAACTAGCTTAAAATCTATTACTATTCTAAGAATGCTGGTTATCTTATCTATCGAGAATATTCTAGAATCTAAAAACAAATTATTAAGTTTCATATTGTTGGTGTTATTAACCTATCATTGACATAGAATTTCATTATTATAACCGTACCTAGGTATGTATATAACAGACTCTCTTTTTGATTATTCTTATTATTATAACTTTGCATGCTAGTTATTCAGCGAAACATGCTGAAACGGTGAAACCTATGTAAGCCATTATGACAACTTTGTAACCATGTTTCTAGCAACATAAATATTATTCTATTCTATTCTATTCTCGTGCAGGTACCCAGATGGATCGGTGCGCCTACGCAACCCGAACATCGAGCTCATGGACCAGGACATCCTGTACCACCTGGCTCTTGGCAGCGGCTCTCACGACCTCGTCGAGATGTTCGGTGACGTCAAGGTAACTATACCTACAATCCTACAAACATATCTAATCCGGTGGTGGAGGCGCCACTAGCAATACATAATAACCGAAATTGCTGCCAGCGCCAGCTCTAAAAAAGCTTTCTGGTTCCTTGCTTACTAGGTCAAATAGTTTGTATACTCTATTCACGGAATGAAGCATGCAAAGCGTTCTCTCTGTTCCACATTTGTTTTAAACTAATAAAGACAGTAAAGTAACTAGCTCCGCCCAGCTCCCTGATTCATAAACCGTCGAAAACGGAATCGGATTCGAATTCTGTGCTTTGTGTTTGTGCATTCCGCTGTCGGGAGCGTTCCCGTTGGTTTGTGAATCAGGGGGCTAGAGCGCTTGCATACCGTTAGAGAGAAAACATAGAACTCGTGGGGAATGAATAGGTATTAAATTTGATTATTGATGTAATGAGGATTATCTGAAATAAAGATAATTGACAGCATGTATTTATGCATAGAAATTGAAAAAACAGCCTAAAAATGCGGTTATTGTAATGAATAACACCTAAGGAAGTAATAGAATATGCTCAACAAAAGGAAAGGCAAGATAATGGGAGTAGTATTTGTGTCTGTTGCAGTCTTCGATCAACAAGTGTTATTGTTGATCGAAGGTTGCAGTGCTATCTTTAAGCTTTGTAGGTAAAATAGCAAATTCTTATTCTATCTTGAACTTCGATCAACAATAACACCTAGTTCTAGATACATAATCGGAGTGACAGATATGGCCGAGCGTTATACTCTCACTTGAGAGTATAAAGATTTTTTTGACAGTGTCAATACCTAATAGTAAGGTATATCGGGTATTTCAAACTTAGAACGCATCCTGTCATTTATAATGTAAGATCGTAACATTCTTAACCTTTTTTCTCCGTTTCAAAAAAAGTCAGTCTGTGCCATAAAGCATACAAATTTCTTGGTGCCATATAAAGTTTTCATTTAGTTCGTGAGCCTTCATATAGTACTATTGTTGATCGAAGATCTTGAAAGAAAAATAAACCTAACTAAAAACAAAAAAAGCGCGACAAGCTTTTCTGTTCCGGTGATAATCTTTGGACTGACTGTTTTCATACGACAGTCCATTTTGACAGCTAATTTCGTATTGCAAGTGGCTCCTCTGTTACGACTGTCACCGGAACAGATAGGAGTGTGGGACTATACGTGGGACACTCAGAAAGTTTTGAGTAAAAAGATTTTTTTTCTAAGCACTGGCACAAAGTAACTACGCGGGCGGTGCACTGGCCACTTGTAATTATTTTGAAAATTTTGGTTAATTGTAAAAATACCATTGTTTGAATTTCGAATTTCCCTCCACATTTTTTCGAGAGCCAACAATGAGCCTATAACCAAATTAAATTATAACGTAGTGATTACATGCTCTTTGTAAATTATCGTGTCTCTCAAAATAGATTCATCGAGAACATTTTCGTGCGATGTTTTTGTGGCCTAATGAATCATTTGATCGACTTCAAATGGTTTTCATGGATGAAGGACCTTCAAAAGCAACCATTTACCGTTCATCCCTAAAATAAAAAATAAACTGAAAGGGATACAGTTTTCAGCGCCGGAAGTCGAGCTCTCAGCGTTCGAGAAGGCCGTGGGAGAGGTGT
Organism: Crambus lathoniellus; assembly: GCA_949710035.1. Classification (NCBI taxonomy): domain Eukaryota; kingdom Metazoa; phylum Arthropoda; class Insecta; order Lepidoptera; family Crambidae; genus Crambus; species Crambus lathoniellus. Next base: position 15,345,557 of record OX453306.1, read on the forward strand.
CTGCGGTGGACTGGAAAAAATGTTTCAAAAATTAGTTCAGACGCATAAAACTTTTATAGAGGCTGGTAGAGAGTTGGTAGAGAGTTAATTAAAATATTTTATCCATAGACGTTAGTTTTTTATTATTTTTATTTCTCAAAACTTTCTGAGTGTCCTGGTAGGTAGGTACTTGGATGGAAATTCCTGCTGCTCAATTAAAATGTTTACATGACTACTTTAACTATATATGAATGCCTCGGACAGATAAACACCCCCTTATTCGTCGAGGTTTAAAAAGAGTTGTTATGACATTGTTATGGAGAATAACCATTTATCCTATATCCTTAGTTCGTGTGTATGGGGGGCACGCCGAAGAGGATGGAGCAATTCGCATACAACATCATGGAGGAGATTGGCCACAAGCTTCCCTGCGGTACCACCCTCCAGGACATCAGCCAATTCTCCTATAGATACTCCATGTACAAAGTGGGCCCCGTCTTGAGCATCAGCGTAAGTGTATTTGAATTGTGAACATTTGTATCTCTTGAGGAGGAGTTCACATACACCATCATGGAAGAGATTTGGCACAAGCTGCCCTGCAGCACCACCCTGTAGAACATCAGCCAGTTTCATACAGATACTCCATGTACAAAGTGGGTCCCGTCTTGAGCATCAGTGTAAGTGTATTTGATTAATGAACATTTGTGTCTCTTATGGATAGATCAGTTCGCATTCACCATCATGCTAGAGATTGGGCACAAGCTGCCCTGCAGCACCATCCTGCAGGACATCAGCAGTTCTCTTACAGATAGATACTCCATGTACAAAGTGGGCGCCATCTTGAGCATCAGCGTAAGTGTATTTGAATAATAAAGATGTGTCTCTTGACGTTGTAACTATTCCCATACATCATCATGGCAGAGATTGGGCACAAGCTACCCTGCGGCATCACCCGGCCAGTACATCAGCCGTTTCTCCTTCAGATACTCCATGTACAAAGTGGGCCCGTCCTAAGCATCAGCTTAAGTGTTTGGCAGTTTTTTAGAAATAAGTTTGCTTCAGTCGATAGGAGCCAGACTTTTAACAGTCATGTTTAGCTCAATATGTACCAGCCACTGTATTATATTCAGCTAGTGTTATGATTTCAATCAAAGCTCGCAAAAAATATCGAATGAAAACGAAAATATATTAAGGATCCACTTTGCCAGAGTGTAAGGGCAACATGTCCGTTTAAATATGAATCTGTGTCCAGCTTTTCAATTTCCGGCCTGGCAATCTTACTCCCTGCTGTAGACACCAAAAGATATTTTATATCCACATATAGATTATTTATTAAATCGCGTAAGTCTCATTTTGCACTTAAAGTCTAATCTGGGAAAAAATATCGAAGCACTGAGTACTTTCATTTACTTTGTCTTTCATACGACATTAAAGTAATCTACAAACGATTGGTGATTTTTGAATGACTCTTTTGATAAAATTTATTGAATAATAGGCATACATTTCTCTGTCATGAGAAAGATAACGTAGCTAATGGTGGTGATAGAATTTTCAGCAGTCCGTTCCGCTTATCAATATAGTCAAATGAATGGTCAATCAAGGCGAGCTTGGTCGGGAACGTTTCAATTTAGATAAATGAGCGAGAGCGGATCGCGTGTGCCTCACATGTGACGCGCTGCCCGCCACGTGATGGATCTAAATGGTTTCCATTGTACGAGTTTATAATGTAATGATACTTTCAATTTATAAAGGCTGCCTGGCTGAAAGTAATTTGCAGTAATTCTCTACATACATTACCTATATGATGTCTAGAATAATAATTCAGAAAAAGCTGATGCATTTCGTGCGCCCGAGAGCCGATAGAGAGCCATGAATCGGTGGTAGGGCAAAATTGATGATACAAGAAGTCTTATGAAAGATAACTTGAATAAAGATTATTATAAGTACTCGATTTCTGATGATTGCTTGCTGCCACAGCAATATTTGACGATACGGCAATATCGAAAGCTACCGTCTCTACCGTAGGTACTTACCAAAATTAATGAGGATAATATTACATTAAATATTCGTTACGTCGAAGGTTCCAGGTTCATAAAGGAGATTGACCAAAAATGTATGGAGTTTGGTCCAAATGTCCACCACTAACGAGACCCTTTTAATAAAATTGTCTACTAAATACTGAGTAATTGTAACCACTCCGCAACCAAAAAATTATTTTTACAAAAAAATAAAACCGCCTTCTAAAAAACCATATCAAAAAAGTAAGAAATAATTCCTCACCAAATAAATAACGTACTTAAGTACTTTGAAGTCGGGCGTGAAACATGTACAATTTTTTGTTGTTTTTGTTAAAACCCGCCCGACTTCAAAGTACTTACGTTATTTATTTGGTGAGGAATTATTTCTTACTTTTTTGATATGGTTTTTTAGAAGGCGGTTTTATTTTTTTATAAAAATAATTTTTATTTCACTCTTTTTAGTGCATCGTGCAGGCAATTTACGTGTTTTCTGGTAAATAGGTATGTGATCAAACTCAAAACCTCCTTTTTCGAAGTCGGTTAAAATAGCTTGAGGTATTTAACAAAACAAGAATCATCCAAATCGGTTATAAACAAAGGAGTTATGCCTAAAGATACGTATTAAATTCACATAAAGTGGTAACGAAAACGACAGTATTTTCAAGATTTCCTGAAAACTACTGAACCGATTTCAAAATTTCAAAAAATGGGACCAACTTGGAAACCAACCTGATGTAATAACGTTTGAACCATTTCAATCGGTTCAGCCGTCTTCGAGTAATCGGTGGACATACACAGAAAAAAAAAAAAAAAAAAAAACATACATACAGACGAATAGAGAACCTCCTCCTTTTTGATTTAGAAGTCGGTTAAAAATATGCTGTCAGTGAAAAGTTATGACTAAATGAAAAGTCATGTTTGGTACCTTTTTATGCGAAAAATATTGTTGATATCATTCTATACATCGCACATTTTGAACTAATCAACGCATGTTATGTCATGTCACTTGGGGTGCCGTGTTAGGTTCTCGCTGAACGAAAAAAAAATCAAAAGATCGGAAAAAAAAACAATCACTTACCAAAAAAAGAAAGTCCGAAGTGTATATGCCTAGGTTGCAATAAGAGTATCAGCAAAAGTCCAGTAAAAGATCGCAAGGATACATATACATAAGAAATCGCACAGTCGTTAAGAAATAAACCTAACGAATGACTGCGGAGAATACACAATAACTTTTTACTGATAGCTTATTATTTTTTTACCCCATACTGAAAGTTACTCTCTATTTGATGGACTATAAGTCAGTATAGGTCTCGTTAGTGGTGGATATTTGGGGAACTTTTGTTCATTCTCCTTTGCTGGAAATAACTAATTTTATATACAAGAACATAAGGTTATTAAATTCATCTCATTTATTCGCATAAATATGGTACAATACGGGTGTTAAATATATAATTCTCCAGCAATCCTGTTGAATATTTCGAGTCTTTAGTCGTTTCGCCCCACAAGCGATTCGCCCCGCGGGGCGAATAACCCAAGCACTGTTTCTGAATGGGGCGATGTGCAAATATTTAATTATAAAAAAATGCAATTATAATTCTATTAAATTCGTAAATGTCACTAAGATTACAATAAAATATCAATTATAATATAATCTCAATTGAAAAATATTAAATAAGCAAAAGATGTAAGTTAAAATGTCATTTTCAAAATTAACTTCATGTCAAATTGTTTTATCATAGTGTCGACCCACACGAACCACAACCACACCACATCACAGTGACAAAATGTGGTACTTGTGAATAATGTCGATGCAACTTTTTGCAGTTCCCTTGTGGGTGTGGGACAAAATGTCGTTGACGCTAGTAGTTATGATGTGGATGTGGCCGGCCGCTAGTTCGCAGCTTCGTCGCTGGTAGTTGTGTTGTGGCCGGTATCACCCACGAGGTCGATATTGATTGCAAAATGTGGTACGAGTGAATTGAATATTCATTTCCAATACAAAATGCGCCCCGCCCACGTGGTGTGGTTGCGGTTCGTGTGGGTTGAGCCTTAAAAAGGCATTAACAGATAAAAATGTAGTATTTTCGAATGGGTAGTATTTTAAATAGTTTGCCTTTGAATTTATTAAGGGGCAAATCCGTCATATTATTTGGCAATTTATTATAAACACGTACCTACTGTGCAAACAGTTTTTGGAATAGGTATACAGACTGTTTTTGATTCAGAATGCACAACTTCTTTCCTTTTCTGCCTCTGTAATTTAAATCACTATTTTGTTTAATTATGGAGCTATGTTTTTTACGAAGACACAGAGCTCATATTTATGAGCTCTGTTAGAATTCCAGTATCATAGGACGTTTGCATTATAAGTGCCAGACTGTCGACAAGGTTACATCTTTGCAAAACAGCTACTGTGATACCATCTGGGTCTTCGTAAAAAAACATATGATAAATAACATATACCTTGCTTATATATTTATATAAGCAAGGTCAAGAGCAAGATATTTAACGATTTGAAAAGTGGGTTGCAATTGCAACTATCCAAATAGTACGAATATTTTTTTTTTTGCAAATAAAAGCCCGATCCGATGCATATAACCAAGGAAACATTGCCATGGTAGCCATGAGCGCTGCTTTCTTTAATGCAACATATTTCACTCTGTTTAAAACGTACACAAAACGATCTAACTTATTAACCATAACATTAATATGCGATTTTCAATTACAATTACTGTTAATATTAGTAAGTACCAAAAAATTTAACTTCGGTCACCTATTCAATATTATTATTTTTAATAAACAACTAGCTGACCCGGCAAACGTTGTCTGGTACGGTAATCCAAAGCGGCTAAAACGTCAGTGACTACAATACTCTTTGACATACCTCTTTGGAAGCGGCTATGGTAGAATAGAAATGACAGTTTTTTATAGTACGACAGTTTATCGATTTTCTATACAAAATAATCATTTTTATTTTATGATTTTCCGGAATAAAAAGTAGCCTATGTTAATCTCCAGCTCCCAAACTATCCCCATACCAAAAATCGAGTCGATCCGTGGCTCCGTTTTAACGTAAAAGACGGACAAACAAACAAACAAACAAACAAACACACTTTCACATTTATAATATTACACACTTTCACATTTATAATATTAGTATGGATAGCCTTCCGCCCGCGGCTTCGCCCGCGTGTACTACACGACGTTATCCCGCGGGAAGGTGATATTTTTCAGGAATAAAAAGAAGCCTATGTCCTTTCTCAGGCTCTAGACTATCTCTGTACCAAAATTCATTCAAATCGGTTCAGTAGTTTAGGTGTGATTGTGTAACACACAGACAGACAGAGACGCATTTATAATATAAGTAAGGATTTTCCGGAATAAAAAGTAGCCTATGTTAATCTCCAGCTCCCAAACTATCCCCATACCAAAAATCGAGTCGATCCGTGGCTCCGTTTTGACGTAAAAGACGGACAAACAAACAAACAAACAAACAAACACACTTTCACATTTATAATATTACTAGCTGACCCAGCGCGACTTCGTTCCCGTGGCCCTACCCCCTACTCCACCCTACCCTACCCGTACTCTACCCCTGCCCTACCCTACCCCTACCCTACCCCTACCCTACCCCTACCCTACCCCTACCCTACCCCTACCCTACCCCTACCCTACCCCTACCCTACCCCTACCCTACCCCTACCCTACCCCTACCCTACCCCTACCCTACCCCTACCCTACCCCTACCCTACCCCTACCCTACCCCTACCCTACCCCTACCCTACCCCTACCCTACCCCTACCCTACCCCTACCCTACCCCTACCCTACCCCTACCCTACCCCTACCCTACCCCTACCCTACCCCTACCCTACCCCTACCCTACCCCTACCCTACCCCTACCCTACCCCTACCCTACCCCTACCCTACCCCTACCCTACCCCTACCCTACCCCTACCCTACCCCTACCCTACCCCTACCCTACCCCTACCCTACCCCTACCCTACCCCTACCCTACCCCTACCCTACCCCTACCCTACCCCTACCCTACCCCTACCCTACCCCTACCCTACCCCTACCCTACCCCTACCCTACCCCTACCCTACCCCTACCCTACCCCTACCCTACCCCTACCCTACCCCTACCCTACCCCTACCCTACCCCTACCCTACCCCTACCCTACCCCTACCCTACCCCTACCCTACCCCTACCCTACCCCTACCCTACCCCTACCCTACCCCTACCCTACCCCTACCCTACCCCTACCCTACCCCTACCCTACCCCTACCCTACCCCTACCCTACCCCTACCCTACCCTACCCTACCCCTACCCTACCCCTACCCTACCCTAACCCTACCCTACCCCTACCCTACCCTACCCCTACCCTACCCTACCCTACCCCTACCCTACCCCTACCCTACCCCTACCCTACCCCTACCCTACCCCTACCCTACCCCTACCCTACCCCTACCCTACCCCTACCCTACCCCTACCCTACCCTACCCTACCCCTACCCTACCCCTACCCTACCCCTACCCTACCCCTACCCTACCCCTACCCTACCCCTACCCTACCCCTACCCTACCCCTACCCTACCCCTACCCTACCCCTACCCTACCCCTACCCTACCCCTACCCTACCCCTACCCTACCCCTACCCTAACCCCTACCCTACCCCTACCCTACCCCTACCCTACCCCTACCCTACCCCTACCCTACCCCTACCCTACCCCTACCCTACCCCTACCCTACCCCTACCCTACCCCTACCCTACCCCTACCCTACCCCTACCCTACCCCTACCCTACCCCTACCCTACCCCTACCCTACCCCTACCCTACCCCTACCCTACCCCTACCCTACCCCTACCCTACCCCTACCCTACCCCTACCCTACCCTACCCTACCCCTACCCTACCCCTACCCTACCCCTACCCTACCCTACCCTACCCTAACCCTACCCCTACCCTACCCTACCCTACCCCTACCCTACCCCTACCCTACCCCTACCCTACCCCTACCCTACCCCTACCCTACCCCTACCCTACCCCTACCCTACCCCTACCCTACCCTACCCTACCCTACCCCCTACCCTACCCCTACCCTACCCCTACCCTACCCCTACCCTACCCCTACCCTACCCCTACCCTACCCCTACCCTACCCCTACCCTACCCCTACCCTACCCCTACCCTACCCCTACCCTACCCCTACCCTACCCCTACCCTACCCCTACCCTACCCCTACCCTACCCCTACCCTACCCCTACCCCTACCCCTACCCTACCCTACCCTACCCCTACCCTACCCTACCCTACCCCTACCCTACCCCCTACCCTACCCTACCCTACCCCTACCCCTACCCCTACCCTACCCCTACCCTACCCTACCCTACCCTACCCCTACCCTACCCCTACCCTACCCCTACCCTACCCTACTCTACCCCTACCCTACCCCTACCCACCCCTACCCCTACCCTACCCCTACTCTACCCCTACCCAATCCCTACCCCTACCCTACCCCTACCATACCCCTACCCTACCTCTACCCTACCCCTACCCCTACCCTACCCCTACCATACCCCTACCCTACCTCTACCCTACCCCTACCCTACCCCTATATCCTCCCTTGGACTTCCACGAACATTTCAAGACCAAAATTAGCCAAATCGGTCCAACCGTTCACGCGTGATGTCGTGACCAAGGGAAATAGGGATTCATTTTTATATATATAGATGTCAATATGCCTACGTATAGAGTTATGTGTTTTAAATTGAATCAATTTCGTTTTACTAATGTTCATTTTAAAGTTATTGAGTTCTAACCTTTTAATTACTTCACTTAAATTGTGAGTTGCAATATGTTTACTGTCATCATTGTCAATTATAATTATAAAAGTGTCAGTTATAAAAGTAGTATCATTAGCGAATAAAATACATTGTTGATCGATGATGTTTTGTAAATCATTAATATACTAAAAAACTAGTAATGGACCAAAAATGCTACCCTGAGGTAAACTGCAGCCATTATGTTTATCATTTCAAAAAAAATTTGTTCTTCATGTTATTGGACGTGTTCGAAAAAACACTAACTGTCTGGAAGAGATCGCGTTGAGCGATAAGACCGCCCTTTTAATGCTGCTTTAAAAGTAATTTTTAATTGTACTTACCTTTTTCTTTTTATGTACTGTGGTATTAAAATAAAGTGTTAAAGTAAATAAATAATTTCCACCCTTTGTAGACAATTTTCGAGATAACTTGTTAGCAAATCTAAAGCGGCTCCTTTTATTCTATACTTACCTTTCTAACTTTATTAGCAGTAGCGAGTGCGAACCAAAATCGAATTTTAGACACAAACGCCCGAATACTCGTAAGCTACTTATCTTTGGGAGCGTCTCAAACATCGCCCTGTCACTTTCAATGTCAAACGTATGAAAGAGATGGCATGATGTTTGAGACGCTCCCAAAGATGATTTGCGTTCGAGAATTCGGGTGATAATAACGGCAGTAACGTGCTAGGTACGTTACTACCGTTATTATGAGTTTTCGTTATTTGTATCATTAATCTTGCCGGTTCTTCTCGCTACAAGGTCTCCTGCCGTAGGATTTGCGAACCGATGGCGTAGCTTCATTGACGTTCATAAGTGTTGTTAAACAAACCTAAATTGAATAAACGATATTGAATTTTGAATTTTTGAATTTTGAATTTTGAATTATGAACAAGCTAGAGTCGTGGACCGTTTAAACACAATAGAAAAATCTTTCCGTGTTCTGTGGTTTATACCTTCCCTGAACGTCCACAAATATTTCAAGATCAAAATTAGCCAAATCGGCCAATGGACCCAGTAAACTTCGTCTCACCCTTTGTCGTTTTTAGTTTTTGGTATAAGTAACGACTTATTATTTATGTTTCTCACCGTTTCAACCTTCCCTGAACTTCCACAAATATTTCAATATTAAAATTAGCCTAATGGGTCAAATCGTTTCTGACTTTTAGCGAGACTAACGAACAGCAATTCATTTTTATATATATACTAGCTTTCCGCCCGCGGCTTCGCCCGCGTTTACTACACGGCATTATCCTCAGGGAATGTGATATTTTCCGGGATAAACGTCACTTTCCAGCTCTCAATCTATACCCGTACCTACTTCGTTTCTCCGTTTTGACGTGAAAGAAAGAAAGACAAACAAATAATACCTACCTACTGGTTTTCCCGTGGGAATATGATACTTTCCTTTGGTAAAAAGTAGACGCAGCCTATTATAATCCTTCCTAGGGTCTCTAATTATTTACTTAAATACGTACCAATTTCTGGCCGCAAATTAGCCCGCGCTTAAAATGATTTTCGTATGCGAATGAGATTTTTTCCGCGGTAAAAAGTGTTTTGTCGTTCACAGGGCCTTAAATTGTTTCTATTCTAAATAATAATAGGTCTTTACATATGAAATTGCCGTTTTTTTTCTTTTGTACATATAACTTAACAACTTTTATAATATTAGAAATATATAATTTCTTTAATATTGCGTTACATTAAGACCGTATCGAGCAACTTTTGATAATTTAATAACCACGATATTTGATTATTTACATAGAAAAAACTTATTCCGAAAGTTACGACTATTTTTGTTTCCAGAATTTCGTACTTTATTAGTTGTAACTTAGTGAAAAAAATTTTTTTCTCTTAACGAATGTGTCATTTAGTAGTTAAAATATCCATAAATACGTGTGTAAAATTTTGTAAATTTACATAATATTAGTCGTTATATAATAACAAAAACGTTAGTATGGAAAAAAAATAATTACAGAAATCTCCATACAAAACGGCAATTTCATAGGTAAAGACCTATTATAATCCTTTCCATTAACTTAAACTATCACCTTAAATACCAATTCCATTCCACAGCTATGCCCGTGCTAAAACTTATTCTACCATGGGAATGATCCTTATTCCCGCGGTAAAATGTCCTTCCTAAGGTCAAAAAATATCTCCAATCCAAATATTTTTGTACTTAATAATATTTTGATAAAGTAGCATTCGCAAAGTTTCTAATTATTGTTGTTCCGTATATCAACAAAGCGCGTGATGGATCGGCCCTTCTCCGTTCGTCGTGGAAAATCCTCCGCTCGCGCCCAAGGAAAACAGCGAGTGTGATTGATTAAAGAAATATCACCCCAGAGCCACCAGAGCTCTTTGTTCAGTTCGCAATGTGTTTGACTTTTAATTTCTTTTACTTTGGAGTTTGTTGGTCCTGTGCGCAAGTTGCACGCATGTCTTTTAATTTGGGGAGATGATAAACTTTCCAAGAAATAATACAACAAATAATTACTTGTTGTATTCAAAATTAATTTGCTCGTATTCGTATCCAAGAATCAAAATCTGGATATAGATAACTCTGCTTTAAAGCTTCTTTAACTCATAATCAGATAAAATATGTGATGCTGACTGATATTTCTTTTCATTATCTATTTGTTTATCTGATACTTATAAAGGTACAATATTCCTCTCACTTCTCATTAATCCAAAATTTTTGTAAGCTTTGGGAAGCAAATCCGAATATTTTATCGGTTTAGAAACTTTTGAATTAAGCGCCTATTTGTTACATAACTTTAAAAGTCCCTTCGATAATTTTGAGTTTGTTTTATTATAATAAGCTCTACTGGACTTTGCAGTTTGTTTGAATGTGCTTTTATTGCGTGTGACTACGAAATGTATATTAATGTCCTGCTTGTTAAAGAGGACTCTCATAATGTAGCAGAGCCACCGATTTCATCTACTTCAAACTATTTACCAGTAAAATGATATAAAATAACAAGTTGCTAATATGCTGTTCAGCATAGAAAATATCTTTGATACGATTCCTCTAAAGTTGGGTCAGTACCTTTTACCCGAAAAGTTAGGGACAGTTCGCAATTACAGTTCTGTGTAGGTAGATTATCTTCCAATGCATTAGGTTTAAGCAAATAGTTAGCAGTTATAATATAATTATAAGGTTCTTGAACAGAATGATATCGTGTATTTAATATTTCAGCATGGTATGGGCATACCGTCAGTGGGCATCTTGCTGCACGAGGTGATAAAGCTGATGTACCACGCGAAGGTGCGTGACCCGGTATTCTTCCGGATCGGCACATGCGGCGGCGTCGGCTACGAGGGCGGCACCGTCGTCATCTCCGAGGAGGCCGTCGACGGAGCCCTACGGAATGTCTTTGAACTGGTATGTTGATTCGATTGTTTATTTTTCTTTCGCGTGTTGAGTTTCCTGATATCTTCACGAAATGGGTATACCGTCCGGTTCCACGAATTAATAAACCATTATAGTCATCATCATCACAAACCAAACCAAAATAGATAACACTTTTATGTTTATCTATATGTCTGTTAAACATGGTGAATGCTTCTAATACTGTAATCCGCGTAGCCGAATTTTGGTCCAAGACTGTTTAGGTTTTGCTATCAACACGATAAGAAGAAGGAGAATACCAGATGAACTTGTTTCTTTTCTTTCAAGTAGTTATTTTGTACTTCATACTCAAGAAGACCAATTAATACTTTCAGCTGGTGCTAGGCAAGAACATACAGCGGCCGGCCAAGTTGGACAAGCGGCTGGTGCGGGAGCTGAAAGGCTTGGCGGATCCCGAGGATCCTTACGACACTGTCACCGGAAGGACCATGTGCACATATGATTTCTATGAGGGTAAGAACTCTAATGTTTAATGTCTCCACTGGTGGGGAACAGGCAGGCCTTCTTTATGGATGGACTAGCGGCCGCCCGCGGTTTCACCCGCGTGGTTCCCGTTCCCGTGGGAATATCGGGATAAAAAGTACTTATAAACCTTCCTCTTGAATCACTCTATCTATTAAAAAAAACGCATCAAAATCCGTTGCGTATTTTCAAAGATTTAAGCATACAAAGGGACATAGGGACAGAGAAAGCGACTTCGTTTTATACTATGTAGTGATAGTGATAAGGAGACTATGATCCACCACGCGAAACCCATTATGACATATGGCTTGCCGCGGTTTAAGCCGCGTGGTACCCGTCTCCGTAGGAATATTGGGAAAAAATATATCCAACGTCACTCTGAAGGATTGTAGCTTTCTAATGGGGAAAGAATTTTTTAAATTGGTCTAGCCAGTCCTTTTTGAGTTAATCCATTACAAACATACAAACAAGCAAAATTAAACCTCATAAAAATATCACAGTTTACATATTTACCCGACTACGGCAAAGCAAAAAAGGAGGGTTATGAGTTTGACCGGTATGTATGTATGTATGTATGTTCATCTGTTCCCGCATAACTTCTAAACTGCTTATCATATATTCACAATTGAGGTATCGTTGGAAGCGTCCCGATTGTCTGCTGGTTATAGGCTATGTCACGTCACATGAAATTGAATATGGCGCCCTCTAGACGACATAAAGTTGTGAACAAAAGTTTTTTTTAAATAGAATATCGTGTTATGTATCAAATAAAAGCTCTTGGTGAGCTCGTTTCAAAAATATTTACTGTGACGATATGAACAAATTCACCTCATTAACCCAATTAATTTATTTCAAGGTCAGTTATATAAAACTGTCAGTATAAGTATTAGTAGTTAGTTAACTCATGTTTTACCTACATTTTCGGAAGTTTGGGAATATGCAGAGATTTTCAAAGTTCTTTCAAATGATTATCGTTAACACAAACAATGATCCAACATATTTGACACAGAAATTATTGCAGAAATACTTATACCGATAGTTTTATTTAACTGACCTTGAAATGAATTATGTTTGTATTAAAATAAAGCAAGTTCCCGTTTTTTCTGCATAGGAGTTTATATGTTGGACTCGGTCAGCCCGATGTAATACTCTCCTTTACCTATACTCCTCGCTTTGTATGATCTATAATCATCATCAGCCATTTAATTTCCCTACTGCTGGCCCAGCAGCAGTGTTGGGGCACTGGTCATCCTTATGGTCGGATAAGGAGAATGGGCCATGACCCACCACGCGGGCCAAATGCGGTTTAGTGGGTATTAAGGACTTCAAATGCAGCCGGGACCAACGGCTTCACCTTCCGAAGCACCTGGATGCGGGCAGCGCAGGACCGATCGTTGTGCAGATCCTTGGGGAAGGCCTATGCCCAGCAGTGGGCGTCGTACGGTTGAAATGATGAATAATATTTAGGATCGTGTAGAAGCATTTTTTTAAAATCGCTATAGTTTTTTAATACGAAGTGATTTTGTGTTTTTTTTGCGTAATCTGCAAAATCGGTCTCGCTCCCGCGCGCGTCGTTTTCTCATTGCTATCTCGCTTTAGCATATTTTTTCCGAGTATCACCTTAAAGGGTCATTGGGCATAAGTTTTTAGTCGTCTACACACTCGAGGCGAACATAATTATTATAAAGCATGAATATATTTGCAGGGTGTAGACACTTTAGATATAAATATTCGTATTTAATTAGATATTTTAAATACCTAAACCGCAAACGCATGCAGTTTTAAAATGCTGTAAGCTAGGTATAGATACGTGGTAAAAGATAAAAGTACCTACGTTTCAAACCATGGTTAGCGGTGTTGATCTCAATTAATAGATGATTGTCCTATAGGCACCTAAACCAGGGGGGTGTCACTCCGCAGTTTAGGTACGTTCGGCCGGCGCGCCTGCCGGACAGGCGTATGGCAGAAGGATGCCGCTCGGCTCGTACGCTCCACGTTCGCGCTTAGAACGATCGATCATTTCTGTGATTTTTGTGCACCGAACAATGACTTATAAATGTTCCTATAATCCGTATATAAGATACTGTTGTGTTTACGGGTGTCTAAATAAAAGAAATAACAAAAGAAACAACAAAACCGAACCCGCAAGTCGCTCGCAACCCTAACCAGCGAGCGAGCTGTTTGAGACATTCATAGAAATAAAAACGCTCGCGCGTAGATATTGGGTACAGTTTTGCTTGCATGCGCGAACTCTAGGTTATTATAACAATAGGTAAGCGATGACAAAGCAACCGGAATTGGACTTTATTTCCAAGCAGAAAGATTTATTTTTATTTGAATGAGCTTGCAGAGTGAGTCTTCTGTGCCTTAGCACTATTATTTATTCTGTGCCTAAACATAAACTTATTGTGAAACCGTTTGTTAGTCCCAATAAATTAAAGCAAAAAACAATTGGCTTATAAATAGCTGTTTGTCAGTTTTTCCCTGTTTATTACACTTGTTAAATTTCTCGAATTTCCTGCAGATTAGGGCTGATTACTTTAATTTCTTATAGGCCAAGGTCGGCTGGACGGTGCATTTTGCGACTTCACGGAGACAGACAAGATGGAGTACCTAGAGAGCGTCCACAAGGCAGGCGTGGTAAACATCGAGATGGAATCGCTCGCGTTCGCTGCACTGACGCACCAGGCGGGCATCAAGGCGGCCGTCATATGCGTCACGCTGCTCGACAGGCTTAAGGGAGACCAGGTAACATTTTGAAATAAGAATATTTAAGGAAAAGGTTAAAGAAACATGTGGTAGCGAGATCAGTGCGGGCGTGGTGAACAATGAGATGGAGTCGATCACGTTCGCGGCACTGACGTGACGCACCAGGCGGGCATCAAGGCGGCCGTCATATGCGTCACGCTGCTCGACAGGCTTAAGGGAGACCAGGTGACATTTTGCAATAAGAATATTTAAGGAAAAGGTTAAAGAAACATATGGAAGCGAGAATCAAGGCGGGCGTGGTCAACATCTAGATGGAGTCGCTTGCGTTCGCGGCACTGACGCACCAGGCGGGCATCAAAGCGGGCGTCATATGCGTCACGCTGCTCGACAGGCTTAAGGGAGACCAGGTGACATTTTGCAATAAGAATATTTAAGGAAAAGGTTAAAGAAACATGTGGTAGCGAGATCAGTGCAGGCGTGTTGAACATCGAGACGAAGTTGCTCGCGATCACACGCTAACGCACCAAGCGGACATCAAGGCGGCCGTCATATTATGCGTCACACTAGTATTTTTTTCCTCTGTGACACTGCGCGAAAAGCTTAAAGGAGATATCACCATCTCCCTGATTCACAAACCGTCGGATCTTTGTCCAATATGCATTTGATCAAAGAAATTGGACGACTTTGACGTTCAATTTCTACATTCGACATTCAAATTCTTTGATGATAAATATGATAAATTGTATTCATTCATCTCTATGCAAGGATTATTACAGAACGAACAATATGGTTTTAGGAAAAACTGTTCGACGACCTTAGCATGTTTTAATCTTATCAAACAAGTAACTGAACTCCTTGATAAGGGACTAAATGTTATGACCATATTTCTAGATATGAGTAAAGCATTTGACTGCGTATCACACACTTTACTTCGCAACAAATTGGAGAAGTATGGTGTCAGAGGAATAGCTCTGGAATGGTTCAAAAGCTACTTATCTGGACGCAAACAGTTTGTTGAAATTACAAGGATCCAAAATAATACAAAGAAAACTTTTACCTCTTCTTACCTTGATATTAAATGCGGTGTCCCTCAGGGCAGTATATTGGGACCTTTATTATTTTTGTTGTATATCAATGACCTACCGAAAGCCACTAATCAAAATTGTATTTTGTATGCAGACGATACCACACTGATTATAGAGGGTAGGGATGAAATAGAACAAACTGCAAAAGTTGAGCTTCTAAAAATAGCAAAATGGTTAGAATACAACAATCTTAATATTAACGTAAATAAAACAGTATTTATAAAATATCAAACAAAAAACTCGGACATAAAATTAACTGACATGTGTATTAACAATAATAAAATAGAGGAGAAAGCGTCTACAAAATTTTTAGGTATTACGATTGACAGATTTTTGAATTGGAAAACGCACATTGAAACCATTGTATCAAGACTTGATCGATTTGTGTTTGCACTTAATAGATTACGCCAAATTGCTTCGAAAGAAGCAGCTTTATTAGCCTACCATGGTTATGTGTCATCAGTTTTGCGATATGGGATAATTTTATGGGGCAATTCTGTGGATGCAATAAGAGCTTTTAAAATTCAAAAAAAGTGTATACGATCTGTCTGTGGTGCGGGCTATTTAGATAGCTGCAAACCTTTATTTGCCTCCTTAAAGATATTGCCATTGCCATGTCTGTATATATTTGAAATGGGAATATTTGTTAAAAGGCATGGTCATCTGTTCAAAAAGGAAAAGGATTTTAATTACAGAAGTCGAAAAGGAGAAGATCTTTGTATTCCATCCCAAAGACTCAATTTAAATTCCAAAAATGCTTTCTGTATGGCAATACGTATTTTTAATAAATTACCGGATGACATGAAATTATTGACATTCTTTGATTTTAAACGAAAACTATTTGAACTCCTAATAACGAAGTTGTATTATACTGTTAATGATTATTTATCAGATAATTTATTGTAACTTATTGTAATCTTGACCTCTATTCGTGACATATTTATGTATAATAATGTTAAGTAATAATGTGTTTTTTTTGACATGTTTTTTAACTGAATGGGACATTTATTAATATGTTATTTATGTTAAATTAATTAATGTTAAAGTTAAAAGTAGTTAAAAAATAAAAATTTAATTAAACTGTTTTTGACATGCAGACATTAAAAATTTGAATAGAATTTAAAATGAATAATTTAATAAAATGGAATGTAAAAAATTTGCACATCGAACTACTCGATAGAATATGTTGGATTCGTTTAAATTGTAAGACCTGATATTGTTACCATATTCTAGCAAATAAATGATTTTGATTTTTTTGATTTTTTGATGTATATTGGACAAAGATCTTTGATAAGTGGAATACACCCTTACTAATATGTAGCAAAAGTGAAAGTGACGTTTATTTATTTATAAATTTAGCAATCCAATGACGTCACAACATGGGCGATAGTGTTTTCATCAGTTCAATTAAAAATAGAAAAATATATTTTTCAAATATTTTTACTTATCCATCTTGTACGTTTATGTCATGATATCGCTATATTACGTTTTCCTATGCCAAGTACTAAAGGAAATATTCATTTGATGTATCAAATTTCATACTTAATTTGATTTGTCAAGTAGCCTATTGTTTGTTAAGACATCAAGTGTCAATTAAATTAAAATTTATAGGACATCTTCCAGGCTCCATACATTTTTGGGCAATTTAAAAATGACGGCCAACAATAAAAAACATAATATAAGAACAGAAGACACAATTTTTAACATTTTTTATTATCACAGCTAAGTTTTATGTCCCATAGTTTAGATTATATTCAAGATCAAAGGTCACCCATTCTCTATACATTTTGGCTAATTTTGAAAGTGCCGGCGCACAATAATTTAAGCTAATATAATAACAGAAGCTATTATTATAAACATTTTTTGTTAATACAGCTAAACTCTATGTAAGTACCATAGGTTAAATTATATTTGAGTTTTAAGATACTTAATCAAATACATAAGCTCTAACTAACGAAACAAAAGAATCTCCAGGAAAAATAAAGTGTGTGTATCTCTCACACCCAAACTCTGTTCGCCGAAAGTTGATAAATATAAGCAAATACGGCGACGAAGGACTTTAACTAAAAAAGGATATTTATATTTTTTTATAAGTATATAGTTGTAGTTGTCTTGATCTTTAAAAATATCTGTAAAGCCTATTGCCGGAATGTTAATTGCATTCTCGGTAAGCCTTGCGTATCCATTATTACACATCACGTCATGTGAGCAGGCAGCCAATGGTTCTTTTGCCAATACCTATGGTAACTGCAAAAATAATTCGAATGAGAGATACATATTATATAAACCTAAAAAAATATTTTAAAATTTCGTTTTTTATTAACCGGTAAAAACGCTCTTCGCCATATTCTGTTCTGTTCTTCAACGTTATTATATCGTTCGGCTGACATGATGATGATGATGATGATGATACATATTATGTAATATGACGGCTATTTTCATCTCATGTGTACTCTGTTCGCCGAGAGTTTATAAAGTCAGGGTTTCTTAACTCATTACTAATTGCGACCCGCTAAATTATTTAAAAAGAGAAAATGCCGCTTGCCCGTTCGGGCCGTGGTTGACAGTCGAATTACACATTTAACGGCGGTCAAAATAACCGACAGGGTGGGGGTGGTTTAAATTTTGACTTTAGTAATTAAGGGAAGGTTAATGAAATAGTACAGACAACACTTTTACCCCAACGTATTTTTCTTTGACCGAGGTCAAAATTGACAACGATTAAATTTTAACTTTAACTTTAATTTTACTGTAATGTACGAGCAACCGGACCTAAGAAGAGCGCAGTTGTCAACCGTCACGAAACGTACGGTGTAAAAAATATCGCCTTTTGTCGGTGCAAAGAAAGCGATGGAGACTGAAATGATTAGTATCTTACCGCTGTGTATGAAGAACTAGCTTTCCGCCCGCGGCTTCGCCCGCGTGGACTACACGATGTTATCCCGCGGGAATGTGATACTTTTCCGGGATAAAAAGTAGCCTATGTTCCTCTCCAGGCTACAAAGTATCCTTGTGCCAAATTTCAGCCAAATCCGTTCAGCCGTTTTGGCGTGATTGAGTAACAAACATCCAAACATCCAAACATCCAAACATCCAAACATCTAAACTTTCACATTTATAATATTAGTAGGATAGTAGGATGTCCTCATGAAAGGAGACCGGCGAGAATCGCCCTAATATTTTACGAAGTCGTACACTTTCAGAAACATGAAAATTAAATTAATTTAAACTCCTACAATTAACTTTTACAAACGCCTGATTTATTAAAGAAAGGAATAAAAAGATAACTAACTTTCAAATCGCAAATAATTGACTGAACCAGGCAAAATAACATTGAAACACTTCATAAATCCGTTTCATTTGACGCAGTAGTCATGTAAAACAAGGTCATTTTATTATTTACATAGTTATTATTAGATAGGGACCTACATCAGAGAAGGTACATAACATAAAATTAAAAACTAATGAAGATCCGCAAGCAAAGCTTAGCCCAGATGGCGCCAGCGGCAGGCGGTGCGATACTTACCTATGTCTTTACCTATGTCTTCATTAAAATAATGGTTCCTTTCGTTATTTGTCTTTGTTATTACCTACCCATTCATCTATTTTATCATTAATTATTTATTAGTAAATCATTATTTGTGTTGTTTTTAAATAAAATGTTGTTAAATAAATGATTTTTACCCTTACTTCTATATTTTTAGGTTATTGAACATATCTCTGTTGTCCCAACTTTAAAAGCATAGAAACAATTAACTTTTTTGTTAGTCTAGCATAGTTCTTTAAGTACCATTCGATTTTTTTCATGAACGAGACCATAACGAGACCTATAAGGCGAGGTCTGAAAATACATAGAAGTTCGCCAGTCTCCTTTACAAAAAGGAGCGTAAAGTTGTACTTGTCGGTATCTAATTTAATGTAAAAACATATTTTCAGGTGTTAGCGCCCAAGGAAGTATTGGATGAGTGGCAAATAAGACCTACTACGTTGGTGTCCCGTTACATCAAGAGGTGAGTGAAATTTCTTTATTTTTGAGTAGTAGGTACCTAAAACATTATATTTCATTTCTGGAACTTATTTTTATACTATCATAAGTTGTTTAGTACCTACGAACTAATTAATGAAAACTTGACCACGATTTAAGGAAAAATAATAAACAACATTAATTAGGAATACCAGGGAATACATTTAACAATTAATACTAATATAAATCTATCTTATTTACTGATGTATTGTCCTGTGCGTCACTGTGATGAATAAATATTTTGTGGAATTTCTCATAGTTATGTACGAAAGTTGCCTTCTTAAGGCGATACTCGGAAAAAATATGCTGAAGCGAGATAGCAATGAGAAAGCGCGCGGGAGCGAGACCGATTTTGCATATTAGGAAAAAAAAACACAAAATCACTTCGTCTTAAAAAACTACAGCGATTTAAAAAAAATGCTTCTATACGATCCTCAATATTATTGGTGTCCACTAATTAAACCAATTTGCAATAGTGTAAGTAACCCCATTTAAGAATTATCTTGACTTTTCGTATTTTTTAGAGGTCTTTTCGAAAAGAAAAAGTGTCGAGGCAAAATCATAAAATCGTGTTTTTGAAACTATACGAATCTAGATAAAGGTATGAAGAAATATATATCTTATTACCAGATTTGTAACAACTGTAACCGTCCTATAGTTTTAAATCAAAAAGTCCATATTTTTCCGAGTAGCGCCTTAAACTAGTAAGAATAGTAACTACATGTTACATCTCTTGTACTGTTCTTCAATGGCAATAATTATTATCATTCCAGGTATCTTCAGATGAAGGGTCGGTTATCCCTGGACGGGCACGGCGGCTCCATCGCCGTGAAGAGCCCGCGCCGGTTCAAGCTGGTGCAGCAGGAGTCCGAGACCTATGACTAAGACGCCAGTCCCCATCTGCTCTCACCACCGACCAAGAAGTATCATCGACTAAGTAGTAACGAAACTTTGAAAATATATTAGCTTCGATCGTATTTAATTTATCAACAGTTTAGGTAACCATAGATAAAATTGGTCTCTGCGTTCGTAATCACTAGCTAGATACATTTAAAATGGTGGCACGTTAAGTTTGCCTAAACTGGCATACTCGTCTCATCTCGAGACGTGCCGTGATTCTCCAAGCAAAGTTCAATTGAGTTTCAGTTTGGAAGCTTCCAAATAACGACTTACTATGATCCGATCACGGGGCTTCCGTAACCTGGAAAATTCTAGCGTCGCTGAAATTTTGCATGTGTGTAGAGTAAAAAAATCTACTGATTCAAGATCTCCATTCAAAAAATGTCCTCGTTGATCGGGCTGGTAATTCTCAGGAGGTATATCGTATGTCGTAGCGAACGCGGATATCAATCATTACAGTCTACGATTATTTATTATCTATCACCATCTCTCGTTGTGATTGCGACTCAACCGTGTAGTTGACTTATTATTTATTGTTTCGAAGATTGTTTTAACTTATTTTAATATTAACGAAAAGTTTAACAATAAGATTTATAATTATATAACGTTTAGTTTTAAGGCGTCGCTTTGGGATGAAAGGTACCTATATCAAATTTAAAAATTCAATTACTAAAGTATTTGATTGTTCATTACGCTCTATATCTATATATCTTTCCATATCTATACCTTCAAAGTTTAGATTAGGGTTTTCGCTAAACTGTAAATAAAAAAACAGTGCTATACAAGATATTCATACGAAGTAAGTAATTTGAGTGATGTGTACGAGTATTTGTAATGTTGGCTAATAACTATGGTGTTAGAGATAAAATTCACGTTTTATTATTGTATAGTTAGGCAACAGTAAATTAAAACTTTGCAAAATAAAAGGGATCTATTATATATACCTTTCAAAAACAATATGGCTGTTAAAGTATTTTTGTTATGAACAAATTAAAAACGGCGTACCTACCTAACTATGAAATAAATTTTTGTTCCAGTTGGTGCCTGATGTTGAAGTTAATTCGACTCATTGTAAATTCTTGTTAAATGTTATAAAATTATTAACCACTGCCACATTTAATTATTGTCCTAATAAGGATTAATGGATTTTTGTAACTTTTGAAAAAAGTTTTGCTCATAGCACAGGTTTTTTATTATTTATTAAATACTTAGGTAGGTACTTACTATGCAGTTACGCAGGTGTTGTATCATCTTGACGGCAGAGTTTACGTTTAGAAAAATGAGTTTTTGGTGCATTCAATAGTTTTAATGCTGAAAAAAGGTGTAAAATGATCAAGTACCTACCTATACAGTGCACCAGTTTAGCACATCACCGTCTAGAAATTGTTTTAAAAGGAGTCATTACGTGTTTAAACATATCACTTAATATTTATGTCGCATATCCAGAGATTTATCTCTAACTTAAATCACATATAGTAACTTTATACAACTTCAAAATATATTACGGCTTGTTTTGGGCTTGTAATACTGTACCTAAGAGTTAAGATGTTTCTTGAAAAAATGGCATCAAAAAATTTCTAGCACTATAATTCGTAAGATCACGCTAATCGTTACATAGGAACGTTAAAACACTACACTAGTAAATGCAATGTGTTCTTGTAATCATATTACTTAGTTCTTAAGAAGTTGTCTACACATGCATTAAGAATAAGAAATGTTCGATCTGTCTTAAGTTTAATTCAAATTGGTATGAAGGTTTTTTGAAAAGGATTTTAAGAGTAGGAGCATACTCGTATGGGAGCATCATCTTTCTTGATAGATATTGCGCTGTCATAAATGAGACTAAAATTCGTTTACACGGGCAACTAAAATTGCTCAATTCCTGTCAGTACCCGTCAAGTATGTTGTCATGACCACATCAAGCAATTTAGGGCAATGATGGCCACAATTAAAGCAACTTGATTCTGAGATACAGCACACAATACTACAATATGGAACAGCTTTAAAAATTATAGCGGCTCGCTGCGGGCGACGTAACCCCCGCTACTCCCGCTGACGGCCCGTTCCTCTCGCGAAAACGAGACGTAGTCATACGTATAAACAAGATACAAAGAAAATTGACAAAAGAAGCAGTATTGCCGAAACAATCGCCGCAATTTATTTTGATTGCACCAGATTGCTCCAGATTGATCCATTAAAGTTGCCAAGCAATTATTGCCAAAAAAATTGCTCGTGTAAGCGCACCTCAAAGCTGTTAGGCCCAACTTACAAGTGGGCTAAATAATGTTATTTCTCATTCTTTTTAGCTTATAAGGTAGCAAATGATGTGATACAATCATTAGGGAGTAAGTAACACACCACGGATGATGTTCTCTGATTTGTCGATCGTGTTTTTAATATTAACGTAATGATTAGCGTTTTCGGCAATACACTGGCGCCTAACGCAGATGGTTTAGCAAAATTTATCATTATATCGATATCGTGTCAAGTTTTTTTAATCAGTGTTAACAAAGTTTGAATGGTTTTTATAACCATAGGGTCATCGTCAGTCTTATACTTACACGGTCGACAAAACTCGAAATTCGTCCGATCGATTTGATGTGCTTCCACGGTAATTGATTATTGTTAACAATGTTGCACAAAGTGTTTTGATTACCGACTTACTTTCCACCTGGGAGTGACTTTACAGATAGAAAGGTAGGTACATACCTACATACCTAAAACATGATGTAGATTTTACAGACGAAAGGCGATTTGCGAGACTATCAGACGAAACTATTTGCTGGGTTTCAACCAAACAATTAGTGCAAGGAAGCTGAGTAGTGCCGTAAGCGAAATGTCTCGAATACGCTTAATTTTCACTTCGCTTTGCTGCCAATTTTAGGCGGTTCTATCATTCATCTTGCATTTTGTCGCAAACTTCCTCGCTAGTGTTCGTCAAACTCGCTTTGTTTAGCTTAACGCAAACTTATGAGCACCAAGATATAATTCAGTCGATTCTCATTCAAGTCTTGCTGTCTCGCTTATCTATCTCGTTGACAGTCTGACTAAAAAGAGTCGACAAAATTTCTCGTGGTGCGTACTGGCGTTGCGCTGAGCGAGGAAAAAGTGATCTAAATTGTTGTCTCGCGTACTGCTCACCTTGCTCTCACATTCTGGTGTAAGTAATTGGAATCTCAATACTTGTAGGACTCACCAGTTACTTAGATGTAAATTTTGTAAGTAATATATATCATACAACTAAGTGCACAGAGTAATGCAAATTAACGAACATCATGAAACTATTATCGCCTGCCTGTAGAAAATGGGAAATTACCAATATTGACATTGTTATGAAATGTTACTCGATGCTAAAATTTACCAAAGAAAAACTCATCCAAAAAGCACTCGGAGAAGAGAATAGAAAAAGGACCTAACTAATTAATTATATATTTTCGTTAACATTATATTTTGGAAAGGGCGTGACGTGATGTTGATGTCTATCTATGCCCAAATAGGTTTGAATATAGGGTAATTACCTACTTATGTTTAGGTAAATATATTAACTGGAATATCTGCGATGGTGTATAATTGAAGGTTATCCTGATATTATTATTCATTAATAAGTAATTGTTTTTATAAGCCTAATAGTTTTTAGTCGATTGACTTGTAAATCATCACAAACTTTGAAATATACCTACATAATTTATCATAAATTAATAACCAAGTCAAATGTCTAAATTGTACGGTCGACAGCGCATCAAGATTTAGATCATAGATTAATGATTGGACTTCGCGTTCAGTCGTAGCGAAAGCGAAGATCAATATAAATCTATGGTAACACCTGTGGTAACACGTTGAGATTAAACACGCACCTACTGCCCGTATAGAGCTGCTTTTGTAGGGCAACTGTTAAAAGCTTGAGGTGCTGTGGACTATTAATACAATATTGCTATTGCCTTTTATCATGTAGTTTAATGGTTGTAGGCTTGAAATAAATGTCGGAATTGTTATAACGTTTGCAGTTGCTTGGTCTCCTTTGAGAGAGACTTATTAAGTTGACTTTAAATATTATGTAGACATTTGCAAAATGGACTCAAATGAATAATTATAATATTATCGGTGTTAATATTGAAAAGTTGAACAAATGAAATGTTATTGTTAGATCTAGCTTTAAGGCTGCTACGACCTAAACATGTTTAATCTATACTTAAATGTTATCATTACTTATAGACTATATTAATAAGATTAAATACACTAATTTTAAAATGACTATCTTATTTATTTTTAATCACAATAAAAGGTTGGCAAAAGCGGTGTTGGTGGTTTGAATATGAAACATTGATCTACGTAACATAATTAAAAGTACCGTACCTACCCATAATTATTTACATTTGATATATAAATAATATACACAGTATACATTGTTTATAGTTGTTTGAATCGTGGTTTCATATTTTATTCTTCACCACATCGATAAGATCTAGAATTCTAGACCCCTTCGGCTCATCCCATTATCCCGGCGGTGGTTATTATCCCCAAAAGGTGGTTCTTTTGAATCAATAGTAGCAATCAATATGTTATACCAATCGACATCAAGGTATTAATTTTCTGTTAATTAAAAGTAAAATACAAGGTACTTAGGATAACGACCCATCACGTACATGTGAACGAAGTTTTTCTTCCTTGTCGTGAAAACAAGTTAATTTTTGTCTATAGTTACTATGAAATAATTTTGGCTATAAAAACAGAGCGCTAAAGAAAACTTTACTGCAACTTTTTTACACATTTATTACCTTTTATACACTTTATTTACACTACAGCAAGATTACTGACTAAAATGTTGTGACTGTTAACAATATTGTTTCACCTATTTTCTTATCATTAACAAAAACATCACGAAATTGTATATCACTTTGCTACATTATCCATGGCACGGTCTAAAAATCCAAAGTGTACCTAGATTTACTAAAAGTTTTATATGCACTTTAAACCTAATATTACTTAACTTAAGATTTAAATAGAAGAAAACTCGAAAATAATAATACTCTTTCAAGTATTTTTATACTTGTTAAAATTAAATAAAACTTTCGAAAACTTACGTACAAATCCGTTTTATTTTTTAATCATTTGTTATTGGAAGATAATACATAAAGTAATCATAACAGTCGACAGACGTAGGTACATAGTTCATTGTTAAAAGTTTAAACTGTTTAATGCAAGTTAAAGAGACATTGAAAAGTGGACAAGGCAAGGGCATGCATCAGTCTTACACGTAAATACGAGGCAGCAATATTAATAGCTGACAATATATAATTCACTAGTAATTAAGTGAGCAAATGATTCGTAGAGGGTAATTTATTTTCTAACTACTTCAACTGTAGGAACTTCATAAGGGCATCGTATATGAGGCGGGGGCTGGCGTCCCCGTCGGCCGTGTACCGGACGCCCCTGAGAGCCCCATCTTCGTTCCTCACCACCCCGTACTCTCCCACTATAAACCCATCCGGAGTTCTTTCTTCCACCCTATATTTCTTATACTGCCTGCCTTCCACAACGTAGCCCACTTTGCAATTGTCTTGTTTACATTTTTCAGTACTCGTCTCTTGCACCCCGTGACTACGACCATCAGTAAGAACACTTACTTTTTCATCCACTTCATAATTTTTTTCCGGTTGTTGTTCAACAACACGGTGCGTGTCAACTATTCCAGTTGATAAGGTATTCAAAGTAGTCGGAGTTGTAGTAATTAGGGTGCTAGATAATGCCGCGCTTTGTGAATGGTGTTGCCACGGTGAACTTGTTATTACAGTGCTTTGTACTGGATTTTGCCAAGGTGTGTGATTAGGCGAACCTGCGGGAGATAAGTGAAGTGACGCTGGTTCACTGTAGAACTTAGCCGGTTCACTGTAAATTTTTGCTGGTTCACTGTATACTTTAGCAGGTTCACTGTATATTTTGGCAGGCTCGCTATACACTTTAGCGGGTTCGCTGTAAAATTTCGCAGGTTCGCTATAAACTTTTGCTGGTTCACTGTAAACTTTAGGAGTTTCGTTTAATATAGATAGGTCTCTGTTGGAATTCGTAAATATATTACTAGTGTCTTTATAGTTATTAGATTGGCTAGGTGTGTCATGCATCACATTAAAGCTGACAGTCGTCAAGCTCGGACTGTTCCCCCTTTCACTCGGCGATATGTTTGAAGGACCTTGAATGTAGTTCTTTGGAGACGGCGAAAGGGGCACTGATCTTGCAAGTGGGACATTTTCTATATTTTCTTCTTCAACATAGTCATTAGAAGCAGTTTGTACAGATTTGTTTGACGAATCAGCGACGGTGTCGTCAGTTTCATTGTTTTCCGAATTTAATTCAAAAATCTGAGTAAACAGCTGGCTTTCATGGTCAAGAACTCTGTTTGATCGTATTTTTTCCATTGTCTGTAACACCGATAACTGTTGAATTTTGCCGAAACCATGATTACTTTCTATACCAAGTGATGATTCCTCAGCTAACGAATCTTCAAGTTGATCAGTATCAAGATCCCTGTTATCTTTTTCCATAGATTTAGATTCAAACGCGGTTTCGGGATCTCCGTAAAATTTATTCTGAACTTTCATTTGAAAAGGATGAATTTGTTCTGCGTTATGAGAACCATGTAAATCTTTCTTGGCATTGAGTTGTTTTATAAATTCTATATTTGCTCCTAATAATTTTGGCGATAATTCAGTCGTTACTGTTTCTTTTTCTAAATCATTATCAATATTTTTTTTACTATCTAATGTTACTAACTGTGGCGCATCGATGATTTGTTCATTAATACTTTTATTTTGTCCATAGCCTGTTTTAGTTTTGCCCCGGCCAACTGCAACAGATGAGGTAATTCGCACTGATATCACTTGTTCATCGTTCTTCTCATCCTTTGGTTTGTTTTTAGCATCGTAGTCGTATCGACGGAAAGTGGCATCATCTTCTTTTGGGCTTGGAGTTGACCTCGGAGCAACGAGAGAGCATTGCACGATCTGGAATTAAAAGTAATTTACATCAATAGCTTGTTTTGAATTATCAATAAAAAAGAGCTTGTTATTTTTTTTGCTCATAATCAATGGGGGGGGGGCAATGGGGGCAATCGCCCCCTGTGAGACGCATTTTTACCTACATATTTGCCCCCCCCCCCTTCAACAAAAACCTGGACCCGTGCCTGAGTAAATGGGTCGTAAAGCCGCGTACAAAGAAAGGCGCGCGGCGTTTCACGCGGAAGACGCGGCGGCAGCCGCGGTGTTATGTCAAATCAAATCTCTCTATTCATAAAGAAGTTCTAGACCGGGAGGCGACCGCCGGCTACCTTACCTGATCAAGTACCAGCATAGCATAATCGTTAAATATTTAATTAAATAAAGCCTTACTGCACACAACAAGAGAAATACAAACTCATATAGAGACAAACGACAAATAGAAAACAAACAATAGACATCCTTATTACTTTATGGCCAATCTCTTCTTGCCTACCTTGGGTGTAAGAAGAAATAAATAACTAGAAGAGTAGGGGAATTGGAGCATGAACAAGATAAGATAAAGTATGCACTAACTAAATAAATAAACTTTATTAAAATCACCTCAATTATCTAGTTCATAAGTAGTTAACATTAAGAAACTGTGTTATGGAAACTAGATAACGTATAAATATATACTTACTTATACACTTTTTTTGTAAATAAATACTTAATATACATAGATAACAAAAAAATAAAAAAATATAAGTTAAGAGATAAAATAATTATATAAATAAATAACTTCTGACACACCAATCATCTCAGCCCATGTAATTTTTATTAAGAAACTGAGTCATGGAAAACTTGATAACGGATAAATATAATTAAATACTTTTTGTTTGTAAAATACATACCTACATAAAAAAATCCTAAAAACAAAAAAGATAATAATACATAAAAAATACATAGATAAGGACAGGAAATGACTTCTAACTCACCTCCCGGTCTATAAATTTTTGTATATTATTATAGGAAATAGACATATTTCATTTGACATAACGCCGCGGGGCGCCGCCGGCCGCCGCGTATCGGGGCGGGTGAAGCACCGCGTGTCCTTGTACGCGGCCTAAGTTAACTTCTTATCATAAACTTATTTATACTAAGAGTATAATAAGTTTATGCTTCTTATATGTAGAGACAATTATTGTCCTTACAAAACTTGTCAGTTAAAATAGCACTATGCGTTGCTTGCTATTTACAAGGCTAAAACAATAAAAATTGCATTTAAATTAATTAAAATCGCAATGACAAAGAGCCACATGTGATCTACTACAATACACAGGTTACACATACACACACAGGGTTACACAGGTTATTTTAGTGATCTTGATACTGTTATAGGGTACGAGTCACAAAAACCATAAAGATTTTGTAAAATTAACTAGGTACGAGGTATGAGATGACTAACTCAAAGGTATTACTAACATTACAGAAATTTGTTACAAAATTTAAAATTTAACTGATGGTTCTGCAATAGACACTAAATTTAGTTAGTAACTTAATTTCATTAGAAGGTCAGGTCAGGACATAAACTGAAATATTATAATGATGTGAAAGAAACATCGCATCTTGGCGATCCCATTATAGTATAATGATCTCGACATTGATGTTATATTCAATGCAATAAAAATAATGCATCCTAAAGGTGTACCAGAAACAAGTAGATCAAGTGAGCATCTTGTTTGACATTTAAAAGAAGAGTAATGAGAAATGAAGACACGGAATTGCCTACAGCAATCACCTTTTAAATATAGTACCTACGTGAAATGTTAAACATTTAAAACAAAGTCTGCATCGAGATTTTAATCAGATTTTAATATACTTAACGTTCCATTTTATAACTATCATAATCATACAAAAGAGTTATTTATGAACTCCTTTCCATTTAATTTTAAGAGACACTTTAAAGTTTTAACTTTCATACAAAAAAAGGTAAAATTTCATGAAAAGTATCAGCATACTGGTCTATTTAAAAAAGGGTATGATTTAACATTCTTTTGAGCTCATGTCAAGGTAGAATTTATTTAAACATAAGGCTTCCTTTTGAATATGATGCTGTTTCAAGTAGGTACCTAGGTAAGTACGTGTTCATTTAGCTTGACCAAATTTGTGATTGATTCTTTTCCATATTAATATGTAGTGACCATCCGTACCTTAAGCTGAATAGTCACTAAATGGTAAACATTTTTAATATAAAATCGCTTTTTTATATTACAGAAGAAATTCCGGAAATTTTAATACCTACCTAAATTTCTCCTCCTACAGCTCGCAGTATGAGGTAACCTACTTATTTAAAACTAACTGTTGCCCGCGACTTCGTACGCACGGTAGAGTGACTTTTGTCTTTGTTTATTTTATGTATAATCTACTCATCCTTCCAGTGACCGCAAAGTATATGTGTGTGTATAGGTGTAGGTTATTATTATTAGAGTGTTAATTTGGTACCTAATCGTTTTTTGTTTTTAAGTAGGTACAGAGTTATGGATAAATAGACGGATGTCAACCAACCGACACAATAAAAAGTTAATGTGCCAACCTGTCCTGGGAAATATGCGAAACTGGTTATTGTACCTGAAGTATAACAGCGAGAGACAATCGGCACATATCAATTAAATTGTTTAAATAAGGTGGCTTTAATTGAACCTTTTTTAATCATTAAACCTTTTTATTTAGGCATCTTGACATTAAACGCACGATATTTGGTTACGGGGAGACTCCATGGTGACGTCCTTAGCACTATTATTTATTCTGTGGTGACGTTTAAAGGACACAGCACATTACATCAACTCGGAAAGGGATCGACACCGTATCGCCTTTCGCCTCGCCGTCAACCAGGCGTCAACCTAAGGGCGTTTGTGCACTACACTGAATTTTACCGATCCGGCGGTCCGGTCTTTTACGGACCGATATGGCAGCTATGAAAAACATATGGGCGCTTGTGCACCACACTGAATTTTACCGTCCGTCATTTTACTTTTCCCTATTCCGGACCGTTTTTTTCCGTTCCGAGATGACGGCAATGAAAAACATATGTGCGCTTGTGCACTACACTGAATTTTACCGTCCGGAAAAAAACGGATGGTATTTTAATCATATATCACTACATAGTATAAAACAAAGTCGCTTCCCGTCTGTCTGTCCCTATATATGCTTAAATCTTTGAAACTACGAAACAGATTTTCATGCGGTTTTCACTAATAGGTAGCGTGGTTCTTCAGGAAGGTTTTAATTAATTGAGGTAGGATGAAAAATTATTTTTTAACTACTATCGAATGTCTACAGCTAGCTATATAACAAAAAAAAAAGTTTCATCAAAATCCGCTTAGTTGTTTTTGCGTGAAACACGGACAACAGACAGACAGACAGACAAACAAAAATTTCAAAAACCATATTTTTGGTGCTAGATATATTACGTGTTATTGGTGAGAAATTATATTAATAATAATAAATAAATAACTTCTTATATTCACACCAATTATCTAAGCCCAATTTAATTTCATTAAGAAACTGTATCATGGAAAACTTGATAACGGATAAATATATACTTAAATACTTTTTGTTTGTAAATACATATTATACATAGTTAACACCCAGACCAAGACAAATAGACATGTTCATGCACACAAATATTTGTCTTGTTCGGGAATCGAACCCGAGACCACTGGCGCAGAAGGTGGGTAGCCTACTCCTGCGCCAAATCGGTCGTCAATCGAGAAAGGCGCTTGAATTTATTTTGGCGTGCGTTAATTTATTTGCGATAACTCCTAAGATATTCATTTAAATTATATGGTGTAAAAGAGTAAAATAATGTGCATGAAATGCTTAAACCAACAAACGTATTTAGATTGATAAGGGTTAATACTGTATCCGTTTAAATAACTTTCCAAATTACGGCATTGTTCGTAACAACTTTTTAAGAGATAATATGGCTATAATATACTATCCTTAAAAGATAGACATATGCTATCGCGGACTTTTTTGTAGATCTATAGAAGAGGAATATCCCAACATGCATAATTTTTTTAAACCTCGAAAGGATTAGGCAGCGTTTTTGCAGCAAGCTCCCGGGCGGCTTGCCGTTTGCCAGCACTTTCGACAATTATCGTTATATTTCTACCAATTTACACAAAACTTTCATAAATTATATTGTGATTTCGGTAAATGACCCTGTCAGGTACCTTTCACTGATAAGAGGATGAACCCAAAATTCTTTCTGTCTTCTACGTCTTCGTACATAAAGCAATAAAGCAAGTAATTGCCGAATGCCCACGTTCCAAGGAACTCATTATTCCTCTCGTTTAAAACGCGTCCGTAGAGTGTAGTTTCAAAGAGATCACTGCGCTGCCCCGGCCAGTAAAAAACCGGACAAGTGCACAAGCCAATCATCCGTGTTTTTCATGCCACGCCGGTCCGTAAAAAAACGGACCGCCGGATCGGTAAAATTCAGTGTAGTGCACAAACGCCCTAACGCAGGCACGTAACCAAACCGGATCAGCGTCGGTACGTCGGCTCGGCTACGGCTAGGCGAGACGCCGCGCTTACGGCTAGGCGACGCCGCACTTACGGCTCGCCGAACAGTGGTTCCATAAAAAAAAAAAAGAATGAGAGAAAAAAATGATAAAAATATAAAAAAAGACAAAAAAATTAAAAAAAATGTCAAAAAAATGAGAAAAAAATTATAAAAAAAAATTGATGTTCATTTTCATTTTCAGACCACTGTGCGTAGAGCCGTAAGCTCGGGTACGGAGAGACCAAGACGTGAGCGCGTGGACGACTAGCGGTAGGCGCGGGGATAGCAAGTTGAGCGACCCGCAAAGCGGTTCGTGAGCTGGTCCCGAGGCGAGGCGATTACGTTACGATTCCGATTAGTGTGCTTTGCAGTAGGGGGTTTCATACAAAGAATACTGAACCGCTCGAGTTGATACGGTGTCGATCCCTTTCCGAGTTGATGTATGTGCTGTGACCTTTAGATTTGTTTTTTTTTTATTTATAGAAACGTTGACATGCTTACGCACATCTATAAACAATGAAAAGAATCCTTAGCGGAAAGGGGAAAAGAGTTAAACTAGATAGTTACTAGGCTCGATTTTGACTTACCTTTATAACTATGTATTAGTAATAACAGCTTGAATAAGTAGTCGGAACATTTTTTGCTACTATTGCCAGTAACGGTAAGGTATATTTACGACCATTGTCATTAGTAATAATGCGGATCTAATGGAGGATATTAGCCATTAATTGTTGCTAACTTGTGATTGATTGGTTAAGTGGCACTTAATTGATAAACTCATAATTTTTCGAACTAAAGTGTCATGGGCAAATTTTTGAGTTTAGTTTTTTTATTCACAACGGGGTAGCACGCATCACTTTGATGTTAATTAAGTGATGATAAGGCTGAAGGTGGAAGCGAACTACTCCCGGAATCCTCATTACTGAGGAACTGGCTATCTGGCTGACAAATCAGTTTTATTTTATTAACCAACTTCAAGAAAGGAGGAGGTTCTCAAGTCGTGTGAATGTTTTTCGTTGTTAGTTTTAAGGCGATACTCGGAAAAAGTGTGCAGAAGCGAGATAGCAATGAGAAAACGACGCGCGCGGGAGCGAGACCGATTTTGCAGATTAGGCAAAAAAAAAACACAAAATCACTTCGTATTCAAAAACTATAGCGATTTTTAAAAAATGCTTCTATACGATCCTCAATATTATTGGTGTCCACTAATTAAACCAATTTCCAATAGTGTAAGTAATCCCATTTAAGAATAATCTTCACTTTTCGTATTTTTTAGAGGTCTTTTCGAAAATAAAAAGTGTGGAGGCAAAATCATAAAATCGTGTTTTTGAAACTATACGATTCTAGATAAAGGTATGAAGAAATATATATCTTATCACCAGATTTTTAACAACTGTAACCGTCCTATAGTTTTAAATCAAAAAGTCCATATTTTTCCGAGTAGCGCCTTAAACAAACTTTTGTACCTACATTAGAAAACTACGGAGAATAACCGCAGATATAAAAGATATTGTAGTTCGTAAACGGTATGTAGGTAACCTAGATTTAACTTGGACATAATTTTGAGCGACTTAAAATTTTATTAGTTACTTTCTCTTTATCACAGAAAAATTTTGTAATTCTTACGAACATTAAATTATGTGCGCAAAAATTTGGTACTTTGATATAAATCAATAAAAAATCAACATTTAACTCTACTAACTTCGTTTATGACAAGTAGGGCAGAAGACCCCTTTTTGATATTTTCACTTTGAAACACTTACGGCCGGTTTTAGAGGGTCTTAGGTTTTAAAGAGAAAAATTATGTCTTAAATTACCAACATAGAGAATTGATCTAAAACTTACAGCTACATCTTCCAAATACTAATAAAAAATGTCTTTAGATCAGTAGGCAGTATCACAAAAAGTGCGAAACGTGCCAAATGCCCCAATTTTGGCCACTTAGCCAAACTTTTGTACGTATAGCGAAATATCAAAACCAAATCTAGGTTAAATTAATTTATTATAATGTGCTACACACCAATCAAATTGCAATACAATAGTTTGATTGTAAAAAACAAAGGTTTATATTATTATAACTTTCATACTTCTAAAATTTTATAGAAAATAAAATTAAAACCAAAAATGGCTTTTATTGAAGAAGACTCGTATGACATTAGGAATTTTAATGATTGTTATGTAATTATAATTACCTTAAAATGCCTTCTTTTAATTGCCATTAGCAAAAATAACAAAAAGTTTTTTATATAACATTAGGTATAGCAAAAAGTGACCAAAACCGGGGCAGTGGCCAAAACCGAGGTTATAGTCCTTTTTTTTTGTATAAAAAAACTAGCCTTCTTCGTGCTCAAACGGGTCTCGAACCCGTAACCTTTCGAATGTTTAGTTGCAGCTACCTCCGATTGAGCTATCTGCTATAATACTACCTATTAATTTTTCTGGGCTAGAAGTCAACGTTATTAGTATTCTGTGTTGTGTATGACTGCTGTAGTATAAAAATTTTCAACTAAGTATATCAATTACGAAAATCAACCATAATACGAGTATTATGTATGCCTGCCGGATGAAGCGGTTACGTTCTTAACGTACACACGTCACTTGGGCATAGTTTAAAAATCACGCAATGCCAGTCCCTATTTAATTTATCTAGTGATCTATTGGAGTCGTGAATGTTAATTAATAACATTGAGGTGCGACGGAGCGTTTACTGGCGGAGCGGAAACCGCGCGCCTGATTTTGTGGCTGGGTGGTGAGCCATTAACACCAGTGTGGAGCCGCGGTGCTGTCACTGACCGCGCCGGCGACCTTGCCGTCCTGCGCGCAGTGCACCACAGATTGTGAAGATAAAGTCAAATATGTCGATTAAACTGCACCGAGCTCGATACAATCGAATCACGATCGAACGCGAGCCATATTGACCAATAAATCAATACACCTTTTTATTATCATCGTCTGATAGACGTGTTAAAAAAGAAAATGAGACTATTGAAATTGTAACACAAGATATAACAATAAGTATTATTTTTTTTAGTAACTAAATCAAAAATACAGATCTTTCTTTAAATTGCCACGATATTTTCGGAAAACCATTTTAGAAATGTTTTATCTATTATAGGCTTTAATAGTTGCTATATACTTACGTCAAGAACATGTTGAATCGTAAATAAAAACTTGTTGTTCAAGTATACGTACCTATCATTGGTTCAAATAACTAGATCGCATTGGAATTTGAGCAAAAAAGTAGGCGTAAGTGCGACACCGCAAGCGCATAGTAGGTGTGAATACTCACTAAAGGAAAATGACATTAATGTCGACCTTCGCGTCTAGCAGATAAGAACTTAGATCCCGATCGGTGGGCGCTGCGGAAGGAGACCGAATTCCGCTGTGAAGAAACCATACCGACCTTTCTATTACCACAAAAGGGTACGTTACTATTGTTATTTCGCAGTGTGTTATGTTAATACTTATAGGAAAAATTGTGATAGAAAAAAAAGCTTTCAGGCGGGATTCAGCTACTTACAGCTGTTTTTTTTTAATTTTACCTTTAAATAAAACTATATACTTAACAGAATAGTATTGTGAATGCATAAAAATAATTTAAAAATCTTAACATGTCAATACTTTCAAAGTTATTTCTAAAATATATTTTGAACCGGTTTTGTAAGTTTACGAAAATTGTAGGTAGATAGGATTTCCCATAGAAAAATACCTAAGTAGTTTTTCAGGTTTTTTCTCTTTAGTTTTGAACTTAAATGCTCGAAGCTCGTTCTTACATTACGATACTTTCAGACGACTAGAGTTGCTACTATTACTTATTCTGTGGGACTAGTACAGTACCTATCCAACGATAGTCGCAGAGACGAGTTGCCAAGGCGTTCTCCCATACATTTGTATAAAAAATCGCATGCTATGCTACCAGTTTGCGACCTATCACTCAATAGCATTCAATACAAATGACAGGTTTCAGCAACTAGCTTTGGATACTAGACGATTGTAAATTTCGTAATGTAAGAACGGGCTGTCTTATTTTACGGAAAATTATATTGACATAGCTTGCTCTATAAATTTCGAAGCCAAGGCCGTTCGCAGTGTTGCAGGGCTTAACAAAATACAAAACAAACAGACAGAATGTGATAAATATGAGCATGCATGATTACTAAAAATAAACTTGACATTAGTAAGTGTTACGCGCCGTGAGTGCACAGCAAGTTGCATTCATTTATTGGCCGCGCCCACTGTACTGCGACACGGCAACGCCGCCGATGGCAGCGGACGTCTAGGGTTCCCAACTTTTTGTCGGCAAATAAAATAAATATAACGTCGCTGTCAATTCAAAAGGACGTATGACAAAACAGTAGGTTTTCAAGAGACACAAAACTGTTTATTTACTTGAATTCATACCTAGATTAACAATATTCAGGACAGGAATAAGCTTTAAATAAAAAAAAACTTGGATTTGTAAAGTGCCTGCAACAAAATTTGCTTGAAACATGATTTTCGGGACTATACGTTCTTTTGACATACGTCCTTTTGAACTGACAGCGATGATAATGATAAGATTGGTAGAACTAAAACGAACAGTAAGTATTTAAGAATACCAAAACACAGGCGTGTCTTTTTACCGCAAAAAGGAGTCCTTTTACATTAACTCCTTCTTTCCGTGGTACAGCTGTATCAGTTACCGACAACTTAGATCTTCTTAGCATGAAATTAACATCGGACCTTAACTTCGGCGACAACATTGAGTGTAAAGCTCAAACTGCTGCCAAAAAGCTGGGAATCCTGAATAAGGTTAAGCGATACTTCACGCCGGGACAGCTTTTAACTCTTTACAAAGCGCAAGTCGGTCATGCATGGAGTATTGCTCTCACCTCTGGGATGGTTCAGCGAAATACCAGTTAGCAGCACTTGACTCAGTGGAACGCAGAGCGAGGAAACTAATCGGAAACGATAAGCTGGTTCAAGCCAAGCTCCATAGTCTAACCCATCGACGTAAAGTGGCTTGCTTGTCGGTATTTTACAGGCTGTACTTCGGTGAGTGTGCTTCTGAGCTGCATGAGCTCATTCCGCCATCCCCGTTCTACCACCGAGAATCTAGACGCACAGCGGGCTATCATCCTTACTTGGTCAACATTCCGCGAATGCGTACCAAGCGCTTTTCTTCATCCTTTGTGATGCGCACCGCCAAGGAATGGAATACCCTGCCTGCGTCTATATTCCCGAATGACTACAACCCTAAAATTTTTAAAGCTAGAGTGAATAGGCTGCTTCTGGGTAAGCTCGCTCCATCTTCGGCTTCTTCTCAACCCTAAGGTTCAGTGTGAAGCCAAGAGCAAGCCCATTATACATAAAAAAAAAAAAAAAAAAAATATCGAACAGTATAAAAACTTTTCAAGTTAAATAATTTTGCAAGTTTTATGGTCACTAGCGGATACCAGCGGTCTGTCTACAAACTGTATTTTGTTTGTTTTTTTAGAACAGTAAAAAGTAAAAGTAATGAGTGAAAATAAACTATTTTTGAACAGTATGGTTGGGAACCCTAGCAGGCGCCAAGCGGCACGGGACCGCTCCGTGCCACTGGCAGTGAAAAACAAATGAAGGCCGTATGTACTTACAAGCTTTTTGTCACCGACTTGTAAGCTGGAGGTACACGTAATGGTATTGAGCTTAAACAATTGTAATAAGGACACCGTTGAAAAACATGAGCGACTTTATGGAAAATTATACGAAATGTAAGGGAGAATTTATTTTTAAATTACAGTTTTTAATTTGTACATCCACAACACTAATTTATAACAATAGGGGTTCCTCTAAAGGGCAAATTAGATAAAAGGCAAAGTTTTGCAAACTGTACCGAACGACATTTTATATACAGACCTACCTAAAATTTGTTTCTTTAACCTGTACGATCGGATTAGGAATACAGGCGTCCTAAACAATATATCGTCATATTACTCGGATTAGGCACACATGTGTTCTTAGCCAACCACTCGAAAAATGCTGTTATAGTGTTATTAATACAGTTAAAATTTCAAATTCCGACACCACAAGTTCGAGACTGACGGGTGTCAAGTTGCATCAAATCA
Organism: Crambus lathoniellus; assembly: GCA_949710035.1. NCBI lineage: Eukaryota > Metazoa > Arthropoda > Insecta > Lepidoptera > Crambidae > Crambus > Crambus lathoniellus. Next base: position 15,383,593 of record OX453306.1, read on the forward strand.
CAGGTTGTATGTAGATACTTGTACCTGCTTTTGAAATTAAACATAGATTGTTTGGTTTCTGTCGGAACGCTCTCGACGCGAGCTTTACTTGCACTTTTCCAGTTATTTTAAAAAAAGTTCTACGAAGTGAGTTTTTATCAAAATTTTGATTATCCGCAAGTTTTCTAAGTTCAAACAAGGTCTGCGCTTACTTTTGGACGTGAAACAATTTTGAGATCTTTTTAAATAGGTACTTTATCAGTCGATTAAATAATTCAAGTTCGATTTAGGTACTAATGTATGGTACTGACGTAACGTGATCTAAAGTGGACGAATTCAAATCGCTCTCCATTGACGTTACAGTAAAAAAATATGTAGTTTAAAAAAACTATAAAAACACACTTTTATAGGAACAGACTCATCATCATCATCATCGTGCGCGTTGTCAATATTAAGTAGGTACTTGAATGCATGCTTTGCAAAGGGCGCACCACGCTTTTTAATTTCAGTTACTGAATAGACGGTTATTTTGTACTTTTAGTCTGTTCCTATAAAAGTGTGTTTTTATAGTTTTTTTAAACTACATATTTATTTTTTACTTTTTAGTTTAACAAATGGCAAGCTATTGATGGGGATAGTAATCGATTTCACAGTACATTCATGTGTCTGCCCACCCCGTAAACATTATAACTCAAAGGCGTGATTGTATGTATTTAGTTTTACAAATTCAAGTGGAGTCTATTAGTTACAGGATGCGCGAGCCGAACCCTTACTTCCTCCCTGCTCCATCATCAGATCCTCACCACCAAGTGTAGCGAATAGGTCTCATCAGAACGAAACAAATGAGCCCAAACTCGAGGGGTTTCCTAGTGGTCATTAAGGAGTGCCACTGGCTTCCTCCCTGCTCCATCATCCGACCCTCACCACCAAGTGAAGCGAATAGGTCTCATCAGAACGAAACAAATGAGCCCAAACTCGAGGGCTTTCCTAGTGGTCTTAAGGAGTGCGACTGACTTCCTCCCTGCTACATCATCCGACCCTCACCACCAAGTGTAGCGAATAGGTCCCATCAGAACGAAACAAATGAGCTCAAACTCGAGGGGTTTCCTAGTGGTCATTAAGGAGTGCCACTGGCTTCCTCCCTGCTCCATCATCCGACCCTCACCACCAAGTGAAGCGAATAGGTTTCATCAGAACGAAACAAATGAGCCCAAACTCGAGGGGTTTCCTAGTGGTCTTAAGGAGTGCAACTGACTTCCTCCCTGCTCCATCATCCGACCCTCACCACCAAGTGTAGCGAATAGATCTCATCAGAACGAAACAAATGATCCCATCTCGAGGGGTTTCCTAATGGTCATTAAGGATTGCAACTGACCTCCTCCTTGCTCCATCATCAGACCCACACCACCAAGTGTAGCGAATAGGTTACATCAGAACGAAACAAATGAGCCAGAACTCGAAGGGTTTCCTATTGGCCATTAAGGAGTGCCACTGGCTTCCTCCCAGCTTCAACATCAGACCCTCGCCAACAAGTGTAGCGAATAGGTCTAGTCTGAACGAAACAAATGAGCCCAAACTCGAGGAGTTTTCTTGACGTCATTAAAGAGTTTCACTGGGTCCTCCCAGCTCTATCATCAGACCCTCACCAACAAGTGTAACGAATAGGCCTTATCAAAACGAAACAAATGAGCACAAACTCGAGGTGTTTCTTATTGGTCATTAACAAATGTCACTGGCTTCTTTCCTGCTCCATCATCAGACCCTCACCACCAACTGCAGCTCATAAGTCTCGTCAGAACGAAACAACGGAGCCTAAACTCGAGGGGTTTCCTAGTGGTCATTAAGAAGTGTCACTGGCTTCCTCCCTGCTCCATCATCAGACCCTCACCATTAAGTGTAGCGAATAGGTCTCATCAAAACAAAACAAATGAGCCTAAACTCGGGGGTTTCCTAGCAGCCATTGAAGAGTTCTATTGCCCACCATCATCAGATCAGCTCGATGGTAGCAAATTATTGTATTGTCATCGGATTCATATAAACTTGCAAAGTTTCAAATCAATACGACAATTAGAAGTAGGTTAAAATTGAATTCCAAGATTTTCTTACATTGTGACTTAGTTACAAGTGAAGCTAATAAAAGTGTGGTAAAAATACATAAGTAATAGCTTCTAAGCCTTTTCATCTTCTAGGCCCTTAGGTTCTGTAGTAAAGTAACTACTTCGTTAAGTTTTGTAATTAAAGGTTGTTTTATTAAAGGATCTATAACTCCATAAGTACATAGGATCTAGCTTAAGGGCTTGAAGGTCATCTATTTATGGAGTTATGTGGTCTTGATTGCCATTATGACTCAAACGCCGTCCCCGTCCCTCGAGTACCGAACACGCAAATCTGGTAAGTTCATAAGCACTCATAAGTCAGCGCATGTCAGTTCTTATTGTTTAGCCATTGATTTAGTTTTACTTCTTGTCAGAAGAAATAATTTCCTCAACCGCAGTTATATATATGGTTGTTATCAATTTATGCTGTTCGGTACATTATTATTACTTAGTACATTATAAGTTAAGGCGCCGATTCCCCAAAATAGGGTATTTTAAATTATGGATTAGTCGCAAATCACAAGTACTTAAAATTTGGAAAAAGTATATGTTAATTTACAGTTATTTATCTAGTGCTTCCGGCCGTTTTTTTTCGATTGGTGATATTTTACTGTGTCAAATAAAATCCCAAACATCCGTCTAATAATAATTCAAATATCATATTACTTGCAGTATACTTAGTTTTAGTTAATGAAAAATAGATGAAAATAACTGTCTTTGAATAGCCGAGAGATTCCGGCCGTCATAAATTTAATTTTTTTATTATTTCATTTTTAATTAAATTTTAAGTGATTTTCGATTCGCGGGGCGCTCGTGAGTTCACAGTTCACTGCCGGCTGCCGCTGGGTCCGTGCGAAGTGTATCGCGCGGCCGAGCAAGCGTTAGCGTGCCTATTTCGGTCGGGAATTCTCGCCTTAACGGTTTATGTAATACTTAGAATTAACCTTCTTTCCCTTCCTTGATTAGCTATAAATATTTTTGACGACTGATTTGGCACACGGGTAAGATTCCAGCCTTCTGCCACTATAGTTTTTTTTACCTAGTGCTTCTGCGCCAGAGGTTCCGGGGTTCGATGATTCCCGAACAAGACAAATATTTGTGTGCATGAACATGTCTATTTGTCTTGGTCTGGGTGTTTTCTACGTATATTAAGTATGTATCTACAAAAAAAGTAATTAAGTATATATTTATCCGTTATCAAGTTCACGTAGACACAGTTTCTTAATGAAATTTACTATGAGCTTAGATACAATTGGTGTGATTGTAAGATTTTTTATTTATTTATTTATTTAAATATTTTTATGAAAACGAGTTACTTACTTCAATTAGATTTTACAAAAGTTTACTCTCTTTTCACTTCGTAGGGTTATATTTCAAAAAAGCTTTTTTATGTTTTGTTTGTTCTAAATAAAGTTGATGCAATTGTGGGTATAGACATATAGATTTTGACCTTACATTACTTTTCCGTCAACTCCTCTGTGTCTTCGCATCCTAGACAGTGACACGAAATTCTGTTTGATTGATTGGCCGGAAGGTCGGAAGTTAGCATTTCCTTGAGCAAGCTTTGAACAAATTGTGGCAGTTCACCTTCTCGATATTATTTTGTTTGATCAATATATATATTATCAATCAATAATAGGTATATATTGGTTTATGATATATCTATAAGACAAACTGGTCTTCTTTCTCAGACCCTTGCTAAATCGGGCTCAAAGTTTTTACAAATCTGTACCTTTGATCTACAATTTAATATACAGAGGTACCCTTTGTGGCCACTTTAAGGATTTTTTGACTTTTAAGCACTAAATACTAAATGGTCTTAGGTATTTAAGACACAAATGATATCTTAAATTATAGATAATTTATCTACCTTTAAAGGTACATTTTTCAAATTTATAAAAGTTAAATAGTTTTTTTATATTACACACAATATGTGAGAGGTGCCAAATGTACCGGTTTTGTCCACTTACTGATAGTTAAACTTTTGTAATTGCGAAAAATCAAAACCAAATCCAGGTAAAATCTATATATTCTAATGCGCTAGAAACCAGTCGATTGCAAAACAACAATTTAATTGTAAAAAACAAAGGTTTAGAAAGTATTTCATCCAAAACAAATTTCTTAAAATTTTCATACAAAACATTTTTTCAAACAGAAAATGGAATTTATTGAAAAAAAATCTTATGATATGACATAAGGAACTCTAACGGTTGTTATTATTACCTTAAAATACCTTGTTTTAATTGCCTTTATCAAAAATGACTAAAAGTTGTTTAGAAAACTTTTAGAGCAAAAAGTGGCCAAAACCGGTACGCCTGCCCTACTTAACAAAATTTAACCCAGCAGGTTAGCCACGAGAATAATATAAGATGTTTCTCTCAAATCCATATTAATATTATAAAAAGTGTGTTTCATATTTATAATAATTGTGAGTGTGTTTGTTTATTTGTTTGTTTGTCCATTCTTCACGTCTAAACTAAGTTACGGATCGACGTGATTTTATGTTGGTAAGTAATGATGTACACGACGCGCGGATTCATAAAAAAAGTACTTATGAAATATTTATGATAAAAAGTGATGCATTTTTTAGTTTCCCCAGTAATTTAAAGTAGGATAAATTATTAAAAAAATATAACACTAACATTATTGTTCGATAATATATTCTTCGATGCCGATTGCAGCTACCTACATTATATAAATTAACATACATACCTAAGTAAGATATATTGAACTACATAATGATCTTACTAAATTGCTACTGTATAAATGCATACAAACGTTAACAAAATCAACAACATAATGATCATCATTTATCACTTAACTCAAACAGTTCATGATCGGAAGTCATGTTTGAGTTTTTCAACGGTACTGATTCAGTTAGCGGGTAAATGAAGATTTAATATCGGAGGTCGACTTAAAAATTGAATGCGGATTGATAGCAGTGATTACGATAAGTAGCCAGCTGTTCGATAAACGGTCAAATGCACTTTTTGTGCTAGTTATGAAAATGTTTTTTTTTATTTATTGTTCATTTTTTTATTATTTATTTCATGTTTTATTACGCAAGTCTTACATGGAAGTCAAACTTGCGCACAATTTGCATGCATTGGATATTATGTTTACTAGAGTGTGCAAATTGTGTGAAAGTTTTGGAGATGTTCCCAAATGAGTAGGTTGACAGTTTGCATCGGTGCTGAAGATGTGCAACTAACGTCACTTAAATAAAAATGTACCTACAAATTCAAGCTATCTACATGCAACTTGTAGCGTGTATGCAGGTTTGTTCAAGATGCATGCAAGTGCAACTTGTATACAAGTAAGTTACTTACATGATGGAATCGCGCCTTTAATATAAAGTAGCAAAAAGAACGTTTACACCAAAGATTTTCGAAAACTTTAGGATCAAAGACTCAGTTTTGCAAGTGTTTTTCTGTCAGTGTCACTGTAAATATTTTAGTAATTTATTAAATTCTACTGTTCTGCTGTTACAGTAGCTACTGTTCTGGTTAAATTTGACTTATAAACCGGGAAGTTGTGAGACGGGTCGATTTTATAAAAAAATACTTCATTTTCCATTTTTCTATAATAAAATTGCATTGTGAATGCATAAAACTAAAAATTAAAATAACTTGCAATAGTAATTTCATCTTTAGCGATTGCCAAATACCTGGAAAGGTATTTCTTCCGCGTGTGGGGGTAGTAATATCTCCACATTGATGAGCGAGTAAGAAGTATTGGATAAATTCGACGCTTCTCGTAACGACTCCGTAGCTCAGTGGTTAGAGCAGTCGCCCGGAAAGCGAAAGGTCGTGGGTTCGAGTCCCATCGGAGCTAGTTGTGAGACGGGTCGATTTTTTCTAAATACTTCATTTTCCATTTTTCCATAATAAAAATTGCATTGTGAATGCATAAAACTAAAAATTAAAATACTTATAAACCTATATTTTTACAAGCTTTTATTTAACTTGCAGTGTATGTATGTATGCATGTATGTATGTCCGTTCGGGTCAAATCTTGCAAGCTAAATTTGACCAACTTCCCAGTGTACGATTGAGCTGAAACTTTGCATGCAGGTTTGGTTTGGATGGCAATACAATATTTAAGTACAGTCTACAAAAAAGCTTGTCATAAAAACGATGTTTTTACAAAAAACTTATTAAGTTTTGATTTCTAAAATTTAAGGATATAAATAAAAATATTTTAGTAGCGGCCACCTGTGGCTGTGGCATATTTTATATATTTATATTTATTAACAGTAAGATTAACGGCCAGAATTAATAATCAATCCACAGATAGGGATAGGCTGATCCAGATTAGTTGCTATGCAACGTTTGATATTAACATAGAATTAACGACAGTTGCCTGGGTGTTGCTAGGTGTTGCCTAGCTACAAATCTGGATCATGCCTATCCCTATCTGTGGATTGATTATTAATTCTGGCCGTTAATCAGCAGAGCAGGATCGATCGCTATGGGGATCCCATCCTATATTTAACCCTTAACCGGAATCGCTATTTTGATCAACGTTACTGGAATCGTGGGTCATTTTGGACCCAGAAATTAAAAGCTATATAATTTCATAAATTATTTGAGATAACAATTTAAATGCGTCAGTATAATAATAAAACAGGTCTAATGAAGAATATAAATTAATATTTTTAAATAAAGTAATTAAAATGTACAACTTTTTCAAAATTATCACTTAGGCCCTATATTTGATAGAGATTTTTGAATATCTCACTTTGACATTACATAATTCTATAAAAAAGTACATAAAATTTAAAAAAGTACTTTTTCACGGAGTTTGACATATCTTTCCCTTTACAAAAACACACATTTTGTAGGAAATTTTGGCAACATAACAAAAATGACATCCCATCTAAAAACATAAAAAATCGTCAATCAGTCTTTGAAAATATGTATGTATGACACTTAGGGAAAAGACTGTTTTATGAGCGTGATGTTTGCAGATGTATTTAGAACATCTGACACACTTTTGTGACTGTTTATTATCCTTTTTTGGACAACATAAATAGCATCTTCTCCGTTTTCGTGTTCCAGCTTTAGAGGCAGGTGTATTTTCTTATAGCAAGTTATGTTTTCATCATTACATGGTTGAAAATCGATCAAACATTCTGGTTCGGAATCAATTTGGGCTACTTATAATTCGCTTATATCATTATCGTTTGAAATTCGTGCAATTATTCTATCATAATGCCTGAAACAATGCAAAATATAAAAGTATACGATCAGAGAAATAATGACGTAACTGGAATCGTGGGTCCAATTGGACCCATCGAAAGCTCTTACCACCGCTTCCAGCAAACTTCAAGAGCCGATCATCCGGCCCCCGCTGCATCTCGCCACTTAATGAGATTACATGAAAGCGCAAACGTCTAACTTCATGCGTTTAAAAATTAAACGGATTTTTCGTCGCCTCTGGGTCCAAATGGACCCACGATTCCGGTTAAGGTTTAAAAAGTGACTATGGGAGATCCTTGGGGGAGGCCTATGCCTAGCAGTGGGCATCGTGCGGCTGCAATAATGATGATGAAGATTAAATATAATTAAGAATCGGTACATATGCTCGTTTAATATGTAAAAATGATTGAACTATCACCGGATCCTGCGATAATTGTAAAATATATACTTGCTAGCCAGAGTAAGTATTGGGCAAATGATATTGAAGCCAAGTTATCGCAAATTTGACGATAAGCTACTGGTACTACTTTGTAATAATGTATGTATTTTGTCAAGACACCTAACCACTATAAGGCCCATGAGGGATACCTACACATAAACAGCTTTAGGGCGAGATACTTGTTTGTAGAGTAATATTTAAAACTCTTGTGGCTGCCACATTTGGATTTTGTAACGTAGCTTAATATTTTTTAAACCAAGATAAAATGCTGATGTGTCTAGCTAGAGTCTCACAACGAAACACTAAACAATAAAGATATAAGTAATTGAGATCGTTAACCGTATAAAAATTAGGTAGGTACGATCTCAGTGTTTGCATAAAAAATGTTGATGTCTATCGCTTATAATCTAGGCCAAACCGACATTGTTTTATGCAGACGAGCACCTTTAAAGTGGTTCGATGAGCTCAGTAGCGCCACCAATGGAAATAAGTCAATTACATTTTATTAAAGACTTAGATTAAAAGTTTTGGTTATTTTGCGCAAATAAAAGGGTAAAATGCATTTTATAAATATACTTTTAAGAACTCAAACTTAAGCAATAAGTCGTGAATCTCAATAGTGCCAAAAGTGGCCACATTTAGCAATTTAATAAAATTTTATTTAGCCTTTAATAAAATGAAATTGATTTATTTCCTCGTTTTGTCTATATTGTCTATGTTTTGTGGATCGTTGGTGTAGACTTTATCTTTGACGTAGCCCCAAAGAAAGAAATCCAGTGGCATCAGATGGCAAGATCACGGTGGCCATTTGACATCACCTCTTCTTTTAATTACGAGAATTTTTCGACCTTACGACGAGTTTTTGTAATTGATCGTGAATTTTCGTTAAATATTTGTATAACTTCTATGCGCTGTTTTATTGTGAAACGCTCCACGATTAATTTTACACGTGCCAAGATGACGTATGTCAAATTTCAACCCGCCATATTGAATATTTCGGAAATAGCGCGAAATTCAAATCTTATACATACTTTTGAGACACCCTTTATATATATAAGGTGTATTTAAAATAAGCGACAATATTTTAGGGAGTGATTCTACCCATGAAACGGCAAAACTTTCCCGTAAAAACATAGGTCAAAATATAAAAAAACAATCGGCATTTCATACCTTATAATGGATCAGGTTGATGGCAGTATAGTATGGGATGAGGAAATTTTTTTTTTATATTATGACTTCGTAGTATGTTTATACGGGAAAGTTTTGCAGTTTCATGGGTTCACTCCCTAAAATATTGTCGCTTATTTTAAATACAACTTATATATATTTTACTTCAAATACATAGGTAAAATACTACTTCACGGTAATTTACGGCATTAGGGCAATATTTGCAAAAGGTAAAGTATTTATTTAGCTACTTACTTCATTAGTGAGTCCACCGTGCAATAAAAAGACAAGTAATAGTCCTTTATTAAAGCAAATATTCGCCTTTCGTTTATTTGTTTCCATTATCTCTATATGGGTTGCATTGGTTTATTGTAAGTACTGAGAATGAAGCGACAAAACCTGTTCTGATTTACCAGATCGTGCAGTATTTTAAGTCGAATGCAAATAAATTGACCACCGATAAAGAACTTGAGTGCGCAAAGAAGATAGAATGCAGCTGGCTATTGGATCAGCATGGTAAAAAATGTGGCAAATTAATTGGCTCGCCATTGTAAGTAAGATAAGTATGTAAATGCATGGCCAATGGGATACCTTTCGATAAAATTAAAAAGAATAAGTAAAAGGCTTTCTTTTTAATGGACTTGGGAATGAGGCAAAGAGGGTAGGCTACCTATTTATTTTTAGCAGTTGTTCTGGCTCGAAGAATACAATTGCAATAATTAATTTAATTTACCAGCTTTTTAAATAATTTCTGAACTATGGTCGTGCTAAATGACCACATATGAGCGCAGATCAGTCATTGATATTTTAAATAAATACATGAAATAAAAAGAAGAAACCAATTCATAAAAACTATGGAAATGACTCGTTTGCATACTGTAATATGAGAATACCAATCAATGTCCATTAAATATGCGTTATAACTTCGGAAGGTCTTCCACATTCCATCTTCGATCAGGTGAACTAATTCAATAACTTACTTCAAGAGTAATCAAAGCAGTTTATGTAGTTACTAGCTTTCCGCCCGCGGCTTTGCCCGCGTGGAGTACACGACGTTATGCCGTGGGATGTGATATATTTCCGGGATAAAAAGTAGCCTATGTTCCTCTCCAGGCTACAAAGTATCTGTGTCCCAAATTTCAGCCAAATCCGTTCAGCCGTTTTGTCGCGATTGAGTAACAAACATCCAAACATCTAAACTTTCACATTTATAATAATACTAGCTATCCGCCCGCGGCTTCGCTCGCGTGGACTACACGACGTTATCCCGCGGGAGTGTGATATTTTTCCGGGATAAAAAGTAGCCTATGTTCCTCTCCAGGCAACAAAGTATCTGTGTCCCAAATTTCAGCCAAATCCGTTCAGCCGTTTTAGCGTGATTGAGTAACAAACATACAAACATCCAAACATCTAAACTTTCACATTTATAATACTAGCCTTCCGCCCGCGGCTTCGCCCGCGTGTACTACACGACGTTATCCCGCGGGAAGGTGATATTTTTCAGGAATAAAAAGTAGCCTATGTCCTTTCTCAGGCTCTAGACTATCTCTGTACCAAAATTCATTCAAATCGGTTCAGTAGTTTAGGTGTGATTGTGTAACACACAGACAGACAGAGACGCATTTATAATATAAGTAAGGATAAGTAGGATTAATGGCTGATGGTTCTTATAACATTTTCATAAAATGCTCAATCTTTCATAATATCTATTACTTATATCATAAAATTCATTACGTTTCGCATCCTAGTCACAAATGCCATAAAATAAAGAACTTCATACAAACACTGGCAAAAATAAATACGTGTTGCTGATAAATCATATTATTATAAATACCATATTATAATATAATACGTGTATGTAGTGAAGGAATTCGTTTATCGTTATCACACACATTCTCAAAGTCAAGACCAACTTAATCAATAACGCTAATTTTTTTCAATGTCGCTGCTAAAAGCTTATTCAAAGTCACTTTCACATACAATTACTTTAAAAAAATGTAAGCCTCATTTGTTTTAACACGAAAGTTACTACCGATTGGCCGTTTGTGCACTACCACTGAATTTTACCGATCCGGAAAAAACCGGATGCTTGTATTTAATTAATTACTAATATAAATGATTAATTATTAAAATTCAAGCATCCGATTTTTCCGGATCGGTAAAATTCAGTGGTAGTGCACAAACGCCCATTGAATGCGTTACAAACACTGACTGGTTACAAAGATAAATTGAAGTACTTACTTATGTAATGAATTCTTTTAAGCCAATTTTAGGTAGGTACCTAGTAAAATAATATTCATTTAAACGGTTTCCTTTTTCAGTAGTTATTTAAGTACAAAATTGTTTTGTCATAATTAGTGATTACTGATTGTTCAATAACAATCCTACTTATATTATAAAATATGTAAAAGCTTAGATGTTTGTTACTAAATCACGGTACTCAAAACGGCTGAACAAATTTATTTGGCTGTGGGACACAGATACTTTGTAGCCGTGGGTGTTGTATAGGCTACTCTAAAGAACATAGGACTTTTATCCCGGAAAATATCATATTCCCGCGGGGTAATGTCGTGTAGTCCACGCGGGCGGGCGAAGCCGCGGGCGGAAAGCTAGTACGATATAATTTAAAGTTCAAGATTTATACCTAATCTAATAATTATGACGGAACATATCTACCTACACTACATTTAAAAAACTGTCATTTGATAGCCTACTTTTTATTTTGAAGTATTTTATTTAATAGATATCAGGGGCCTTATTGCGAGCTGTCATAGAATGTTATAGTAATCTTGATTGAAGGACGGAGCTATACACTGTGTATAACGCCATTTCGCTTAAAATATTACTATAAGGTTCATTACTTGGGACACGTTTTTCAAGCGGCATCGCTTATAAATAATGGAAATCGATAAGTCTGCAAGCCATTTCTTTTTTTGCGCAAACCTTAAAACCTCTATTAACTAGGAAACTGATTATTATTCAATTATTGTTATAAATTAATATCATTAAAAAATAAAATACCCCCATTCTTTGATTTTCGTGGAGTGTCCCAATCCCCGATCTGGTCACTTCGTAAATTATATTTTATAAACTAAACGCTACATGCTTACCAAAAAAATAACACTAAGTCCTAAGAAGTTTCCAATGCTATAAAAAATTAGACTACTTATAGTTCTAAAAGAAAAATATTTCCTAAAAAAAATTAAAATGTAACTGTCCGCTGGTAGTTGGTGATTTGCGTGGATCATTATAAATTCACTAATACATCTCTAAATTCGCGGCCCTATGTTGCGTCATTCTAATTCAAGTTACAACTAGTCGCGCTCCGGCGGCCAGGCATAGAGTTTGTGTGACAGTGCGTCGAGTTTTCGAAAAATAGAGATAAGAACCTCGTTGCGTGGGTTTGGTTTCTTAAAACTTTGATTTGCGTGTTTCAATTTTCTCCAGTCTCTGTGGATTTATTTATTTAATAAAATATTGTAGTGAACAAATATAAGGTAACGTTTACATTCAAAACACAGTTTATTTGCTTAAAAGGTTTTTGTATATTTTTAGCATAAAGTATTTATTTTGATTTACGTGGTCGTTATTTGCGTGGTTTACGTGGTAGTTTTGACCTACGCACCATACGTTTTTGACCATGCAAATGAAATAACTTAGAACTTTGTACTAGTTTATGTATATTATTTATTTAAACAAATTTGCATTTAACTAATAAATGCAAATTCGTTTAAATCAAACTTAAAATGTTATATTCAATAGGTTTAGGTATAATCACACAGGTCACATTGAATAGGTAGGTTTTTTGGACTGATTCTGATAAAAAACGATTTCTGCCGTGGTAATCTACCTATTTTTTTACCTTATGATAACACAATAACTTTTTTCAATATTAAGTAACATTAAGTAACTCATTTGGGAAAGTAAAATTACAATTTTCATTTTAGAATAGAATAGAATAGAATAGAATTTGTTTATTCGCAAAAAACACGGTACAATTTAAGTTCTTGATAATTTTCGTGGGGGTATTTTGTGGTTTGCGTGGCCTCCACTTTTTTAACCTCGGTTATCTCTGTAAGTATATCGCTCTCCGTGGTGCCTCTTATATAAAAAATATTACTTTTACGTATATTTTAAGAGTCTGATGTCAAATAAGAAAAAATATTTGGATTTGAAAATTGCCACGAAAGTCACCAAAGAATGCCTTACTCGAAGAAGCACCCATATAACTTTGTTTGACAGATCGCAGTAAGGACTAAGGACCCTGGTCAACTCAAGTAAAACCTTCTTTTAAAAGACAGGGAGAATACTGACCGCAAGCGACCTACAAAGGTAGGTACCTATTCGCCGAGGGTTCTTTACAATAAAAAAGAAAAACGTTTACAAACCGAATAACAGGAAGTGTAGCCCTCAACTAGAGCAGAATTCTCCACCGATCCAGTTTTTGTAAAGATCACTCTGACATTTAGGTATCCAGTGCACGCGGGCAGCGGCTGTTATGACTTCTTCAGGCAGTCAGGTTTCCCACCCACTCGTTTATGCATCTGGTTTGGTTTGATAGGTAATTAATGAATGCATTCTGAAGTTCATCAGTGATATACAAAGCTCATTACTTTTAGTCTGTTCTTGTTAATAATGCGCACCTTGCATTGTACCAACTTAGCGTAGAGCTATTGAACTAAAACACTTATGAATAAGTATTTAAAATAATAAAACTAGAAAAAAATTTACCCGTCTCACAACATTTTAGCAAGTATTTATAGAAATATGAAAAATGCTTTTGATATTTAAAAAAATATAAGTCACGGCCGCTAAAGATACGGGTGAAGATACCGTTACAAAAGTAACGATTTTATTGGGCAGAACAATACCTATGTTTATCAATTTATTTGGTCTTTAACCTACTTTATATCAAAATGCAAAACATATTTTATTTTGAAATACATGAATAGTCTGGTAGGTATATTAAATTGTTAAAATACTATCGTTTTATGCTTTTCAAAGTAATTATAGGTAGATTTAAATCAATAATAGTACGCATTATAAACAAAGCAATACGGTATCACCTTTTAAAATTAAGTGATTTATTATTAGTTACAAATCTTATAAACACTTTTTTGTAGTCTTCATCACATCATACACTACACCCGGAATCATCAATAATTCTGCCAGAACACAATAATGCTGAAAACATAATTGTTACGGCGTCAGACATAGATAAGATGGTGATAGTGTTAGCCAGGCGGACTAAGAACAAGTCCTACCACCAACCAAACCGAATACAATATGTACTCCCACTGGGAATCGAACCCGGGACCGTTGGGTCTGAAATCGGTGGTTTAAACCACTAGACCACAGAGGCGGTAAAAATACTTCGAAATACATAAATATTCTTTTCATCGTAGGTACTTATATCTTTTTTATTTTTCTTCGAGTATACAAATTGTATGAACTATTTAATAATAATTCACGTTATAAGTGTAATTTTAAAGACAGAGCCTAAAGTTGTGTACCGTTTACAGAATTAGCAATTATTATTTTCGAGTTCAAATAGAACGTGAAAAATTGGACTGCCGACGGCCGGGGGCTGGTTGGGATTCAGGTCGATTTAAAAGTTGTAATAAGATTTTTCTATGAAACTTAACAATGATAATGTTATAAGATTTTTTTACAATAGTTATAATGATAATGTTGTTGTAAGAATTATTGGAAAATGCTGTTCTATGATTAGAGTGACTTTTTAAAATAGCAAGCAACAACATAAAAAAACTACTTTTTTAATATCGGCTGAAGATAACAGCAGCAGTCTTTGTTTTGAAATGATCTGGGGGGTTACTCACGACGGAATCGAATTCACATCTAGATCGAAATAATGTCAATACAGAACTATGGAAACCATAGCAACCGTTTTCAAAGTACCAAAATAACAGATTTTTGAAGTTGATTCGATCCTCATGTGAACTATATTCAGTCGAGAGTAACCCCCATGATATATAAAACAGGAGATATAATATTTTTACAAATTACTTACCAACAAAATAATCCATATGTATTTGCTAAACATCTCGTCGCGACCAAGGGTCCACTCCTTAGTGAAAACACCTGTTTCGGTCTACTGTATTGATAAGGACATGTCCACTCGTTCTGGTATCATTAACAAAGACATCTTTTGGGTAACAGCTGAGTAACAATAACGATTATTTTTCCTGGCCGCTCCCGACACTGTGTAAAACTAAGCGAAGTCCTCTATTCACTATTCGATTATTCGAATCTGAAAAAGCGACTCGCTTCTAGTACACGAGTGAACTGCGCGCGCGCTGCGATCGACTACCTACGGCATTAACAGTGCTTGTGACCTTGCCAATTAAGATTTTATTTTATTAATGCACTTTCTTATGACGTACAAGCTCTAGCGATCGAACGAGGAACAAACCACGCCTAAGTATGTAGGGCTTCGAAGTGAAACAAAGGGATTTTCTATTAATAATTTATATTAGCAAATTAATCATATTTATCTTATGTTAATTCGACGCCTTTTTCTTTAAAACAAAGAATGTAGGGAGAATTAATTGGTTCAAGAAGCGTTCAACGCTCAACGTTGCGGAAGTGAATTGTCTGTAATTTGGAATTTGCTTGAGACTAAGTAGACTGTGGCTCGGTATTTTAACGTTTTGATGTGTTAATTACGTTGGGTTTTCCTTCGGGTGTTACACGAGGATTATTTTAATGTCCGTAGTAGGGGTCGTGACCATACTGCGGGACCCCGCCGCCGTACTGAGGTACGCCGTATTGTGGTGGCTGGTATGCCGGGGCCTGAAATAAGAGAAGTTCTTTAAAATTATCGTAATTTTCATGATTTATGAAAACTTTAGCATTTGCCAGTTTATGACATAAAGACTTTGCTCAAATATGATTTATCGAGACACAATTTTTAAGCAATAACTAGGCTGTTCTGTTACAAACCTTATTTCCCACACATCCATTTATTTTCTTATCAAATTATATAGGTACATTCCTAATAACCATAAAAGCAGGATAACAACATGAATTAAAATTTAAGATAAACACTTTATAGAAAGTAAGAAATTATTTCTTTTTGTTACAATGTTATCTTTAATAAGTATGAATAAGGTTTCGGTTCATAATTTACCTGGTATTCATGGACATGAACCGGCTTTTTCTTATGATGATGCTTCCATATGTCGCCCATGTGGTTTTCCAGCAAGTCTTTGATCTTCAATTTGGTAGACAGGAAGTTGGCAGCGAGGGCTTTGTCAAAGGCCTTTAGCTCCTTGATTTTAGCCTTCATGGCCCAGAGGCCGTCCTTCATCAGGTCAAAGTTGCCTTCTTCGTCCTCTTCCTCTTCAAAGTGGTCAAAGGAAGGTGTTTCGAATGCTGCTCGGAACAGGTGTTGATCTTCTTCGTCCAATTCGGAGTACCGAGGGACATGTCTAGAAAGAACTGCGAAAGAAGCTATACTAATACTTACATATTATAAAGAGAACACGATTATTTTAACTGCCTATGTGGTCTTGTGGTTCACACCACCGATTTCAGACCCAGAGGTCCCGGGTTCGATTCCCAGTGGGGGTACCTACATATAGTATTCGGTTTGGTTGGTGGTAGGGCATGTTCTTAGTTCGCCTGGCTGGCTACTACCATCTTATCTAAGTGTGACGCCATAACAATGATGTTTTCAGCATTATTGTGTTCCGGCTATTAGAGCTAAGATAACTAGCCCCCCCTCCTGCCTAAGCACCGTCGTCGGCTTGAAGCCGATTACGATGCATCGTGCCATCCTTGTCATGCCATACCAAATGTGCTACGACAGGACAAGGATGGCACGCACGATGCGTCATGATCGTAATCAAGCCGACGACGCCGACGGTACTTAGGCGGTAGCCCCACAGTTCCTCAGTGATTGAGGATTCCGAGAGTACTGCGCTTCCACCTTCAGCCTTATCACCACTTAACATCAGCCTGCCTAGCATGACCATCATTATAACACGCAATATAATATAGCACGTCATGCTGTCTTGCTTACACCTTAGTGGGGTAAGCAAGACAGCATGACGTGCTATATCATATCGCGTGATAAAAGACGCTCATGCTAGGCCGGCAGGTGTGATACAGGCAGGCTAAGTGCTACTGCTACCCCGTTGTGGATAAGAAAAAAAGAGTTTAATTTTATTAGTTACTAGTGGCTCCCCGTGGTTTTACCCGCCTGATTCCCTTACCCATTTGAATAGCGGGATAAAGATAAAATATAGGGATGCCACTCGGAAATAATGTAGCTTTCTACTGATGTTTTTTTTCGGTCCATTTTTTGTGTGCATCCATTACAAATAAACATACAATAGTATATTATGATACAAGTGAGCCTAGGTTGCTCATTATACACGAGGCTGTGGGTTGCAGCCCGAGCCGTAGGCGAGGGCGTAAATCAGCCGAGTGTCTAGTGAGTAAGTTGCTCACGAGTTTCATACGCACTTTTTCAACACACTTGCGAGGAAAAACAAACATTTATTGCATACAATAACCTAATTATTAGCTAAGGGAAAAAGCGCGCAAGTTTTTTTTTGCAAGCGCCAAATGTAAGGTGATTGATTACATACAGGCCATACAGCCATACAGCCTACTTCAAAATAATTAAGTATAATAATAGTGATAAAATGCAAATGTTTTATAACAAACTTATAATTGTGAATTATAAATAATTTGATAATAATATACTTAATTATGTTTTTTGTCTTAATTAGGGACACATTTATTTATTCTAAAAACGTAAATGGATTTTCAGCCGTATAAAACCTCTTTGTTGTTACAAAAAAAGAACTGTATCTTTTACCCGCTGAAATTGAAAATGCTCTGTTGACTCGCATATAACTTGCAGTTAGGTACTAACTTAACTTTGTAGGGTTACTGTATTACCCGGTTAAATTAAAAAGGCTCTCTTTACTGGCATATAATTTGCAGTTAGGTACTTACTTAACTTTGTAGGGATAATTCTATTACGCAACTAGTACTGTAATATTATTATGCACGCGTGTGTTATAGTTCGGTTTATGGCCCCGAGATCGATGTAATAAGGCTTACTTTATGAGCAAGTGTGTTGAAAACAAATAAACGTACAAACAAAAATCTAATCTTTCCTCTTTATCATATTCTTATAGATTATTTATTTTTGGCTTTTTTTGTCACGTGTTATTTTATGGGTGTGTAATATATGATATAATAATATTTCGTATAATACTCACAAAGTATAATAACACATTACATAAAATCATTTTCATATAACGTTCATTTCGTATAATCAACGAATGATATAAATTCAAAATATATATTTTTATATAATATTATAAACATTTTCTATAACACTGACATTGTATAATATTTAAAACTCATAATAATAATTTTACATAAAATCATTTCATATAACGTTCATTTCGTATAATAAACGAATAAATATTTCTGGCGCTTCGCCGGCCGCTGCCGCGGCACGCTCGCTTCGCTCGCTCGGCTTGCGCTTTGTTTTGTTCACTGTTCTAACCTAACCTAACCTATCATCAATTGTATTGTCCCCGTTGTGGCTTTTTATGGCGGGGGGCTTTGCCCCCCGGGCCCCCCTTGAGAGGGCACTGTGCCTCCCGTACCCCCTGCTCCTTTACCTTCCCTATACATTTAATTGACTAATTGATGATTATATGAAACAAAATTATTACATATGACGATTATATAAAACAAAATTATATCAAATGACCGTTATAGCAAATAAGTTTTACATAAAATATTTTTATATAAAATGATCGTTATATTAAATGATGTTATATAAAATGATGATTATATGAAAAAAACATTATGTGAAATGAAATTAGTTGAAGTGTTGTTATGACAAACGTTTATTATGTCATATGGAACGTTATTGAAATGAAATTATATCATTCATTATGCACCCTTATTTTATGTGAAAAAAAAGAGACAATAATATCAGACCAATTTTCTGTGCAATACGATTATAAAATTTATAAGAATTTTATTATAATACATATATTTTACATTTTGCATCAATACAAACGCGCGTTTAGTTGGTTGTTGGTGCATCACATTGATAGGATAAGTGTAATTAACCCTTTAAAGTGACCCTAAAAAGAAAGCTATTTATTGGACGATAGTACTTATTAGGTTCTGAGAATTTATGGAGATGGCAAAGTAAATTAAGTCTTAAATAAATAAGTAAATATTGGACCAAACTATAATAGCTTGAGCATAAGTAGGAATTATGATATTATAGAAATTGGAAACAACGACGGATATTAACTGCATGCGCAGACCCGAGGAAATAAGTACCTACATATTGAAAGTTCGTTTTCAATATTTACCCGACCGGGAATCGAACCCGGGGCCTCTAGAAATAGCGGCACCTTGAAAATCGGAGTACACACCACTCGGCCACTGAGGTCTTCAGGAGGAGGTAAATGAGTAACTAAATATTTAGACATACAAGGTAAAATTGTGTGTTAGATATTTCTTTAATTCTACGTAAATACTTAATCACGCGTATTGAAACCAAGGTAGCAAAAAATTAATCATAATGCTGCACTAAATGAGCATACAAGTTATATTCGTAACAAGGAGGATGCAACAGTTTAGGTCTAGAAAAACCCAAGTTCTTACATAGAAATTGGCAGAATGTTTAACGTCCCACTAAAAATGGTTAATAGATAAGTGTCCATATTAATTAAATAAATATTTGCATGTAGGAAGTAATTTTTAGAACTACTGAAGCGATTTTGCCATGTCGATAATTCTTTCACTACAAGAAAGCTACAATCTTCCTGAATTCCTATGTGATGTTACCACGGGAACCACGCACCGGTATCTGTTTTACTAACAGAAATATATAAGTTTGAATGAATGTTATAAAAATGAATGACTTCAATAGTCCCTTGCTTAGTTTGATTATTAAAAATAATCGCGATGAAAAGCCTTTTCTTTGGCGCATAGCGTCTGGCATTATAATTAATTTAAATACGGGGAATATGTAATTCGGATTTAATAACTGCTAAGATTCTTTGAAAACATGCGTGCGTGAAAAAAAGTTAGTTAATGATTTCACGTCTAGTCTAGAGCTTTTTAAAAAAAATTGCAGTTTTTTATCAAAATGTGTTAATTTTTCCGATCATTTTATTTAAGTATCGAAGAAATATTTCGTTAAAAATTGCAATAAAAGTAATAATTTATCAATACATAACTTATTGAAATAACTTATCAAACCGCATGGTCATTAGGAGTGAATCGATTTAACATGGCTGTTCTATTTTTACACAGTTGATAAAAAATAAAACCATTGATTGCAATGTAACTTACCAGAACTTAATGAGAAAAACAATAAAATACCAATTAATTTGTGACACATTTTCAATTATGGAATTAATAAACGTGATTGTGTATGATTTTGACGTCTTGCTAAAACGACCTTCCTTTGGCCAACTGCACTTTTTATAGCCGTATTGTCAGTGCTGCTAAAAGAATCCACAACTACCCACCGGCATTTGCTTTTTATTAAACAAGAATTATAAGAAGATTTGCAGTTATATATGTATACCCACTTTTCCGTTTGTAATCAAAGTTAACATTACATTACCATTTACAGTTATTACCATGTTGGTTGGTTGGTGGTAGGCACAGAAAAAAATCTTTCCGTGTTCTGTGGTGGTAGGATTTGTTCTTAGTCCGACTGGCTTACTACCACCATCTTATCTAAGTCTGACGCCATAACAATGATGTTTTCAGCATTATTGTATTCCGTCAGTTAGAGATAAGATAGCCAGTTCTTCAGTGCTTGAGGATTCCGGGAGTAGTGTGCTTCCATCTTCAGCCTTATCACCACTTAAGGCGATACTCGGAAAAATTATGCTGAAGCGAGATAGCAATGAGAAAACGACGCGCGCGGGAGTGAGACCGATTTTGTAGATTAGGCAAAAAAAACACAAAATCACTTCGTATTAAAAAACTATAGCGATTTTTTAAAAATGCTTCTATACGATCCTAAATATTATTGGTGTCCACTAATTGAACCAATTTCCAATAGTATATGTAACCCCATTTAAGAATAATCTTGAAATTTCGTATTTTTAGAGGTCTTTTCGAAAATAAAAAGTGTCGAGCCAAAATCATAAAATCGTGTTTTTGAAACTATACGATTCTAGATAAAGGTATAAAGAAATACATATCTTATTACCAGATTTGTAACAACTCTAACCATCCTATAGTTTTATATCAAAAAGTCCATACTTTTTCCGAGTAGTGATGAGACGAGGTGTGATGAAGGCTAAGTCTAAGTAAATACCCCGTTGAGGATAAAAAAAAATAACTCACTTGTAAAATTATGAAGAAGACTGAACTGCCGGTGCCTACCATCAACTCTTATTGCGGTTTTGTTTAGGACCTAAACTGATCTGCTTCGCTTATTCGTACCACGACAGCTTAATATCAATGACAGCGATTCAGTGATCATTCAATGACATTTCACAGCCACTGAGCTGTCATCAACTCTTATTTGACTTATAACTCGCCCAAGCTAACATGACACCTGCAGGTTATACCCGTCCCTTTCACTCTCCGGGCATGACAGAATCGAGTGAAAGAGACGGGTATAAGAAATAAGGACACAAATCGTTCGGTCATTCACATTTAGCAATTCATTTGCGATCCAGTTTTAGAAGGTCATAGTACGAAAGAAAGCAATTCATTTTAGGAACCTATTCTGCATCGCGCTATTTTTGAATCGCTGTCATAAATACTTTTCTTTGTCGAACACAGAAAAAATACCTTCTAATTTTAATTTTTATATCTTACACCAGCAAGTCTTCATAATATTTCCAGGCATTTCAAATTTAATCGAAATTGTGTGTTCTATTTCACTAATATTATGGCGATATTACACGGTTCATTTCAGCCTTTCAATTTGGATGAAGCAACCAAACTGAACAATGTAAACCTAAAAGTGAATCTTCCAATGTTAATGTTCATTCATATTTAATCGCGTTCTAAGTATTTTCACTTTTCCGTTGAACCTTCAATGCAATCGAATGAAAGTTGAACGTGTAGACATAAGAAATTAAATGATTCACTAGATGTTCATTCTCAGCAATGTGAATTGAACGGTTCACATTATAATTTAGATAAGTAGTTCACTTTTAAGATACGTGTAAATAGCCATATCTATCAGTTCTGCGCATTTCAACCGAAGTGAATCAATTTGGTTGAACCGTGTAATATCGCCAGTAAGAATATTTAGATCAATACAACTGTAGACAAAGAACCCCGCACAAAATGTTAGAAAAAAGCCGTTTGGTCAATTTGGCTGAAATTTTCAGAAAACATACACTGTAACACGCTGATCGATAGTGTTAAGTTGCAAATTGAAATAATGACTAGTTTTAGAGATATAGCTATTTTAATGTTAAAAGCAGAAAGTAAAAACTGTACTAGGCACTCGCATTTACAAACAGTTAGTAGCTAAAATCAAATAGAAATTCTTACTAACGACGAGTGATAATCACAGATGAATGCAGTAACGTACCTACCAATATTATTTTTACTCAACTACCCTATAAATAACAAAAATAGCAAAAAACAATTTAAGGACTATATCTTTTCCTCATCTTATTTTCCTCACTCACTTCTTTTATCTGACGTTAGTTCTGACTGTTGAAAATTCATTCATTCCATTCTAGTTTTGACTATTGTCACGTCATTTCAAATTTAATGGTTCCGCTACTAGACGACAGATACGATTCTATGAAACTATGCATAGTAAATAGCTATATCTCCTAAACTAGTCAATATTTCACTTTAGATCAGCGTGTTACAGAGTATGTTTCCAATGAAAATTTCAGCCAAATTGACCGAACGGCTTTTTTCTGTGCATTTTGTGCGGGGTTCTTTTTAAAATATACTTGTTATGGGACTGAATTCGATATAATTATCAGCATCTAGTTGTTTCAATACTGTTTCAATTTGCAGATTCTGATCCATTTGTAACACAGAAGTAATTACGAATAAAAAAACTTACCTACCTGTAATCTACATTCGTTTTTTCATCTCAGTAGATAATATATAAAAGTAGTTGCCGCAATTACTCGTATTAAGCTGGAAAAATATTACCTACCTTAGTTGGATGTCTTTATAGCATTGCTTAAAAGCAGTTATGCTAATAGGCCACCAAATAATAATTACACAAAAAAATGATACAGCAATTTATGGGTATTCTAGTGTATATTTATGTATATTGATATCTCAGTTACCTTACTACTGTGTAATTACATACACTTATATGCTATTAGTTTTCTTACAATATCAACAAGTGAACACATTTTGATCGATACTACACATAATAATGATTTGTTTTGGATTGGAGTAAGACAAGATTACTTCCTTAACACTGCTAAATTAATTGACGTTTTTGATCAATATTTTTAAAAGCCGACATGGAATTAACTGAAAATTATGAGTAAGGTATCAACAAGGTTTTCTTTAAGGGTTCCTTATTAGAATAAAATATGATTTAATCTACTTATCAAATAGTGAAATCAATTTCGTTTTTCTATTACGACTTCTTAACCGTTAATTTTGTTAAAGATAATGAATATCATCTAGAAAACTTATTTTCAAACCTATTTATAATATAACGATGGCTAATAATACGTATTACACGACTTTAAACTTAACAATATTAAACCCTAAGATACATTTTATAGTAGAAAAAAACAACTTGTCTCAAATTGGCATTGTTAATGTAAAAAATCAAATCAGTAATAATAAGCTTATCCTAAAATAATATCTTTGATTGAAATTTAAACCTCGCATTTAATAGCAAATGAACTAAAGCACTGACAACCATTAAACGGAAGACATAATGTCCATAAAAACATAAGACATTCTTAAAAAAATAAACAAAAACCTGCATCCATAATAATTTCAAACACATGAGAGTTTAATTTATGTATGCTAATTGACTTGAATCGGGTGTGGATGCCAATCATGCAAATAAAAATGATATATTGTTACAATATTATTATTTTTTATAAATAAATTGCACCGAGTTAAAAAAGATTAATGACAGGCTATTTATATTTCATTACATCTAGAGTAGACATAAATTATTATGTAGGTAAATGAAAATATTTACGTCCATTACTATTTTTCTTGATAAATAAATAAATATAAATATTTTCTTACAATCACACCAATTATCTAAGCCCGTACCTAGTTAATAGATGATCAAACGAACTACTGTGAAGTTCGATCGCTATTATATGAGTCGTTTCATTCGAAGATATAATATTTACAGAGTAGTCCCTTTAACCTACAGGCAACTTCGCACGTCTTTAGAGATTAAAAAAAAAAAAGTTCACTAATCTGTCATTTACTGTTCTGTGGTCAGTTTGACGCCATTTTTCTCATTTCGTTTAGAGCAAGTTCAGAGTAATAGCGGTGTTCTAGAACAAAGCTTAACTAGTGGGTTTGTAAACCTCCGCCTGCAGCTGAGGTTTACTGGGCTGGGCGGGTTGCTATATCTTCGAATGAAACGACTCATATAATAGCGATCGAACTTCACAGTAGTTCGTTTGATCATCTATTATATTTCGTCGTTTCATTCTTTGATATAATATTTACAGAGTAGATGTTTAGAGATTTAAGTTTTGTTCTAGAAGAAGTGTTGATGGGTTGTTTTTATAAGAATAAATAACCATCTCAATTAAACATATTATGTATTTGTTCATAAGCAGAATGTAAACAATCAACCCTTAAATAATAATAAGTTTTCTCCGTACAAATTAAATACCTAATCATAAATCAGCAACAAAAAAAAGTAACTAATCATTAGTAGGGAACGTTACGGTTCTCGCGAAGACATCTTCGCTTTCAATAGGCCGGTTATAGAACCGAGCAAAGGCTGTGTAGATGTAGGTACTTGTCCAACCAGCTGTTTTTCTTATCTCGTCTACAAACACTGAGTCGTGAGCAAGCACGGTCGAGATGGAGGCGTATCGTGTGCTATCGCCACTCTCTTCCAAGCTCCCAACAGCTTATTTAACCCAGCGGCTTATAGACTGCGAGCTGGTGCGCTTGTGGAGTTTTTTGTATTTTAACAACAGTTTGTCTGCGTTCAAAGTCAAAATATTTTTTGAAAAATATATATGATCGACGAGGACTGAAGCAGGGCATATATTTATTTTCTCGTGAAAGAATGACAAGTACAGCATGGGTTGTTCGCGGCCCGGGACCGAAGTTTTAATAATGTCGGTTATGGCTATCTTAACACCGTCTTGAGAAATGAATACATTTTCTAGTTTTATAAGCGTGAAAGTTTGTACCCTGTGCATTGTACAAAGTGTTCTTGTCTAGGCTCAGTACTAAATTTGGGTATCAATTAGGTATGTGGTTGAGAACAAGTGGTGGGTCCCAAGTAAAGGTATATTTAGGGCGACTTGGTTTAAGTTTGTAAGCGCCTTTTAGAACTCGTTAAATACACTCATGTGAGCCGATGTTGATACAGTGAAACGGTACGGCACGGGACGGTGATTTAATATCAACGTAAGCTTCGTCAGATAGCTCCCATTCAGTATCGGGGTTGCTTTTACTTGACTCGATATCTGAGCCGTTATTTTTTGTGTTTACTTATGACGCGTGTAGCCAAATGGCGATAAATCTACCTACATCGTGTCAACTTCTTTAAGCGTGGAAATTTTATTCCATCTACCTTGACGGTTAATGTAGCATACTACTGCAGTACTATCCATGCGCAGTAATATTGCACAATATCGTCTTCCTTTGTAAAAGCTTTCATAGGACAGAATGTTGTAAAAAAGTTACAGCGCCACCAGTTTTGGTCTTCTTAAAATTAAATTTTTGCTTTGCATTTACCGTTATGGCGCTGCAATGCCAAAAACTTCTGGCGTTCTTAAAGTTAAATCCGTATTTAGCTGCTAGACAGACTGAAATTAGAACACCAATAAAATTAGCAAAGATTCTTATTGTACGTTTCGGTAATTTTAAATAATTTCTGATCATTTGTGCAATGTTTCTGCGTTTTACAGCGAGAAATGTTGCGTATCATAATTATAAAAAGCCTTGGAAAGTACAGACTTGAGAAGGCGTTAACACACTTTTTTCGCGGTTTACAACAAAACCTAAACATTGTAACAATTAAAGAGTCGTACCGTACGTAGTCTTACGGAAGTGTCCCCGATGCCTTATGTTAAGATTCTTTTTACTAACCTTCTATGGGCCACAGTGTTGTCTGATTAATAAAGAATTTATTTATTGCATCGTCGAAATAAATTTACTGATTTATGACCTTGGCTTCTAAGATAGGACATATAACCTCTCTCATAATTTTGGTAAAAACCCTGGATGCTGATGCTACGGATAGGCCGTAAGGCAAGTCAGTAAATTCGTCGATAGCTAAGTTTGAATTTGGAGCTTGAAAATGAAATCTTAAATTTTATTCCGTCTTCCTTACATATTGGAAGTCATAAATACGCCTCTTTGAGGTCAATCGGTGCTACAAAACTACCTTGTGGTATAAGTTAAGGAGATGTTCTATAGTCTTCCATTCTAAAATAGTTTTTCTTCTCAATAAATTTATTTAATGTTTTAAGATTTAAGACGAAGCGTTTACCACCATTAGACTTGGGTGCAAGGAAAGTTCTTGATATGAACTGGTCCATTACCGGGGAACATTGTGAAATTGCTCCAATTCAATTAATTTATTTATAGCTTGGACCATCTCGTGACTTTCTTCGGGGGTAAATTTAGATTAAAGCACGACAGACTGTCACTTCCGTACAAAAGGGTATATAATATCCGTTTTGGATCCATGATAGTACAGTTTTGTTGTATGTTATATGAAACCAACAATCATAAAAGTATTGAATTCTGCCAGCGTGTACCTTTGTTATTGTGGCCGTGCACGGGGCCTGGGTTGATTGCAGTTCTTCGCATGAGACGAAGCAGGCTGAGGGTAGGTTCGTCGCGGTGGCGGCGCTAGCCTCTGTCCTGTCCTGTGGTTTGACCTCCCCGCCGCCCCCCTGTTTCACGGGTACTGAGGAGGTCCTGACCGGTTTCCCTGATGGGCAGGACGAATGACTGTGGACTGGACTGCAGAAGGTTTCTGAATTGTGAATGTTTTCCAAATCTGTGAACCTTGTCGTTCGATTGCCTTACTGGCTTTTATATTTTCGGATGATGTATTACCCAATAAAGAGTCATAAAGAGTCAGTTTAATCCTATCTTTCGTTATTTACACCATTTGGTGTAAATCAATACCAAAATGCGACAGTCGTCGCTTAGATACTAAAGAGATTGTATCTTATCGTCTGAGGAGAGCAGTGTGTCCATTGCTCTATTTACCTATTGCCGAGGTATCCATATCAAGTTGTTGTTGAAAACCAAGAAACATTTTGTAGCGTCCCCTCACGACGACGACGTCAGAAACTGCGGCAGCAATCGCTCCGTTTAATTTAGGTGCGTGCAACATTCAACAATTATTTGGTATCAAGTACCTTTGTCAAGTTCTCTTTCTGATCTTTTGGTAGACCTATTTTTCATAAAGGTGTCCATAAATTAGCTAAGCTGAATGGCATCTCCAAAATCAGGCGTATCGGACGTAGACGCCCTCAACGCTGACAATATTATTGTGGATCGAAAGTTATCGATGTAATTTCTTGAGTGAGCAGTTTGCGATACTGCGGCGTCCAAGGTTTGTTGGATGGATATTTCCAAAGATTGTTCGATAAAATCCCGCATCGTTTTGTATGATATTTATGTATCCAAAACAAACATACTCTTTTTTGCCAAAAAAAAAAAAACAACATGAGGGTAGAATGTAAAAAATAAAATTCAAAGAATAGTTTAATAAGTTATTATGGCTTAATAATTTATATTGTCCCGCAGACAATAAACTATAGATAACGTGCATCTATCCTAGAATGCAGGTAGATTCTACTTTATGTCATAATATGTGACCCATAATTAGCCCGCAGCTAATTACGATATCGCGGTTGACCCCCAGTCAATTGCGACTTAGTTTGATTTTATGTAACTTAATGAACTGTAGATAACGTGCGCCTATCCTAGAACGCAGGTAGATTCTACTTCATGTCATAATATATGTCCCATAATTAGCCCACAGCTAATTACGATATCGCGATTGACCCGCAGTCAATATCGATTTAGTTTGATTTTGACTAACTACCTAAATAATCTGAAGATAACGTGCGTCTATCCTAGGACGCAGGTAGATTCTACTTCCTGTCATAATATATGACCTATAATTAGCTCGCAGCTAATTACGATATATCACGATTGACTCGCAGTCAATCTCGATTTAGTTTGATTTTATGTAACTAAATAAAGTGTAGATAACATGCGTCTATCTTAGAACGCGGGTAGATTCTACTTCGTGTCATGATATATGACGCATAATTAGCTCGCAGCTAATTACGATATCGCAATTGACTCGCAGTCAATCTCGATTAAGTTTGATTTTATGTAACTAAATAAAGTGTAGATAACATGAGTCTATCCTAGAACGCGGGTAGATTCTACTTCATGTCATAATATATGACCCATAATTAGCTCGCAGCTATTTACGATATCGCGATTGAGTCGCAGTCAATCTCGATTTGGTTTGATTTTATGTAACTAAATAAAGTGTAGATAACATGCGTCTATCCTAGAACGCGGGTAGATTCTACTTCATGTCATAAATATGACCCATAGTTAGCTCGCAGCCAATAACGACATCGCGATTGACTCGCAGTCAATCTCGATTTAGTTTGATTTTATGTACCTAACTAAACTCATCTAGTGAAATCACTTGTTCATGTTCACCAGTGAACAACAAGAAACAAAAAAGTATTAATTGTATCTTAATATCTGATAAATTTAGTTAACTATTGTGTAGCTTGTTAATAACTTGTATGCATAAATATTCGAATAGGAATTGATAAAGCACTATAAACGTACCTGTGGCATTATCTTCATTCTCTGAAGAATATAAACGTTGGACTCGTTCAACATTTTCCTGTGCGCTGCGTTTCGGCATTTAAAATAGACGCGTGCGCTCGTTGCCTCGCACGAAAAAGGAATGAGAAAAATGGCGTCAAACTGACCACAGAACAGTAAATGACAGATTAGTGAACTTTTTTTTTTTAATCTCTAAAGACGTGCGAAGTTGCCTGTAGGTTAAAGGGACTACTCTGTAAATATTATATCAAAGAATGAAACGACGAAATATAATTTCTTAAGAAACTGTGTCTACGTGAACTTGATAACGGATAAATATATACTTATATATACTTTTTTGTTTGTAAATACATACTTAATATACATAGATGTTCCTTCTTTTTGTCATATCGAAGTTTTTTTTGCCCATTACATATAAATCACTGTGTTTTAACTTATATCATAAAAAATTAAAGCAATGCTATACTATGTATTACAAATAAGTAAGTACCTAATTTGTTTTTTTGTAGATACATCTAGATGAGTCATCCATACATACATCTTAATTGAAGATAAGTATAGGTACTTGATTTAGTGATGTGAGTTTTAGTGGGTTAAGGTTAATAAGATTTTATAGTTATCTACGTATTTAACACACACAGTTGCTTCGTGAAGTTAAATAGATTAATAAAATATAAAACGTGAACACATCCTACGTGGACTATTCCGGAAATTACTTCTTACTTATATTTACATCGAAAAATATAATTTTATCTCACTCAATTTATTCTTTCATATTTTAACTTTTGTTTTAGGCTTTTCTTGATAATTTTTACTTTAACTAACTTTTGGTTTGATTAAGTGGCTCTGACCATATTTTGTTAGTTTTAGCAACAAGTGATTCGTTAGTTTTTAAATTTGACATAAGAAGTGTGGGGCGAGCTCCATGCTGTTTTTTATTGAATGCCAAATCTGTGATATAATACGTCATTAGTTAGATTGGGAAACAAGTATCTACGATTACGGATTCTGTGGATGTCTGGAATCATTCCTAAAACGCACTGTAAGTTGTAGCATACAACGTAATGCATCTTCCTCGAAAACATTTTAAAAATCCTTTTTGCTAGCATTTTTTTCGCCTCACTTTGTACTTAGATCAGGTCCCTGTTCGGAAAAGATCGACGTTTCTGAACGCAACTCTAATGTCACGTCAAATTGACATTAGCTGTCACTTGAAGTTGACAGGGACACTTGATTGGAATTCTTCTTGGAAAAATGTCGGAATAATTTTGCTGAATTTGTTAAAAATCGCTCGCGTTGAATGTGCCTGGCATATCGAGTTTGAATACATCTTAAATTATCTATGTGATCCCGTTTTGTACGACCAAGGTTTTGATGCCATCTCTGGAGTGGCCGGTCGCGGATGCTTTGAAAGATAACCTTTTCTACCACACGCGCTTGTTGTTGGGACTGTAAATCATAATAAAAGAGGCTCCCCCGTGTGTGTCTTTGTGTATCTATTGTTGAAACGCCCAGTGTCTTGTGAACGCTGTTATTTGTGTTGTGAGTGAGGTCACTAATTGGTAAGGTCTGCAGAAGAAGAAGATACCTGGGGCGCGCGCCCCGTCTCGCCGCAGCCGAGGAGATTTTCGACACCACAGAACCGTATGTGAAATCACCTTACTTCACATTCTCTCCGCTGTGTATCGCAGTCCTATTGTTCAGTTACATCCCGGCTGAAACCAAGATTTGTCCGGAGTCTATAGTAATACCAGCTTCCACTGCGCTAGCCATTCCGCGGTCTAGGCAGGGGTGTACTGAACATTTCTTGGTAGCAAGAGCGTAGCTTGAAGGCCTGAGAGGCCCACGCCAAAAGTTTGTCTATTAATCAGTGCCGTTTGATGACCATCTGGTCCGGACTAGATTAATTTGTACTTGTAAATGGTAATTAACTTGCATTTGAAAAGTAAAGAGCATTCCTTTGTTATTGGTTCCATGTCTTGTAATTAATTGTCATGTATTGAGGTTCCAAAATGTAAACAGATGCCTTTCTTTGCTCATAATAATTATTATTCAGTTTTGTTAGCAAATTTGAGTTGTGAATATTGACAAGTTTGTTGCTAAAATAATAGCTAATAAAAGGTTAGCTAATAAGTTTGCACTCAATACTTAGTGAAACTTAGATGATTTAGGACATTGTTTACACATTGAAACTCATTGAAACTTGTGCTTTGAAATAATTAAAATTAACTTGTTGTTGTGTAACAGTATGTTGTGTTGATATCCAAGTGAATTTCAATAGTCAGTGATTTTGAGTGAATTTCAATAGTCAGTGAGTTTTGTTGTTTTCTGATAACCTCCAGATATTTAAGAGTTTGTGTCATTATAAATACTTTGTTGTTGTAATATTGGAATTTTGTGGTTAGTAATAACCTCAAAATATTGGAGATTTTGTGTTATAGTGAATATTTTGAATTTGTTGTTTTTGTTGATAAATTTGTGACGTTACAATGACGGCCTCCTCTGCTAAAGCCAAAATACGTTCTGAGTTACGGTGGTTAGCGTCTGCAGTCGCATTGTTGGATCGACCTGATAGGACGGAGGCCTTGTTGAACAGATACGTAGATCTGCCCGTACGTTTGGCTGTTGTTGATGAACAGTATGCCTTATTTTTGGAAAGGACTGTTGAGGCCGATGTGGAAATGCGACAAGAAGTCGATTTGGATGTGGACCAGTGTTATGATTTTGCGGACAGAATTACCCAGGTGGCTCGGCCTTTGCAAGTGGCAAGAGAGAATGAACCGAGCCCGTCCCCGGTCACATCTAAAAGTATGCCCCCTCTCTTTGCTAGATTGGCCCCCTTAGACTTAAGGCGTTTTGCTGGTCGTCTAGAGGACTGGGAGGGCTTTATTAATATTTTTGATAGTCTGGTACATGCCCGGGATGATTTGACCCAGGGCCAGAAGTTAGCTTATTTATTATCCGTGTTGGAAGGGGAGGCCCTTGAATCGGTTCAACATTTGGCCCCCTCGGATGAAAACTACCCTATTGCCAGGGATTTGATTGCCCGTCGGTACCAGAACGTACGACGTCGGGCGGACAACCATGTTGCCGCCATTTTGAATTTACCCCGCGTTGCCAGCGTGATGCACTTGAGAGTGGCTTTGTTGAATCCGCTGTTGGTTGCCTACAACGCATTGAAAAACTTAAAACTCCCAGTGGAGCAGTGGTCGTTTTTGTTACTGCACATTGTCCTGGGAAAGTTGCCGGACTCTGTTAAGGTCCGTTTTGAGCAGCAGTATGGTGGGGATAGTGCGACTTATCTGCCACCCTTCTCGGACCTCTTGACGTTCCTGGAAGGAGAAAGTAGACTGGCAGATAATTCCTCTCTGGCCGGTCCTATGGGACCCGAACGACCTGTGCCACAGAGTAGATCCCCCACCGGACCCCCCCGTAGGGGGCGTATGGCCCCTCGCGCGCCCGGCCGCTATGCCGCCGTCCAGGAGACCGCCCGCTGCTTGTATTGTCGGGAACCGGGTCACAGCACGACCCGTTGTGATAAGTTCCTCGACCAGCGCGTCCAAGGCCGTCGAGCGATCGCGCGACAACGGACATGGTGCTACTCGTGCTTGGGCCTGCACATACAGCGCGAATGTACCCAAGCGCACCCATGCCGCTTTTGTAAGGGCAACCACCATCCCCTCCTCTGCATGAACAGCCCAGAGGGCGGCGGAGCGCCGCAGCGCGTCGCTGCAGGATCACCGCGTATGGGTGGGGGTCTCGGACCCCCCGCGGTGTTTGAATCCCGCAGCAGTTCTAGTGGCCACCAGAGTGGCCCCAGACGCTCTCCGCCACGTTTGGAGCCTCAAACGGGCGGGGGTCCCAGGGACCCCCCAATGGGAAACCGATCCCCAAGGATGGGGATGAGTTATGCGAGCGTTGCCGGAGGTCGTAGAGGCCCCCCGCGACGTTTTGAGCCTCGCACGGGCGGGGGTCCCAGGGACCCCCCAATGGGAAACCGATCCCCAAGGATGGGGATGAGTTATGCGGGCGTTGCCGGAGGTCGTAGAGGCCCCCCGCGACGTTTTGAGCCTCGCACGGGCGGGGGTCCCACGGACCCCCCCATGGGAAATCGGTCCCCAACTAGGGGGTTCGATTTTGCGAGCGTTGCGGGAGGTCGTAGAAGCCCCCCGCAACGTGTTGAGCCTCGCACAGCCGGGGGTCCCCGGGACCCCCCCTCTGAAAATCGGTCACCGTGCCCCCGCGACTATGGGGCGACGTACACGGTGGATGATAGGCACCGATTCTCGCCGCCGCTCGCCGAATACCCGCGTTTGGAGCGGCGCCCACCCCGTCTTCAAGGGGCCGGGAGATATAACCCGCCTGATGCCGGGCGAATTGGACGTAGGCAGTATGTGGGAGAATGGGACCCACTGGATCGCTATGAGCGACCCCCTTACCATGGGGGGACGTCTGGGGAGCCCACATACTAGCAATCAACGTGTTTACGGTCGATTGTAGCCACCCCTCCAGAGACCGTTTTGTTGCCCACGGCCTCTGTGCTTGTCAGGGGATTGAATGGCGACCTTGTGGAAGTTCGCGCCTTGTTGGATTCCGGTGCTCAGGGGTGTGTTGTGTCATCTTGGTTAGTTAGGCGGTTGGGCCTCAAGGTGCACCCCCACACGGAAGGCGTGAGAGGTGTTGGCGATGTGAAAGTCCCCGGGTTGTTAGGGCATGTTGACTTCACATTTACATCACGTAATAAGTCCACGCCAGGCATTAAGACCTCGGCGATTGTGTTGGACACAGTTGTTGGCCGTCAACCTTCAGTTGACTTGGGACCGAGTATGTTGTCTTTGGTGTCTGATTCCCCACTCGCCGATCCAAATTTCTTCCGCCCAGGCCCGATTGATGCTCTCCTTGGAGCCGATGTCCTGGGGCGAGTTTTGTTGACGGGGAAGCGAGTTTTGCAGCCAGATGGCTTGGTAGCTCTGCAGACGACACTCGGTACAGTTGTGATGGGCCCTGCTCGCCGCGTTTTGGATTCCCTTGATGAGGATCGCGGCCTTGTTTTTAATGTGTCTCTCTCCGAAGTGGTGCAGAAGTTTTGGGAGGTTGAGGAACCTCCACCAGCCCCGCGGGTTGACCCAGTAGCGGATGAATGCGAGTTGTATTACCAGAATAACACTGGTCGCCTCCGCTCTGGTCGTTTGATCACCCGTCTCCCCTTTCGTGCCGGCCGACCTCCTCTGGGCGAATCCCGACCGCTAGCGGAACGTAGGCTAGTGGCGATGGAGCGTCGCATGAGCAAGGATCCGGTCTTCCGCCAGAAGTATGTTGAATTCATGCGGGAGTATGAGGAGTTAGGGCACATG
This sequence comes from Crambus lathoniellus, assembly GCA_949710035.1. NCBI lineage: Eukaryota > Metazoa > Arthropoda > Insecta > Lepidoptera > Crambidae > Crambus > Crambus lathoniellus. Next base: position 15,417,866 of record OX453306.1, read on the forward strand.
TCCGTGAGCGATTTGGATTGGCGCTCCGTTGAGCACTTCTTTTTGCCGCACCACGCCGTTTTGAAATCCGGAAAGATTCGGGTGGTCTTTGACGGTTCGGCTCCCACCTCTACTGGAGCGTCCTTGAACCAGTGTCTGCATGTAGGTCCCAAGCTGCACACGGAGATCTCAGACATTTTGACCAACTTCCGGCGGCACCAAATTGTATTTATGACTGACATCCGGATGATGTTCAGACAAACGGTCATCCATCCAGAGGATAGGAGGTACCAATTGATTTTGTGGAGAGAGAGTCCTAGGGACCCCTTGTTGATTTATGAATTGAATACGAATACGTACGGTTTGGCTTCGAGCCCGTTTGTTGCGATTCGTTCTTTGTTGGAGTTGGCCGAGAAGGAGCGCTTGAGATACCCTCGCGCCTCCGCCATTTTGGCCAGTGACGTCTATGTGGATGACATTTGCACGGGCGCCTCATCTGTCTCAGAGGCGATTGTCCTGAGAGACGAACTCACCGCCCTTTTGAAGTCGGGAGGTTACGAGTTGAGGAAATGGATATCCAACTCGCCTGATGTACTGGTAGGTTTGCCCGAAGAGCACCAGCAGGACCCCCACCTATTCGAAAATGTTGATAATCCCCATGTGGTGACCGTCCTTGGCGTACAGTACAAACCGGTCTCTGACACGTTCACTTATTGTGTGGATTTACGACCACCGAAAGTCTGGACCAAGCGTTTAGTATTGTCTACTGTCGCACGTACCTTTGACCCCAATGGGTGGATTTGCCCCGTGCTGTTTATGGCCAAGTGTTTCTTGCAACGGTTATGGGCTTCGGGTGTGTCGTGGGATGAACCCCTCTCGGACGAGTTACTCCGAGATTGGTCGAGCTTCGTTTCATCCCTCCCCGAGATTAATGAAGTGCATTTGCCGAGGCTATTCCTCCCTTCTGAAAATTGTAAAGTTACTCTTCACGGCTTTTCCGATGCCTCCGAACGTGGATTTGCTGCGGCCGTGTACCTCCGCACCGTTACTGTTGACGGAGTTGTTGCTGTGCATCTGGTGATAGCGAAAAGCAAAGTCGCTCCCCTTCGGACTCGTCATACGATCCCGAGGTTGGAATTGTGTGGAGCTGCCCTCCTAATGCGTTTGTTGAACCACGTATGGCTCACATTAGGTCGATCTATTGCGATACAAGAGGTTTATGCTTGGACGGACAGTCAGGTCGTCCTTTGTTGGTTGAAGGCTCCGGCGCACACCTTGGACGGGTTTGTGGCCAATCGAGTGTCGCAGATTTGTAATTCCGACATCGAGTTGATTTGGAGACACGTGCCGGGAACCATGAATCCCGCGGATTGTGCGTCTCGGGGTTGTGTAGCCCCAACCCTAATTAACCACCCCCTCTGGTGGGGCCCACAGTGGTTGATGCGGCCTGAGTCGGAGTGGCCGCCCTCTCCAGCGTTGTCGAACGTAGCCGTTCCTGATATGCGGGCATGCGTCCTGGAGACTAACCCCGCCGGGGAAAAGGATTTGTTGTTGGATCGGTACAGCTCCTTACAGAAGCTGCTTGGTGTTACCGCTTGGATCAGACGTTTTGCGTACAATTGCAGGAACCCACGCGCGAGGCGTGATTCGTCGGTTCTCACTCCGGACGAGCGTAGGGACGCGCTCTTGTTTTGGGTCCGGAGAGTACAAGCTGATAGTTTTGAGTCCGAGATTGAAATTTTGCGTTTAGGCCGTCGCAAGTTGAAGGGCGCGGTATCGCGATTGAATCCCTTCCTGGACGAGAGTGGGCTTTTGCGAGTCGGCGGAAGACTTCGAAATGCGAACCTGCCGTATGGAGCTCGTCACCCCCTTTTGTTACCTAAAGCCGGACATTTGACTCAACTGATAATAACAGATCGCCATGTGAATGCACAACATGCTGGCTGTAATGCTTTGTTGGCCATTTTGCAGCGTGAATTTTGGATTTTGTCTGCTCGTCGAGCCATTCGCACTGTGGTTTTCCGTTGCCTGCCTTGTTATCGATTGAAGGCCGCGACCATGCAGCCCCAGATGGGTGATTTGCCTGCTGATCGCGTCACGGAATGTAGAGCTTTTGCCGGAGTCGCCACCGACTTCGCCGGTCCCTTTACTGTAAAGGCTTCGAGACTGCGTAATGCTAAAACCTATAAGGCGTACTTGTGCGTGTTTGTGTGTTTGTCCACCAAGGCTGTCCACTTGGAAATTGTCTCGGAATTGTCTGCCGAAGCCTTTGTCGCCGCCTTGAGCAGATTTGTTTCCCGTAGAGGACTGCCGTCATTGATACGTTCCGATTGTGGTACTAATTATAAGGGAACGTGTAATTATCTTAAGGAAGTAGTTAAGTTTTTTGTTGATAATAAAATAGACATTGGAACCACCCTCTCCCGGCGTGGGATAATCTGGAAGTTTAGCCCTCCAGCTTGTCCGACCTGGGGAGGAATTTTTGAAGCTTGTGTAAAGGCTGCCAAGACACACTTGCGTCGCGTGATTGGAGAAACTATTCTCACGTTTGAGGAACTTGATACGGTATTTTGTAAAATTGAGGCCGTCCTCAACTCGCGACCCTTGTGCCCGTTGTCTTCGGACCCGAATGACCTGGAAGCGTTGACGCCAGGTCATTTCTTGATCGGACAGCCCCTTTTGGCGTTGCCTGAATATCCGATTCAGGATGTAGGATCCCATCGTTTGTCGCGATACCAACTTTTGAAACAGATGTCCCAAAACTTCTGGGCACGTTGGTCGATGGAGTATTTGCATATCCTGCAACAGCGCGTGAAGTGGACAGATAAAACCACCCCACCCCAGACTGGCGACCTCGTGTTGATTAAGGATGCTAACCTGCCGCCCCTATGTTGGCGAAGGGGGCGCATTGTTAAACTCTACCCCGGAACTGACGGAGTTCCTCGTTTTGCTGAGGTTTTGGTTCGAGATTCGGTTTTGAAGAGAGCAGTTAGTGGGCTCTCCCGATTACCCGTAGATTGACGTACCGTTCTTAACGGTCCGGGGCGGGGGGATGTTCGGAAAAGATCGACGTTTCTGAACGCAACTCTAATGTCACGTCAAATTGACATTAGCTGTCACTTGAAGTTGACAGGGACACTTGATTGGAATTCTTCTTGGAAAAATGTCGGAATAATTTTGCTGAATTTGTTAAAAATCGCTCGCGTTGAATGTGCCTGGCATATCGAGTTTGAATACATCTTAAATTATCTATGTGATCCCGTTTTGTACGACCAAGGTTTTGATGCCATCTCTGGAGTGGCCGGTCGCGGATGCTTTGAAAGATAACCTTTTCTACCACACGCGCTTGTTGTTGGGACTGTAAATCATAATAAAAGAGGCTCCCCCGTGTGTGTCTTTGTGTATCTATTGTTGAAACGCCCAGTGTCTTGTGAACGCTGTTATTTGTGTTGTGAGTGAGGTCACTAATTGGTAAGGTCTGCAGAAGAAGAAGATACCTGGGGCGCGCGCCCCGTCTCGCCGCAGCCGAGGAGATTTTCGACACCACAGAACCGTATGTGAAATCACCTTACTTCACATTCTCTCCGCTGTGTATCGCAGTCCAATTGTTCAGTTTACATCCCCGCTGAAACCTAGTTTTTGTCCGGAGTCTATATTAGTAATACCAGCTTCCACTGCGCTAGCCGACTCCGCGGTATAGGCAGGGGTGTACTGAACAGGTCCCTGTAGAAACTGTTAGGCATGTCAGTTATTCTGTCAGGACCAGCTATATGACGGTCTGGCGAGCTCGCTTTTGGTGTCACATAATGAGTTCTTGTCGTCATATTTCTAATTGAACCGTTCCCCAGTTTTGCCTTGGGCGGCAAGATTTCTAGAGCCAGCAATGGATGTTGTCCCAATCTTCCTAGAAGCGGGTCCGTCTCCGCGACTGTCACATGGCGGTGCGCGTTTTGTACAGCTCCTCGTCGAGATCGAACGCGGGGTCCGCGTAGCCCGAGTCGTCGTAGCGCAGGGACCTGCCACAAGAATATACATACACTGCAGTAGCGGTGACTAACTCGCGAAAAACAAGGTTTCAATTTTTCGGTCGGTTCAAGTTGGTGAGGATAGTGTAATGTCTGGAATGACGTACCTATAAATTAACTTATTGTGATAGTAGTAGAGTGGTGGTGGCGTTAAGCTGGAGAAAGTTGTGACATGCAGAACCAAAATTGGTGAGTAGGTACGGACGGTCATTTATGGTGCTAGGAATCGGTGGTGATGGTTACTCATGGCAGTGCTGGCGTCATGAGCGAGTTTAGGGCTGTTAAGTTGTTGTTGTGAAGTGTGCGCTTGTAAACTTGGTAATTTTACGCTTTCTGTGCTCCTCTTCTGAATCATGTTTTTTCCTCAGTTACCTGTCAGGAGTTCTGGTCCGGCAGCGCGACGGCGGCGGTGACCGGGAGGACGCTCTCAGCAGCGCGGGGTCGTCGTACCGGCGCGACACGACTGTGAAGTCGTGATGCGCGTCGATCAACTTCTGGAGTCGCGACACCATCTCGAAGTCTGACACCGACGCGGGCACGAGTATACCCAGCAGCTTAGCGATCGAGTTTCTGGAAGGAGTCTTAGTTAGTTACCCAAGAACATAAATGTATTTATTCTACAAGCCACGGAGTAGAGTAGGTACAGTGCGATTTAATCTTGCGGTCGTGAGGTGAAGCTAGCTGCTAAGTGCACTGAGTATATTCCGCAGACCCAAACGCATCATCTAACCATCTTAGTCTAGAAGAATAATCTGAAAAGCCTTCTCCTATTGGTGTTTGATGTTGAACGGCATTTAATGTAACAGTTTGAAACCGGGTTTTTTTAGACTAATTCGATCCTGCTGAGCTCGATTTTGCCCGGTGTCAGGCCAATTTTCCCCCCCCGCTATTATTTGCATAATAATAGCGGCTCGCGCAATCGAAACAAGAGAGGTAAAAGACCGCGACATCTTAATTCACCTCGCCTTAAATACAGTAGGTGCACTTAATACTATTACTATCCAATGGATCAAAGGTCACAGCGGATCACGTGGAAACGATGTAGCCGACGAACTGGCCAGACGAGCATCCAGCTCGATGCCTGTTGGCCCAGAGCCGATCGCGCCCATCCCGACGAGCTGGTATGCAAATTAGATCCGTGAACGCACTACAGAGTTACACCAACAGAACTGGAACTCGCTGGATTCGTGCAGACAGGCGAAGCTCGCACTGCCGCGCGTGGACGCGCGTTTATCCAGGGCCCTGATACAACTGTGCAGACCGCAACTTCGCCTGGTAACAGGTGCCATTACTGGTCATGGACAATTTAACAGACATCTTTTTAATTTAGGTGTCACCGACAGTCCCCTATGCAGAGGATGCATGGAGGAAGAAGAAACAGCTGCCCACGTACTGCTGGAGCATTCCAGGGGGGGTGGCCCCCTACCGGGCGAGGTACCTCGGCTCGCCGGGCAGCGTCCAGGAAGCGATCACTAATGTGACAGCTCTTGGAGCGTTCCTGGCTGAGCTGGGCTGGCTGGAGTGATCTGGCCGCGCACCCTCCGGACGCAAAATAGGCGCAATAGACGTCGAGTTGCGGAAACCGCCCGTAATGTTAATGTTAAGAAGATGTCCCTTGCCGCGGTTTTCTCCGTTTTGTACAAAAACTGTTAAATCTAGAAGAAAACTGTTAATGACAAAATTAATCTACATTAAATTACCTACCACATGATATGAACTTTATTTTTATAAGTTTTATAGTTTTTGAGTAACATCTACCTAAATTTCAAGGTACAATATTTATTTTTATAATATATATAACCTGAAACTTAGCAGTTGAGCCTCCCTCCGCTGGTACTCCACGAGTATCTCCTTGGTCCACGCGAGGTCGTCTGGCAGCATGGTGATGTGGTGCTGGAGCGCTGCTGGTGGAGGTCTCGCCGGTGGCCCGCACCTGGTCCCTCAACACGCAGGCCTTCCTGTTGTATCTCGCCTGAAGGAGCCCAGTTTCATCCTAGGTATTATACATATATCTTACCTGAAGCTTTGAAGTTGAGCCTCCCTCCGCTGGCACTCTACGAGCATCTCTTTGGTCCGCGCGAGGTCATCCCGCAGTATGGTGAGCTGGTGCTCGGAGGAGTTCCTCTCCTGCTCGAAGGTCTCGCCGGTGGCCCGCACTTGGTCCTTCAGCACGCAGACCTTCCTGTTGTACCTCGCCCGGAGGAAATCAGCTTCCTCCAGCTTCTTTTGCAACTCTTCAATCTTGCGGGCTCTTTCTAATGAGGTTATCTGAAAATATTATTTTGTTTCATAGGCGTTATACAAAAGGAAACTGAACAACTTCACCTCAAAATTTAGATTGAAGTGAACTATCCCCCTAACAGTTGTAGTTTCCTAGTAGTTTTTCATTTTATGGTCATCCTGGTTTCATCATACATCCTAAAGTCAAATCCTTACTAATTCTGTGATGTCATATGAATAATATGCAACAATCAGTCAAAATCAAATTGATGTTGATCAGTGGGCGTAACGACTACCATTCAACAGGTTCATTACTTTTCGAAGTAAATATTAAACATGCCATAGGTACCGATTTTTGAAGCTTGCTTGTGTATAGCATGCTACACGCGAATGAATATTGACATAATCGATAAGTACTTATCTCATGATTTACTAGCCAAAATGTATACTACCGTTATTCACAATTTATATTTTTTTTTTATTTATAAATATTTGGGGGGCTTACAGCTTTATATTAAGTATTTATCTGTTATTAGAATCCAGAATCCATAGTTTTTAGAACATCTAAATACCCAAATCTCTGGTCATCCGTCATTTGTACCTTATTGTGCAAAGCAATTTAAAAAAAAATAAAATAAATTTCTTAGTCTTTTTAATTTTTCTTTAATTATCTAGCCCAAAGTAAATTTTATTAAAAAACTGTGTTGTAGAAACTTAATAACGGATAAATATATAAATAAGTAATACTATCTGTATATAAATAGGTACTTAAATACCTACCTACAAAGAAAACACCCAGACCAAGACAAATCATGCACACAAATTAATATTTGCCTTGTTGGAATCGAACCCAAGACCTCTGGCGCTGAAGGCAGGTATCTATCTACCCCTGCGCCAAATCGGTCGTCAAAATAAAACAAATCATGTTTTTAAGACGGTCATCTATCTACTAGACATGATTGATAATACTGCGAAGTACCTACTTCGTAAGTAAGCCGTATTTCCGCAATCAAAGAATTCCATCAGATCGAAATCTTAACAATTTATGCGAATTTTAAAGGGTAGGTATGTGTAAGGTAAGGTGCATTGTGTTGTGACACATGAATGAGAAAATCATTACGGAAACAAGAATAAACTATACTTTATTACACTTTAAATAAAGCAATTGCATTACTTACATTGAAAAATAAGTGTATAAATTATTTATACGTAGCGAACTTGACATTCTACAGGGTGGAAAAAAATTATGGGCCATGGATGGAAACTGCCTTAAATCCTTTAGGTTTGTCTCTGCCTTTAGTTAGCTCATTTTACTGAGTTCATTTTCATTTATTTTAAAAAGAAACAAAACTGGGTTCGTATATAAAAAAAACATGTGCTTTTCCATAGAAAAGTACAACATCGTCTCGACATCGAATCAATAATCTTTTATTGTTTTCCTGTCATTTTAATTTATCGTGTTTGTTAGAAAGGTTTGATTCTTTTGATCAACCTCATCAATTGTTACGATAACATTACAGGCTGTTGTTTTTTTCAATTTTTAGCCGGTTAAATTACTGGGTAAGTCAATCGAATTTTAGAACATCTTTGAATGCAGTTTTTTTTATTAAAATAATGTTTCCTTCAGTATATTGAGTTAATGAGCTAACTAAAGGATTGAAGGCAGTTTCCCACCATCCAGGGCTCCTAATTCCACCCTGTATAATTGATTCGTAATATGGACAACTTGAAGAGTTATAGTTTTTAACTCACTTCAAAAAAGAAGGAGGTTAGTTATATTTTTACTTTTTTGGAGCATTGGCTCGAACGGTTCGACTTTTTCTAATATTTCATTTTCAAAATAAGGAGGTTATTAGTTTGACCTCTATGTATGTGATATAGTTGGAATTGGATAATATTTGAGCACATAAAGCGTTCTAATTTGGTTTCCAAGCACATGTGCTAAATTTCGTAAGTGTATGTATGTTTGTCCGTCCACGACTAATTTCTCGAAAACTAAAGTCATATCGAGATGATTTGATTTTAATCAGGTCTTATGGAACAAACACTAAAAACGGGGAAATAAAAGAGTAAAAATTTAACCGAAATTGTATTTTTTACTAAGTATTAAACAGTAAACAGCATATATAATAATTAAATATTGATAAATTGTTTGTTTAAAATAAAAGAATTAGTAAATATAATACGATACATGTATGTAATTTTGTAAACCAATTTCAAATTAAGTTATTATGAATGAGATCACGATTTTATTAAGCAAATTACTTTAACCTTGCGAGTAAATAATTCCAGTAAATCCATTGCGATGTTTTGATTTAATGGTTTGTCAGATAATGCCGTATTTTATTTTACTGGGAGTTTAAGCCCGTAGAAGACATCGATACTTTTATAATATCGTTAAGCTATAAGAACAAGTTACGAAGATTAAGAATAATGATGTGTCGTTAATATTCTAGTTGATGATACAAATCTGACAGCTGAGTAATATGAGGCTCATAAGTACGAGTACATGACAGTGATAAAAATCCGAAAGTGTCTCTGCCGTACTTATATATGCACCTGTTGTACACGCTGAATAGGTTTGCTAAAATCGATCATATGAAGTGCACAAAATCTAGGTAAAATAAATATACAATATCGTAATTAATAAAATTTATTTTGTTAAGTACCGGTTTTGGCCACTTTTTGCTCTAAAAGTTTTCTAAACAACTTTTAATCATTTTTGATAAAGGCAATTAAAATAAGGTATTTTAAGGTAATTATAACAACCGTTAGAATTCCTTATGTCATAAGTTTTTTTTTCAATAAATTCCATTTTCTGTTTGAAAAAATGTTTTGTATGAAAATTTTAAGAAATTCGTTTTGGATGAAATACTTTATAAACCTTTGTTTTTTACAATTAAATTGTTGTTTTGCAATTGACTGGTTTCTAGCGCATTAGAATATATTGCTTTTACCTGGGTTTGGTTTTGATTTTTCGCAATACTTACAAAAGTTTAACTATCAGCAATGATATTTTTTACTTTTATACATTTGAAAAATGTACTTACCTTTAAAGGTAGATAAATTATCTATTATTTAAGAAATAATTTGTGTCTTAAATACCTAAGACCATTTAGTACTTAGTGCTTAAAAGTCAAAAAATCCTTAAAGTGGCCACAAAGGGTATCTCTGCCCAACATCTTATTTTCCTGATAGGTTTTTCTTTTACTTTCACAACGTGTTTAGCTTGTTAATTTAAGTGGATTGAAAGATTACCTTAAACATTGTCACTCTGTGATTCTTACTAAATGAAAATGACAATTTTATTTATTCAGTCAGTCTAGGCTGATACAGCAGTTGTATGTAAACGTCAAAGAAGCTTCGCTATGCTATCGGTTCGCAAATCCTACGGCGGGAGACTATAACGAGAAGAATCTCGAAAATTATTGAATACTTACAGCTATTTGTATTTGAACCTGTTTTTCGTTTGTTATTTTGCTCTCAATTTTTTCAGTTAGTGTTGATACTATGCGAGCCAAATTAGAATAGTACTGTCAAAACAGCCATATTTGTTTGCATTTAGCTTCCACTTCAGGGTGTCGGATGTGCAAGAAAAGGAACAAAGATCAAGAATGCCGTTTAACAGTACTATTCTTATTTGGCTCGCATAGTACCTACTTTTTATATTTACTTACTTAATTGCAATCTTGCAATGCTCAAATTGGCAATATTATTTTACTCTAATAGGGTATTTGACTGAGTTTTTTTTATTGACTTAAAGTGTTTATTGAAATATTAGCAACACAACATAGGTATTTATTTTCAAATATCTTGCATATTTTTAGCGATATAGAGCATCAAACATTCTAATGAGACAAGGAGAGCGCTACCAGTCAGTGACGTCATATGCTAGTAGCGCCATATCTCTCGCCTTAGACAATTTCGTTTTAGAAAGAGATAAGTAGCATAGCAAGAGTCAAAATTAATTAGCTCATAATTCGCTTGTTATAATACAGACTGAATTTCTTTTCCCACATTTATTTTTCAATAATTTTATATTTCTGAATGTCATAATTAAATATCTACATTTCAACAAACAGTCAAATACCCTATTGTGAGGGGATCCCTGTTTACCTGTAGTGCCGGTCAACCTTGCCGTCAACAGTAGTATAGTAGTCACCGTTTTTCAATAAGTATTATGTTTCCCGTGCCTTGTCTGATGTAATTGTGTACGCAATGATATTGAAAATGTATGCTTGTTATTACTAATAAATTAAGTAAGTATTTATTTATTTATTAGGTGGGTATCAGAATGATGTGCCGAAAACGGACCCCCATGGTTAAATGTATCGTAGTAAGACTTTCGAACAAGTTGTGTTCTTAAATGGATTTGATTAATAGCAAAACGTAACAAATATCGGCTTGCTGACTAAGCAGATCGTGATTCAATCAATAGGAAAAAGATCTGTGTCATTCGCTTGACTTGCGGCCGACGCGTTGCGTTTATTTTATTGTAATGACTTTTCATTACCAGTGACTTTTCTGATGTCGGTAGATTGTAAGTAAACGATTAGTATCACATTGTTGTGTAATCATATAAGTATAATAAATAAAATAATGTTTATCTATACTAATATTATAAAGAGGAAAGATTTGTATTTTTGTATGTAACTAATAAACTCAAAAAGTACTGGACCGATTTAGAAAATTCTTTCACCGCTAGAAAGCTACAGTCTTCCCGAGTGACATGGGCTATATTTTATCCCGATATTCCCACGGGAACGGGTACCACGCGGGTGAAACCGCGGGCGGCCGCTAGTTTCCTATATAGCAGCGATAAGGTACTTTTCGTTGACATACGTTTTATTAGAGTGCGTCCACATCTCGCGAATGCACAGCTCGCGAGCTGCGCGCGTGCATTTTATGTTCGTGCGCGTGCGCCGCTCCTGGCGCGCAGTTCGTCCGCGAGTGGCTCACGAGATGTGGACGCACCTTTAACCTGCTTTCCGAAACATATCATAATATTTTTTGGCAACCCATCCCGTGATCAACTGTGGCCCCGCGGCACACAGCTATATCTCGCTTGCAACACCGAAGCCGACCATACCTTGTACTCGGCAGCGTCGGCGAGCTGCGCGTTCAGGTCCCGCAGCTGCGCACGGGCGTCCGTCAGCTACACGGTCAGCTTGTCGCACTGCCGCGCCAGCTTCTTGCTGCGGCACAGAGCTATATCTCGCTTGCAACACCTAATCCGACCATACCTTGTACTCAGCAGCGTCGGCGAGCTGCGCGTTCAGGTCCCGCAGCTGCGCACGGGCGTCCGTCAGATGCACGGTCAGCTTGTCGCACTGCCGCGCCAGCTTCTTGCTGCGGCACACAGCTATATCTCGCTTGCAACACCTAATCCGACCATACCTTGTACTCAGCAGCGTCGGCGAGCTGCGCGTTCAGGTCCCGCAGCTGCGCACGGGCGTCCGTCAGCTACACGGTCAGCTTGTCGCACTGCCGCGCCAGCTTCTTGCTGCGGCACACAGCTATATCTCGCTTGCAACACCTAATCCGACCATACCTTGTACTCAGCAGCGTCGGCGAGCTGCGCGTTCAGGTCCCGCAGCTGCGCACGGGCGTCCGTCAGCTACACGGTCAGCTTGTCGCACTGCCGCGCCAGCTTCTTGCTGCGGCACAGAGCTATATCTCGCTTGCAACACCTAATCCGACCATACCTTGTACTCAGCAGCGTCGGCGAGCTGCGCGTTCAGGTCCCGCAGCTGCGCACGGGCGTCCGTCAGATGCACGGTCAGCTTGTCGCACTGCCGCGCCAGATTCTTGCTGCGGCACACAGCTATATCTCGCTTGCAACACCTAATCCGACCATACCTTGTACTCAGCAGCGTCAGCGAGCTGCGCGTTCAGGTCTCGCAGCTGCGCATGGGCGTCCGTCAGCTGCACCGGTCAGCTTGTCGCACTGCCGCACCAGCTTCTTGGTGCGGCACATAGCTATATCTCGCTTGCAACACTGAATCCGACCATACCTTGTACTCGGCAGCGTCGGCGTGTTGCACGTTCAGATCTCGCAGCTGCGCATAGGCGTCCGTCAGCTGCACCGGTCAGCTTGTCGCACTGCCGCACCAGCTTCTTGGTGCGGCACATAGCTATATCTCGCTTGCAACACCGAATCCGACCATACCTTGTACTCGGCAGCGTCGGCGTGTTGCACGTTCAGATCTCGCAGCTGCGCATAGGCGTCCGTCAGCTGCACCGGTCAGCTTGTCGCACTGCCGCACCAGCTTCTTGGTGCGGCACATAGCTATATCTCGCTTGCAACACCGAATCCGACCATACCTTGTACTCGGCAGCGTCGGCGTGTTGCACGTTCAGATCTCGCAGCTGCGCATAGGCGTCCGTCAGCTGCACCGGTCAGCTTGTCGCACTGCCGCACCAGCTTCTTGGTGCGGCACATAGCTATATCTCGCTTGCAACACCGAATCCGACCATACCTTGTACTCGGCAGCATCGGCGAGCTGCGCGTTCAGGTCCCGCAGCTGCGCACGGGCGTCCGTCAGCTACACGGTCAGCTTGTCGCACTGCCGCGCCAGCTTCTTGCTGCGGCACAGAGCTATATCTCGCTTGCAACACCTAATCCGACCATACCTTGTACTCAGCAGCGTCGGCGAGCTGCGCGTTCAGGTCCCGCAGCTGCGCACGGGCGTCCGTCAGATGCACGGTCAGCTTGTCGCACTGCCGCGCCAGATTCTTGCTGCGGCACACAGCTATATCTCGCTTGCAACACCTAATCCGACCATACCTTGTACTCAGCAGCGTCAGCGAGCTGCGCGTTCAGGTCTCGCAGCTGCGCATGGGCGTCCGTCAGCTGCACCGGTCAGCTTGTCGCACTGCCGCACCAGCTTCTTGGTGCGGCACATAGCTATAACTCGCTTGCAACACCGAATCCGACCATACCTTGTACTCGGCAGCGTCGGCGTGTTGCACGTTCAGATCTCGCAGCTGCGCATAGGCGTCCGTCAGCTGCACCGGTCAGCTTGTCGCACTGCCGCACCAGCTTCTTGGTGCGGCACATAGCTATATCTCGCTTGCAACACCGAATCCGACCATACCTTGTACTCGGCAGCATCGGCGAGCTGCGCGTTCAGGTCCCGCAGCTGCGCACGGGCGTCCGTCAGCTGCACGGTCAGCTTGTCGCATTGCCGCGCCAGCTTCTTGCTGCGGCACACAGCTTCGTCCCGCTCTGCTTGCAGAACTGCGCGAACGCGGGAGCTCTCCTCCTAGTTATGAAGTTTATTCGATATTTCTCAATCGTCATTTTAGTCCGGTCAAATTAGACCTAGAAGAAGAAGGTACTACATTTATTCGCAAGAAGCTGAAGTTTGGTAAAATTGTTCAAAATATAATTATAAATGAAATTTAAAAAGTCCACATGGATCCGGTACCTGGAAAAAAAAACACTCGAAATCAAAGGTAAAGAATGGGGTTTTCACGATTTTCTGCAAAATGGTAAGTTTTATCATAATATTAGCAAAAACAAAAATTGTAGATCATGTAATTATCTACATAAACTGTATCTATACTTTTTTCCTAAGAGCCACCGTTTCTGAAAATATAACGATTCAAAAAGTTGGAAAAGTTGAAATCAATCATGTGCATCAAATGCACGTTTTCACGCCTCCTATGAGGTAGTGTACCTAAGCGCGTTTTTTAACGTGGTTTCCCCGGTAGGCCTATTCCACGGGTCTGTTGTTATTCTGTTTAATTTGAAAGTACTTATTTCATTATAGCAGACTAGCTTTCCACCCGCGGCTTCGCCCGCGTGGACTACACGACGTTATCCCGCTGCAATTTGTTATTTTCCGGGATGAAAAGTAGCCTGTGTTCCTCTCCAAGTCCAGACTACAAAGTATCTGTGTCCTAAATTTCAGCCAAATCCGTTCAGCCGTTTTGGCATGATTGAGTAACACACATCCAAACATCTAAACTTTCACATTACGAGGGAATGTGATATTTTTCCGTAATAAAAAGTAGCCTATGTTCTTTTCCAGGCTACAAAGTATCTGTGTCCCAAATTTCAGGCAAATCCTTTCAGCCGTTTTGGCGTAATTGAGTGACAAACGTCCAAACATCTAAGCTTTGCATGATGACGATTACAACTTTTCCAAATTTTTCATCTATATATCTCAGAAACGGTGTCTCTTGACCCATTCTTAATAAATAATTACACACAATATTATGATAAAACTTACCGTTTTGCTGAAAATCGCGAAAAACCCATTGTTGCACATTTGGATTTGGATGGATGAGGACTTTTAAATTTCATTTATAACTATGTTTTGAAAAATTGCACCAACTTTCAGCTTCTTGCGAATTAATGTATCTTCGGATGTCTAAATTGACCGGACTATTTGTGATCATATTAAATTAAAACCTCTTGCTAAGACCTATAGAAATCCACGTAGGTCACACGACTGGCCCATAGAGATGTGGACTGTGACCTTGCCTATTGCCAGTAATGGACGAGAACACCTCAGCGGATGCAGGTTATCCTAGGCATGGTAAAACCACGTAAAACTATAACACTTCGTTATAAGGTTTAAATATAAGTATATCACGTCGAGACTTGCATTAGGAATGTGGTATTGTTAGTTTTAATATATGATTAACATAATCTTTTTTTCAACTCGTACATATGACATCAAAAATGATGGATTAAGTCTAGCCATTACGACTAATCTGTTAGGAATTATGTAGACTGTTTTATATCTAGCTATTTCGACTATCTATTATAAAGTTGTGTTTCAAGACTATGGACTGAGAAAAAAATGTTTTAAAATATTTTATTCTTGATGTCACTTAGTTGAACTGTGGATAATTAAATTAGATACCAATCGACCTGTACTAACAACAAGACATATAATGTTATGCTCACTTGTATGCTTAGTTTACGCCGAAGCAAGTCCAAATGTAAATCCTTTCTTTGCAGTTGTTCTCTCAAAATCCTGATTCTGCGTTGTAGCTGGTAGACTACGGCTGTCTGTAAATTAGGCAGGTAATTACTCGCAAATAACATTAAAACTTAAACCCGTAACGGTCAACCGGTTCGTGAATAAATTATCTTGTTTGTGCTCTTTATGCTTTGGACATAAGGTTTCCGTTGTTGAAATGAAGCTCTAATTACAAATGATGATAATGAGAACTCGAATTAAGTATCTACTTCGGCTATCTAAGCCTTCCTGTGCATACAGCACGACTGATGAACGTGATCACTATTTTAAATGCTCAGTAACTACGTAAGTACTTATGTTTACCAAAAATAACAATCATATAAAACAATTTAAGAATATTTGAATACCTACATTGACTTAGTTTACCGTAAGAATTTTAAGAATAGTGTGATGTGATTATCGATACTATCTACTTACATTATAAATAACATGCTGGTTTCTTTATCTTTCACTTTAGTGGACATGGCAATTGAAATGCGTCTTTAAAGCAAAGATGAATAAGTGGTGTTTCCAATTCAAATGTCAGTCAATTAGATGCAGGCGCAAAATGTTTTTATCATAACAAAACTTGCATAACGGCTTGTATTGTAGACCATTAAGTGCCAATAAGAAACTAATTTGCGGGCGACTAATTACTTCCAATGTCTACGTCATTAGCAACGACGGTGACATGCCAAGTTGGAGTGATATCTTACTTCTTTAAGATAAGGCAAGTCATGGAAAGATCTTTCCCTTCGCAGTCTTGGCAGCGTGCCGTAGTACCCGTAATATAGCATCTACAGAAAACACACACAGGTTAACACAACACGACACACCACAATACTCGCGATAGATGAAAGGATATATATATAAAGACAAAGCCTTGCTTTTACTGCCTTTAAGTATATGAACTCTTTCTAGATGATTATTGATTTATGAACAAAACACTTACCTTACCTACTCTCTAAACCTTTAGAAACAATTCGCTTACGCTTATCAATCAGCAGGTAGATAAAATGAATGAGAATCTGTCATTTAAATTCATTAATTTTAAATAAGGTATATTTCAGTCTATTACAATTTTTTCTTCAATAATACTTATAAAATCTACTAGTGTCAATTAAAAACATTAGCAATGAAGAAAGCGCCCTGAAAATTGGACTGGAATGTTCCGCGATCATTCGGTGAGCGTTTGTTCATACCTAAATCTTTTCGTACTTTTAATATGAATAGGAGGTGCCTTAACAAAAACATTCCACTGACCTTGTCTACGATCTTATCGCTCTCGAGACGGGCTAGCTGCTCCGCGCGATGCATGATGGACTCAGTATGCAGTTCGATGCCGATGTCGTGGGTCAGCTCGTCCATGTTCAAAGTACGGCTCAACCGCTCGAGGAATGCCACAAACTGCAGATCATTCAACCAGCAGTATTTTTCTTATTGCATTAGTACAGTTAAACAATTATTTTCATATTTAAAGGTTTTCGGGAAAGTATCTTTGTTGAAGAATGCGATTAAAGACACAAAATAAGGAGAGCAGGGAACTTGGTTAGATCACCCCTAGTGTGAGAATGTCGATGTGCAACCGACGCGCCCGCATTAAGAATCCTATTTTAGAGCTTATTGCATTAACTACCCAAATTTTAGATTTTATAATTTTTCCGTAAGTTCATAATCATGAAATCTATCTGTCAAAAATTTACTCAAACGCGGTAGTAACGTTTCCACATTTATTAACTTTTATAGTCGGCCCACAGGACACAGTTGTTACTTATAGTACAAATACTTACATTAGCTTTATCCTTGCGCAAGCCGTCTCTTGACAATTCCACTGCGTTGAGCTCTGACTCAAGTTTATGGACTTTAGCCTCGAGCATGTTCCTCTCATCTTCTAGGATACGAACCCGCGTCGTGGACTGGTCGTGCAGATGCGCTGCTCTACTTAACTGCTGTGATTCCATATTTAGTTTATCGCGCAGAGCCTCAATTTGCTACCACATAAAACATTAGGTTGAATAATAAAATCTAGTGATAGATGATAATTTTTCAATTTAATCCTAATTGTGTTACTTACCGCCGATTTATCTTTATTGTCGCTCAAAATTTCACGAATTCTATCTTTTATTGTGCTTTCATGAGCTTCAACAAATCTTGTCGGCAGACTAAGAAGAATGGCGATAGATTCCAAGGTGTTACGAAATTCAGTTTGCAGTCTTTGGTATTTTTCTTCGCGGTGTCTTAAGTCCTCTACAAAAATATAGCATTTATGCACATATAACGAATCCCAAGAAAGTTACAAATAGTAATAAAAAACATACCTTTGAGTTGCAAGATAATAGATTCGTTTTGATTAACGTTATCGGTGACTACAGTAAGGTTCTTGGAACAATGAGATAGTTTTTCTCTTGCCTCGTGCAACTCACGTTCTATGACTCTATTTTGAACGGATAAAGATTCTTTGTCCTGTTTAAGCCTCTCAGTTTCCAGGATCTGCGAAGAAAGCTGCCGTTGTAGCATGTCCTTATCTGCATTTGCCCTCTCTAATGCATCCCGGCAGCTTCTGAAATCTTGTTCCACAGTTGTCAAATTTTCTGTGGTATTCATACATTTGTTTTTAAGTCTAGTAATCTCTTGGACCAATTCCGCTGCTTTAATAATGAGACTTTCGGGTGAGTGAGTGTGAGTGGAGTCGCAAAAATCAGATTCTAGGGCTGCTGATAGTCGCCTCACAAGATCATGGAACTGACACCGTGCATTCTCTTTTTGTTGTTCTTCATTGTGGCATTCTAATTCTAACGACCGAAGTTTTTTCTCTAACTCTTTGATTTTCTCTTCACAATATCGGTTATCCCTTTGTAAATTTTGTACCGTTAAGTCAGTTCTTCCATGTGAAGCTTGAAGATTCCGATTAATTTCTTCGAGATCGAGGATCTTTTTCTTGAGGGATGATATAATAGCATTTTGTCTAGCATTTTGTTCACGTAGATGGTCTATCTCCACCTGCTGCTCTAATATTCGTTGATCTCTCGAAAGCATTTGGTTTTTTAGATCACTATTCTGAAAAGAGAGAGGAATTGTTTTCGTTCTTTATCTTAAATAATTTCTTTGTTGAATTTTTCTCTCTATCATTATAGCTTATATGAGCATGTAGATTGTAGGTATATAAACACTTACCTCTGATATTAATTTCTCTCTCTTATATTGAAGTGCAGCTAGGTCACTTCTGAGTGCAGTGATAATATCAGTGCCAACGTCTGCTTCCATCTGTAAGATAAAACCACACATATTTTTATCTGTCTTCGATAGTTTTGTTGTTTTTTACCATTATCAACTGGTGTATCAAAGAACTATATTAATTTCCAGCTAACGGAATAAATTTTATCACATTTTTTTTTTTTATTTAAGGTAACTCACTAAATTCCATTGCGTTATTTTTTTGTTACTTCGACAGGAAGAAACAGTTTAACGTGGCGTGCAAAAGACGACTACTGAAGGTAAGTACTGTACGTTAGAATGTAGCGTGATAGGGGTCGCTATTTCAAGCTGCAGAGAGTCACGACACGATATCCCGATGCTCATAGTCGATGCCTGTCTGCGGATAATTTACATGATTCCACCGACGCAAGCCATCAAATTACGGCATCGTATACTCGGCCGGGAAGATAGCAAGGCCGCGATGTATATAACCCTTAAAAGCAAGCTTTCATTGACCTTTTTAAAAGAAGCGCCCTAATTTGGAGGGATGTCTGCCTGTGTACGTAATATAGTTCGAGTTATACGATTCAGAGAAATCCGTGCGAGGTACGAGATTGCCCCTAGGCACGATTGTCGCAAAGAATTGAATTATAGGGTATCGAGTTAAGAGAGCAATACGAACTACCCATCAATTTCTATAAGTAGATGTACTTTTTGGTCGATGATACTAAAATCACTAAAAATACTTAAATAATGCAAGACAAAGTTTCAATTATAGTAAGCTTTTCAATTAGCATTTCACAATGCAATCGATAGTGTTTTTAAAAGTGTACCTACGCATTTAAGACTGCCTTGCAAAGGAATTTAGTGAATCAACTTTTCCAAGGGTCATGGGTTCGATTTCTAACCGTGACAAATAGTTTAGTTTGTTTTGTGTTTAGATAATATTATTTTCATCCCATCGATTCGAAAAGCGATGATTGTTTATCTAATAACAGGGTCCAAAACGATTCATTGTTTACCTGTTATGAAAAGAGGGTATAAATGAGATTTGAATTTTGAACAGCTTCCAGGGTCCAAAACTATGAGATTTGAATTTAGAACATAATTAAAGAAGCATTGGTTGGAGTGAAGCAAAGGGTTTGCAGTACTTAAAAAAAAAACAACTGATTTTGTATGGGGCAGGGACTTTTTTCGGGACCGAGAAATTTTCAAAAACGGAATTTTATAAAATTGAGAATATCTCGTAAACGGTGAGTCGTAGCTAAAATCTAACAAAATTTTATACGTAATTAGATACGTATAAGGAATCTGATGGACATATATTTTTTTATTTAATTTTTTTTTATTTCAAAACTATTTTTTTTTCTTGCCTACTAGACTAGCGCTATGATGTATCCGAACGACAAAGAAAGGTAGGTAGTTTGAGTTTTCTTTACTGCTTTTCTTATAGAGGGGGATGAAAAGCAGAGTGTATTACTTGGCCGCAAAATTATTTTCACCTCGGGCGGCGTATATTGAATCCCTTGCTGCGTTCAGGATTCTACTTTAGAATCCCTCGCTGCGCTCGAGATTCTACTCTAGAATCCTTCACTGCGCTCTGGATTCAAAATAGCGCCCTCGCCGTAAATATATTATTTTGCTCCCTTGTAATACAATCTACTATTTTGTGTGCATTTATTTGTAAAATATTCATTAGTTCTTATAAGTATTAGAAACACAATAATGTTGTGCTTAAGCTGAATATTTTGGAATCAAATTAATCTGTTATTATGTTTTTTGTCTATTTTTTTTTGTAATTTTGCAAGTTTTACCGTTTGGTAGAAATTCAATCATTTTTATTGAGCCATTTTTATAATATTCATTGAGTTCTTTGATTTTTTAGGGTTTCGACATAAATACCAAAGACCCTTGTATAGGACCATTCCAAAACTGGGCCAATGAGTTGAAATTTGGTACTTGCATGCTTTTCTGTGACCCAATAACGAAGGTATAACGTAAACAACTAAAGACTTCGAGCTTTTTTATATAGAGCCTGGCATACCTATGCCATATTTTGATGTACACTTATGAAACATACGCCAGTCAACCGAGAAAATGATTACTAACGACATATCGCCGCTATACTGCAAAAACGTACTAAATTACATTTTGCCGAAAAATGAGTTAAATACATGCCTGAATCTAAAATTGTGTGCTCATTCGTACGGTAAAATGGATATATGATTAGATCGATAGTTTAGAATTTATGCTTAGGAAATACGGACTATGCCTCATAATCAAGGGTATAACAAAAACGTACAAAACAGAATTAATTGCATGATTTAAGCTACAGTCGTAGGTAAGATCAGATTACCACGGTATAGTTCGTTTTCAGTAAAAAGATAATAATAAAAATGCATAAAATGTGACTCAGGAACAAAAAGTTACCAACAGTTACATAGCACAAAGCACGGTTTTATTTCAAGTGAAAGTAAATTTATTTAACAGATGTTTTAGTAAAATTTCATTTAGTACGTTTTTGCAGTATAGCGGCGATATACTATTTGACAAAATTAATACCTATCGTAAATGATATACTTTTTGAAATATTTCACTTTGAAAGTGTAAAATAAAATTATAACTGAAATATTTCAAAACAAATACCTTTTAGGACATTTTGGCAAATAGTACTTATTTGTTGATTTTACCATAGTTTTACCTAATTATTTTCTCGGTTGACTGTCGTGTCGATGTTTTATAGGTGTAAGTACATCAAAATAAATGTCATACTTGCAACTAGCTAGGCATGCCAATAAGGTTCAAAGTTCTTTGAATTGGGAGATGACTTTTGAGGGCGAAATAAAATAAATAAAAAAAAAGTTTTTGATACATTATGTGACCTTTCAAATGAAAGGTCTTTTTGTAGGGATTCAATTTATTCTGTGACAGAGATATAACGGAAACAACTGAATTATGAATTGGGAGTGACATTTACGGGGTGAAATAAAATTAAAAACAAAGTTTCCAAACTGTATCGCAAGGCACCTCAAAAAAAGACAACAATTGACCATCCACATTATCTCTAAAACTACTGAGTCTTAAATTTAATAAAATTCAAGTTAATACAGTTATTTACTTAAATTGTACAGGAAAACCTATAAGAAGTCTACTATTGTATTAAATTACAATATTGCAATGTTAGGCGAACTAACTGGTGAACATGTCATGTTTTCCCATACATTTCGTATAGGAGAATATGTTTTTCATTTGTTGACTTAAAATATTCTTTTCATCCCATCTATTCGAAAAGCGATGATTGTTTATCTAATAACAGGGCCCAAAACGATTCATTGTTTACCTGTAATGACAAGAGGGTTACAATGAGATTTGAATTTAGAACATAATAAAAAAAAATTCAACTGATTTTGTATGGAGCCGGTACTTGTTAAATTTTCGAAAAAGGAATTTTATAAAATTGAGAATATCTTGTAAACGGTGCATCGTAGCTAAAACCTAACAAAATTTTCAACCCCTCTACGGTACCACCGGAGATACTTATAAGGAATCCGATGGACATATAATTTTTTTCTCCTCAAAATTTGTTTTCTGTTATTTCAAAACTTCACATATTTTTTCAAACAGGCGTAGCCTTTGCCCAACTAGCGCTATGATGTATCCGAACGCCAAAAAAGACTCAACATTTTCTTATAGAGGGGGATGAAAAGCAGAATGTATTACTTGGCCGCAAATTTTGAGTCACTTAAACTTTATACGTAAGATGTACGTAGGTAATTAATTTTTTTCTTTTAGTGTTCTTAATCATCTTATTCGCGCTTGATTTGAAATTAGCTGCAGTATAACAAAATGAAGTCAACTTCAAGGCCTTTCATATGACATGAGTCCAACCAATCACTGTTGGACTGTTGAATCAATGTTGAAAAAGCCCTTCTTTTAAAATTTTATTTAAAAAAACCGCAGTTTTTAAACTAACTGGATGTATTTTCCAATAGAGTACTCGTCAAGACGATTCAAACGAGCCCAAACTTGATGGGGTTGCATGGTTTCAATATTGAGTTCCTATGGCATGGCCTTCCGGCTTAATCATCAGACCCTGAACCTCGTTTCCCGTCAGAGTACGTGTCAAGGCAACTCTAACGAGCCCAAACACGATGGGGTAGCACGGTTTCATCATGGAGTTCCTGTGGCGTTCTTCCGGCTCCATCATCAGATCAGCTCAATGACACCGTAATATTGCATTGTCATCCAGTTCTGACCTATGTTCAAAGTTTTAAGTCATTAGCTCATCGGGAAGCTACTATAAAATTGTTTGCAAAATTTGCGTACAAACAAGAAAGCAACCTAATAAAAACGTGGTAAAAAACGGACCCAAAATGACTCATAGTCCTTTAAACCAAATTTATTAAAAACCTTTGTTTGCTACAATTAAAATTGTTGTTTTGCAATTGATTGGTTTCTAACACCCACACTAGAAAATATTGATTTAACCTGGGTTTGGTTTTGATTTTTCGCTATTCTTACAAAAGTTTGATGATATTACGAGTGGCCAAAACCGGGGCATTTGGCACCTCACACACATTTTGTGTTATATGTATACAAAAAAGCTATTTTACTTTTTTACATTTATAAAATGTTTTTAAATTTAAAGTCAGATATATTCTCTATACTTTAAGATAATAATTTGGTACTTACTGCCGCACTCAGAGACGTCAATTAAATTTAATTGGCATTAAATTATCATCCCTACTCTATACAATACTGGACATAAAAAAGAGACAGATAGAGATTTAATGATCAATTAAAGTTAATTGGCGTCTCTGAGTGCGGCAGGTGCTTAAATTCCTTAAAGTGCACACAATGAGGTCTACTGCCCTAATTTAAAAATAATTTAATTAAAGCAGGTTTTCTTTTTCTTGATTGTGGCGTGAAATATGATTTTACTACTATTTTACCATTCTTTGAAGTCATCCACCCAATGCAAATAAACTTAATGTGACAACATACGTAACTAAATCATTCTTAATTACTTACATCGAGTCTTGAATCTAAACTGACCATAGGAGTAGGTGCATAATATTTGGCTTCTTATCTGATTAGCAGTAAGTATGTAATAAGCTCGTCAGGTAACTAAATAATTCTGATTTGCGCATGTAGTAAGAAATAAACTTACCTCGGTCGGTGTTTTGCTGCACAACGCTTCATACACCTTCCAATCCTCAGCTTCGTCCTTTTCCTTATCTTCCTCCATGATTCCCGTAACCAGGTAACTTTTACAGTGCTGTAATGTTTTCACCAGTTTTCCGACTGGCGCGTTGCCATGATGCGAGCCACGTAAACAACGCGATCGATTTCACGTTTACGTTTCATTGTTAGAAAGGCTTTGTTAAATATGAAAGTATGAAAGTACTCCTTTAAAGTCATAGCTGCGCATTTCTTTGTGCCTCTTTTCTTTTCAAGTCACACTAGTTAACTACAAGTATAGGTTGGTAGTTAAGGAAGGTTTAGGGAAGTCGCTAGCCCGCAGCACCGCAATTAGATTGGTTGCCAAGCAATCGATCATCTATTAAAATTGTGTGGCGGTCACTGTATGAAACTGAAAACAGCAGAGCTTTTTACTCTTAAGAAAGGGAAATATAGTTCTGGGTGTCTTTAAAAAAGACTACTATTACGGTACCTACACATTAATGCATACAAATTCAATTAAGGTACAAAAAAAAGTTTATGTCTGTGCCTAAAGAAAAAACCGGCCAAGTGCAAATCGGACTCGCGCACTAAGGGTTCCGTGCCGTTATCTAATACAACATTAGACACTATTTATAACGTACAATATTATTCTATACAACATTAGACACTATAATTAAGATCGAGCACGTTTGTTGTATGGGAGCCCCCTTAAATATTTATTATATAATCTTTATTTATTTTTAAAGTAAATATACAACTTAATATTCTGTGAATATTTCAAGCATATCTCTGTTGCCTTTATTAATATCGAGCAAAAAACGGCAAAAAATCACGTTTCTTGTATGGGAGTCCCCATTAAATATTTATTTTATTTTAATTTTATTGTTTAGTTTTAAAGTGAATATAAAACGAAATATTCTGTGAATATTTCTAGCATCTACCTGTTGCCATTATTAATATCGAGCAAAAAACGGCAAAAAACTCACGTTTGTTGTATGGGAGCCCCCCTTTTATATTTATTTTATTCTGTTTTTAGTAGGTATTTGTTGTTATAGCGGCAACAAGAATACATCATTTGTGAAAATTTCAACTGTCTAGCTGTCTCGGTTCATGAGATACTGCTTGGTGACAGACAGACGGACACACGGACAGCGAAGTCTTCGTAATAGGGTCCCGTTTATACCCTTTGGGTACGGAACCCTAACTAGAAGGTGTTTTCGATTGATGCTTTAATACTATGGTATTCTGTGGTATGGTGTATGGTAGGCAGTGGGTAGGCGTAACAGCGGCGCAGTAGTAGCTAGTCGTAGGTAGGTAACATAGCACAATTTAACCGGATTAATCAGTCGGCCAATAAACAAACTTCAATAACCACCAAACATATTTTATGAGCCAACAAAACATTGTTGTTTAAGTTAAAATAAATCTAAGTACCTACTTACTTTTGGCGCTCGGTAAAGATAGCAATAAAAAACAAATGAATTTGATTTGAATTAAATTGCGTTTGCACTTAATATTCATTTATTTATTACTAGCTGACCCGGCAAACGTTGTTTTGCCACATAATAGTGGACCCGGTCACCAACATCTTGTGTGTGTGTTTATACACCAAAAGTTGCTTATACCAGAAAACAGATAGCGCTAGTTACACCAATAAAGGGGTCCAAGCTTGGTCTCTATTTCTTACATAAAAAAATACTCTGTGAAGTAGAGTGAGTGTCAGATAACTCTGCGCGCATGCGCGACTGGGGCATTTTTAGCGCTAGCTACAGTACATTTTTATTTCTAAGCTAATGGAAAAGATTAGTATTCGGTTTTGACCGCGCAGACGTCAGTGATTACATACTCTTTGGAAACGGCAATGGAAGAAATGACAGTTTTGTATCGAAGGTACGATAGTTAAACGATTTTTCATAGAAAATTACAATTTTTACTCAATTTTCCGGAATAATAAGTAGCCTATGTTACTCTCCAGCTCCCAAACTATCCCCATACAAAATATCACGTCGATCCGTTGCTCCGTTTTGTCGTGAAAGAAGGACAAACAAACAAACAAACAAACAAATAAACAAACAAACAAACACACTTTCGCATTTATAATATTATAAGTATATAAGTATATAAGTATAAGTAATAAGTAATAAGTATTAAGTATGGATTCGGTACTTATATCCGCTACACACGTTCCGATCCGACCGCTGATTTGGTGCGGGCGATCTTCACTGCAGATGATCCGCGCCTACACGTTCAAACCAAATCTGCCGCACCAAATCTGGTCGGCGGTGCACATGTTCCGATTTGGACTGGCGGTACCTAGCTGTTGTTGCAGTGATGCCAGTCACTCACTGCTAATCTCCCAATATTAATATTATTTATAAATACTGAAAACATCGATTTGCCTGCAATAGATAGATTAAAATGAAAAATATTTACGGTTTTTATTGTTTTAATATTATAAAGAATACAATTTCATTATTTTTTAAATTTTCTGTTATTTTCAATAAAATACTAAAACATTGAAAAATTGAAATAGAACTAGTTCTTAGAAAAAATCGACCCGTCTCACAACCAGCTCCGATAGGACTCGAACCCACGACCTTTCGCTATCCGGGCGACTGCTCTAACATCTGAGCTACGGAATCGTTGCATAAATGGCCATATTTAAACCTGTTATGTAAATTTTTACTTTTTTTGCATTCACAATGCAATTTTTATGGTTGAAAAATGGAAAATGAAGTATTTAGAAAAAATCGAATATGTGAGACGGGTCGATTTTTTCTAAATACTTCATTTTCCATTTTTCAAATATTTAAACCTTTCGTCCGTTCAGTCCTACGAAAAGTCATGATCATGAACGAGCATTAAATTGAATCCAAACGTAATTCTATCTGCTTTTACATATTTTCTTTCTAAATCTAGGGGAAAACCTCCAAAATTTTCAACACAGCCTAGTTGGTCCGGTCGGAAGATTACACACGTTCTGATTTGATAGGAAGTGAAGTTCGTGAGAACCAAATCTGGCCAGACCGCGTCAAACACGAATAATAATTATGGTCGGACGACTACGCTACACACGTCCAGATTTGGTCTGGAACAGAAAAAATCGGCGGTCGATTCGGAACATGTAAAGCGTTGGTCTGGAGCAGACCAAATCGGCGCTCGAATCGGAACGTGTGTAGCGGATTACTTCACAGCCGCCCGCTCGCCATCTAGTGGATGCGTGATGTACTACAACAACACCAAAGCTTGCGCAACAGACTGAACCATTCTTTCAAGAATGACTGTGATTTTGAGATAGAAAGTTCCCGCTTGTAGCCGCTACACACATTCAGCTATGGAATTGCGTAAAGTCAATAGTATTCATTTGACAGTTCATATCGTATCATAATAAATGTCATTCCATACAAATTGCAGCCGATTGAATACGATATGAACTGTCAAATTAATACGATTACCTTACGCAATTGCCCCCCTGAACCTACACACGTTCCGATTCGACGCCGCGCTGCCGCCGCCCGATTTGCGGCCGGTTTCCGAAACGCCAATTAAAATCAAATTACCTAATTCCCAATTAATCTCCAATTAATTGACCATAATTATTATTATTCGTGTTATAGCCGCTACACACGCTCCTATCCGACCGCCGATTTGGTCTGCTCCCAGACCAAATCTGCGCTACACACACACGTTCCGATTTGGTCTGTTCCGACCAAATCTGCGCTACACACGTTCCGATCAAATCGGCGGTCGGATCGGAGCGTGTGTAGATGCTATTAGACGCGATCTGGCCGGATTTGGTTCGCACGAATGAGAGAGTTTCTTTTGACGTTTCATCGTTCAGTTCAAAAAGAACAATGGCCATTATATCCCTGATATTTTTTTAGATTGTATAATAATAAATGCTATTGGACAAAATAGCTAATAAATCAACAAATCGAACCATGCTATTTATGTTCCCATTCAAGGCCAACAACGAAAAATACATTATTGTGTTTTCTTCATAAAATAGTGACAAAGTTAAGGATTATGAACGCACTCCACCGGTCAAAGTGTTCCGATGGTGTTCCGTTACACTTATGATCTTTATTCGATAATGTGATGCTTATAACTTCTGCTTCAAACAATGATTTCATATTAATTCTAGGAAGCATCACCATTACATGAAATACATTTAACATTTTTTTAAGACTTACTAATACAATATCTTATCATTTATTTTCTGAATGACTAAACTCAACAACAACTATGCTACCTAAAACGGAACGTATTGTTGATCTGACAGGTGTCATATTGCTTTGTATCGATACATCGTATCGTAATGTATCGCAACTGATCGTATCGATACAAAATATCGTATGCCTTTGTATCAATATTGAAAATATCGTATCGAAAATATCGTTATACATTTTTTTAATAAATAAAACTCGTAGTTCAAATGTAGGATTGTTTTTAAACTAAGTATAACAATTAATTGGTTACCCATACCAACCATTACCAATACCATATTATTATAAAGCTTCTTTATGCTGTCTTTTCAAGTGAACTAGCAAATACGTAGTATTGCCTTTAGTTTTTACATGCTATGACATGACAGCGTCACGTCAAAAGCCGTCTTAAACATAAATGAGATTTCTAACCTCAAAACTTTAAGTGTTGTTTTTAGACTTCCTTGGCCTTTAATGAAAAATCTGACTTCAGACCCATAAACAGTTTTATATAGCGATTACATTTTGATATCAAGAGGAATTATACACGCCAAATCATTGACAGGATTTCAAATGTATGGACAGTGGCCATTGTTCTTTGTACTAGATGGCGCTACCCCACTATAGTGACCTAACTTTTTCTGAAGAAGTAAACGAAAAAGTATTTACCTACCTAATAGAAAATAGTAAAGAAAATAGTCTGTCTGAGTAATATACGAAAAGTCATTGTGTTTATTTATCTTACTCTATGCATTGTTGGCTTATGAAAGCTTTGGAGTGTGTCCTGTGCAGATGGGTTTTGTTGTTATTTTTTTATGCTTGGTGAAATCGATTAGTCCATTTATTACAACCAAAATATGTTTGCACTGAACATGGATGGGGGCCCATCCCTGCCGCACACTCACATTGAGCTTCTAATATTATGTAATTGACCACTTTTCGAATGACATTATAATTCATGTTTTTTCGCATTTCTGATGCACATTAAGCCCCCAGTACAGGATGGCCGATCATGTTGGCCGACCATGATGGGCCATCGTGTACAGGGGTGGTTTGCGTTGCTCGCAGACGGCAATCACACGCAAACCAGCCCTGTACACGATGGCCCATCATGGTCGGCCAACATGATCGGCCATCCTGTACTGGGGGCTTCATACCAGCCACAAGATATACACCTTCAGTATTATCATAGGTTAATCAGCTAGTAATTAAAAACCCCTCTCGATACATATTGGCAGAAGTGTCAACATTTTTTCTTTCAGCCAATACAGAATACCTCATTAGATTAGATCTTCTTCAGTAATCGATGGCGCTATTGTATCACACTCGTGATATCAAAAAAGCTTCTTTGATCCGGGACGCGTGTCTTAAACGATGTGTCTGGGTTATTAACCAGCCCCTATACCGGCTAAAAAATCTGGGTATGGACATGGGCTTCATTTGACATTTGAAACCCATACTATGCCCATACAAGGACAAAATATGGGCTTCAAATGTCAAATATAGCCCATGTCCATGCCCATATGATCAAGACGACACGCACGATCCATAGGCTTTCGATATGATTGAAGTTCGTTCACCAGTGCGGTGATTAGGCAAGTCCAAAACGTTAAGCAATATCGGTGTCAAGTATTCAGTGCCAGGCCAAAATGTAAGCTATTCAATCGGGGTCCAGTATTCGGTACCAGTCCAAGCCAGGTTTCAATCAAATTATCAAGAAAAACGAATACGCTCACAAAACACCACCAACACCAACGCATGGAAGCAAAGCAATCCGCAGACCTCACAGAAGAAAAACTTTACCATAGACAGATTAATTTGACAGTACAACCGACCGACACTCAAGTCTTTTTTAGACTGAATGAACTAATCCTTTACCATAATATGCCGAAAAAAGTAGGTTGTGTTAGGGTTACAGCGCCATCTAGTGCATCGAAAAATTACTGCAGGAAACTCTCCCATTCACTTCCTTTCCAACCAAATCGGAACGTGTGTAGACTCCCGACTGGACCAACTACGCAGTGTTGACAATTTCGGAGAGTTTTCCCTAGATTTAGGGAGAAAATATGTAAAAGCGGAAATATGGCAGACAGAATACGTATGCGGGATTTTCAGAGGATTCAATTTAATGCTCATTGATGTCTTTTGGGTAGGGTTGAATGAACGAAAGGTTTAAATCTGCTTATTTATGCAAAGATTCTTTTATCTATTAGTTTTTTGACGTGATAACGTATTAGAAATCGATGAACGCCGGCTGCACCCACGAAAAAGGATGACGCAATGTCACGTTCCGCCTAAGATCAAAATAGAACTAGTACTTCCTATAAGCCTACAGTCCTGAAATTTGGTACAGTGGTTGGGTTTAATGACCAAATAAAGGGAAAACTATCAAAACTAAGATAATTTCTACTATACTAGTTGCAATACTCAACTTTTGTACTAAACCTAACGTTAGTAAGTCATTTTTGTAAATAAATCAGTTTGTTCTAAACTTGAAATCGATTTTAAGTTTAGTTATTTATCACTCCACACAAGTCTCCTAAATTTTGTACACAATTGTACATCCATAGAAAAGTAGGGAAAATAAAAATTTTCATTTTCAAGTTTAATCAACTCAAATTTACTTTCGCTTCATACGACTATTTTTTGGCACAAACTTAAACCGAAAATCGTAGGCGTTCCGGAGAAATTTGAAGTTTTTAAATGTTCAAGCCATCTGGAATCTTTTATGGACAATTTCTGAGATTTGGCATGTCGTTGTACCTAACTATTTCATGACTATTTTTTGGAACCTAAACCAATTCGAAAGACTTTACCGTTTGCTTGCACCAGAAGTGAGGATTACAGCTTGACGTTCAAGCCATAATCATCACTAACCTAATAGCTATAACGCCGAAACTATAATGCGACAATTTTTTTTTAACATGTATGACTATTTTATGAGATTTCAAATATGAGGATTACAGCTTGAAGCACTCTTTATTTCTGCATGTCATCAGGGGGCCAAGTCTGCTAACGTTAAGTCACACTCGTGTCTCAATCGTGTTTCAATTGTAGGTAGTTCAATTGTAGTGCTTTTTTACACACTAGTTACAAGAAATGTGTACTGTTTTTACAATACTACTGATGGTCACATCACTCACTACATTCACATCACATCATACTGTCATAATTCTTGTAACTAGTATTTTAAAGAGCACTACAACTGAACTACAATTGAAACACGATTGAGACACGATCAGACTTGGCCCCCAGTGGGTGTGACACAACCTCTGCCCTTTTCTGGCAAGGCAAGACAAAGTGGTGCAACGTCCTCAAAAAAAAAACTCCAACTGGATAGACCTCGCCAGCATTTTCCTTGATCCAAACACCAACGAGGAAGAAGTAGGAAATGCTGGCGCGAAGATTTTGATGAACTTCTACGGAGGAGATGAGGGAACACCGAATACCATGCGATTCTCAGCATTTGTTAAATCGGCAGTAGCGGTCAAAGGCAACCTTGCTCGCCTCCCCCCAACTACAGAGGCTGCAAAATATCATTCGTGGAGGACTTACCACCAAGTGCAAAAATGGTTAGGGGTTGACAAAAACCCGTATGACTGGGGATGGGAACACAAAATTTTCACTTTAAAAAATGCCTACCTTTGACTAGCTGTATCTCTGCAACCAATGGACCTAGAGTGCTGGGATTAAATTAAAATTGTAGTAAATTTAGTTAGCTTTATAAAATTATAGAGCAACCATACTTGAAAAACGCTTCCTTAAGGTAGTTTTTTCGAAAAAACTGAAACAAGTGCCACAATTTCGCAGTTTTTCGAGCACCATGGGGGTAGCACAGGGTTTTCAGGGTTGCAAACTTGGGTGTTAACTACTCTCAAGGAACCTAACAACATATAAAAAAATCGTAGATACATGCGCGTTTGCGATGTTTGATGTCGATTTTGACTGGCCTATTGTTTCAATTCATCAAAGTAACTGTAGATTATCGGTAACATAATTTTGTACCATGTAAATACAATGCTTCAACAAGCATGCAAATTAGATGTGTGAATGCTTGCTCATAATCAAGTTGACGATAGAGGTCACTTGTAAGGTAACCATCTACTTCGACATATTTTTTTTTTCGTTTATTTTATTTGATAGCTCGCATTTTGTCGTAAAACTAAATTTATAGAAGGCATAATACAACACCTCATCAATAATAGTGCTGCTTTAAGTAAATAGGCAGTAGACAAACATTTTTAGAAGCGGCAAAAATAAAAACTACGTTTTTGAAAAATTTAACCCCTATCAAAAATGTGTGGAATCGATTATACTCTCGATTCTGAACAAACTGTTCTCTCAGTTTCGGTTACAGTATTAACATGGTTGTATAAGTGCTAGATTCTTCGATCATATTATGATCAATTCAAATCCAATTCCACATTTTTTGAACTTAGAAGTATGAAAATTGATATGAAGGATACTGGTCACGATTAAAAATGATTTGCGTAGGTGAAGTTCATAAAACACTCGCCCATTGAGTTGAAGGGGAGGGGTTAAAGTTTACATGAAACTACATCATTTCTGGACTTAGAAGTATGAAAATTGGTGTGTAGGATACTGGGCACGATCAAAATGATGTGCGAAGCCGAATAAAATAAAGCGAAGCCGAAATAAAGTAGCCTATGTTGCTCTCCAGGCTACAAAGTATCTGTGTCCCAAATTTCAGCCAAATCCGTTCAGCCGTTTTGGAGTGATTGAGTAACAAACATCCAAACATCTAAACTTTCACATTTATAATACCTATTAGCAGATTTACCAGATTTAGATTACACCAGATTGTAACTTTAGTTTACTAAAAACCAAACATTCATGTTGACTGAGCCAAATAACATCCTTACCTATTGCGTCAGATAAGCGTTACTCAAGGATACTCTTGTTTTCGCTACAAGTATTATGCATCGTAGTCTGCGATCGCAGTTTTCCCGCTGCAATATCGCCTCCCCCACGTTGAGACTTCGGCAAACAGCACTTAAACGCCCATTTATCCCCGGGAATATTGATCCCTTAATTGAGTCCGCTGCCGTACTTATTGAGGTTTTAACGCTGATAGCGTCCTAAACGACGCCTTTTAGACAAAGAAGACTGAAGATGTTTTCAAGTGTACTGGCTACCTTCCTGTTTGAAGATTTGTCACCTATATAAAACAAATTTTAAGATTTTTTTTTATTATTCTTCGAAATCAGATTCTTGGATAAAAGCGATATATGGTTTTAAATATGGTAGAACAATCAATAGTACTTTCATCGAGCTTACTAGCAGCTATGTGCTAGGAAACGCCATCAAAAAGACTTAAAATCGTGCACAATATGGGCTCTAAAGTCAGCTTTGTAAGGCTGGGGACTGTAACTGTATTATTATTATTATTTGAATATATAAGGGGCTTTGCATCTCCCGTAGGAGATGTAGTCACTGCGACCTAAAAGATCTATTGTGACTCGCCACCTTGTTAAAATAACTCTTTTAGCCAGGAGGCTTCCTAGAAGTCTAGAATACTCCAAGCTTTGAGAGTTTTAATCTCCTCCGGGCGCATAATGTGTCGACCCAGATGGATACTGCGTTTGGGGATAACGGGCCCGCAGTCACACAGACTGTAACTGTAACAAAATTTTACTGATAATATGTATTGTGTCCTCTAAAATTAAATCTTTAACATCTTTTTTTATTAAAATTTACGTCCAATAGCGTGGAGGCTTAAGCATTGTGTATTTTATTATTTCAGTTGACCTGTAGTTCGTTATGCTGTTCCACAAAAGGCCCTCGGTACCCACCCGGACCTCGTCGGTCATTCGTCACGCGGACACGCCGCCATTAATTTCTATAGAAAATACACTGAACCTTTTACTGCACTTTCGATAACATCAAAACGACATTAGAGCTGTATTTTTCAGGCAGTTCGTGATTCAATAGTGTGTGGTTACATTATAGCATTTACGAGCGATGGTTTCGCACGGATGCGATTTATTAATGTAACTTGAAGCTTTGCTCGCACATAGAATATTACACTTGAATTTAATTTACTTAATAATGAAGAAATAACAATAGGATTTAATGTTAATAAGCGTATTGCTCCTTTGCTAGTGGTAGTATCTAGTTGTTGCTTTCAAGCCAGCCTAGCTAGGACAGCTCGATGTTAATGATAAATGTTTTGGGTGCGGAATATGGATGCCAAAAACACAAAAAAGCTAAAAATAAATAGAATCATTTAATATTAATCATATTTCAAATGATGAAAATGTGCGACTTTTTCTAACTAATTTAAAATACCACCTAATATAATATAACACTTATATCTATTCTGTGCTATAACCCACTGATACCTAGGTCCTCGATAGGTTACAATTGACAGGACCCGGCGCTTGGAACTGGAATTATAATGTTTAAATCCTTTAATTCAGAATAGGTATAATTTGTTTTTGTGGTTTATAGCTTGCCACCGACACCACCGATTTCAATCTGATCAGTGGTTTCCAAGATTAGTATAAGAAAGTCGCGCACTTTCATCATTTGAAATGAATAGATTACTTATTCCATTTATTTTTCGATTTTTAGTGTTTTAGGTTGAGGACTAGTGGGCTATTGTTTTAAAGTTTTTTTGGAAGGCGGGTTTTTTTAATTTGTTTCTTTGTTTTTTGTTTTTCCATTTTTTGAGTATTTTTTTCTCAGCTGCAGCAGTAGGTATTCTAGACCTTGTTGGCATTAGAGATAACAAAAAAAAATTGCGTATAATACCTATGTGCTTTTTAAGAAAGGTCTTGATTGTCAAGATTTTTCCATATCGATTTCGCCCGACGGACTCGCTGTCACACCGTTTTGTCACGCTGGTGTGACTACGAAGATTTTTTTCCTATTTTGCACACTGGTGTGACTACGAAGAACTTTTTCCTATTTTTCACACTGGTGTGACTACGAAGAAATTTTTTTCCTAATGGTCATACCATTTTCAAAAAATCATACTTTACGTAACTCACTTGATAATTTGATACCAGTTTGATACAATAAACGTAGTATAAAAAATGTGATACTTACATAAATACTGCTTCGAAAGTTATGAATTTATGATCCTTTGACATGACATTATTTTGTTGTCTTTTCTGTTTAGGCTTTCCAGGCTTTCACATCTTACTTGAATATCACATCTAACATCACATCACATTCTCGCGGTAGCACATTGAGAATGAACATCTAATGAATCATTCAATGCTTTGTTTACACGTTCAACTTTCGTTCAACTACATTGAACGTTGAACGCTAAATTGAAAATATTGAGCAAGCTCGATTCTTTCAACGCGATTGAATGTGGTTGAACATTGCCATTGAATGATTCAATTATACGTTTGCATTGTTCAATTTGGTTGGTTCATCCAAAGTGAAAGGCAGAAGTGAACCATGTAATACCGCCATTATGTATCGCCGCATTTTTACCACACTTTTATTAGCTTCACCTGTAACTAAGTCACAATGTAAGCAAATCTTGGAATTCAATTTTAACCTACTTCTAATTTGTTGTATTGATTTGAAACTTTGCAAGTCTATATGAATCCGATGAGAATATCTGATGATGGAGTCAAGAGGTGGGCAATAGAACTCTTTAATTCCTGCTAGGAAACCCCTCGAGTGTAGGCTCATTTTTTTGTTCTGATGAGACATATTTGCTACAGTTGGTGGTGAGAGTCTGATGATGGAGCTGGGATGAAGCCAGTGGCACTCCTTAATGACCACTAGGAAACCTTTTGAGTTTGGGCTCATTTGTTTCTTTCTGATAAGACCTATTCGCTACACTTGGTGGTGATGGTCTGATAATGGAGCAGGGAGAAAGCCAGTGACACTTCTTAATGACCAATAGGAAATCCCTCGAGTTTGGGCTCATTTTTTTTTTCTGATGAGATCTATTCGCTACACATGGTGGTGAGAGTCTGATGATGGGGCAGGGAGTAAGTCAGTGGCACTCCTTAATGACCACTAAGAAACCCTTCGAGTTTGGGCTCATTTGTTTCGTTCAATGTTGAATTGAAGGGGTGGGCAGACATATGAATGGACTGTAAAATTAATTACCATCCATCCATGGCTTGCCATTTTAAAGTTAAAGACGGTTATTTTGTACTTTTTAGTCTGTTCCTATAAAAGTGGGGATTATTATGCCCGTTTGCACTAAACTCGGGTTGAGCTTGTCATAGATAAGATACATCTTAGCTTAAAACAGCCTAAAACAGCCGAGCTAAAATTTTTGTTTGCACTGACAGACTACGTCGTAAATTAGTCATCACTTTGCTAAAAGAATGAATGAATGAATTCAAATATTAATTGTTTATGGATTTTAAACCTGGCGAGGTAAAGTAGGTCACTGGATATTTTTTTGGTTGAAACTTCTCATTGATTCCTTCGTAAGTTAAAAGGAGACAAAAGCTAAGGCGTTGTCTATTTTATTTGGTAGGAGTAATTCACCGAGAAAAGAAAAAGTCAACTGAGCTCAACTGTCAGGAAAAACATAAATACAGTGCGCAACCTTTTCTGTTCCGGTGGCCAAAACTAGAACTAACGAGTTTTGTTTTTAATGTCATTTTGCTAATACTTTCATGTTTTGCTGCTAAACATAAGCGCCGCTGTCATGGGAACAGAAAAGATTGTCGATCTGTAATGTTTTTTTTAAATAAATGATGAATGGCGTATGTCACATGTGTTGTGTCTCTATCTAGCAAACAAGAATACAAAAGCCACAAGCTTTTCTGTTCCGGTGACAGCCGTGACACAGGAGTCACTTGCAATACGAAATTAGCTGTCAAAATGGACTGTCGTATGAAAACTGTTTTAGTTCCAAAGATAATGACCGGAACAGAAAGCTTGTCGCACTACTCTTTGCTCACAATG
Source organism: Crambus lathoniellus (assembly GCA_949710035.1). Lineage (NCBI taxonomy): Eukaryota > Metazoa > Arthropoda > Insecta > Lepidoptera > Crambidae > Crambus > Crambus lathoniellus. The sequence continues at coordinate 15,454,559 of OX453306.1, forward strand.
CCACAGACAATAATCACTGATATAGGTATTTCTTAAGCCTTAGGCGCTCGATATTGGGCCCGTAAGTTAAGAATAGCCAAAAGTGCATTTAAGAATGTCCTAAGGTTAGTGCAAAGCAATTTTTTGTTAAGAATGTCTTGAGTTAGCTAGGAAAAGACTTAGGCGATTTTTAAGTTTAGTGCAAACGGGTGTTAGTTTTTTAAACTACATATTTTTTATATTACGTATATTGTATCAAACTGGTATCAAATTATCAAGTGATTTACGTAAAGTATGATATTTTTTAAATGGTGTGACTATTAGGAAAAAAATTCTTCGTAGTCACACCAGTGTGAAAAATAGAAAAAAAAATTTCGTAGTCACACCAGTGTGAAAAATAGGAAAAAAAAATCTTCGTAGTCACACCAGTGTGACAAAACGGTGTGACAGCGAGTCCGTCGGGCGATTTCGGCATTATTGGTACGAGATAGATTCTAGTTTTTAGTCCTACATTTTGGACCGTATACTTTGCTTTGAATTCTTTATTTTTAACTCAAACTGGGTTATGATTAGGGTTGCCAATAGTTTTTGCTCTAAATAATTAATTGTATACTTATACCAGAGAAAAGGGCAAAAATATAGTAGTTTAAAAAAAATAGTAGGAATTTATTTATATTTAAGTAGGTATTTAAACATTTTAAAAATGAAAATAAATAAATAAAGAGACTGATATGAAAATATTTTAAGACTAGCTAAACGCCTGGTACCCGACCCCATGGGAATATTGGGATAAAAAGTAGCCTATGTGTTATTCTGATGTATAAGCAATATTACAGTAAAATTTCATCTTAATTCGTTTAGTAGTTTTTGCGTGAAATAGAAACAAACATACATACATCTTCACAAACTTTCGCATTTATAATACTACTAACTTTCCGCCCAATTATACGATGTTTTTACGTGGGAGTAAGATAAGTGGGAGTAAGCACGAGAATCCGCTAGTGTGCAATAAAGTGTTTTTTATTTATTTTATTTTTACAGCCACATGAATTTACTCGTATTGACATCAATATTGTTATAAGTTTGTTACATCTATTACCTTAATTTTAGACAAAATCATTTTGAATTCCAGTTAGCCCTCCGCAATGCCATATTTGTTGCACGGAACTGAATTTAAAAACAGGGATTTTATGTCCATTTGACACTGCTTTAAATTGCACGTCCCAAGTGGAGTATTTTTATTAGCTTTTTCTTCCTTTCTGTAACGGGAGCCCACCCCTCCTTGAAAGAAATTTATTTAAATTCTTAAAAGAATATTTCCCTTTTCCCTTTCCTTTGTATTCCTTCTCACTGTTCGGAAGTCTTAAGTGAGTCAGCCACTACTGTTTGTTAGTTATTTTTTTATTATAATGAATATCATTGGCCTATAAGGGGAAACGGGAGAAATATATAAACTGAAAGAGAATTCAACGTGTGTCTTGAATAGTAAAATAAGGGGATCATGCTTCTGGCTTTTATTTTAAGTTACTTCTAGACATAAGCTTGTATCAATCTGTCCTTTGCACGTTTATTGACTGAAAAGGTTAGAGTTCTGAATCAAAATCTATACTTTTGCAAATTTTTTCGCAAGTAGATATCTTGACTGTACCTAACTGCCTACTTCATTTCATTTTTCTCAAAGGTGTGTCGACTGTCGAGTTTCACTCCGCGTAAGTAACTAACACTCTAGTTTTCAATTTGACATCAACAATGGCAAGCGAATCACCGCGTAATATTAATTAAAATGTGTTCCCTTCGTTCCCCTTAATTAAGTGCTGGTATCGTCAAATCTAACACAGAAGGTCTTCCTTCTAATACTAAAACAGGTATTATAAAGAGATTGCATAGGTAGTCGTTATGAAAGTAGTTTAAATCCTTCGTGAAACCTAGCAATAAGTACGTTATGAGGTTTTTGAATTGTTAATGTTTTGGTAATCAGTCCTGCTTCTCTCCGTTTAGTATCCATTCATATATCGACATAGTAGGTATCTGCCGAAGTTTTAAGAAACATGGGACACTCGCCATTTGACATAAGGTACTTGATACAAATAAGGCCTACTATATAATCTGTAGTCGTATAAAGAATGTCAGTCTAATGTTGCAACTACTTACACGTAATTACTATTTTAACATGAAACAGCTGGTTAAATTTTATACAAAATGTAATAATTCCACTTGTTTGCAGAAGTCCTTCTGTCCCAACATTGGGCGGGGCAGTATCGCCCGCTAGTCCCAGCGGACGCGCGACACCCGCCCCGGAAATGTGTAAAATATTCATACGCTAAACCCGGCTAAACTTCTCTTTAAGCGGCGTAATATTCTTGTAACGAACTGGCCATCGGGCCGGGTGTGGTGATGCAGATGCAGATGTGGTCTTTCTCTCTTAATGATTGTTTTTGGGAAGGTATGTAGTTTTTATCTATCTTCTAATTTTATAACTTCTGTTGTTGCTGTGTGTATACTATATCTGCCGATTTTGATTTAAGTATTAGTTTCGTTTAATATGTTACTACCATTTTACTTAAACTCATCATGTCCTTATCAAGAATTGCTATCAGGGGTGAAATTCTGTAACGCCGCCATTCACTTCACTCCTCCACTGCGCATTCAAACTTTCACTTGTTTTTTATGATTTATGTCCAATTCATAAAAAAACAAGTGAAAGTCAAGCAAAAAGGAACGTCGAATTCATATGCGGATTGGTGCTCTAAATTTTGAGAATCGTTTCTGTATGGAGTGGGTTAATATCTCGCGCTAGTCCCGGGGGCCCGTGATGAGACACCCACCCCTAGGTACATGTAAAATATTCATTCGCTAACCAGTTAATGACCACCGTTTAAGTGTCCCGTGCGCTTTGACGCTGCGTACCGGTGCGTTACGGGCCCTTTATAAAGACTTCTAACCATGCCTGATCAATTATTTATTAACCCCCTTACTAATAAACTTTGTGTAAAGTTATACCGACTTTAAAATTAATGTTGTCACTTTTATAAGCTACAATGATGACAGTGACAACAACAGATTTACACCAGATGTAACTTTACACCACGTTTATTAGTAAGGGGGTAAGTGTTGGAGTGTTTGTTGTGATTCGTCTTTAGTATTTAAAGTTATCTACTATTTACCATTTGTAGTGCAAGAAGTGTACTTATGCGCTTATTTTTGATAAATTCAAACGAGTTAGCTAAGATGGCATGGCCAGGCACGGATGGCATTTTACAATGCGGTAAAGAAAATTGAAATATAACAGGAATTACTGCTCATATTAGCTGCATCACTAATCGCTGTTCGCTTTCCGCGACGGCTGTACGGCCACAGATGACTAAAATACTAAATAGAACGGACGCGATCGACATTTTACAATGCGGTAAAGGAAAATGAAATCTATAATCATGAATTTACTGTTCATGTTAGCTGCACCGCTAATCGCCGTTTGCATTTCGCGACGGCCGTACGGTTGGTGTGAATTTGAGCTTAGTTTTTTATACAGGTATTACAAATGCAACTTTCCATAATATACACGGAGTATACCAGTTACCTAGAGTAGGTAATTTGAATTGAGTACAAATCAACTCAAAGCTATGATTGTGTAGATAAAAACGGCCAAAAATATCTTTGAAAAGCACAGACAGAATACAAATATTAATAAACCGTTAATCCCCCGCCGACATCATAGTAAACAATGTATCTGCAAATTAATCAAAGTTTGAAACGATTTAAATATTGATTTAACTCCGGTAAGTAGCGGGGCGGTGCGGGCAAATGTTTGCGCTGAGTCAACAGCAATATCGGCGTGCCTCCAGGGTTCTCTTCCGATCGCCGCCCAATATGATAATTACGGACGGGATGTGTGCTGAGCCAACTCATAACGTTTTATATTGCTAAATGCTAATAAGACAAATAAAAAAAATACTTACTAAGCTTCTGTTGAAGACTACACATACACTCGTTAAAAAAGTTACCTAGAAATGAAAATAATTATATAGGTAACTTGAAAATATTGAAAATGAAGTTCTTATTAGAAATAAATTGAGCCGTTTCACAACTAGCTCCGATGGGATTCGAACCCTTGATTTTTCTTTGTCCGGGCGAATGCTATTTTTTATAATGCCTACTTCATTTTCAATAATAAAAATTACATTGTGAATGCAAAAAAGTAAAAATAATATATTATGAAACTTTTAATAATATTTCATACGAGCGGCCGCCCGCGGTTTCACATGCGTGGTTCCCGTTACCGTGTGAATATCGGGATAAAAAGTATCCTACGTTTTAATCCAGGCTCTCAACTATCTGAGAGCCAAATTTCAACCAAATCCGTTTTGTAGTTTTTACGTGTGAACAACATCCTTATAGGAAAACTTTCGCATTTATAATATTACTAGCTTTCGCGACGTTATTCCGCGGTAATGTGATAATTTTCCGGGATAAAAAGTGGCCTATGTTCCTCTCCAGGCAATAAAGTATGTGTGTCCCAAATTTCAGCCAAATCCGTTCAGCCGTTTTGGCGTGATTGAGTAACAAACATGCAAACATCCAAACATCTAAACTTTCACATTTAAAATAGGATTAGTAGGACTACCAAACCATAGGGTAAAAAAAAATACTACTACGTATGTATACCAAACTATGAGATTCAATATTAAGTTTAAGATTGAGAATTGAACTAACCTGGAAACTTATTAGTTTGCAGTATTTTCTTCTGTGCATGATTGCTACCATAGAAAAAAAGGAATGTGAAACATTCTGTGGCAAGAGACCATTGTTTTGAAATTTTTGTTTCCTTAAAATTTAACTGGTTAATGTTCCAACAGCCGTATACGTACTTAAAAACCAAGCACAATGGTTGTCAAAATGGTGCTTGCATTTTTTTAATCTTCTAAAGTAATTTAGCAAAGTCTGTTAGCATTGATTTAGGTTGATGAATTACCATCTGTAATTATAATGGGTAACTTTATCACGTTGTCTCCCTCTAATGACTTGTCACTTTTAATGAGGACTCCCGTCACAGCCGCCAGCCCAAACTTTCCTTTCAACAGATCAAACATTTCAGCTAAATTGAGCATTTTGTTGTAAGGCCGAGAAGAAAAGAAATGAAACTGATGATTAAGGATCCAATAAATGTCACGAGTGAATTATTTTATTGTTGATATTAATAAGGGCTAGGTAATATATCAATAGTACAGAATAGATAAAGTATTAAATGTTCATCGAAATTGTTAAAAACTAAAGCATCAGTGAATTGTACAGACTTTGTTATTTTAATAGATCATAAGATGCTAAGAAAGTATTCCATTCCAACTCATTGATTTTTACTAAAATAAGAATATAATATCTAGAACATTCTAAAATAATTAGGTAGTACTTCGAGCATTTGTAAATTAAGAGGTGTTTTTTAAAGAAACGGATTTAAACAGTATTTTACAATATTTATGTGGCGAAAATCAAAGTCAGAAACTATGAAAAATGAAGTATGAGAGACATTAACACGAACGTTGTCATAATGGGGATCATCTTAAGCCCCATCGACAGAAAAGTTTTGCGCAGTCAGCGCTTGTCGGGAGTAATGAAGACTTATGGGTCTGGCTGGAGACTACCTCGTCTTTGCTCAAACTTGGTATCGTATGCTAGTAGTTTACTCTCAAGTAAAAGTAAAAGTAAAAGTAAAAAAGGGTTTATTAAACAAACAAGTTTTAACAACAACAGAGGTTGATTCCTCCTTTTAAGTGTGAGAACACTAGTGCCAGGAGATAATCGCTCTCGCTTAACAATAACAGTATTTGAGTTTTTTTTCTATAAAGGAAATATAAAAAACAAAATAATAAAATAATAAATTTAACTATTTAGTAATCAGTGGTGTAACTAAGTGTGAGTATTTGTGTGTAAATCAAATGTGGTGTGTGTGTGTGTGTGTGTGTGTGTGTATTTGTTACGGACTACTTTTACTTTTTCTTTTAATTATTATTACTCATGTTACAAATTTAATTATATATTTTGTTTTATTATAGGTATATTTTATTTTATTTGTCAATATGAATAATTACTCTTTCTGCTTGTTCATAGTCTAATTTTTTTACCCATTCTATCACTAGTCGCTTACATGTAAAGGTTGTTTTAGTGTAAATGTTTAGAACTTTATTGGCAAGGTTATACAAATGAGATGATTGGTATGCATATTGATGTTGGGCAAAGTAAGTTTTACATTTTTTTAGTTTAACTGCAATATCTTTGCGCCTTTTTGCTAGAACTGTGGGATCAACCGCCACTGATTTATGTTTATTTAAAATTGTGTATAAGATATGCAACTGTCGGACAGTCAGTAAGTCAGTTTCCGAGTAAAGCGTCTGAGTAGGAAATCTACGTTTTTTAAAGAACATGACCTTCAGTAGAATTCTTTGGGCGCGTTCAACTTCTAAAAATTTTACTTTTGATGTACCTCCCCACACTGGGATGCAGTACATTATAATTGATTGTGCCAAGGCAATATATATGTTTTTTAAGAGCTCTCTATTTGCAGCATACCTGAGCGTTTTAAAGATCCAAATCAGCTTCCTTATTCTGCAACTGATTAAATCAATTTGGGAATGCCAAGAGAGCCTATCGTCAATCATAATTCCTAAATATTTTGAAGTAGCTACTTTATTAATTTCTGGGCAATCACAGCTGATGTTATTTGGATTATCGCAGTTGTGTATTTTGAGTCTGTAACCAGCCAAAGGTTGAGTTCTACTATTAATTGCAAAGCACATAAAATTTGTTTTTGCAGTATTCAATGTTAGCATATTGTGCCTTAACCATAGAGCAATAATAGAAAGTGCTGATTCTGCGTCTCTTTTAACAGAATCCCATGAACCACCCGTAATGACCATGGCAGTGTCGTCAGCGTAGGAAAGAAGTGTTGTATTGGGAAGCTTGATATATATCAAAAATAGAGTTGGTCCGAGGACCGAACCCTGAGGTACCCCAAAGGTCAAGCATGCATCCTCACTCACAAATCGACCAACCCCTACTCGCTGCCTTCTCCCACTCAGGTAATCTCCAAGCAAGTTGAGAGCATTGTCTCTCACACCATTCTCTCTAGTTTTTGAAGAAGGATGGGGACAGAGACAGTGTCAAAGGCTTTTTTAGGTCTAGGAATACAGTAAGGCATTTACCTCCATTATCCAATTGATCAGTAATCAGAGAACTCAAAGCCATTACGGCGTCTTGGTTTGATTTACCGGCCTGAAAACCATATTGCGACTTTGATAAAATATTATACTTGTTGAGGAAATTTATAAGTCGTTTATTTATTAGTTTTTCAAGTATTTTGGACAATGAAGTCAAAACCGAAATTGGCCTATAGTTATTGACATTTTCTTTGTCCCCACCCTTATGCACCGGGGTAATAACAGCTTGCTTAAGTGCAGATGGGAAAACACCTTTCTTGAAACAAGTATTTGCCAGGTGTACGATAACTGGGACCAGTATAAACTTTGCCAGTTTGAGAAAACTTACTGGAATTCGATCAAACCCTGCAGCACTGTTATTTTTTAAACTCATGAGCACTTCATGTACCTCAACAGAGTCTGTATCTAGCAGAACAAATGATGAAGGCAAGGATCGATCTAAATAATTTGAGAGAAACAATTTCTGAGATGAGCTGAGTGGTGTGATCCCATCGGCAAGCTTCTTCCCCACGCTCACGAAAAAGTTATTTATGTGATTAAGAGATTCTTCAGGGGTAGATTCAGCGTTCAAAAGTACTTCATTTTCAGTTTTATTTTGTTTGAAGTGCATTATATTTTTAACGTATTTTCCAAAGACTTTTCGAATTATTCATTGACTTTTCAAGTAGTTCGTTTTCGTATTTACGTTTTAATTTCTTGATTAATTTGGTACAAAAATTACGGTAGCGTTTATAAGTGACAGCAAGAACCTCATCCTCCGGATTTGAACGCAGTTTTTTCTGCATTTTGTTTCTATTTTGAATACAGCGTAATACCCCTTGTGTTATCCAGGGCTTGATGATTCGTTGTTTTTTGGATATATTTTTCTTGTGTGTGTTTTCTTTTAGTGATTCTGTTAGAAACCAATTAATTACTATAGTTTCAGGCTCATCAAGAAGAAGCAAGTCGTTAGTATTCTTGCTTAGAAGACTATCCAACGCTTTCATATAATCAGTAACCAAATAAATTTACCACATTTAGATCCATTATTTGCCCGAGTTAGCTGTAAAAAAGACATCGAATGATGTACATACATGTACATCTTTCGAACTGAGAGATAATAGACGTCTCGGTGATTAGCTCGCGAGACTGAATCCCTTGTTGCGGACACGTAATATGAGACAACGACGACGTCACATTTTGGACGCTTTCATTTTAATTACACACTCCTTTCAGCGTAGCAAAAGATTTTTAGTTAACAATCTTGATTATGTCTCTTTATCTAAGAAATGCATATAAAAATAAGAAAGATGTATTTTTACATACATTATCCATTTTATAATATGAAAACATGGAGTTACTTTGAAATAATAAGTTTTTCATATTTTTATTATTGCAATTCATTTTAAAAGACACGTTAAGCTTGATTAGATAAAATCTTTTGCTCTAGTAGGTAAAAAATATTCGTAAATCGTAAGTACAGTATGATGAGATGTTGGCAAAAGGTCTGTTAAGAGAAAAATAAAAAAGCAGTGAGATTTTAGTACCTTTGCAGGGATACGCGGTCACGAGATGATGATTTGTAACGGTGGATAATCAAAGACATGAAAATTAACTAAGAACACCTAAGAACATCTTAGTCTAAATTTGTGATTGTAAAAGAAAACACGCGCAAGCAAATTTTCCGCGTAATCTCTACACTGTCCGCCAATTAAGTCCTAAATCCTTATAATGAGTTCCCTTCCTTCCTTCAAGCGTCGAATATAAAGGGGATAAAACAGCCTTTACATGTTTAAAGCCCCTGTTGCGGTGTTCATCGCGCATCTTTCCGGCGAGCGGGCATGATTCATCAGGACCCATTCATGGTGATCTCTAGATCTGTCGCGGTTTACCTAGTGATGTTATGGCATTTTACAATGATGTCTGATGTCGATGATTTCAATTATGAAGAGGATAAAACAGCCTTAACATGTTTAAAGCCCCTGTTGTTGTGTTCTTCGCGCATCTTTTCGCCAAGCGGGCATGATGGTTAAAAGTTGTAACATCAACGGCTACATAATAACAAACAATAGACTGTCAAGATACTTCACGTTCCACGCTGCAAGTGATAATTAATCCGTGGGAGAAGTGTTGCTTCTTCTTTGACTAATAAGCCATAAAAATATATTTTGAAAGTGTTATTATTTTGTCATATTCACGTATATATTTTGTTATTTCATGTGTTATTGCGATTAAAAAAGCGTTATGCCTTATAGCATTTAGAAATGCTATAGATTTTTGTATTTTCAATAACATTCATTTAAAAATGTTTTATTATAAATATTTAAGAATAAATACTTATAGTCAACAAAACCCCTTTTCGATATGTCGCTAAACAACTCTCTAGCGCAGCACTACCAACCGTCGAGAGATTTAGCGGGTGCGCTGTCGACGGGCGGATTACCGTGATTTCCCGGGGGGCTCGGACCGAAAAGACACCTCATCGATGTTATTACTTTCCCATCGCACACCACTACGTTGACGGCTCACGGTAATTATTTTCTAAGAGACGTTCATTATTATTTTGTGCGTGCAAAGTTGGTGAACGATTAATGGCTTATAAGTTGATGTGCAATATTGATTCAAAAACAGATGGAAAGTAGGTAGTAATTTTTTTATTAAATAATTGGTTGATGTGTGACGATGAATGGAATCATAGGATTAAATATTTTACTATAGTAACTTTTATAATTTACGCTTTCGCGCTACGCGGCTTCGCCCCGTGGACTACACGACGTTATGCCGCGGGAATGTGATATATTTTTTCGGGATAAAAAGTAACCTATGTTCCTCTCCAGGCTACAAAGTATCAGTGTCCCAAATTTCAGCCAAATCCGTTCAGCCGTTTTGGCGTGATTGAGTAACAAACATCCAAACATCAAAACTTTCACATTTATAATATTAGGATAGTAATAGAAGAATTAGTAGGATCATCGGAAAATAAGACGAAAAAACCTCTTTATTTGTTAAAAGAGACGTTCATAATTCTATTTTGTCATCATCGAGTTAGAAAAAGAGTCTTACCACGTCCTAATATGGACTTCGCCATGAAAATGATGATGTTAAAAAAAGGAATGCAAAAATGTTTGTCCTTTTTTACAGTCCATAAACCTCGAATGGGAACTCAGAATAAGCAAAGCGATATATCATTCGGATTTATTAATGTTTAGTATGAAAATAACTGTGTCCACCCGGAGGCGTCGCAGCGAGGCAGCGTCCGGCGGATGTGACGTAACGAGCCCGTTGTTCCCCCACCCCTTCCACACCACCGACAGGGTTGCTACGGCTTTGTTCCGCTTGCGAGTGCGGACATTAGTGAAATTGTGAAGTGTTGCAACGGTGGCAGTTTATATTGTGATCTATTATGGGGTTGTATAGTTATTTATATGTTAAACTTAAGTTTTAAGCAAATGAAAAAAAAAATATAAACAAGTTAACTGAAGTAATTAATGGTTGAATGCATCGTCATCGAATGTTGTTATTGTAGTACCCAGTACGCCTAGCATGAAAATCTATCGTTTGTTAACAGAACAGTAAACCACTGTCCTTCAAAACTGTCAAAGTGCTGCTTAGCTGTCAAAATTTAATCTGTATTGAATTTCGGTTCCATGAACGCCCGAAAGAGGCCTTGCTCTGGTTTTCATACAAATTAATATGATCTCGATAACGGTTAACTTAACGACAGTGTTCCGTGCTAGGACTACAGTTCAATGAAATGAAATGAAATGAAATGAAATTATTTATTCACAGAAATCAGAGTATACAGGGTTGATATAATAATAAAAATGTTGTCCGTCTGTCTTGCTAGCAGAAGCGTGTGAGTGAATATAACATGAATTATTATAGGTTATGAAAGCAAATTTAGGTCAAAAGAATAATTAGAATTATCATTATAGTTAGATTGATTAATGATTTATATTAAATAAGATTTCAATATTTTTCTAATGTCCATAGTTATAGTTCCTTGTCAATTTTACATTCTAAATATTCCCTAACCGTGTAAAAACACTTCTTTACTAAATATTTAAATAATCGGGATTTAAATATAGCCATTGGCAGTTCAGTCACAGAATGAGGTAACTTATTAAAAATTAGTATGCAATTAGGGTAACAATTTCTTTAGTAAGTAAGTAAGTAAGTAAGTTCTTTATTGCGTATGGAGTTAAGGTTACATAAACAGATGTGATAATGTTTACATAAAAATGTATCACTTAATCCTACCTTTTCAGGCATATACACAAAAAATTTAACACGATACAAATACATACATAAAACTAAAATAACTAAAGATTTTTATAGACATATCTTACTTATAATCAAGATATTCTTGAATGCTATAAAAACATCTGTTAACAAGCCAATTTCTTATTGAGGATTTAAACTTACAAAATTTCAAGTTTTTTAATTCTTCTGGCAATTTGTTGTAAATTTTTATGCACTAAGGAATTATGTGACACGAGTGTTAATTTTGCTGCTGGTCTGTGAAGTTTATTTTTATACATTGAACGTAAGTTTCTGTTTGAAATCTGACAATTGAGTTCAAATAAGTTCTTATTTTGGTGAACAAATAAGCAAATGTCAAATATATACAAAGAAGGCAATGTAAGCAAGTTATACTGTCTAAAATATGGTCGACATGATTGAATACTTTTCAAACCAAATATAGCCCTAACACATTTTTTTTGCATTACAAATACCTTATCTCTATCAACAGAGTTTCCCCATATCATTAAGCCGTACCGTAATGTTGAGTTAACATAGCCATTATAAGCAGTAATGGCAGCTTCTTTAGAAACAATTTGACTTATACGGCTTAAAGCGAACACAAATCTATTTAATTTTGAACAAATTTGATTTATATGCTGTTTCCAATCACAAAAAGAATCTAATGTAACGCCTAAAAATTTTATGAATTTTACTGACTCTATTGCATGCTCGTTAATATTTACATTGATATCCTGTATTTTTCTTTTTTTAGTTCCAAATTGTAAAAGTTTAGTTTTTTCCACATTAATTTTTAAATTATTACATTTAAGCCATTCAATGATCCGGCGTACAGTTACATTTATAGTATTTTCATATATTTTTATATCTTCATCTTTAACACCTCTAAAAACAATCGTGGTATCATCAGCAAATAATATACATTCCTGAGATATGCAATTAGGAAGATCATTGATATATAGAAGAAACAATAGTGGACCCAGAATACTGCCCTGAGGTACTCCAAATTTATTGACCATAAAGGTAGATCTTACTTTTTTTAAACATCCTGTTTCAGGGCACCACTTCTGAGTTTCCACGCATTGTTCCCTCTGTGACAAATAACTCTTAATCCACTCGTAACATGGCCCACGTATGCCGTATTTAAGAAGCTTATTTAGAAGACGTTCATGACTAACAAAATCAAAGGCTTTTGTCATGTCTAAAAAGAGTGCCGTTACTGGAACCTTATCATTAATAGAACTTGTGATACTTTTAAGTAATTTAAATATAGCTAAGGAGGTATTTTTATTTTTACGAAAACCATTCTGTTCTGCTTTTATTACATTATGAGTATTAAAAAATCCGTTTAATTTGCTATACATAATTTTTTCTAAAATTTTAGAAAAAAATTGAGATCAATGTAACCGGTCTATAATTACTTAATAATGCCCTGTCACCTTTTTTATAAAGCGCTTTTGAATAGTTCCGTTTGTATCTTGGGTAACAACAGCTTGCCTCGGTGTCGAATTGACTTTAGATTAATATTATCTTTGCATTTAAATAACTCAGGATGACTCTTCACAAAAACACAACATTCCATAATATACATCGATGGTAGAGTGAGGACATTTAACTCAATAAATAATTGCCTGCATGATGTCCTAGGTGGAACATCAGATGGCGTGGATACATTACTTCTGCGATATAAAAGCTTTGTAGATATCGACTGAGTTGCCCCAAATTATAAGACCATATTTTATGTCAATAATTACTCGTTCCAAATAACGTATATTTTTGAGTACTTAAATTTATTGTTTCATCCGAGTATAATACATATCAATGTGTTAGATGAATATGTGTTACGCTAGAGCATAACAAGTATACCAACTAGATCGTGGCGTGTCTTTTCTTCATTGACACGATGCGTTGTGGTCGTATAATAGACCCGCCACGACTTTCGTATGTGGTATATCTGTGATTCACATAACGCGTCGTGCGCGTTTTCACAAGTCTTATCTCCTAAATATGAACTTAGCTATAGCTGAATTCGATACACTTTCGCGATGTGGATATTTTACCCGTAAAATAATAAATAAAAAAAAAAAACGTAATATAATAAATAAAGAGTTGTGGTCCCCGAACCACAACTTGTTATGAGTTATTTTTTCGCTCAATGAGCGATTTATTACTTAGAGCATAACGTATCTAATGTAAATTGTTTTTAATCTGGGTGTTTGTGGTGCCCTTCTTTTTAACCGACTTCAAAAATTTAAAAGGAGGAGGTTATCTATTCGTCGCGTTTTTTTTTATATGTATTTACACCGATTTCTCGAAGACGGCTCAACCGATTGAAATGATTCAAACGTTATAACATCAGGTTTTTTCCAAAGTTAGTCCCATTTTTTGAAATTTTAAATCGTTTGATTTCAATAACATTTACCTATATACTGTTGTGTCGCTAGTAATATTTGACAACAAAGCAGAAAATCGAATCGAAATAAACTCTATTGATAGACTCGAAATGTCCCAATATGCAGCCCCAACCGAGTATTCGAGTCTCAAAACCATGGCGATGAAGAGGGTCTCGTATTATTATTTTTTTCCGCAGGCTGTTCCGCGGAAGCCATAACTTTCAAAGCTCGATGAAAGATATTTTTTTACTGTGTAACGAAGGAAGTCCCTTAATTAGTCCGTATTTATAAAAGAAGCTGCTATACTGTCGTTTTTTAATTTGGATAACTGTAATTATTATAATGAAAGTAATAAATGAAAGGCCTTTATATAAAAAAAGGTTTTCGGAAAATGTATCAAACTACTAGTAGAACGATGTCAAGAAATGAATGCCAAGAGGCTTTTTGCCAAAAAGTTTCCAAAAAGATTTACGTTATTACCTTTTATCTTAACGAAGGTCTCAATAAAATCACTGACTTTTTTTTTGTTCTTTAAAGTTTTTTTTTATTTTGCTCACCTACACAAACGGGTTAGAGTCAAATCAGGCAAACATAAGTAGACAAAACATATTTCGAAATGTGCAAAATAAAGAGCTATCAGAAATATCTCTGCTTATACATATTTTATATGGCTCTAAGGCCTTTGGTAGCGTATTTTATGCTTTTTAATACCTTTCAAGTTATAAGCTGGTCTAATTTGCCCTCCTGTAGACAGACTAGCCGCCCACTGCCTCGTTAAAAGGTATTTTGTCTGTGGAGTAGAGGATATTAGTATTTATAGTGTATCTGTAAAATAGCATAAGTACTACTCTTTAGCTTTATTATAAAAGTGTTTTGTGTCAATATGGTTTTATCCAATGTGACATGCAATTTATGAAAAAATAACATGATCTGCGTGTGAAAAGCGAACAGGCAAATAAACAAAAAACCGACCAAGTGCGTGTCGGGCCACGCGCAGTGTAGGGATCCGTAGCCCATCTCAACATGACAACTTTGTTTAAGTAGTTCCCAATGAGAAATTTGTACTGTACGAAGTACTTTTGGTAAGTTTGTAATAAGAATTTTTTGGTGGTATAGAGAAATTGGGGTACCCGTTAGAGAATTTGGGGGACCCGTTGGAATCTCACTGGAATCAACCCTAGTAAGTTGTTCTCGACTCGGCTAGCTCAAATTGCACTTAGGGTCGTAGGTAGGCGTAGCTCAGACATCTGGGGCTATGATTAACCTTGGGCGCCGTTGATATTAATCACAAATGCAAGTTACTAAAAGTATTAAACTTGTAAGCAGAAGTGCTAAAATATCTATGAATTTATTTAAAAAAAACCCCAGATCGAAACAAAGTGAATTCAATGAAAACTCATATTTGATGCCTTAATAAACATTTAATAAGTACTGATACAATTAGTACAAAACCAGTATAATGGTATTAATAGTAATGAAATAAATTATAATTACTCAACCAGAATACGACACATAACCGTCGCTTTACTTAAACATTATACAAGTAACATCATTATTATTATTATATTTATTATTACAAATAACATCCTCCTTACAAGTGGGACGATGCCCCAATTAAGACACACATTATTGCTGGCCTTCGCTCCGGCTCAAGCATATAAAATCGGCAAGCGCTTGTTTAGGACACTGCCCAACACATTCTCACTACTTATATATATATAAAGGTCTCTAAGTTGAGTTAAAATAAACTAGGGGTAATACATGAGGGCACAGGTAGATGAACACTGCCATACGAACATGAACCGGCTATACATATGGCATTTATGTTAAATAGGTGGACAGCGGCATGGCTTAATAATACCTTACGTTCCGCGGGTTACCTCCATGAGTCCCTGAGTTTTGCTGAATTGGCAAGACAGGTCAACAAACTTGACACACTCATTGATCATCACATTCCTAACAAGCGAGCAGGCGAGACCGGCAACTTCACACGGCGCACAGAATATTCCACATCACAGCCGTGGACACATGTATCTCCCTGCTACAGGTGGGGTATGGAGCCCTAAAACCATTAAAAACATTTTGTCAGTACGAGCCGCCATTTTGTGACGAAGCGGTACGAACATGTGGAACAACGAACTTGTCATGAACTTACCTAAACGGGCATAATTTCGTGACGTTAATCACGCCATAAGGCCAGCGACATGGTTACCCATCCCGCGTGCAAACCTCGCACAAAGGCGCATTCACCTGAAAATCGAACAAAGTCACTATTTACATCCGACTCATAGAAAATCACTTCCAACCAACGTGAGACACTTCTTAACTTCACATGTCGCTCACCTGAAGAACTCCATCGCGATGAAATTAATTACAGATCTCCGATCGCGATTCCATTCCGGTAGATCAAGCAAAGTGCCACACAAGCCATGACGAATCACTTTCGCCGGCGTGTTCCGTCTCACGACTCGTGCCAAAACACAAGTCCGTCGCTTCTAAAAAGACGAAATCTCTTTGGCAGAACGCAACAAAGATAAAACATTAAAACGAAATTGGTCATCAAATTAGCTATGATCAAGCTAATACAAAGATAACAAAAATACTTCACATATGAATTTAAAAGCTCCGCATTTATTGAAATGTTTTCTAATAATAAAAGAAAATTACAAGTTCGACCAGGCATCTCCGTTCTCGCCAGACGGAACTCTGGTCTGTGCGGGTCAATGCAACTGTCAACCGCCCGCCAAACGTCAACTGTCATTGTCACACGTCAGACAGCTATCAAGTGACGTTATGAAAACAAAACAACCTCGTCAACATAATTCTATTGGAGAGATGTTTGCACTTTAATCAAAGTGAAGTGAATAAATTAGAGCTCAAAATCAATCAATACGGAAAGGATTCTGTGACAATTAGTGTGTATAAACAAGGATCGCTATGCGAAACCAGGCGAAAAGGTAAAACTTCCATTCTCAAAAAATACGGTGTTACAGTACCGTCTTCGCTGGGAAAGAAAAATTTTATTCAAAATGAACATTTTGAATAAAATTTTTCGTCGAGAGAAACGACAAAATCTAATATTACTACCTGCCCTAAACCAAACAAATCTTACTTCTATTTGTTGCCAGGCAGCCACCTCAGGACTCCAAAACTTGAATAACAAAGTTTGAGTCTATTCAGGGAACATTAAATAACTCGCACGAGTTCATGCGAACAAAGGGGAGCACCATCTCGGCAACTACAATCCCATGAAGGAGAGAGCTCAACCCGAGCTCAACCCTAAACTGGTACCAAACACCTAGTTGGCCAAACAATAACAAAAAAAAATTTACTATAACGAAAGAAATCAATTCAATTTCCTGTTTATATATATTTCAGTCTCCTGAAACAATTACAGGTTTATTATAACAAAATATATATGCATTTAGCGCTGGCTAATTGCCTTTAATTTTAATTAAATTATATTAATCTATTTAATGGGATATTTAATTTGATACACCTTGTTAACATATTTCAGTTTTCAGAAATAGTAACAGGTTTAAATCAATTAATCAACGCAATTCTAAAAAAAAATTGATCGTATTGGTAAATTGTATTTAATTTAATATATATGTGTAATTCACCTAAACAACTAAAGGTGGTGTATTACTAAGCGAGTAAGTAATTACTAAGGTGAGGAGTGGAACATCCATAAATCCTCTTAACACCTAAAAACAATCAACAACACACCATTACGACAATCTTAAGACTTGCGTAATACAAATGTTACCATCCTTGGCACCCTTTGGGGTCTACCCAAATGCATCATGGCCTACGGATGTAACACAAAAACATTAAAACTAACAGGAGAAATGTTACCATCCTTGGCATCCTTTGGGGTCTACCCAAATGCAGCAAGGCCTACGGATGTAACACAAAAGAAAAAAAACAATAAAACTAACAGGCAGCTACTTAATAACCTAATCATGCTTCTAACCTAAAAACACTGTGCACAAGGTAACACAATGGCAGACTCGAGATCCAGAAATACTCTGAAGATACTTCAAGCGCCTTCATTGTGACCCCGCACAACAACACCTCGGACGTCAAACGAACCAAGAGGCTCCCCATCCCTACTCTCCAAAGAAGTCACCACGTTACCCGATCGCATATCCCTCACACAATTTACAAATTTGGGAGGTAATTTAGCAGAAAAACATTCGGGTAAACCGAAGGCGTGATTATCAGGATGGACAGTAACAGTCTGGCCGTCAAAATGTCGATCCGAGTTAAAAGTCAAATCCAGTACTGTATCCGAGACACTATTAATTTCACGAGCCCTAACAGAATCAACAGAGGAAACACTCGCTAAAACATCAGGGGCGAGGTTAAAAGACCTCCAAAAGTTGATTCCAAAATGGACCGGAAGAGTAATCTTCGGTTGAACATAAAACTTAATTATTTTAGTTTCATTTTTATAATCAATGGGAACATCCATATAATGTCGACAATAATACTCGGAGCCATTAGCAACTTTAATATAACGAGGTTTATTAAAAGCTCTCAATGGTATTCCGAGTTTAACCAAACGTTCATGGGCATTATTACCGAGCAAAGAGCAACCCGCACCACTATCAAGTAATCCACTGACGAGAACACCATAGACCTTAACAATAACAAATGGTCTATCGTCTCCCAAACTAGGCTCAAAAGGGGTCTCTCTGCTAATATTATTCAGAGAAACTAAACCACCTAGTTTATTTTTCCGTTTACAATCCGGACAATCAGTGGATTTAAAATCAGGCTTACCGCATTTAAAACATAATAGCGGCCGAGGAGCCTTACAAAAATAAGTGGGGTGCTCATTGTTTTTGCATATAAAACAGTAAAAAGAGCCCTTAGAACTGGAGTTCTGAACAGACGAAACCGGAAGCTTCTTATCAAAATTATTATTATTCACTCCCGTATTATTAAATTTAGTCGACGGTTTATAAACAAAATCCGGAGCAACAACAAGTTTATTAAAAGATGGTTCTGAAAACCCTTCCCTCTGAATGTTACCCAATTCAATCCGTTTCCCTACTTCCTTCAGGTGGTCAATAGATCGGACGTCGACCAACAACAATTCGCGGTTGTACTCAGGACGTATATTACGCAACACAATCTTTAGTTTCTCCGCGTCCGATAATTCGAAACTTAAACGCGACATCATTCCCAAAATGGTGGATAAAAATACTATTAAAGACTCGTGCTTAGCCTGGGTGCGTGACCTAATCTCCTCCAGAAGCCGATCATCAAAATCCGGAAGATCAAAATCGGATTTTAACGCCGAAACCAACTCGTCATAACAATGGAACTTGCACTTACTTGCTCGATACCAATAAAGAGCAGGGCCCTCGATCAAATCAGGAAACCCGGTGAACACATCCTCCTTAGGTATACTCCTAGCAACGCACAGCTCCTCCAATCTAGACAAGAAAGCACGAACACACGTAAAACCGTTAAATTTTAAATTGAGGGAACACAAGTTATAAGATTTCTCCGGTTTATAAATCACCGTTCGACCATAAAAGCGGGGAGAGCTATCTTCAGTTTCAGATTCCGAAGAATCGTCATTTAATGTGATGTAATTAATAAGCTTCCCCTGTAACACAAAAAGTTCCTCCGGAGGATTAGCAATTCTAGAGATCCTCGAAAGGATATAATGAGCGCGTCCAATAAGGCGTGAACATGTAGCATCCGTAATATCATCATCACTAAAGGAATGAATAAGCAGATGAGCCTTAAACTTGAGAATCGAAACTTCCGAATCTTCACCGTCAAGAGAAACCGCCGTAGAAGGAATTCTCAAAGTACCCCTACGAACTAATTTCCAGGTATTTCTCAAAAGTTTCCGCAAATGATCCCCACTGCTATTCTCATCAAAAGAGACTCTAAATATTGATAACTCGTGTTCAAGTTCATCCTTTAGCAAGAAATTAACGTTACAATTAAGTTCAGCCATATTGGCTACAAATTAATTAATTAACATAAATTAAAAATTGTTAAAATACTCAAAATACCTAAATGGACCTTAAGTATAGATAAGTCATGATAAAGTTTCACTTTAATCAAAGAATTACCGTTACAATAATATTCAGTCATTTTGGCTGAAAATTAATTAATTAAAATAATTTAAAAATATCAAAATAAATGCACCGAGCATTGAATTCACTTTTCTGAGCCACACGTTGGGAACGCCACTGTAATAACAATTTTTTGGTGGTATAGAGAAATTGGGGTACCCGTTAGAGAATTTGGGGGACCCGTTGGAATCTCACTGGAATCAACCCTAGTAAGTTGTTCTCGACTCGGCTAGCTCAAATTGCACTTAGGGTCGTAGGTAGGCGTAGCTCAGACATCTGGGGCTATGATTAACCTTGGGCGCCGTTGATATTAATCACAAATGCAAGTTACTAAAAGTATTAAACTTGTAAGCAGAAGTGCTAAAATATCTATGAATTTATTTAAAAAAAACCCCAGATCGAAACAAAGTGAATTCAATGAAAACTCATATTTGATGCCTTAATAAACATTTAATAAGTACTGATACAATTAGTACAAAACCAGTATAATGGTATTAATAGTAATGAAATAAATTATAATTACTCAACCAGAATACGACACATAACCGTCGCTTTACTTAAACATTATACAAGTAACATCATTATTATTATTATATTTATTATTACAAATAACATCCTCCTTACAAGTGGGACGATGCCCCAATTAAGACACACATTATTGCTGGCCTTCGCTCCGGCTCAAGCATATAAAATCGGCAAGCGCTTGTTTAGGACACTGCCCAACACATTCTCACTACTTATATATATATAAAGGTCTCTAAGTTGAGTTAAAATAAACTAGGGGTAATACATGAGGGCACAGGTAGATGAACACTGCCATACGAACATGAACCGGCTATACATATGGCATTTATGTTAAATAGGTGGACAGCGGCATGGCTTAATAATACCTTACGTTCCGCGGGTTACCTCCATGAGTCCCTGAGTTTTGCTGAATTGGCAAGACAGGTCAACAAACTTGACACACTCATTGATCATCACATTCCTAACAAGCGAGCAGGCGAGACCGGCAACTTCACACGGCGCACAGAATATTCCACATCACAGCCGTGGACACATGTATCTCCCTGCTACAGGTGGGGTATGGAGCCCTAAAACCATTAAAAACATTTTGTCAGTACGAGCCGCCATTTTGTGACGAAGCGGTACGAACATGTGGAACAACGAACTTGTCATGAACTTACCTAAACGGGCATAATTTCGTGACGTTAATCACGCCATAAGGCCAGCGACATGGTTACCCATCCCGCGTGCAAACCTCGCACAAAGGCGCATTCACCTGAAAATCGAACAAAGTCACTATTTACATCCGACTCATAGAAAATCACTTCCAACCAACGTGAGACACTTCTTAACTTCACATGTCGCTCACCTGAAGAACTCCATCGCGATGAAATTAATTACAGATCTCCGATCGCGATTCCATTCCGGTAGATCAAGCAAAGTGCCACACAAGCCATGACGAATCACTTTCGCCGGCGTGTTCCGTCTCACGACTCGTGCCAAAACACAAGTCCGTCGCTTCTAAAAAGACGAAATCTCTTTGGCAGAACGCAACAAAGATAAAACATTAAAACGAAATTGGTCATCAAATTAGCTATGATCAAGCTAATACAAAGATAACAAAAATACTTCACATATGAATTTAAAAGCTCCGCATTTATTGAAATGTTTTCTAATAATAAAAGAAAATTACAAGTTCGACCAGGCATCTCCGTTCTCGCCAGACGGAACTCTGGTCTGTGCGGGTCAATGCAACTGTCAACCGCCCGCCAAACGTCAACTGTCATTGTCACACGTCAGACAGCTATCAAGTGACGTTATGAAAACAAAACAACCTCGTCAACATAATTCTATTGGAGAGATGTTTGCACTTTAATCAAAGTGAAGTGAATAAATTAGAGCTCAAAATCAATCAATACGGAAAGGATTCTGTGACAATTAGTGTGTATAAACAAGGATCGCTATGCGAAACCAGGCGAAAAGGTAAAACTTCCATTCTCAAAAAATACGGTGTTACAAGTTGGTCGACTGTTACTCGTAAACTTGTAAAGTCCATTCGCTTAGATAGTGTCGCCCTTTGATCGCGCCGCCTTGGCACGTGCCGCTGCTTTTTAAAGGATGCCGCCGCATAAACAAAAGAAGCCGCGTGCGGCGTACACCCGAAAATGGAATTGGATTTTGGGACTCGGCATTTATTAAATTATATTTTCTTAAATAATCTATGTTTATTATAAATACAGGTGGTAACGACGGTTATGACTCGTGACAATTCGAGCGATGATAAGTAATCATAATAATCATATAAAAAAATTATAAAAATTATTATTACTTGTAAATCACTTATTTAACTTCCTTTTATATAAAAATATCCAAATTTTCATTAAAATTGACTTTGGTACTCAACTTGAGTGTATTATTTTATATCTGCATTTTATAGCAAGAGCCACAATGCCGTGCGGGTGTACCGACACTATCTAACCGAACGGACTTTAAAGCTAGTTATAGTTTTTCTTTTAACTTCGTCATATATACCTACAACTATCGTGAATTTTTTCACGTATCCCAAAAAAAGCAACCAGTTGGCTGGCCGGGAGGGGGGATGGAACACATGACGCTAACAAAATTTTGCACTTTAAAGCTTAATAATTCACAACCGCCGGATGCCTCAGTCAAAAAACTGTTTTCACAAGCCGCAATATTTTTGAAATTGCTATCCAACGACACCCCACTATATAGGGTAGAAAAAAAATACATCGCCACTTCATGTGTAGGGGAAATAACCTGACTTTTTTTTCTAAATTTTACTTCACCACTTTCTAGTACTAAGAGTCTATGAGCTAGACCGGGGACGGACAGACAAACGGAAGTGGCGAAACTATAAGGGTTCCTTGTTGACTACGGAACCCTAAAAACTAACTAACCTACTACCTACCATACAATACAATTACAGCCCATCCTTTATTATACCTATTATTCTCAGTCTTATTAAAAAAATAATGTAATCCAACGTATACAGGGTGTTAGGGGCACCCTTGCAAAAACTTTAACCATGGCTTCAGGCCTTCATGCTGAACAACGCACAGCAAGATTTTTTGTCGTAAATGCAAAAAATATTTCGACTCTCCATACAATATGTCTCGATAAGTTACTAAATTTGTATGAAAAGTCATTTTTTTTTTCATTTCCGACAAAAAAAATTTGCTGTACGTTGTTCAGCATGATGGTCTGAAGCCATGGTTAAAGTTTTTGCAAGGGTGCCCCTAACACCCTGAATATAAATAAATATTAAATTTACATAGGACACCATCACATACATTGATCCAATATCAAACTGTATGTAGCTTGAGCACTAGTATTATGGAAATTGAAAACGACGGGTATTACCACATACACCCAGAGCCGAGGAAATATTGAAAAGTTCGTATTCAATATTTACCCGACCGGGAACCGCCGGACTCGGGGACCTCAAGAGATAGCGGCACCTTGAAAACCGTTACACCACTCGGCCACGGAGGTCGTCAAAGATCAGTAAATATAAATGTAAATATGTTTTTTTCCTACCTAATACTGTATTTAGGTGTCTGAAAGAATTGAATAGGTACTTTATAGCTGCTTAATTAAACTATTAAATGGTTAACAACTTGGATGTTTTGAAAGCTAACATTTAATTAAATGACGTTACTAAAATGACCGTGATTACATATTTCAAAACTGATCTAGATTTGTAGCCCAAAAACCAATATCAACCAAAGAAAAGTTAGTAACTAATAATTAGATTTGGGATTTTCATTTTGATAATTTGCTTTGAAACGCAGCTGGAAACAAAAAAAGGGTTGCCGTGGTTGATTATTACATTGTTTTGGATTATTTCATTATAAGGAATTGTAATTTAATTAAAAAGTAATTATTAAAATAAAATAAAATAATAATAATAATACTCAACTGGGGGTCTATGTGAGATTTGGCATAAGTACTTTATAAAACTTTAAAAAAGTATGGGGCTGAAATTTTTTTATATTTACTTGATTGAATTTCGATGATTTGGCACTAGTTAAAGATAAAAATAAGTCAAATTATCTAAGTATATGAATTAACAAAGGTCATAAATAATAATAAAAGATGAAGAAAAAACATTGCATCTGATTGTCCGCTTGGCGTATTGGGTCCACAGATATCTGCTTCTACAGGTGATCTGTGATTGGGTCTCTCTGACCCACGGCACAACTACGCTACTCAACTGGGGGTCTATGTGAGATTTGGCATAAGTACTTTATAAAACTTTAAAAAAGTATGGGGCTGAAATTTTTTTATATTTACTTGATTGAATTTCAATGATTTGGCACTAGTTAAAGATAAAAATAAGTCAAATTATCTAAGTATATGAATTAACAAAGGTCATAAGCCGTCAAAATGCTGTTGTCAAATATCTATTAAATTTTTGTTGCCTCATACGACCGAAAGCGGCACTGCTCTAGTTTTCATGAGAGACGAGAGACGAGAGACGAGAGACGAGAGACGAGAGACGAGAGACGAGAGACGAGAGACGAGAGACGAGAGACGAGAGACGAGAGACGAGAGACGAGAGACGAGAGACGAGAGACGAGAGACGAGAGACGAGAGACGAGAGACGAGAGACGAGAGACGAGAGACGAGAGACGAGAGACGAGAGACAAGACGAGAGACGAGAGACGAGAGACGAGAGACGAGAGACGAGAGACGAGAGACGAGAGACGAGAGACGAGAGACGAGAGACGAGAGACGAGAGACGAGAGACGAGAGACGAGAGACGAGAGACGAGAGACGAGAGACGAGAGACGAGAGACGAGAGACGAGAGACGAGAGACGAGAGACGAGAGACGAGAGACGAGAGACGAGAGACGAGAGACGAGCGACGAGAGACGAGAGACGAGAGACGAGAGACGAGAGACGAGAGACGAGAGACGAGAGACGAGAGACGAGAGACGAGAGACGAGAGACGAGAGACGAGAGACGAGAGACGAGAGACGAGAGACGAGAGACGAGAGACGAGAGACGAGAGACGAGAGACGAGAGACGAGAGACGAGAGACGAGAGACGAGAGACGAGAGACGAGAGACGAGAGACGAGAGACGAGAGACGAGAGACGAGAGACGAGAGACGAGAGACGAGAGACGAGAGACGAGAGACGAGAGACGAGAGACGAGAGACGAGAGACGAGAGACGAGAGACGAGAGACGAGAGACGAGAGACGAGAGACGAGAGACGAGAGACGAGAGACGAGAGACGAGAGACGAGAGACGAGAGACGAGAGACGAGAGACGAGAGACGAGAGACGAGAGACGAGAGACGAGAGACGAGAGACGAGAGACGAGAGACGAGAGACGAGAGACGAGAGACGAGAGACGAGAGACGAGAGACGAGAGACGAGAGACGAGAGACGAGAGACGAGTGACGAGAGATGAGAGATCAGTGACATAATGCATATTTTATCACGATATTCCCACGGGACCGGGTACCACACGGGAGCAGTTAGTTATTGATAAATTGGAAGAAAACTGCAATGTTAGTATCCAGTATGATGCTTACACAGAAGGGCAAACTTCGTCATTCCAACTTAACAAAATTATTATCTCATAATATTAACGCACACCGCAATACAAGGAGCAGTGATTAATACCGCCATTTGTACGTCATTACTCATCGCGTGACGTCACGTCCGTTAATGTCGCTAGTCCATTAGGCGACGTATAATTTGGTGTTATCTAAACTTTGGGGTAGGGGTAGGTTACCCACCTTCTGCGCCAGCGGTCTCGGGTTCGATTCCCGAACAAGTCAAATATTTGTATGCATGAACATGTCTATTTGTCTTGGTCTGGGTGTTTACTATGTATATTAAGTATGTATTTACAAACAAAAAGTATTTAAGTATATATTTATCCGTTATCAAGTTTTCCATGATACAGTTTCTTAATGAAATTAAAATGGGCTTAGATAATTGGTGTGAATGTAAGAAGTTATTTATTTATTATTATTTTTTATTATTTATTATTATTTATTATTATTATCACTTTAAAAGTTATCAATGTCGTACATTGTTTAAAACATTCAAATAATGAAGGTGTCAACCACCTTCATTATTTGAATGTTTTAAACAATGTGGAAGGTGGTTGAAGGTGGTGATCGTGCAAGGTGTATTATAATATTAGCTTTTGCAAACGGTAGTGGTGCATAATATATGTCTTGCATATCAGCTGTCTCTGTCAAAAATCTATAAAATTAATCAAAATATAACTTAACTTAATTTCATGCTAGAAATTAAAAAAATTATACATGTTCGGAGACTATTTCAAAATATATGTTTCAGTTATTTAAAATAAAACATCATTCGACTCAAAAAAAATTAAAAATATTGTGTTATGCAACTAAGCACCAAAAAATTATGTAAAATGCTGCCAAGATAAGACCATATGGCTCGCACTGTCAAAAAGTTATCAGATCTCATGTAGAAGCAAGGTTCTAGCTCTGCTCCAGTTGCAAACCCCGATTGCGGGGCATAGGACTGTTTAGGCCATTCACCCGCTCCTCAGGCATTGGCGGGATAGGCAGCATGGCTCCCTAACATATAGGATGACACAGGTACTTACCGGGCATGGTTGCTTTGGTAAGTACCTGTGTCGAATACGGAGAGAAGCCGCTCCGGTGTGCCACGACTGCGGTGCACCGGTCGACACCACGGAGCACACTCTTGCAGAGTGTCCGACGTGGTCGTCACAGCGGAGAGAGGTAATAGCAGTCATTGGAGGGGACCTCTCGCTTCCCAGCGTGGTAGTCGCCATGCTGGGTGGTGGTCTCCTTCTGTGAGGACGTGATGTCACAGAAGGAGGCCGCAGAGAGGGAGCGAAAGGCGGATGCGGACGCAGACCCGCTCCGACGGAGACGGCCAGGAGGAAGGAGGAGACGCTATGCGCTCCTCGTTCCTCCTTAGTCCTTGTCAGGGAACGAGTGCCATTCGGTGGTCCTCCAAGTGCCGGGCCCGTTGGGGCGTCAACACCAGGACCACACGGTGCGTGATATCACGGTCCCGTAGGTCCTGCGTGTTAGTTGGTGTGGGAAGCAGTAGGGGGTTTAGTGGGTAGGGCTTTAGCGGCGAGTCCCACATACCTTCGGGATGCATAACCGCATTCCCCCTACTTTAAAAAAAAAAAAAAAAAAAAGGTTCTAGCTCTGCAAGACCTAACACTACAAACCCTAACTTTACAAACTCTACTCCTAAGTCTAAATAAGTGGTTTGGCGTTTCGCTACCGTGGGAAAAAAAAGGTTGGACGATTCAAAAGTATTTCATTTTGCAAATCTATTTGAATTGGTAAAGAATTTTTGACTAATATACGCGTAAGGAGAAAAATTTATTAACTCTTCATAATTGTGCTGTTATACAATAGTTCTTGTTGAACTAAACGGCCGAGCCACATAATTATTTTGATTTAGGAGTAGAGTTTGTAAAGTTAGAGCTTGTAGAGTAAGGTCGTGCAGAATAAGAAGCTTGCTTCTACAGGAGATCTCACAAATTTTTGACAGGGTAATCTGATATTATTAAGTATTTTTGAGGTGAAAACTTCTTTAGCCGCGTTGTGCACTTTTGTGATGGGTAAAAACTTGTAAACTCGCGTCAGGATCACGTGATCGTCTTACGGTCCGTATGACGATCACGTGACCGTAAGATGTCTGATCGAAAAATTGTTACAATGTCATTAGATTACGAAGGCAAATTTCGCCATTTCGCCACACGCCCAATGTTGTGATGGCTCTGGCACCTCGGTTAGAAAACAGCCGGCGCGCGGCGGCAGAACAGAAGTCCGTTGGTTCAAATCCAGTCCGTATTATTTAATTTTTTTTGTCTAAATTCCTTTTTTTGTGAAAAAGTCTTGGGAGCCCTTTTATCAACGCACCTAATTCAACTCTAAGTATATTTTCTAAAAATCAACGGGTTAAAAAAATTTAGAATATCAAACATTCACAACGTTAATATTCAAGTTTTCACTTCTGCCGGCACTCCCGGAGTGGAACTCGCTGATTTTTTATTTATAACATGAGGTCTTTCACTATTGCAACTTATCTAATCTTTTTTCACACTCTTTTAAATAAATGAACATCATTTACACAGCCTCCTATTACCTACCAAACTGGTCGTTCCCTAGCCAACTGGTGAAGTGGAAACGCCGATAAGGAGATTTTCGCCATAAAGTAAATTCTCCCCGCGGAGAAACATTCAGTAAATTCTCGATTTTCTGTATAAAAGTAAAAATATTTAATTTCTGGTCTTGGAGTAAATCAGCTTTTAATAGTGTGCTTGGCAACATTAAGTTACTTTACATCATTTAGGAATTCATTAATGATGTAAAGTTACTAATTGATAAATTTATTGTTTTAATGATAAAGATAAAGTAATAACATCTTATCGTACGTCTGAAATGATGATGATGATGATGATGAATAACATCTTTACTAATGTTATGTACGCCATTATTGTGGCATGCATCACAAAACTTGACAATGTATTGTTTTTTGTCTTCAAATTTTAACAATTTGTGTCATGTGGCAGAGCTTCACTACATAGTATAAAACAAAGTCGCTTTCTCTGTCCCTATGTCCCTTTGTATGCTTAAATCTTTGAAACTACGCAACGGATTTTGATGCGTTTTTTTTTAATAGATAGAGTGATTCAAGAGGAAGGTTTATATGTACTTTTTATCCCGATATTCCCACGGGAACGGGAACCACGCGGGTGAAACCGCGGGCGGCCGCTAGTAATAAATAAATAAATCAAAATTTTATAAGACAGTTTTCTTACACTTTCAGTTTGTGTTTTTATTTTCAGAGACGCAAAGGAAACCCATGAAAACACCCGCTGTCTTTTGTCTTTCGAAAATTTGCAAGAAAAGCCTTGACGTTTGTTACCATTAATAAAACTCTATTGAATCGAAAAGAGGTAGACCCAATCTTACTGATTTCCCGCCTGCCTGGAAAATTCCAAGCATGGGACGTAGCGGGCGGGTGGCAGGGAGGGGGGATGTAAACACAATGCTTTTGCCGAGCCGGCAGTCACGTGGCGTCCGCCGGGGGCGCATCACTCTTAAGGCGGCGACGGGAAAAACAACAAACATCCGACACAAACAGTGCTATGCAACGCGAAACAGACCTTAACACTTACGCATTAAACTTAAAATAAAGTTAACCAGAAGGTTTAACTCAAAAGTCTCAAACCTTAAGAGTGATGCGGTCCTGTGTGCCTGTGAACTCTGAAAATAGTACATGTCAACTACATATGAAAGTACTACTTTGTCTAAGTAGTATTGTATTGTTTTAGAGTATTGTATATAATACAACAACCACTCTAATGAATATCAATACAAAACATATCAAAACAAAATTACCATATCTCGTTTTAAGAATATATTCAACTTTGTATACTTACTATATGTACTAGATTAATATAATATTATAATCGCTACATATCTGTTAATTCTACAAGTCTTCATATCTTCGTGCCCCGTATATTATAAAAAACAGGTGAGTGATTTTGATAAATTATTTTAGAATTTATATATTTTTAGATGAAGTGACTAAAAGTTTAAGAAGTTTGTTTTTTCTTTTTTCGATAGTGAGCCAGAAGTTCTGTCGATAAAATATACTGGTTGTATTGATAACTTGAAACACACAACTAGAAAAATATAATTATTATAAACGCTAGATATAGACATGTAGAGCGTCACCTAAAATACATTTATAATTTCTATGTTATCAGAGTTTGAGGGCTTTGTTTAAGACTTTTCTGGTTGTTCTGACAGTCTGCGTAATCCTTTTTTTTAGGTAGTTCTTATTGTGTATTTTTTTAAATATCAAGATTCCTAGTTAAACTCACTCACTTTGTACCGACTGAAAGATATATTGAGTGTTTTAACACAGCATAAGTTAAATACTTAGACAACAAAAATAACTCAGGCCGTTTGTAAATTATCAAGAAACATTAATTTGGCAGAAAAAAAAGTTTTAAGCACTAAAATCAATCACGTTATTTTTTAATAAACCGCAATCAGTGTAATCAAAAACTATGAATTCAACTTCAGTTATTTTAACGCGTTTAACTTAATATAAAGGTTGTCTATTTTTTCTGTTAATTATTTTTTCCATAATGTGACTTATCATAAAATGTTTTCCCATAATCATCTGTTGTCGGAATGATAACTTGCCTTAACTTAATGTGTCAATATGTTCAATATGTTATTCTGTCTAAAATTTATACCCCTAAATACAAAATGCCTTAAAATTGTTTGCTATAACTATTAAAATGCATAGTATTTCATAGAAATAAAACGCTTTTCTATAATTATAAGTCTCAAATTAGAAAAAGTTTTAAGGACATATTTTATTTTTGTCATTATTTGACTTCTGGACCTTTTCACCACTCTAACCTAACCTAAACCTAACCTACCTTTAGGACACAATTTTATTTTAAAATTACATTCAAGCTAACACACTTTAAAACAAACAACACTTAGAACATGTGGCTTATAAAATACTAGCTTTCCGCCCGCGGCTTCGCCCGCGTGGACTACACGACCTTATCCCGCGGGAATGTGATATATTTCCGGGATAAAAAGTAGCCTATGTTCCTCTCCAGGCTACAAAGTATCTGTGTCCCAAATTTCAGCCAAATCCGTTCAGCCGTTGTGGCGTGATTGAGTAACAAACATCCAAACATCCAAACATCTAAACTTTCACATTTATAATATTAGTAGGACTAGCGGATCAACCGCGTGGTACCAGTTCTCGTGGGAATATCGGGATAAAATATAGCCTGTGTCACTCGGGAAGAATGTAGCTTTCTAATGGTAAAAGAATTTTCTAAATCGGTCCAGTAGTTTCGGAGCCTATTCGATGCAAACAAACAAACAATCAAATCTTTCCTCTTTATAATATTAGTATAGGAAAGGTTTGGGTGATTTAATCTTTATATCACCCGATATTATGACATTAGAGTTTTAGGACTGAAGATGATTAGGTAAAACCAGGGTAAAACAAATTCCGTATTTTCGAACATTATGGTCACTGAAGACAAAGCTATCATGGAAAATGATATTCGGATAAAACAGTTAGAAGAAAAGGCCCTAAGATTACTATGACAAACCTTTTGATAAACAAGAGAAGCAAATAAACAATAATAATAGAATTGCAATACTGATTATAGAACTGGAAAAAGTTTAAACTTAAAATAGGAAATCAAATGATTCTCTTTGATAAATCGAAAAATATTTTTTTTTTTGTAAAATATTGTCAAAACGTATGAGGTCATACATAAATCCTGGTTGCTCTGCGTTATTTGTCTTGAATTAAAATCAGTTTTACATTACTTCTTAAGTTCATTAGCTAGTTAAAACCATTAACTTAACTTCTCATTAAAAGTGAGTCTTTTTTTATAGATGGATAGATTAAACAAATGAGAAACAGCTGCATCAGTAATCAGTGTAGAGAGCTTCCGTCGCTAATCGAATCACCGGACCGCCCCAAAACATTTCAACTAGGTACTATACGTCAAAAGCTGTTTATGTCTAGCTTAATACAGTTATTAAATTTAACGTTAATTTATTCAATTTGCTCCGCTCGTGAAGACAATGGAGGGGCGGCGCCGCCCAAGCCCCGCCCACTTCACCTGGATCCAATATACATGTTTGTTACAGTCTGTGCATTCCATTCCATTTGAGTTTTTGGTACTGGCAAATAAAAAGCACAAAAGGGTTTGTTAGGTAGGTACGTAGAATAGATATAAAATATTTAATTTTTGAATTTGGCATGTATTTTCCTGTTTAGTTTTTGTTACGGAATTGTTAAAATTATTTTGAACACTTATTTTTTTCTGTTGAAAACTTAAAGCTCTCGTTTTATAAATTTTTCAGAAAATAAATATTCGGTATCAAAATATTGGTTTAAAATACCGCTTCACAGCATTAATCCAGATTTATAAAATCTTTAAGCAGCAACCCCATTTTTTTCATAAAGGCTATCTTGGAATTGTTAAATTAAGATTAACCTCGTTACTTTTTAAATTAGCTAGAAATTCCAGTTCATTGTTAAAGGAGATTTTTCAGTTTTGTATGAAGCCTCGGCTAGGACTTTGTACACTATACCATAGGCAAGCAAAAGAGAAATATAATAACTGAAAACTAATTATATCGCAATAAGCTAACGCGTTTGATGGTACAAAAGCATTATCTAGTCTTAATAATTATGCAACCCCGATTCAATATGGTGGTAAAATGTCACACTAACATTAAAAAAAAGGTTCACATTGACAGATTATCATCAGTCGTCAATGTCATCGTTTTTTCGTACAGAAACATCAAAGTTTCCGAACGTGATTTAAATATGGTTGCCAGTGTGACCATGGATGGCAAAGAATTTTTATTTCAAAGTTTATTTTTGTACCATTCATCCAGAAAGACAATGAGAATTTTAATATTTTATTTGACTTTACTATATTTTTTACTATTAGTACGAATAGTGTACAATGTCCTAGCCGAAAATGAAAAATGTCCTTTAATGAACTTTATTATTTATATAATATTGGTGTCAATAAAAATACAATTATTTTACCACATAATCAATTTGCATTGAATTTGCAGAACTTAGACAAATACATTTTAAAGAGTTCTCCCAGGAGTCGGTTCTAAAAATATATTACAACAAAATTGAGAACCTCCTTTTTTGAACTTAATAAAAAAAGTATTTTTTTAATAACAAAGAAGAAAATATAACTTATACAAAATCTATTCCGTCTTATTTAAACCGTTAAACAAATACATTTTAAACAGTCCTCCCAGGAGTGGATTCCCTCAATATCGGCGAGTATTCCTGCACATTTCGGCGGGTCGTGAGGAGATCCCGAGGGAACGATTTGTTGCCAAACAGCATCGATACTGAAGTTACAAATAGGAAGTTTATTTTCAATCTTTTTGCTATTGCTTACAAGATACTTCTGTTTTGGCATCGATAAAAAATTTAAGACCTTTTTAAGTCTTACAAACAATTTTTTAAGTAAAGTGATAGAACATAATCGTACACGATTTTAACTACCTCTACCAAAAACACTTGAGGTATTAAGGACAGTCAAAATTCTGTACGATTACTTATTACTGGCAATAATTCTAATTTATTTATGTGGAATGTATTTCCCTTGATGGAAAATGTGTTAAATTTTTGTCACGAAATTGATTAAATTATTAAGAAAAGTGATAGAACATAATCGTACAGAATTTCGACTGTCTTTAATACCTCTATCTGTTTTTGGTTATTTCCCGACTGCCAAGAAGAGTTATCGGCCATGATGAACTCTGTTTTCGCTGTTGCAAATAAGATAGTGTTGGAGTGGTTATATAGGTACCTATAGATATAGATAGAATGCAGTGCGTCAATACTCACACACTATTAGTTTTTTTTAACTTTCGTATTTTAGATCAACGGCGGAATCTAAACTCATAAGCGGATACAATTAATACTTATTTACTCAAATTCGATTAGCAAATGAACACGACACGAGTTCTAGGAATTTAATAAACAGACTCGAAGTCGTTCTCGATTGACTTCACAATTTTCTATATTAAATCGACAAAGTGACGCGGGAGAGGTTGCTATGATACCTTAGAGAAGTTAATAAGTCATAAATAGGATGGGGGAGGGAGACGGGGCGAGTGGCATTGCTTTGTGCCGAAAAAGGAGGGGTGATCCCCCCAGGTGGTGTGGTTGTGCAATCGTGTGGAAAAAGGTGCGTTTGCAGGAGCCGTGAGGTGTCACAGATTTAATGTGTTTTTTGACGACATAGTAGACCGCTAACGATTTGGAAATAAGACGCGTTGAAAGGCTTACATCGATGATAGTAAAAAGCAGGGCGCTAAGTAAAAATTATTAACGGAAGCAATATTGGAAATTTTTGATTAATTATTGAGAGATTATAAAGTTCCACTGGTATACAAGTTAATTTCTTATTTTCAAATGTAAATAAGTCGATAAAACCATTTTATAATTTATTCTTTTTTGTTTCGTTTTGTATGAAAGATTCTTAAATAAGTAAATGCATTTAAATATATATATATATATATATATATATATGAATACATTGACATTGAATGTCGAAACACTATTGAAGATTACCGTCATCATGCGTTAAGAGTATTGATATCTGTATGGAAAAGTTTCAATGAAATAAGTACATACAGTTTTTTAAAGCTGCAATGCAGTGGTTTATACCGATGTACAGGAATACTCCAAATGTTTTGTTCTAAAGTGGCATTGCATCGATGCGGAGACGTGCGATACGCTGAGAGTGCTCTCGACCGCGAGTGGTCGCCCGGCGCCCCGATTGGTTGATCGTGATCACGCTGTAACGATTAACTATAGCATATAGTCTGCAAAACACAATACCTACGTATTATACTGAACTTGGGTTCTATTGCGCTTGGAAATAAAAAAAAACCTCTGTACGTTACCGTTTTTTATGGTCAAGGAACAATATAGGTGGTAGGTACATGGTTCTCGACAGCGACACCACGAGTGGTCGCCCGGGCCGAGTGGCTAATCATGCTGTTACGATTTACGAACGAACTGGAGCTCTATCTTGTATATTTATCACAAATAAAACAATTTAAAGACTTTTTGACAACATTCCTAAAAAGTGTTGTAAAGTGACAAAAAAAAATGTTTAGGTCAAAGGATGATGGGCAAATTTGTATGGGACCCGTCCCCCTCTCCAACATACCTTTTATGTGTGTCGAAAATTTCATAAAGAGATTAATAGCCATATTCAATGTCAAAATCCATGTGGTTTAGTCAAACCAAGAAACTCCATTTTTGAAGTCGGTTAAAATACCAAAACCTTCTAAATGTAACAAAATACTTTCCTGAAAACTGCATCAAAATAGGTTCAGCCAAACGCAAAATAATCGCGGACAAACATACATACGTCTATAAAATAATATATACATACATACATACAGATCAAACTGAGAAGCTTCTTTTTTTTTGAAGTCGCTTAGAAATGGTAAAAATCAAAGATTTTTTTATTTACGTAGGTGTTACTTTTGTAGTAAATAACAATATTAAAATAATATTTTCCCAGAATTCCCACACATTTGAGGAATGTCGCCATTGTAGTAAAAAGTTGTCACTATATTAATATCAAGTCACTATAATAACATCAGTTTCACCTGAGATACATTTCAAATCTGTTGGTTTTGGGGGACGTTTTGTCCCATCGTCTTTTCAATTTGACGAACTTATACGAAAATAAGAAGAAAACAATTGCAGTTGACGAGCTTCTTGCCGGTTTTTCTCGTTATGATGTCTCTCGCCGTAGGATTTAGCGAATCAATGGCGCAGTTTCTTTAAGGTTCATAAATGCTAATAACAGCCTACATGAAGAAACCCATGTGAATTTTATTAATTTAAGTGTATTGGTCAAAGCGGCTATATCGTACAAAGTTTATAAAGTGGCTCTATACGTCGATGCAAAGACGTGCGATACGCTACTGAGAGTGATCTTGGCCGCGAGTGGTCATGGGTCTTTATTTAGCTCATGTTGAACATTAAAACTAAAATAATAAGTCCATACAGTTGCGTTTATGCTTCCAGTAAAATTTTTAATGGGGCCATGCTAGACTAGCAAAGAACAGACCTTAAGGTGCTAAACGGAAAAATATGGACTTTTTGATTTAAAATTATAGGACGGTTACAGTTGTTACAAATCTGGTAATAAGATATATATTTCTTCATACCTTTATCTAGGTTCGTATAATTTCAGAAACACGATTTTATGATTTTGCCGCGACACTTTTTATTTTTGAAAAGACCTCTAAAAAATACGAAAATTCAAGATTATTCTTAAATGGGGTTACAAATACTATTGGAAATTGGTTGAATAAGTGGACACCAATAATATTTAGGATCGTGAAGAAGCATTTTTCAAAAATCGCTATAGTTTTTTAATACAAAGTGATTATGTGTTATTTTTGCCTAATCTGCAAAATCGGTCAGGCTCCCGGGCGCGTCGTTTTCTCATTGCTATCTTGCTTCAGCACGATTATTCCGAGTATCGCCTTAATGTAGAGAGTTGGAGGAGGCCCTATGCTAGAAGTCTTACTTAGTGTCTCTACAATACAAGAATCAACTAGTCTTATAGCTACTGAGAGTATAACTGCAGAGGTCAATACTGCTCTGTATTATGAAAGTACTCGTATTGTTTTGGTCTAAAGTGAAATTGGATCGACGCAGAGACGTGCGATACGCTGAGAGTGCTCTCGACCGCGAGTGGTCGCCGAGCGCCGAGTGGCTGATCACGCCGTAGCGATTGCCTCTCCGCACACACGTCACCGACCAAAACCATAAAACGACGCCACCGACCTATTTCCTGTAGTACTCATACATTTTACATGAAATCGCCGGACACGGTTGACGCCCGCTACCGCCGCACGGTGATAAATTTTTAACTTTTTTTCAAAATGTCAGTAGTTCAAAAAAATATTAACATCTGTTTCGGAACACCTTCAAGCATGCTATACTGTAATTTAACAGTCAGAAGTTACTTTATCATTGCGATTTTAATTACCAAAGTTATTAGCAAATCAATTGTATTGTTCATCATATTTATTTTATTATTTTGCGCGCGCAATCAAATAGTGTTTTGATAATAATTACTTGCGAGCTGGATGAAATAAAAATTGTGCATATTGCTAAAGGTATGTCTAAAATTTTGAGCGTTTTTATTTACGTTTTGCATTTTCAATAGACAGTGTAAAAAAAAAATAAAGACTTTTTCAGGTAATTACCTGAAAATTGGTACACTTTGTTCAGCGAGGGGTGATTGGGGGTAAAAAAATGAATATTTCTAAACAGTTAAGACTCTTAGAAATCTCACCATTTTTATTTCATCCACCATGCAAGTAATTATTATAAAAACACTATTTGATTGCGCGCGGAAAATAATAAAATAAATAGGTACTGATGAACAAAAGAATTGACTCGCTAATAACTTTGATACTTAAAATCGCAATGATAAAGTAACTTCTGACTGTTAAATTACAGTATGGGACATGTTAGAAGGTGTTCCAAAACAGATGTTAATATTTTTATGAAACTAGTCATTTTTATTTTTTTTATTTTCTACACCTAAAAGTTAAAATTTATCACTGTGCGCCGCTAGTCGTCACTTGTTTCATCTTGTACATAGCTTTAAGTTGTGGCGTTTGTGCAAAGATTTGACAATGCATACATTTGAGATTTTAAATTATTTTTATGCATTCACAATGCAATTCTGTAAGTATAGGAAAAATGTGATAGTAAAAAACCACGAGCCCTATAAGTAGCTTTATCCCGCCTGAAATCTACTTATAAGGCTCGTAGTTTTTTACTATCACATTTTTCCTATAATGCATACATTTTTCACACAGTTACTTAATGTTTTGTATAGCACTAGCGCGCCGCCCGCGACTTCGTCCGCGTGGAATTTAGATATTCACGCGACCTTTAACTTAAAAAAAAAGAATTAAAATAACAATTTTTTAAAAACCAATTAAATTAAATCATCATCATGTCAGCCGACCGTCGCCCACAGCTGGGCATAGGCCTCCCCCAAGGATCTCCATAACGACCGGTCCTGCGCTGCCCGCATCCAGCGGCTTCCCGCGACCTTGACATCGTCGGTCCACCTTGTAGGGGGCCTGCCCACAGTGCCCACGGAACGTCGTCCGGTACGCGGTCGCCATTCGAGAACCTTTCCGCCCCAACGGCCATCGGTTCTCCGCGCTATGTGTCCCGCCCACTGCCATTTCAATGATGCAACCCTTCGAGCGATGTCGGTTGTTTTAGTTCTCCTGCGGATCTCATCATTTCTGATTCGATCGAGTAGGGAAATACCAAGCATCGCTCTCTCCATTGCTCGCTGGGTGACTATGAGCCTTCTTATGAGACCCATACCGCCCGCCCGCGTAGTTACTTTGTGCCCATAGTAAGAGAACGCGTCTCACTTCCATATGTCATTACTGGCAACACACACTGGTCAAAGATTTTCGTCTTGAGACGAAATTCTGGGAGGTCTCTGAAGGTCTGAGACTTTCATCTATAAATTAAATAGATGAAAGAATTTTCTAAATCGGTCCAGTAGTAGCAGCTTCTCTCGCGTTTGAACTTTGAGCCACAAAACAGAAAGAATAAAGAGTTTCATACAAATTCTGACCCCCTTTTTTACCGCCTTAGGGGGTGAATTTCCAACAATTTTATATATGTACCTACAGATGTTCCCCGAAGAACGTTACTCAAAGTCACCTAGACCGTTTTGAAAAACCTTTTTTTGTTTGAAAGTGTATATGCCTACTTCCCAGGTGGTCCCATATTTTTATAAATTTTCATAAAAAGTTCAAGGTTACTTAGACGACAATCATAATTTTTGCTTTTTAGTTCCTTGGTATTTTGTATTTTGGTTTAGGGTTTAGGTTTTAGTATTTTGAAAACAGTTTATTTGTTTTAAATTAAAAATACTATAGTAAAAACAGGTCAGAGGCAAAGTTTACACGCGAGCAAGTCTGTAAGTAGTCCATGAGAGAAACTTCATATAAACTCGGACCCCCCCTTCAACCCTCTTTGAGGGGGAATTTCTAAAAATCCTTTAATAGTGCTCACTTACTTCACTTGAAGAACCCACGTACAAAGTTTCAAGTATTCATCACAGGAAGTCATCGAAAATATAAAGAGTTTCATACAAATTCTGACCCCCTTTTTACCCCCTTGGGGGTGAATTTTCAAAAAGCCTTTGGTATTGCTTACTTATTTTTGCAAAATCTATATACAAAGTTTCTACTGAATCCATTGAAGAAATAAAAAGTTTCATACAAACTCTTGTCCTCTTTTTACCCCCTTAGAGGGAGAATTTCCAAAAATCCTCTCTTTGTGCTCCCCTACACTCCCTAAGGAATATACAAGCCAAATTTCAGCTTCTTGCGCCCAGTAGTTTCGGCTGTGCGTTGTCTGTCAGTCAGTAACGCAAGAGTTTTATACACAACGTGTTAATACTTTTAGCGAAACTGAGAAAATAGTTTGTTCAGAATCGAGAGTAAAATCGATTCTACAGTTCCACACATTTTTGAAAGGGGTAAAATTTTTCAATTTTTTTTTTAATTTTTGCCACTTTTAAAATGTTTAACTGCCAATTCATTCAATAAGCGCGCTCCGTCACGTGCTCTCTTACGTCAAAGTAGAGCTTAAAATGGGTTATGAGCACAGTGCCTAAAATGCAGGATGCCACTGCTGCAAAAATGCCTAACTCGGCAATTGACTATGAAGCAGATTGCCTAACCGTGAATGCCTAGACATTGTAATTGCCTAAATGTTACTTCGTCTAACAAATCAAAATGCCTAAACTGCGCTTTGTCTTTTCAATGCCTAATGCGCAAGTTTATTTGGAAACTCTTTCGATACTGTTTGTCCTAAGCTCAGTCAATAAATAAAAATAAGTTATTCTGTCAGAAAGTCATGGAGACCTATGAGCACGAATATACCGAAAGTTTCTTTTTCTTTATGGAATTTAATTAAGTATAAAATATTTAGTTGGGCGCTTCTCGGTTATTGCATTAAGACGTTGTATACAGATAGGTACCTAATGTAAATTCTCAAACTACTATTTGCTTTAAATCAATATTATTTAACATCGCCTTACATTGTTCCTGTATTAAAAAGTAATGTAGTTAATTGCAAATTAATTTCATTGTTCCTTGAAAACCGTGATACGCCCTGTTTCTTGAAAGCCATATACCTATGTCCAAATAACATGATGTTGTGTATGGAGAGGCTTCATGCGGAGTGGAGCGATAATCGTTGAGTGGTCGATGGTCGCCAAGTGGCTGACATGCCACTTTGAGGAAGGAATGTTACGGGATGTATTCAAGGCATATCACGGCTTGAGGAACACTTTGAATTGTTTTGTTTTTAACTATATGTGGTCAAATAGTATAAAATGCTTGTCGCTAGCTTGCTTGCAGT
The DNA here is from genome assembly GCA_949710035.1 of Crambus lathoniellus. Lineage (NCBI taxonomy): Eukaryota > Metazoa > Arthropoda > Insecta > Lepidoptera > Crambidae > Crambus > Crambus lathoniellus. The sequence continues at coordinate 15,494,544 of OX453306.1, forward strand.
AGGTATAATGTGTATCGAGTGGAGTCGAAGAGTGGATAAATCGCTGAGTAACTGATGACCGCCAAGTAGCTGATATGCCACTTTGATGAGGGAATGTCACAAATTTTAGTCAAGGCTTACCACGACTTGAGAAACATGTGAATTTCGTCTAAATAGCTATGTATATCGAAATAGCAAGAATTGTGTGTCAGTTTGTGCCTAAAGTAAGCAGTTTAAAGGATGCTGTGTAGTGCGAGTCGAGCGATAAAATCGCTGAGTGGTCGATGGCCGTCAAGTGGCCAATATGCCACTTAGGGCTAGGGAGGGAAAGGCACGGGCTCTATACAGGGCGCACCATGGCTTGAGGAATATTTTGAAATTCTCTGCCAATAGCTATTTGTGGCTATTTATAGCTATTTGTGGTAAAAAGTATAAATTGCGTGTCAGTATGTGACTATGAAGGCAGTTTAAAGGATGCTGTTTGTCGAGTGGCATCGCGGATTGGAGCGATAAATTGCTGAGTAATAGATTGGCCACTTTGGCTGAGAAAGGAAGGCACAGACCACGGCTTGAGGTATACTTTAAAATTTTCTGTCCAAATCCTGTATGTTTTTGCCCAAAGGATGTTGTGACGAGTGGAGCGATAATGGTCGAGACGCCCCACTTTGACTGAGGACGGGAAGGCACGGGCTAAAAAGAGTATACAGCCCGTACCTATGCTATTTAATGTGTTCTAGAAAATATACTGCTCAAAATAAAATAGGGCCCACCCCATGATTATTTAAACTTTTCAAATTGCTTTTATGGTTATCGTAACATTGATCATAATTAAAAAATTAAAAATGTCACGATTGTCAGAGTTGAACTTAAAAGTAAAAAACAAGCTCTTATTGCAGTCGCGGTACCATGCTGTGGAATAATTAAATTTAAAAGGTCCCCCGACTGCAATGAGAGCTTGTTTTACACGACTGCCTAAGGAGTGTTATGTATTTTTATTACACGACTGCCCACTGCCCAAAATCAGGAGTGTAATGTTTTTAGGATTATTTTTTTATATGTAGTTCGATTTCGGCAGTTCCATACAACAGTACCATACAATTCCATACAAAACGGTTCCATACAAACTGTTAGGCCCCTAAGTTACCAATAAAACGATATATATTTTATCGTTAAGTAAAATTTAATGTACGGAATAAAAAGTACTTAATGTATTCTAAAGATTTGTACAAATATGGATCTGGATAAGTATAGATTTTTTAGCAAACTGATGGTTTTGGAAATTTAATTTTTTTGTTGCAAGGACATCATGTATATGTCGCAGCCAAATGGTTGAATCCGCCATTTAATTAAACGCCTAGGCCGATCATTTTTTCCTTAAGCTATTTTATCTTCCCATATGTTGACTGAGTCACAAAAAAAAACCACGAAATTTGTTTTTAAATTTCTGACGTGTTCTACAGGACTTCCGAGGGGTACGTGCTGCCATACTTAACCATCCGGCGGATTCAACCATCCACCTGCGACATACAAGAAATAACTACCCTAAAGTTATCAATTTTAAAAACAACATTATGTATTTCAATTTCATCATCCCGGTGAAAATATCATCTGATTTTTGAATTTTATTACTGAATCGTGTTTTAATACGATCCGCCCGCCGACCCGCCGCGCCGCGCCGACACAGCCCGACGGCGGCGGCTTGGTATCGGCGGCTTTATTACAAAGATTCATATCGGCGAGTTGTACCGTCAACCACCTTTGCCCACCAACACTCGACCAGGCACTAGCTACCAAAAAGGTTGCTGAATTAACTAACCCGACTTACCCGCCGCCAAAAAAGTCGACAGCTGATGTCGGTTGGATGGACGGCGAGTTTGGCGAGTAGACTCCATTATCTTCGCACAATGTTGCTGATTGCTACCTTCTTTCTGTTCGGCTCCAGTTTCATAAGTATGAAACTGAAGCCGACAAGAAAGAAAGACTAGATAGTAGAAGAAAAAATATAATTACCAAACTACAACCAAAATTAAATGTTGTTAAACACTGTAGTCGGTATCAGGCTGTGAAACTTTTTAACGCACTGCCTTTAGAACTGAAAATTATTGACGATCTCCATATATTTAAAGTTAAACTTAGGAAATTTTTGTTAAATGGATGTATTTACTAACTCGAAGACTTTTTCGGTAATCCGTGCATTTTTACCCAATAAGGAAATGTAATGTTTATGTTTATGTTATTTTATTAAATTAGTTTTTTTCTTCTTCTTTATTTTATTACTTTTGAATTTTACTACTTGACATTCATAATAAATTATTCATCTATTGTTTGCTTTTATAATATACTTTTATTAATATTGTTTTGTGTCATGATATTTCTTTTTTTTGTTAACTTGTTTTTAATCTGTGACATTCAGACACAATTGTAAAAAATTGTTATTGAATAAATGAACTATGAACTACTTAATAAATATTAATTTCAAATATTTGTATTACATTTTTATATTTAAATGATAAAAAAATTCATCAGTTTGCCCGCAATTAGCATACCGGTCACCGGTTATCTAGTCATATTTCACCGTCCCCCTTGCAGAGTCGCGCGATCAGCAAGTTTGGATCGGTATCGGCGCGATATTGGCCCGACTTCATTTCACGGCCAGGAGAGCCCGCAAATGAAGTTGCCTCGGTCCACCGACCGTGGGCTTGCGACTAAGCAGTTATGTTTAAGAAATGGATGTGGCAATTTGGTTTTGGAATTTATGATTTATTAATTAATTGAATCTCTTCGTCTGCAGGGCACAGACAAAAATACCCAAAATTGGGTCGGGAGGCTTTGAAGACCGGGACCAACGGTCCACTAAGCCTGATTTTATTTAAATTTAGATTTTCAGAACGCTTTGTGGATGGCGAACTACTAATTTTGATAGTTTCAAAATACTTATATGAAGTAGTGCCACCAATGTTTACATTTATTGCCGCATTGTCGTCTCCACATTGTATATAATTTGTTTTTCTAGTATATTTTTGTATTAAATTACATATATAATGAATGAATGAATGAATTCTTTACTTGGCTACAGCAAACGCAATAACACAATAAACAATAAAAAAAAACAAATAAAACTAAAAGTTACATACTGCCCAATGAACCCGTCTCACGGCTGCTGCAGCCAAAAAGGGAGACAGTTCAGCATTATGTCAAACTCAACAAGCCTGACGCTGATTTTCATCTGACCCCTTGATCCCGTTTTTTGACAAATGGATGCCAATTCTACAGTATTTTTCAACTGTTTACAATGTAACTTAAAAAGTCTTCATAGCAAAAAACCAAAAACATATACACATATATGTTGATATATCTGCACTCCTAACTCATTTTACATCAAATATGCACTTATGACGTTTGAACAGTAAGCAGACGATGTTATTTTGTACTCTCGGGCATCGGCGGTCCCCAAAGCCTACATCAAAATGAGTAAGAAAAATTAAATTGCCAACAAACAAGCCTCCTGGAAATTTGAATTTAAATAAAATTTGGCTTTGTGGACCGTTGTTCCAGGTCCACAAAGCCTCCCGACCCGACCAACTCGACCTGAACAAAGACAGAGCTTTGGAAAGCTAAAGGTTTCTCAAGCGACCAACACCGAGACAGTGCCCGAACCGGCAAAAACTATGATTGAGCTTCCCAAAGATATTATTCTCCCGACTTTTTTGATTTCATCAACATATAGATTGATAAAGTATTTGTAACTGTGAATTTGTATAGCAGATTTGTCAAAGAATATTTAAATTTTATTTGAACTAACATACGAGTAATTTGACTTTGATAAAGAACATTGTCATCTTCCATAACGCAAGAGTGGCCGAGCGCACCGTTTGATTCAAAATATCTGCCCTACAGACCAATTTTACTTTATGCCAAGCTCTCAAGTCGGAGAGATTTGGATGCGAGTAAAAAAGTAATTGTTAATGTCTTTACTATATTTTATTTATATCCGCGATTTTTATAAAGCTGAAAGTATCTTGAGTAAATTCCTATTGTCATCTAAAAAAACTCGAATTGGAAGAAGGAGAAATGACGATTCAAAAGCGCTTAATAAATATATTTTTATAGAGAACTTGAAGCTCTCCATTTTTTGCGGCTCCCATCAGTTATGAATCATAACGCTAGAGCGAACAAGCGCGCCGTTTGAATCAGAATATCTGCCCGTCAGACCGATTTAACTTAATGCCCCAGCCTTCACATTATGCCGACCAAGCTATCAAATCAGAGGCAGAAAGTATTCAAAAGAGATTAGGGTACGAGTTAAAAAAGAACTATTAATAAAAAAAACAAATTACTACTACCTTGATCGTTACTAACTTTCGTGACTGTTAAGGCTGCGATTCCCCAAAATAGGGTATTTTAAATTATGGATTACTCGCAAATCCACCGGTTTTGGCCACTGTACCGGTTTTGGCTACTTTTTGCTCTAAATGCTTTCTAAACAACTTTTTGCTAAAGGCAATTAAAATTAAATTTGTTTTGGATGAAATACTTTATAAACCTTTGTTTTTTACAATTAAATTGTTGTTTTGCAATTGATTGGTTTCTAGAGCATGAGAATATATTGATTTAACCTGGGTTTGGTTTTGATTTTTCGCTATACTTACAAAAGTTTAACTATCAATAAGTGGCCAAACCCGGTACATTTGGCACCTCACACACATTTTGTGTAATATACGAAAAAAAAATTCACTTTTTTAAATTTGAAAAATGTACCTTTAAAGGTAGATAAATTATCTATAATTTAAGATATAATTTGTGTCTTAAATATCTAAGACCATTTAGTACTTAGTGCTTAAAAGCCAATAAATCCTTAAAGTGGCCACAAACGTTACGTTACCTCTGCCCTACTTAAAATTTGGGAAAATATATGTTATTTTACAGTTATTTATCTAGTGCTTCCGGTCGTTTTTATTCGACTAGTGATCTTTTACTGTGTCAAATAAAATCCCAAACATCCGTCTAATCGTAATCTAAATATCCTATTACTTGCAGTACTAGGTTTTAGTTAATGAAAAACATACGAAAATAATTGTCTTTGAATAGCCGAGGGATTGCGGCCGTCATAAGTTTAAAATTTTTATTCTTAAATTTTTAATTGAATTTTAAGTGATTTTCGATTCGCGGGGCGCTCGCCAGTTCACAGTTCACTGCCGGCTGCCGCTGCGTCCGCATGAAGTGTATCGCGCGCGGCCGAGCAAGCGTCAGCGTGCCTATTTCGGTCGGGAATCATCGCCTTAAGTATTAGTATTTACTGATTGCGAAAATGTATGGACCAAAATTTTGAAAAAAATGTTAGATACGTCTTTTCTTTTTATGATGGCAGTACTTAATGTCTGAGTGATTCCGTGACAGGGCTCCTGAAAATCGTCAAAACGGGAGATACATAAAATACCACATAAACAAAAACGGAAAGTTTTAATTTTTTTCATAAAATACACGAAAATTATTTTCTGCTTTAGCCTCTCTAAATTTATCTCTATCTATGATCCTATTCGAAATCTACTTTGCAGCTGGCGGTTTTTTTTCTATTAATTTTTTTTCCTATACTTACATAATTGCATTGTGAATGCATCAAATTAATCTAAAATCATAAAGTAATAAATACCTAATTAATATTCGTTATTTATGGTTTTTGTAAATCTAAGTTCTATGCAATTTGAATGGCAATTTGGTTATGAGATTCAACTATGTAATAAAATTAATGGTAGGTTAGTAAGTGTTTATAGTATACAATTTAATTCAACTACCTATTCGATAAAACAATTCGTAGTCAATTCGTATTATGCTGAGGCGGGACCGTTTTAGGACATACTATGCTTTTTTTGCTTTTTGTTTTATTGTATGTATCTTTGTGATGTCCCAAATAAATGAGTTTTCTTTCTTTCTTTCTAGTTTTAACAATTTACTTATTCAATGAGCTATTTCAAAAATTACAACTTTTAAAAATAGTAAAAGATTAACATTACGCTGGAATTTACAAAGGAAAATTAGAATAATAATTTTAACTTACATTCTTATTTGATTGGTCGGTAGTATTTTGGGTGTAACAATCACCATTTTACGTAATAATAACAAATTAAACATAGAATAATAAATTTTCAGCAGTTTTGCTAGATTTTTAGCTTTACAGATGCATCAGTCGTCGAATTGTAATATTCGGTTAGCTTTAAAACAATTTCTGGTCTTTGCAAATTGTCAGTTATAATGACACCTCTCATTATCCGACATTTAGAACCGTTAAATAATTCAAGAAAAATAATTCATAAATGATTTTAAATTTAATGTCGAGAAAGTATAATAGCAACTGTAAGTACAACATCAACACCTTTCACTTTTTAAGATTTCCAATAGATCTGAATTTTGAAATTAAATAGGTACGTCTTTGAAATATAAAACTAGAGTATCTAAATATCGAATCATCAGCAGCCACATGACGACAGTAATCGTATACTAAAGAACTATACCCCCGTTATCAGTTAAATCAAAATGGTTCTGACTAGAAATAAAATTGTAAGTTAGTTAACAAATGAGTTATGGCAATCATCATAGCCAAATCGATCGATGGTGAACTAGATACATTCTATACGAACTTGCATCAATTATATGCAAGGCTTAGGGTGTCAGCGGGCATTTTGGGGACCGCTGAAAATTTTCTGAAAATTAAAAGCCACGCCCCTTTACAGAGGAGTCGTGATTGGGCGGCGCGATTACGTAGACGATCCCGTAGCGGCCAATGGCACAATGTGCTACGCGCAGCCGTAGCGCCGTAGCCAGAGGCGCGCGGGGCGCTACGCGATCGACAGACGCTGAGAAGGAGCTGCTTCGCCTGGGAACTGAAAAATGTGAGTATTCTTTTATTTAAACTACTCTTTTCTGCATTATATTGTAAAAAGTGATACAATGTTTATGTAAAACACAAATTTTCGCGTTATTTCGGTGAAAGCGGTCGTCTCGTTGAGACATGTATATGTATACACGGGTATATGTATAGGTAGCCATTGCTGATTATGTAATGGGGTTTATGACGTTTTAACATTTTGACTGAATCTAAAATATACCACGTTTTATGGGAATCTTAACGTGAAAAAAGGAAGGATCTATAATATTACAAAAGCAATTATGCAAATTTAGAGGTGAATCTACAATGTGATAACTTATGATCCTCGGTTAATAAGTATATTTCTAGTTTTATATGAACGAATTCAAGGATTTAATTAAAATAGCTACACTTCGTTAACCTAAATCTTAAAATGTTCTTTCACCTCATTGATTTTTATTACCAAAACCTACCTTTCATTGTTTGTATTTATATTTTTTTACTACTGGAGCAATTTAAAAAGTTCTTTCACTATTAGAAAGCTACATTTTTCTTGAGTAACATATTTGATCCCAATATTCCCACTGGAACAGGTACCACGCGGGTGAAATCGCGGAGGGCCACTTGTAATATTATAAAAAGGAATGACTGTTTTTGTATGTAATGGATAAACTCAAAAACTTGTGGAACGCTCTATTTTATTCGAATATTCTCACGGGAAAGGGTACTACGCGGGTAAAACAGTGCGGAGACAGACAGAGCAGCTAGTAACAAATATAAACCCTCGCTGCACGCAAACATCAGGTGTGATGAAGACTAAGTGCTACACCGTTGTGAATAAAAAAGAAATAATAAAAAAAAGGATAAAGCCGGACAGGGTCAGAATTTTTGGGTAGTTGTCCAGCCAAATTAGACGGTGTCCAGCCTGTCTAGTTTTTGTCCGGTTTCTCTCTGACCAAGTGCAAAATGTGGCTTTAGGTTTTAGAATTAGTGCATTAAATACTTGGTTTTTTAAGGTGTCCGGCCTTGATTATATTTGAAAATTTGTTACACTTAGCAATAAAGAAGTAGATGTTATTTTAAGTTAGTGTAAGTAATAGTGTAAACAAATGCTGGTGTTCCTAATAAAGAAATAAATACCTAAAAGTCCGGATAAACTAGCTGACAAGTCCGGCTTTACGGTTTTAGGACCGCAATATAGCTGCACAAGAAAACGATAGAAAATGTATGATTTGTGGAAGTACTTTTGTAACTTTTAACAGATTTAATACTAAATCTAGCTGGACATGTTAGTAAAGTAAAGAAACAAAAAACAGGTAAATACTTGAGTAAACAAATCCGTGCTTGCGGTTCGTGACATATCATAAGTTTCCACCAGGCAAAGGCAACAAAATTGCTATTCGTTTAAGAAATCATATATTATATTAAAAAGCGAAAATACACATTACAACTCATATTAATGAATTGAGGACTAGTCCAAGAATTATTAGGTCATAAGTTATGTATTTGATGCCCGCGCAACTAAAATAAACATAATTTAGTTAATATCATAACAGCAAACTATATTTTAACTACATTCCTTTAGCAGTTATTGATAAATTTTTAATCAGCTAATGATAATATCTTTTTATTGTGAGGGTGCCTTTAAGCTTGCCTGCCCAATATGATGTTAGTGTGGCTGGTGAGCTTTGACAACAGTTAAACCTTTTTCATTATAATATAGATTCAGAATTTCACATGGAGCTAGTCAAGTTAGAGGGATTTATTTTATTATATAATACTGTTAAAGTTGATGATGATGAACTTTAAACGTCAGTTCACAAGTCAAAAACACAAATTTTGTCTAGTCACTCGTGTGTGTATTACACGCAAACAAAATACATCATGTCGTCATGTCTTTTAAAAAGCTCCTATTAATTATGAACTTAATTAGACATGAGACTAGCCCTTTTTACAAGGGTGTAATGTCTTACTTAGTAAAATAATGCAGAGTTTTTTAATTACGTTTCACTGATTGTTTTGACATTATTATTTTTGTAAAATATTCTTCTCATAAACCTTCACTTCACAATCAGGAACAAACTTAAATGGACGAACCATTCTTAAGCGTAACTTGCAGCAGTTGGTTCTTTATTTATAGATATTTTTCTTGATGACATATTAACATTGTTCACACGAATAGCACCGTTGTAAGTACAATTTAATTGTATCTAAGGAGCGGTAAACTTTTATAATACTCATTCGCTTATACACACGCCAGTATTAAAGTTTATTGAGGCTAATTATAAAGTATAGTTACATTTTATTTCTCGTATTTAGGTTTATTTATGCAATTGAAGGTAGGGTAGACTTAAGCATTTGTTAAGCATTCGTTGAGTACAATCGTTTAGTTGTAAACAAATGCAGCCGTTTTGCTAATATTTAACAGTATAACTTTAACTGCCTGTTTTACAAGTCTGTGGTTTAACTTGAATTTTCTATTTCGAACATCAAATCAGATTGATAAAAAATTAAATAAAACAGAACTTGTGAAATAGGCCTTAGATATACCTAATACTTAGGTAATGTTGTAGGATTTATATTGACAGCCCAGCATAGAATATACTTTAATTAAGGTGCTTTCATTTGTTTTGCTGATTATTTATTGATGCACAATCATTCCTACAGCTATTTTTACATACATGAAGCGAGGTATCGTTAATACAAAAACGTTTCATCAGACAGTTAAGATATGGATAAATTATTATTTTAACTACTCCTAAAACAATGATAAATCTTGGTTTGCAAATAACTCACACTGACTAACTGAGAGATATTTATATCGTGAACAAAACTGTTCCGTCCATGGGGGTTTTGGAACTGTATGGATATTAATTTCATACTTTTTTCTATTTCAGTCAATTTTATGAAAACAACTAGCTTTCCGCCCGCGGCTTCGCCCGCGTGGGCTTCACGACGTTATCCCGCGGGAATGTGATATTTTTCCGGGATAAAAAGTAGCCTATGTTCCTCTCCAGGCTACAAAGTACCTGTGTTCCAAATTTCAGTCAAATCCATTCAGCCGTTTTGGCGTGATTGAGTAACAAACATCCAAACATCCAAACATCTAAACTTTCACATTTATAATACTAGTTTTCCGCCCGCGGCTTCGCCCGCGTGGACTACACGACGTTATCCCGCAGGAATGTGACATTTTTCCGGGATAAAAAGTAGCCTATGTTCCTCTCCAGGCTACAAAGTATCTGTGTTCCAAATTTCGGCCAAATCCGTTCAGCCGTTTTGGCGTGATTGAGTAACAAACATCCAAACATCCAAACATCCAAACATCCAAACATCCAAACTTTCACATTTATAATATTAGTAGGATTAGTAGGATAGTGGCCATTGGTTCCATGTTTAGCACGTTTAATAGAACAAAGCAAAAATCTATCAAAATAAAGAATTTAGATGACAAAATTTGTATGAAGTTCATATACATAAAGTTGCACCCCCTGATCGTAAGGCAAATTATTATCATAAAAATATAGATTTTTTAAGCAACTTGTAAACGATACATCGCTCCGTGTGCTATTCTTATTTCATTCCTGACCTCGGATGTATTTCCAGGTGTTAGTGAAGAGTGACCGTTTGATGAAGAAGTGCGACCCACCATGCAGGGGCTACAAGCCGCGAAAGAGAAGGCTTCTGGCCTTTTCGCTAACAAACCCCTCCTGTTCAAGTAAGTGACGATTACTACGATTAGTGCATGAGTACAGGGTTTTGCAGTACAAAGTGAAGGTGTAACGTGCTGCTATAGAACTCTTCTTACTTCTGTTGTATTTAAATAAAGCTCTGATTGAAGATTCAAGACAAAGAACTGTTGATCGGTGATGCGTGAGCGAACAGCTCATTTGCATTTACATTATGCAACGCGTGTCATGCTCATGCTCAGTAGATATCATTTTTTCACCATGAAAAATGGGTCTTTTCTTACGTAAAAAGTGTGATCAAAAACCAAAAATGAGCATTATTCACTTGTGAGGAAAAGTGATCCGTATTTCGACACCACATTTTGAAATTTCTCAACAGAAGAAAAAGATAATTGATCCGAATCTCACTTTGGTCACTTTCGCTTGGCGATCTTAACCTTGTGTATAAAATTTTATACGGTTTTTATTTAAGTTTAAGCTTATAAATTGTGCTGTTGCCTTTTTAGAGACGTACTATTTAAAATACATTTTAGTCATCAATGGTATGAATTAATTACGGAAATGTTCCTATTGTCTCGTCGTGCCTTTTAAATCATTCCCTGTGCTCAGTAGTTAGTATCACTCGCTCCGCTCATGATGCAATTCTAGACAACTTCACCAGTTCATGATTTAAAATCAACACTCGAGAAATGGAAGCCTTTACTCTCTTGTGATACAAATAACTATACCTATATTGTCCTTCATTATTATTGGGAAATGTGAAGTGAGGGTTTTGTACAATTTAAAAGGGACTCACATTAAGAATCGTATCTTCAAAACAGAACTTAAGCCAGTTTTCGAGCTACAATAACCTTTTTATCTATGACTCTGTTACTAAATTATTAATTTTGCGATAACTACTTGCTTAAGATAAATAATGAATCAATGTGTAGACCAAAAAAGCTATAATAAACAAGAACAGTTATTTGGTAATGATGAACAAGGTATGCAATAAGCCAAATATGAAATATTTTTACAATAAAATATCATTACCTACTTGAGGTAAGAATGTTTTCCAATAAAATCAGAAAAACAATAAAAAAATAACAAGAAGAGCTTAACAAACAATAGTTGTCGGGAGTTGGGGATAGAAGCAATTTGGTGGGAAGCACCGAGTCGATAGCCGATAATATTGACAGCCCGGTAATACGTCGTGTTGCACTGAAATAAAATATAAGGGCGGAATCTTGGACTTGCTTCTAACGATGAGCTAGGGATGTCGCTTGGTAGTAGAGTAACTCTCAGTATTCACTCCCGTTTTGAAATTATTTACCTCAAAAATGAGCTCTTTAGTGAGTCAAAAAATATGTACGCAGTTCGTTGCGTTAAAATCATTTAGATTTGTTTTGCTTACAACGAGTGCTCAAATAATGACTTTGTACATACTAGAACATCTCTTGATGCGGATACGCCATGTATGGAACTAAAATTACAGCAATAATTGATTTTATGGATTAAAAAGCTTAAAAATATCAGTTATGAATTTAATCTGCCGTGCGAACGTACTCTTGACATTATGGCATTTTAGCCATATTGTCGCGTTGTGTTAAAAATTAAATCTGATTTAAGGCCGTGATTTTACATTTTTTTTATCTAGTGAACTACCTTTTATATTTCGATGCCAGCTTGGTGCATCGTAGTTTTAGGTTAACAAGGTGGGTTTAAATCTGTTAGGGGCAATTCTTGGTGTGATAAGCATATGCTTGTTTTTGAGACACTATTACCTGTAAAATGTTAATTTATAGGAAAAATGTGTGATAGTAAAAACCACGAACCATATAAGTAGCTTTCAGGCGGAAGCTACTTATATGGCTCGTGGTTTTTTACTATCACACATTTTTCCTATACTTACAAAATTGCATTGTGAGTGCATAAAAATAATATAAAATGTTAATTTGCTTTTTTTACCTCATGCGGTTTTAAACTTATGTTACGTTACATATTTAAAAAATATTATAGTGCAAGTGACATCCCTGACCGTGGGCTGCTCAAGGCTGATAACAAACAGACGTCATCCGGATTTGTGTCCTCATGCGAATTGAATGTTCTCGATTCAGACAAACTGCGTTTATCAAAACGTAGTATTCTGGCTTCGGTTAAGCTTCATATATTATAAACTAGCAATTGCTTGCGACTTCACCCACGGAGATTAAAAGTTTCAGCTTTCGAGTCTTAGCTTGATGTTGTAAAGTCTATGTTCTAGTTTAATAATCGATATACCTTTCAGCGATATTTGTTTCAAGGAGTAACAAACATCCATCCAACCTCAGTAAATATCAGAATCACAATATTTACAAATAATAGACATCGTGAATGCGAATCATAGATTTTTTCATAAATTTAATATATTTCTTAAATACTGACCCATTTTTAAAGCAAAATTGTTAACAACCAACTAGATTAGGCTAGTGTTTGAAACTAAACTGCATTGCATTAAAATTGCACATTGTTTCGCCAACATAGACATTGCAATTTGTATTGTACCGACTGTTGTCAGTTCCGTCGTTCATTCGTACGCTAATCGACCGTCGGCAATAAATAATAAGATTACGCAGTGGGTAGCGGCGGGTAGCAACCCTACACTCTGCGGCTCAGGGTTGATAACAGGCAGAAATCATCCTTTGTGTCGTCACGTGGAGTCATGGACGGATTGTTACAGTGCAAACTAAATACTGTCATTACTACATTGTCATTACGTCACTACATCTTAAACCAAAAAAATAGACAACCAATATCCATTGGCTAAATGTATAAAATTAATTTATTGCATTACTTTAACACTGCATTCTGTATCGTCAACATAGACATTGTGATAATATACCTTGCTGTCAGTTCGTTCATTCGTTCGCTAATCGACCGTCGGCAATAAATAATCAGATTACGCAGCGGGTAGAGGCGGGTAGCAACCCTACACTCTGCTGCTCAGAGCTGATAACAGACAAAAATCATCCGGATTTGTGACGTCACGCGGACGGACCACTGCTGCAAAGAGAGCGGAACGGAATTATGATCGTTCCGGGATACAAAGTAGAATAACAACTTTGTATGAAGATTATCTCAAGAGGGAGGAAAATCGATCGATTTTATGGAACAGTCGATTTACTAGCAGAAAAACACTACCATTATTTGCAGCTTCACTTACTAAAATAATAATATCAATAAACGAAAAAAAGTCTTCCAATTGCTTTGCAACATAAAACACCTTAATGCATTAATTGTTCACGCCTTTTCATTGTCCTAAACAAAACAAAATGAGCAGAGAGCGATTAATTTAGGGTTCCACAGCCGGCGGCGGGATGGACCAATCGACTAATTGTCGGCGGCAATATTCAAATGGCGAGAACAATTAGTGAGAGTGCTGTAATACACGTATTCTCGACAAGACCAATAAAATACTATTATATTTTCACATTTGCTATAAAGTCAATCTCTATATTAAACTATATCATGTGAACTGCATACATAGTTCTTATCTCAAATCAAGTACTATAATAATTTAGGAGCTAAGTTTTTAAAATCGGAAACGAATTTACCTCCAACCGCCAGATTCGAAAAAATATTAAAAATTAAGTACTTACTTACCTATAAATAAAATAAATAAATATGGTTTTCAAAGCTCACTTGTATAAGCTTAAACGTGAAATCTACAAGTGAGCTTTTAATTTATGCTTTGTCTGCTTGAACTGAATAAAAGAAGATAATTGAATTATAAGACTGATTAAATCATGTTTGTATACTTTCTAAATGCTTTATCTAATAAATTAATCACAGGACAATTTCAAATAAGAATAAATTATTATCATCCATACACGTGGAATTAAAAAAAATCTCATATCTAATCTCGATAAAGCTTCAAGCGCTTAATTTAATACAACCCTTCGTATCTGCGCAGACAAAAACAAGAGGGTGCTGCTAAAACGTACAGTAAGCCAAATATGATGGGTGATAATTGACAGCGTCTCCCTGGTACCTAGCAAATCTCTTTTGTGTACTGCGATAGCTCCACAAAGCCTGCTAATGTCTTTTAAGGACTTAGTCGTTTAAACGGACTAAATAATGAACCGGCTACCCTTCCACTGTACAATTTATGGGCTTAAAACCGTGGGGCCACTCGCCCAGACTTGGGAGTAACAACGTTGCATTAATAGCAGTGTTTGCTTCCGATAAGAGTATTAAGTGATTTTGGATTCTAAATTAATTTAAGTAGTTTTTATTTGAGAACTAATAGATTTCGTATTTTAATATGATTTTGGTTTTTTTTATTTTCCCAGCTCTCACAAAGTCTAAGTCCAAATGTGATCTTAAAATAAAAATATCTGCTACAAATTAGATGAAAAATAAATTTTAGTATCAGTTCCATTTCCATGTACGGCGAGCCGCCCCTTATTTTTTTTTGTTGAAACATCGTAATGCGTTTTACAGAATACATTTACCTACCAAGTTTCAACTTGTGTAGTTCTTATATTATGGTTTCGGAATAAAGTGACTGTGACATATGGACGGACTGGCGGACGGACGGACAGACAGAAAGACAGACAGACAGACATGACGAATCTATAAGGGATCCGGTTTTGGCCATTCTGCTACGGAACCATAAAAAAACGTGTCTGGCTTATCACATGACCAACAGAAATAAGGCAAACTCGCTTTCTTCTTCCTTGTGCCGAATACAATATACATACGGTTTAAGAACCGTGTGTATATTTTTATTCGGTATAGGAATAGCAGGGATGCTATAAGTAAAATAATAATAACATGAAAATACTTTTTCGGTATTATTCATTAAAGAATAATAATGACGGCAGCTCTAATGATGTTAAATGAGCGTAATATCTGTCGTTTATGCCTGTAAGGATATTTGGGATGTGTTTCATCCGGGATGTGCGCTACTTATCATATATTTACTACTTAATCAACGTTATTTTCTTTTCTGGGATTTAGCTGTTATCGGAAGTAAATCGGTATGTAAAAACAAAAAATTTCGATATGATGATAGTCTATTCAAATATTTTCTATTTAGTGTTTTAAAATTTGAATGTGTTATAATTTTCTTTTAGATTAAGATGAAAGCAAATGATTCACGATACAAAACGAACAAGATATGATGTTACATAAAAATAACATCAAGTTTTCGTACATTATTGCTAGCGATTGGTCATTTTGAAGCACGTAACGCACGTACCTAATAGTTACCATTAAAAAAAGTCCCTAATTGGCTAGAAGCAACTTGTAACCTCAGTTGCTCTCTAGATGTCTCGGTATATAAAAAATCTGAATATTTTTTTCAAATATTAACTTGAAACTCGAACACAAAGCTCGCTGCGATAGCACACACATACAAAAGTCGTGATAACATATTCTACTCATCTTTCTGTGTAGATAGGCGAAAGTAACTTATCCTTACCCTTAAAATAATAACACCCATATAAAATCAAGAATACAACTCTAATAATCTTTAATTTCAATTCCACCCTTTGAAGTCCCAGCTCAGACGGCCACGTCTATTGACGGGTTGGCTAGCCAGGGTATGAAAGTCTAGCATACTTGGTGTCCACGCCAATTACAAAATGTTCAGATACGACCTGCAACCACTTATTATTTTGATTAATTTAATTTAATTTAATAGTTGATTAATTTAAAGACAGTGGAAATTTATTTCAGTATACCTGATTATTTCCCCACAAAGATTGCATCAGTCAAATATCTAACCAAGAATAGAGCTCCAATGATTGTAGATTTCAATACCGCGCATTAAAATCACAGTTCTGATGGCCACACCTATTGACGGGTGTTATCCACACACAAATTGGCCAGCCAGGCTTTGAAAGTCTAGCGTGCCTGGTCTCCATGCCAATTTCATAATGTTTAGATGAGACTTGCAACCACTAGCACTGCTCTATAGAGCCTTAGGAAGTATGAAAATAATATAATTAGTCAAATTATTTACAATGCAACAGTCCAATATTCAACCAAGAATAGATCTGTCATTATCCTTGATTTCAATGCCGCCCATTGAAATCACAGTTCTGACGGCCACATCTATTGACGGGTGTTACATTACACACAAATTGGCCGGCCGGGGGCGGTTATGAAGTTTAGCGGTACGCCCCCTGGCCGCCACGCCAATTAGGAGGCTTATGGCCCGCTCGGGGATTTGTACCTGTGCTCTGGAGTGATTAGGGAAATGTAATGAGGACATCAGAAGACTACTTAGTTCGCGAAAGCTAGCTAAGTAACTTAACTAGGTACTTACTATAAAATGGCTTTCAATATTAGAATTCTACTGAGTAAGATAACTTTGCAAAATAATTATAATTACGACTGGAATAGAACTGGATTGAACATGTACGCGCTCGTATTGTTCTTGTCCTACGCGCGTATTACGATACGCTTACGATACGACGCCGCGCCCCGTGTGCAAAGGGGCTAAGGCAGAAATCACTTCTTTCCACTAGCTGCGATCTTTAGATAATTATTTAACATCAAAAAATACAGTTTTATGCCACAATAGTATATTATGATACAAGTGAGCTTAGGTTGCTCATTATACACGAGGCTGTGGGTTGCAGCCCGAGCCGCAGGCGAGGGCGTAAATCAGCCGAGTGTCTAGTGAGTAAGTAGCTCACGAGTTTCATACGCACTTTTTCAACACACTTGCGAGGAAAAACAAACATTTATTGCATACATATTGTATTAACCTAATATTAATTAAAGGGAAAAAGGGTGCAAGTTTTTTTTTTGCACGCGCCAAATGTGAGGTGATTGATTACATACAGCCATACAGCCTACTTCAAAATAATTAAGTATAATAATAGTGATAAAATGCAAATGTTTTATAACAAATTATTGTGAATTATAAATAATTTGATAATAATATACTTAATTATGTTTTTGTCTTAATAAGGGACACATTTATTTATTCTAAAAACGTAAATGGATTTTCAGCCGTATAAAACCTATTTGTTGTTACAAAAAAAGAACTGTATCTATTACCCGCTGAAATTGAAAATGCTCTGTTGACTCGCATATAACTTGCAGTTAGGTACTAACTTAACTTTGTAGGGATACTGTATTACCCGGTTAAATTGAAAAGTCTCTGTTTACTCGCATATAATTTGCAGTTAGGTACTTACTTAACTTTGTAGGGATAATTCTATTACGCAACTAGTACTGTAATATTAGTATGCACGCGTGGGTTATAGTTCGGTTTATGGCCCTAAGATCGATGTAATAAGGCTCACTTTATGTGCAAGTGTGTTGAAAAATATTTTTTCATCCCATCGATTCGAAAAGCGATGATTTTTTATCTAATAACAGGGTCCAAAACGATTCATTTTTTACCTGTTATGACAAGAGGGAATAAATGAGATTTGAATTTTGAACAGCTTCATAACAGGGTCCAAAACAATGAGATTTGAATTTAGAACATAATTAAAGAAGCATTGGTTGGAGTGTAGCAAAGGGTGTGCAGTACTTAAAAAAAAAGAAACTGATTTTTCATCCCATCGATTCGAAAAGCGATGATTGTTTATCTAATAACAGGGTCCAAAACGATTCATTTTTTACCTGTTATGACAAGAGGATATAAATGAGATTTGAATTTTGAACAGCTTCATAACAGGGTCCAAAATGATGAGATTTGAATTTAGAACATAATTAAAGAAGCATTGGTTGGAGTGTAGCAAAGGGTGTGCAGTACTTAAAAAAAATCAACTGATTTTGTATGGGGCCGGGACTTTTTTCGGGACCGAGAAATTTTCAAAAACGGAATTTTATAAAATTGAGAATAGGTAGGCCTATCTCGAAAACGGTGAGTCGTAGCTAAAATCTAACAAAATTTTCCACCCCCCTACGGCATCCCCGGAGATACTTATAATAAGGAATCTGATGGACATATATTTTTTTTATTTAATTTTTTTTTATTTCAAAACTCATTTTTTTTTCTTGCCCAACTAGCGCTATGATGTATCCGAACGACAAAGAAAGGTAGGTAGTTTGAGTTGTCTTTACTGCTTTTCTTATAGAGGGGGATGAAAAGCAGAGTGTATTACTCGGCCGCAAAATTATTTTCACCTCGGGCGGCGTATGTTGAATCCCTCGCTGCGTTCAGGATTCTACTTTAGAATCCCTCGCTGCGCTCGAGATTCTACTCTAGAATCCTTCACTGCGCTCTGGATTCAAAATAGCGCCCTCGCCGTAAATATATTATTTTGCTCCCTTGTAATACAATCTACTATTCTAGACTACCTTTAGAGTTTTCTAGGGCAAGGTAATTTTCATGTCGTAGCTCACAAACACTTCTGAAGACATTTGTCCTTTGAGACGGATTAAGCATAATTATAATTGAAAGTGCAAACTCTTGCAGGTACTGTCTGTGATCTTGGTTTTAGAATAAATTTTATACTTAATAAGAGATAAGGTCAAAGTCCACAATAATGAGATTATAGCGCTGCGTAGTTTTGTTTTCTATTTCATCGCCACAACCTCGACTGGTGACAAAGCTTAAAGCTAGCAGATGAATGGTTCTATTCTTAGCGAGCCAATTTCGAAGTGTGTCACGGCTACGGTGGTGTTGAGATCGATCGCCGCCGCCGAGTCTGGCCGGCGGGACGGCGCGGCGCCGCCGCTGGCGCCGAGGGGTCCACCACGAGATGCTACGACCTGCTACTTAAGCACCCTCGAATTCTGATCTGAACAAACACTGAAATAGGGGAAATTCATGAAGCTTATATGTTTTGGAGGATGCGACAGTTATTTGTTTAGGAAAAAATTATATCTAATAAGTTCTAGGTTCTAGCTGTCAAAATTAGAAGAAATTAAGTATTTATTTACTAGCTGTTGCCCGCGGCCCGGGAATTAACAATAAGCTGTTTATCTTAAAAAATACAGGACACATCTCTGGTGCAAGTATGAATAAGAACCAGTTCAAAAATTAAAAAAAAATTAAGAGGAACCCAGGCTAACGCTTGCCGTATACAAAGTGTAAGTACGTCTACACTCACCTAAGTGTATAGATTTTATATTTATAATAATTATTGAGTTGAAAGCATGTTCAAAACACATAATTATGTGTAAATTGATGCAAATCCGCATTTTACAATATCAGTGGAAGGGGGTTTTCCCGTGGAAAAAAGTAACCTGGATCATTTTCCACCTTTCTACTACCTTCATATAAAGTAGTGTAGGGTAAAACCGCCTTGTATCGGCCTCGTCCTGGTATCGGCCACTTCCTACGAATTTGATCAAAAACTATTAAATATTCGATCCACTTGCACAAATTTTGCTCTATAATGAACATTATATTGTTGTCTTTAAATGAATTAAATGAGGTGGCGATCAAAGTTCATTTGACAGTTCAGTAGCATTGGATGTTGTAACCTGCGCAGTCGTGTCGAAATTCACGCCATTTTCTAGTCAAAATTGACGAGTTCGAGGTTACGGGGGAAAGGGTTTGCAACTTATCTAGGAGGTTTAAATCGTTGATTTTTGCTTGTGAAGGTTAAAGAGATTATAATGCAACATTATTGATTAATATTTTTGTGTTTTTTTTAGAATTTTAATAAAAAATCGGATGGCCGGATTTAGGGTTGATTATTTCATAAAAAAGCCTGATATCGGCCGTTAAAAATGGTGATGGCCGATACAAGGCGAGTCAAAATCCTGATATCGGCCACTAAACATTAAGTCATGGACGATACAAATGTTTCTTCATACAAATCTAGGTACACTAGATAAGATACTTAATTTAGATAATTATAATAAAATAATATAAAAAAAATATTTGAAAAATCTCGATTTTTTGTTTAGTTACTTTTATGTGGAAGTATCATTGTTAATGTGCAAACTGTAATATTAGATTTCAAATTAATTGTTAATAGTATTTGATTTATAGACTTTCCTTTAAGAAATATTAAAATTTGTAAAATAATCTAAAATCTCTAAAAAAAAATCCGACTTCAAAATTTATTTGTTACTATTAGGTAAGAATATCTTTATGCAAGAAAAAACAAAAAGATATTATTTTTTTTAGAAATTTATTCTAAACACGTTAAATTAAGTTTGGATCGTTAAAAAAAATCACGGTATATGTATGTTTTTTATATATCTCTATGTATATCTTTGTATATCTTTATCTTTCTTTATCAATTCGAAGTATATTTGTATTGCTCATAATGTAAGCCTAGGCCGATACAAGGCAAACAGGTGGGCGATTTTTGGGCGCCAGTGGCCGATATTAGGGAAATTGGGTGTGTACAAAGAAAAACATCAATATAAAAAAAAATTATCCAAATTTCTAATATTTTATTAGTTCATAGGAAAGTCAAATAATAACAGTTTATTAAAAAATACCTCCTAGAAAGCTAGGCTAATAAATGCAAGAATAGGAAGCAAATCAATGTGAAATATTGTTGACGTGGCCGATACAAGGTGGTTTTACCCTAGGTAAATATCCGCAGCATTGTTTCGACGAAAATGTCTGAAAACATACAATTAGTATGACGTGAAATCAAAAACACAGATGAATGTCTTTTCCCATGGAAATGAGATGTTGTTCAATTGTAAAATTTGCCCATGACCCTCTTTAACATTTCAATTATATATAAAATTCGAAAATTTATATCAATCTAAGATCCTAAAGAATGACACACAAATTGTTACTTTTAGTATGGATTAAAGGATCTTCCCAAATTACCTCGATCCATTGCTCCGTTTTGATGTGAAAGACGAACAAACACACAAACAAACACACTTTCAAATTTATAATATTATAGTATGGATAAAAATGTATTAAATAACTTATTAATTCACAAATTATTTTTGTAAAACATTGGGTGTCCATATTCCTAAGTCCAGCCCCATTAGGGGGAAGTTTTTTATAACTTCGTTTACGCAGATCATTTTCAGTCGTAACCGGTATTCAACGTACCAATTTTCATACTTCTTAATCCATAAATGAGGAAGTTCCCCTCATTTTACTCTTTCAGGTGGGGTTTACTAAAATCTGTTCTTAGCAGAACTCACTCATAAAAAATCCTAGTCATATTCAACCTTCCTGCCAAATTTCATCTTCATTAGTCCAGTATTTTTCGAGATTTCGTGATGAGTGAGTGCCTGAGTGAGTGACCTTTCGATTTTAAATACATAGATTATGATTATTTGTTTCTAACCAAAAAACAATCAGTTCTTATTTTAAATACTGCTTGACATTATGCCTACTAACTGGCTTAAAATTTAGAAGTTGAGTACTAACATATCTCGATGACTAGACAAAAAGAAGGGACAGATAACTTATCAGAGTTTAATTTTTGGCACATAGTCTATACTTGGTAGCTAAATTAAAATTACGAACAGTGAAAATGAATAAGTAATATGATAACTAACAATATTACCTAATTATTTTGTTCGAACAAATCAAAACCTTTGACAAATAGATAAAATAATAAAGACAGAATTTAAGCAAGATTAAGACAGATTTTGTGTTTAGTGAAGTATTTTTGGCACTAACACAAATATGAGTATATCTTTTAAAGCTTTTTACCTTTATGTCATTTATCAAAAAGACCCTTAAGTACAAAATACAAAGGTATAGAACACCAAATATTAAATGAGTACCTACTAAAAAGTTGGTCCAGTCGGTGTTCATTACAGAGCCCGTAATGAAAGTGAGTCCAGGCCAGATTTAATTTGCAGCGGTTGTGTCCCGCCTATATTAATCCCACTTCAAAGGAAACCGGGAATCACCCGTTGTATGTACAGCTTCACAGTATCATTGCATCTGTAGACGATTAATTAAATGTCCTGATTAATTTTGTTCATTAAAATGTATCTACTGACTCGGGGTTGTAAGAGCTATAAAAAGGGATTCTATTTACAATAATTTCGGTAGTATCGTACATACGAATCTAAAATCTTTGAAACAAATTCACGTCCGATTGACATAAATGACATCATTTAAATCGAACGTGAATTTGCTTTTAAAGCTTTGCAATATAGTGGGAAAATAATTTATTCGTAGGTAGGTCATTAGCCTAATGTTCCTGTAATTTTTAAATACATATTACTTTGTAAATATAATTTATTACAATAAAATATTGAATGAGGCAGCTACATTCAGCGGGATCTGCCGTCTCAAGGGAGTCTTTGTAAACTCGCCACATAAGTTACCTCGTCAGGATTTGAAAAGTTCAATACATTGAAAGTAGATTCGCCACTCCTATGGAAGTTGGCCGCCAATAAATATTTGAAAGTAATAATTTTTCCAATGCTATGATGATTTACGGTATTCCAAACAGTTCGACTAGTAGTTCGATCATCGAACTGTTTGGACAATTTTTTCCAAATAGACTGGAATGGTCTAACTGTTAGGATTTTTTTCTAAACAGTTAGATCGGCGGACATAATCAAACTGTTTTTTTTTATTTAACAATTAGGAAAAAAAACACTTCGGGCCCGTGGACCTACCGATTTGTCCTACTGGTAAGACCACGGTATACCACTATGTACTTGTGGTCCTACTTATTATAAGTAGTATTATTATTATCTCCTTTCATTTAAAATACATACCAAATTTTACCATCAAACAATTAAATAAATATATTTCTCACAGTCACACCAATTACATAGGTATATAAATTCTAGTCCATAGTAAATTTCATTAAAATACCCGTTTTATGGAGATAACGGAATTATTCATTTTTGTCTGTGAACACAATACATATAAACCCAGATCAAGACAAAATAATAAACATGTTCATGCATACAAATATAATATTTTGCCTTGTTTAGGAATCGAACCTGGGACCTCTGGCGTTGAAAGCAGGTATCGGTCGTCAAAAATGTCACTGAACTCATTAATTCCTCTTGTTTTGTCCTCGGTTTGATGCTGTCGCCAATTTTTATAGACGAGACACAAAGGCGACGCGCCGCCGCCACTGAGGCATTTCCTACTTGCAAATTATATAGGTCGTATGTTGTTCGTTTGAACCATTACTCAACAACTGTAATAGGATTAAATTGAAAAGTTCACTCATTTAACCTCTAGGTTTACCCGGCCGGCCGAATGGGGCCAAGGGCCAAACTAAATGCTACCTTATTTATAAGAAACTAGCTTTCCGCCCGCGGCTTCGCCCGCGTGGACTACACGACGTTCTCCCACGGGAATTTGATGTTTTTCCGGGATGAAAAGTGGCCTATGTTCCTCTCCAGGCTATAAAGTATCTGTGTCCCAAATTTCAGCCAAATCCGTTGAGCCGTTTTAGCGTGATTGAGTAACAAACATCCAAACATCCAAACATCTAAACTTTCACATTTATAATATTAGTAGGATTGAATTTTATATATATAGATAAGGTATTAAATAAGGTATTTACGTAAGTTGCGTGTCGGGAGCCAGGTGGCTCCCGCCGATGCTTTAGTTTAGAGGTACTTAGTTTAATTTGGTGAAGACAAAAAAATAAAAACATTTTTAATTAGAACCAATTGTAAATTAAGTATATGAAATCAAAATATATTTGACAATTTCTCATAATTCATATCATAACACAAGTAAATATTAATTTTCATTTGACAAAATCTTAAGTATTATTAATATTATTTCAAATGTAAAGTGCAATGCCCGAAGGTGCAATGCATCTCCCGTAGGAGATGTAGTCATTGGTTAGCTTTTCCGTGTTCTGTGGTATTAGCTTTTCTCTGAAAAAAGAGATATTTTGTTAACCAAAAATGGTGTTAGTAAAAAACCACCAGCCCTGAAGTAACTTTCAGGCGTGAAAGTTACTTGCTATTCTACCTTGCTCTGGTGGTTTTTTACTATGACAATTTTTTCTTTACTTACAAAATAGCATTGTGAATGCATAAAAATAATAGGGCTTAAAGTATGAAATTGCCGTTTTTTTTGTACATAATAATATAACTTAACAACTTTTATAATTTTAGAAATATATCATTTCTTTGATATTGCGTTACGTCAAGACCGTATTAAGCAACTTTTTATAATTTTATAACCACAATATTTGATTATTTATATAAAAGAAACCTTATCTCGAAAGTAGTACTATTTTTGTTTCAAGAATTTCGTACTTTATTAGTTGAAACATAGTAAAAATATTTTTTTTTGCTCTTATCGAATGCGTCATTACGCGTGTAAAATTTTGTTAAGTTAGAACATATTACTCGTTAAATAAATTTGAAAAACTTTAGTATGGGAAAATTGTATGAAAATCTCCATATAAAACGGAAATTTGATACGTTAATCACTAATAATATGATTTAAAATGTTAAGATATTTTTATATACTTTACACCAAAATTTTACGTAATTTTGTGATGGCACACTTTTAATAAAAACCTCACGATCTCCTTCAATCCGGTCCAAACTTTGTTGCGGTTGCGCGCGCCGTTTCCGTACTAAAGTAGTCCGTGTGCAAATATTTGGGCGCTTGCAACTGATCGATCACTGGGGATCACGGCGCCTTCCGCCGCGTCTCGAGGGCTTGTACCGAGGGATTGCCTCTATGTCTTCCACCTTTTTATTGCTTTCTTACACTAATATTAAAGACGATTTTTTTTGTTAGTATACTGGGTGTTAGTGGCATCCTTGCAAAAATTTTAACCATGGCTTCAGACCATCATGCTGAACAACGTACAGCAAGAATTTTTTGTCGGAAATAAAAAAAAATGGATTTTTCATACAAATTTAGTAACTTATCGGGACATTTTGTATTGAGAGTCGAAATATTTTTTTCATTTCCGACAAAAAATCTTGCTGTGCGTTGTTCAGCATGAAGGCCTGAAGCCATGGTTAAAGTTTTTGCAAGGGTGCCCCTAACACCCTGTATTTGTAATGGAAGTAATTATTTTTAACCGACTTCTAAATCAAAAAGGAGGAGGTTCTCTATTCGTCTGTATGTATGTTTTTTTTTTTTTTTTTTTGTGTATGTCCACCGATTACTCGAAAACGGCTGAACCGATTGAAATGGTTCAAACGTTATTACATCAGGTTGGTTTCCAAGTTGGTCCCATTTTTTGAAATTTTAAAATCGGTTCAGTAGTTTTCAGGAAATCTTGAAAATACTGTCGTTTTCGTTACCACGTTATGTGAATTTAATACGTATATTTAGGCATAACTCCTTTGTTTATAAACCGATTTAGATGATTCTTGTTTTGTTAAAAAGGGGATACCTCAAGGTATTTTAACCGACTTCGAAAAAGGAGGTTTTGAGTTTGATCACATACCTATTTACCAGAAAACACGTAAATTGCCTGCACGATGCACTAAAAAGAGTGAAATAAAAAATATTTTTATAAAAAAAATAAAACCGCCTTCAAAAAAACCACATCAAAAAAGTAAGAAATAATTCCTCACCAAATAAATAACGTAAGTACTTTGAAGTCGTGAAACATGTACAATTTCTTGTTGTTTTTGTTAAAACCCGCCCGACTTCAAAGTACTTACGTTATTTATTTGGTGAGGAATTATTTCTTACTTTTTTGATGTGGTTTTTTTGAAGGCGGTTTTATTTTTTTGACGACCGATTTGGAGAAGGGGTATGATTGACTATACCTATACTGCCTTCTGCGCCAGAGGTCTGGGGTTCGATTCTCGAATAAGACAAATATTTGTGTGCATGAACATGTCTATTTGTCTTGGTCTGGGTGTTTTCTATGTATTTACAAACAAAAAAGTATTGAAGTATATATTTATCTGTTATCAAGTTTTCCATGACAGTTTCATAATGAAATTTTCATGGAGTTGGATAATTGGTCTGATTGTAAGAAGTTATTTTTTATTTTTTCTTTTATTTTTAACTTTTTTGCATATGATTAAAAATATTTAAAAAGAAATATATTAGAAAAAATCGATCCCTCTCTAATCAATGAGCTACGGGAGTCGTTTGACTCCGTAAATCAGTACCTATAGCATTCGCGCGGACAGTGTAAGGACGTGGGTTCGAGTCCCATTGCTGCTAGTTGTGAGACGGGTCGATTTTTTCTAATTCTTCAATTCACTGTAATGGAATTACGTGACTGACTTTAAAAATTCTTTCACCACTAGAAAGCTTCATGAACGGGTACCACGCGGCAGCTATAACCGTGAGTAACAGCTCGTCTGTGCATATAATGGACGTTTGATCTTTTGAGATTTAATTGTGCACTATTATAAAGTAATAAGATAGTAACCAAGCCGTATGTGTAATACGCAAACGCCGCCACGTCTCGAGAGCTTGTACCGAGTATTGCCTCCGTGACTTCCATCTTTTTATTGCTTTCTTACATCTCTTCACAATTATATGTTCGATCTTTTGGGCATAAATATGTACATAAAGTGTATAAGTATATGCGCGCTTGCAACTGATCATGACGCCTTTCGCATCGTCTCGAGGCCTCGAAGGATGGCCTCTGTTTATTCCACCTTTTGTAGCTTCTTACATGATTATAGTTTCGATACCATGTAATATCTTTTGGGCATAAATAGTACATTTCTATACAAGAAATAATATTGTGTTTGTGTAAAAATAAAACAATTACTCCTATTGCAGAAAACAGCTTTAAAAGTTGTTTGCTTGTACAGATATTTATCCATATCCTTAAGTATGCGTACAAAGGCTCTCATAGTGAGCGATGCACGCGCTTACAACTACTCGAGACGTGATGGAACCTCAGTAGTAGTGACTGAGCCGCCCCGCCATGTTTATTGGCAGTAAATGTAAGCAATAAACTCTGGGAAACTGTAGGAAGGTATTATAAATGTGAAACTTTAAGAATAGTAAAATGCCTGTACTTGTTACATTTCTGACCGAGCATTTATGAGCATCTAGCGATCGCGTGACCTCCGAATACGATCGCCGATAATGCTCGGCCAATGGGTTCGGCGATCCTGTACGGAGGCCCTAAGAAATTTCGTTATTTTGAAATAATCGAATAATACAAATCGGCAACTAGGCTATAATAGGCCTGTCTCATAACAACGACAGTTTATAAAAACCAGCGCATTAGTAAAACCTAAACAGAAGAGATGTCTCTTTTAACCATTGGTCCCACATGGAGTTTATTTTAGAAGTGTCCCGCCCGGTGAGACGTTCTAAAACTCGATTGAATTTCCGGCCGGTAATGACGTTGCGAGCCAAACGCCAGCGGAAATAACGTTAATGCATGTCAATTGTTGAACCCCTAACTTTGTTAGCGAACGCGCACCGTCCTCCCGGTGACTTCCAAAGCTTTTAGCACTTTTAAACGTTAGATTATTGTTTTGCAAATTTGGCCGCAGCGTAAAACTTTTCGCATTGCTAGAACTGGAGTTACTTCACTGAAGAAAGTTTTGAATTAAGTATTATGTTTTCGTTAGATAATAAACATAAAATCTATGATTAAAATTTACTATTTTTTTTTAAATATGTTCTTGTCTCTAATTAGGTACTTTATTAACCTAAATAATTAAGTAAAACTGCATTCGAATGAAGTGTTTGACAACTCTTTAGCACTTCATATAAATACAATATACATAAAATCATTGATTAAACATATTTATTGTGATACACTACTGTTATTTAAAAATCGTCCAAGTGCGAGTTGGACTCGCCCATGAAGGGTTCCGTATCCACTTAGCGTACCGATTGCCTATACCTAGCCAAAATTCCACTATAATTTTTCGTCAGCAAAATATAACTTTGTTTTTCATAGCGTTTGTATGAATGACAAAGTTAAATTTGCGGTTTTTGAAAATGCGTTATATTTTAAAAATATTTATGTACTTACCATAAATCGTTCAAACCAATTTTCGCTGAAAGTTTTTATTAAGATCTACAGCATATATTTTTTCTAGATTTTTCACTTTTTTATTTCAAAAGTTAGAGGGGGGGGGGGGGGGGGGGGGAGACACATTTTACCACTATGGAAGGCTCTACCTTTCATAATATTGAGTTGAGAAAAAAATATTTGAGAAACCTCTATGTTATTTGCAAAGACCTACTATAGACACGAATATGGTTGATTAAAAAAATATTTTTCAGTTTCAGTTTCATGTATGGGGAGCCCCTCTTAATTTGTTTTTATTTTTTAATTTTGTATAAAAATCGTAAAGCGGTTCACGGAATACATCTACCTACCAAGTATCAACTGTGTGGTTTTTATAGTTTTGGAATAAAGTGGCTGTGACATACGGACGGACGGACGGACGGACGGTCGGACGGACAGACAGACAGACAGACAGACATGACGAATCTATAAGGGTTACGTTTTTTGCCATTCGGCTACGGAACCCTAAAAAGGGAGTCATACTCTGTACATACATCAAAAATGTTCCCCAACATCGAATTTTAGCCTTATAAAACAAATTGTTCGTATTTCCACTACAACGTTTAGTATAGGAACGTCCCTTCTGTTGTCACCAAACCTACAAAGGGTTGCAGTGTGATTGCTTAATCGACAGTGAAGGCAGATAACGGGTGATGAATCATTGCTGATATTTATTACTAAACTTTAATAAGAGGACGGTGATAATGATGATGTCACCACTTTTGCAAACTAACAATTATTAATGTGATACACTTATCAATATGTGTATACATTCTCATTTTGACAAAGTAATAATACGAAGTTATCCAAATTTTATTTAAAGTTAGTAAAGCTTAGAGTTGTCAACACTTCGCAAAGAGTTACAGTTACAGTGGTGATTTCTTATTCAGCAGGTCTAAATCACTGCTGATGCTACTGAACTTTATTATGAAACGATGATTTTACCACTTTACCATGAAATATTTTTAATGTTATCAACCTATCACATCAATGTAGTTATTAAAAATGCTCCTTATTATCTACATTTTATCTGATCAAAACATCAGACTTGTTCTACCTTCTACTCACAACGTTTACTTAGAAAGCGTCCCTTCTGTTGTCACCACTCAGCAAAGGGTTGCAGTGGTAATTGCTTAATGGTCAGTGAAATCAGTTAATCACTGTTATCAAACAAAATCACGGTTATCAAAACATTAGTTAATTTTACACTTTTGCAATCAAACATTAATTTATTTAATAAAACCTAAATTTTTTTTATTTTTTTTTTCATGTCGCCAATAAACGTAAGGGCAAAACCCAAACGCTTATTTTTGTTTAGTAGCGAACTTGATTTTGTCAGTTTTTTACATCTCTAAACAAAAGTACATTGTGTGCCTCGTTTACTTAGAAAACGTCCCTTCCGTTGTCACCACTCAGCAAAGGGTTGCAGTGGTGATTGCTTAATGGACAGTGAAGGCAGATAGCGAGTGATAAATCACTGCTGATTACCGCCCCGCTATCTGAAATACAATCTCGGAGAACTGTTCGCGTAATTGACAAACGTAAAATGAAACAAACTTGAGTTTTATTAATTTTTTTATGAATGATAATGGAATGTAAATAATATTGTGTTAAACAATTGTGGCTTTTATTACAATAAAATCCTAACTTGATAAATAGTAGTAGATTTTTATGTTTATCATCGATAATGGATGGACTCCCTTAGTTGTGTTTTCTTGAGAAATAGTTCGCGTGGACTTTATTGCAAAACAACCCCCTTATTCACAAACCGTCGGAAACGTTCTCGACGGCGAAATTTATGCATTGTCACTGTCATTCACTTAAGAAAAGACAAAGCCTAGAACTCGAATTTCATTAAGTGTTTGACGGTTTGTGAATCAGTGGGTGAGACCCAAACAGTGATCCAATATTTCCAATTAATCTCTATTTGTAACTTCATGGATGTCCGTTTTTATCCGACTTCAAAAATTGAAAAGGAGGAGGTTATCTATTCGTCGCGTTTTTTTTATATGTATGTACACCGATTACTCGAAGACGGCTGAACCGATTGAAATGATTCAAACGTCATAACATCAGGTTTTTACCCAAGTTGGTCCCATTTTTAAGGGTTTAAAAATCTGCAGATAGTCATTGTTTATAATGTCCATACCTACCAACGAAAGGACATTCTAAGCAAGTAGCACGAAACTATTACCAACCAAATATACTTCCGAAATTAACTCAACAAAAGGTCCCAAAGAAACCCTAAATTGCATTTCGATATATACCAGCTTACTCGATCAGCGGCAAACAGAATGTATGGGCGCAATCTCGCCCGGTTCAAAGGAAGCCTCACTGCGCTCCTTTTGCCACAAACTTACAAAGGCGGCATTGCAAGGGAACTTAATGAACTTATAAATAAAGAGTTATAGTCGCGCACAGAATTACGACTAAAATACTTACAACTTGCAAGTTGTACTGTTTATTGAAGTACACTAATCAGTAAGACTATCTATTAGTATTTTTTCCATCTATGAACTTGAAAAAATACCTATTATTTTTTATTGAATTTTAATCAAAGTTACAATTATGTAAGTACTTATTAAATTTTTCTTGTCATGTCATATTATTATGTTACAAAAGTTCAATTTATTTGTAAAGTAATAAACAGCTTCCAATTCAATCATTGTTTCGTTCTCAAAACACAACGCAATTGAAATCAAAAGCTGAAAAAATCACTTTAAGGTATACCAGTATCCATCGAAACCTCACATCCGCCGTACAATTACGTACATTTCATTGTAATACTCAAATAAATCCTTCTGCAAAGCTTTACATCGCATTGAAACGTTGGCTTAGTATTTAAATGGATTCCCATTTGTAGTCCCGAAACATGAAAATAGCGTGGCTCTTAAGCGGAGGGGTTCTGTACAGAGTTAATAAAATGCGCCAGGCGGTTGCTGACAGAGGAGAATGTAAATCAGATGTGTGCTTAGCTCAGTACACAGCGCGATATTGAATATTAAGTTGGATGCTTAAATGTTATGCGGATAAATACAAATGCAACGTTATTAAAAAAGCATTACTTAATAGCTTTTGTTAGAAAAATTTTTGGTAATATAATGTTTATTCCCTATGTACTCAATTGCTATTTTAAATTAAATCTTTTTGATTGGAAACACTTTCGAGATTCATAAGTAATAAGAATGAATACCGAGATAACTCTCAGTCAAGGCAGCGCCCGGATAAAGCCGCTTCTCCAACATCCATAGCTCTACATCACATGTACTATGTATATTGCGTAACACATACGATACGTACGAAGGGTTATTGTTGTTTTTCAAAGCCGGTAGTAATGGAAGCGGTTCTTTGAAAGGGTTTCAGCGCCTCTCGCGGATTTGTTCGCGATTCGAGATCGTGTGGTGGGTGCTTTACTGCGGTCGGTTTATTGAGTGTTTAGGGACCATAAAAATGCAAATTTGAACGCATTGTAAAGTATCTTTTTACTGCGATGAATCACAGCGTGCGATTCAATTTGTTTCGAGATGGGGTATAAATATTGTACCATAAATAAAAGAGGAAGTATTTTTTCTTCTTGTTAAGTCAACTTAAAGTTTTGATAAAAGCTTAAGTACCCGAAACTTTCTGAAGTAGATTATCACAGTCTAGACAATGGCTTTCGTCGTATAGCGGCGATAAGATCAAATTGGATGCAACTTAGCGACGCATTAAGAAACATTTTCGCTACCCTAAGATAAGTTGGTTGATCCCGGCCATTGTGATAGCCATCTGTAGAAAAGTCCGTGAAAAGCCCCGGCTCATTCGCCATTCATGGGGCGATTTGATTTACTTAAGATCTTTGCTCTGATACTGTCTATTAAGGGAGTGCTTTGCGATAGGACGACTCTTTAAAAAGATGTGGTGCGTTGACCGGAATATCTGAGGGATAATATACCTAAAATATACTCTCATATTATAACGGCGCGATAAAAATAAAACCTTTGGAAATACAACCTTAGATAAATTGATTTGTTTGGCATCTCTATAATTTAATATTGAATATGAAATAACACTACTTATCTTATTTCACAGCTCTCAGATTTTTCTTAATTTCTTAGGTAAGACTTTTGATAGCTACTTACCTACCCACCTTTTCTAAGTTCGGCCATCCATCTTGCTGTAGAAGTATATATACACTTCCACTAAGTTGAAAGCCGTATTAATTTTAGATTAGTCACATCCACTAATATTTTTTGAGTAAATAAATATTTACTAATGCATCAACGAAAACAAGATTCAAGAACTAGGGACTACAAACATCTATTAAAAAGTTAAAATTATTGAATATGAATTATTAGAAAAAAACTACCCGTCTCACAACTAGCTCCGATGGGACTCGATCCCACGACTTTTCACTGACCGAGCGACTGCTCTAACCACTGAACTGAACGAGAGATTCATTTTCAATAATAAATATTGCATTGAGAATGCAAAAAAGTTAAAGTAATTTAAGAGTTAAAATTATTTTTAGCACATTTTTGCCGTTTCAAGTTCTCGTAAGTTATTTTCGTTGATTCTTGCGTAATGGAGGTGCATTTCATCAGGGGGTGGTTAACGCGTGGTTCCGGCCGAGCGCGCGACCGATTTATAAAATGAGTTTGCGGTGCAACCAACCCGTGCTACCCCATTGGTTACGTCTCACTTCTTTATTAGGGGTGGGACGGTGTGCTGCGTTTATCGATGCTAAGATTAGTATTATAACACGTTGATAGTTTTTTTGTAGTCCCGAGTTTTGTACTTACTTCTTTATTAGGAGTAGGACGCTTACAGCATTTTTCGATACTACGATTACTAATATAACATGTTCATAGTCTTTTTAATGTGGTCCCGTTCTCGTTTTACGTTTTTTTGTTCCAACTATCCCGTGCAACTTTATTGGTTACTTCTCACTTTTGTATTATGGATGGGGAAGGTGTAGTTGCGTTTATCGATGGTTTATTTTTAAGTTTTCTGTTAAAGAAAACAGTTAGAAATTGGGAATGAGTTAAGTAATTTAATTTTCAAAAAAGAACGCGAAAATATAACATTATTTTGTCAAATAGTAAATGTTTTGTGAGTAAATTGAAATATAAGTTGTTCAATTATGAACATTACAAAAGTAAAGCAAACAACAATTAATACATTTTATCAATAATATATACCACATATCACAACCTCAATTCACAAAAAGCGACATATAGAAAAAGCTTTGCCTGTTTCTTTCCATTGAATCACTAATATTATTTTTAAATAGTTGTTTGTGACGCAGAGGTTATTTTTCTTGCCAGGAAAACATTTTTATACCTAACATTACCTTTAGCTTACACATTTTTAATTTATTCAAATCGACTTCAATAAATTATTTCAGAAAAACTAGACACAAACGTTGTCACATACGACAAAAATATATATTTTTATGAACGTTCATACGACCGTTAATTATTGTGATAATGACAAGCTTTATATAGATATCCAGAACCAATAAGAAAGTACAACAAAAAACAGGTTAAGGCGCTACTCGGAAAAAGTATGGACTTTTTGATTTAAAACTATAGGACGGCTACAGTTGTTACAAATCTGGTAATCTATATATATAAAATTCAAAGTCCTGACTGACTGACTGAGATATCAACGCAAAGCCCAA
Organism: Crambus lathoniellus; assembly: GCA_949710035.1. Taxonomy (NCBI): domain Eukaryota; kingdom Metazoa; phylum Arthropoda; class Insecta; order Lepidoptera; family Crambidae; genus Crambus; species Crambus lathoniellus. The sequence continues at coordinate 15,528,567 of OX453306.1, forward strand.
ACCGCTGAACTTAAAGACTTCAAATTTTGCACATAGATACGTTATACAATGTAGGAATCCAGTAAGAAAGGATTTTTGGAAATTCCACCCCTAAGGGGGTAAAATAGGGGATGAATGTTTGTATGAAAGTCCGTAAGTTTTGAAGTTAGGATCTTCAAGTTTTGTATTTAGGCTGGCAATTGAAAATTAATATTTACCTGTGTCAGCGTTTTTGACAATTCCACCCCCGAAGGGGTGAAAAGGGGAATGGAATATTGTATCTGGAAAGTCCTTCATTAAATTTATTATTTAGGCTTATGGTCGGAAAGTAAAACATATAAGCAAACACATATTTCGTATTTTTCGAAAATCAACCCCTTAGAGTTTAAACGGGATAAATAAACCTAAAAATCGATATATGGATGACATTATTGAGGTTTTATGGGATGACGATTGCAAAAATGGCATTTATTTTGATGTTTAACACGCTGAACATGATTCAACCCCTAAAAGGTTGAAATAGGAGTGAAATTTTGAATGAAAAATCAGGGGGTAAAACAGACATTTCAACTTGAAACTTTGTAGGCTTACTTCTTTAAACAAATAGGCAACCCATTTCGTAATTTTCCGAAAATCAAACCCAGGGGGTAAAATAGGGGATGAATATGTGTATGAAAGTCCGTCAGTTTTAAAGTTAGGATCTTCAAATTTTGTTTTTAGGCTGGCAATTGAAAATTAATATTTACCTGTGTCAGCGATTTTGACAATTCCACCCCCGAAGGGGTGAAAAGGGGATGAAATTTTGTATCTGGAAAGTCCTTAATTAAATTTATTATTTAGGCTTATGGTCGGAAAGTAAAACATATAACGTCGATGAAGTGACAATACCTAATAACTAACATTTTTGATGATATCTTCTTTTAAAATGTAATAGACTTAAAATTCAATTTCGTGTTGACTAATATATTTTTTTTCTATCTTAAATTTCCTTTTAAAGAACTATTAAAACTCAGGAAATAGTTGCCATATGCACTTGTAAATATTTACGTATGTTTTATGGCAAAATATCCTATCTCCTCTAAAATAGCATATCCACAGATAGGAGGTATTGTCACTTTATAGACGATAAGCAAACACATATTTCGTATTTTTCGAAAATCAACCCCTTAGAGGTTAAATGGGATAAATAAACCTAAAAATCGATATGGATATCGTTATTGAGGTTTTATGGGAGGACGATTGCAAAAATGGCATTTATTTTAATGTTTAACGCGCTGAACATGATTCAACCCCTAAAAGGTTGAAACAGGGGTAAAATTTTGAATGAAAAATCAGGTAGTAAAACAGACATTTCAACTTGAAACTTTGTAGGCTTACTTCTTAAAACAAGTAGGCAACCCATTTCGTAATTTTCCGAAAATCAAAAGGAGAAGGTAAATGTCCTTATTGAATTATACAAGTAAACTAGCTTCCGCCCGCGACTTCGTCCGCGTGGACATTCGAGAACATACTTAGGGGACCAATAACCAGGATAAAATGTATTCTATGTTTTAATTTCATAAAAATCCGATCAGCCGTTTTTACGTGTGATTAGGCGGGTCCTCCCTTACCAAGCGAGCAGCCTCGCGCGAGGCAGAACGTTTGCCACGTGCGGCGGGCCTCGCACGAAGCTGCTCACTTGGTGAGGGAGGACCCGCCTAATCACGTAAAAACGGCTAATCGGATTTTTATGAAATTAAAACATAGAATACATTTTATGCTGGTTATTGGTCCCCTAAGTATTTTCTCGAATGTCCACGCGGACGAAGTCGCGGGCGGAAGCTAGTAAGATATATATTTCTTCATACCTTTATCTTCGTTTATGTAGTTTCAAAAACACGATTTTATGATTTTGCCGCGACACTTTTTCTTTTCGAAAATCTTGTAATAGTCAAGCAGAGCGTGGAAGAAATACGAGATGGTGTAGTTTGCAGATAAATTATATTTACAGTTTTTCAAATTTTATGCAACTGACAGTCAACAACGTAACTAGGTAACCAGTGTTGCCTGGGTGTGACTAGCAAACGCCAACAGAAAAGACCTCTAAAATATACGAAAATTCAAGATTATTCTTAAATGGGGTTACTTACACTATTGAAAATTGGTTTAATTAGTGGACACCAATAATATTTAGGATCGTATAGAAGCATTTTTTTAAAAATCGCAGTAGTTTTTTAATACGAAGTGATTTTGTGTTTTTTTGCCTAATCTGCAAAATCGGTCTCGCTCCCGCGCGCGTCGTTTTCTCATTGCTATCTCGCTTCAGCATAATTTTTTCGAGAATCGCCTTAAGTATGCATCACAAATTTAAGTAACCCACTTACACTATTGAAAATTGGTTTAATTAGTGGACACCAATAATATTTAGGATCGTATAGAAGCATTTTTTTAAAAATCGCAGTAGTTTTTTAATACGAAGTGATTTTGTGTTTTTTTGCCTAATCTGCAAAATCAGCAATCAGCAATCTGCAATCATCACAAATTTAAGTTACTTAAACAAAGCTATAGGCAAGCAAGCCTGTCTTTTGGGTCCTCAAAAGACAACTTTTACATAGTTTAAACAATGTACTGTATTTTTTTATTAATAAAGCACTTTTATTACTTTAAAACAAAAAAGCATCGACTCGTCCCATCCCTAGTTTGCGCGCATTTGTCGCGGGCCGTCACCATTTTTCCCTCGCCGCCATCAGCGAAAGTTAAAAGCATTGAAAGACATATCGGGCTCCTTCCCGGCTCCATTGTTCTCGGCCTTTGTCCTCCCCGAATGTTTTTAATGTAATTGGCTTTGTGCCACGACTTTTTTGCCTTGTACGAATATGTGTAACGCGGGCTTACACCCCAACGCTAGTATTGTTGTTTAAGTAATTAAAGTTACCTTAGAAAATTGGCTAAAGTTTGTAAAACTACAAATATTTCGAATTTATGAGAATGAGGGAGTAGTTTTCTAACCAATAACAATTGTTTGGGTAGTTTTTACGTTAAGTATTTTTTAAATCTGCTCTCTGCTACGGATCTATAGATATTTTTGACAAGTATGGCATTTTTTTAAGGCAGTATTGTTTCTAGACAGTCTTATGAGGAAGTGTTTATGTGTTTTACACACTTATTCAGTTTATTAAAATGATACAGCATTTCTGTCTGTAATAGTTTCTTGTAAATAGTTCAACCGTAATAAAATCAAGTAGATATACGTACAGCACATCCTTCCTTTTCCCACTACCCCGTCGCCTCTGACTTCAGTAAGTGAGTTGGATATAAATTGGGGCATTGTCTGCGAATCTGGAGCATTCGCGGGACTTTTAACGTCATTCTGCAACACCAAGGAAAAGGCTAAAACCTTTGGGAAATTCCGTCCCGCTCCCGCAATAGAGCCTTCGCGCCGTAAGATAAGGATGCACGAGGGTTGATTATTAAATCGTTACGGAATTCGTTGCAGAATAAGATTGCTGATCTTGAATGAATTCTCCTTTGTTTTCTCACTCTGTCGGCGCTGTCTCACTCTCGCCCGCAGGACTTCTCACTACATCCTCCTGTCACCAGAATACAGGATCAATCCGCAGTGTAATTCAGCTCCTTTTGTCTAAACAATCAAATGAAATATTTTATTGTTGTAATATTTAATAGTTAATGATTTTTCTAACGTTACATTATAGGTACAATATATTATTATGCTGATATCATCATAATAATATGCGGATTCTTTTTGACCAAATATAAGCTTAACTTTTGTTAAGTTACAGTAGGGGTAAAGGGTTTTTAAATAATAGCTGTTTGTTTAACTCTTATAGATTTTCTATTATAACTTTTTAGTGGTATTTTTTTGTGATTAATCTTATAATTCAAGTGAGATCGGCTGTGTTGATCTAGCGTCTGTAGTACTTAGCCGAGACTTGCAAGGTTTCATAACCACAAATGGCAAATCAATATAAAAAGTTGCAGCGGAGAAATAGTGTGTCATTATGTATTTAGTACAAGCATAGAATTTGCAAGTTTTTATACTAATAGCAAGCAAATATATTTTTTATTTCTGTATACTACTAGATAGAAGTTTGACCATTATTTTGCTAGTAAGTATTATAAGTTTGTAAATGTATTTAACACTTACTGTTTTCAATAAGTTAATGTGTACATTCAGGTATTGTTTATTAGTAATCTCAATATTATTCTGATTCTTGTCAGACGAAATATTAAAAAGCCTCAAAATAATAAAAAATGATAAGAACAATAGATAAGAAAAGGTTGCAGAATATCTCAGCAGGGAGTTCTCGGAGCGTGGCACGCATTCAGGCTAGTTTGATACCGGCTCCCGTGACGTCAGCATCGCCTTTTCTCTCGCGATCTGAACATCGAAATATCATACTCTTTTTCATCGAAAAAAATCACTCAAAAAGTAATGGTACCAATACACACGACACGACAAACGTAAAAAATCACAGTGACGAATTACCTACCAAAAGAAAAGTCCTAATTATTTTTTTTTAGTGATTAAGAAAAGTGCTTCTTTTAAAACTAAACTTAGTAATAGTTACCGTGTCACAAAACCCACAGGTTGTTTCCTTATTCTTGAGGGAGGGGTAATTGAAAATTGGACTCTGTTAGAGGGATTTATGGTAGTAAATTGTTTGGGGGGTATTGTGGGTGTGATTCCGGTGACACCTGTTGCTTCTAAGTTAAGAAATCCTATAGGGAAAATGTTTTGGAGGTGGTTGACGTAAGTTCCTTTCTAGTATGTTATGTTTGGATTAGTATATTAGAGTACTGTTTGATTTAAATGTGTAAATAATAATAAAACATAAGAAATCTCGTTCTTATAGCCAACTTTTTTAGATAGGTATGTGTAATCAAAACATGTGAAAAATGTTATAACGGTTAGCTTACAATTTCAATTTACAATTTATTTATTATTTATTATTTTATAACTATAACAAATTTTGTGAAACTGTTTAAATTTTTTTACAGAAATATACATTCATACATTGATAATTTTCGTGAAGGTATCTTTTACAAAATTTTCGGAACTGGACAAGTCATATGCTCGAAATAAGATTGAAATTGGCCAAGAAAAGTAAATAGGTACACTAAGCTTTTTTGGTTGGTAGTCGTGGTTTTAAGTTTATTTGAAGGAATATAGAAAATCTATATAAAACAAACCCGATACAATAGCCATAAGATTTTATGAGTACATACTTATCTAATAAAATCATTAAATTTCATAAGTTATTAGTAAATGGTACTAAGAGTCTATAATAAAGTAATCAAGTTTTTTTCTCTTTATTTAAACGGCATGAGATTTAATTTTAGATAATTTGCTCGATTTTTATTTTTGACGTGATAACGTCTTATTAATCGATGAACGCCGGCTGCACTTACGAAATAGCATGACGCCATGTCACGTTCCGCCTGAGCTTAAAATACTCGTAGAACTAGTACTTTCCATAAACCTAGAGTCCTGAAATTTACTACAGGGGTTGGGTTTAATGACCACATTAGGGGAAACTATCAAACTAAAATAATGGAAGATCCTGAGTACCTGATGACCCTGATTAGCTCAAATATATGAGCAGCTGACTCGCGCTACGCGTCCGAGTAGAAGAGAAACAGCGGCATATTTTTTATTAACAAATTAGCTTTAAACATTATTGACAACATAATACTTATTTCAAATAACAAATTAACTGTAAAGATTATTGGTAACATAATTTTATACCTTGTAAATCAAAACTATAGAAACTAAATTAAGTGTCACTAGTGACGCAATGCTTAAACAAGCATGTTAATAGATGTGTGATAGAATGTTTGTTCTATAATCAAGTTGATGATAGAGGTCGCTGGTAAGGTAACCTTTTACTTCGACATAATTTTTCATCAATGTTTTCAGACATTATCACGTAAAATTACCATCGTCCGTAATCCGACTTTACAGACAACCAATTTTTTTATGTCAATTATTGTATGCTCTTATATTTATAATTTTAATATCACTTATTGCTATTACCGTGCAAAATTAAAAAAACTGATAAATGAAGGAATTAGTCATGGCATGGCTCTTAATTCAGGTATCTATTTAATAAAATTAGTGCGTATGTCAAATACAATTTATTACCTGTTAAAAAACTCTTATCTCGTTTCTTAATTATGAATTTAAAAAATTAAAACAGTATTGTAACAATGTAATACATCGTTATAAAATAATTAACTATCGGACAATAATCATTTATTGCCCGTGGTCCACCTGCGTTGTCCACCTGGGTTCTTCTTCTTCTTTGCGTGTCAGTGGTTCTCTATATTTTGGCGGACCAGTAGTTAGCGACCGCTATTGCCAACTCATTGCCCTCTATTAGGTCGTCCATGGTGCAAGAGTTGGACCAGGGGAAAATATTTTTCCCGTGGTACACCCAGGTGAAATAAATTTTTTCTCGTTATTATAGTTAATAGTCGTCAGTATCGTAATAAAACTGACATTGATTCTTTGGTAACTAGTCGAACTTTTGTAACTTATGGCCGAATAATATTCATAAGACAGTTCCCCTCGCACTCCCTCGGGATGAAATCATGGAGCAGGTACGCACATTCTACTCAATAATAAAACCTCTTGGGGTCATAAAAAGTATTATTCAGTGGAATAGGATATTATTGTTAATAAATTCGGCTAAACCATATTGTAATCTGATTTTGAAGACTCCATATTATAATAGTGTAGTATTTTATACCGGAAGTACACTGATGACCTTAGAACATAAGCATGATATTTTTATAACTTTTTTTTAAAGAATAAAAAAGAATAATCTGCAATGGATCTTGCTATTTGTTACAAAATACTTGACGATAGTAATATTTAATGGTGAGGGTTTGAAAATTAATGTTATTGAGAAGTTTTAATCATCATAGTTACGATGACTAAAACCGTAAATAAAGTAAGTTAGATCAAGTCCAACCAGAGATCATCAAGTAGTTATAGTAAAATGTGTTAGAAAATAGTAAACTAGAGAGCAGTATGAATAAAATATAATAAATACTTTATTCAATTTGACTTAGTAAAAAAGCTATTTTAAATCGTCAATTTTAAGTAGGTACCAACCTATTCCAGACTTTTTTCAACTGATAAGAAAAACAGTTTTATGAAAGCCCATTGAAATTGAAAATTAAATTCCATTGATCACATACCGCAAACCCTTCCTATAAAATCATATTCTTATAAAACACATTGAATAATCAATAAAATGCCCACAACAGCTGTTTAGAATGCCTCAATAATTAAACATCTGACCCGGCCTGGTCGATATAGCGTCCCCAGTGACACGAATATTAAAATGATCTCGACTGCGGCCCTGTTTCTATTAGATTTGAGAAAAGTCACCCATGGGACACCGTCCAATTGGCTGCTTCTTTCCGCTACCTAGTTCTGTATGCTCATTCAGAAGTGAATTAAGGTCAAGAAGGTAGACAGGTTCGTACACGTGCTATTTACCTACTGCGGCGAAGCCAAAAAGGAGGGTCATGTATTTGACCTGAATAATGTGTTTAGATAATGTTTTTTAATCCTATTAAAGAACGAAATATAGTAATTTTAGTGCACCTGGTGACACGAATATTAAAATGGTTTCGACTGAGGCCCTGTTTCTATTTGATTTGAGAAAAGTCACCCATGGAATACAGTCCAAATTGGATGCTTCTTTCCGCTACCTAGTTCTGTACGCTCATTGAGAAGTGAATTAAGGTCGAGAAGGCTGTCAGGTAATTATTACGCTTGCTATTTAGAAAATGTTTTTCAAATATTAAAGAACTAGAAACCATAATTTTAGCGGCACTGGTGACACTAATATGAATATGATCTCGACTACGGCTCCGTTTCTAGTAGATTTGAAAAAAAAGTCTCCCATGGGACACAGTTCAATTGGCTGCTTCTTTGTTCGTTATTCTCTGCTGTTTCCTTATCTATTGCCGATCGAGAAGTAAATAAAGGTCAAGTAGGTAAATAGGGAACTAGTACACTTACGTACACTAGTCAAGGATTTTCAAAAATTTATAGTAAAACCTAAATTGAAATTGTTTTGATTTTTCTACTCTTTTATACTATGGTTTTTGGAAAGAGTAGATCACATAGACACTTGGCGTTGGCGCCAAGTAGATACCTATTTGGCGTTACTACTCGTAGAGAAATGCTTTGAGGAACAACATTATTATTATATTCCTTTCCATTGTATAAAAAGTCCACAGTTCACTGAATAACAATTCTATAGTTTATCTGACTGACTAATGTTAGTGAGTAAAATACAGTTTGGGTATGCATTGAATGAAAACAATTGAAAGTTAAGAAAATTGGAGCCTAAAAAATACCCGTGATTTCATAATGCATTCGGCAGTCGGCACTCTAAGCAAATGGATTCGGCACTTAAACTCACCCCTTGCAAACGGGTGCCTCTCGCGTAAGCGTTACGATCTAAGCCCGGTATTAGAGTAATTGATATTTACAACTAACCTGGATTCGAAAACGCTCTGGTAGGATTAGCGCAGGATTTGTTTGGATTCCCTGGCTCTGTGGATCCACGTCAATATATTTACTGCAGCGATGGCAGATAGGGAAAGGTTCGATCCTTTTGGGCAAATGGAATTTACATCTTGTCTTATTGCTTTGTTGGATTGATATTGTGTTTGTTGTTTTTTACTTCGATTCGATTTGGATTGAATCTGCACCGTTTTCTATTGATTGTAATGAGCTTGCAATGTAACCTTATACGTATGACGACTAATTTGCCTTGAATAAAAGTTTACCTAAAATTTGAAAGTATCTAGCTGTCTGTTTTGGGATTTTCATTTTGTTTCCTCATCGCGAACTTAAATATCATAGGAAGTAATATACGGAAATAGTTAGAATAAAATGTTGTAAGTATCGAGAGTTGAAGTTGAAGTTGAGTATCGTAGACTGCTTCTAGGTCTAAATAAATTTGATATTATTATAAACGTGGATAAGCGATGATTTAATTCCATGGCTACGAAATGATGCTGGTAGCGTTGTAAATTGAAATATCTGCATCCACTTGCGAAAATAATTATGATACTTTTTAATAATTTATAGATATATAATAGCGTGCCTTTATTGTCCTACTGGTACCTACTCCAAATATCAAAGAAAAGAAGAAACAACAGAATAGGTTCGGACGTGAGGTTCGGCGACTCGAACAGATTAGGAACAGGGTAAGATCCAGCCCAATATCAGTGCAAATACGACGCCGAGTTGTTTGCTTTCCATTTTTATGATATTTGTTAGATATCGCCGAGCGAGAAAATAAAATTATTGTTTGGAATAGACTTCGCTGAAAGCACGTTCGTGCCGCATTGCTGTTTGATGCCGATTTGTAGGACATGAAAATTTGATGTGACATTTTGTAGTTTGTTCTTTATATCTGGATTATTTATTGCAAACACTGATCTCTAAAAAACCTTAAGCTACTGTTAGAAACGCTTGAAGCTGATTGTTTATTTTTATAGTTTATTAATAACATGCTATTCTCATCATTTTTAACACAATCGCTTGTTTCATAAGTGTAAACACCGCCTTGAAGGTTCACCCAATCGTCCGAGCTAAACGTTCAAGATTCAATCGAATCAATGAATCGGCTAAAGTATTGTCTCGTTCGAACGATTCTGCTCATTCGATTCTCTTATCCAGCGTCGGCCATAAAATAAATCTGGCCATAAATAAGCCGGGAGACGCTAACAAGCGTCTCGGGTTCACCAAGTGATATTTCTCGGGGAGACCGCCATTTTTGTCATAACTCTATTATGTCCGCGAGTGTCGAAATGCGAGATCATTCCGTTGATTTATTTATGAACTTCCATGGATTATGTTGTTCATGACCCTTTTTAAAATTTCCATTTATTAGCTTTTGTTTTTAAAGAACATCAGGTTGACGCCGAATTATAATAGGAAAATATTTTATTTATAACTAGCTTTCCGCCCGCGGCTGCGCCCGCGTAGACTACACGAAGTTATCCCGCAGGAATGTGATATATTTCCGGGATAAAAAGTAGCCTATGTTCCTCTCCAGGCTACATAGTATCTGTGTCCCAAATTTCAGCCAAATCCGTTTAGCCGTTTTGGCGTGATTGAGTAACAAACATCCAAACATCTAAACTTTCACATTTATATTATTAATATATAGTAGGATGACCTTACATGTGAATGTAGATATACGACTAGCTGCAGAACACGTATCTTTTCTCTTATTTTGTTGTTTTATTGATATTTAATGCGTGTGGACTTTACAAGAAGTACCTACAAGTTGGATAATCATTAATACCTAAGTGGTAAATGAATGAACACATTTCACAGTAGAGTTTAGTATTTATTTATCTTTTGCATAAACATTAGAAGAGTGCTGTCTGTCGGTCACCGAGCGGACAATGAGCGATTTGTGTAAGCGTGTGTGCTCATACGCAATCGGTCGTTACCCCACATTTTATATATTACATGTTTTATTCACACGTTCGCGAGATAGAGCCTTGCGGCTGGCAGACTTCTCGCTTTCCTTCTCGATACTTTTATGGGTTACTTTTAATACAGTAAACCTAAGCCAATTCTAAATTACGTAATGGATCTTTCATGAAATTTTAAAATCTTTGAGCTAATTGAATTGTACTGGCAATTGCTTGCTCTTGAAATTAACATTAAGGCAAAAGTCAATAAGTTTTGGACGCTGTTAATACATACTAGCATTCTTTTTAATGACTTACATAAGTTAAAGAAACAATCTATTGTTATAAAGTTGGCGACTCTTAATAAGTGATACACATTCAGAGTGTCTCTCATTAAATTAGTTCTGTAACTTCTGAAGCTTTCACGATTCGTCCTTGCGTTTCCCTTGTTAGTCCTGTAAGCTATATAGTGTGGTGGGTATTTATAATAAGACTTATGACATTGCCGATTCGTTTCAAAAATTTCAAGTGCCATTTCCATCCTTTTTTACGATGTAGGACACGACTTTTTATTATTCATCTAGGTATCGCTGAACTGTGCAGACCGCAAATGTCACATTTTTAAGTTCAAACATTGTATAAATAACAAACTAGTGACATTAGACTAGTTAAACTAGTGACATCTTCCAAAAAATATCTCCTTTAAAATACAATAGAGCAGCTGCCAACAAAAAATGCAGTTAAATGGTTTATCTTTATAAGAAACGAAAATGATAATTAAATAACTGGACGTTGACCTATATGTCAATATAATACTAGAAACTAATTAATGTCATAGAAGTGAGATTCTGGAAGACTGAGAAAAAATTAAAAAAATAATTTATTGGTACGCTCTTATGTCGGCGATGGCAAACGATGTAGGGCACGACTTTTTATTATTCATCTAGGTATCGCTGAACTGTGCAGACCGCGATCGGCGATCGTGATCGCTGGGGGTGGTCGGGAAACAAATTTAACCGACAATTGTAAATCAATTAGAGGGGGTGGCTATGGGCTTAATAGTCACCCCATACCACCCTTCCAGAGACGGGCTTGAAAATTGCAGAAAAGTAAAGGATTTTATATTTTTTATCGCAAACAAACATCCTGTTTTTTTACTTTTTGCATTCACAATGATATTTTTGTTTTGAAAATGAAGTACTTACTTATTAGAAAAAATTGACCCGTCGTCTCATAACTAGCTCCGATGAGACTCGAACCCACGACCTTTTACTGTCCAATTACAATTTAAAGTTGATTTACAATTATCGGTTTAATTTGAGCAACAATTTAGAGCATTCGTCCGGACAGTGAAAGGTCGGGGGTTCTAGTCCCATTGGAGCTCGCTGTGAGACGGGTCAAGTTTTCCTAATACTTACTTCATTTTTATCCGGTTTTCGTTACAAGGAATGAAGTATGCTAAACCCAAATTCAGACTACGCTTCTTATCTACGATCTACATAGTTGCCAAAAAGCATAAGTAATTACAGCTGATACGATTAGTATTTTGCCTTATTAATAATTAAACTCTAAATAAAAACGATTATTAGCTATAAGCATCCCTTATTTAATATTTTTATACTTAAATTAAAACTTTAGATAAGGAAGGCACAGAAGCGGGGACAAAAATTACCAAAAATTAGAATTAGGTACGTGAATTGATATCAAAAGAAGGAGTAAAAATAAGTCCAAACAAAAGCGCAACTCTGCGTTAATTAACATTGAAAATGTCATTCAATCTTTTAAATCTGCGAAGTTATGAATACGTTAATTGAATAACCACTCGTGTCCCGAGGCGTTAGTTAATTAATTAAGAAGTTCCGTACCACCCTGTGCTCTAGCTATAGAGTATAGTGGGGTATGCTCAAGTGCATATTGTGATCTACGCAACTCCCGCACCTCCCCTCTTCACGTCTGATCCAGGACCTCTGTCTTCGAGAAAGCGAACCTGCACGGTGGAGTGCAAATTTATTGGATTTTTAATGCAACGTGTCATGAAAAAAACTGGATGGTGTGAAATTGTTATATTCGTTTTTTTTCGCAATGAGCCTTGGTATGTGTTAAGGCAATAGATCTAGTTATTATTAGTATTTGAAAAAAATAACGATTATTATTTTTTACATAATTTATTCGTCATCATATCTTGGTTAGTCATTTTTAAATAACCTTATATCTATTGTGAGCTGATAATAAATATTTAGTTACTCAGTGGTGAAAGCGTGATGGGCAAATTGGACCTTTAACCAACAGAATCGAAAATACATTTCATATTGTAGCTTACATTACTCAGTTCGTAGTATGGCAACAAGTACCCAAGTAATCTATAGGTACTAATATTATAAAAAGGAAAGATTTGATTGTTTGTTTGTTTGTTTACATCGAATAGGCTCCGAAACTAATGGACCGATTTGAAAAATTCTTTGACCATTAGAAAGCTACATTCTTCCCGAGTGACATAGGCTATATTTTATCCCGATATTCCCACGGGAACGGGTACCACGCGGGTAAAACTGCGAGGATCCGCTAGTTGAAGAATAAAGATGGATACAATCGCCTGTAGCTTGCGTGGTTTGTGCATGTTAACGCCCAGAGGGAGACATTCTATGGTCCTACTTATTTTAGAATCTCTGATTATTTCGAGGTGTTTATCACCTCTCCGCTACAGAGCGCGAGTATGCACAGAGTCGTTGTTCGCTTGTTTTGATTCGGTAACATTCAATGTATTTCGAGTTTTGACCCCGGCTTTTATCCACCTTTTGGACCCACTGTTCTTCAACCCAAGTCATAATGAAGATGAAATTCATGTAAACGTTATCAAACGTTATCTTTTGGAATATTACACATTGTGGTATATTTAATTAATGTTGGTTGTACGTTTAGTCGTTATATAAAAAGGCCCATCATCATTTCCAAATAAATTAACCTATTACTTTTTAATCGAATATTTAAGTCTTTTTAAAACGGAAAAACCTCTTACTTAAATGTAATTTGAGTTTAAAGTTACAAAATGCTAATCGCATGGCAATACACGTAAGTACCTACATAGTTTTAAACTATTAGACGGGGCTACCACGCTTAATGCAATATGTGACCAAAATTTGATAAGTGGAGTTGAAGTCTATATAGTGTTCATATTAGCACAAAAAGCTGAACTTTCATGAGTGGGTCTAACGTTAAGACTGGATTATAAGTATGAATAAGTCCATTTATATTCATACCACAATATCAACCCACGCACTTATCATAACGTTTAGTATTTTCTTGGGTATATAGTTGTAAGTTATTTCATATGTATGTAATGAATGAGTATGATAATATATGAAAGGGCTCTTAATAAATTGTATAAGATGAAAATATTATTTTCGTTCGATCTTAAATAAATCTTCGGGCAATTATACGAGACAGTTAATTTTAAACTTGCCGTATCTGATGATATGGTTGATGATAGGAGACAAATTGGTATTTGTAATACCACGTAATGCGAAAAAAGTAGCATGAGACTTGAGCAAAAACTAGCACATTTACAACATTATACTGTGTTGGTATGATGTTCCTGGCACTGGCGAAATTTAGCCAACCTTTTTAGTCAATGGCTGACGTTGTGATTGACGACTACAAAACAATTTAAGACGAATGAGAATGTCGCGTCGTTTCTGAGTAAATCCTTTCCTACATTGCCTTAGGTAGTTGTAAGTGGATATTTCCAAAATCATATCAGACAACTCAAACAAAGTCGCCTTAAAACATTCCTTACTAAAGTTAGTACCAGTTCCATCTGTGTTGTGTTAGTAAGATATCAAAGCGTTGGTCCATTATCGGGCGTCGACGTGATAGTACCTAACTAAATTTTGAAAAAATACGGTAAATAGTTCTTGACTTAAATATTACAGAAAAAACCTATCTAAAGCATGATCTAAGGTAGAGTTTCTATGGTAGAGTATCTATGGTAGAGTACCTATCTATGGTAGAATAGTAAGTGTAAGAAGTCTATGGTATTACAAGGAAACAGTTGGTAAACAGTCTCCCATACATCTTGTATAGGAAAAAATATTTTTTAATTCCAGATAAAAAAAAAGTTTTCTTAAAACGTAGTCTGTCTATATATGGTTTCTGTCGGAACCCTCTCCACGCGAGTTTTACTCTCACTGGTCCGGTTATATCTAAAATCACATCAGACGACTAAACGTATAATATTGTAACAAATGTCTGTGTTGTTAGATATCAAAACGCCAGGCCATTATCGGGGCGTCGACATGCGAGCTAAACACCAATTATGCCGTTTTGAGTAACGCCGCGTAATTGCCGGGGTGCATTAGGGGGTTGACGAAATTATCCTTCGCTTTCTACTATCATTGTCTACTCATCATGGTGACGTAACTCTTGCGTTGACTTTGAAAGTTGCTTATTTATGGGTAAACTAGCGGCCGCCGTTCCCTGGTTCCCGTTCCCATGGGAATATCGGGTTAAAAAGTATCCTATGTGTTATTCCAGCCTATAATCTATCTGTTTTGCAAATTTCATCCAGATCCGTTCAGAAGTTTTAGCGTGAAAGAGTAACAAACATACACTACTCACAAACTCTCGCACTTATAATATTAGTAAGATTAGTTGAGGAGCCAGTGGCGTGGCAGTTAGCGCGTTCGAGCTGCGATTGTTGAGCAACTTTTGCGATGGTCGGTCACGGGACGGGTGACCTAAAATTTACCATAACGATCTGTTACGTGCTTTGGAAGACACGTTAAGCTGTTGGTCGCGGCTGCGTTTGCAGTCGTTAATACACCAATCCGCATTGGGCCCGCGTGGTGAGATGGCCCATTCTCCTTATCCATCCATAAGGGAGGTCTGTACCTGTTCCTGTTTTTAAAGGAATATTATTATTTTTAATAAATAAATAAAAAATAAAAACTTTTGTTCCTGGTAAGTCATCGTCAGTCTGTTGTTACGGAACATCTTACTCCTTGGATTGAGTTAGGTAGTAAATATTCTCAATATAATATAACTAGCTGTTGCCCGCGGCTTCGGTCAAAGGGAATTGGCAATGTACTATTTATTAACAGGACGCATTACAGGTGCAAGGATAAATAAGTAACACTTCAAAAATTTAAAAAGACCTACTAAGAGGAACCTGGACTAATGTTTGTTAAATACAAGTACACTGACATTATTGAGTTCAAAGCATGTTCAAAACACATAATTATGTATAAATTGATGCAAGTCCGTATTTTAAGTAGTTTATCATAGTGGAAGGGGGTTTTCCCGAGGTAAAAAGTAACCTGGATCATTTTCCACCTTTCTACTAACTTTTTAAAGTAGGTTGCGTAAAAATCCGTAGCACCGTTTTGACGAAATTGTCTACATATACACAAAAGGTTTTGATCATTTACATTAAAATTTACGTATTATGTAAAACAAAATAAAAAATTATCTGTCTAATAACTTTAACTAATAACTTTTGACGACCGATTTGGCGCAGGGGTAGGCTAGGTACCTTCTGCGCCAGTGGTCTCGGGTTCGATTCCCGAACAAGACAAATATTTGTGTGCATGAACATATCTATTTGTCTTGGTCTGGGTGTTTACTATGTATATTAAGTATGTATTTACAAAAAAAAAAAGTATTTAAGTATATATTTAACCGTTATCAAGTTTTCCATGATACAGTTTCATAATGAAATTAACATGGGCTTAGATAATTGGTGTGAATGTAAGAAGTTATTTATTTATAATACATAGGGCACACTGAAAGTTCTGCGCTCCTGGCCGCTCATAAATGTTTGAATTTCGAATGTTATTTACGCAAAACTTTCAGTGTACCCCTCGTTTAGTTACTAGTTAACAATTTTAAAACGCAAATCGCTTTCATATTTCAGTAACAATGTCTATACGACGCCACGTATGAATACTAAACACTTACTCGAGGCTCCATTTTCAGACCCATTCTTTACATTTCAGCTTGTCTGACGTAACAGTAGGATACCTATACACATCGTTTGTGACGTCATTGCTTAGTTGAGAGTACGCTTGAAGTTGAGAGGCAAGATTTAATATATTGCTGTAAAATGTAAATGTCATGGTAGTATTCTGGAACTATAGAGTGAGAATTTATTGGTATAAATTATGACGCATGTTTTTTGCAAGCTTTTTTCTCTGACATGGATCAAAAGGATCAACATAAAGAACAAAACAACTATTGAAAAATCGGCCAAGTGCGAGTCGAACTCGCTCATGAAGAGTTCCGCCAAAATACCACTACCATTTTTCGCCAGCAAAAAAAACCTTGTTTTTCATAGCGTTTGTATGAAAGACAGTTTTTGAAAATGTATTATTACTCAAAAACGACTAATTTTATCTAATTCGACCCAATTTTCGTTATAAGTGTTTATTGAGGTCTAAAACATAAAGGTATTTATTTTAGATTTTTCACTTTCTTACTTTAAAAGTTAGAGAGGGGGGGATAATTTTGTTTGGCACACATTTTACCAGTTTGGAAGTATCTATCTTTCAAAACATTGACTATGAAAAAGAATGATTACAGAAACCTTTATAAGTATTATTTTAAAGACATATTTATAGACACCCCACACGAATAGATTTGATGATATTTTTTTAGTTTTACTTCTATGTATATGGAGCCCCCCCTTTTTATTTTCGTATGAAAATTATTGTAAAGCTGTTGACAGAATACATCTACCAAGTTTCAAGCGTGTAGTCTTAATAGTTTTGGAATAAAGTGGCTGTGACCGACGGATGGACGGACAGACAGACAGATGGACAGACAGACAGACATGACGAATCTTTAAGGGTTCCATTTTTTGCCATTTAGCTACGGAACCCTAATAGATGGTATCGTATAAACCACAGAACACGGAAAGATTTTTTCTGGTAGAAACCCCGACTTTCTTTTGTTCCAACACCGCACCGTCGCTAAGCACAAATCAAAGTGATACGATCCTAACACAATAATCCAGAACATTACAGATCAACGAGGTATCTCGTCCAGTCAGCGCAAAATAACAACATGTTAGCTGACTATCCTGTCTGACTGTCTACTCGTTTTAAACTAGAGAAGAGTTCATTTTTAACCGACTTCTTTTAGTAAAAAATATTGTATACTTAAGTCATTTCGATTACCAACTTTTCTTTTATTTCAACGCCGGCGCCGCGCCGTCGCTAGACAAGAATCAAAGTGATACGTTCCTAACACAATTATCATTAGAGCATTACAGATCAACGCAATTGTTGACGAGATATCTCGTCCAGTCAGCGCAAAACGCATTAACTCGGAGTAGGGGGCGCTCGCGTTGCTTCCACTTGGTTATGCCTTTTATGCGAGCGATTCATTACGACGACGCCTAAAGGGGAAGCGAACAGATAGTCACATTTATTACTTTTGTCAGCGGAAAAATGAATTTACACGCCGATGACTCCGCCGCTAACGCGAATGCTTACCATGTCATATTTGATGGCATTGTTATGCAGGGAAATAATTGTAATACAAAGTTAATGGGTACCTAGAATGTTTTATTATGTGACAACTTCTTGTCGAAAAAAGGAAATAATTTTAACGTTACGTAATAAAATAAAACAAAAAGTAAAGTCCTCCTTCCGTCTATGAAGTTTTTAATATAAAAAAATAAGAAACCAAAAAGTTTATAACCATTATTTTGTTAACGTCGTCGTCGTGTCAGAAACCGAAACTCCTTTCTATTTATTTTTCTTAAAACCCTATCGAACGTTCAAAAAGATTGCGTTCACCTCTCCTGTTATTAGTTTGCAAACAATGAAACGCGATATGCGCCGAAGATAATTCAATTCAGCCAGTAATGGGCCTGTTGTGCTGCCTACTCGCTCCAGTAACGATGTTAGTGCGATGTCGCTCGTGTCTGCTCTACTTAAAAACTACCTCCATCACTTTGTGCATGACATTTTTTTGAACATTTTTAGGGGTAGGTACCTATGTGTGATTTTACTGTGAACATAGTTGTGTTGTCTATTTCAATAATGCCTATGTTTAACTTACTATAAACGTCGTTGTTATACCGCCAGACTTAAGGTGCGCTAACACGGGCAAATTAAATTGCTCAATTCCTTTCAACGCCCGTTAACTTTGACGTCACAACCACATCAAGCAATATAGGGCGATGCCAAGCTCCTGCTGAGATACGGCCACACAATACCACGCACTATGGAGCAATTTTAAAATCTGTAGCGTATCCGTGGGTTTCAGTAGGCACAATCACATGCCTACATTTTCTTGCAAAGCAAAGCTTGATCACGTAGCCTCTCCGTGCGCCACGGTGGGATTCCGCCTCCATACTGTCATTACATTAAGCCTTTTGTTTCAGGAACAGTCAATATGAGACGTTCCACGTGGATCAGAAGGGCTACACCATGTACGATGGCGATGACCTGGAGACGCCGCCTTCGCCCGACCGACCTCCGCCACGACCCATAGGTAAACAAACTACTACATACACCCGTACAAAAACTTTAGACTTGAAATATTTTTCTCAGATAAAAATTAAATAAAAGTTATCAAAAAAATATGCCTATAACTACTTGTCTTTCTGTTGCTTTTTATTTCTACCAACCATTTATAATAAACCAGTGACATTTAGAACCAGTTTTCAAAATTCTTAAATTTCTTCCTCCTCCTCTTCATTTATAAGGGTGTTTTTGCAAGAACTTACTGATGTTTATATGATAAAATACCGACATGTGATCTTTAGATAAATATGTACGAGCCGAGTGCCCGTGCCTAACAGCGCGATACACGGTAGCGCTGCTGGCGTGTTTCGGGTTCAGCATCATGTTTGGGATGCGATGCAACATGAGTATGGCCAAGCTCAAGATGACTGAGAAGATCAATGTGAGTAGTTGAATTTTTTATATCTCAGATTTTCACAAACATTTCACGTTACAGAAAATTTTGTAATGATTGATGTGTGCATTTGACTTCATATTAGATATTAGTATGTCGCTTCCCGGCAAAAAAAGTGTCACAATACAAAAATTTGTGTTTCGAGAAAATGTAACTTTAATAGTTTTTTGTTCATTTAAATGTCAATAATTTTAAAACTATAATAGTCAGATTACTGAAATTTTATGTGCAAATAGCTTGTTTATGTTTATATAAAAGGCTTTAAATTTAACAGAAATTTTTTAACTTTTTTTAAGTAACTTTTACTTGAAGTTTCAAAAACAATACATATTTTAATGTGTATAAAAAGAACTAGGTAGTTAGTAAATCTTATACACGACTAGTTTCATATCTTCGTGTTTTTCAGTTAAGTGATAATAACAGTGAACAAATAATTGCAAGGCTCTAATAACTTTATTTCTTTTATCTTAAGATTTTTATAGTAAGAAAAATAATAATTGCATATTTTAATAGGATTTTTAATTAAACGATCTTTCGAGAACAAAACAGCTGAATGTAGTTCAAACTACTTAGCTCTCGGTCCTATTGAGAAACTTTTAAGAATCCTTTAGCCAGATTTAAAGGAATGCGGATTGAGTGCCGCCAAGTTAAAGTACGACGGTCATACTTGAGGTTTGTTTCAGACTTCGAGTGGTGTCAAAGAAGAAGCCCCCTTTGAATGGAACGTGGAAGTGGAATCGTCTATAGACTCGTCCTACTTCTTTGGATACCTAATTACACAAGTTCCTGGGGGTTTCTTAGCTTCTATGTACCCTGCAAACAAGATTTTTGGTGCTGCAATCGTGACGTCGGCGATATTTAACATGGCAATACCTGGAGCGATGTCAGTTGGACCTGCAGCGGTTGTGCTTTTGAAAGTAGCTCAGGGATTTGTTGAGGTGAGTTTTAGTCCATTTATCAGGTTATACAGAGATTAATCCTATTTAACTATTTAAACACCTTCTATCAAAATCAGTTTGGTCCCAAAAATCATAAAGGTATTAAACTAAGCAGACAACTAGTCTCTTAAATACTATAGAAACATCCATCATATCACATAATGGGTGACAACTGAAGGCCTATATAACATGACAATGTAACGAGTAACGTCATACGTTGAAAATTTCCAACATTTGGCATTCCGTCCGTGACGGAGCATGATCAAGCTTATTATCGGAGCTTAAAATTTGGACCCCGCATCCGTATCGAATGTACGACGCGTCACGTTTGGATTGAAGTCCCCTTTTGTATTTTAGACAAACTGAATTCTGCATAATACGATGTAGCGATATTATAAGCGTGTAAGGAGGGAGCGTTGCTAATTTGGAAACAAGATATATAAATTTTTGACTTCTAAAACTATTATACCATAGTATCTATGAAAATGTACTGAAAAAATGCGTTGAACGCAATTTTTTTAAATATGTGTATGTGATATTCATAGGAAAGAATTATATTTCCCGATTATGCCGCGTTATCGATCGAGGTTCATAGAAACGTTCAAGTACAATCGGCATCGTTTCTGAAGTACAAAGCCTCTTTAGGATTATCGGGCCCCCTGGTCGCCATGGCTACGTATTTGCTCGCTGCTACATCCCGGCTTAGTTGATTCTTCAATGCCAGCGCTATCCTATTAAATCTAATACTGGGAACCGTTGATACGATCTTACTCTCAGATGTATCATCTTTTTGTAAAGGTCAGGCAGAAAAGGCATTGTGCCTGTACCGAATATAGACCGAGTAAAACTTTGTGTTTGAGATATTTTGATTTTATGTTATTAGATTGGGAAAATATTTTTGTTGGAGCTAAACTGACAATATTTATTTATTTATTTTTAGGAATAATAACAGACAAATAACATGTTTAGCCTATATTAAATGAGTGAATACAATACTGTTGATAAATCTTCACTAAAGTAGTTAGACGAACAATATTTGAAAGAATATCCTGGTCTAAAGAAAAATGTTAGTTAGTTATATTGGAGCAGAATGATTTATCAAGTTATTCATACTCTTGTTTTTATTATTTGTCGTATTTGAAACGGCGACCCCGTTGATTGTATTTTGATACTGATACTAAATTGACCGTTTTCCAAACCAACCGTTGTTTAATGAAACAGATTCCTTCTGTCCTCTACCTTCTTCTTATTATTTTTCTCCCAAAAAGGTGTTTATA
Organism: Crambus lathoniellus; assembly: GCA_949710035.1. Lineage (NCBI taxonomy): Eukaryota > Metazoa > Arthropoda > Insecta > Lepidoptera > Crambidae > Crambus > Crambus lathoniellus. Next base: position 15,550,135 of record OX453306.1, read on the forward strand.
ACTTTTTGGGAAACTATACTTATATATAACATTTGGTTTCTACGTCAGGGTGTGACTTACCCATCTTGCCACGGCATCTGGCGTATGTGGGCGCCACCCATGGAGCGCTCGCGGCTGGCAACCCTGGCATTCTGCGGCACCTACGCCGGCATCGTCATTGGCATGCCGCTGTCTGGCATACTGACTGACTACATCTCTTGGGAAGCACCTTTTTACTTCTACGGTGTCAGCGGTGTGATTTGGTAATTCATTTGATGGTAACTTTATACTTATGACCATGGAGCGCTCGCGGCTGGCAACCCTGGCGTTCTGCGGCACCTACGCCGGCATCGTCATTGGCATGCCGCTGTCTGGCCTGCTGACTGACTACATCTCTTGGGAAGCACCTTTTTACTTCTACGGTGTCAGCGGTGTGATTTGGTAACTAATTTGATGGTAACTTTATACCTACTTATGACCATGGAGCGCTCGCGGCTGGCAATCCTGGCGTTCTGCGGTACCTACGCCGGCATCGTCATTGGCATGCCGCTGTCTGGCATACTGACTGACTACATCTCTTGGGAAGCACCTTTTTACTTCTACGGTGTCAGCGGTGTGATTTGGAAACTAATTTGATGGTAACTTTATACCTACTTATGACCATGGAGCGCTCGCGGCTGGCAACCCTGGCGTTCTGCGGCACCTACGCCGGCATCGTCATTGGCATGCTGCTGTCTGGCATACTGACTGACTACATCTCTTGGGAAGTACCTTTTTACTTCTACGGTGTCAGCGGTGTGATTTGGTAACTAATTTGATTGTAACTTTATACCTACTTATGACCATGGAGCGCTCGCGGCTGGCAATCCTGGCGTTCTGCGGCACCTACGCCGGCATCGTCATTGGCATGCCGCTGTCTGGCATACTGACTGACTACATCTCTTGGGAAGCACTTTTTTACTTCTACGGTGTCAGCGGTGTGATTTGGTAACTAATTTGATGGTAACTTTATACTTATGACCATGGAGCGCTCGCGGCTGGCAACCCTGGCGTTCTGCGGCACCTACACCGGCATCGTCATTGGCATGCCGCTGTCTGGCCTGCTGACTGACTACATCTCTTGGGAAGCACCTTTTTACTTCTACGGTGTCAGCGGTGTGATTTGGTAATTAATTTGATGGTAACTTTATCTTATTTTCATTTAATATTATGCTGTGAATAGACACGAGGAAGCTGCCTATAGTCCCGTTGCCGTTAGACATGCCCATGAGGGTGAATTAAATTACTGTGAATAGTAGATACTAAATATTGCAACTATTTGATCTGACGATGCTGTTATTCTGCTGGGCTCACTCTGGGACTGAGGTTAATACAAGAATTATATAAACTTTTCGCTAACTACTCTCAAGTTAGTGTCAGATACCTAAGGGGTTGACTATGACCCCTGCTATTCTATTTAATTTTATTTTTTCTAAGTTAACCCAATTTCCTTCTAAAAAACGGAATCAGTCAAGGTCTTGTGAATAACGTCGTATATTGATTGAATAATTTTACACAATTTTAAAAAGCACTCAAGCAGTTTTATAATATAAATTGGGCTTATGAACTAGGTGTTATTGATGATCGAAGGCTTATTAAGAAGAAATAAAATAATATATATTGGTGGCGCTGGTTGGCTCTAGTCAGCCCCTTGACTGACACTGACTTGAGATTATTTATCGACAAGTTTGTATAATTCTTGTATCAACCCTATAAAACCTCGCGTGTCTAGGTGAGCAGAATAATTGATAATTAATTTGGGACTAGATGGTGTTGTGTGAATGGTCCCAAAATATATGTATTCAGTACAAATAGTTTTTACAGCAACTCCTCATCTCCTGTGCAGGTACGTGTGCTGGCTGTGGCTGGTATTCGAGAGGCCCAGCAAGCATCCACATATATCTGGCAAGGAGCTGACATACATCGAGGAATCCCTTGGTACCGCGTCGCAGGCCGCTATGCCAGGCTTCTGGAACACCCCTTGGCGGGCTTTTGCTACTTCTCCACCTGTAAGTGTCAGTAGGTATATGAAGCATATGAATCAGCACTTGTTTTTTGAGCCCTAGCAAGCATCCGTATTATGTGACCGAGTCCAAGAGTTTGAAGTTCTTTACTAATTAGCTAAATTGTTACCTCTAACATGAATTGGTAATTTGAGTTTGCATATTTGAAGTTCATTAGCCATAATTGCGCTTAAAGTCAAAAGTAAATCTTCTTTTGTTAAATTGTTCTTTTATTTGTTTTAGGTGTACGCCATTATCGTGGCCAACTTCTGCAGGACGTGGAACTTCTGTTTGCTAGTTATTTTCCAATCTGCGTATTTCAACAGTAGGTTCAACATGCAAATTACTGAGGTATTTATTATTTATAAACAGGTTACTTTTTTCCTGACAGTTGTACGATTTAGGACCATCTTCTACTTTATTTAACAAGTAACTATAGAATCCTTTATAATGTCCCTGTCCAGATAATATAACTTGAAGCTTTTTTTTATTCAAAAGCCATAAGTAGTCGGTAATAATTTTGTAATAGGTAATTTTGACAGATTTTAATGTTTGGACCAAACAAAATGATCCGTTACTTTTAGTCCGGTTTCGTTGGCGCCATCCCGCACTTGATCATGACGTCACTGGTCCCCATCGGAGGCATGCTCGCCGACTACCTGCGCAAGAACAACATCATGACGACGACCAACGTGCGCAAGCTGTTCAACTGCGGTGGCTTCGGGATGGAAGCCTTCTTCTTCGTGCTAGTTGCGTATGCCAATAATAAGGTAATTTATAAGGGATATTTTTGTACTTACTTTTCTATTCAACGAAGGTTTTCTAAAGCTTTAGATGTTTTTGTTCTGTTTATAAATTTATTTAGTTAGCTTTATCTTGGCACTAGGACATGTTTAAGAAACTGGTGTTCCATACGTTTTAGTCGATTCGATGTTGAACTTTTTTATGGAACGGCTGTTTTTTGGCGATTTCGTGGCCGGTCCCATTGTAAAAAATGATCTTATTGGTTGACACTTTCATCCTCTAAAACGTTTGTACTAATTATAATTTATCATTCTTGCTTGGTTATTTCTACCTAACAATTTTTTTTTATTGAGAATACTGCTTGTCGTTTCGTGATCGTATCATCTCCCTCTTAACTTTATGAATCAGTAACTTCCTTTACTTTCGCACGTGAACTCACTAATTACCTATATTCTTTCGTTCCAGTATATCGCCACCATCGAGTTGACTCTGGGCGTCGCCTTCAGTGGCTTCGCCATATCAGGCTACAACGTGAATCACCTGGACATCGCGCCGCGGTACGCGTCTATCCTCATGGGCTTGTCCAACGGCATCGGGACCATAGCCGGCTTCCTTGTGCCTATTGTTATTGACTACATCACTCAGGAAAAGGTGGGTTTTTTATTCAATTTGTCATCATTACATTGAAATCGTCACCACCATCGAGGTGACTCTGGGTGTCACCTTTAGTAGCTTCGCCATATCAGGTTACAACGTGAATCACCTGGACATCGCGCCGCGGTACGCGTCTATCCTCATGGGCTTGTCCAACGGCATCGGGACCATAGCCGGCTTCCTTGTGCCTATTGTTATTGACTACATCACTCAGGAAAAGGTGGGTTTTTTATTCAATTTGTCATCATTACATTGAAATCGTCACCACCATCGAGGTGACTCTGGGTGTCACCTTTAGTAGCTTCGCCATATCAGGTTACAACGTGAATCACCTGGACATCGCGCCGCGGTACGCGTCTATCCTCATGGGCTTGTCCAACGGCATCGGGGCAATAGCCGGCTTCCTTGTGCCCATTGTTATTGACTACATCACTCAGGGCTTTTTTATTCAATTTGTCATCATTACATTGAAATACGTCACCACCATAGAGTTGACTCTCAGCTTCGCGATATCAGGACACAGCGTGATCCACTTACATCGCGCTCCGGTACGCGTCTATCCTCAATATCCTCATGGGCTTGTCCAACAGCATTGGAACTATAAGCAGCTTCCTCGTGCCTATTTTTATTGACAATATCACACAGGAAAAGGTTAGTTTTATTCTATTTAGTACAAGTGCTAAACCAGGGATGTAGCTTTATCTGACATTTTAAGAAGACTTTCAGAGGCTGAAAAATCTTTTTCATTATTATCACCCTAGTCTAGTCTAGTTAGTGTCACAGATGTAAAAATATTATGTAATAGGCTTCTTTAAAAAAATAATCTACGGTAATTTCAATTCTTTATGAATCAAAACTATTCTATTATTTCAATTCAAAATTGAATTTTTATTTTCTCTAAAAAAAAAAGAAATACAGAAATACAGAAAATTATGGAATAGTAGATTGTATTACAAGGGAGCAAAATAATATATTTACGGCGTGGGCGCTATTTTGAATCCAGAGCGCAGTGAAGGATTCTAGAGTAGAATCTCGAGCGCAGCGAGGGATTCTAAAGTAGAATCCTGAACGCAGCGAGGGATTCAATATACACCGCCCGAGGTGAAAATAATTTTGCGGCCGAGTAATACACCCTGCTTTTCATCCCCATCTATAAGAAAAGCAGTAAAGACAACTCAAACTACCTACCTTTCTTTGTCGTTCGGATACATCATAGCGCTAGTCGGGCAAGAAAAAAAAATTGAGTTTTGAAATAAAAAAATAAAATAAAAAAATATATATGTCCATCAGATTCCTTATAAGTATTTTCGGGGATGCCGTAGGGGGTTAAAAATGTTGTTAGATTTTAGCTACGACTCACCGTTTACGAGATAATCTCAATTTTATAAAATTCCGTTTTTGAAAATTTCTCGATCATACAAAATCAGTTGAATTTTTTTAAAGTACTGCACACCTTTTGCTACACTCCAACCAATGCTTCTTTAATTATGTTCTAAATTCAAATCTCATCGTTTTGGACCCTGTTATGAAGCTGTTCAAAATTCAAATCTCATTTATACCCTCTTGTCATAACAGGTAAAAAATGAATCGTTTTGGACCCTGTTATTAGATAAACAATCATCGCTTTTCGAATCGATGGGATGAAAAATATTTTTACCGTAGTCTTAATACTTAAGCGACGCGTTTCGGTACGGTACTGAAGTGCGGGACTCCCCTCAGTATCGCATTCCGTCACTCAGGCGAAACAAAAAGGACACTCGTCTGTAGCTAATTTAAAAAAGAAATCGCCCGCCGAACGATGCGCGCGGAATATCGAATGAGCCGCTTTGTGGGTGCGCGCCGGAGCGTCACCGCGAACTCTTTATTATCGCTCGACAGCGTTAATAAAGTGTTCGCGATACGCTAGTGTTGTGAACAATCGATATGTTTCGTTAAACAATCTTTGCTTAAATGTTGAAAATGGGCACTTGAAAACTGCTACGAAAGTAATTCAAAACTAAAGAAGGTGTTATGAAGTTGTAAAGTTCCGGACCCTTTCAGCGGTGCGGTTTCTAACCGCAACTCGCGAACAACGTGAAATTTTTATGTAATAGTTATTTGTTATACAAGAGAGCAAAACCATTTTTCGCTGCGAGTGCTGAATTTAAATCACGAACTAGCGAAGTAGTCTAAAATTGAATCACGAGCGTAGCGAGTGATTCAAATATAGACTACTGAGCACATTGAGTGATTTAAAGGCACGAGACATCAGAAAAATTTGCTCTCGTGTTAAACATACAACTTTTCACCTCTACCAGCGAGAAAAGTAATACAGGTTAGAAAAATAAGTTACTTATTAGTAACAATTTCATTTTTATGACAAGCTTTTTTGCTGACTGTGCTTTAATATTGTATTGCCATTTGAACCAAACCTGTATACAAAATTTCAGCTCCATCGGACACTGGGAAGTGGGTCAAATTAAGCTTGCAAGATTTGTCCCCCACTAATTAACAAACTAACTAACATACATGGCAAGTTAATAAAAAGCTTGTAACAACATTGAATGCAACATTTATCGTATTTATCTAATTTGTTGTTATTAGATTTCATTAATTCTTCTTATTTAAATATTTATAAATCATGCATGCGACCTCATTCGTCCAAACTCTTTATTTCGAACTTTGGTATCCGTGTATTTATTTTTTATGCTTTATAAATTCATGTCCAACGGCATAAAGCTATCTATCTATCCCTTTTGCACTAATTAATTTTAAAAGTCTCATCCTTGTCACTCTATTACTTTTTCTTAATTATTTCAAAAGTTAGTGTAAGAAATTAAAAAAGCACTTTGCCTCACGCTCGCAGCAAAAATCGATTTTGCTGCGAGTTTTTACGCGCCAAAAGCGCCCTTTTCGTGCTGGAGAGGTGAAAATAGTTATTTGTTATACAAGAGAGCAAAATCATTTTTCGCTGCGAGTGCTGAATTTAAATCACAAACTAGCGAAGTAGTCTAAAATTGAATCACGAGCGTAGCGAGAGATTCAAATATAGACTACTGAGCACAGTGAGTGATTTAAAGGCACGAGACATCAGAAAATTTTGCTCTCGTGTTAAACATACAACTTTTCACCTCTACCAGCGAGAAAAGTGTTACAGGTCAGAAAAACAACATTGAAGGCAACATTTAACAATAAAGAAAACATCAAAATTAATAATTAAGAGTAAAATTGGTGCAATTATGCAAGTTGAAGGTAACTGTTTGCATTGCGTTCAAAAACTGCACTGCATGTAATTTTTATGAAAACCAAACATGATATTTAGTAAGCGATATTAATGTTCACTTCATATTATTTATTTTAAATATTGCGTGTTTAATAAAAAGCAATAGTAGTACAATCGTATTTATATAATTTATTTTTCTTATTTTATATTTATAGCATGCATGCGACCTCATTTCGTCCATACTCTTTATTCGAACCTTTGGTATCCGTGTATTTCTTTTTTAAGCTTTATATTTCATGTCCATCGACATAAAGCTATCTATCTATCCTTTTTGCTCATATTAATTTTAAAAGTTTCATCCTTGTCACTCTATTTCTTTTTTCTTAATTATTTCAAAAGTTGGTGTAAGAAATTAAAAAAAACACTTTGCCTCACGCTCGCAGCAAAAATCGATTTTGCTGCGAGTTTTTAGGCGCCAAAAGCGCCCTTTTCGAGCTGGAGTGGTGAAATAGTTATTTGTTATACAAGAGAGCAAAATCATTTTTCGCTGCGAGTGCTGAATTTAAATCACGAACTAGCGAAGTAGTCTAAAACTGAATCACGAGCGTAGCGAGTGATTCAAATATAGACTACTGAGCACAGTGAGTGATTTAAAGGCACGAGACATCAGAAAATTTTGCTCTCGTGTTAAACATACAACTTTTCACCTCTACCAGCGAGAAAAGTGTTACAGGTCAGAAAAACAACATTGAAGGCAATATTTAACAATAAAGAAAACATCAAAATTACAAAATTAATAATTAAGAGTAAAATTGGTGCAATTATGCAAGTTGAGGGTAACTGTTTGCATTGCGTTCAAAAACTGCACTACATGTAATTTTTATGAAAACCAAACATGATATTAGTAAGCGATATAATGTTCACTTCATTAGTGTAGTACAATCGTATTTATTTAATTTGTTATTAGAATTCATTAATTTTTCTTATTTTATATTTATATCATGCATGCGACCTCATTTCGTCCATACTCTTTATTTCGAACCTTTGGTATCCGTGTATTTATTTTTTAAGCTTTATATTTCATGTCCATCGATATAAAGCTATCTATCTATCCTTTTTGCTCATATTAATTTTAAAAGTCTCATCCTTGTCACTCTACTTCTTTTTCTTAATTATTTCAAAAGTTGGTGTAAGAAATTAAAAAAGCACTTTGACTCACGCTCGCAGCAAAAATCGATTTTTAGGCCCCAAAAGCGCCCTTTTCGAGCTGGAGAGGTGAAAACTCATTTTTCATCCCATCGATTCGAAAAGCGATGATTGTTTATCTAATAACAGGGTCCAAAACGATTCATTTTTTACCTGTTATGACAAGAGGGTATAAATGAGATTTGAATTTTGAACAGCTTCATAACAGGGTCCAAAACGATGAGATTTGAATTTAGAACATAATTAAAAACGCATTGGTTGGAGTGTAGCAAAGGGTGTGCAGTACTTAAAAAAAATTCAACTGATTTTGTATGATTGAGAAATTTTCAAAAACGGAATTTTATTAAATTGAGATTATCTCGTAAACGGTGAGTCGTAGCTAAAATCTAACAAAATTTTCAACCCCCTACGGCATCCCCAGAGATACTTATAAGGAATCTGATGGACATATATTTTTTTTTATTTTTTTTATTTCAAAACTCATTTTTTTTTCTTGCCCGACTAGCGCTATGATGTATCCGAACAACAAAGAAAGGTAGGTAGTCTGAGTTGTCTTTACTGCTTTTCTTATAGAGGGGGATGAAAAGCAGAGTGTATTACTCGGCCGCAAAATTATTTTCACCTTGGGCGGCGTATATTGAATCCCTCGCTGCGTTCAGGATTCTACTTTAGAATCCCTCGCTGCGCTCGAGATTCTACTCTAGAATCCTTCACTGCGCTCTGGATTCAAAATAGCGCCCTCGCCGTAAATATATTATTTTGCTCCCTTGTAATACAATCTACTATTCAATTTCCACGACACATTTTGCTTTCGCACGTTTTGATACGCGATTGTTTTTCCGCGGTTTCCCGCGATCTCTGCGAGCATCGCCCGCGCGCTCTGCGGTTTTGACCCTGCGATCAAGGGGCGAGCCACTAAGGAAAATATGGGACATTGGCACCGAAATCAATATTTAAAATTCATAGGTAATTATTTTTGAAGTGAACACTTCTTTAGCGGCGTTGTGCACTTTTTGTGATGGATAAAAATGTTAAACTCGCGTCAGGATCACGTGACCGTCAGACCGAAAATTCGTAAGACGGACACAAACTGTTACAATTTCATTAGAATACGAAGGCAAATTTCTCCACCGTTTCCATAGTTATGATAGCTCAGATTAGAAAACCGGCGCCATTGAAGCCAGAAGACCTCGGTTGAACCGAGGTCTTCTGGGTTCAATCTAGTCCGTATTTTTTTCTTTTTTTGTCAAATTCCTTTTTTTGTAGAGAGTCTAAGGAGCCCTTTTCAATTCTGCCGGCACTCCCGGAATGCAACTCGTTGTTTTTTATTATAAAATAAAGTTTCAATGCCAACTCGCAGCTCATTTCGGAGTTATATATGTCAATAACTCTTACATCTTACAAAATACTTACTTACTTATTTTATATAAGTAGGATATTTTCTCGAAAATTATAAGGACTAGTAAGCGGGGTTCACGGTCGCCTGTGGCCACCGCTCTTGGAATTAGAAATAAAACAGATTTTGTGCGCCCGCTGCGGCTGCAGGAGGAAACTGCATCGTGGAAATGCTCACTTAAGGCGATACTCGGAAAAAATGTGCTGAAACGAGCTAGCAATGAGAAAACGACGCGCGCGGGAGCGAGACCGATTTTGCAGATTAGGCAAAAAAAAAAACACAAAATCACTTCGTAAAACTACAGCGATTTTTAAAAAAAGGCTTCTGTACGATCCTCAATATTATTGGTGTCTACTAAATTAACCAATTTCCAATAGTGTAAGTAACCCCATTTAAGAATAATCTTCACTTTTCGTATTTTTAGAGGTCTTTTCGAAAAGAAAAAGTGTCGAGGCAAAATCATAAAATCGTGTTTTTGAAACTATACGATTCTAGATAAAGGTATGAAGAAATATATATCTTATTACCAGATTTGTAATAACTGTAACCGTCCTATAGTTTTAAATCAAAAAGTCCATATTTTTCCGAGTAGCGCCTTAAAGGTTTTTCCTTGGTTTTTCCATTTCTTTATGTAGAGTTCACATAAAGATGTGGCAAGACAAATTAATTAAATTGTATATGTAGAGTTCACATATAGATTATAAGAAGGCATATTAATTCAATTGTCGGCATGTTTTATCACTACTTCTTCACAATTTACTTCTGCTAGGTGAAGTTTTTTTCTGATACAAAACATGGTCCACCCACTGCACTTTTTTGATCTGTTACATGGTTGCCAACTTTCTCATTTTTCCTATATTTCGAAAAGTTAATGTTCATTTTTGACATGTATATCGTCTCCCGTTGTTATATTTATTTGACCGCTACCCTGCTCCGGATACTTCAAGATCAAAATATAAGTTTTATTTGTTACTATCAATAATAATATAATTATTTGCAATATTGTATAAGTAATTTTTGCCTTTTTATTTTTGCCCTTTGCCATAGATTTATGATAAGTCTTCACTTGAATCTATATGCCTTTTGCTTTAAGTATAAATTCTTAGAACAGAACGTTTCACAGATAAGGATAGCAGGACAACACTAGCTCGGCCAGACCCGTTAAATTTTATGGAGTTAGTTACAGCCCTTACGTTTATAGTACTTTCTTATTTCAGTTTTATTGGGTCTTAATTACTTTGTTTGATTTGATATCTTAAGAATTATTTATTTAAGAATCGGTGGCGTGGGGTCGAAATATTATGGCGAAGGTAAGCATGACCAAAAATTGGTGGCAATAATGAATGATCTACGGTGGGGTTCTACGGTTTTTTTATAGGGAAAGCAATGGGAATAGGGCTGTATAGACCAAAGGGTCCATGCAGCCCTAGCACCCAGCCCAGGGTGGCAAAGGCCACTGGGCCACTGAGAAAATGTGTTTGTTTGTTTGTCCGTCTTTCACGTCATAACGGAGCTTAATCGCATAAATTCAAAAAAATAAAGTTAATGTGAAAACATATTTATGTAGGTAATTGATTAGTTCTTTTTCAAGTCGTTATGGTTTTATAAGAAGGATTGTATTGTTTTATTTAAACAACCAATGTAATATAAGTCGAATAAAAGTTTACTCGATTCCAAGCGCTCATAAACTACTTCTAAAAATTTTCACAGAACATCCACGAGAAAGCGATCACAGAGTGGCGCGCAGTGTTCCTGATGGGGGCGACAGTGCACTTCATCGGCATCACCATATACGGCATCTTCGCGTCAGGAGAGCTGCAGCCCTGGGCTGAACCAACGCCAGACATGATTACACCAGTCAAGTCACTCGACCATGAAACAACGTTTGTAAGTATTGAAATCGGAATGGCTACTGAAACGCTCTTTGGTCTTAGCTTTGATCAGTAATTTTTGAAGTGAAAACTTCTTTAGGGGCGTTGTGCACTTTTTTTAATTTGTAAAAAATGTTAAGCTCGCGTCAGGACACGTGAATCAAAAACTATGTTACAATGTCATTAGAATACGAAGGCAAATTTCGCCAACGTTTCTCAAGTTGTAATAGCTCAGAATAGAAAACGGGCGGCCAGAAGACCTCGGTACAAATCCAGTCCGTATTTTTTCTTTTTTTTTGTCAAATTCCCTTCTTTTGTTAAAAAGTCTAGGGAGACCTTTTCACTTCTGCCGGCACTCCCGGAGTGCAATTCGTTGTTTTTTTTATCACAGTATCTGCAGCAATTATTTTCCACTTCAGAAAATGGTTGGCCTAATCACGAATTGATCAGTCTTAAGATTTAGTTACGACATAAATATTCATTTTTGTTTAATTGAATAAAACTGAAGCCCGAAAATTTAAGTTGAACTTTCCAAAAAGTTAAAGTTTACTTATATTCTTCACAGACGGAGCGGCCTTCAGCCCCACTGAAAGGCTCGGAGCCGCCAGCGTACGGCGCCATCGCCGCGCCGCCGCCGGCGCGCCCTCCCGCGCCCGAGAAGCACGTACCCAACAACCCATTCGTCAGCGGAGCCTTGTACCAGGCGGAGCCTATTCAGCCGCCGGCGCAGCACTACCAGGACCCTACTGACGGCACCTACTGAACAGTATGTAGCTAATTTGCTTTCACTACACTTTAGCGTGTGGCGCCATTGCTGCGACCCTACTGGTAGCACCTACTGATCGGGAACTCATGCGGTTGATGCCATCAGCGCGTCTGCAGCAGTAAGGTTCTGTAAGGCAAAAGCGAAACCTGAGACTGCCATGTCGAGCTTCGCTGACTTTTTCAAGTGCCTTATTCGTCATGGGGCGTGCTATGCTCAGTCTCGCAACGTTTTCTTTCTGACGCCCGCCAGTATCATCTGAGGGCTCTATCGTTTTGCGCTTACATGCCAGCCTGCAGCATTTACTTTTGGCTGCTTGGCGTCACTACCAAGCGTTCGCCAAGTGGTAGATAGAACTAAAAAAAAATAGAACTAGGATTGTTGTAAGCAATTTTGAAATGTTTTGATTGGCATCGGCTGCTGGCGTCGCTGATTTGGCAACCCAATGAGATGGAGGTCTTTTAGTACAAGTTCTACCTCTGTTTTTTATAAATAAATTATATTTTGCTTACAATCACACCAATTACCTTAGTTTCATTAAGAAACTGTATCTAGTAAAGTTTCCTTAAAACTTTACTAACAAATTGTATTTAATACGTAGAGTATGATAATAAGAGATCGGAATAGGAAGAGCTGTTTTGTGTACCTGCGATAATTATTTTTAATAATATGGACATTCCTAGATTTTTACTAAAAAGGACTCTTCATGCAAATAATTTCCCATCTATGAGACACAAGTTAATTTGTTGAAGTGATGCTGATGTATTTGTACGATGATTGTGCGATTTATGCGTCAGGTCAGCCAAGCCAAGACGACGACGATATGGGAGGGACGAGAGGGTGCAGCCCATTACATAAATAATTGAAGATTATTTATTAAAAAACCGTATTTTAAATCGGAATCTTGTAGAATATCCATATTAACTTAAGTTTGAGGTCCATAAACCCAAAGAGCTCGACCTTTTCCGATCTCTGATGATAATACAGTAATTTATTTGTTTGCAGGTATAGTCCAGGTAGCAAAGGGTTCAGCGACTCTTCTATTTTTATAGATAGGTAGGAAAATTACATTTATAACTGTTTCGATTCAATAGCTATACGAAATATCATGTTGTTGATAGCAACAGTTAGACATAGTTCCTGTACCTACATTATCACGAATACTGTGTACCTGTTTTGGTAATTCTAATACTCGACAAATTTTCCAATATGGGTTATTTTACTGCTCAATATAAATTACGAAAGAAACTATTATTGTTACATTATATTGTTTGTTCTCTCCATCGTGTACAGGTGTAAATAAGTTACATTTGCATATCAAATATCAACGCTATAAGTGTCAGTTAATTTCTATGATTTTTACTAGTTCTTGATAAGGAAAATAATAAGATTTTTTTATAAATAAAACCATATTATTATCACTGTTGTTAAAATTGAGGTGTGATGTAATCGAATTCATTGTTCCATCTTTCACGTTTTGATTTTAATCTCGTTAGCTGATTTCGATAATGGTTCTTTATTTGTTTAATACCTACATAAATTCATTCAGCTAGCCTAATAAAATTGTTGTAAAATGTTTATAAATATTAAAAGTAACTGTTCGAAATTTAGTATCGTATCTATTTAAAACAATATTAACTACGATAGATATAGACCTAAACGAAAATGTTAATTGTGATGGGAAGTAATGTAATCATTCAAAAGTATGTGAGAGGTTTAGTTTTTTTAATCAGTTAGGTACGTTTGCAAAAACAGTAACAAATTATAATTTAGCTAAGTTGTTAAATACTTTTGTTTGATTGTGTTAAATAATTTTTTTGGTAAACCTTTAACTATGTTGGTAATACATTTCCATCAGAAATATTTCAATGAAAATTTTATTAAGATGCATCTCAATGTAGGTTACAAACAAATTTGCATTTCCCTTTCTTTACCAAATTTTATTTCCTAATATTGTAAAATATCTATGATTCTGTCCACTAATTTGTCTTCTCTAATGATAAAATATGCTGAATAATAATAATATTTAGCTTGATGTAGCTGAAAATATTATACAATAATATACCTAGTGATAAACAATAACTTAATTTTAGGCGGTTGAATAACTTAATATAATAATAGAGTAACGGTCTTAAAGCTATTAGTTTGAAAATTTTCCTTGATTTTGAATTTATCTAGTCATTGAATTTATTTGGAAAATAACGTTGAGTTGTTGCATGTTTAATTTAATAAATTATAAAAAACCCACATTACTATTGTGATAATAAATAAATTATATTTGTAAATAAAATATTTATTTGTAAAGTACGGTCGCGGAGCACAAAGAATTTCGTTCAATGACCCTGTTATTACGTGTCCCTGACGCTTTCGCGTAATTATAGTGCGTCACGCTCGCACAGATCCTTTGAGACGCGGCGTGACGTACTATATTTACGTGAGAGCAACAGGGACACATAATAACAGGCCATTGTACCAGATTCTTCGTGTTCCGCGACCTTACTTTAGTATGCTTTGTAGAGAGTAGTTAGCAACTTGTATATTGTATACTGTACAGTCGTTCGTATGTATTGTTATGTTAAATTAATAATAAAAGTAATAATGCATGAATTGTTGGTACTTATGCTTATTTACCCGAGCACATCACCTAGTGCACTTCTTTTGTTTTCCTTCTTAACTTTGATTAGCAAGTAGACTGCACTGTAGATGTAGGTAGAATTAGTATGCACATTTGGGTGACTTTTTAATAAGAAAATTCGGTTAATATTGACAATAAATGCACTCTTGGTAACGCACTGCACCATTAATTAAATAAAAATGACAATAAGTAGATCCCTAACAAAGCTATTTTTTTATTTCAGTTCACTTCCATTTCGAAAGTGGATTGGATAAATTATAGCGAAAACGTTATGGGACTATCTTTCTTTCGGAAAATCAGGACAATAAAAATTGTACGTCACGACCAATTTAATCTATTTAGAATTATTGTTGAACTTCTGTATAATTAGTTTTACGAGTTTTATAACATCTAAAAGTATATCGAATAAAACTACCGTTAGGTAATGTTACAATAAATTGGATTGCTATTTTTATAGCATCATTCACTAGTTAAAAGGTGCACTTTTGAGAAAATGTCATTTATATTTTTGTGATTGTTTTCCTTTGGTATTTTTAACTCATCTCATATTTACTGTAGAAATGAATCATTTTGACCTAAGGTGAAGAAGGCAATTGAAAATGCAATGCTGCAGTCAGTCTTGCCATCCGCTGACGCCATTAAAATATTGCATTCAATCTACGACGGACCTTGGGCACATGGAACAAAGTCAAAAAAAGTGTTCGTGTTTTCCTGACTAAATAATACACGATCACGATAGTAAAATGACCAATTGCTTGGCTGTGTTATTCATGACATTTTTAAGCTTTGCCTTATTGGGATAAGTAGTCGCAGCATGTCACAGAAAATAAGTAGGTAAGTAGTATCTGCTACAAAGTCCATAGGAAACTTAAGCATTGAAAATGCTTTCAGTAAACAAGCAATGAATTCATCTGCAAATTCACGACTCTGCAAGTGTCGCTGTTAGTAAAATTAAATGATATAATGCTTATCTATTTTTAAACCATCTTTTAAGAACGTCATCGTCATCAATATGCCTTCTTACCGGAAATCTTAAAATAATTACATTTTGTAATTATTGTGTAGAGTGAAAAGAAACCCTTAAAAATATTTTTTTAATTTATAAAAAATCCATACTAATTTTATAAATGTGAAAGTTTGTGTTTGTTTGTTTGTCCGTCTTTCACGTCAAAACGAAGCAACGGATTGACGTGATTTTTGTATGGGTAACTGGAGAGTGTTTTTACTTCGGAAAATTATAAAATAAGAATGGTAATTTTGTATGGAATATCGTTTCTGTCGTATTTTATAAATCTGTAAATTCTTCCATGACAAAGAATACGTAATCACTGACGTTTTAGCCGCTTTGAATTACCTTTTTGTGGCATGCAGAGTATAAAACTTCTTTGGTGAATTTAAATGCGCTTCGCGATTATTTATTTTTGTTTAGTAGGTATAAATATAATTTTTTATTTGGGTAGGTATACAGATACCTCTACCTTTATTACATGTTGTTGGTGATACGAAGCTCACCGAGTCCGCTAGTACCAATATAAGTTGCATATCTCGTTGTTGGTATGGACTGCTTTGGTTTTAAATATTATGTCCTTATAGTCTAAGATCCCACTGCAAATAAAAGCGCTCATCGAGTTTTCGCTAAAACCTCATTTTTACGTATATTTATGATTAGGAGAATATATATCTATAGGGTTGCCTATCAAAATGTGGTCGATAGTATTCAAAAAATACCACTACCATTTCTCGCCAGCCAAAAATTACTTAAGTACTTACTTTGTTTTTCATAGTGTTTGTATGAAGGACAAAGTTTTTTTGCGGGTTTTGAAAATGTGTTATAAACTGCCGACTATATCTCGTTCAAATAAATTTTTCGTTTTAAGTGTTTATTAAGGTGTACTAACGGACGGACGGACGAAAAATGGTAGTGGTATTTTTTTTATACTAGCGGCCACATTTTGATAGGCATCCCTATAGATATAATATATTCTCTTAATCATAAATATGCGTAAAAATGAGGTTTTTAGCGAAAACTCGATGAGCGCACTAATTTGTTGCAGTGGGATCTCGTACTATTACTATCAAAGCGTTAATTTGAATAAATAAATAAAGTTCGAGAGTGCAAATCAATATTAACGAAGCTATAAATACATTTAATTATAAGAATTGAATAATATAAATGTCTTGTGTACAATGATATTTATGCTCGAACAAATGACAATAATACAGTAGTTGGTAAAGTATGCCTTCGGGTATAATATTAGTAAATAAGTATAAATTAAATTAATTATATCTAATAAATAAGCAGGTTGTTGGACATGGGTGGGAATTATCATCGCGTCTTTAGTTTCTTTTTTCTTTTTAGGTTCGTTCATTTCACGCAGCTTCTAATCGAAATTCCTACATATAACCATAAAAATATCTCCATAATTTATAATTTACTCTTATTTTAAGCCGTACTTTTGTATTTTTTATGTAAAAAACTTGGTGATGTCCTGTTAGTAGTCATTTTCACTGTCACATTTCGTAAACTTGTTAGATTTATAGATTAAACTAGAGTATAATCAAATTGTTGTTTTAATGAATCTCTACGCCGTCAATTCTGTGCTGTAAAATATGTTTAATAAAGTTGAGAAATATTTCTTGAATGTGTAGTTTACTAATAAAATCACATGAGTATTATTTTTGTAAGAAATTCAATTCAATTTAAGTTAAACGAAGAATTTTCATTAGATCAGATTTATTTATTTTAAATGGACTCACCAAACAATATTATTCAGACTTAATTTACTAATATTTTAGAGCAAATAGTTTTAAATTTTCCTGTTAAAATTTCAGTATTTGTTTTGCTTGAAATTTCTAAATAACAATAAATAGAGCTTTATTATTATAGACGTTTACTAAAAATGGTCGGGGATTGTGCATGTAAGAATAAAGGTAGGTTTAAGTGGAAACATCTTAGTTGCAGGTTAACAATGTACTCTGTATATAATATTAGAAATAATAATTTTAAAGCAATAATTTTCTCTTTAACACATATCATTTATCTAGACAAAAGTTTTCTTTACCATTCCCTCCTCTAAAATTTTGCATTCACAGTGCTTTCGACATATTCACTCACCTGATTTTCCTCATGAGACCGAAGTAAGGTATATCTAGAAGGTATATAAAGAAAATAGTTCCCTGACATACAATACAATGCAGGTGGTATGGCTTCAATTTTATCAATCTTATTTTTCTTAATTGTTTTCTGTGAGGTGAATTACAATCAGCTCCGCTATGATTAGTGATTTTATAAGTAATTACTATAGATTCAATGGTTAATGATAATTTTCACGATGTCCAAGATTATGGCGAAAGGGTACGGATCCCCCGAGCACTTGTTGGCGTGCACTGGTCGGTGAAATATTACTAAGTAGAAATGAGTAAAAGTTATTTATAATAAGTATTAATATGAGAAAGAGGAATACGCGGGTGAATATGATAGGCAAATAAAAAATTTTATTGTTTGATCTTCGTTGTTATATTGAACTGAAAGTTACCGAAATATATTTTTAATTGAACTGAAGAAACTTTCGGATTCGGATTTCCTATAACCAACCAATATAGGTAATGAAGGAGCCTAAGATTCAAAAAGCCGACTCAGTATACCTACATAATGAGAACACACGTAAAATAGAAGCTACTATTAGTATTCAAGTAAAAAGAAAAGAAATTCCACTTTCAATAGGTAATCAAATCACTTTTGTTTAAAACTGTAATTTAATGATGTTGGTTATAAAGATACAAACAAAAAATCACTTTTAAGGGTTCTTCCAGTAAAGAAGTGTTTATTCTGTTAAAACTTCAACTTCCGATGTAATTTTTTTGTTATATTTAGTTAGTTTAATAAAAATATAATTATTATGTTATATAAAAATAAAGTTTTGGCGCACAAGGTTAAATATGAGTAGGCGTGCAAAGCATGCAAAAGAAAATAAATTAAGAATTATATGTATGTAACATAGTCTGATGTGTAAACATAATTAAAGTGATAAATTGATATGTACTCAAATAAAACTGCTGTCATTATCTCAAAAATCTTATCGATAATTTATTGGATAGAAGCCAGGAATAGGCATCATGATAATTGGAAAGTAATCTTAATAGTTAACTGTAAATAATTTATTATTTAAAAAGTGAATTCGTAATGAAATATAATAAAATATGAAAGCAGTAGATAATTTTGATAAAATCTGTGTTTAACAATCACACTGAAAATTTATATAAATTTTCATTTTATATAAATTTTCCCTGAAAATTTGCAATAATTTTCAGTGTGATTGTTAAGTAATATTTCTTACCTTCCTGTTTATAGTATTTAATTAAAGATATAAACTTCCATCTGTATGTCTTTATCTTTCTGATACACATAAAACAATTAAATGCTCCATAACTTCTGAAAAAAATGCGGATTTCACCGATCGATTTTCTCGCTATTTTATAAGACGATTTTGAATGAAGAAAAGAGACAAAGGTACAGAACGAAGTTTTCTGTTTTAAAAATTAGACGTTAATATTGTAATCATAGGTTAAAGGACAATAATTTTAATTATATGGGGTGATCTCACTCTGTAAGGCTGTGTTGACAATAAAGCTTCACAAAGCGATAATAGTTGTAAGATAATAACTGTAATAACCGTTAACAGTGATACTTGACCTAACTATTTATAATTTTAGTTTGCTTGTGTGTTTCTTAGCTTAATGACGGGTCCGTTGGCGCTGTGGTACTAATCATACTTCCTGAGCGTCGAGGGGTCATCAGGAGTATCAGGGGTCGTGGGTTCGATTCCCACCCGGGACAAACATTTATGTGATGAGCATTTGTGTTTGTTCCGTGTCTGGGTGTTATATAAATATACATGTATTTATTTGTTATACCCTCGTTGTTACTGATTTCCGTAACACAAGTGCTTAAGCTACTATTAATTCGGAATCAGATCAATGTGTGTGATGTTGTGAAATATTTATTATTATTTATTTTATATTTAATTTAAAATAAAAATAGAATAAAATTTGGATTTTCAGATAATCTCCTCCTATTTAAAGGCAACTACTTACTTACAGTTAAAATGTGATAGCTTAAAATATAGACAATATGTATAGTTACAATAAATAGTTAGGCATACTTTTGTAATAAGTATATAAAAGAGGCATCGGCTCAAAAATAGCTTATAAGTGATGGTAGTGTGGTGATAGTATGCTTATTTTATATATGTTTATGAAGCGCAGACCCCACAGAGAGTGCAATTATGCGAAATTATTTAAGTATAAATATTGCGAGCTTCGCAACTTCATAGACCACACACAATACACAATATGGTGAAGACTCTAGAAGCAATAACATCTGTAGCCCTAGCACGAAAAACTGTCGTTATGGTAACCGTTATCGTGATCGTATAATGCTGGGGCGTCACCTGCACGGCATGCGCGTCTTAGCGCGCTTATTGTATCAAGTATTATATCAAATAGCGCGCTAATTAATGGCATTAGACGCAGGTGAAGCCCGGGCATTATATTGTACTACTTAGCTAGTTAGCTAATATTTTGTTCATGCTACGAGTACAGTACCCCTAGCATGAGAAGCTCTCGATAACATTGTTGTGATGAAAATCAAAGCAGCGCCTCTTTCGGTCATTTAAGGAACCAAAGTTCTAGATATTTTTGACAACATCACTTTGACGACTTTTGACGTAGTATAGTTACTATTACGATTACCTTAGCGACTGTTTTCGTGCTTCGGCTACAGGTGTGATGAAGGCTAAGTGCTACGCCATTTTAGATAAAAAATACCGATATTCCTGTCCTCTGCAAGATTTTTTTTAGTTTCAAAGACTACCTAAGTAGTCCAATAAGTTTGTGGATAAGAAACATAAGTATGAAACGACGCAAAACGAATAGGTAATCTTTTGGCTTAGTTTCGCTCGCAACAAATTGCTTTTATACGATAGTTAATGATTTAATATAAAGGAAATTGCTATTAATTTTTTTGGCAAATTAAATTAATTTGAACTTTTAAGACTCCATGTCGTCGTCAACGTTCTTTTTTGGTATAGTTTAGTAGTACAGTCGCGAGTAATAATATCTAAGTAAACAACATAGGAGTAATAATATCTAAGTTAACAACATAGGACTATGTCATATTAGAATATTGAATGATTTATGTGGCACAGACAGTTTTGTTTCGGAAAACTTTAGTGTGACAAAGTTTATGTTCTTCACATATTATTGCTCCTGACTGTAGATTTACGAGTATAAGTAAATAGAATAGCGTATTTTATTTTTGACGTAGGTATATTATTTTTATGTAAATACAGGTAAAGATGTAAAAAAACATGTTTAGTCAATGTTAGAATAAGTATTTCTCGGTTTATAAGCTTAGATATTTGTAAATTGTGACTGAATATTTGCAAAGATGAAAAAGAACATGAAAATTAATAAGTACGTACATCATATTAAACTAATTTATAAACACTTAGGATTGCACTTCCATTTTGAGGATCTATCTATGAATATTAGTTAAATAAATGTCAACACAAAAGAGCTAAATAATGTCAGGGGCTACTAGGCTACCAATTATTTTTCACTCATCTAGAATAATCTAGAATCACGCAATTTAGCAAAAATTAAGTAAAAGGCCTGAAATCGTAACTGTCTATTTGTGCCATACAATAAATAATTCGATTTGTTGCCCGAGGCAGACATACATTGGCACTGTTTATCTCTTTTTATGTCTATGGTCACTTTGTAAATATAGAATCTTATAAATCGTAATGTTACTTGCACAAGAGCACTGATTTGTCAATTACTGATTAGACTCATATTTAAGAATTGCTTTTCAAGTCGTTGTATTGGTAACGCTGTAAATAATTTGTGTCGCTTCAGTATAATACTTATTCAGTTTTCTAGCGATTTCGATGAAATATTTTCTAAGACAAAAACATTCTTATGTCGAAAAAGCTCCATAATATGATTAAAGACATTATTACTTTACTTATATTAGTGTTCCTTCGTCATCAATTTTATTGCTTTTATTTGTTTGCGTTAAACATAATCTGGTTATTTACCTCAAACAAATCAGACGCATAGATACTTATGTATGATAGGTATATAGATTAGTTTTATAGGAGTAGTACTGTAATCGTATATTAAAATTGAAAGTCAAATGTAATATATACTTACGCATACGAATGCTAAATTTAAAGTATAAGAATAAGGAAGTTTGAATAATAATGTATTAATACTTATATTAATTCAAATGAAAGATTTGACAACCAGCCAATCTTTGATGCAATTTAAGTTTCACGCAGGCCTACTATTGAATAAAATAGCTGTAAATAAAAAAAAACAAAGAGTTTCTGTAGTTAATTTATGTAGAGCCTGTATTCAATTCTACTAACTACTAATATGTGTAAATTTTATATTTACTCAATATCATTTCGTGGTTCTCTTTAAAAAGCGAAAGTTCAATCTATTGTGTAGGTAAGACAAAAGATGTTACAATTCAAGACATTACTAAGTAGATACATAGATAGTTCCTGTGTGTAATCAGATGTGTTTAAATTCTTTTCATGTCTCATATTCTGAAAGTAACTCCTAACTTGCCTAAAATGCGGGTTGAAAGTGGTATGTGGCGGCCCTAGGGCCGTTATGAAATTTAAAAAAGGAATAGGAGGGGTCATGTCAAAATTTGTAAGTATCTCTTTGGACATTTATTTACCAAAGGTATGCAGGCAAAGTCACATAGCCTTTACAGCCTGTTTTGCTATTATATAAAATAATTAATATCGTAGAATTATTATTTTAATAACTAAAACATGGTTTTTTTAAAGAAGGCTTTATTTGAAACAGATTAAACCAAATGAGTTATTTGTAACATAAAAAATCAGGCTATTAATTTTATGGAATTGCATAGAGTACATACGGGTCAAACACCAAACTAGGCTGTATGGACTTAGTTTCCCTTGCATTCCCTAAAATAGAGAAAATGAACAAAAAAGTTATAGTCTTTCGAAAATTCCGCGGCCATAGGAAAAATATTTTTTAGATTATTTGTTTATTTTTACTTTCCTCATATTCAAAATGAAAAGTAGAGTGTTTACTTCGGGCGTATGGACCCATAACAGTCTCGAACTATCGGCGCCCTCACTTCGTTCGTGCGCCAAAACACTCGACTGTTATGGGTGCCATACATCCCTTGCTAAACAATCTACTATTATTAAGTTCTATTACATTAGGGTACACTGAAAGTTCTGCGCTCCTAATGATTCAATTTCGAATGTTAGTTACGAAAAGCTTTCAGTGTACTCGCACTTTATTTATATCTTTGAAGCTCTGATAATTATATTAATGTAAAGAAAATAGTCATATAATGATGTGTTTGTAAAATATATTAAAAGAAAGGGAAATGCAATAATTATTACTTATTTATTTCGCCAAAAATATCGAGTTTTGTAAATAGTATGCTAGATACATTTTATTATTTTATTAGAAGTTACTAAAATATGAATGTATTATCCATTTGAGCTGGGTGCAATATTATATAAGTAGGAACTAAATAAATTATTCTGTTTAAAAAGAAATTCTTTTGTTCGATGTGAAAGATTATATTTTATTTTTAAAACTCTGTAAATAGGTACCTACTATGCTTATTTCATAAAATATTGATGAGTTCCATTGGTACTTGAAACTATGATTTGTGCAATTATTATTTTGTTAATTTTTCACACTGGTTACTAATAATATTATAAAAAAAACTAGTCATACAAAGTTACCCATTATTACGACTTCTTGTAAACTCATTGTATCAAGTTTACAACTATATTTAGGAACTTGTTAACTAATTTCTTGGTGTTAGTGTCTATATAAATATGTTAAAGACTTTGTAGATCTCTATAATGTTCGGTTTGATATGGTGACATTATCTTCCCTATTATATGTATGTTTGAAATTTAATAACGTGTTTTATTTATGTGCCAAAATGCTGATTCAACCCATAACAAATAATTACAAGGATGAATTTAAGTTTCGATTGAAAATGATACAAATTATATTTAGTTAATAATTTAATAAAGGAAATTAAATAAAAGCCATTAAATAAAACTAATTTGAACGTAACCTGAAATCATAAAGATATGAACTATTTTATTAGTTTAAAAAATATTTTTACTAGAAATTTAAGATTAAAGCAACCTTTCGTTCTTAAGTAGGCGAAGTTACAAGACATCACTTTAAATAAGTATAATTATTTTAATGACTAAACTACTAATTACAGTCAATATCACACAATTCCCTTAGTTAGGGTTTAAATACATAAATTATGTTTGGTCACCCTCGACTTAAAGTTAATAATTTAAAAGTATCATACATTACAATAAATGGTAACTTATGTCAAGTATTTTTATTTTATAACAATCTTTTGGCATTGTATGGTAATTTAATGAGATACTGCTTACATGTCTAAAAAGTTTATTTCTTGTAAAATTTTGTATTTGCATTCACAATGCAATTTTTATTATTGAAAAATGGAAAATAAAGTACTTATTTAGAAATTTTAGTACCATCGGAGCTAGTTGTGAGACGGGTCGATTTTTTTCTAAATACTTACCTACTTCAGTGTCCGTTTTTCAATAATAAGAATATATATAACTTATAGCCATTTTCTTCTGTCTAGCTATCAATTCGATTGCTTATTTAGGTATAATACATTAATATTCATTTAATAGGCAAGGAAAATGAGTTTTCTGTTACACTTTATTACTCGTACTGTCAGTTTGAATAGTTAACTGCACCTAAAGGGCCCTACAGACTATCAGTCCGCCTGCAGGCAACGGCCTGTCAGTTGGCTGCAATCAGCCACACCCTCACAGTTTTACATACAAAAACCGAGTCAGGCGGCCGATCGACAACTGCAGGTGGCGTGCCTGCGGACGAATAGTCTGTAGGCTCCTTACGCACGAACAACCGTCGTTATTGTTATCGTTAAAGTAAGCTATACCAGCCTCATACCATCCGTCAAAATGCTACCAAAGCTGCAAAGTGCTGCTACTCGAATATGACCCAAGGTGGCGTTGCTCTGGCTTTCATACAAAAAAATACAAGCGCGATAACAAGAACGAGAATATATCGTGCTACGGATATAGACCTCTGACACATAGGTAACATCTTTATCTTCTTGCGTCTTGTTCATTGAAATTAAACCACTCATCATCATAATCATCCGCCGTACGTCCGTCGCCCACTGCTGGGCATAGACCTCCATAGCCTCAATGGCCATTAAACTACTAATTTAAGAATAATAAACACGAAGTGTATAGTGGTTTTCATTCAATTAACTTATTTATTACACAGAGTACCTAATCGTTAGTAGTGGACAGAAACTTGAACTAAATCGGAGACACAGAAGCTTGCGCTATAAATTATTTAGGTCGCATTATGTCACAATCAGCTGTAAGGCGAAATCGAACGCAATCGTCTCGATTTCCCTGGGAACCCTCTCGCGTAGGGTGGCTTTGCATTCGTTGTCACGTAGTATACCCCTCTGGCTCTGAAAAACGTAATAAATAAAACAAATTATTGCAGCTACTAAAACTTTCAATTATAAATTATAAATTAAATTGATGCAGCCTAATATGGATTGTGTAAAATACCTATACAACACAGACAAAGAAAAGAAAACTTAAGCTTGCTTGACGTGGCCTTATCGTTAAATAATGCTGATTGCGATCTGTCTGGACACATCCCAATATGCCAGCATTTCGTGATTTACACCGAAATTCTATGCTCTATTGTACAGTCGATATACTTTAATGTTGGGGCATGAGCATGACATGATAATAAACTTGGGCACTTAACTTAATTATTGGTACCCTATCTCAACCTCCTGAGTCCCAAGATCAGAAAAAAAAGGTTGTTGGTAGAATTGGCTGTCCTATAAGAAGAGCAAAGGTTAGACGAAAATGTGTACTTTACACAGAATGTCCGGTCAATATACAATGTTTTAGTTTCGCAGTAGTCAGGCAGGATGCAACTACGTAGTAATATTATAGTAGGTGGTATTCTTTGACGCAACTATCTATGGACGCCATTTCGTTCTGTGTAAAGTATGGGCAGACTAAGGAGGTTGATACTGCACCTCTGATTTCGTACTGTTACTGCTAAGATTTTATGTGCTTTCGATTGTATGTATCTATTCAAGCTAAGCACCTCGCAGTAATACAATACGCGTGATGACGTATGTGCTTGTCGCTATATTACACTCACTTGCGTGTGACGTGTTCTCCCATAAGGACATACTCCGAGTCCTTGGGTTCGCACCAACCGATCAGGTAGGAGAACAGGCTGGGACAGGGGCCAGCCCAGAAACCCTCTTTGCTGTTTATTGACTCTATGAAATATGGAGTCACTTTGGTGTGGTCGCACGACAGCGTTTCTGAAAAGAAAAATACATTATGTATGGATTCTCCCAATCTCCCATGGATCCAGATAATTTAAAATACGATCTGTTTGTGTTTAATTTAATGTTTTTCTGATAAGTAAGGAATAATAAAATAAAAAATCATGTTAAAATAAGAACAACATACTAGCGCCCTCTTTTTGTTCGACAAAGAGTTACAAATCGTTACGACTTGTGACTCTTCGTTGAACAAAAAGTACTGGTACTTACGTACCTAGCCAGAGTTAAAATAAAACTTACTAGAGGGCGCTAGTTCAAGCGAAGTAGCAGCAGACAAAACAAAGGACTTGCTGCGTTCTATTTGTATCTGTTATGTTTAGAATTAGAACTCTCCTAATAATGGTACATTATTTACTTACGGAAAATAGTATCGTGAGCACACCCTGGCTGGCTGGAACCCCCGTTGACATAGAAATCAGCGTGCCCGTTCGGTCCCCACTGCCCAAGGATGCCTGCTCCCGTGTGGAGAATGTCCACGAACAACGCATCGGTGTGATCAAGGTCCCGCGACCGATTGTTGCCCATGTAGAACAGGATCGTTGGGTCGAGGCCTGTCGAGATATAATTAGGGTTAACATTATTCTTTAGATAAAAACCAGCCAATAAGTTTTGTACGACCAATCTACAGCTTTTATATAAATAACATACCTACCTACGTACCTAGTAGCTCATTATTTTTTGCATACGACGTAACCGTGTATTTTGTAGAGCATTGTTGTATGAATGATGTATTACTCACGAAAAACATTGAAAAATATGACACTTAAATAATACTAACGATGTTTTATCGTCGAAACACTTGGTTCTTTGGTTTACAATATTGTAGTTCATGGTAACATACCTACGTGCTAAGCATTGTAATAAAGATTTAAAAGTTATTGAGAGGACATTCAGATGGCATATAGGTCGTCCCATTCGCTGGTTGAATTTTAAGTGCGATGACACTATCGTTTTTGGTTTAGTGGGAATTCTAAACCATTATTTAGCGTAGAAAAGTTCAAAGAAACCTGTTATTTTTTCTAATTTCCCGTTATTAATGGACGTGGCCTAGTATTACTTTTTTTTGAAAACCGACAACCAGATTGAAAAAAAGTTGGTTGAATACATAACTACGGAAAGCCAAGATTACAGGTCTTCACCGAAAGACTATATGGGTTCCCAATGCTGTAACCGATAGTATGAAGGAGTTCTGGGGCTACTGACTTTTTACAAGAGTTCTTAATCATATTCAAACGTCTTAGAAATCAAACAAACCTGTAATTCTCCCTAATTTCCCGTCCTTGATGTAGTTAGCGACAAGGCCCAGTATGTGGGCTCCCACACTGTAGCCTATAGTATGGAGGAGTTCTGGAGCCACTGACTTTACAGGGTGATACCGCAAATAGTCCACCAGCTGGCCTATACACATGCCTGCGAAGCGCGGAGCCCAGTCAATCTGTAAAGTATTATATTACTTTACCCCGTGAGATCTAAGTTTGCCGGTGATGGTGTGACGTGACTCAAGGTATAAGTTAAAATAAGGTTAACATAAAAACATTTTAACATTTACAAAAAAGAAATTGTATATGTATAAGCAAGTTAATAAATTAAAACAAATAACAATAGCAAAAAATAGCGGTTGGGGTAGGAGACGCGCATTCCACGCACCGGCAAATTGAGAGCGCACGGGTGGTACATCATATTATCATCATCATCGTCCTGGGGCCTTACTATGAGCTGTCAGAGCAATGTCAAAGTAAGATGCTGAACGAGATGACACTATACGCAGTTCTATAGCTCCGTCTTTTAATATTTTTTATAAATATTGCGATAACAGGTGATGGTATGGCCTGATCTTAGCCCAACTCTGTTTGTGGCAAGGAAATTTAACTAAGGAAACTGGAGATAGTAGTACTAACACTTTTTTGTAGACTCTGGCTGTCTTCCGTCTCACCTACTCTTTGAAAAAAAAACCAATGGTCATATGAGACAACAGACAGCCACTACGTAGTTAAATGTCAAATTTGCTGGGTACCTACACTTATTTATTTAATTGCATAGTTTTCGTTCGTTGCAATATCCTTACTTTATTACTTTATATATTAATATATTATATATTATATTATATATTAATATATTATAAATTAATATATTATATATATTAATATATTAATTATATTATTATATTAATTAATTAATTAATTAATTAATTATTTATTAATTTATTAATTTTATTAATTTTATTAATTTATTAATTTTATTAATTTATTAATATATTATAAATGCGTCTCTGTCTGTCTGTGTGTTACACAATCACACCTAAACCACTGAACCGATTTGAATGAATTTTGGTACAGAGATAGTCTAGAGCCTGAGAAAGGACATAGGCTACTTTTTATTCCTGAAAAATACCACCTGCCCGCGGGATAACGTCGTGTAGTACACGCGGGCGAAGCCGCGGGCGGAAGGCTAGTAAATGAATATATCAAACATAGTGATTTGCACAACCGAAATACTAGAAATAAAAATAAACTTGTAATGCCTCGGTGCAGGCTAGAGAAGGTTCATGGATCTTTCCTGGGTCTTGGAATCCGCTTTTACAACAAAATTCCAGATGGTTTAGTGGACTTGCCTATTGAAAAGTTTAAGATGCACAAAAAAATGGCGTCGTTAAAAAAGGATATTATACTGTTAACGATTACTTAAAGGACAAAACGGCTTGGTCATAATTTAATTGAATTTTTTTATTGTATTGTGTTACATTCTAGTATTTCGCATTTGTTTTTTTTTAGTTCGGCATTTAACACGGGTAGCTTAAGTATGTCATGCTCTCGTTAAACATTCCTGCGGTGGTGTCGTGTGAGTCGGGTCGTTACGTTCCCTAAAATATGGTTGAGCGAAGCGATGGCTGGCTCATGCGTCATCCTCGTGGACGGGTGCTGCCAGTGGGGTGGGTCTGCTCATGTCTACTTGTGTTAAAGGTGTTCGAGATATGGTTTATAATATTATGATATAGATTTATGAGCGAGCTGGTGTGTCTCATAGTAATTTTGGTATCAGTGTCTTACAGTAACAGCAATTTTTCTAATAATTGTTTTATTTATTCAAAAATTCCTTTTATTTGTTAATACTTATAAATTTGAATATACAGCGCAGCTTGCAGTTTCCTTTTCATTAATCCTATAATATAATGTGAATAAGATTAAGATTAGTGTGTCCATTAAACTATTTGATTCCTTGTTTAGTTGAAAATTGTTTACTGTTTTAGGTAATAAGCAAAATTGTACTTAACTTAAGCGGTATTCTGTATTGTGATGGAAAGTAACCTTACTATTATGTGAAGGCCATTTTTCAAATTTGACGACTCTGTATAAGTTAAAACAGGGACAAAAAATAAGCCCTTGGCGAGTTTCTTGCCGGTTCTTCTCGCTACAAGGTCTCCTGCCGTAGGATTTGCGAACCGATGGCGTAGCTTTATTGACGTTCAATAAGTGTTGTTAAAAAATCCTAAATTGAATAAACGATATTGAATTTTATTCAGGCTGAAAACTCCAGTTTCCTTGTAGAATCTCCATGGTTTGTGGTCGTTGCAGTACGTCCTTCTCTTCCGCTCCACTCTATCACTTGTCCTGGCAATTCCCCATTTATTACTTTCTCATTCAAATTAATAAGTAATAAATCATATAACATATCATATAACTATTTAACAGGTTACCAGTTATGGGTTTGTTATGCATATAATAGACGAGACTCAACGTGGTGTCAACAAAACTAGGTCATTAATGTACGGCCAGCAGCACACCATCTGCATATTATATTCGTTTGAATATTGTATATATACTAATGTAGATTTGAAAACATTGGCACTTTTTTGTACTAAAGTGCAATAAAGTGCAAAATATTTCAAAATCTATGATAAATATTAAAAAATAAAAACAAAACGTACAACCCTAGTTCTTATGCATTTCAACAACATACCGAACATTAATTGCTGCATGTTAAGGCTTAGGGGTGGAAAACGTTTGTATAGAGGCCGTTTGCTACACAAATTCTATTAAATAATTTCTGGCTTCGGTTTAAAAATAAAATCGTCACATACGATGTCAACGTTACAAATTTATTTAGATCTTTAATTGTCGTGTACCCATGCATACTGTGACACTGGTTATTATTGTAGCGCCATCGAACGCTCCACGCCCGCCCGCGCCGCTGCAGCCGAGACGCGACGCGCTCTTTTTGCAACGCTACAAAAGACGCAGTGTGCATAGGCCCTTAAACGGCAAATAATTTCAGTGCTCTTAATAGCCTTCTGAGGCAAAGCGTAGACAAAATTAATACTATTTATTTAGTATCTTAAGATATACTCGTAATAATAGTAAGTAAACTATCAGTTGAACTTACGATATATTGTAGTTATTAACTTTGCTGTTAATGATGTGATGGTCAAATAAATTGTACAGTATAGTAACTTATCAAAAGATAAAATATTATACCTAGGTAGTATAGTCGTGTTGTTGCGTTTATGGTATGTTTAAGACCAAAGGTGGAAAATGTGGCTATGATCATTATTATGTCCTTAATGAAAGGTTTAATTTGCTTTAACCACAAAACTGCTGTGAACATTTATTTCGAAATAGATAATTGGTGAGTAGGGCAGAAGCCCCGGTTTTGGCCACTGTACCGGTTTTGGCCACTTAAACTTTTCTAATCAACTCTTTGCCATTTTTGCTAAAGGCAATTAAAATAAGGTATTTTAAGGTAATAATAACAACCGTTAGAATTCCTTAGGTCATACGATTTTTTTTCAATAAATCCCATTTTCTGTTTTAAAAAATGTTTTGTGTGAAAATTTTAAGAAATTTGTTTTAATGAAATACTTACTTTATAAACCGTTGTTATTTACAATTAAATTGTTGTTTTGCAATTGATTGGTTTCTAGCGCATTAGAATATATTGGTTTAACCTGTGTTTGGTTTTGATTTTATACGCTATACTTACAAAAGTTTAACTATCAATAAGTGGCCAAAACCGTACATTTGGCACCTCTCACACATTTTGTGTAATATAAGTACAAAAAACTATTTTACTTTTAAAAATTTGAAAAATGTAAGTACCTTTAAAGGTAGATAAATTATCTATAATTTAAGATAAAACTTGTCTCTTAAATACCTAAGACCATTTAGTACTTAGTGCTTAAAAGTCAAAAAATCCTTAAAGTGGCCACAAAGGGTACCTCTGCCCTACTTAAACTGAAACTCCGCTACCGTTGAGATGATTTTAAACACGAATACTCGTTTGGAAATGGTAATTTTATTGCTTACAGATGTTGGGTAATGTCCGTAATTGCACTTAATTCATATCTATAAAGATTTAAGTGACAACGTGATAGTAATTTAAATGTTTGAACGGTACCATTAAACTTTATGCCCAACTTTCTCGAGAGAATAATCTTTACGTAACAAGGTATCAAGTTCAAACCGAGACATAACAATAAGTCACGAGCCAGTGACTTGTCACAGCATTCTTTTGTTTCACATAGATTTTCTTATTCAAATTCGGAAACAAAGCATTTAACATGTTAGCAGTAAGCTATGAGATAAGTTTTAATTAAATGATTGCAGTTTGCAATAGACAACATAATTGGTTTGATGGAAGATTGAGTTTTCATTCAGTAAATCTTAAGTTTGCATGGTGTATCATAATATATGTGTATACAGCTTGCTATTGTTTGTTGTTACCGACAATAATATTGCATGCTATGAGTAACTACTTACCTGACTAAGACAAGGTTCTTTCACCAAGCCTCCGTAATCCACAATGATGATATTGTAGTTCCCTTTCTTAAAATAAGCGTTTCTCATATCAGTGCTTGGGGAGAGATTCCGGCCTCCCCCAAAGCCATGGACCACGATTTTCGTATCATGAATGGGATTGAACTTGGAGTAGCTTAAGGAGTCATTGTCTAGAGTATTGATGAGTTCTCCTTTTTCTTGTGTTGTCCTGGAAAAACACAACGAAGACAATATTCAAAAATTGGGTATGATATCGCCATATCAAGGCAACTAATTGGGAACAATTATGCCCGAATACTCGTAAGCTACTTATCTTTGAGAGCGTCTCAAACATCGCCCTGTCACTTTAAATGTCAAACGTATGAAAGAGATGTCATGATGTTTGAGGCGCTCCCAAAGATGATTTGCGTTTGAGAATTCGGGCGTTAAAGTTATAACTTTTTAAGTTCTAGTTTCTTGTATCTGTTCTTCTTGTCACCTAAATCCTTACTGCATGAGCCGTATGATGCCAATTCAAGAGCGCTTACATATATTTTGAATTTAGCAAGTAGATTATTTTGTCTTCTTATTATATGTATTCATGCATCGGCCCACATCGGAACGATAGAATCAAAATTTATGACGCGGTTAAGCCACTCATAATTCATTCATAGGGATTGCAGTATGCACGTCACTGACCTCTATTGTTAGATGCACGTGTTAGATGGATGGTCTAGGCCATTACATCATTAAACTAATATCAGGGCCCTATTCAAGAAAAAAAATATTTTCCAATTACAGGTGACAGGCGACAATCGTCAATTTTACAAGTTTCTGTTCAATAAAAAATACAAGTTACAAATTTGTAGTAGAGGGAAATTTACATATTAATTATAGTGAAAATTTACAATTATTTATCTGTGTTTTTTACATATTTGTAGGTTTTATTGAACAGCATATGTAGGACAATTTGACTTGTAAGTTTTATTGAATAGGGCCCAGAAAACATCACGTTAAATGTCCCAGGGGGAATCGAACCCACGACACCTGGCTCAGTAGGTATGGCAAATAAATAATTCGAACCTAGTATATAAATAGAACTTCATCTTGTGATGCGGGCACCGGTAGGGGGGCGGGATGCAAGAGGTGGTGTTGAGGAGGTCCTGCACCGACTGCGGTTTCTTCTCTCGTCGCGGCCGCCCTTCCCTCTGCTGGCTGTTCGTCTCTGTAATTAAAAAAACTGTAAACTGTATACTAATTAAAAAAAGAAAAGACTTGAATTGATTTTTTTTATTAAAAAAATACTTCACTAGCTTAGAAAGCTACATTATTCCTGAGTGACTTAAGTCGCTTGGCTATGTAAAATATCAAAATTCAATAAGTATTCGTTTATTAAATTTAGATTGTGATTACACAATACTTATGAACGAACCCTACGGCAAAAAACCTTGGAGAAGAACCGGTAAGAAACTCGTCAAGGGTTCTATGTTGAATGTAATCAAAAAGATAAATATATGAGGTGTCTTCTATAATGGATGAATGTTAAATATGTTAAAGATGACAGTAGAGGAAGCAAGATAAATTATTATCTAAACTAAAGGATCATAACGAGAAGAAGTAAGTAACGACGTGTTTTTTTTTATGTTTCCTTATAATAAATTAAAAAAATATTACAAGCGCTACTTAAAAACACTCAACTAACTTAAGTAAACCGTAAAAGGCGCAACAAGGATGTATGTGTATTTTGTTTATTGTGTTATGTTAATTCAACATACAAGGTTGCATGTACTCTTTGCCAGCTCATAAAATCTTTCTCCATCCACGGCGAAAACGATTGCCCTCAATGCTAAGACTGCAGGTTGAACTTTGATAAGTTTGAAGGCACTAAAAGAGAAATATGTTGAATTTTTAACCTTTTTATTTTACTGCCTATTTAAGAGTTACCGTAGATTGTCAATCAGCCTCTTGCGGTACTGTTAATCATATTTAGCTTATTATGTCAATAAAAAACATGCAGTTTAATTATACATAATATGTAACGAGTTTTTTGTGGGAACAAGTTTTTAAACAAGGAAGCGACATTATATTTAAGTTTTTTTTTTCAAAACAATCTTTCCGCATTTTATACCAATCAAACATTATACGAAGTAAATAATAAATAATAAATAACTTCTTACATTCACACCAATTATCTAAGCCCATTTTAATTTCATTAAGAAACTGTATCATGGAAAACTTGATAACGGATAAATATATACTTAAATACTTTTTGTTTGTAAATACATACTTAATATACATAGTAAACACCCAGGACCAAGACAAATAGACATGTTCATGCACACAAATATTTGTCTTGTTCGGGAATCGAACCCGAGACCACAGAAGTAGGTAACATACTATACATAGTTTCCTAGTTTTAAGCATAGGTCAGGAGATTTTTCCAGTCCGACTGAAAATAGCATCAAAAACAATTATTAAAGTTCAAACTCTATATCTTAGTGAATTGCAAATTAGGCATTCCTTTGTAACTGTTTGCAACAACAAGAGCATAATGGGCATGTGCAAAGCAAACACTAAGTGAGTAACAAATACACCTAGATATACTTAGATTTTAAAAAGGATTAGGTGACTATCATGTTATGATTACATTGCATAATGTAAGTAGAATTTTAACTATTACGTGATTGGCATCACAACAAAAGTAAAAATTCAATTCATGATTATCACAGAAGCAGTGGCGTAGCGTGGGTGTAGGCCGCCGGGCGGAAGACAATTTTGCCGCCCTGTTAATTAGGTTATTAATTAGAGTTATTTTAATTTTTTAGTTTTTTGCATTCACAATGCAATTTTTATTATAGAAAAATGGAAAATGAAGTATTTAGAAAAAATCGACCTGTCTCACAACTAGCTCCGATGGGACTCGAACCCACGACCTTTCGCTTTCCGGGCGACTGCTCTGTGAGACGGGTCGATTTTTTCTAAATACTTCATTTTCCATTTTTCAGGTTATTAATTAGTTTATTTTATTATCAAAGAATATTGAAAATCAGATTACCATATGGTTACGGCCGACTCTATCTATATTCATAAAAGTTAACAATTTTTGCCCTTTGTTCCCGTTGCGTCACACCATTCTGTGTTACACTGTAACACATTGGGAAAAAAAATCCCGATAAGTAAGACTGTTACTCAAAGCCACGTTTTTTTTCCCTGTGACTGACACTGTAACTCAACAGAACTATTGCGTTCCCGTTAAGTTACCCCTCTTTGGTAACATAATTCACATAATACATCTTAACTTATGCAACGATAATCCCTGGTACAGGTATTATTTATTTATTTACACTTTATTGTACACACATAATACAGATAGACAAAAAAAATACAAAGGAGACATAGAATGGGCGGTATCTTAACTAAATTTTTAACTTCATTTTAAATTTTTCAATAATAAAAATTGTATTGTGAATGCAAAACAGTAAAAATTTAAAAAACAAAGTGTTGATTTTCCATAGTTGAAATTTATCTTTAATTCAACATTAAGCTTTTTAGGACTTTTTTTGTGAGGTACTATCTTCTTCTAATATATAAAATTCTCGTGTCACAGTTTTCGTTGCCATACTCCTCCGAAACGGCTTGACCGATTTTGATGAAATTTTTGTGCTTATCCGGTATCTATGAGAATCGGCCAACATCTATTTTTCATCCCCCTAAATGTTAGGGTAGTCCACCCCTAAATTTTATTTTTATTTTTTAGACAATTTTTAATTTCTGTTGTTTTATGATACAACATACAAAAATACATACAATCCTCAATTTTCACCCTTCTGCGATCAACCCTTATTTTTTAATAGCCATTTTAGTAATTTAATCATTTTTCCTCTCCGGTCGAAAACTGATCAATCGTCATTTAATTAGTTATCCCCGCCAGAGGTAGGGATAGGGGTAGGGATAGGGGTAGGGGTAGGGGTAGGGGTAGGGGTAGGGGTAGGGGTTGGGGTAGGGGTAGGGGTAGGGGTAGGGGTAGGGGTAGGGGTAGGGGTAGGGGTAGGGGTAGGGGTAGGGGTAGGGGTAGGGGTAGGGGTAGGGGTAGGGGTAGGGGTAGGGGTAGGGGTAGGGGTAGGGGTAGAGGTAGGGGTAGGGGTAGGGGTAGGGGTAGGGGTAGGGGTAGGGGTAGGGGTAGGGGTAGGGGTAGGGGTAGGGGTAGGGGTAGGGGTAGGGGTAGGGGTAGGGGTAGGGGTAGGGGTAGGGGTAGGGGTAGGGGTAGGGGTAGGGGTAGGGGTAGGGGTAGGGGTAGGGGTAGGGGTAGGGGTAGGGGTAGGGGTAGGGGTAGGGGTAGGGGTAGGGGTAGGGGTAGGGGTAGGGGTAGGGGTAGGGGTAGGGGTAGGGGTAGGGGTAGGGGTAGGGGTAGGGGTAGGGGTAGGGGTAGGGGTAGGGGTAGGGGTAGGGGTAGGGGTAGGGGTAGGGGTAGGAGTAGGGGTAGGGGTAGGGCGGCGCATGATGTGCGGTGTTCCACAGGGGTCGGTGTTAGGACCACTCCTGTGGAACATCGGGTATGATTGGGCGCTCCGCGGTGCTGTTCCTGCCCGAGTTGGCGTAATATGTTACGCCGACGATACGTTAGTTTTTGCCCTCGGAAAGGACTTTTCAGAGGCGAAGCGCCTAGCTCGGAATGCGGCCGACTATATGATCTGCCGCATCCGGCGATTAGGCCTCAAGGTGGCGGTGGCCAAAACTCAGGCCATGCTCTTCCACGGGCCACGTCAGGACCCCCCTCCAGGGGCGGAAATTGTGGTGGATGGGGTAGCGATCCGTCTGCGCTCCACCATGAAGTACCTCGGGCTTCTTTTAGATGGGCGTTGGTCCTTCAAGGACCATTTCAAGCAGCTGGCTCCGAGGCTGGTGAATGCGGCGGCGGCCCTGGGCAGGTTACGCGGGGGTCATCCGAAGTATGGCCCTGTACGGAGCCCCCATTTGGGCCGACACACTAAACGCGGCGAATAGGGCCGCCCTCCGGCGCCCCCAACGCATCGTGGCCTCCCGCATGATCCGCGGGTACCGCACGGTGTCATGGGCAGCATCGTGCGCCCTTGCAGGCACGCCGCCATGGGAGTTGGAGGCGCAAGTGCTCGCGGACGCTTATCAGCGGAGGTGCGAGCACAGAGAGAACGGGGACAGGTTGGCCCCAGAGGAGTGGGCTGCGGCGAGACGCGCTGCGGAGGAAAGGTGTCTCGAAGAATGGGAACGCCAGCTAGAGACACCTGACGCCGGAATAAGGACGATAGAGGCGATCCGCCCCGTCCTCAGAGAGTGGAGGTCAAGGACGCACGGCACCATGACCTACCGATTGACACAGGTACTTTCCGGACACGGATGTTTCGGAAGGTACCTGTGTCAAATCCAGAGGGAGGAGTCCCAGGCGTGCCACCACTGTGGCGCGCCACAAGACACCGCACGACACACAGTCATGGAGTGTCCGGCATGGGCGGTGCAGCGCCAGGAGCTGGTCGCTGCGGTTGGGCCGGACCTTTCGCTTCCCGATATCTCAATAGCGGTGCTGGGAAGCGAGGGGGGATGGCAGGCCGTGGTCTCCTTCTGCGAGGACGTCATCTCGCAGAAGGAGGCCGCGGAAAGGGTTCGCGAGGCAGACGTCGCAGCGAGCCAACTCCGACGTGCGCGGCCGGGGAGAGCGAGACGACAACGTGCGCGACTCGATCTCCCCGTGTCGCAAGGGGGGGTGCAGTAAGGCCCTCTGTCCCCCAAAGGGTGGAGCCCTAACGGGCCACTCTCCCCGGGTCAAGTGGCGCGTGCCACAACGTTCCCACAGACCCGGCGGTAAGGCGCAGGTTTTCGAGAGAAGTTTAGTTGGTAGTGGTGCATCCTCCTATTCGCCCCACCTGGCCTGCCCCCACGAGCGGGTAGCCACGTGGGGAGCTGGGGAGGACGCTTCCTCCTCCAGCCCGGCCTCCTCTCGAGCTTTCGAGCTCGTTAGTAGGCGGGGCAGGGGTTAGAACCGCCCAGCCCTGACGCGAAGCCTATTAGGCTTGGCGGGAGGGCTGGGCGCGGCGAGGAACATGCCCTCGGTGTGACCGAGTCCAACATACCGTTTGGTATGCCTAAAGATCGCATTCTCCTCTGGATACAAAAAAAAAAGGGGTAGGGGTAGGGGTAGGGGTAGGGGTAGGGTAGTGGTAGGGTAGAGGTAGGGTAGGGGTAGAGTAGGGATAGCGTGCAGTAGGGGGTAGGGCCACGCGAACGAAGTCGCGCCGGGTCAGCTAGTTACAGTGTATATTAACGGGAAAATAAACGTGGCTTTGAGTAACAGTGTTACTTATCGGGATTTTTTTTCCCAATGTGTCACAGTGTTACTCAAAGTGGTGTGACGCAACGGGAACATGGAAGCTCTAATTTTATGAATAGACTAGCGGCCGCCCGCGGTTTCACCCGCGTGGTTCCCGTTTCCGTGGGAATATCGGGATAAAAAGTATCCTAAGTTACTCCTTATTACATCAGCTACCTGCCAGTGAAAGTCCCGTCAAAATCAGTCCTGCCGTTTCAGAGATTAGCCGGAACAAACAGACAGACAGACAAACAGACAAAAATTGAAAAAAATGTTATTTTGGTATATGTACCCAATTTATAATCATATGCATTTAGTAAAAAGCGGTTATTAACCGACTTTAAATCAAAAAGGAGGAGGTTCTCTATTCGTCTGTATGTATGTTTTTTTTTTTTTTTTTGTATATGTCCACCGATTACTCGAAGACGGCTGAACCGATTGAAATGGTTCAAACGTAATAACGTTTGAACCATCAGGTTGGTTTCCAAGTTGGTCCCATTTTTTGAAATTTTGAAATCGGTTTAGTAGTTTTCAGGAAATCTTGAAAATACTGTCGTTATCGTTACCACTTTATGCGAATTTAATACGTATCTTTAGGCATAACTCCTTTGTTTATAAACCGATTTAGATGATTCTTGTTTTGTTAAAAAGGGAATACCTCAAGGTATTTTAACCGACTTCAAAAAAGGAGGTTTTCAGTTTGATCACATACCTATTTACCAGAAAACACGTAAATTGCCTGCACGATGCACTAAAAAGAGTGAAATAAAAGTTATTTTTATAAAAAAATGAAACCGCCTTCAAAAAAACCACATCAAAAAAGTAAGAAATAATTCCTCACCAAATAAATAACGTAAGTACTTTGAAGTCGGGCGGGTTTTAACAAAAACAACAAATAATTGTACATGTTTCACGCCCGACTTCAAAGTACTTACGTTATTTATTTGGTGAGGAATTATTTCTTACTTTTTTGATGTGGTTTTATTGAAGGCGGTTTTTTTAATATTACAAACAGACACTCCAATTTTATTTATTTGTAGTATATATTTCAACAAAATTTGTACTTGAACTTTGTCGCAATCGCAATTTATAAGTTTTGAGAAATAAGTTAAGTAAGTATGCTCATTAGAAATGTGCATACTATTTGCATGTTGTGATTTCGAAATAGCTACCGGTCAAAATATTTACATTTACGAGGTAAGACTACTGTCAACATCCGAATAATAATTTTCAAGGTCCTCATTAATTACAAATTCCTAAACTCTATCACCATTTCTTGTTCACTAGTTTGTCGAAACAATTAGTAAGTACATAGAAATCGTACCAAATAAGAGGAGTTCCATTGCATTAAAAGAGGTAGTTCTGGTTTTTTATATGTTAGTACTGATGAGATGGTATTGAAATGACAAATCCAAGTTTTTCACCTCGAAAACCCTTCTTATCATTATTAAATACTTAAAAATCCATTAAATTTATGATTTTTTCAGTTTTTGTCCATTTTTACGACCTAGGATCTGTGTTACGGAAAAAATTACTATGTACGCTTTAAAGTAGACTGAATTTGCATTCGAAAGAGAATAATTTGGTTTTTGTGGGCTATAACATATATATAATATATATTATAACAGTTTTTTTAGTTTTCGGCAATTTTGACCACTAGGGAGTGGGTTTATGGCAAAAGTTACTTTATTAGTTATTACAGTCCAATAAATCTCAACAAAATGAAACTAATTATGTCAATTTACACCATATTTATGGCACCACCAGCTCCTCAAGTTCTGCTAAATATGGTTTCCTGTATGTAAAAAAGGTTGTACCAGCAGTTGTGGTTGCAGGAAAGCAGGAGTCAAATGTTCGGCTGTTTGCATCTACTGTATTGCCCAATTATGCGAGAACATACCAGACCTGATGTGTGATGACATTGACGAACCATTAACTGATAACCCACCCAATCAAATGACGATTTTGACCTTCCTGAGCAGTTCAAAGAAATTCTACCTCACCAAGCTGCCCCCAAAAGGTGTGCTGTGGATTCAGAAGACGAGCCTGGTCCGGCAAAAATATAAAAACAATGTACATAATTGATCCCACCACCTCCCAAACATCTCCCAGATCCTCCTTTCTTTAGTTTAGGGCGTACTTCATTTTGCAAACCGTTCTATTACATAATTTTTCTCAGGAACCATCAAGTGTAAGTTGACATAATTGGTCTCATTTCGTTCGAAATTTAATGGACTTTAATAACTATTAAAGTAACTTTTCCCATAAACCCACTACTAGGGGTCAAAATTGACGAAAACTAAAAAGAAACTGTACTGTAATACTGCCTTTTTTTGAAAAGTTGTAAAACTTTTTAATAGCCTACAAAAACCATTTTTTTTTTCTTTTTTAATTAAATTTAAAAATTTAATCTACTTTAAAGCGTGCAAAGTAACTTTTGCCGTAACACAAGTCATCGGTGGTAAAAATTGACAAAAACTGAAAAAAAATCGAAAATTTAATGGATTTTTAAGTATTTAACAATGATCCGAAGGTCTTTCTAGTAGGTGGAAAGCTTGGATTTGTCATAACCATCTCATCAGTTCTCACATATAAAAAAAATCAGAACTACCTCATTTAATGCAAGGCAAAAAGTACGATTTCAAGGCACACGGTTTCACGCTTACAAAAAATACTTAGTAACAGATGCGGAGCTTATCTTTAATTGTATACGACTTGGCCCAGTTGGAAAAAAATAAAAATAGGGGTAGTTATCAAGCTATTTCATATCAAAATATTACTATCATCCTTATAGATATAGAGATAGAAGAATTCTTAAATTGACACACATTTTAATTTTTCAATGGGCAATGAAATATTCTGTGTTAATGATCATAGCCCATTTTCAACCGTGAAAAGTTAATAAACTGGTTTAAAAAATAAATGTTAAGTGTTAAGATAGTAAATTGAGCCCTCAGATCATATAATACTAAATAAATAGTATTCTAAATAATTCATAATAGTATTATATGATCTGAGATTGAGCCATTACGCTCAAATTCAACTTAGACCTTTTGCCTTTTACCCTTTGAACTCTTCACGGGTGTGTCACAAAAGAAATAAAATTATGAAGCATTGGTAAATCGACATTGGCAACCATTTACCTTTGTATACATTTGTGTTTGCCAAGCGAAGAATAGCTCCACGACTTACAACATCTTATTTAGATGGTATCTACATGTGCACACGTTACAAGCTTAAGGGTTAAATATTGCGTTGAAAGAACGGGTTCCCATCGCTAATGAGAACGCTGTTCACTGGAGAAGTTTTTACCAAGTTTTTCTTGATTTTCATTAACAATGTGCTTAGTAAAACAGTGTGATTAACCAATGCTTCACCAAGGCTGACTAGCGTACGACAGCTCGCATATAAACTAACCGTGCGTAGGTCACATAACTTTCACTGTGAGACTCATTTTATGCTGTTGTGTCATATTATGGAGTTGTTAAGGTGGCAGATCGGAACTGCTTCCGTTATTATTATGACGAGATTAAACTTTACGCTAAAGATCATTCCGCTTATTGCTGTATAGGAATTGTTGCGTGGAGTGTTTTTATGCAATGATATAAACAAAAAAGTGAGTTTAAAGAACACGATACATTTTGTATTAAGTTGTACGAATCTGAATGAATCGGAAGTCATTAGGTATATTATGATGCATTCATTTTCGTCAGTTATTTCTCTAGCGAGCATAGCATTAGCTGAGTATGTGATGTTTCAACATGATTATTTTTTTATTGATTTTAGACCAATGCTACTAGGAATTCATAACTGTACCTACTTATCCGCAGACATTTATGGATAAATTGCATATATATCGATGCCTTCTATTGCTAAAGAGGTTGTTCGCTTGGACGACCATAGCAGTTAGGGTATATACTTAGTTATGATTTAAATACAGCTGTTCATACTTTCATAACTGGTTTGTGTATAATTTTGTCATGGATATTGGGAAATGGTATAATGCCTCTGTTTTGAAGGTCGAACTGTGTAATGTCACCAGTTCCAGAGTGTTAATTACGTGGTTTCGTCTAATGCAACGAGCAGCAAGTTCAAGTTTAGCGATACAATTATTAGTGCGATCGCGATCTAGCAATAATCGTGGCATGCACTATTTTACTTACTTGTGCATTATTTCAAGTTAGCTAGCTTTGAATGAGAAATTCAAAACTTAGCTTAGATACAGACAAGACAACAAAAAAAGATATCACATTGATAAAATTAAAATTTGAATAAATGATGACTCATGCATGCTACACGATGCCGAGTTCAAGCTGAGCGTCGTCCGTGATATTTTGTATAGACACACTCACGCTATACCGAGCGCCATCCGAGTGTAGTCCGAGCAATGTATTTAATATTGAAGATCGAGGCTCGGTTCGGGCTCGCCTCGGACCCGGCACGATCTAGCGTGAAACATCCTTTAATCGTTTCTACTTTGGTTCGGCGTTGAATTGTTTGAATTAGCGCAACTGAGACCCAGTTTATGGTAAAGTCGCACGCCAGAAATGTCTAGATCTTTAAGTGGAACGTTATCCTCTGAGAAAGCTATCCGAGTCGACTATGAATGGGTTGTGAGAGCAACAGTGTAGGTATTATGCAACGCGACACAAAATACGGTTGGCGCGCTTGTTGTGCTCAAAATGCAGGTTAACGTAATTATTGTGGTTGTGCGTTACTGCAGCGTCATTTCTTTATATGGATCACTTTATGTGTACTACTGTCACAAGAGTTATTTCTTTGTCCTTTCTGTCGTCATGTTAAATAGTAGTACAAAGGTAGCCAGGTTTTGTAGGTCTGAGAAACTCTACCTACCTACCTGTAGGTAGATCTGAGAAATACGAGTCATATGAACAATATGTTCAAAAAGGTTCTGACTGTTAGAAAAAATACATCTTAGCCTCTCCGCACACGTGCCACCGACCACAACCACAAAACGCCACCACCGACCTATTTACTGTAGTTTTCATACATTTTATAATTAACTCTCCGCACACGGTTGACGCCCGACGCCGCCGTTGTTAGTCGTCACTTGTTTGTTCTGCTATAGCTTCAAATGGCCGCGATTGTGGCCACACCACAGATGCGGTTAGAATAGGTCCATGTCAATGATAAACTTGCAAATAAATTAGAGTTCATCCAACAATATATTTTATTTTAATTACGAATTTCTTAAAAATAATGTCATAATCGCAACCATATAGCTACATCATAGTGAATGTGACATCGTTTTACATCATAAACTTAACAATCACATTTAAAAAAAAACTGCACGCATATTTAGCAGGTGTTAAATGCGACATAGTTTATTTTGAGGTCACATTCGAATGCAAAAAGCAGACAAACCCGAGAAGCGACATCCGTAAGCATTATGCAATGCGAATGTCGGCCGCGCAATGGTTCGGAAATGCGTGCGGCGCGGCGTGCTTTGACTGTATAGCTCTCTTCACGAATAGTGGAATATCTACTTGAATTTTATTTTTGTACATGTTGAAGCGTAATTTGTTTTAAAGTAGGTAAGTACTGGTAATAAGTTATCACCTGATCACAGACTGAAAGCAATCTATTGTTGCTTTCAGTCTGAGATCAGTCCATTTCATATATTAAACACTGAATTCCAACTGCAGAATATTCAAATTTCCTTGACTAACCAGTAAGTGTGATATCTACGACGACGTATTAAGCGTTCCGTTAAACCCGCACCGTAATACAGCGTAATTTAAAATATACGGTTATAGAACCAAGTCTGCGAATGCGTAGTCCGTTTCAATCAAAACAAATCATTATGTAAGGTAAAAAATCGTAGTGTTGGAGTATTATTTATTGTCTCATGGCAATGTAAATCGACTTGCGGGCTCTACATTTTAATGTTAGCAAGATAATCAATACCTTCCTACTTCGTTGAATGAAATACGACGCTGGATGAATGACACGACTTGTGAAACGCGTAAACGCGGATGAGGAAAGTAGTAAAGGTAACCGCTCACAGGCTGCTTATGTAATTATATGCGCCCGCGCAGGCAGCGCGCGGTTGCACGCGGTCACTGCATCGCGCTCTGGGTTACGTGGTTACTGGAAACTTAAGGTTTTCTTGTACTTTATAAATAAAATAAATATTTTTTATTTTTACTGGCTCTAGTCTTGCTGTCCTATGGCTGTTCTTATTTAAATATTTTGCTTATTGTTTAGATATTTCTTACCCTTACGTGTTTCGACGAGGCAAATTTAAAAATTTTATTCATTTAAATGAACGTAATAGACTGACGTTTTGATTACCTAGTTAAAATAAATTGTGATTATACCTATTCAAATTAGGGTTGCACTATCGGTGTCGAGACAAAATTAGTTATCTATCGAGAATTAAATTTTAATTCTTAAACCTCTCAAACGCACTACGATTTAGCCGGTTACAGACTCATAACTCCAAACATTTTTATTATTTAACTTCTTAAATATTTTGCATTTCGTGCTTCCCTTCTGTTATTATTGAAAGACTATATTGTATCTCAAAAAGTGGTTTGTTTTAAAAATACTTCTTCAGTGCTAACCACTTTTTATTAATGTTTTTAATTTCACTCTTGCTTGCTTTGCTTGCGTGCGTGTCTTGTGTAATCGACCTCCAACGGTGGCCTTCAGAACAATATATTGTGCGTTATGAACTTACAAAATTATCGTTATTTTATGGTACTTCATAGTAATTATGATATTATGACAATAATGTTTTTACCTATAGGAAAAATTGTGAATCACAGAATTGCATTGTAAATGCATTAAAATAATTTGAAAT
Source organism: Crambus lathoniellus (assembly GCA_949710035.1). Classification (NCBI taxonomy): domain Eukaryota; kingdom Metazoa; phylum Arthropoda; class Insecta; order Lepidoptera; family Crambidae; genus Crambus; species Crambus lathoniellus. The sequence continues at coordinate 15,595,031 of OX453306.1, forward strand.
CTGAATATTTTTACTTGTTTATAGTCTGTTATGTACAATACTTATTTATAAAAGTAAGACAATAAGTTTGCATCGTATCAAATATATTATTATACCTAAAAGCAAAACAAGAGCCGGACTGAAACAGGCCTATATTTAGAAATAGCCGGCTCTTCTTTATTCATCTCATACTATATATATGTTATGGACCAAGTGATAAATTGGGCAGTATACATAGTGCCCGGTCATTATGAAAAATACTACGGAAGACCCTTTTATTTGCCTTGGAAGTCCTGTAGATCACGTGATAGGTTAGAAATTTAAGGCAATCGCTTCGCTGCGCTTCGCGATCGCCTTAAATTTCGTGGTTATTTTTTTTATCACACCACAGAAATACTAATGCAAATCATGAATTGATGGCCGGGCACTATGTATACTGCCCAATTTATCACTTGGTCCATAACATATATATCATATCTAGGCATACTTACAACATGAAATAATAAGAAGCATGGCGTGACATATATTTTAAAACCAATGTTTACTAGACAGGACATTGATTCCAAAACACCAATACCTTTTCACTCAAAAATACTTACTGAAAAGATTTTGACTATTTTTTGTGTGGTTACCTAACCAACCAAATAAATATTAAGAGTATTTTAATTGTATCAGAATCTCTCATTCCCATGGTAAAATATCGGTACCGGCTTTGCGAAACCGATTCGGCTCATCGTAAAAACGTAGGTGTAGCTAGCTTTAGGTTACAAGAACTTTTCATAAAGTAATCATTATTTTTATTCGTTTTAATATTTTCAAATGCTCTCGTATAAAAAGGACTTGAGTTCATAAGAAAGCTTCTTCTATTAAACGTTAAGAATTTGCTAAAAACACGCGACATTTTTAAACTGTTCAAGAATAGGAAAACCTATAATAAAAAAAAATCACACAGCTTCATTGGTTGATTTCTATTAAAATTTTTCCTATATTAACTTACAGAATAGCATTGTGAATGTTTAAACAATAATTTAACATAATAACCGTATAAGAACTTAAAAATAGTATACTTATATAGGGCTGGTTGTAGAGCTTTTTGAATGATTGGAACTGTCTTGTGTTTGGTATTTAGAAATAATACTGATGATTCAAGTAATATGCAATTTTTTGGACAATGCAATTTTTTTAATACAAACTAAGAAGACCTTATTTTATTGCTACACCAAACATCATATGAGTATATATGAAATTAGTATTTCTTATTTCAACATCATGTTGTGTCTATTACAACTAAATTTTATATATCAGAAATAAAATTTTAATTACAAAAGTTGTACTCACCGGAAACAAAAAATGCAGCTATCCCAATTAAAATAAACCACTTCGCATTAGTTACCATGTTGAACCTGTTTATTTTTAATAAATAAATTCCAGTAACGTATTCTTACAATTACAACATCACAATTCCATTAGTTAATTTACATTTCGATAAATATCTAATTAAAAAAAAATCATTTAATTCTCATCACAGATAAAATATCACATCGCGTTTTGTTTTTATTTTTTTCTCACTAAAAAGAGGTTGCAACTTATTTCGACGTTCTTTTGTTTATTATATTTATTTACTAATGATGCGTGTGTTGCGCCTCTTTTCCGCGGCAAAACTGAAGGCGAAAGTGTGCTGCGTAAGTTGACCCTGCATAGCTTCCCCTACAAGACTGGCGCAAGCCCAGGTTCTGTGGGCACAGACGTATTTGTCCCGCGCAGCGATGAAATGTTTGGCAATAAAATGATCAAAAAACTTTTTTAATGCTAATTTAGCAAATGGTAATTATGTTCAAAATATCTGTTGTCTCTCCTCAATCTCATCACAGATCATTTAAATTATATTGAAGAAATAATATCTCTTAATTGAAATTTTGTTTTTTTAATAGATAGATAAATAATAAGTAATATTATAAAAATGAGATAAAAACACATGAAAATAACTAATGTTAACGTTATTTATTATTTATTATTTTGTTAACATTTAATTAAAATATACATTAATATTGTAAAGAGAAAAGATTTGTATTTTTATTTTTTTGTTTGTAACGAATAAACTCAAAACTACTGGACCTATTTAAAAAATTCTTTCACAATTAGAAAGCTACATTCTTCTCAAGTAACATATTTGATCCCCTATATTACCACGGGAACTGGTATCATGCGGGTGAAACTACGGAGAGCCACTATAGGTAATAAAGATTAAGAAAGCTATTCGATCCAACGGTGCCATCTACTATTATTTGGAATTATATAATATTTTTGATAATTTAAGGTAACCATCATCATCATTGTCGTACCGGACGACGTTCCGTGGGCAGGCCCTCTACAAGGTGGACAGATGATCTAGCCAAGGTCGCGGGAAGCCGCTGGATGTGGGCAGCGCAGTGCCGATCGTTGTGGAGATCCTTGGGGGAGGCTAATGTCCAGAAGTGGGCGTCGTTCAGCTGACATGATGATCATCATCATCATCAGCCATTTAATGTCCCCGCTGCTGGGGGCACAGACCTTCCCCATGGATGGGCCATGACCCACCACGCGGGCCCAATGCAGATTGGAGCCGGGACCAACGTCTTAACGTGCCTTCCGAAGCATGGAGGAGCTCGAGATGATAAAATTGGTCACCCATCCAGTGACCGACCATAGCGAAAGTCACTTAACCTCAACGATCGCAGGCCGAGCGTGTTGACTACTTCGCCACGGGATCCTCTTTTTTAAGGTTAGCCACTGAATTTAGACATCAATAGAGCAGGCGTATTATGACACTTACATTTTAATAACGCACAGAACTATTGCTATAACTATCGAAATACCTATGATCAACTTCTCGTTAACTACACAATAATGTATATTAAATGGATATTGTAATATTTTAACTGCAAAATTAACGTATAGGTACAGTCAGGAACAAATTCGGTGAACCACTACTTAGTTCTTTTTGTGGGACTGGTGCCTGGCCACATTCACGCACAGACCCTTTTATCTAGTATTTTAGTATTAATTAAACTAGGTTTAATACTTAACCAATTGTAATAAAATGCTCAAGCAATTAGGGATCTGGACTGCAAGTGAGCGGTGTGAAGCCATCCTTGCGAAAATAATTAAAAGGTGGTTCTCCGAATTTGTCCCTGGCTGTACTTTCAAAAACAACTTTGTGGTATAATGAGGTATTACGATATTTATGACTCAACTTAACAATTTTTAATGACCGACACATTTTAACGCCCTTTTTAATTACGTAATGACAAATTAGCACTACCTATCTTGTTAATAGCTGAAAAATGGAAAATGAAGTATTTAGAAAAAATCGACCCGTCTCACAACAAAATATAAATACTTCATTTTCCATTTTTCTGTAATAAAAATTGCATTGTGAATGCAAAAAACTAAAAATTAAAATAAGTTGTTAATAGCTGTCAAATATAAAGTAAGTATTTTATGATAGAGCATAACTTAAATTTACAAGTGGAAAGAAGAAATATCTGTCTAGCCCTATGTCAGCAATCGCCTATGGACTACCTTTGGTTCCAAAACTGTTTCATAAGTAATTGTGAAAAGTTTGCACATTAGTTAAGTTGCAATAAATCTCATGAACCTATACCATAATTAAAATGAATTAAAAGTTCAAACGTAAGAGCTTTGAGATTCCATAAATGTAATAAAATCTAGGATTCATACAGACGAGCGACGCCACACGTCGACGGCAGCCACGGACGTGTGGCGACGACACGTTGCACTCCGCAAAGTAGGTAAGTACCGCTCGTCTGTAGTGTACGACTCCGTAGCTCAGTGGTTAGAGCATACGCCTGGACAGTGAAAGGTCGGTTGATTTTTTCTAAAACTTCATTTTCAATATTTTTACCTAGGCGAGTTCACTTTTCTTATAGATTGAATACGTTTGGAATAACATAACAAAATTTACATAATAACTTATATAAAAATTTGCGATGATTCATAATGGAATAAACCGACCGACTAAAAATTACTAAATTTACCGACTAAAATACATAGTACATACATATAAACACGAATGCAAATAAACGATGATTATGATTAAATAAGCAATAAATAGGTTTGGTTGCGGAAAAATAGGTTTAGATTAAAAAAAAATTGTGTAATTGGCGACATAGTGGCTTACCTGGTATTTTAGTCGATTGGTTAATTACTACTCACTATTACTATTACTATCAATAATAATGACGGTCACGACAGAAGTCATCGAGAGCAATGGTTACAAGTTACGCAAAAACAACGTTATTTTTGTCTTGACACGGACATGTAGGACCAGGAAAGAAGGTTTTGCGTAAACGTTTCATGGAATACAACTTTCATTTTCTTCAGTATATTGAATAACAACCCAACTAGCACAAACTAGTTGCTTAAGAGCTTTGGAGCCAATCCGATTATTCCCAAAGGCGCCAAGCTCAAGCGCCAGAGCGTGCACTGCAGACCTTATGCAGCCGATTTGCAGCCAAAGGGGCACAACTTTTTGCAACCTACAGTTCCATTAGAACTTCACAATAGCGGCATAAAAGCGCTACAGGAGGTGCAACTAATAATTAACACCACACTAAAGCTCTTGTGGCGCTTATTGAATGAAGGACAGGTTTAACTGAACGAATAAAGGATCACTGATTGTTCACCTTGTCTCTCATTTATTAAATACAATTCTGTTGTTCCTGAGTCAGACATTAGTGAATACAAATAAATAATAAGTGAAGTGAAGGTAAGTGTTATTGAGCTATATTTTGTATTATAAGCAAGTGGCTAAACGCCGATCAGTTTATCGTGCATATAGTTGATATTATTGGAGTATTTTTAGCGCGCCTCAATAATTACCTCAGAATATCGTTAAATATGTAAAATATTATTATATGAATAATATTATATCACATACCTACACGATATTGAAATTAAATACTTGACAACATTTGTATTTAATAAGTTGCTGGTTCTATATTTAGTTATATTTTACTACAAATTGTGATAAAAACCTATGAATTTCAAAAGTAATGATAAATAATTGTCTTGTAAACATGGCGTCTATGAGAAGCAGCTTTAACTTGCAACTTCAACCTTAATACTTCCTCTCTGCGCGTCAAAGCGTTAAGTTTCACTCCTCTGAAGGGCCAAGTAATACCTGTACCACTAATGCAGTTCAAGTCTTTACAATCACTTTTATTTCGTACTTACTGCAGGTATCGAACCACACTAATGGTTAGTTGTTTAGAGATCCGTAGAACTCGTTGAAAACCCTAAAATACGATGATCGTTTGTAGCTGCTTCTATATATTTCGCTCTTTCAATTGTTTAACACTTTATGTCTTACCATGTTTTCAGAATGCCTTTCAAAATAATTCAAACTTATAATGAACAACAAAATAAACAAGAACTTTGCATCGGTCCATCTACGTGGGAAAAACATGGAGTGTTACACTGGCCGAACAAAAAAAGTAAAAAATTATGTAAAATAGAAGATTCAACTCCACAACCAAACTGGACCAAACTGGATAGTTAAAAGGAACGATATTATGTCGTACGAAATTGCTGACAAGCACTTGACAGAAATGTTAGATGGTTCGACAACAGAACAAGAAGCCACAGAACTCTTACCAACGCTCTCATTACACCTTATCGGACCAACCAACCAACTTGAAAATTTCAACATTATAGTCAAATCAATCAATTTCGAATCATAGTGCTTAAATAAAGACAAAGAAATTGTAAATTATCACTTTGTAGTGCACTCCAAAGAAGCTTTGAGGTACTTTTTATCGCTTAAAGGATATTTGTTAGCCTGTCGTTTAGTTTAATTCAGTTTTTTTGCGAAAGGTGGCCACTTTTAGCAATAAAACTTTATTTAATTAAACGACAAGCTAGAAAATATAGATAAAGCATTAGAAAGTACCACAAAGCTTTTTCGGAGTGCACTACAGAGAGATAATTCGTTTATTAATTAATTTATTTATTTATTTACACTATGATTTTTTTCCAATGGCGGCGCTAGTGTGCATACTGCACGCTCTTATTAAACGTGTTCATTATTTCAATTAAGTAATTTAGGGCCAATTTGCCAAAGAAACATGTTGATTTTGATTCAAATATTTGGTATATTCCGATTCACCATGTCAGACACAATGTTGTGAAAATATTGTTTAAACTGTTGTTATTTTAGAATTTACTTAGTTTTATTGTTTTAATAATGTCAATTATGGGCCAATTTGCCAATAAAACAAGTTGATTTTATCTCAAATATTTTTTTAAATCAATTCACCAATACAATTCTACAAGAGGCGCTTCGATTGTACTAGTTACTCGCTTGTGTTTGTTGAACTCGAACTTGGCGCATTATTTTTGTTTGTTTCCAATGAATCCCTTAAAGAATAAATGAAACACATGATTGCATCTAGAATAAAGAAACAAAGAATTACGCAAAGAAGGTTATATTACTTTATTTTTATAATATGCCACACCAAGCTATAACTTACTTTTTCTCTGTAACTAGTCCGTTATCACTAATTGAGGAAACAAAATCTACGGGACCCTCGCTTGTGTTTGTTGAACTCGAACTTGGTGCATTATTTTTGTTTCTTTGCATGAATATAGAGTTTTATAAATGAAAGCTAAATTACTCTCATGTAATTGAGTTTAAAAAAAACTTAGGTACGTGTTATTTAATATTTCAATTGTTTCAACTGTTGCCTTTTTTAATTTCTACATATTCTGATACACTCTTTGTACTTTCTTGCGATATCCACCAGTTCTTAGTTTGAACTTCCATGCTTTCATATCCATATTTTTTTTAAGCTGGCTCAAATATTTTATAAAGATTTCTACAATAAAAATAGCAGAATGTATCCAAATGTGTAGGCAATGTCCATTACGCTCCTGCTTTTATTGTGAAGCCTTAATGTCGCTATTAGTAAAACAGTCGATCAAATTGCTACTTATGTCTGTGCAAAAGTACAAATTACTTCTGCAATGAAACTTTCAGTGGCAGAACAGTGATAAATATATCTTTTATACAGTTCCGTTAAAAAGTCTGCAATTAAAGTCTTTATGCAGTTTTGAAGCGTACAGCAGCGGCAAAAGAATCTTTTTAGCAGCTTTAAGCTTTAACATAAATGTTTTAACTCTCTTTTAAAGCTATAGTCGGCAAATGGGTTGTAAAATGAACTCTTATAAGGCCTAGAGTGGCATTTGGTTCAGTTTCTACTACCCCTAGTGATATTTACAGCTATGAGCAGTTACGGAAGCAATAATAGAACTTAAAACCACTTTCTGAACCCCTAAAGCGCTACTGTACAGCTAAAAGTTGCAAAACAGGCTGCTATTTCCACTAATGTGCTAGTTGGGAATGTCCTCTTTACATATTCTCGTCAAGGCTTGTTTGCTTTACTTTTTAGCCGACAGCAAAATTCAAAAAAGGAGGAGGTTATACGTTCCTCTGTCCTGTCATTATTTTTTTTTCTATGTATGTTCACCGATTTCTCGGTCATTCCTGGATGGATTTTCATAAATTATTTTTTTATGCAAAAAATGTTTACTCCTGAGATGTTTGTATTGCCACCAAGTCAGGATCTGAAGATGAAATCGAAGAAAACCCTCAAATTTTAAATTTGTTTACGTGTTTTAAATATTTCTAAAGATTTTCAAGTATTTGGTTTTTTAACGTCTTTATAGTGTTGATTACTTACCAAGTTTAATTAAGTAACGGAGATATCACACTTGCAAAACTATATTGAAACTGTTGAAAAGTTGCAAACTACTAAGGGGCTGACATGAGTCAACTAGCGCCGCCAATCGTTTGGTTCAAAACAATTTTAAAACTATTGACTCTTTTTACAAATTATTTAGAAGACATAAAATAAAATCTATTATCGGCGCCAGTTGGCTCATGTCACCCCTCTAACGTAGGATTCAGAAAATGAAGTAATCCTACTAATATTATAAATGTGAAAGTTAAGGCGGAACGGATTTGACTGGAATTTGGGACACAGATACTTTGTAGCCTGGAGTCAAATTCCCGCGGGATAAGCGGAAAGCTGGTGTTTAATAAATATTTTAGCTGCCAATATGGCATTTATGTAAATTTTAAAACGATATTACTACCTACTTAATAAATACCTACTTAACAATAATAAAAATAGTATAATAAAACAAGTAGAGCACCATTTAATTAGAACGTCTACAAAACCTAATTATATAACTAAATTCTTTTTTATTTAAAATTAATTAGAAAAATCGACCCGTCTTACAACTAGCTCCGATGGGACTCAAACCCACGATCTCTCACCGGGCGATTGCTCTAACCACTGAGCTACGGAGTCGTAGCATTCGCTCAGTCTGGGTTCGAGTCCCATCGGTGATCGGAGCTAGTTGTGGGTCGGTTAAATTTTTCTAATAACTACTTCATTTTCAATACGAAAAATACGAAAAATTGCATTGTGAATGCAAAAAGAAAAAATAATTTCTAGATCTTTCTTATTTTTTTAACTTTAGAATTAATGTTACAGACTAGTGATATCTATATTGAAGTAGGTATATTAAAGCACTGTGACAGAATTAATCGTAGTCCTTGGCCAAGTTTCACAATCATATACAAATTGCGGATGATCAAAAGGATATTGAGAAAGGTAGACGTTACTGATCCGGCATTGGAGACGTTTAAATCCTACTAAACGTTTAATTATGTATGATGATATTCTTACAGCTGACACTAATAAATACTTAAGGTTCCTGTTTCTATAACGACAAGGTTACCTTTCAAATTCAAATATATTTGTACCATTAAACTGGTAATAAAATGCTGTGGTTTGTAATCAATTGTTTTTTTATTTAAGTAGGGCAGAGGTACCCTTTGTGGCCACTTTAAGGATTTTTTGACTTTTATGCACTAAGTACTAAATGGTCCTAGGTATTTAAGAGACAAATTATATCTTAAAATATAGATAATTTATTTAAAGGTAAGTACATTTATCAAATTTAAAAAAGTAAAATATTTTTCTGTATATAACACAAAATATGTGAGAGGTGCCAAATGTACCGGTTTTGGCCACTTACTGATAGTTAAACTTTTGTAAGTATAGCGAAAAATCAAAACCAAACCTAGGTTAAATTAATATAGTCTAAAGCGCTAGAAACCAGTCAATTGCAAAACAACAATTTAATTATAAAAAAACAAAGGTTTATAAAGTATTTCATCCAAAACAAATTCTTAAAATTTTCAAACATAACAATTTTTAAAACAGAAAATGGGATTTATTGAAAACAAATCGTATGACTTATGGAATTCTAACAATTGTTATTATTACCTTGAAAAACTATTATTTTAATTGCCTTTAGCAAAAATGGTGAAAAGTTGTTTAGAAAACTTTAAGAGCAAAAAGTGGTCAAAACCGGTACAGTGGCCAAAACCGGGGCTTCTGCCCTACCTTTCGTTCCTTGTTCTGGATCATATAATAGTACAGACTCACAAACAAATCTGTCTTGGTGATGGAGAAACCACTAGTAATACAAAATAATAATTTTAACTTACCAAATAACTAAAAAGTAAAATTCAAGCTCTTTTTGCAGTCGTGGTACCATGCTGTGGAATACTTAAATTTTAAAGATTTTATTTTATTCCTTTTAGTGATTATGTATACAAATTATACGTCTCTAAGGATACCTCACACATTAAAATCCGATAAGCCATTCAAAAGTTATGGTATAATAAAGAAACACACAATATCACAAATACATAACCCTAAATACAATATACTTTTTTTGGGCAGTCGTGTAATTATTAGGTATGTCAAAATGGACTATCGGCCATCAATTTTAGAAAATGTTTTTTTGTTAAATATTTATGGTGGCGTACATGTCCATCCTAATGCTTCTGTATATTTTTTTTCACTTCTCATGCTCTAAAAGTACGTCAATATAGCCCTACGAAGTGGGACTAAAGAACCACTTTAGTCCCAAGGGAGTAAAAAGTAATTACTTTTTTAATTTCCTTCATGTGACATTAGACAAACTCAAACAGCCAGTGATATACTATTATTTGTGAAGTGTGGACCAGGAATAATACATCTATGGTATGGACCATCTTCCTTTCTTTTCATGGTTTTTCCGCAAGGAAGGTGGCGCCATGTGTTTTAAATTGTTGATTTGTGACTGGTTTAGAAGAAAAAACTGACCGCCAGTTTTTGGCGCCATTTTGGCGGGTTAGGTTATAAGGTCCGGTTGTTCGTACATTTAACTTTTGTCAAAATTGAGAAAAGTTAAAATTTAACTGATGTCAATTTTGACATCGGTAAAAGAAAAATACTTTGGTTATCTTAGGGTTAATAGTGTTGTTTGTACTATTTTATTAACCTTCCCTTAATTACTAATGTCAAAATTTAAACCACCCCCACCCTGTCGGTTATTTTGACCGCCGTTAAATCTGTAATTTGACTGCTCGTTAAAGTAACCGCTGCTTCAACAACGCTTTTTAAATTTGACCGCCGGTTAATTTTACTTTAACCTTAATTTAACCCTATAGTTAACGTAACCAAGCTTCGAGCAACCGGACCTTAGGGTTAAAAGTGTTGTCTGTACTATTTTATTAACCTTCCCTTAATTACTAATGTCAAAATTTAAACCACCCCCACCCTGTCGGTTATTTTGACCGCCGTTAAATCTGTAATTTGACTGCTCGTTAAAGTAACCGCTGCTTCAACAACGCTTTTTATATTTGACCACCGGTTAATTTTACTTTAACCATAATTTAACCCTATAGTTAACGTAACCAAGCTTCGACCAACCGGACCTAAGTCATGGTTAAGTGGATATTTTAATTAATCGCAATTTGTTTCATAGTGGACTTTGTGACTCAAGATAGGTGTGGTTTTGTGCCCCAAGTGTCTACGCAACTGGACGATATGTGGAATGACTAAAATAGACGCTATCTCGGCAAAGTGATGCCGAGTGTTTTATTATAGTGGTGACTACCTCAGCAAGAGTTATCGAGAAGGCTGGCTTGACACACTTGACGCCAAATACTCCAAGGAGCATTGGAATGTAACACACCTACATTCTTAAGAAAACTTAAGAAACTATAATAATTTAATAATACTCAAGAATTGGCAGTATGGCTTGGCCTGTCCTACAAAAGGGCGAATATTTTTATGGGTCAAACGAACTTACCTGAAGTGAAGTTCGATCCAAATTATATGAGCAGCTTCATTCGACGCGATTCGAGCTTACATATTGTAGTGGCGCCCCCAAGCGTCACCCTTGCACGGACGTTTAAAGTTTTTTTTTTTTTTCTTTGATACCAATGCCATGGTATTACTAAAAGAAAAAAAAACTAAACGTCAAATCTTCCCGCTGGATCGGACCGATCATTGTAGCTCATTTTGTTTAAAGTCGAACCTACCTACCTTGCATTTTATATTTGTTGGAATGTTTATTCGGGTAAGGGCAATGTTAAGTTGAGGGAGGGTTATTATTAATCGCGTCGAATGAAGCTGCTCATATAATTTGGATCGAACTTCACTTCAGGTAAGTTCGTTTGACCCATAATTATATTTTGCAGCTTCATTCTTAGCGATTCGAGCTTACATATTGTAGGATGTTGAGAGACACAAATATAAAATGTACAACTTTCTGATGTCAGTCATTTATTTTCATACTACTTAAATCAAATTTGTACAATTAGTTTTACTTAATCAGTCGATCAACATGCATGTTATTATGTCAGTCATTCATTTTCATATTCAATCAAATTTATATATACCTATTTAGTTATATTTAATCAGTCAATCAGTACAAATATATTTTTATGTATTAAGTACAGAATGATTTGACAGCAAAGATCGAGCAAAATCACAATCAACAGTTTCTTTATTATAGAACTTTGCGAAGGTTCCTGAAGTGCTACTCCAGCCTGCGGTCCTTCTTATTACATCTATATTAACCCCAATCTTGTTGGCTGTCGTCGTGGCCGCATGGCGGGTGCTATGGGCGCTGAAAACTGAGGTATCAACGCCACTTTTTTGAAGAGTATTTTTAATCCAAGAACTTAAAGTTTGTGAACAAATTTTTCGAAAAGGTTTTTTGTGACTAATAAAAAGTTGAATTTCGGATCGCCGCAAAGAATTTGTTTTATTTATGTAATCCTTAATACATGTAGCCGGACAAATACTTGGATTTACACTATAATAAGGGATTTTAAGAACAGGTTGATACGAATTTGGTTTTGAAGTCTTTATAATATCAGGTATAAAAATAATAATTTCACATGAATTTTGCAAACTAATGTTTGGTAATTTAATTAATGCTAATGTTTGGACCCTGTGTGCGGTAACAAGAGCCAACAATGTTGCAGTTTTTTTGGTAAGAGTTTCTAGGTTGAGATTCTCATTGGGCCATTGGCTTGAAAGGTAAGATAATACTACATTAGGATCCCAGCTGATATTATATTTGGGTTGAGTAGGTCTCATCCTAAAAACTTCTTTCATGAATTTCTTAAGTCTATAATCATCTACTATCTTATCAAATATTAAACTGAGAGCAGACTTATATGAATTTAATGTGCCATATTTTGCACCTTTGTAGAACATTTCAGTGAAAAACTCAATTATCATAGGTACAGAAGCTTTATAGCAATCATAACCGTGGTTTCTACAGAAGTTTATCCAGCATCTTAAAGCACTATCATACTGCTTGTATGTGTTCTTTGAAAGGGCATTTAATATAATTTCTACTGACCGATCAGACAATCCCATATTCATGTAGATCTTCCTGACAATCTCGCGGCAACTAGGCGGAGTGTCCGGTGAAGATGATGTGGAATTCTGAAAGGTGATTTCAACAAATCAATGTTTGGGTCAAAAATGATCCAGTCCGAGCAAACTAGTCTTTTAAACAGTGGAAACCACGGTTGTGTTGGCCAGTAGGGGACAACTACAACCCCTTCTGCCTTATCAGTTATAATTTTTCTTAACATTTTTAATATTAAGGCAAATGGTGGGAAAGCGTAGAAGTAGATGTTACTCCAGGAAATAGTAAAGGCATCGATTGCCCATGCATTAGGATCACTTTGCCAAGTTACAAATGTAACACACTTTGCATTAGAACGACTCGCAAACAAATCTATTTCAAAATCACCAAAGTTTGTTATAATTTCCTGAAAAGCATAGTCAGAAAGTTCCCACTCAGTATCAGAAAATCGCTTTCGTGATAAAGTATCTGCTTCACAATTATTTTTCGTATTTATGTAAGAAGCAAATATATTTATTTTCTTAGTTTCACACCACTGCCATATCTCCCTTGAAACATCATTTAAGTGTTGATATTGTACACTGCCCATTCTATTAATACAGGATATGGCGGTGGTGTTATCAATACGGAGTAAGATGTCGCAATTTAAAAAATTTTTGGCAAAGACTTTTAACCCGAAAAAAGCAGCTTTAAGTTCTAACTCATTAATATGTAATTTAGTTTCATTTTCAGTCCAAAACCCGTAAGTTTTTTGTCCATTACAAAACGCTCCCCAGCCTGTACGTGAGGCATCTGAGAAAATCTCTAACTTAAATTCATTTAACTTGAACTTACAAAATCCTTTATTTGTATTGATCAGCCACCAAGTCATATCCGATTTTATTTCATCAGTTAGTGTAATAGATTGGTTGTAACTATTATTATTTAATAAAGACTTATATTTGAGATATTCAAATTGCTTGGTATATAACCAGGAATATTCCAAAGCAGGACAAGCGGATACTAATAGACCAAGTAACCTTGTAAAATCATGTAAATTACATTTTTTCAAAGTGATAAAATGTTGTAAATAATGTTTGATTTTTTCTCTTTTTTCAGTAGGTAGTTCTAAAATCATATCGGATGAATTAAAAATGAACCCTAGAAATTTACAGTTCCTTGAAGGTATCAAGCTACTCTTTTCTATGTTAACAATAAAGCCTAAATGTTCAAACAAGTTTACAATAATTTTGACATTGTTTTCACATTCCCTATATGTTTGAGCAAAGGTTATAATATCATCTAAATAAATTACACAAAGTATGTTATATTTGTTTCTAAGGCATTCAATTACTGGCTTTAACAACTTTGTGAAAACATAAGGTGCTGTACATAACCCAAACGGGAGACAAGTAAATTCATAAGTATAACAATCACTATGTTTATTATCACTATATTTAAACCGTAAATATTTACGATGCGACTTGTTTATGTTAATTAAAAAGTAGGCATCTTTTAAATCAACTGAGGCCATAAAACAGTTTTTACTTATTAGTTTAGATGCAGTTCTGTAGTCCTCCATTTTGAAATGCTGGACATTAACAAACTTGTTAATTTTTTTTAAATTTAATATAAACCTCTTTTCCCCGTTAGATTTAGGTACCAAAAATACAGATGAAAGGAATTGATTTGTGTCATTGCCACATTTCTGAATAGCTTTGATATTTAATAACCTTTTAATTGAGTCTTTAAAATCTACACGTTCGCTGTCGGTTTTCGGATAAGTAGACGGAAAGTCACTCTGTGATGGTTGCTCCTTGAAGGGTATTGAGTAACCTCTTACCCACGACAAAATAGTTTTGTCGTTCGTGATTTGAGTCCACTTATCATAGAAATTACTGAGACGGCCTGCATAAGTTACCTTGTCTATCGGCGGCCCGCTCGACGTGCTGGCGGCGGGGGTGGCGGCGGCGGCGGCGGCGGCGGTGGAGGCGGCGGCGCCGCCTGCGAATACGCCGGGCGGTTGCTCATGCGGCCGCGTTGGTATTGCCAATGTTGACGCGGGCCTGTCGGTGTTCTCCCTACATCTGGCCTCTTCTGATGTAGGGTCTTGTAGTTTCCCCGGTTTTTATAATATGTAGGTACTTTTGGGTTTTGTGGTCTTTGGACATGCTTAAGATCCTCTCCTGATCTTTGTACCGTCTTAGCGGTTTTCAATTTCTCGGACATATCTACTCCAAAAAGGAATTTGTCTGTGACAGCATTCGTCAATGCATCTTTTAATACACAGTTTGTTGATGAAACAACAAATTTCTTTCTTGTTTCTGTTTCATAGTGATGCATGTCACACAATATGCGGCAGGCGTCACTAATGGGTTTTAAAATATCTTGTTTCTGCGAATCTTTATTAGAAATAATTTTATCTAAAGTTTGAGTCAGCGCAGCAACAGCAATACTTAAATGCTTTTGTCTAGAAGTCATTGATGCATCCCGTTTCACAAAGCTTTCTGTCAATGCTGCTTTAGCCTCTGGATTCAACAAGGGGGGGACGAGAAGCTCGCAGTTCGCAGGAATCAGGTAATCTTTAAATATCTTTTCCTTACTTTCTTTATTAAGGCCCTTCTTTAGGACATCGTGCCACCTAGCAGCTATATCCTTGTGTACTGGAGCGCCCAATATAGTTTCTGGTTCGGGTGCCTCACCGAGGAGTTTCAGAATATCATCATCCAAATCCACCTCAGCCGCGATGATTGCGTCGGTGGCGTCGCTAGGCGGGAGCGCAGGCGTGGGTGGTGTCGCCGGCGCAGGAGCGGAGGGAGCAGGCAGCACCGCCGGCGGTGGTGACGGAGCAGGTGGCATCTCCGGTGGTGGTGACGGCGATAGCGGTGGCAGCACGAAAACATCGTCGGATGAACCCGCACGGGCCTCTTCCAATGAAGGATCACAAGAACTGGCCCGGCGAGGACCTGTAAGAACATATAGTTCTTTAGAATCATAAAAAGATGGATATAGCCTTGTTGTGTAGCTATTCACATCGTAATTTTAGGTTAGAAAGAATGACAAGAGCCCTGATTATGGCAAATGCGCATTCTGTAAAAACGTGAAGGATACAACCCCGACATTAGTTGTTCGCATCACAAAAACGCCACTAAACTTGTATTTTGTATTGCCGCCATTTTGACCCGAGTTCTTGTAAAATGATAAAATAATGAAATTTTAACTTACTGTTGGATTGGTTGGAATCAGATGAATAAATTACTCCTCGTCCTCGCTTGTATTTGGTTAGTTTGTCCTCATATTTTCTAATTTTTCTGTAAATTCTCTCTCTGCTATTTTCCCTTTTTCTTTTCTTCCCCATGTTGAGAGTTATAAGTGTGGTTATAAGTAGGTAGGTGAAAAGTAGCCGAGCTCCGAAGACGTGCTATGGGTTCGGCACGGAAACACAAAGATGAGCTACAATGATCGGTCCGATCCAGCGGGAAGATTTGACGTTTAGTTTTTTTTTCTTTTAGTAATACCATGGCATTGGTATCAAAGAAAAAAAAAAAAAACTTTAAACGTCCGTGCAAGGGTGACGCTTGGGGGCGCCACTACAATATGTAAGCTCGAATCGCTAAGAATGAAGCTGCAAAATATAATTACTACTACTACTACTGACCGCGAAAATTTCAGAATTTGTTAAATGTTTTTGTACTAAATTGACTATTTTTCTCGCACTCAAAGTGAAAAGTACAGTTTGCACCTCGAGACTAAACGCCAACTAATGGCTTCGTTTAGTCCCTCGTTATAAAATATACTATTTTTGTATGGGAGCCCCCCTAAATATTTATTTTATTCTGTTTATAGTATTTTTGTTATAGCAGCAACAGAATTACATCATCTGTGAAAATTTCAACTGTCTAGCTATCACGTTTCATGAGATAAAGCCTGGTGACAGACATACAGACAGGCAGACGGACAGAAAGACGGACAGTGGAGTCTTAGCAATAGGGTCCCTTTTTTACTTTTGGGTACGGAACCCTAATAATAAGGCTTAGGCAAACTATCTTCAACATAAGTTTAACTCAAAAATAACGCCTCATAAAATTGCAGGCCTTTTCTCTTCATATAATAAAGCTGATAACTTACTTTTTAACATTGTATTCTAGTCAATAGTCCTTTGAATTTGTTTATTACAGTAATTTGTAAATAAAAAATAGATATATCGTTTCAATATTTTTATTGCATTTATCACGGCCTGTTTTCGCGTCTTAACAATAATTATCTATGTAGTTTCATATTCATAATCTGGTGAATATATATTATCAGTCATGTAGCTTCTTTGGACTCTGTCATTATCTTGCCCTCGACAGTACGGTGATTTAGAATTTGTGTTGAAGAAGTAGAGACCAGATGCGCTGAAAAGTGAAAATTTATCAATAAAATGTATATATAGTAGATAAATATCAGTTTTTCTATAATCTTAAAAATCTTACAGAGATCTACGAGTATGTTTATCAAGTTCTATAGAGAGAAGCGACAGTCCCTAGTCATAACTACGACCAACTATATTAAGTTACATCTAAACTAATATTGTAAAGAGGAAAGATTTGATATTTTGTTTGTATGTTTGTAATGGACTGGTGACCCCGTGGTTTTAACCGCGTGGTTCCCGTCCTCGTCGGATGTCGGGATAAAATATAGCCTACGTTACTTGGGAATAATGTAGTTTGTCATTGGTGAAAGGACTTTTAAAATCGGTCCAGCAGTAGTTTTTGAGTTTATCCATTACAAACATACAAACAAATAAGTAATCAAATCTTTAAGGCGATACTCGGAAAAATTATGCTAAAGCGAGATAGCAATGAGAAAACGACGCGCGCGGGAGCGAGACCGATTTTGCAGATTACGCAAAAAAAACACAAAATCACTTCGTATTAAAAAACTATAGCGATTTAAAAAAAATGCTTCTATACGATCCTAAATATTATTGGTGTGCACTAATTAAACTAATTTCCAATAGTGTAAGTGACCCCATTTAAGAATAATCTTGATATTTCGTATTTTTTAGAGGTATTTTCGAAAATAAAAAGTGTCGAGGCAAAATCATAAAAACGTGTTTTTGAAACTATACGATTCTAGATAAAGGCATGAAGAAATACATATCTTTTTACCAGATTTATAACAACTCTAACCGTCCTATAGTTTTATATCAAAAAGTCCATACTTTTTCCGAGTAGCGCCTTAAGTATAATAAAATTAAAAACTACTACATTAATTAAAAAAACACTATTATAAAGCTGCATTATTCCCGAGTGACATAGGTTATATCTCATTCTCATCCTGATATTTCCACGGGAACGGAAACTGCGCGGGTAAAACCTCGCCACTATTCATTCATGAACCAAAAGAACATCACTCGATTGATACGATGATAGCTTTTGAGTAATTGACCGATCTGAGTAAAATTAAATTAATAATTAAGTATAATAATAAAGTGAAATTGAGAACTACCTGACTGCTGGTTTTATATATAAGTCGATATTATTATTATTATATTTATTACTAGCTCCCGCCCGCGACTTCGTCCGCGTGGACATTCAAGAAAATACTTAGGGGACCAATAAGTATTGCATTGCGCAACACGTCGCCGCCGATTATACGTGTAAATAAATAAATAATAATTATGTATAATATAAATATAATATGTATGTTAGTCTGTAAGGTATTTATTCTATGGGCCTGATTTTGTAAAATTTCATTGTGTTGCCTGAAATAAATGGTTTATATATATATAATAACCAGGATAAAAAGTTTTCTTTTCATAAAAATCCGATCAGCCGTTTTTACGTGATTAGGCGGGTCCTCCCTCACCAAGCGAGCAGCCTCGCACGAGGCAGAACGTTTGCCACGTGCGGCGGGCCTCGCACTAGGCTGCTTATTTCCCTATTTCAACCTTTTAGGGGTTGAATCATGTTCAGGGTGTTAAATATCAATATAAATGCCATTTTTGCAATCGTCATCCCATAAAACCTCAATAACGACATCCATATCGATTTTTAGGTTTATTTATTTCATTTTACCTCTAAGGGGTTGATTTTCAAAAAAATACGAAATATGTGTTTGCTTATTTGTTTTACTTTCCGACCATAAGCCTAAATAATAAATTTAATGAAGGACTTTCCAGATATAACATTTCTTCCCCCTTTTCACCCCTTCGGGGGTGGAATTGTTAGAAACGCTGACACAGGGAAATATTAATTTTCAATTGCCATGCTAAATACAAAATTTGAAGATTCTAACTTCAAAACTGACTGACTTTCATACACATATTCATCCCCTATTTTACCCCCTGGGTTTGATTTTGGGAAAATTACGAAATGGGTTGCCTATTTGCTTGAAGAAGTAAGCCTACAAAGTTTCAAGTTGAAATGTCTATTTTACCCCTGATTTTCATTCAAAATTTCACCCCTATTTCAACCTTTTAGGGGTTGAATCAAGTTCAGCATGTTAAACATCAAAATAAATGTCATTCTTGCAATCGTCATCCCATAAAACCTCAATAACGACAACCTTATCGATTTTTAGGTTTATTTATCCCATTTAACGTCTAAGGGGTTGATTTTCGAAAAAATACGAAATATGTGTGTTTGTTTTACTTTCCTACCATAATCCTAAATAATAAATTAAATAAAGGACTTTCCAGATACAACATTACATCCCTTTTTTCACCCCTTCGGGGGTGGAATTATCAAAAACAGCCTAAATACAAAATTCGAAGATCGTAACTTCAAAACTGACGGACTTTCATACAAACATTTATCCCCTATTTCACCCCCTTAGGGGTAGAATTTCCAAAAATCCTTTCTTAGTGGATGCCTACACTGTATAACGTATCTATGTGCAAAATTTTAAGTCTCTAGGTTCAGCGGTTTGGGCTGTGCGTTGATATCTCAGTCAATCAGTCAATCAGTCAGTCAGGACTTTGAATTTTACAGACTGAACCTTTTAGTTCTGCCGTACTTGACTAAATCCTACTTAAATTGGTATTTATTTTCTTTTTGTTTGTAGCAATTACTAGTAGAACGCATCACTGATAACAATACAAACAAAACACATACAATTCTTAATACGAAGTATTTAACTTGAAATTAAAATGCTAAGATCAAGATTACTCGTAAGAACAACAACAACGAAGTAAATGACCATAACTATTACTGTTCTGAATGATAATGATGAGTGTTAAGTAATAATTATGACGCTGAGCGAGAAAAGCGGGGTGAATGGGAAATGAATCGCGCAAGTGAAAGTGGAAGTGTTCCGAGTCTGTGCTTGCGCGTGAACTGGTGCAGTGGAATGTTCTGGAAAGATACTTGCAATCCTCTGAGGCATTGTGAAAGAAAAACCATTATCCACACTAATATCCTAAAGAGGAAAGATTTGATTGTTTGTTTGAATTGAAGAGGCTCCGAAACTACTGGACCGATTTCGAAAATATTTCTTTTATAATTTATAATTCATGGCCATTGTGGAAATAAATATTCCCGCCCAAAACTAATAAATAAAATGAATGAGGTCTTGCACATATTCCCCAAATAAATCGGTTCATCAGATCGGCTCGCTCGCACCAACCCACCACGTTCCTGGCTTAGGAGCTTTTTGCATTCATTAGCCGAACGACGCCCACTGCTGGGCATAGGCCTCCCCCAAGGATCTCCACAGCTTTTTGCATTAGTAATATTTAAATAAAACAAATTATTTAATTTTTTTACTTTTTTGCATTCACAATGCAATTTTTATTGAAACGTTCAGGTTTAGTGAGACGGGTCGATTTTTCTTCTAAAAACTTCATTTAAAATTTTTCAATAATAAAATAAAATTACCTAATCATGTCTTACTTGCGAGGAACGTATATGCGCCGTAGATTATAGGCTCATAGATTCGTTTGATTTTCAGCACCCACCACATAAGAGAACCAAGAAGGCATGATCTCCCGGCGTAGTTAACTATTTAGTAATCTGTGGTAGTAGCCCTTTGCTGTACGATTATAAGAATAAAAAAAATTGGTATTCCCCCTTCCTGACCCCCTATCGAGTCCTTGCGACTGGATGGAGGGTCAGGAAGATGCTAGGCGAGTCCAACATAACCACCGTCCGCACACCAACGTGGACGTGGTATGCGTAAAGGCATTCTCCTCACTATAAAAAAAAAGGTCTTATCTAGTTGTGGTGTGAGGCACACAGAGGATATTCTCGTCGGATCGGTTCGTCTCGCACCACCCCCTTACGTAGGAGTACCACGAATGGTTATTACCAGGTAAATCAACTTTTTTCAGTATTATCACACCAATGAAACAAACGAAGGCTTACTTGCGAGGCACATATTCGCCATAGAGAATAGGCTTATCAGATTTGTTTGGGTCGCACCAGCCCATCACATAGGAGAACCAAGAAGGGCATTTCCTGGCGTAGCAACCTTTATCAGTAGTGATTGACTCTGCGAAGTATTCCGGGGCTCGCGCGTGGTCACACCCAGATTTACCTGGAAAACGATCATGTCAGATTTTAATTAGGCATGGGCTCACACTATATATAACAAATGTTGTTAGGAATTTCGGTAAACATAAGAAACAAAATAGATTTGTGGATATGCTTCGTAAGGTTAGTTTACGTGTTGCTTTGCAATATAAATAATGCTACGCTGATACAATAATATCTGACTTATAGAGGATACATATTATAGTCACGTCAAAAAACAATAATACACTAAAAATCAGTACACCTACACGTCGTTATAAAAAACATAGGCGTCGGGGTCTACTTTTGTAACTCAACATCTGAAAGATATTGTACCTATCTGTCGAATGGGTACTTTAAATGAGGTCCAATGGGCACTTTTTGCTTTAAGCCAGATTTACATTGATCCAGTAGCTCGATCCAGTGTCACTGGATTGCGGCGCTGGATTGGCACTGGATCAATGTAAACATGTTTTACTGGACGCTGTACTGGGTGCCTACCATCCTATTCCTATTCTGCATCGCGCTGTTTTTGAATCGCTGTCTTAAGTTGATGGTAGGCACCCTGGATTGAAACATGTTTTCATTGATCCAGTGCCAATCCAGTGCCGGCACTGGATTGGCACTGGATCAATGTAAACATGTTTTACTGGACGCTGTCCTGGATTGAAACATGATTATATTGATCCAGTGCCAATCTAGTGTCGGCACTGGATCGAGCTACTGGATCAATGTAAATCTGGCTTTAGTGTTGAATCTTGAGGGTCCAATGGGCCCGAGTTCCTACAACCGTTGCTGAAATACCTATTAAAAATATTTTAAATGTTGTTCAATACTTAAAAACTGATAAATGTGTATGTTACACATTTATTTCCTGGATTATATAATATTATATAATGATTTTTAACTCCCTTTAAAAATACACTTACTTGTATAACTAACCACAAAAGGAAGTTCATCGTTTTTTTTTTTTATATTCGATTATGAATTCACGGTACATTTAAAATTTTAGGATAGATGGTAAAGCAGTGTCGTAAAGTCTTAAATTGATAATAATAAACTTCAGTCGTAACATGTTATTCATTTCTTTATGAGGTGGTAGGACAGTAAATAATGCCATAAAATTATTTTGCACATAAAAGATCTTCTACAAGCAATGCAAAAACTGCAAGAATATGTACTCGAAACGAGTAAGAGCTAAATTAATTAGGTATAATAAATGAAAAGTTCATGTTCATTTATTAACAGTAAACTTTTAGCTTTGAAGTAATTTAATAAAAAAACCACTAAGCAAGGCAGAGACATCTGTCGGCAAACTTAAGTGTAGAGCGTAGAGTTAGAGAGAGTATAGAATGTTGAATTGAAGTATTTGTGTTCTAGCTGGCACTGTTATCGTGTTGTTTTAGATCTAGCGCCAAGAAAATCAAAACCCTGCAAAAATTATTATTGCAAAAACGTGATAAATATTTTGTTTTACTAAGGTAAAAATTCACTTAAAATTCAATTAAAAATTAAATAATAAAAAAATAAAATTTTGACGGCCGGTATCCCTCGGCTAATCAAAGACAATTATTTTCGTTTATTTTTCATTAACTAAAACCAAGTATACTACAAGTAATACGATATTTGTATTACGATTAGACGGGTGTTTGGGATTTTATTTGACACAGTAAAATATCACCAATCGAAAAAAACGGCCGGAAGCACTAGATAAATAATTGTAAAATAACATATATTTTTTCCAAATTTTAAGTACTTGTGATTAGATACCCTATTTTGGGGAATCGCAGCCTTAAAAATAAGTTACTCCGCGCATCTTCTTCATACATTCTAATCAAACATTTTACATTTTACATAGGGGTGCCTGCCTACCCATATAGGCAAATTTATCTTTTTACACTTGTTATCTCTATATCTCTATATATATATATATATATATATATATAAATATATATATATCTCTCTCTCGTTGTTTATTTAATATGCTACTGAGAGGGTCTTATCAGTATCTATTTCATATAACCTATACGACTTACTTTGAGTAGCAGGTGGCATGCAACCAGGCTGTGTCATGCCTTCATTCGAGTAGAAGTCAACATACCCTCTGGCTTCAAACTTGCCATTCCAAAGGTTTCCGCTGGTGTGCAGAACGTCAACAAAGGGATCATCAATGTGACCTAATGTTGTTGAGTCCCCGATATTTCGGTGGGGCTGTCTGCGCCATGGTCACTGTTACTTACTTACGTATTAAGGCGCCGATTCCCTAAAATAGGGAATTTTAAATTATGGATTACTCGCAAATCACAAGTACCTACTTAAAATTTGGAAAAATTGATGTTATTTTACAGTTATTTATCAAGTGCTTCGGGCTGTTTTTTTTCGATTGGTGATATTTTACTGTGTTAAATAAAATCCCAATATCATATTACTTGCAGTATACTTGGTTTTAGTTAATGAAAAACATATGAAAATAATTGTCTTTGAATAGCCGAGGGATTTCGGCCGTCATAATTTTTTCTTTTATGTTTTTATTTTATTTTTAATTTAATTTTAAGTGATTTTTGATTCGCGGGGCGCTCGCGAGTTCACAGTTCACTGCCGGCTGCCGCTGGGTCCGCGCGAAGTGTATCGAGCGCGGCCGAGCAAGCGTTAGCGTGCCTATTTCGGTCGGGAATCCTCGTCTTAAGTAGGAACACTGTGTTTTATTCATCTAACCTTTATAGACTTACTTTGAGTAGCAGATGGCATGCAGCCAGGCTGTGACATGCCTCCATTTGCGTAAAAGTCAACATCTCCGCTTGGTTCCAACTTGCCCTTCCAGAGGCCGTTGGTGTGCAGCACGTCCACAAAAAGAGCATCATTGTTATCCAACTTCTTATTGTTGTCACTCGTCACAAATAGGGGCATGGCTGGATCTAAGCCTGGAATCAAAATAGATAATTATATGCTTCAACAATCGCAATATTGACGTGACATTACGTATCTTTTTGTATTATTAACCGACTTCCAAAAAAATTTGATTATCAGTTTGAACTGTAGCTGTATGTATCTTTTCTGCTTGTTGTATTTTGTGAGTATTATACGAAATGTTGTTATATCATACATTACACACCCCAAATAAACGGTGCAATGGTGAAACAGATAGCAGAACTAATATAATGTATTTTGAAACGTCTACCTACACGGGCAAAGTTGCCAAAATTGAACTTGAAAAAGTAATTCAAGTGAGTTTTTCATTAAAACAAAGCTTGAGCATCAGTTTTCTCACCAGTGATCCTTATCAGTTTCCCCGACCGTAGATAGTATCCTATATAACCAGCAACTTGCCCACCAAGACTAAAGCCGATCGGATGGAACTGGTCCAGTGCGAAGCCGTGGTTGGCCACCAGATCGTCGATTAGCTGAGCTGTGCACATTCCGACCAGCTCGGTGTTCCTAGCAGATTCTATGTAGCAAGGTTCTCTGGCTATGGGGTTGTAATCCACTGATATGATGTTGTAGTCGCAGCATTCCATGTAAGCTGAAAGTTTCAAGATAAATAAGTCGTATTGCGTTTATTTGAGAGAATATTATAAATTTATCTTTTAGGGTAAACTACTCTATTGTTGAGGAGCCCGTGGCGCAGTGGATAGCGCGTTTGGCCTGCGATCGTTGAGGTTAAGCAACGTTCGCAATGGTCGGTCACGGGATGGGTGACCAAAAACTTTTCATCTCGAGCTCCTCCGTGCTTCGGAAGGCACGTTAAGCCGTTGGTCCCGGCTGCACTTGCAGTCGTTAATACCCACCAATCCGCACTGAGCCCGCGTGGTGGGTCATGGCTCATTCTCCTTATTCATCCATAAGGAAGGCCAGTGCCCCAGCAGTGGGGACATTAAATGGCTGATGATGATGACTCTATTGTTGGCATACGTCCTGTCCTATTATTGGCACCGGTCCTATTAATGGAAAACTTGAGTTTAGCTTGAAAAACAAGGGAAACAAGATATCTCAAGTTCTTTAAAAATTTTGTATTTTTTCAGAAAATATGTATGTTTGTGGAGGCCTATGCCCAGCAGTGGGCGGCGTTCGGCTGACATGATGATGATGATGATGTATGTTTTTACTTAGTTAAATTTATTATAAAACTACAATTTTGGAACGACACAACAAGATTGTTAGAAAATAGTCCACAAAGCAACTTATAGAGCTTATTAGGTTCCGCTCGATCTAAAAAATATATACAAATTATCTTCACCAGGTCTTATTTCAGTGCTGGGAGAAAAGTCTTTGTGGCCAGTATAACCATGGATCAGTATTTTGATCTGTGCATTAGCAACCCACGGTGCAGATTTTATAGACTGGGGATCACCGGCAAATAACTGATGTGGATCTTCCTTATTTGCTCTGGAATTAATAAAAAAAACATTTTATAGGATACCGTTAGCACTTTAATTATTATTAAATGATCAGCCATCATGCTTTATTAAAACCAATATTACTTTAGTCTACGTAACATAAATATTTTCACATACATATACTTACATGTAAATTGTAAAGATTTTGGTGAGGATTAAATGATTTTATTATTATTATTACATACCTGGTGTATAACCAATATGTTATATTTTCATTAGGACATTCCATAGGAGGTTCTACGCAACCGGGAAAAGCCCAAATCACAACTAGAAATTATAAAAGTAATTATTACTACGAGTACCAGTTTTCCGTTTAACAATTTGCAAATTCCTTATGGTACCTATATACTTAATAGTTAGTCTATCAACGTAGGTTAACCACAAACACTTAGACATTTCAAGAACTTAAACTTGAAACGTTTTTTTTCCTTTTTCAGGACATCTCTCAGTAGTTGTTTTTGTTGTTATCTCAACAGTAGCTAGTATATCTGTCAAGTTAGTAGTTGACTTGTAGTTGATAAGGTAAACGTTTGTTGTGACTGTTATGCATGTAAATGTCGCTAACGTGTGCATATATTTCGTCAAGCGTCAGTTGTTTTTTTTTATAAATTAAACGGCAATGTTTTATCTATGTGTATTAGCTTCGATCAACAATACCACCTAGGTGTAACAGTCAGAAACTATTAATTTTAACTCGAAATTACTGATACGTAAAAATGTAATCTTTAACTCTGTCTTCTGAATTCTTAATATCGTCTTAACATTTAATAGAAAGAAAAAATCTAGCACAACTTTTGTAATTTAGCTGTTGGTTTTCGAGATCAGTTATTTTGAGCTCCTTATTAGCATGCATCAAGCAATACAAAGTTAAAGAAAAAAAATATAGAATTGTATTAAGTATTTATTATGATTTCAATAACAAAATAACTCTACAAAAATCGGAGACATTCTTTAATTTGAATGAATTAATGAGCATCAATAAATAATTGCTAATAATAATTTTATTGTAATTGCCAGTTATTGCAAAATGTGATTTCAATCCTATCCTACATCCTACTAATCCTATAATATTATAAATGTGAAAGTATAAAATTTTAATGTTTGTTACTTAATCACGCCAAAACGATGGAACGGATTTGGCTGAAATTTGGGACACAGATACTTTATAGCCTGGATAGGATCACTATTATCCCGAAAAAATGTCACATTCCCGCGGGATAACGTCGTGTAGTCCACGCGGGCGAAGCCGCGTGCGGAAAGCCAGTTATTAATAAATAAGGGAGCAATATTATATGCGAGATGGTGCTTTAAGCAGTGTATATTTGCTATAATAGTGCATTGTTTGACATCTCGTAGCAAGACCCCACCCCAGGAGACGTATTTCTGTAGCGCTCGAGTTTGAATTCGCATTCGAAACTGTAAAATTCACATGCGAATTCCTAACATTGGTATTGAATAATCACACCTATGAATTCTGCAACGAGTGGGTCTGACCACTCGTAGCAGCCACCCAACTTCTACTAGAGTGTGTGTCAGATAACTCTGCACGTGCCTGGCGCGTTTTTGGCGCTAGTTTCAGTGCATTTTTTTGTTCTAATGTTATAGAAAAGATTAGTATTCGATTTTTACCGCGCGCAGACTTATCTGACGAGCACTCTAGTAGAATTTCATCAACTTTATTAGTCTGTGGCCGCAAAATGTCGTCATTGACATTCATAATGACAAGTGTTTGTATTTGCATATTGCTATATTTTTTAAGTTTCTCTGTGATTTTGAAACAATTAAAGAATATTAATTTATTTGCAACACAGGGGTGGAAGTCTCTTCGGCGATAGCGATCGTTAGTTATCGACGGTTGTCTTTAACTCAAAATGAGGAATTTGGTGGGATATGGGGCTATTTTTATGGTAAAAGTGTGTTTTGTAGTATATTTGAGCGATAGCAAGCCACAAAATAATAGTTAAAACTAGTTTGTATTGTAATTCGTGTAAATTGCTACAGCAACCATCGCTCACACGATTTAAATAAGAACTTAGCGATGTTTACGTCAAACATAGCGTGGAAATTTGAAAGCCCGCTGAGCTAACCACAAATATAATATAAAGCTAACGTTTATTGTCGGTACGTATCTGCCATCACCGCAATGCTCGAGGGAGTGAGAGAGAGGGCGAATATTTTAGCTTAGCCAATCGCGCGGCCGTGTCAACGGCGGTTTGTCAATTACTGACGCGTAATGACGTGCCAGGTGCCAGATGTCCGTCTTGCATTTCCCCGCATAACACAAGAACACATAATATATTACCTAATTATTGGTTTATTTTATAAGATGTTAAATCCTAGTATCGGTTGTTTCTATATGCAGTAAAATCAATGTTATTACCAATGTCATTTGAATAAAAATCTTGTTTTAAAAATAAAAATAATAATTTAGTGGCTTGGTACGAATCAAACATAAAAAGCATAATGAATACACTTTTACTGTAACTAAAACGACACATCCACCGAAACTCAGATACGCTTCTCTCAACAATCTCCAACAGAAAATTATTTCTCCAAAGAATTTTACCTACACCTATAAAAACACCCCTAATTTG
This sequence comes from Crambus lathoniellus, assembly GCA_949710035.1. Lineage (NCBI taxonomy): Eukaryota > Metazoa > Arthropoda > Insecta > Lepidoptera > Crambidae > Crambus > Crambus lathoniellus. Next base: position 15,623,264 of record OX453306.1, read on the forward strand.
TGAGGAATCAGCATAACCTGGCGGCACTGACTTACCGAACCGAATTCGATAACTAACGATCGCTATCGCCGAAGAGACTTCCACCCCTGATTTCGAATGCTACAAAAATGCATGAAAACGGGTGTAATATTATTCGATTTCGTTGACGATATGTTTTCAATTCAAATTCGATTTTCATTTCGAGCGCTACGGAAATACGTGTCGTGGTAACTTTTACCGATTATTGGTTGTCGATGCTGTAAATCCTATAAGTAATTTGTTTCTATTTCCCTAGGCAGTTTTCACGGTTCTAAAAAATGAAATAAGCTACCCCAACCTTAGAACATACAAAAATTATTACTTACCCAAAAAGTTACAACAGTAAATAAAATATATCAAATTAATCATATTCAGCAACTAAAATAGACAACTTTTTCCACCTACCAACTCAATTAATTTTTTAGAACTCTTAATTTACAGATCAAGTTCGATCATGGACTACCTTTCAGCTACATAACCACAATACGTTTGTGGATACCTACAACTGTAGGTTCGGTTTTATCAGTAGATAAGTTGGATGTTTCGGGCCAATTAATACAACATGTACACGCGGTTTTACATCCTTAGATAAAGAGTTATTGAAATTTTATTAAAAAGCTAGCAACGGATAGGTATTTTGTATGAAATAGTACTAATGTATGTATGTGTCGCAGGGATATGAGGAAATCAGAGATTTCACGAAATCCCTAGGGATATCACGAAATCACGGATGATGTTTAATAGTCTTATTTACGACGTATTCTTTCTAAACAAGTTCAGTGATATGTCATTGTCACCTGTTTCTATCAAAAATAATCATATTAATATTACTTTTAGTTTTCGAGAAATTCGTGGACAAACATCCACTAACTAAATTTAGCACACGTGCTTGGAAGCCTAAATGAAACTCTTTAAACTCAAATATTATCCAATTCCAACAATGCCACATACATACAGGTAAAACTGATAACCTCCTTTATGAAGTCAGTTAAAAAGGCACGTTTGTAATAAGTAGGTAGGTACTTACGGGCAAATTTATAAGGTACAAAAATCGAATAATGTGAAAAATTTATTATTTTTTGCAAAATACTCGATTAGTGTTTTTTTCTAAAAATAATCGATTTTAATAAATCAATATTTTACTATGTGAGTTACACTCACTCTCATTCATTCACTCATCCGACACGGAACGTGCCGTGCGGTAGCATACTGTTCGTGACCATGATCATTCTGCTCCCCGCACTTTACACCCCCGTCAGTAGATGCAGGCATCCATCATCTTGGCATTGTCAATATTATTACTTCCAAATATTTATTAGCGGGCAACTTGTTTGCTAACGGTACTTCTTCAAATATTATATCAAATCAATAATAGTGGTGAGTTTACAATAACATCTACCTGTAACGAATTAATACGTACATTCCATAGGAGTGACAAATTTACTTTCATTGTATTGAACTTTTCAAATAGTCACGAGTTAACTTAGGTGGCGAGTTTACGACTCTTAGTAGGTAATTATGTAAATTGATGAATTAAAATCGCCAAGTTTTAACTTTGCGTTTGACTCAATTTAAATAAGCGTAAGTGCGTATCTACTGCGTGTTTTTTTTAAACATCTACCCATTGTTCTATTTTTACATCGATTCAAGTTACATAGCTGGTTCCATGCTGTGCTGTCACAGCGACTATGAAACCAACTGAAAGATCCAATTAACACATGGATCCAGTAGTTTCATGAATCCAGTAGTTTATAATTATGATAAACTAGCTTTCCGCCCGCGGCTTCGCCCGCGTGGGCTACACGACGTTATACCGCGGGAATGTAATATTTTTCCGGGATAAAAAGTTATGTTATGTTAAGTTATGTAAGTAGGAAGTAGGATAACAACATATGATTTCAATGGAATAATGGATCCAATAGATATTTGATTGAATCAGGCGTCACCTGGCGGAAGTCCCTAATCGTTGTGAAAAAAGAAATATATATGTTACAATTAGCTTACTTCCGCAAAAACAAAACATACAAGATGCACCGCCCGCTCGCTCGCAAAAAATTGCACATGCACAGTTGCACACCACGAAAATGCCAGTGCACAATACCTGCACTAAGCAAGACAGCAATACACCTTGCACCTTCACCGATTAGACTACTCTACACGTGTTTCGCCGCAACCCAGGGCATCCTCAGGAGTTAGTCTAATCGGTGAAGGCGGGTGGGGGGTGCATCTTGCATGTTGTGTTTTTTGCGGGTCCAATAGCCTCATCACTTGGCCACATGACAAATGAGTTCCCTTAATGCTAGGGTTCATTGACATATTGGTTTAGTTAACCTTTGAAAAGAAAACCGTTGTTATTTTTTATTAATAGAATAAATTGATAGAGCGTTGCCCAGAGTGCAACGATTAAAACTATTGAAAATTTCTTAGTCAGAACACTAACGCCGGTTTCTGAAACGCCAATCAAAATTAAAATTAGCTAAGAGACTGTCACAATTAATTTCCAATGAAAATCAAATTAAAAGCACCTTGGGTTTCTGAAACGAAAATTATCTCATAATTAGGTTAAGATTTGTATGGGTACTGACAGAGTGTCAACAGTCTGTTGACAATCTGTCACATTTTTCTTTCAGAAACCCAAACTACAATTAATTGGAGATTAATTGGGAATTAGGTAATTTAATTTTAATTGGCGTTTCGGAAACCGGCCGTAAAAGACAAGCTCCACCCCCCAACTCCGAACAGTTATGGTTAATTTTAACCTTCCATCATTAGTTTACCAGAATAGCTTGAATGAAAAGAACCAAAGATCTATTCATGTTTCCTGACTCCGTTAGGAGTAGAATCTTCTTACTCCTAACGGTTAAGGAGTTTCATCATCATTTACGAGTTTCATCTTCCATCATCAGTTCACCTGAAAAACCTGAAAATTTTCATCTCATCATCATCATGTCAGCCGAACGACGCCCACTGCTGGGCATAGACCTCCCCAAGGATCTCCACAACGATCGGTCCTGCGCTGCCCGCATCCAGCGGCTTCCCGCGACCTTAGCTAGGAATAGCGGGGCCGCCGGGGACTGGGGGCCGATTTGTTGGTTGTGTTGTCATTTTAAGGGGGGGTTGTGCCATAATCGCCACGCTTGGCTTGGCAGGCGGGTTGGCGATCGCAGTATTGGCCTTTTGTAACTGGAGACGCTGCTGCCCATCTCCTGATGGCAGTTTTCCCTTAGTCGCCTCTTACGACACCCACGGGAAGAGAGGGGGTAGTGCTATTCTATTTATGTGCCGGCACTACACGGCAGATACAACGAAAGTGTAACAAACATTTATATTTTGGAAATAAAAAAATAAAAAAAAGGTCTATATGTAATAACAATAAATATTTAAAGAACTAAACACATCTTATATTGCTGCGCGAACTGTTCAAATAAATAAAACACTTTCACAGATTTATCACGCATTTATTTAACAACTTGGTAAAATTTTTAGTTGTTTTCCGTGACCACGGCCCCTGGAAAGGTGCCGAAACGACGGATAAACCAAAAAAGCTTTAAAAACAACAAAAAATTTTACCAAGTTGTTGAATAAATGCGTGAGAAATCCGTGAAAGTGTTTTATTTAGATTTAAAGAACTATCCTCTAAAGAGTTGTAACTTCCATTAGCAGCTCATAAATATGGGATAATGAGGACCATATGCAAATACTTGAATGAATGTATGAAACACATACTTGTGCCTATTAAATTTGAGGGGTTCTCTCGATTTCCCTAGGATTTCATAATTACAATGAAACCACCTCAGAGGTATACTCTTTCGAATAAAACAAAAAATAAGATAATCGGTCCACAATTGACTTAGAAAGCGGTGAACCTAATAGCCCAGTCAACGAAGAGATATAGAGGGAAAATGCTTTTGGAGCGAGCGTTCGTTGACTGGACTATAAAGAGACAAAAAAAGATACATACAGTTAAACGTATTACCACTTCCTTTTGAATTTGGAAGTCGGTTAAAAGTAATTCTGTTGCATTAATTATTGAATATTTAATGTTCGATTAAGAGCTTGTTAATGTTCGCGTAAATAACTCTTATCTGCGGAGTAAATTGAAAATGTAAATTATATGGACAATTTGTATGCTAATAAGGTGTGGTAAAAGAAAAACAAAAGTATATTTCAAATTACTTTTATTGTACGCTTATAAATCAGTCAGTTCTTTTGAACATAAGACACATTTGGCACTTTGTTCACAAAATATGGCTACTTTATTCCATAAAATACTTCAAGAGCTCTGATTGTGAACGTCAAAAGTCATTTTTATTTGACACAACATTTACAAGGCAATAATCACAATAATTTATTAAAACTAGGTTCGTTAAAATAAGCGTAAAAATCTTTACATATATTTACATGAATTGATTCATAACAGACAGAGCTCTCATGCAGTGATAACAGTGATTCTATTAAAATTTTGAGGTTGAAGACAGTTGATATAATTACATAACACTTTAACAGTTTCTATACAACTGTATTTACAGTTAAATGATTAAGAACAGTCATAAACAAATGAGTTTTCAAATAAAAAAGTACTTTAAAATGCTTAACTATATTAACAAAAATATATGGCAAGAGGACCTTGATACAAGATCTCTACTAAGTAATAATTAGGCTTTGTACAAAACTTATAAGATTCTTATTAAATTTACGTATTTACAATATTAATATCTAAACATATTCTTCCGAAGGTTTTGGCGTGCCGTTAGGAAGTCTTAAAGAGGAAGACATTCGTCCGTTTACAGAATCGGGTAGTTCAGCTATGTCTTTAAATACTCCTATCATGCTTTCAAAGTTTGGTCCCCAATTTGCGAGGTAATCCCAACCCAGAGTTGCCGAAGCTGGCGATCCATTTGCTTGCCTATAAAGAGCTGAACCTACGTGTGGCGCTAAATCATCATCAGAAGCGACTAGAGTACTGAGAGAACCACGAAAGGAAGAATCAAAGCTCTCATAAGGAGGAGGCACAATCGGTTTCTTAGAATTACTGTTACTACTTATATTTTGCCTTCGAACATCTTCAGGTTTATCAGCGTTTATGCTGTTATTGTCATATTCGATTTCTGAGCATGTGAAACTATCATTACCACTTTCATCATCGGAACCGCTAGAACTTCTATTATCGTCTTGGGGTGAATGATGTCTGTGAGACATATGATGGCCAACGCCTCCGCCTCGTGGCGCTTCACTCGAGCTAGATACTGCGTCTAATGTTGATACTAAACTAGATGTACGTTGACGAGCATTCATTCGCTCTATTTCCTCAGCTGTAAGCCCAACTGCACCGGATCCAACTGAAACCACTTGTGGAACTTGAGGTGGCGCACTTGGTGTCTTTCTCCCCGCTGATGAGCTCTGTCCACTGAGTTGGGACATTACGGGACTATTGAGACTTCTTTCACTATTACTATGTAGAGCGTCCTTTCCCACGCCACCGGAGCTTGATGTAGTAGCTAATAGGGCGCTTTGCAAGGGCTTTCCGGATATGTCATGAAGTGTCAAAATTCTTGGCTGTTGGCTCAATTCACTACTTGGCGATAACCGAGCGAGCGGAGTTGTTTGGTGAGGCCTAGGTTGAGGTGGTGGCTGTGAAGCTTGTGGTAGGACTCTTGGAGGATAACCACTTGTATGGTGCGGTGAATGTCGATGTTGTGGAGTTTGATGTTTATGGTGGTAGCCAGCTAAAGGTGGCGGAGTAGCTTTATATTTGCGCACACCCGCAGCTTCTCTGAATCCTTTGTAGTGATATACAATGTCAATATCAGAAGGGGCTATTGAACTTGCATTTTCAAGGTCATAATGTTCTGGCACTTCAGAATTTAGATCCATGGCACTAGGGTGGTCATGTGTATGATGAGATGTGTTGGTGGATGGAGGTGGAGGTGGATGATGGTCTTCTCGCAATGCTGGACTTTTTCCAACAACCTCTCTTTCTATTATATCTGGACGTTGCGGTCTTGGGGGATCTATATTCATTATTTCTCTATCTTTATATTTTTTCGTCAAAAGTTCTGGTCCTACAATGTGGCCAACATTTCTCATAATATCAGCATTATCTGACATGTAGCTGTTCAGGCTTGTTTCATTATTGTGAAGACTACGACCCATAAGGCTGTCATTAGTACCAGCAATCAAATTTGGGGCATTAAGCATGGCTGCACCACCATTCTGCTTTGTGTGTATTATATTACTTTTACTATTTGGTGAATTTCCTTTTTCTTTCTTTTGTTTGCGGAGACGGAAGAAAACAAATGATACCAAAATAGCTACTATTAATATAATGAAAAAGACAATAACTAAAGTAATTCCAATACTAAGTGGATCAGGGTTTTGTATCAAGCCAAGCCCAAAAGCACTATGACATCCGGATAATATTTTTCCGCTCTTCTGAGTATCTTTGAATATGCTTCCATTTCCACTGAAAGGTTGAATTTCGTTATTGATCGAAAAGTTTGCCAAACATCCTTCAAACTTATTATTTCCTGCTAATGCTAACCACTCTAGTTTTATTCCTCCCAGTGACATAATTGTAAGATAGGGGTCAAGGAAATCATGAACTCCAGCTGAATCTAATTCTTCTCCAACGTTTTTACTATCGACTAACAAGCGGATACTTCGTCCTAAAGAAAACAATGTTACGTTGTGCCAGGTACCATCAGATACATCATGATCATCTTCTTGGGTCATATTAACAACTGTATTTTGTTTCGAAGTATAATACACCTTTCCACCTGATAGCTCAATTAGGGTATAATGCTTGTCAGTTGCAGCGTAAAACAGTAAGCCATCCTTTCTGTGAGTCCTGAAGAAGAAGGTCAAAGTCTTTGCTGGGCTGTTATTCTTTGTGACTACTTTGCCAGATGTTTTGCTCAGTTTTCTATCCCAACCTGTATTACCACTATAAAATGACTCAAGCAACTGAATTCTTCTATGCTTTTCTGATATTGTATAAGAGATAAAACCATTTTCACCGACCGATATTGATTGTAGAGATGATAAGCAGTCAGGAGAAATAAGACCATCATCACATTTACAATAATTGTTTTTCCATCTATCAAGGCACTCTCCAGTTGCACAAGTATTTTTCTTATAACATACTCCTTTTTCACTACGTTCACAGCTTGAATCTACTCCTTTCGAATGTAGTGGATTGGTTAAATTCAATAGTCGACCGTTTATGGATATACTATGCATACATCCGACGAAATCATCAGAATGTATCTGCCCTGGACGTTCCAATACTGGATCTGCCTTGTTTAATCCACCAATGAGAAGTGGCTCATTGTTGAAGTTTAATGTCCTGTAAATAAATAAAAAAACTTTAAGTATTTAGAATAACTACAACATTTTGCATGGTAATGACATTTGTCATTAAATATCACGCTATTTTACAGTGAACCAGCAAATTGTTTTCCCTATACAACGTGTTATTGAATAGGCGCTAAACCTTTTAGGTGGTGATTGTGCTCATGAATATGAACAGCTTTTACCATGGGGCCGGCTTTTACATTACAAAAAATATATGCTGTTTCGTACAAATTGTCAATACCTTCACGACCATGAATGTATGGAACAGCTCATTTTTTGTTGGTTTGCAGAGTTGGCCCCATAGTAAAGTTGTTGATATTCATGAGCACAATCACCACCTTAAGAGGTTTTGCGCTTATTCATTAACACGTTACATAGATAGATCCGGGACTTTATTAAATATTTTGAAAAGTATATAGTATAAATGTAGATGAATGGTGTGTATTTAACGGTAGACACCGTACAAAAAACGTAACGAAGAGTTGGAATTCTAAGCACAATAAAGAGTTCAAAAAACCACAATGTTACCCTAAATAAATTGCTAATAGTGATATCGCAAAATACCGATTCTTTAGACTTATCGCTAACTAAACGCCACAAAAAACAAAGTGAAAAAGACAGTTTTATTATAGAGTCGCAAATGCAATTAATTAATAATGACATTGGACCTTTTTCTGAAAAAATAATCGTTAAGATAAATCCTATTGATTATATTTTAAATTATGTTTCATTACTTGACTGTACTGGTCATCAGTTGGCGATAAGTCCCCGTGCTTTACCCAGATGGAGAACCTAGGTAAAGCACGGGTCCGGCCTCAATTTTTTGAAATTCTTCAATGATTATTGACGTTGGTAATGTTACGTACCCTGCTTGTCCTGTATCATCACCGTAGCATGACTCGTCTCCTGGCTCACATTCCATGCATACATCTCCATGATCAGTGCAGGATGCAACACTTAGAGAAATGACTCTTCCGTTTCTAGTTGCAGTCAATTTATACCATCCTCCATCGGCAAGATTTTTAGCTGAATCTGTTATCGCAACTGATGTAATAGAAGTTCGTGATCCACCAAATGAAAATATAGGTTTTCCTCCAAGTAATTCTATTGCAATAAAATCTGACCTTCCTCCAGTTTGTGCGCCAAAATTGTAAAGAAGAAGTGAATCTGGTTTAGTTGTAGCAAATATAATAGTTATATCATTTGTGGACGCATCTAAGACTGGGAATTGCATAAAGGATAACTCGTTGAACCCAAATGTTGTACTTTCACAGTGTGTTCCATAACGGCCGTTGGTACAACTGCATTTATATCCAGGTTTCAAACTAATACAGATTCCACCATACATACAAGGATTCGGTCTACATGAGTCCACAAGCGCTTCACACTGATTACCACGATACCCTGGGCGACAAAGGCAAAAGAATGAATTCCTGTCTGCGCTTTCTTTACAGGAACCTCCATTTTTACACGGATTACTGCTACATACATCATCTCTTTCCAATTCACACGTTTTACCCTCTCGGCGGGCAGGGCAGTTACATATAAAATCATGTCCTTGTTTTTTACATTGTCCGCCAAATATACAAGGGTTGGGTGAACAAGGATCTTGACGTTTCTCACAATTACTTCCCATAAATCCTTCTGAACAATGACAGTTATATTCATTTTTGATCAACGGTGAGGACAAAATTAAATTGGAACTTTCTGTTATTTTTGTTTCATCTGTAACTGTAATGGAATCTGTACAAATGCCGTTGTTTTCACATCTATGAGAAGAACACGGAAAATATGGAATTTTCAGGCCTTTTTTTAATAACTTTGTTATTTCTGTCTCTTTGTTTTTCAAATATTTTTCTGTGTTTTCTCTTTTCCATATAGATTTATTTTCTTTTAAAGCTAATGTTAGATCCAAATCTTCTCCTCCTTCATTAATGCTGTATAGATAAATACTTTCATTATTTTTTAGTCCGTTTTTTAACATTTCTAATAAACTTCTGTAATATTGTGTCAAAAATTCTGAAGCCGACATATTCATAATTCTTATTGTGGTCGATTGGTGAACAGTGACATTATCGAAAGAAAAGTATTCAACACTTATGGATGAAACAACGTCTCTATGAATTCCATCATTACCTAAAACAGAAAAAGTAAAACCTTGTCCTGGTTTAACTGTTGCTGTATGAAGGTCACACCCATTTTTAATACTTAATATTGAAAGAGTGTTTTCAGATGTTGATTCTTTTACAATTTTACATTTATAATCTCCAATTATATCTGCGTCGTTTGGCTTTACATTCGCTATCTTGCCACTAATTTTATTGTTGAATGCATAAACTAATACATGAGCTGATCGTGGAGTTGGCGGATTATCATTTCTGTCCAAGACTTTAATAAGCACTGTATAATTAGACTTCATCACAGGACTACCACTATCCTCAATTTGTACTTTGATCTCTAAGTAAGGAGTGGTTTCACGATCAATTTTTCTAGTGCTGAGAAGTACTCCAGTGTGCCGATTGACTTTGACATAATTTTGATGTTTGCCACCTATTATGAAATAAGAAAATGGAGCACCATTTGGCGGTAGATCTGGATCTTTAGCAGATAACGTTGCTATACTTGTATTAGGAGGTTCATTTTCGTGGACAGCACCCTCAAATGTTGCGGCGTCAAAAATAGGACCATTGTCATTGATATCTGTTAATGTGATTTTTACACTGGCTGTACCAGTTTGTGGAGGTATACCAGTATCTATCGCGCCAACTATAAGGGAGTACATTGGGATAGTTTCTCGGTCTAGGTGTCGAGCGACTTCTATTTCTCCAGACTGTGGGTCGATTTTAAAATCTTGGTTATTATTTCCACCTAAGATTGAGAAACTGAACTGATTATTTTGAGGTCTAACATCTTTGTCAATCGCTTTAACTTGAATGACTTCTTGACCTATAGCAGCTCCTTCAGAAATAGTAGCTTCATAAAAATGACGTAAAAATTCAGGAGGATCATTTCCATCTTGAATAGAAATAATAACTTGGGCCTCATCAGTATCATTTCCATGTATGCCACCAGAATTTTTTGCTAAAACTGTTAATACAACTCTATTTTGTGTTTCCCTGTCTAAGTATCTAGCCACTCTTATCACACCAGTTTGAGAGTTAATACTAAAACCTTTATCATTACTTGATCCCACAAACAAGTAATATATTATTCCGTCATCACCACTGTCTTGATCCGTTGCTTGTATATCTCCGACATTTGTGCCTACTTCGGCTGATTCTGACACATCAAAGTGAAATACTGGTTGTATAAATTTGGGATAGTATTCGTTTACGCCAGTAATATGTACTACTACTTCAGTTGTATTTTGCATAACAGAGTCAGGGTTTTTTGCTAATATTTGTAACTTGTAGATATACTTCTCCTCGAAATCAAATATTTCTTTTGAATATATTTCTCCGGTATTTTCATCGATGTAAAATAAGGTTGACATTTCATTACTAATGAAATATTTTATGATGGAGTTTTTGGGTGAGTCAATGTCAATTGCTTTAACTTTGAAAATAAAACTATTAATAGGTGAGTTTTCTGACAAATAAGCTATGTATTGAGTTTGATTGAATACGGGAGCGTTGTCATTTATATCGGTTAATATGATCGTCAGTGTCGCTGTAGCTTCTTTTGATTTAAATCCCAAATCTTTGGCTGTTATATTTAACCTGTATTCTTGAATTGTATCGTAGTCTAAGGATCTTAAAATACTTATAACTCCAGAGGCAGGATGGATTTGAAATTCTTTTCCAGCATTACCGGAAGAAATTGAATATCTAACAATCCCATTAGGACCTTCATCTTCATCGCTTGCTCTGACTGTCAGGATTGATGAACCTATTGGTTCGTTTTCAGGTACTATCACCTGGTAGCTCAGTGCGGTGAATTTAGGACTATAAACATTTTCTCCTGTGACTACAAATGTTAATGTAGTTTCGTCAGATTGAGGAGGAACCCCACGATCTACAGCCTTTATTTTCAACTCATAGTACTGGCCCATGTAATGGAATCTTTTACTCACTTTAATCCATCCCTCATTCCTATCAATAGTGAGGTAGGCAGTACCATTACCACCTGACACATAATATTCAATTTCAGCATTAATACTAAAATCCATCTCATCTACAGCTACTAATTTTATAATTTTCTCTCCTGATGTTGCATCTTTAGGGACTGGGACAAACTTTTCATGATTTTTAAATTTTGGCGCATTATTGTTAGCGTCAACCACGTTGATGGTAACTAGGCATTCTGAAGACATTGGAGGTTTCCCGTTATCAGTGGCAACAACAACTACAGAGTATGTATTTTCAGGAGACAAATTGGCTGAAGTTCTTTTATAATTCATGATGAATTTGCTCAAAATTTCACCTGTTGCAGGATCTATAGAGAAGAGGTCTGAAGTTTGCTGTAAGGAATACGAAATGATAGAATTTGGCCCCTGTTTGTCTCTATCTGTAGCTATAACTTGACCAACAAAACTATTCTTTTTCTGTAGCTCAGGGAAATTGAAACTGTAAAATGAGTATTCAAATTCGGGTGCATTGTCATTTTGGTCCTGGATAGTAATGGTTAAAGGTGTTTCAGAACGCCAGGCACCATCGATAGCTGCTACTTTTAATATGTATTCATCTTGAAGCTCTCTATCTAAAGGACGTGCCACAGTTACATTGCCAGAAATTGGGTCAATGATAAACTTTTCTCCAGGATTCTCAACAAAACTATAAGTGGCATTTGCATTTGCTCCAACATCTAAATCCGAACTCGTTACTCTTATCACAAATGAGCCTATTTCTGCATTTTCTGTTACGTTGACGCTAAATAATCTTGTAAATCTTGGAGGATTGTCGTTTTTATCTAATACTGTAACAATAACTGTACTTGAACCTGTCAATTGTGGTACTCCGTGGTCAGTAGCCTCAACTAAAATTTCGTAAGACGATATTGTTTCCCTGTCTAGTGCAATATTTGTAAATATCTCTCCTGTATCTGGATCTATATTGAATGTCTCTTCGTAGTCATTTACAAGTTTGTATGAAATTCTTCCATTTTCATTTGAATCCTCGTCATGTGCTTCTATTTTTATAACCAACTGAGGTGGAGATTCTTCTTCCATAACTGTAGCATTGTATAATGGACTTTCAATTATAGGGGCATTATCATTGGCATCGGTAACTTTTATTTCAACTTCGATGAAAGATTTTAATGGTGGATCATCAGAATCCCTCACTTCAAACCATACTTCATAAAGTGGCATAGTCTCAAAATCCAAACCTTTTCCAGTAATAAATACTTCACCACTTATTGGTTCTACTCGTAAAGCATCGCCAATATTTCCGCCTGCAATAGCATACTGTAAAAGCCTTGTTGTTCCTTGTTTTGGTGATGTGGCTGATAATCTAGTTACTAAAACACCTTCTGGTGTGTCTTCGGAAAATGTGAATGTGAGTTTATTTGATAGTGTAAATTTTGGAAAGTTTTTGACAGACTTGGGAATTAGAATCAACTCTGCCGTACTTTGTTTTGGAGTCACACCACTGTCTGTAGCTATAATAACTAAATTAAAAGTCGATTCAATTTTTCCAACGTACTTGATTATATTATCTCGTGCTTTTATGACTCCAGTTTCTTTATTTATCGTAAAAAGTTCTTGGTGTTCACCTTTCAGGTCATAAACTATTTTTTTGTTTAAACCAATATCGTTATCTTTAGCTCTGACGCCAAATACAAAATCACCTTTCATTGTCCGTTCAGAAATGTAAGTTTCGTAGACTGGTTTAGAAAATGTGGGAGTATTATCGTTTATATCATCAATGGTTATTGTTAAATTAGCTGTCGCAGTTCTTGGATCTGTCGTAGAAGAATCTTGAGCCATTATAATCAAATAGTAGGTATCCCATTCTTCCCGGTCTAATGTTGTGTTAGAAGTAATAACTCCAGTTGCGGAATCTATTTGAAATCTTTCAGATTTATCTCCCAGAAGACTATATCGTATTTTTGCATTATTACCCAAATCCCTGTCAGATGCTTTAGGGTGCAAAATATATGTGCCACGAGGTAAATTCTCTTTTAAAGAAGCTTTATAACTTTGTCTTTCAAACTCCGGACTATTATCGTTAACATCTTGGACTATTATTTTAACAGTACCGGATCCAGTAAGTGGTGGTGAACCTGAAATCATGAAAAATGTTTTATGATTGTTGTAATTGTCGGTTGTATCAGCGGGGCTAGCAAGAGTAGCATGACGGCAACCAATCAGCACATCGCTTTAGGCAAGGATTTCCTAAAATAGGGTGTTTTAAATTATGGATTACTCGCAAATCACAAGTACTTTAAATTTGGAAAAAACCGTTTATTTTACAGTTATTTATCTAGGGTGTGTAATATATGATATAACAACATTTCGCATAATACTCACAAAATATAACAACACATTACATAAAATCATTTCATATAAGTAACGTTCATTTTGTATAATCAACGAATGATATAAATTCAAAATATATAATTTTAAACAGTATAATGAACATTTGATATAAAAACGTTTCATATAATAAACATTTACTATAACACTTACATTGTATAATATTTAAAACACATAATGGTTATATAACATAAAATCATTTCATATAACGTTCATTTAGTATAATCAACGAATAACTATTTCTGGCGCTTCGCCGGCCGCTGCCGCGGCACGCTCGCTTCGCTCGCTCGGCTCGCGCTTTGTTTTGTTCACAGTTCTAACCTAACCTATTATCAATTGTTTTGTCACCGTTGTGGCTTTTTATGGCGGGGGTCTTCGCCCCCCGAGCCCCCCTTTCGAGGACACTGTACCCCCGTGCCCCCTGCTCCTTTGCCTACCCTATACCTTTAATTGACTAATTGATGATTATATAAAACAAAATTATATCAAATGAAATTATTACATATGATGATTATATGAAACAAAATTATATCAAATGACCGTTATAGTAATTGTGTTTTATATAAAATATTTTTATATAAAATGAGTGTTATGTTAAGTGATATTATATAAAATGATGATTATATGAAATAAACATTATGTAAAATGAAATTCGTTGAAGTGTTGTTATGACAAACGTTTATTATGTCATATGAACGTTATTGAAATGAAATGATACCAAATGAAATTATATCATTCATTACGTACCCATTTATCTAGTGCTCCCGGTCGTTTTTTTTCGATTAATGATATTTTACTGTATCAAGTAAGACCCCAAACATTCGTCTAATCGTAATCCAAATATCTTATTACTTGCAGTATTAATGGTTTTAGTTAATGTAAAATATACGAAAATAATTCTTTGAATAGCCAAGGAATTCCGGCCATCGTAAGTTTATTTTTATTATTATTTCATTATTAATTAAAGTTCAAGTGATTTTCGATTCGCGGAGCGCTTGCTAGTTCACAGTATATGCTTATTTCGGTCGGGAATCCTAGCCTTAAGTCACGCGCGCTATATACGAGTGACCTGATTGGTCGAAAGTGCCCGCGACTCTTTCTCACTCGAGTCGCGCTAAGTTGTGCTAGCACTACCGGTAAGGATAAACTAAATTGCGGCATACAATGTAATACCACAGGGTAAAAAAAAAATTACTATAGTCCTCTGTGGTAATACGTTTTCATTTCGCAAATTAGGTATAATAGGACTTAGAAATAATTAAAAAAAAATTGTCACGGTTAAGCATACCTGTATCCATTGCTACTAGTGATAATGTATATTCATCTTGAGCTTCTCGATCTAACGTCCGTAATAAGGAAATTTGTCCAGAAGAAGCATTAATTTTGAAAAGATCGCCATCTCCCTCCTTTATGAAATAGCGGACTTGATTATTAAATGGAGGTGAATCTGCATCAAATGCGTGTATCACTATAATATAACCGTTGTTAGGAGGAATTACATTTTCCATTACGTAAGCTAAGTATGGTGAATCAAGGAACGTGGGAGGATTATCGTTTATGTCTTGAATGGAGATTGAAATTTCAGCTGTATCAAATCTGACATCGTCTTTGGCACAATCCTCAGCTCTTATAGTTAGTACATAACGTGATTTGCGTTCAAAATTAAGATTTTTGGCAACTCTCACGACTCCCGTGTCTTCACTTATACTAAAATCTCTATTATCATCCCCTGAAGCTATTGAATATCTGACTCTTCCGTTAATATCTTCATCGATATCTGTAGCTGAAACCTGAAAACAATAATAATCCAGATTAAATATTTAACAAATAAATAATTTTATACCGGGTAAAAGTAACAACTTGAAAATAAATATTCCTATAGTTAAAAACTTTATTTAAAAAATATCTATAAAATATATATCTATAAAAAAATAGTTTAATCTCATAAACGTGCTCTGTTAAATATCTGTTAATAATAGTGAATGAGTGAATGCGGTGAAATTTGTGTCGATTTTACTACAGACTTGCTACTGATTCCGGATTACAGATACCTTTTTAATTTTATATTGTTGGTAATATTATTTTATAGTTAGATGTATTAATTAAAGTTCTTTTTTTTGTGTGTTTTATAATGATATATTGTGACAAGACTTAACTGTTTTGTTATTTTGAAGTGTACTTGCTAGTATTAAGATGGCTTAGTTATTTTGTTTTTTACTTTGATTATGTTGTATTTATCAGAAGTGGATAATGTATTATTTTACAGAAATAAATATCTTAAACCTAAAATATCTTAAACCATTAGCGGGGCAAATTATAAACGTATTTACCTGTAAAACGCTTGCACCAATACTGGCATTTTCAGGAACAGAAGCACTGTATTGTTTCGGGTCAAACACAGGACTGTTGTCATTTTCATCAAGAATGTTTATAATAATTTTAGTCTTTGTAACGTTTGGGGGGTCACCTCTATCTTTAGCAGTGACTGTTATCAAATAACTTGATCTCAACTCTCTATCCAACTTCCCTGTTGCTCGTAAAACACCGTCGACGTTCCCTAGTGAGAAATATCCATTTATTTCAGGATCTGGACTCATAAAATATTCAACGTAACCATTTCTTCCTTCATCTTTGTCAACGGCTTTAATTGTCATTACGACTGTGTTCAACGGAATATTTTCCGACACTTCTGTTACGTTTGGTGAAACAAACTCGGGAGCCATATCATTGACATCTTTTAGCTGTATTGTAACCTGTAATGTAAGAAGTTTTTTTTTATAAATATTTGGTGTTTTACTAAAGGTTATATAATAATAATTTAAGTAAGTTAATATATTAAAACGTTTGATATGATTTAGTTTAGTAGGCTTGACATATTGATACAATGCGGCTAAACAGAAACGAAATCTATGAAGTCTCATGCTTGTGGGAAAAGGTAATCTTTATTTAGCTGGGGATCATTAGAAGTAGCGCTACCTTGTCAAAATAAACACACTCCTGACTCGGGATGTATCGAGAACAAACATGTGAGATGTGAAAAAGACTAGACAAATATCAAACCAATGTGATGCGTGCATACCTGAACTGTAGATGAAAGCTGAGGTTCTGGAAGCTTTGCAGAATCTTTAGCAGTTACTATCAAATTGTAGACAGGTACAGTTTCTCTGTCTAACAGCTTGGCGGTGAAGATAGTACCGTTGCTATTGATTTTAAAGTCGTGAGTATCGTCTCCGGACGTTAGACTGTAAGTCAGCCTTCCATTCAATCCTGGAATATTAATAACTAGTATTTGAAATAACTTTCATTGTGAGTGAAGTTAAACTACTACTAAGTTTCCTGACATCAACAAAATATCAAAGCAAAGTTGACATCTATGAAGCTACACTTCTAGTAATATTTTATGTCGGTGCTTTACAAAGATTTTAAAATAAAGAACTTAACATTTTTGAAGACTAGTAGTCTCACCTGAATCCATGTCTGTAGCGCTTATAGTTACAACCGAAGAACCAATTGGAACGTCTTCCAGGATTTCGTTAGAGAAGCTCATTGGATCGAAGATGGGAGCATTGTCGTTGAGGTCTATCACGTTGACGTACACTGTCACCGTGCCAGACAAAGATGGCCGGCCGTTGTCGTGCGCCTGCGCCACCAGAATGTAATGCTGCGTCTGTAAACATTGTTAAAATATAAATTGAAAATGCAATCTGTACAATATTTTAGATAATGTTTATGACCTTTTGAGGAGGTTTTGATACTAAAATAATTTTATTAGAAATAATGGTCGGTCTACATGGCGGCGACTTTTGGTCGATAGCGACTCGCTGCCGATGTCAAAATCATGTGTGGAAGTGAATTTAGCAGCGATTTATTGTCGCTGGTGATTTATGATAGATAAGAATCATAAGTCGCCAGCGAGTCGCCATCGATCAAAGTCGCTGCGTAAGACCGACTTTTATACGAGTATTATATTTTGCTAATAAATAAATAAATAAATAATAAATTCTTTATTTGAGTAAAAAAGTACTATACTTTGTAAAAAATAAGTACTGTGTTTCGTAAAACTGTCTTGATTTGTTCGTACAAATGCGCACCACACTAACGTGAACAACAGATTCAAATAAATAAACGTTTTAAAATGAAAACCAATAAAATCTCCTAAACAAAGATTCTAATTACAACTTGTATATTTACGTTGAAAGCATTCAATCTAAAACAATGCTTGCTTTTAGTGCGATCGTAATATTTTACGAACCGAGCAGGCATTCAGATTTTCCATATAATAGGACTGCGAAGCTTCCCAGCTATGACAAGCTCCCTCATTCGCGGATCGTGAAACGAGCTGACGATTTAAAAAACAGGCACTGGTCGCGGAATCCGGCCCGGGGATGTTTTGCGGACGGCCGCTTTGTCCGACATTGTTCGGGCCTTAATTTCGACTGCAGATCCAGTGGGCAAATGCCGAATATGATGCCCGACGCGAAAAAACCGTACCGGGATGAAATTAGCAGCTCTCTAGCGGGGTACGCGGAATTGGCGGGCGGTCGAGAAAACGAATGTACGAAGCGAATTGTTTTTACTAATTAGAAGGACTGGTCGACTTGATGAGCCGGCCCCGTCCCCGCCTTGTGCCTTCAGTATGGCGACGAATTCGGCAGACAGATTCTCTCGCTCTGATAATTTATATAAAACAATTGAACCGGTTTTTTCATGATCGAGAACAAGAATTGTTATGTCAGTTACAACCGCAGAGTTACAGCATTAGGAGTCCCGCTAAGTAGGGCATAAACGATAAGATGCAGTTGTACATAATTTTTTTTCGTGAAAACTCATATCTGTTTGGTAGAATCTAAAATCTAAAAGATATCTGAATGTTAACACAAGGTGTACCTTTTCCAAATACAAGAGAAGTGATTTATGTCCATAGAATAGAATAGAATTTTACGACAGTCATGCTGACCATTTTACAGCGGCATTGATGAATAGGTATTACAATAAGGCAATACGTTAGCAATACAGGATACGATTGTTTGAATAAGTGAGGCTATTAAATTTAACATTGAATTGGGAATAACAATATGTCTACCTTATAGGTAAATAGACTAATTTAAATTTTTACCCTTACTTCTTCAGCAATTTATGGCAAAATCTGGGTTATATTAGAAATATATGTAACATAAATTCTTCTAGGTTATATAAAACTATTCAAGACCTAAAAGGTAAGTTAAATTCACGTTAAATTCTTTTACAATTAGCTTTCCGCCCGCGTGGACTACACGACGTTATTCCGCGGGAACGTTATATTTTTCCATGATAAAAAGTAAGCCTATGTTCTTTTCCAGGCTACAAAGTATCTGTGTCCCAAAATTTCAGCCAAATCCGTTCAGCTGTTTTGGCGTGATTGAGTAACAAACATCCAAACATCTAAACTTTCACATTTATACAGTACTTTACTGTATAGCGATTTTTAAGTATTTTTCTATCTAATCCACATATTTTGTTTGCACGGGACTGTCGTTATAAAATAAAATATTTTTTTGTAGAGATTGAGGCCACATATAAGTAGTTAATCGCGATATCATAAGTTTTTAGTAAATATTTCATTTTTATGACAAGCTTTTTTGCTGACAGTGCTTTAATATTGTATTGCCATCTGAACCAAACCTGTATACAAAATTTCAGCTTTATCAGACACTGGAAATTGGGTCAAATTAAGCTTGCATGATTTGTCCCCCACTAACTAACATACTAACTAACTAACATGGCAAATTAATAAAAAGCTTGTAATAAAGGGACATTATGCGATGAAAGTTTTATGGGACAATAGGGATATTCCACGCATACAAAGACGCTAGCGGTTATTACTTTTTCATTATACCTACCTTAGTAAATATTGTTGTTTACTAAGAAACGTATGATTATAGTTTTATGATACTCTTCCGATAGCTAATAAAGCGTCTTAAGAACAGTAAAAACTTGAAAATAGTAGAAGCAATTTTTTATAACTTCACTAGGTATCAGAAAAGCTCGTTATTTTAATAGTGAGATATTATAATTTTAAAATGCATCCTAATTGTCTTGGAGCTTTCCTGTTGAAGAAGTTATTTGCAACGGAAATATCTATATATGTCGTTGGCTAATCCTCTTACCGGGCCGATTGAGCTCTGCTTGAATGCTTGAACACTATCACGATACGCCACCATTTCTTGATTTGTCAGTCTAATACCCGATATCCTTCAAATCATAACGTCTGATGATTTGCCCGGCCATATTTGGGCAAATCGGTTTTGAAGGGAATGCACTGACAACACACAATTTGGTAATCAACACATCTTCGAAAATGGTATTCTGGCGCTTCGCAGGCTGCTGCCGCGGCACTTAGCAGTCCCTTTCAAGTATGTTGTAATATTTATAAACTTTTTTCCAAATAATTAGTAGTTTAATTTGTATTGTAAAAATCAAATCTAAGACTGGCGATTTGCCTTTATATCCCCTCTTAATGCGTCTTGATTGTGTTGTACCTACAAGTGTATATAATTTAGCACTAGTTTGAAACAAATATATGTAACGCGTAGACTGAAGTACCTATTTCGAAACAGTCATCTACTTATTCGTTTGTTTCATCTACATATTCGTTTGTTCAACTATGTAGTACAAGCATCAAAATTGTAGAAGCAAATTTTAACTACTTTACTGGGTATCGGAAAAGCTCGTTATTTTTATAGTGAGCCATTACGATTTCAATCTCGTACGTAAGTTGGGACGAGTATATTTCTGTAAGCGTCTTTATTGTGTTGTAGCACCAGTGTTGTATTAAAACTCGCTCAGGGCCACCGTTGGCCTTTCTGGACGTCCTTTGTCTCGCCATTTTGCCTACAACATGCAATATTTTATACGGTAAGCCATAAATTTATCTTAGCATCATTTTATTTTTTACACCCAAATGGCATACTTAAGTGGTTTAATACCACATTTTGTAACCGTGTCCTTGTACTTCCGTAATGATTTTTATAATTATTCTTATCATTTATTTATCGCAATACAATAATTATGTAAAATTTTATTTATGCTTTTAGTAAATTAGTTTTTAGTTACTTCTCATATTTTGCGTGTCATTAATAAAATACAATTAAGACTCTACGTAGGGCAGGCAGGAGACCCCTTTGTGGCCACTTTAAGGATATTTTCACTTTTAAACACTAAGTACTAAATGGTCTTAGGTATTTAAGACACCAATTATATCTTAAATTAGAGAGAATTTATCTATGTTTAAAGGTACATTATTCAAATAAAATAAATACAATAGTTTTTTGTCTATAACACAAAATGTGTGGGAGGTGCCAAATGCCACGGTTTTGGCCACTTATTGATAGTCAAACTATAGCGAAAAATCAAAATCAAGCCCATGTTAAATCAATATATTCTAATGTGCTAAAAACCAATCAATTTAATTAACCAAAACAACAATTTAATTGTAAAAAAACAAAGATGTATACTTAGTAAATTTTATCCATAATAAATTTCTTAAAATTTTCCTTTTCATCCATGACAAATTTCTTAAAATTTTGATACAAAAAATAATAACGATTGTTATTTTTACCTTAAAATACGTTATTTTATTAATTAACAAAAATTGCCTGCTTTTGACAAAAATGTCGAAAATTATTTAGAAAACTTTTAGAGCAAAAAGTGGCCAAAACCGGTACAATGGCCAAAACCGGGGTTTCTGCCCTACATCCATAAAAGATGATTCATTTGAAAAGGTCTTGATAAACTGAATAATTTGAAATCACTTGTTAGTTAAGTTTAAGGATTAAACTACAAAACCAAACCATACTAATTTAATCACTGTGACTTCATTTATTTATTTGCTAACCAGTCTAGTCACGAATAACGAGGCAGCAAAGTCAACAATACTACTCATGTTAATAATACCCTCATTGTATCTATTTGGTGGACGCTTAGTGGCCGGGGTCATCGCCCTAGAGATCTATGCCGAGATAATTCTTTCGACCGCAATGTATGCCCGCGAGCAGTCGCCAACCGACAGATATGCCTACACTAAAAATAACGTCCGTTTAATCTTTAAACTGCATCCTATCCGCATATGAGCTTTAAGTGACCAATTTATTTCTGCATTACTACATTTTTCAAAGTAATGAGAATATGAATAAAAATGTTTTTAAATTATGTAAAGTTATCTTCATATTTACAAAGTGATAGGAGAAGTTCCACTTATAAAGGATTGATGCCATGTCATATTATTGCAAACTGATACAGTGGGGTCCATTCTAGGTTTATTAAATGTTCTGCTAATTAACTTAACCTTAGGCTACTACTACTTGATATATAAATGGATGCATCGTCTGCATACGCGAAATCAATCAAGCAAGACTCCATACCTGAATTACTTCAACGCACGAAAGGGCCTCAAATAAATGGTCATTTGCAAATGAACTATTTAAAATGTTTTTTCGGTCCCAATTGAATATATCAAGGAGTATAAAAACGGCATCGTGTTCGTTTTATCGTAATTATTCGCCGCGGTAATCGCTTAATCTATTTAAAGTGTTTTTAATTGCGCGTTTCTTTCGTTTTTACGGCGATGTCGCGCAATTTTACGAGGTCTTGTCAAGTTTTGCGGCGGATTGAACGCCTGCTTAAATGTTCGAGACCTTTTATGTTCCGAAATTACATTGATAAATCATACTGAAGAGCCTGATGGCGCAATAGTACCCATTGTTCATGCGTTCTGAGCATGGGATCACAGGTTCTATCTTCACTCGGGACAAAATTTCAGAAATAAACATATGACTGTGTAAAACTTAATTAAAATTTTATAATTTTTAGCAATATTTAACATTGATTTGTTAAGTTTTTCATTTCGTCTCATTTTATGATATGCCATAATATATGCGTCAGGTGACAGTGAAGCTACGGAGGTCAGCTGTGTGAGCTGCAAAAGCAACCAGGTTAATGTGTAGAAAGTTTATTGGTAGAGAATCAAACCAGAATGTTTTAAAGACATTCCTCTTTCATAATACCGACATATGCATATTATTTTCTGTTCTCTGTACTACTTTGTAGATGCCAGACTATAGCTGAGGTCTAAATATGTTACCAGGGTGCCTACCATCAACTCTTATTGCGGTTTTGTTTAGGACCTAAACTGATCTGCTTCGCTTATTCGTACCACGACAGCTTAATATCAATGACAGCGATTCAGTGATCATTCAATGACATTTCACAGTCGCTAAGCTGTCACATACTCTTATTTGACTTATAACTCGGCCAACCTAACATGACACCTGCAGGTTATACCCGTCCCTCTCACTCTCCGGGCATGACAGAATCGAGTGAATGAGACGGATAGAAGAAATAAGGACACAAATCGTTCGGTCATTCACATTTAGCAGTTCATTTGCGATCCAGTTTTTAGAAGGTCATAGTACGAAAGAAAGCAATTCATTTCAGGAACCTATTCTGCATCGCGCTATTTTTGAATCGCTGTCTTAAAGTTGATGGTAGGCACCCAGGCAACCAAACAAACTGGACTAGGACAAAGTTAGGTTTTCTTCGTAATTCAAGTTAGCAAGTTCTACAGTTTTTAGCACTAGCTACTGTTAGAGATAAAAATCACTATTACACATTAAATCAACATTTATTACAGAGAAACTATATCGGCATCACAACTAGCTAATTATCCGCTGCCAGAGGGGAGATAAAAATCACTATTACACATTAAATCAACATTTATTACAGAGAAACTATATCGGCATCACAACTAGCTAATTATCCGCTGCCAGAGGGGACTCCGCCAGTCATAGACTAACACAGATTCTATATAACAGATTCAAATAGACATTCACAGATTAGGCTACCACTAGTGTTGTGGTATAACGCAATCGAAAAGTAGTGTCGTGCGTGATAGTAATTTCTTCTAGTTAACAGTTCGGCCATCCTGCAATCCTTCGGTCCCCGAAGGAGAGACCCGTTAGCTTGGCCCTCCACCGAACAGCATCGCGTCACCATTTCATTCCAGCCATTCTTCTCTCGTCTCCAACCGCCGCGTCTGACCCGACGGCACTGATGAATTTGATGCTGTGTAGGCCCCAGAGGCAAGCATCACTTAAGTTTGTAGATTTGTCCCAGGTGCTGTAAGGCCCCGTAGGCAAACACCTAAGTGGTAATAGAAGGCCCCTCAGGCAAGAAAATATGAATGCTGTACTGGCCCCATAGGCAAGCATTCATGACTGATTGTGCAAGGCTCCGTAAGCAAGCAACCAAACGCTGTGGAGGCCCCGTAGGCAAGCGTTAACTCTTTGAATGCTGTACTGGCCCCATAGGCAAGCATTCATGACTGATTGTGCAAGGCTCCGTAAGCAAGCAACCAAACGCTGTGGAGGCCCCGTAGGCAAGCGTTAACTCTTTATAGGGCCCGTAGGCAAACACACTTCAATGCTCTGTAGGCCCCGTAGGCAAGCGCACTTCAACGCTCTGTAGGCCCCGTAGCCAAGAGCAATTCAGCACTGTGTAGTAAAGGTGTGCGTTATATTCGATAACGCATATAGCATAACGTTATAAAAATATAACTATCGCACCTAATATAAAAGTATAACTTATTCTGCTATTGCTATATTAAATTATATCAACGAGGGCGCCCGCCGCACGCCATCTAGTGTATTCGAAATGAACAAATGAAATGACAGAACTGAACGAATGAACTGTGTTCTCCTTCTCTATCCAGCCGTTATTCCAGCCGCACGCGATGCAAGTATTGCTCTCTCTTTTCTTGGTAATCAAATCTATCAAAATTCAACTCTATCAAATAGAAATAGAGTTGATTTTTGAAAGTTGGAAAACCAAATAACGCGTTATATTTGAAACAGTTGAGACAGACTCTAATGTCTTATCAATAAGGACTAATATCATAAATCACGTACGACATGCGATTTGAACGAACATGTTATTTTTCTGCTATAACATTTATTACTGTTATTAGAATATTTAACTAATGCTGTCCTGTGGAATTCTTGATCGCGAACTCACGCTCGCTCGGGGCTTGAAAAGTACTTAAGAATTCTGTTTTTAATAGCGTAATATGAATTTATTCGTGTTGTTATTTGTAAAATAGTGAAAAAAGAATAAAGAATTAGTTTTTTAATAGTACCTAATTAAATTTACACATTAAATAGTGTAAAAAACATTAATAACTACTTTTAGTTTAACATAGGTTATAATAGGTTATTTATTATATTAGGTACTTATTACTAATATATTATAGCATTAAAAATAACCTAATATTTTAATGTAGCATAACGATATGCTATAATATACGAATATAACATAATAGCACACCTTTACTGTGTAGGCCCCGTAGGCAAGCGCACTTCAACGCTCTGTAAGCCCCGTAGGCAAGAGCAATTCAGCACTGTGTAGGCCCCGTAGGCAAGAGCAATTTCGCGCTCTGTAGGCCCCGTAGGCAAGAGCAATTTCACGCTCTGTAGGCCCCGTAGGCAAGAGCAATTTCACGCTCTGTAGGCCCCGTAGGCAAGAGCAATTTCACGCTCTGTAGGCCCCGTAGGCAAGAGCAATTTCACGCTCTGTAGGCCCCGTAGGCAAGAGCAATTCAACGCTCTGTAGGCCCCGTAGGCAGGCGTTATGGGTGGTAGTTTCCAAAATATAACATAACTGCTATTTCTTCATCTGCCATAATAAAATTTTATCATGGGCTTTTATATTTTTTATATGCTCATTTACTTTTCACAGATGATGTTACTTCATAACGATCATTGGATAGCACAGCTTTAATTGCATAAAATCCTAGATCATGCTGAACAAGCATCTTCACTTTTGCTATATTCTCATTGTAGTGTAGACTGCAAATCTTAAAATAAACGACGTCTTATGCCACAGACGCATGACAGAACTCTCTTTATCTAAGCCATTCGTAAGACAGAACAGCATACAGAAAGATAAATATACAGAACAGTCAGCCTTTACTCGAAACTTAATTCCAGACAGATATATTTTAAAGCTCTGTATAGCGAAAAAGACAGCTAGTTACATTGGTCGGTATTTAATTCTGCATTGAGTAGTTCGGCGATAGTGTTCTACACAAATAATTTCTTTTTCATGGAACGACATCCGGTACGGTTTGTAATTTATGACTTTGTTCTAGGTTAATTTGATATTCATTTCAACACTGCAATTTCTTAATGACATTCCATCACTATTTTAAAAGTAACACACAGTTCTTCAATGTAATAATTCATTGTTTAGCTTCTCACACAAACCGTGTCACGTTGTATTACATACAGGAGCTACCAAAATCAATAAAAGCTGTTGCAGAAGTCCCGTAGGCAAGGACAGTCTTAAAATATATATTTTTATAGTATAATTCACAGCAAACAGCCTGGACTTTTCTCACTAACGATTCTGTTGACCAGTTTTAGATTTCTTCCTGCAATCGTCCAAAGTATGACCATCAATATTACAAAAGGAACAATAATTCTTCTTTCTGTAACACTGTGCTTCAGTGTGGCCAGTTCGTTCACAAAATGAACATTTGATGCTGTCCTTATCATGAAACACTTTATTTAGTTTGGTCTTGTGACATCTACTTGCTTTATGACCTGATTTACCACAAGAAAAACATGTAAGTATTTTAGTCTGGCTAAAACTGCTCCTTCCAGAAGTTCCAGGTTGGTCACATTCAATAGTACACTCTGTATTTATACTGGCTAAATACCGCAGCAGGGAGGTGGTATCCTGACATCCAGCTGATTTTGCACCAACTTCCAATAATTTACCGCCCAATGTACCAATTACAGCATCTGTAATAACCTCATCACTCAAGTGGCAAGACATTCCTATCCCCAACTTATTATAATAAAACTCAATTGGGTCTTCATTAGGTTGCCTAATACGGTTAACCAATTCTCTTATTTGAGACAACTTATTCTTGGTAAACGGAAAGGCTTTTATAAGTTTTTCCTTCCACTCACTCCATGTGATCTCATAAGAAGCCTGTTGTTCGTACCAGCTCTTGGCATAACCGGTCAGCTTAGATGTGCAATTGCATATGAGAGTACGCTCATCCCAGCCATGCATCTTAGCCGTACTTTCTAAGTTCCGAATCCAGTGCTCAACCGGAACGGAGGTGGTCTGAGGGTTGAATTCCGGTATGAAGTCGTTACGTCCCACATACCGAATCACAGGTCCTGTTACCTCAACACTAGCAAATGGAAGTTGAGTACTTTCAAGAGTTGAGGTTGAAGGGGTTGTCTGCCCGCTATGGCAAGTCTTACTTTTTCTCAATTCCTTTATTAATTTCTCCAAAGCTTCAATACGCTTATCCCTTTTATTTAAGTCTTTCCTAAACTTCTTTCTAATTATAACACTAGAATCAGATGAACTTGTACTTGAGCTGCGAGACCGTTTCTTCTGTTTCGACCGACCCATTTTGTTTAATAAAATCAATCAACAATATGTATAATACCGTATTAAATTATTGAAATATAAACTTAAAATTTAATAATAGTTCACTTCAACTTAGTTCAACTAAAGTTATTGAATAAAACCCTAAAACTAATAGTTCACTCTGTTCTATGGTAACTATTTTCATGTAACAACTAGTTAAAAATAAGTATTTGAAGTTCTTAAAATTAAGGATTGTCAATAAAGTTATGAATATAGTTCACTTCAACAAAACTTCAAACTGATTAGTTTGATTATATAAAACTATTCAACTAGTAAAACTATTATATTTTAAATAGTTCTAAATCATAAATTTTTCTGACTTTGTTTTCCGCCAAAGTTCATTTGTTCATTCACCACAGAGACCCACACAGTTAAACAGTTAGTAAATTATGTCAATCTCCAATAGTTTTTCAACACTTAAAATGAGTTTTATAAAGTTTAGTTTGATGAGATAAACCTCCACTTTTGTTTATAAAGTTTTGTTGGAAAAGATACAGCTCACCAAATAAGTTGCAGTTGCGGTTGTTTGTTCAGCTTAGGTATTTTTGGCTGACTCCACTCAAAGCCAAACTGCGCCGTTACAATACCACGCATAAAAAACGGCGTCACCACTTCACTTTGTTGCAGGCACAAACATGTTAGAGTTGAAACTTCCAAATATCTGTTCTGTTCTCACACTTTACTATTTATGCACAAGCCACAAATTAGTTTATATTAAACGATAAGTAAATTGTTTCGTTGAATAGAAAAATCCCTTATAGAATAAAATCAACGAATGAAACACACACCAAACCACTTAATCAGCGTTTTTGTAAAAGTTGTTTGTTTCATTTATCACTTGAAATTTTGCGAGCGTTAAAAGTTTGTCACGCGGTTACTAATCGCACTTCTGAAATCTGTTAGAGATAAAAATCACTATTACACATTAAATCAACATTTATTACAGAGAAACTATATCGGCATCACAACTAGCTAATTATCCGCTGCCAGAGGGGACTCCGCCAGTCATAGACTAACACAGATTCTATATAACAGATTCAAATAGACATTCACAGATTAGGCTACCACTAGTGTTGTGGTATAACGCAATCGAAAAGTAGTGTCGTGCGTGATAGTAATTTCTTCTAGTTAACACTACTAAGAAAAATGTCTGCAATGGGTAGACGGAAAGTATTTCCGCAACTGTCTTCTATTGTTATATTTATTCTAGCCTCATAATACTGCCAGATGGAATGTAAATTCTGAGTAATAGCCGCTTGTTTTATAAAATATAATGCTTGATGGCTGTCTGCATCCACTATATTGTTTGTATATGTAAGAGATATAAGTTTTAAAAATGAAACAACGGAGTATTGTCTAACTAGCTTTTTATCTAACGCAAGCGTCTAATTAGTTGCTGTGAACGCTCCCCGATTTTCGTAATAGTCAATATTGCGATAACAGCTGATAGGGTAGGCAAGGAGGCTGTATTTATCTGTCTACATAAAAAAAATACCTCATATGAAATGATTGAAATCGTTAACTGTCTAAAATTAAATCTTACCTCTTCATGATCCAATCTAGCTGTCAGTGTAAATATGCCAGTCTGCGGGTTCAGCGAGAAGACGTCATTCGCCCAGTCTGAGATAACAGTATAGGTGAGCTGGGCGTTGGGACCGGAGTCCAAATCGATGGCTGCAACAGTCCCCACCACGGAGCCTCTGGCTGCGTTTTCGGGGATATCGAAAGAGTACGCACTCTCTTTGAAAACCGGTGGGTTGTCATTCGTGTCGGTCACCTGGAAACCAAAAAGGAATGAGTAATGCATTTGTCTCATTGAAATTAGAAGCGTTTCTATGGCTACCACCGTCTTTTTTACATCTGACGCGATAACAACGTTTCTCTCAGCATTATTGTGTTCCGGCAGTTAGAGATAGATAAGAAAGCCAGTTCCTCAGTAGTTAAGAATTCCAGGAGTAGTGTAGTGCGCTTCCACCTTCGGCCTAATCACTTAACATCAGGTCCGATGAAGGATAAGTGCTACACCGATGTGTAGGTATACCAGGGGTATTGGAAATGTGACGTTTGCCCATGAAGACATTGTACATTTTTAGCCAAGTAAAGTTTTGGTCAAAACTTATTGGTTTTTGAGTTATTCGATATATTGAAACTTTTTAACAAGACTCCGGATTTGACCTTTTAATTGCGAAAATAATCTAAACTATCATATTTTTTTTACTGCTGTGTTGATCACTTAAATTTTTACTTTTTTGCTATCACAATGCAATTTTTATGATTGAAAAATAGAAAATGAAGTATTTAGAAAAAATCGACCCGTCTCACAACCAGCTCCGATGGGATTCGAACCCACGACGTTTCGCTCTCCGGGCGACTGCTCTAACCACTGAGAACGACTCCGTAGCTCAGTGGTTAGAGCAGTCGCCCGGATACCGAAAGGTCGTGGGTTCGAGTCCCATCGGAGCTGGTTGCTGTGTTGATGTCATCTGATAGAAGACAATCTGTGTAATCAAAATAAACAAAAATTTGGTCAGAAAATACAGCCCGTTTTAAATTAATGGTCTTTTACTACTTAACTTTTTGATTACTTTACACAGTTATGAAAAGTCAACACCATTCTTCTTTAAAACATTTCAAGGTACTTTAGTGTGTGCTTTAATTGAAAAACACCTTCGTTTATTCAGCAAATCTGGAGTATTGTTAAAAAGTTACAAAGTTCGGGCTAAAATATTTCTTGGTTAAAAATTTTTTTCTTGACCTCATCTACAAAAACTTCACAGGAATACGTCACATTTCCATTAACCCTGTATAAAAAATAATAATTGTAAAACCTGACCAACTGCGTGATAATCTTCATAATTTACATTAATTTGTGAGAAGCACATTGCTTTGTAAAGACCGCTTTCGCAAAAGGCTTTGGCATAACTACTAAGCTATCACAGTTATCAAGATTTCAAAAGATTCATTTTCTAGGAGCGTTGGCGCCCTAACCAACGTTTTACGACGAAAAAGGCTCGTAATGCTCATTATTCCAACAAAGTAACAATATATTACTCTAATCTAAAAATTACCAAACTCCCAGGAAATTAATAAAAGCAAAAACGTGAACGTTTACACA
This sequence comes from Crambus lathoniellus, assembly GCA_949710035.1. Taxonomy (NCBI): domain Eukaryota; kingdom Metazoa; phylum Arthropoda; class Insecta; order Lepidoptera; family Crambidae; genus Crambus; species Crambus lathoniellus. Next base: position 15,653,704 of record OX453306.1, read on the forward strand.
AAAACAAATTTAAGCTAAAAGAATGTTCAACAAAGCCTTTAGTCGTCGAAGTGACAGGTAGAAATAGATTCAGTCGGAGCCCGACAGATCAAAATCAACGGTGCGAGACACAGGTACATACCTACCTACTCTGGTATCTGGACAATCGGATGCAATAGCTTTTAATCATTCTAATTTTAAACAAGCAGTTTCCTGCTCCTTCATTAGCGGAGGCTTCATTCTATTCCAATAATTTATTGATTTCATAAAGAAGGGGTTATTGATAAGTGTTCAGAATTTTTTTCCCATTTTTAACAAGACCTAAGATTTATAAACACTTTCCTAAGCGGATGTCTGTGCTACATTAACTAACAGTATGCAAATACGTTAAAAATAATCTAAATAAACCCGAATGACACAAACATAGCTAACGCTCAGTTTTAAACACTCAGTTAGGCTAGACCATTTAAATATATTTTATTTTTGTTACAAAATCATGTACTTGCTTGTAAGACTTTTCTCTACATCTGTACATTTCAAACGCCAGATAAAATATTCCTCTACCAGATTATGTTTCTTCGAGAAAAAAAATATTCAGAAGTGTACTAACCTGAATGACTACCGTAACATCCGTGTATTGCATACCATCGTCTGCTCTGACGATGACCTTGTATTCTGCCGTGGTTTCCCTATCCAGAGGGTCTTTCAGGGTCAAAACACCTGTTTGTGAATCTAGCAGAAAAGGTGTTGGTTCTTCGGTTTCTATGCTGTAAGTTATAGTTCCTATCGTGTCTGGATCTTCAGCTGTGATGGTGGCTATGAGCTGGCCAGGTGCGAGGTCCTCAGAAGCCATATATGCAGTTGGGATATTCTTGAACTCCGGCGGAGAGTCATTCTTGTCTAGAATGACCACTTCAACCTAAAAAGAAAAGAAATATTTGTATTAAAGTTATAAGCATACATATTTACCTAGATGTTATAAAGTTTGGCAACTGTTTAAGTTGCTAATTGCATAATACTGCATAAGACTTCTTTTTTGTGAGGATAATATAAATGGGGAATCCAATATTTCAAACGCTAATTTCCTCTATTAGCATGAAATGAAATCAGAAAGGCTTAACATGTAACCTTGTCGTACGATTACAATTTTGGAAACAATACAATCTCGCCATAAGTAGGGCAGAGGTACCCTTTGTGGCCACTTTAAGACACAAATTACTTATATCTTAAATTATAGATAATTTATCTACCTCAAAAGGTAGGTACATTTTTCAAATTTATAAAAGTAAAATAGTTTTTTTTTTATATTACACACAATGTGTGAGAGGTGCCAAATGTACCGGTTTTGGCCACTTACTGATAGTTAAACTTTTGTAAGTATTGCGAAAAATTAAAACCAAACCCAGGTAAAATCAATATATTCTAATGCGCTAGAAACCAGTCAATTGCAAAACAACAATTTAATTGTAAAAAACAAAGGTTTATAAAGTATTTCATCCAAAACAAATTTCTTAAAATTTCCATACAAAACATTTTATCAAACAGAAAATGGAATATTTTGAAAAAAAATCTTATGACATAAGGAATTCTAACGGTTGTATTATTACCTAAAAATACCTTATTTTAATTGCCTTTATTAAAAATGGCTAAAAGTTGTTTAGAAAACTTTTAGAGCAAAAAGTGGCCAAAACCGGTACAGTGGCCAAAACCGGTACGCCTGCCCTATATACTTAGTTTCGAGTTCTATGGCAAATAAACGCAAGTGGAGCCACGGTATGTTTTATTTATGAGATTGGCACAAATTCGGGCACTTTAGCACACTGCAAGAACACGAAGCAAATTAATAATTCTAAAAATGCAGCTGTCGGACCCTGTGGCGCATGCCCAATATCTTTTTTATACCCCATGAGTATGCCTGGCTTGGTCAAATCTGGAATGGGATTAAAATTTACCCTTTTGAACAGGATAAACACGCGTTTTCCTATGGGAATAGTTTTCTACTTAGGTTTGCTTGATATTAGAACACGGGTAAGTATTGAGAAAATATGAGTAAATTTTCAACCACTTTTAGCAATTCGGATAGGTACCTACTATGTAGTTTTATTTAGCAGAATTGAATTTTTAATTTATCCCTTTAAATGTTTCATGAATATAATATGGTGGATCTACAATGATTTTTAAAATTGCTTCAAAGTGGTTACTGTATTTTAAAACTTATAGGCTGATGACGACGAAAATATGGTAACCGGTGCAGGCTTCAAAACACGTATAAAAATACAGACCGGTCTAACCTTAGCTCGGTGCACGTTCCACCGGTTTGCCAGGATGACAAAATGCGACCAATCGTTTGTATATCATTTGGGATAAGAATGATTGATGCTTAAACAAGCTAGTAGTGTGCAAACGAATTGAAACTGCTCACCATAAGTCGCTGCAATGAATTTATCAATTATGATGCTACCGAAGTAACGCAATAAGCGGAATAAATTAATTTTGAATACCTTATCTTCCAAATACTAAATCAAAAGAATATCAAGTAATATGAGCATATGCAGCCGGCTACGTCCCTTGACGCGTATCTGTGATCCTAAGTGCATTCATCAATATGATTAATGGACTCATTTTTATTTTCTTTCTCGTGATTTCATTTTTTTATCAAACCCTTTTTGTTAGGGTGTTACCAATTTTTTCCTATACACGGCTTTATATGTGTTTTTGATGAGTTTTTATATGAATATTTCGCAAAGATTGATTACGTCCCAACTTAATTACGCATTCAATGTAGTTAATCAAAGAACGTTAGTTTTTTCCCGTCGTGCGTTATGGTAAGAAGGTATTATGTAATTGGCTTTTTTACAAAGACGATTGTGTCAGTTTTTTCATCCATAGATACAAACGAAGGTAGGTACTGTTTAATTCCCGCTTGATGCGATACGTTAGATAAGATTTATGAAGTCAGAGGCGAGCTTTACAAGCGGGGCCGGCAAACGTTTACAAAAAGCCATTCGAAGAGAACTCGACAAGTCAACAAAGGCTGAGAGAAGTAAAATACTAAAACGGGCCAGCATTTCGTCATCCGTGCTCTAAAGCACGAAGAATTCGGGACACAATGATCGGAGCCGTCACAGATAAGAGGAGTCCGATTGTGGCGAGTTCCCTGCCCTCGACGGAGGCAGCGCATTTGTTATGATGACTCAATCGTTTCTTTGTAACCCAGGAGGGTGCTGTCTCGCAGAGCACGCATAGAATCTCGAAACGCCCACGGAACTTTACGTAAGAGAAGCAGCAATTAACGCTGATTGTACTAACGTGAACCTTCTTCAAATAAATTGTGATGTGTGTGTTAATAAAATTTATTGTTCAGAAAATAAGAACGCCTGAGAAAGCCAAGGTTCGATTGTAAATATTTGCTTTATTGTTGTAGCTGTATAAGCTGCCAGTGAATAACATAACATAACTGTAGTGTAGACGTGTAACTTGTTGTGAACGGAAATGACAAAAATTGTTTTCCTAATTGTCTTATCGGTGTTTGAAATATTGTATTGTGTAAACTGGAGGGCGGTGAACTCGTGTTGACGGTGTCTAACTAGGGAATATATTAATTGCTTCGTTCCGTGTACTGATTAGGCTATCGGAAAGTAATGAATAAATTTTACATTTTTATGCCTAATAACTTGGGAGTGGTTGAGGCAGGTACACAATATCGTAAGTAGGAAGATTAAAAAGATTTATAACGAATACAAAGTTGGGCTTAGCTATGCCCTTGTGCTAGCAGACCCCCTACAGCTCACGCTTGAAGTAATCGATTAAGCGAAGAGAAATGACAGTACGTCGGTTTAGTGGGATCGTCGATTAGTCAAGTTTCGATAATTGATTACGGTTCGCTACTAGATTAATAAGAAATAATGTGTGTTTTCATGTTGCCCGCTCAATGAGTAATGATTAGATCTGGCCACGGCTCGTGAAAAAAAAATCGTCAACATTAAAACTCATGTACCATTCATTCCATTCTGTTGAGTTTATTGAACCGATTGGACTTTCAAAGATCGACACGTTTTCATGATTAAATCGAAAATCGACAACTTTTATTTTACTAGTACGAGTAAAATAGGCATAAAATCTGGCTCTACTATATATATAAAAATCTCTTGCGTTACTGACTGACTGACAGACAACGCAGAGCCGACACTGCTGGGCGCTAGAAGCTGAAATTTGGCATGTACGAGTTTTATATGTTCCTTGGGGAGTGTAGGGGAGGAGGCTAAGAGAAGATTTTTGGGAATTCCCTCTCTAAGTGGGTAAAAAGGGGGTTCACGCAGACAAAGTCGCGAGCGAAGCGTTAGTTGCCTATATTCTTAGTTCCCTTCTATGAAGAATAGCATTGGAATACAAAATATTAAGTAGCTTACTGCCTCTGTGGTCTAGTGGCTCACACCGCCGGCTTCTGACCCAGAGCCGGGTTCGATTCCCAGTGGGGGTACATATTGTATTCTGTTTGGTTGGTGGTAGTACTTGTTCTTATTCCACCTGGATAGTAACCACCATCTTACCTAAGTCTGACACTTGACATAACAATGATGTTTTCAGCATTATTGCGTTTCTACAGTTAGATATAAAATAGCCAGTTCCTCAGTGATTGAGGATTCCGGGAGTAGTGCGCTTCCACCTTCAGCCTCAGCAGTTAACATCAGGTGTGATGTAGTCTAAGTGCTACCCGTTGTGGATAAAAAAAACCTTCCCACAACAAGAATAGTTAGACCATCGCAATAAAATTGCATGGGTAGTTGGGAGACGAATGTGTGTGGGTGTAGAAACGGCTATCTACCAGTTTTTACATGTAAACATAAAAAAAATATGTATATTTTTTAAATGAATTTCATTATAAATATTAAAAAAAATGTACAGTTGTACATATAATTATTTCTAGACCCGTTCGAACTTTAACATGCTCTACTGTAAACCTACGTTTCTACATGTCATTTTATACGTAGGAAGTACGTCCCTTCGTTACGTTCGAACGGGTATAGAAATAATTATATGTACAATGTTTATATTTACCTGTTAAAACTGGTAGATAGCCGTTTTATATTAAATAATATAAAAGCATGTAAGACAACTCTATGATATCTACCCTTACCCTTATATAGGTAGGAAATAAAAATGATAAGACTGAATTGCCTCGTGTAAATCAGCCTTTATTCGTGTTTAACAATAAAATTGTAGCTAGTATTTGAAAATAGTACAAAAATGCACCACAAAACTTTAAAGTTATATTATTTATCGCACGAACAAACACATATAGGTAGTCACTGAAAGAATTAAATCAAAAATTTATAATTTAAAAATTGAAATATACGACTGCCAAAATTAGCTAAACGATAAAAAAACAAGCTCTCGTTGCAGTCGGGGGACCTTCTAAATTTAAGTATTCCACAGCATGGTACCCCGACTCATTGCAGTAGCTATTTTTCTTTGTATCTAGTTCGATTTTGGCAGTGGTGTTTTTTATTTTTTCCTGTTTGACGGCTTAGGAGTTTCATTTGTTCCAAAGTGTTTATTTGAAAGCAATCATAGCATATAGCTCGATAAGGCCACGGGTGGTAGTTCAAATACTTAATTATTACAAATTGCCTCATGACTTTTTCATATTGGTCTTGCAAACGAGCTCTGCCATCTTGTACGCTTTGTCATTAAGACTAGTTAACCTTCGATCTTGTAATATAGGTAAACGATTTATACAGAATGTTAGAAATTTATTTAATGAAATAAAGATAAGTTAATGAGATTGGCAACTATTAGGCTCAAATTAAATATCTAAGTACTCTAAAAACTTACCTACTTGTAGCTTATTTTATTAAAAGTTTCTCTAATTCTAATAATATTTTATTATACTAATTTATTCTTTCAGTATAGTTTGAATATTAAATGTTAACATGTAATAAACGTTTTAGCTTTTAAAGTTTTATTCTCTGTAGATAGTTATGTTATAATTATTTTTGCAGGTATTATTGATTTATGATTCTGATTTAACTTCATTTAAATGTCACGTCAAAATTTTTTAGTGCCTAATAAATTTTGTATAATTAGGGATTGATTAAAATTCACCTTTAACTACATTGAAAAAGTATATTGGTCTTCGAGGAATTTAAGGAGGCGTTAAATACCTAAGATCATACAATATCGATAGTAGTTTTCAGTTTAAACTAAACTGTAATTTTAATAAATATTATGTTTATGTAAAGTTAAAAAACGAGGACCCGACTATTAATAAAACTCTCTTAACATTTTTGATCTGCTTATTCAGGATGCTGTTTGTTTGTCGCTTTGCTGAAAAAGTTAAAATCGTTATAAATGGACCCCTACATGTATACGTTCACGTAGCAGACTGAGACGTCGATGGTAAAGGGTCTTGACTCTCATATGAAAGGCTGGTTCATGATAGTCCAAGACTGGGCCCTGCAGTGCACAAACAAACAACATCCTGAATAAGTAGATCAAAGATGTTAAGATAGTTTTATTAAAAGTCGGGTCCTCAACCATTAGGTAGTTCGGGCACAGAGGAAAAAAATACCGGGTGCGGTGCGGATAATACCTACACAATGGCAAACTTCCAACACATCGGTTTCAATTCAACTCAATCTTCGCTTAATTGTGTTTTCAAATAACCAACTTGCGTTTGTAAAATTGCAAAGATAACCAGAACTTTCGCGTCCATTCCGCAGCAGTCCCTGAAAAATGATCGCGCGCATGTCGTTTTGGAAACAGAGTAATTTCACGAACATCAATCACTGCCGTCGTTTACTTCGAAATTTTGACGTCACTCCTTTTATTGCCTCATTCCATTTTTTTATGTAATTTAAACAACGCGGGTGGACTCCGCTCCGCTAATGCAGAGTACGTTACGACCCTATCTCGTGAGTCACTGGGGTGAATATCGCTGAAGTTATGACTGTGTTTCCGTTATCTTACACTTAATTAGATGTCGACTACCTCAATTCGTTAAATAAAATAGCGTTGCTAATTTAGTTTTTAATCACGCAGTGACAGTTTTGTTTATGAGTCCATAGTATCGCTAAATATAAGAGTATTATTAAAATTAAAAACTATAAGACGGTCTACAATCTTGGGTTATTGTAACATAGTTACACAATTTCAGTGACTTCTATAATCTATGTTGCTCGTATGTTAAGCATGGCAAAAACCTGCTTCTAACAGTGTTGTATATAGACAGTCTAATACCGCACAATAATGGTTACAATCGACGTAAACGGAATCTCAGCACCTTACCTCTCAATACCACAACTGGGCATCTTGACAAAATAGGTATTATAGTAAATCGGTGCCGTGAGCTAAGGCAACACGGACTTATGAGTGGATATTGTCCAACGGATATGGTGGCATCGTTTAGGGCTAGAGCTGTGTTTAGTCCGCTCGTGACCGCAAACTGCGCCCGCTAGGCCCTCGGGACTCCGCACAATTATGTTACGGTGTCAGAGATTAGTGGGAAGAGCCGATGTGGATCTTTATTGCTGTTATTTGTTTTATGCCTATCTTCCTTTTAGTAGGCATATTATTATTGTTATGGAATGATTAAAATCATTATTGTTTTGGGATATATGGGGTCATGGGTTTCTTCCCATAGGCAGAGACAGTTAGCTCTTCTTAGCGCTAGATATGGAAAGAAGGGTCTTTCCACGCTATGATCCTTTCTATAACTTGATAAATTACAAAAAAAAATTTTTACACTAGGAGATGAAGCCAAATATACTACTGATCTTCTTAAAAGTATATCCAATACAAGATATAAAAATATCAAATAAGACTCATGCCATCCATTTCTTAACAATAACTTTCTCTTCTAGATAAATCTGTGACGGTCGTATCGACTCTAAAAACTATAATCAGATCCTTATTAAAGATTTGCCTAAGTGCGCATCTGCGCGTTGCGCATTAGCATGCGGGTACGCCACGCCCACGCGGCTATCGTCCGCAAATATATGTAAAATATGCACAAAAGTACCCTGGAGTCCCCGGATAAAGTGCCCGATAAGAGGCGACGCAATTTGCATCGCTTACCCGCCGGCTAATTCGGCCCTGTGTTTACCAAAAACGCAGGAAATTTCGCGTCACTCGCTCACCGACTTTTATGAGTTTTCGGAAAACAAAATAGTTTATGTTGCCCTTTGTCAAAGAGATTGATTTGACGTCCAACTTAAGATATATGTAGATAAGATTTAAGAGATAAGCAACCAAAGAAATCTTGAAAATCTTTTTAGTAAGTTTATGTATGAAATGAATATTCTCGATAAAAATATTGTTTCTTAACTTAACTCTACATTCCCAATCGATGCGAGCGATCCAAGACAGGTTCCGAGGCTCAGTAATACCCTTCATCCTTCTTTTTACTGTCCGTTGGCGAACCATAATAATTTTAAAAGTTTTATTGAATACCTATAGACATTGAGCTATCTTACAAAGTACAAGAAACTGCAAATAAAATAAGAGAGCTATTTTAAAGATTGGCTTTATTATAGTGTTTGCGGATGGCGTGTGGGTTCATTGATATCACACCTGTCATTACGGTTAACGCCCTCCTCCTTTGTGCTATGTTGAAGCGTTAAGATCCTATTTCCTTAATTGAGTTGCACTTAAAAATATATATTCTTATATATCTACACACGTTGTGTGAATACTATTGAGCAGATATATAAATTTAATTATATTTTCTATCATCCTTTTTTATTTCCACAAATTATAGTAAATTCTCTTGAGAATATATTATTGTGTAAAATTAATGGGGAAATTCTAAACAAAAAAGTAACAGATACGTATAAAAAGTAATTACGTTTTTTTTAACGTGAGGTTAAAATGGAGCATTTTTATCATTGTTTGTAGTTGCTGTATAAGCATTTAAAAGTTCAGTAATTCATATTAACAAACATAGACAATCTGCATTAAATGCTAATACAACTACATCTATTACTAATACGTAATTCAAATGAAAACGAAAACACTATAACAAAACGCTCCACAACTTCTCCTAATGTTAAGATTTCTCATAAAATAATCGCATAATCTTCCTATTTATCCAATTTGCGATACAAATTCGCTAAACCATTTCCCGTGCTATATGATCTCGGCTCCAATAACATATATTGGATACCAGGATTATTCACCAGCGGAGAGCACGCAATCACTAACAATTTCTCCTAAATTCACCGCCGGAGGGCGCTATCCGCGTATTATTGCCTGATCGATAGTATAATTTTGTAATAACTACGCGTGTCTCACATATTTTTTGGAAAAACTTCGCATCAGATAATCGGCACAGAGATTTAAACATACCAATTAGTGGTGTAACGGTCTCGCATTCAAATTGGAAAAAGATTCTCGAAATTGTTGCATTCTAATCCAAAAAATGATATCATGAAATTGGTGACTTAGTTAAAATGAACATGTAACCGATTGTCATTTGGAAATTTTAAAATCATTTTAAGTAAACTACACTATTCGCGAGTATTAGAAAACTATTTTCATCAAAAAAATTTTGTTTCAACCTCAGTTTCAACAATAGACGTAGGTTTGATACCTTTTTCCCAGAAAAAACATCAAGGAATAAGCAACTAACTTCTAAGCAAAAAGCTAGTCACTTCGTTTTATTAGGCTATAAATTTCTAAAAGCAGTAATATTTAATCAAATCAATGAAAACCTATTAGAACACGTGGCAATGACTATGCGGTTGATTTTCAGAACATCAAAGTGAAAGCAGAAACCTATCTAGATAGCGTTGCCGTAAACAATATTGCCGGTGCCGGCAAATAAATGAACTACACGAACGAAAATCACGCGCCCTGAATTTTTCAACGTCTCGCCCGATCTGAGATCGCGGGCGCCGCGGCACCCACAAAGCTCTAACGATTAACGAACTGAAACCAAATGAGAGCATATCATTTTTATTTGGGACTCCTCGTTTTGTTTGATTTGAATAATCGGCCGATAAGAATAATGCGTCTTTGGCATCTTCTATATTTTTTTTGCTTCCACCCTTTTTTTAAGAGATGAATTCGCAGACGTCAATACAATCGCATGGTTCAGAGTAATTTAGCCGACTCTATTCGCCGGCTAATCTTTGCTCGGCGTTCACTGTGATCAGTACCTACAACAGCGCGAAAACAAACGACTTTTATGCCGTGTCAGATATTATCTGCAATCTACCAATAGTTGAAATCACCAGTCATCGCTACGAAAATAATAGCAATAGTAACAAAGGAATTATAATGTCCGCTGCCAAAACGGCACAATAACAGCGGCTCGCAGGTGGTATCGGCGATTAATCGCTGGCCGATGCGCTCTCGATAATGACCGGCGGAGAATCGGTGTCGCAACTCGCTCGCCGATTTCGGTTCGCCTTCGGTCATCTCTAACGATGGAGCGATAATTAAGATCGGACGTCGGCATTATTTACGCCCGCAGCGTCCCGGCTGACCCTGCCAGTCGGTCACGACTTTTTCCATGTTGGGCGATACTATTGTTGCTCTTACTTATGTTCGCTAAGCTAGCCGATTTGTACCTAGCTAGTTTATCTGCCACGTTTGCTCCGGATTCAAATACAAGATATTTCACGCCGACACATTTTCTGCTTGTTTCGAGATTTCTTCCCAGACATAAGTAACATAGTTTTATGTACCTTTCAACTGCTTGATGAGTTTGGTGAAAGCAAATACTGGGTAGAAAAATAAAACCAAAACAAATCACTATCTAATGTAAGTAACTAACAAAGGCCGATTTTTAATTATGTCGATTTAAAATAAATTGCGGTAGAGAACCTCTGACATATTAATGGTCCGGCCGGATCATCAAGCACTGCAGCGACACGGCATCGAGCTTCATAATGATGCGAGACGCTGATGCGATCGCAACAACGCCCGACCTTTTACACCCACTATTTGCCTTTTAATGGCTTACAGCTGTTTAACTGTAGATAAAATCGTAGGCATCAGAACTTTATAAAATGTCGATTGACTTATAGTTCTGTGATATAAGCATTAAGCTTGGCCCTAGTCGTAGACGCAAGAGTATTTTAAATTTTTTATGGTTAATAAATATTTTTTAAATGAAGAAAGTGCGATAAATCTTTGAAATACGGAAAAATCTACATACCGAAAACTCTTTTCATATAATATTTTTTGTGATGTCCATTACTTTTCTCGGTTTAAAGTTTTTTTTTATTTTTCATCCACAACGGGGTAGCGCTTAACCTTAATCACCTCTGCCACATTTTTGTATTCAACCAACTACCGGGTAACAGATTGCATTTTATGAAATTCTATTCTTCAGTAATAGCGATAAAGCCTTAAAATGCAATCCTTTTACCCGTAGACGAGCAATTCTTTCCCACACAGAAGCTCAGCCCAACATCAGGAATGAGTATAAATAAAACAGTTGTTTGTCTGTTTGTCCAGCGCATAATAGGCACCAATTGCAAGTGTCTTGTAACGATATCGGCGCGCTGTATATGGGAGCCCCCTGGTCTACGGGACCGCCCGGAGAGCCTCTCAAACCTCACTAATACCACCACAGTCAAAATAGACAGCATATTTATTATTATTAGTACCACGGCCACAGAGCAGCTACTATTTAAACATGTATTTACGACAGTGAAAGCACGAAGTAATGTTTATTTAATACTTTTGAAATGCCTCTGTAAACTGAAATGTGTTCATGAATTGGTTTGTATGTCTCAAGTAATGATGAATGCTTGAAGAAATCAGACGACTTGAACTTGTTTTAAAATTCAGAACTACAGCACGATACTGATTTACCTATGGGAAAAAAACTCGAGATTTCCTTCAAATTAACTTACATACCCATAAAAAAGATTAAATATAACTGGCGCTGTTATTTAACTTTATATTCCATAAATGTCCTTATACTTGGAAGTTTCCCACAATGATAAAACCACATGGGGCCATGGGACCACGCTTCCAAAACAAATGAATGGCCATCCACTTATAAAGTTGGTAGGTACTGCCTACAACCACGATATTCAATTAATTATAATTTAGGAAGGATTATTTTGTATCGTCGATTATATGTACATTCGAACCAATTGTATCGTAACACACCATAGGCTTATATTTCTACAGAAATTAAAATTCAATATGATCGAAATTCAAGCTTGTTGGCAATGACAACATTGACCTATAGTTTTGACGATTTCAAACAAATTATTAGCAAAATGGGCAATGATTCAATTGGTTCGAGAGTACCGTCAAAAGCAGTAGGGGATATGGGAGCTAGCAAATATGAACTGTATTAAACGCATACATTACTAACTACTAGGTTCACTGATATTATCGGTGTTGCGATGGCTCGTATATTCCCATAATTTACATATTAATCATTTTCTCGGAACCCTACGTAGGTGTTAGTAAATAAATAATTTTGCTTAACTAATAAAGTGATCGTATGGAACTGCGGCCGGCCCACGACACGTGCTTAAGCTTTGATTTATTCCCAACTTTAATGTGAAAAGAGATTTTTTTAACTATAAAAAGCTGTGATTGAAAATGAAAACATATCGTTATTAATTATACACGTTTGATAACGTTTTTACATTTCAAAATATTATAACACGATTGTAAGCTTTAATGGCCGACATTTCTCAAATATCAAATATTAAAACGAGGACTGACTAAAACACTCCGATTCATTTGCTTGGTATAAAGTGACACATTTAATTTCTTATAGCACCTAAATATTTTGTTGATGCAAAATTTTTATGCTTTAAAAGATGTTTCTCCTCACATTTCTTATTTTATCAGATCATATTCCTTAATTTAAAAGCTAAAAAGGTTGAAAATGAATGATGTAACCCAGAAATGACGCGATAAAGGTGTGTTTCGAACCGGATCGCAAACAGCAGCAGCAAGGAACGTGTCGCCGCGACAATTCTGAGGGCCTACTCTGAAACGCAAAACCCGAAACTTCGGTATACCCGTCCCTCTCACTCTCTAGTCGGGACAGAATCGAGTGAAAGGGGCGGGGCTAACCGAAGTTTCGGATTAGCGTTTCAGAGTACGGACCCTGGTTTCTACGTATTTCAGTGTCGCGCGACACTACAGCGGTCATGCGCGCGCTTTTCGCTCATAAAATAACACGTATCAATAATGACTTTATTTCAAGTAATTAAGCATTGATTTACTTTACACAATCACGTAAATCCGTGACATTTAACGACTTATCTGAACAAAATGATGAGTACATCCCTGTCTGCATGTCGTGCATATATTTTATGACAATATGAAATATTTTTGATTTCGAACAAAATAGCTTTTCATCCTCTCTTGTTAATATGCCGGCAACTGATGATTTTCATGCGAAACGGTGCACCGTCCAGTTATAATCTGACCTTTTCCTTTGGTTCAGGTATCATAGATTTGTAACTGCTGTGTGCTGCTGTTTCGAAATCATGGCAACGACATGACGCCGCGACGTGAAGCCGCGACATGTCGTCTGCTGTTGTCGCGTGCAGTCCGGCCCCCTGTCCCCTGATTCACGAACCGTCGGAAACGCTCCCGACAGCGGAATGTATGCCCTGTCTCTGTCACTCACTATAGAATAGACAAGGACAAAGCACTGAATTCGAATCCGATTCCGTTTCCGACGGTTCGTGAATCAGGGGGCGGATCTTACTCGTAGCCTAAAACATTGATAGATAACTCAAGTTACCGTAATTATAAATCATAAATTCTACCCTCGTTACTGTAATAGAGTAATCTTTTTTTACACAATACAAAATAAGATCTTGAAGCGCATATTTACTCCACATAGGCAAGGCACACCAAAAGTCATTGACATTTAGTTTGGACAGTCTCTAATGGAAGTGCCAAACTATATATTATCATAAGAGAAAAAACCTGTTAGCTATCGACCGGACAATCCCATTAGTATAATGAATACCACGCATATGAAATCAATCGGTAATCGCTCTATGTTTGTTGTCGTCTTGATGAATTGTGTACCTCTGCCGATACACAAAAGAGGACCACCTGAACATTTTACGATCAACTTTATTATTTACTTAAAGGAAAATCAAACAAGGGAAATAAATAAAATATGGACTAATTAAAAAGCCTTTTCGATTACACACGTTGAAAACGTTATGTGGATATTTAGGTCGAATACTTACGTCTTCGTCAAGAATATGTATTGTTGAGAGCAAAGACAAACTTATCTACCGTTTGTAACGTCCTAAAGTTCCGGAAAATTAAAATAAATTGCTTTATCCCTGAGGTTGTACTAATAACAATTACGAGACAATCCTTTGTTTATCTAATCACTAGAATCATATGACTTTAGTTAAACACAAATATACTGTAATGAACTGTTAAATAGTGCAAGTTCTAATTTTCTTGAATTAAAGTCATTATTGAAAGGGAAGTTTTATTGGTATTGCTACGTCCAAAACAAAACCAATGTAGCATTTCCCTTTTTAATGCTTAAACCCTATACAAAGGTTATCACATTATGATGTACGTAAAAGATAATCATGCCTAAGTTTGACGCATGTGTTCTATCTAGCTGTACACCGAGGTTTATTTATAAATTCAAATAACAATTCAATGTTATAAATATTTTATAAAATAATATTGATTGCTATTTATTTATTAATAAAATATTATAAACTTTAAAATTTCTCCAAAAATTGTGAACTTCTTTCTTTCTCTCATGCAATTGGGTACCTACCTATTACAAGCTTTTTATTTACTTGCCATGCTAATTAGTTAGTTAGTGGAGGACAAATCTTGCAAGCTTAATTTGACCCACTTCCCAGTGTCCGATGGAACTGAAATTTTGTATACGGGTTTGGTTCAGATGACAATACAATATTAAAGTACAGTCAGCAAAAAAGCTTATCATGAAAATTAAATTTATACTAAAAACATATTTTGTTACTATATTAGTTAAACTTGAAAAATTTCGAAAACTCATGCGTAAATTTTACGCAGATTATATTTTTAGAGGGTTCAGTATTAATATGTTTCTTTCACTAGTGATCGTACCCGCGCCCGTTTAGCAACCGACTCCATTTACCGTAGTCTATATTCACCCGATAATTGAACCATATTCTCGAAGGCGTCTTTTTGTCTGGTGTTTCATTAAAATTCCCCTCGAACAGTAAAGTAGAACATTATCAAGTGCTTCTAAAGCACACAATGGAAAGATCGTTGTCGGTTGCCCACGACGGCGACGGCCGCGGGCCGGGGTTCGATTCCCGTTCGGTGAAATTCAGGCTAACGAACGGCTCGTTACCTAAATACCGTTTTTAGGGTACCGTGGGACGCTATGGGCTCGAGATTTGATCTTTAGTTTAGTTTGGTCGTGTTCGCCTTTTCATACGTGTGAACAATTCCTACTTTAAAAGGTTGTTCTTCTGACGGATTATTGTTAAAGAAAAGTCGTACCTCTTCTTACCCACTTTGAATTTTCGCTCACACTAAATAATTTTAAAATATTCAAGTCCAACGTAATGTAGGTAGGTACAATAAAGTAAGGAGAAATATGACAGGTTCGGTACAACAAATTGCTGTATCAAAACGTTCGTTGTGGAAATATTCTAATTAAGTACACATGCTTCGAAGACATTTTGTTTAAGTGCTTGTAAGAGAAGTAATGTCGTTTGTTCTATGCCCAAGGTATAATAAAAAAGTACACCAATGATTAAAGTTGCTTGAACTAAATTATCATAAAAGCAAAAGCTTCGCCTGTGTTTGTTTGTATTTCGCACGATCCCTCCGCTATCAGTAGGCTATCCGCGTCTGAGCGCGCCATGATGAGACTTCGTGATGACCAGTTGACGGCGCGCACTGTGCACTTCCTAAGGTCATTGGTTGATAAAACTCTTGCCTTTAAAGAATATAGCTATATTTTATACGAGAGTGCAAAATATAGACTTTTTTATATGTGCAACTATTGTAACAAACTAAGGCATCCATTCCCTCGTTTGTTGGTAGGGCAGAGGTACCCTTTGTGGTCACTTTAAGGATTTATTGACTTTTAAGCACTAAGTACTAAATGGTCTTAGGTATTTAAGACACAAATTATATCGTAAATTATAGATAATTTATCTACCTTAAAAGGTTTTTTTTTTTAATTTATAAAAGTATAATAGTTTTTTTATATTACACACAATG
Source organism: Crambus lathoniellus (assembly GCA_949710035.1). Lineage (NCBI taxonomy): Eukaryota > Metazoa > Arthropoda > Insecta > Lepidoptera > Crambidae > Crambus > Crambus lathoniellus. Next base: position 15,669,880 of record OX453306.1, read on the forward strand.
TGTGAGAGGTGCCAAATGTACCGGTTTTGGCCACTTACTGATAGTTAAACTTTTGTAAGTATTGCGAAAAATCAAAACCAAACCCAGGTAAAATCAATATATTCTAATGCGCTAGAAACCAGTCAATTGCAAAACAACAATTTAATTGTAAAAAACAAAGGTTTATAAAGTATTTCATCCAAAACAAATTTCTTAAAATTTTCATACAAAACATTTTTTCAAACAGAAAATGGAATTTATTGAAAAAACATCTTATGACATAAGGAATTCTAACGGTTGTTATTATACCTTATTTTAATTGCCTTTATCAAAAATGGCTAAAAGTTGTTTAGAAAACTTATAGAACAAAAAATGGCCAAAACCGGTACGCCTGCCCTATTTCGCACGATCCCTCCTCTATCTGTAGTCTATCTGCGTCTGAGCGCGCCATGATGAGACTTCGTGATGACCAGTTGACGGCGCGCACTGTTTATTTCCAAGGGTCATTGGTTGATAAGTCTTTGCCTTTAAAGAATATGGCTTTATTACAAGGGGGCAAAATACTGACTTTTTTTGGTATGTAAAACTATTGTAACACACTATTTGCCTCGTTTGTTGGTCACTACGCTATTTGTAGGCTCTTCGCGTCTAAGCGCGCTATGATGAGACATCATGTTGACCACTTGACGGCACGTAGGTACTGTACACTTCCTAGGTCATGGATAAGACACTTGCCTCTAAATAATGACACATTAATATCGAACATGAGATCCGCAGGAGAACTGAAACAGCCGACATCACTCAAAGAATTGCTTAGTTGAAATGGCAGTGGGCAGGCAGGACACATAGCACGTAGAACCGATGGCCGTTGGGGCAGAAAAGTTTTCGAATGGCGACCGCGTACCGGATGATGTTACGTGGGCAGGCCCCCTAAAAGATGGACCGACAATCTGGTCAAGGTCGCGGGAAGCCGCTGGATGCGGGCAGCGCAAGACCGAAAGTTGTGGAGATCCTTGTGGGAGGCCGGCCCAGCAGTAGGTGTCGTTCGGCTGACATGATGATTATCGAACAAGGGTACTTAAAGTAGAATAGTTCACACTGTTCATTCCTTGTTAAGATATGTTATAAATATATATTTAATTTTGGACGATAAGGGCTCTTTCTTTTTGGGACCCTTTGGCAGCGTCGCCAGTAGCCGACGACTAACAAAACATGTCACAATGTTTTTAATCTCGATAGCTATATCTTAGATCTATCTAAGCCTTAAAAATTGGTAATTTAAATAAGCATTATTTTATTTAAAGCTATTTTAAGCCCTCTTCTGAGGAAATGCCATCAGACGGTGCAAAGCGAAGAGATTAGGTACCTATGACATCGAGACGTCATAGGACACGTCCCCGAGATTTAGCAGATGTCAGCAGATAAGGTTTCATGTAGGCGATGACGATCGTCTTAAGATTTGAATAATACGAACAATATACTTGTAAATTGGCAATTGGTTTAGTTACATACGATCTCCTCAATAATAGAAATGTAGACTACATCCTGGCGTTGAAAAGTTAAGATTGTTGAATCTGAAGTTGCACTTGGTATTCCAGGCACAGTATCTTGCTTCCCATGTAAAACATCGATACATTGAGTATGCACAAATATACATTTACCATTTCCATCGGTCATTAGTCTGGCCCGGTGATCTCGTGGCCCGCGCGTCCGCGGTTCAGACCCTGTCTTGTTACCAATCGATTCGGAATACCAATACGGATGTCGCGTTTACTAGTAGAAGCAGCGGAGATGACTAAACTAGATATTCAAATGGAGTGAGACCAGCCACGAATAAGATAGCTATAATTTGATCGAAGGGTTGTTGCAGATTTAAGAATCGTAAATCGTTGTCGGAAAAGATAATCCCGAATTTCGTTAATGGTAGGTACTTTTAGGAAGTAAATATTTTTTTATTTTATTTGAAAATGGAGAAAGAGGTTTTGGTCTTGGTATGGCATGCCAACCCCATAGTTTTTTAAACCCCAACTAGTTATTCCGACCAATGAGAGACAACGTTACCAAATATTTTACGACATCCGATTTTAGCTCTTACAAAATACATAGTTAAACTATATACTTTGAGATCTTTGAGTGATTCTAATTTTCACCTATAAAACTGAGGTAGTAAGTAGTAGTAGCAGTTATGCTCTGACTATAACTAACTCAATTCTACTTCAATTAGACATAATAGAAAATTGGACAAACGGAAATATTTCTTAGAATGTTTGAGGTGAGCCAAATGCAGCCTACCGTTAATTCTAATATATAAAACTAGCTTCCGCCCGCGACTTCGTCCGCGTGGACATTCGAGAAAATCCTTAGGGGACCAATAACCAGGATATAAAGTATTCTATGTTTTAATTTCATCAAAATCCGATCAGCAGTTTTTACGTGATTAGGCGGGTCCTCACCAAGCGCGCTGCCTCGCGCGAGGCAGAACGTTTGCCATGTGCGGCGGGCCTAGCACGAGGCTGCTCGCTTGGTGAGGACCCGCCTAATCACGTAAAAACGTGGTTTTGGGCTATGCGTTGATATCTCAGTCAGTCGGTCAGTCAGTCAGGACTTTGAGTTTTATATATATAGATTCTAGTGTCACTGTGTTAGTTGCCATACTCCTCCGAAAAGGCTTGACCGATTTTGATAAAATTTTATAATAATTATATATGTATGTATATTCGGTAGGTCTGAGAATAGGTTGTTATCTATTTTTCATCCCGAAATTACACGGGAGCGAAGCCCTGGTACGCAGCTAGTTAAATATAAAATATTGATTGATACGAAAACTAATTATTAAAAAAGAATCAAAATTTCCAAGTTTCGTCAAAAATATTTTACCAAAATTGTGACCGAACACAAAATTTTGAGCCATCCCAATAAATTTGGTGGGGACGCGGCGTGCCGTCATTACTTTGCCCTAAACTTAATCGAAAAGCTAAAAATTGATGAGACGTCACCGCGAAAATATTTCTCACCCACTCCGACGTGCAGTGGCCGTAAAGACCGGTTCACACAATACGCGGAGTCCGAAACTTTCACATAATTTACTTCACGAAAGAAAATTTTGAACTGATAACGATCACTTAACTGTCATGATGACAATAAAGTTTTCTAACCTAAGTAATTAAGCTTTCAAAGTTTGTTTCATTGTTTGAACGTGCTCATTATCGGATAAAATATTAAAGAAAAAAAACTATAATTTCGGAAATTATATTTTTCGCGGTGAAATCATAAGAGATGAGTGAATGTATGAATTGATGTAAACATTTATTTTACTAAGGCAAGTGGTATTATTTGCTATGTTGTCTGGTAGTCACTGTGTGACAGAAGGTATTTCTGTTTCTATGTGAATACAAAGAACACAGCTGTCCAAATATTAATCATCACACGTTGTAAATAATTATTGTTTATACCTAATTTACTATAAAAAATTACCAAATACTTATTTATATCAAAAAATTCCATTATTAAATAGAACTTAACTTTTAAACTAGAACTTCAACATTAACGTTCATCTAACTTAAGTAACCCGAAGCACAATTGAAAGATTATACGTCCCCGACTGGAAACGTATGAACAGGGCTTAATTCTTCGCATTATATTACCTAAGGGCTAAGCCAGTTCATTAAGGATCGTTCAATCATCCTTTAAGGGCAGACTGTTCGGGCTTACATTTCTTTTCTCGCCTTCTCATCTTAGTGGAATATTGTTTTAAATAATGAAATACTGGCTCCTTCTTTCACTTGTTAGCCCTTTTATGGACCTATTATACTATTATTTTTATTAAGATGAAGAAGCTTAAGAAATAGGTTTGCGTTTGGTTTGAGAAAAAGATCATACATTATGCTACCCATAGGTAAGCGGCGACCGCTTTATGCTTTAGAACAATAAGAAATATATAAGTCCGGACATTTCCACTTTGGCAAACGAAGTATACATCCTATCCTATACTTAATATCACATTCCCGCGAGATAATGTCGTGTAGTCCACGCGGGCGAAGCCGCGGGCGGAAAGCTAGTTTTCATAATTTTCGTCAACCTATATCTTTAAAATGACTTGTCTGTTGTTTCCTACAGAGTAAAAAAGAGAGAATACAGTGTAAAACAGTTATTAGACGATTTATCAGAAAGAGAGCTTGGCCTTAAGTTGTTTAGTATTTTTATTGTATGGCATTTCTGCATATTCCATAATAGGAATGAAATGTTGTATATAGTACAGCCACATACGGGATGTTATGCGAATATAAATTTATAGATAATTCTATTTTGCACAAACATTCTATCTGAGTGCCAAAGGTACTTTTATCTATAATGCGTGTTTCCTTGACAAGTATTGAATTTCCCTTATTGGAATAAACTAGTTACCTAAGTGTTTGATTGTTTTATTTTTTATATGCTTATCTTACTTATGTCACCTGTCCTGTCTGGTCTTTTAATTAAGTACCTGAAACAAAACACATTCAAATTAAATAAGAAAATGTATAATACACTTACTTGCACTAAAACATACGAGTGAGTAAAAAAGCGGATGTTATAGGTATTTATCACTAAAATTAAACTTATGAAAAAAATGTGTAAGACGTTCGTGCTTTGAAGGGACTTCTGTAATCGGGCGCAGCCCCGGCAAATACTGAAACTCCTTCAAATAAAACTTAAAAATAATTAATAACAAATAAGCAAGCACTTGCGGAAAATTCAATTCGAAAGCATTAATCGGTCAAAATAATACATTATTCTCTTTAATTCTAAGTCACAAGTATAAAAAACCACAACAATTCTAAAAATCAGCGAAGTAATAAGAAAAGCGTCGATGGGCGCGGCTTTCGCAAGCGAGGCCGAGGGGGTGCTGGGTGCAGTAAAGACTCCGAGCCGCGGCACTCTCGTCGACTGAGAAACGTTGGGAAATATCTTACGTGTAGACGCGGCATGCAGCACGCAATGCGCATTCTTATTTCCATCAAAATATCACCGTTTGTGCGTTTTCTTCAAAGGACTCTTATAAAGAATACAAGTTAGAATTATGGATGTAAACGTCGGTTTTATGAACAATAAATCTAAGATATTAAGGCGCCGATTCCCCAAAAAAGGGTTTTTTAAATTATGGAGTTATTTTACAGTTATTTATCTAGTGCTTCCGGCCATTTTTTTCGATTGGTGATATTTTACTGTGTCAAATAAAATCCCAAACATCCGTCTAATAATAATTCAAATTTCATATTACTTGCAATATACTTGGTTTTAGTTAATGAAAAACATATGAAAATAATTGTCTTTCAATAGCCGAGGGATTCCGGCCGTTATAATTTTTTTTTTATTATTTCATTTTTAATTGAATTTTAAGTGATTTTCGATTCGCGGGGCGCTCGCGAGTTCACAGTTCACTGCCGGCTGCCGCTGGGCCCGCGCGAAGTGTATCGAGCGCGGCCGAGCAAGCGTTAGCGTGCCTATTTTGGTCGGGAATCCTCGCCTTAATAACTTTTAATACTTATAAGGTTATTATCACTATAACTATAAAAAAAATCGGGAACTAGAAAACAAATACAAAAATTGGTAAAAATCCCGTAGTTATCATAGATACTAGGCACTCAGGAAATTAAACTAACTTAACTAATTTAACTATGAAAACAAATTGGGAATGGGAAGAAAGCTTGTCTATTAAGCATTGAAACAAATTTTCTCGCATTCTTCCGTTTTCTAGTGACAGTTCATCGTAGAGAAAACTAAATGGCGCGCTCAAGTGTTATAATTATTATACTAGTCTACACCTTGGGTGGCTGTTCCAACCCTTGTCACGTAACGGGGCTACGGAACCAGTGCAGTATCCCATAGTGACTTTGACGGCCCACTTCTGAGACAGATAACTATCGACTAATCGCCATAAATTAATCCATCCAATCCGCTAACGGGATTGAGTTCCTAAGGGGACAAGACAGGCTTTAAGTTTACATCTCAATAAATAAACCTTGATATTACTTCTAATATTTTGCCGTTCGATTAATGTTTGTACGATATTAAAATTACCGTATCAAACATTGCCTATGAAATTAAAGAAGCTATGCAACCAATAAGTTTTATATTACCAGAAACAAAACAAATTATTAATGATTTGATGGCGGCTCCACACGTTGGCCCAAGCATTGGCCAATACATCGCACATTGGCAATTTTGAAAGAACTTTTTAGACATGTTCTTTCAAAAGTGTCAGTGTATTGGCCAATTTGGAGCCAGCATGAATGAATAAAATTAAATGAAATCAGTTTTTTTCATCCACAACTGAGTGCACTTAGCCTTCATCACACCATGTTAAGTAAAGATAAGACGGAAGTGCACTACTCCTGGAATCGTTTTACTACTGAGGAACTTGCTATTTTATCTCTAACTTCCGAAACACAACAATGCTGAAGACAACATGTTATGGCGTCAGACTTGAATAAGATGGTGGTAGCTAACCAGGCCGACTTAGATACAAGTCCACCAACCAAAATATAAATATCTTTTCATCTCTCAGATTCGGAAAGTGATGTATATTTTAAACTGAGCAGCGGGTCCAAAACTATCCGTTTCACCCTAGGGTGGAAATGAATTTTAAGAATAGAACTGAATTTGGTTACAGTCAACCATAGAGTTACCTCATTCGCAATGAAAAAGTTTTCAACTAATTTTGAATGAGGACGGGACTTGCAAAATTTAAAAAAAAATGAATTTTATAAAAACGAGAATATCTCAAAAACGGTGCGTCTCGTAGCGTAGCTAAAATCTAACAAAATTTTCAACCCCCTATCGTACTCCGGAGATAGTTAGAAGGCATCCGATAGACATATAAAAAAAAATTTTTTTTGTTCATAATTTTTTTTTTATTCAAAACATTTTTTTTGTTCTAAATTTTTCTTTGTTATTTCAAAGCCTCAATTTTTTTTATATACATATTATAGAAAAAAGGAGTAAGCGAAGCCCCCCGCCACCTTTCTTTTATTTTTCTAGATAGTTTTAGTTGTCTTTATTGCTTTTCTTATAGAGGTAGATGAAAAGCAGAGTGTATTTACTTTCCTTATATTCGAAATGAAAAGTAGAGTGTATTACTCGGCCGCAAAATTATTTTCATCTCGGGCGACGTATATTGAATCCCTCGCTGCGTTCAGGATTCTACTTTAGAATCCTTCACTGCGCTCTGGATTCAAAATAGCGCCCTCGCCGTAAATATGTTATTTTGCTCCCTTGTAATACAATCTACTATTCTTTATTACCGAAATATAACAGCTAGGGCACAGGCCTTCATTATTGCGGCGGAATAATCTCAAAACAATTTAGGGCGTTTAAGTGATACAATAAGCTTCTCAGTTTATTATTTATTGCACGCCTCATAGAGGTAGGTAGTGCTCTACTCTCAACCGTGTACAGCCGGGCGCAAACATTAGCTGCAACCCTGTAAAACACTGGTCTTTTTATGAATGAGCGTTATGAGGCGTGCACTTTTGAATTTTCCAAATTTTTGTTATATCATCATCATCATGTCAGCCGAACGACGCCCTGTGCTGGGCATAGGCCTCCACAACGATCGGTCCTACGCTACCCGCATCCAGCGGCTTCCTGCGACCTTGACCAGATCGTCGGTCCACCTTGTAGGGAGCCTGCATGGAACGTAGTCCGGTACGCGGTTACCATTCGATAATCTTTCTGCCCCAACGGCCAGTTGCTATGTGTCCTGCCCACTGCCACTTCGACTGAGCAATCCTTCAAGTGATATCGGTTGTTTTAGTTCTCCTGCGGATCTCATCATTTCTGATTCGTAGGCGCAGCGGAATACCAAGCATCGCTCTCTCCATTGCTCGCTCGGTGACCTTGAGCCTTCTTATGAGAACCATAGTAAACGATCACGTCTCGCTCCCATAGATTTTGTCACAGAACACGAAAAGATTTTTTTCGTGGATTTTGTTATTTTATTTTGTTGTACATTTATATCTACAGACTAGCCGCCGCCGACTTCATCTGCGTGCATGGGCTTAAAATTTTAAATATCCTCTGTTGAAGTCTCAAAGTTCCAAATCATCAATCATCTTAATTTTATTTCGGGTTGTTATCAATAATTTGTAGCATTGGAATTTGACAAAAGAAATACGTGACATTTGGAACATTATCTTAAGTCACAACTACAATGCACGGATAGCCGGCGCACTCGCCCACATACATCTCTTTCAATAGTTTTTGTCCACTGACAACTGATAAAATATTACCATCCACTCCGTAACAACATAACAGGAAATCATAATGCGAAAGATCTATTTCGATCTATTCGATTTGGATGTTTACCGTTGATTTATTTTACGAATATTATAAATCTTAAGTTCATTTTAATTTTGTTGTTATTTAATAATAAGTTTAGCATTTCTTAATCAAAACAAATTACTAATCATAAGTATTATATCACTATGTTAGTGCTATAATACTTATAATACCTTTACTACCGTACAAATAACAATAGTCGTAGTAGTTTCCATTGAGTAGCTTAAATACATAAACTGTGCCAATAATGCAACTCTTAGCATGCCATCCAATATACCTACATGGCATTTTATCACCGGGTTTTATAGAGCCATAAAATTATGATTCACAGCAGTCGCACCCCACATAGATAAATTCATAGTGCGACCGAGATTGAGAGGCGTGGCGAGAATCTAGCATCATCCACTTTCTACCAGACCGATTCTAGACTTTATTTTCCAATATAGCAGCTTAGTACATCGATTAGAGACTTGGCCTATAATTAACATAATTTTCTCAAGACACATTATTCAGTCATACCTACAAGAAGTTATGGCTCTGCAGCCATATTAAACAAACAGGAATTGTGAAAACAAATTACTATGAAACGACTCTAAAAGATTTCAGGTACCACTAGCATGAAAAACTATCGTTATGATAATCGAATAGTAGACTATGTACACCTACCGTCATTCAAAAGCGGTCAAACTGCTTCTGCTGTCAAATATGTATTGAATTTCAGTTCCTTTTGCAACCGAAAGAGGCGCTGCTCTGGTTTTCATACAAAATAATACGATTACTATAACAATTACCATAACGACAGTTTTTCGTGCTAGGGCTACGGGAAAACCATTGCGCTAGTCTTTCTGTCTTTTGATTTGCGAAACGTATTTTGTACAAACACGATTCGGTATAAATCTTTTGCGTTTACGACTCGTCGATTGTGCATTCAATTTTCTCACTAGTACAGTAGTAGGTGTAGGCATATATATGCACCGTCAATCTATCAACATAGCGGTACGTTTGACAGGCATTAAGGGACCATGCAATGATAAGATCATGAATCAAGCTGCTATAAAAGTGTTACAACTACTTACATATTTATACAGTGCCGCTTAAATGAGTACAGATACTGTCTTTGCAGATTATGACCATAACAAGGTTTAAATACTTTAAATAGCAGCTAATTTGGGTCAATTGCTTCGTCTTTTTGTTTTACGACCCGGTAGCAAAAGCTGATAGAACAGTTATGAGTAACAAAATAAATTTATAAATAATATGTAATAAAAGTATTATTATTTGAACCATTCAAAATACATTTTTTATGTTTTATAACTAACAGCAACACTAACCGAAACTTAGCTATTTACACATTAAAAACTCTGCTAGCAGCCGAACGCGGAAAACTTAAAATCCATCGAGTTGAGCCTTTTTTTTACAAAAATAAAATCGGGTGAAAATATTGTTTATTCTCAGAGTAAAGTATTACGAAAAAAAAACAAAGGTACCTATAAAATATAATATAAGCGCGCGAAAAATCATGCACTAACGCTGCGTTCAATTTGTCGTTCTATCTGGTTTTATATTTTTATTAAAATTGTATCGTTTATTTTACCCCTACATCAACATTAAAGTAACGGGTAGAGTAAAGCAAAAAAGAAACCTGACCGAAACCGTAAGAAATTTCCCTATGCCAGGGACGTTAGTAACGAAGATCGCACACGACTCTCTCGTATCCGTCCTTCAGTTTGTTTTAGATAATTACGGGTGCTGTCCTGTCGGCCGGCCTTGAAGTCTAATGGCGCACCATCGTTCAAACTGTGCCACTTCTGTGACGGCTACACGGATTCATTAGTGCTATCACTCCTGGCACAGATTGCACGATGCCGATGCGCGCTATCTGCCGATGCTTTTAGCTTCGAATGCGAGTGGTCACTTGTACTCGAAGCTTTTCAACTAGAACCTCAACCTCGTATCGGCATCTGTTGAACTAGATTGCGTAATCCATTATAGGTTAGTACCGAGCTGTATCTTTCGCTGTTGTTAATTGACATTTTACCTGTCGACCTTAAGGAGTTTTATCAACGTCCATAGTACAGAAATAAAGTTAATGCTTACTGTACATTGACTTCATAAAAAAGTGATTGAATGTGCTCAGGTACAAACTTAATTTGAATCAATAATCAACAATAGAGGCTTCTGTTACAGAAGCAAGAACATATTCACTCACAAAAAAACAACATTAGATTCAAACCCAAACCATGTAGTATGAATTAATTACGTTCTTCAAATGGCTGGTTTCGCAAAACTATGGGTGTGTAGGCGAGTGGGTACGTATGTAATGTAATTTGTATCCGAAATAAGAACCAAAGAACCAAACACATGTACCGTTGACATGTCGCCGACAGCTGTGACCACCGACAATGCAACAAGTAACCTTGTCTTTCTAGACATATTATATGCTACAAGAAAATATTAGGAGCGTCTATATTAAGGCCATTGCTTTAATACATCTAATAACTATGAAGCCTTTGTTCGAACGTCAAGATAATACAAAGCTTTACCGAAAGCTCTTTTATTAAGAGTTAGAAAAACGTTAATTGAGACCACTATTTGGAAATAATGAGCTTTATGTTGTTAATTAAAGTTCATACAGCCTCACAAAACCAGTTGTACGGATATTGGAGTTTAATGGAGAGACGTGAAAATGTGGGTCAATTAAAGAGTATGTACATTTGCAAAGGCATGGAACGCGTTCTTATGCGTTCCCTTGCACCTTGAGTGCACCGAGACACTGCGCGTAAAACTGTCCAGATAAGAATCAATTGTAAGATACCCATCGCGGCCAATCGCGACTCGTACGACCCAGCAGTTGACTGTCATTCCAAAGAGAGCTGCACTCCAACTCAGCTGTATTAATACACCTAAACTCCCTTATCTTACAGTCGTTTGTTGAACGCCAACTTTCAACGGCCGGCGCTTAGTACATAATTAAACCGGTAGTATTTTCTACGTAATAACATTGTTGTGAACTCTGCAGTGTACTATGTAGACGCGGCGTGGACGACAAATTAGGATAATATCCATATTGTAGGAGAGATAAGAGATAGTTTAGCACACTAATACACCCTCTAGGTTTCATATTACACTAGCTCTTACGATTAAAGTGCTGGCACTTAGATATTTGCATATTATTGTTCTGTGAAGTGGTCGAGCACTTTATATTGGTACAGGAGGCGTATGGTAAAAGCTTGGTGTTTAAACACATGATTACAAATTTGCGTTTCGTAATTTGAAACTGTTCATAATGGTTCAACTAATGGCCCTTATTTAAACAAACAGAGTGTTGGAGGAATAAATACCTCGCAATATCCTCGTCAGAAGTGCCGACGTGCTCGCTCAGTATTTTTTTCAAATAGTATATTTTTTGTTAATATTTTATTGAACCTATTAATTATGTTTACGTGTGGTGTCTCTAGCTATAAGATGCCTAGGTGAACATGTTAAGGTGCGTCCACACTTGTAAAATTTTGGCGTGTCCGAACACCATGGGCCCGTTTATCAAAAGCTTGTAACTTGTAATACAAGCGGATGTCACTTTTTGACAGCTTTTGTTAGAAAGGGATTTCCACTTGTAGTACAAGCTACAAGCTTTTGATAAACGGGCCCCATGTCTTTATAATACATTGTCTCTTTGATACAGTATTACCGCAGCGCATGCAAAACAAAACTAGCGATGCATGATAAAGACACGGTGTTCGGACACGCCAAAATGTTACAATTGTGGACGCACCTTTGAAAGTAGTGTAGCTTGTGTAGTACCAAAACTGCAATTGAATTGAAAATAATTGACTGTATTAAGAATGGAAATTATATTAGTAAAGAAAATCACTTTGTACCGATTTTGTGCAAACCAGTAAAAACAAGCAATAGGTCATACTCATACGATCCCATAACAAAAATGAAATGTTTCCGTCGGGCGGTCGGGCAACAAGTTGCGCGCACCCTAATATGCATTGTAAGCAAATCGTGATCATTGCTCGCCAAAGATTAAGGCGATGATTCCCGACCGAAATAGGCACGCTAACGCTTGCTCGGCCGCGCGCGATACAATTCACGCGGACGCAGCGGCAGCCGGCAGTGAACTGTGAACTCGCGAGCGCCCCGCGAATCGAAAATCACTTAAAATTCAATTAAAAATTAAATAAAAAAATTTAAAATTATGACGGCTGGAATCCCTCGGCTAATCAAAGACATTATTATTTTCGTATATTTTTCATTAACTAAAACCATGTATACAGTGCAACAAACTTTGCTGTTCCGGTGGCCAAAATATGAAACTAACGTGTTTTTTTTAATGTCATTTTGCTGTCAAGTTGATGTCCAACCATAGAGCTGCTGGCGTCTGAAGTTCTTAGAAGTTAAAGCCGGTTAAAGTGCTACAAAAAAAAAGAAAAACGTACGTAGCTCCGCTGTCACCGGAACAGAAAAGGTTGCGGCACTGTACTGCAAGTAATACGATATTTGGATTACGATTAGACAGATGTTTGGGATTTTATTTGACACAGTAAAATATCACCAATCAAAAAAAAAGGCAGGAAGCACTAGATAATAAACTGTAAAATAACATATATTTTTTCCAAGTTTTAAGTACTTGTGATTTGCGAGTAATCCATAATTCAAAATACCCTATTTTGGGGAATCGCAGCCTTAACCCGAGCAACACAACACATTTTGTAAGTCAACAAGGACATAAACTGGAAAACCGACTGAGAACTCATCTATAATAAGAGATGCAGAATAATGTAACAAAGCGCGACAGCGATAGTTTACAATGTAGGTACATGATTTAAACAATTTTAGATATCGACATCAGCCTTAGCATATTTGACTAAAAGTAATTATTATTACTATATATTTCTCTTAAAAATACATAGGTAACAGAAAAAAAAATTATAAAATATGTGCGCAAAGGTGGATTTCTCTCTAAAGATATTCTATTATTGACCATGCCTCAATCATTTTGATAGGGACATGGTCAATAATACTTGTACTAAATAATACTATGATGTCTTACTTTCTCAAAGAAAATTTCATAGCATTTCTGAAGGTTATTAAATCACTTTGGCAAATATAAATCAAATCTTTAAATGAAGTACCTATGTATCGTAGTGTATTATTAAACTGCCTCTACCAACGACTACGACTACTACGACCAATCAAATTATGAATACAGTAGCTCCAATACATTTAAACCTTTATTTACATTACTCAAGAACTTTAGATTATGGCGCCCCAGTGTCCGTTCAAAAGCAGCTGCACCCATAGCTTGGAATACCAATGTGGTCAAGATTCATTGGCCTTGACTAAGTTCTGGTATCGATTCAGTATCGATATAATAATACGGGTAGACTTATATTTTCCCAATTAATCATTTGACAATAAAATTTCAGTGCCAGTTAACTAATTCGTTAGTTTACCAGTTGGCTTGCTGACCAAGTTCCATGGACATTTGCAATTGTAATTTACATTCTTAGCGCACAACGTTGACAGAAAATGTTGTAACTGAGTTTAGAAATTAGCAACGCAGTACTTTTCAGTTCGTGTACGTATTTTGTTAGTTCTAGTGTCTTAGAGAATTGGTTCACTACTGTACCGAGATCCAAAACGCTGGTACTTATATAGTTTAACCTGTGCCTTCGATACTGCTTGTAAGCCTTAGTTGTAAATAGTTGGACAGAAATAAATATGAACGAGCACCTGTCCTTGCTATCCCACTGAGCGGAATGAACCAAATTTGCGGCAATAGCAAAAAAAAAGGAATGAAGTCAAGTAGCTTTTCTAGGTGTTCTATAAATAGAATGATGTTACAGTCAATGATGTTTTATATTAGCTTTCTTTTATTGAAACTGACGTAAGGCCACTCTTTTTTGTTAGAGTGGAACGCTGACACATGAACATAAAACAGGAAATTCTGAAATTAAAATCTGTATTCGAGCGAGGTTGTATCTTAACATAACTTTAAAGGGTAGAATACTGTTCTATTATTTACAGGTAAAGTTATCTACAGCGAATGTCGCGGCGGTCGTTCACTCGATCCCCTTCAATTTATTTACTTTTTTCCAAGGTGTAGTGTTACGGCTATAAAATTCAGTTTTTGTTGGTCAGGCGCATGCCCGGCTAGATCTCCCGTCGGGAGATATGTTGATTTACGTTTAACGCGCGTGACCTCTCGTCGGTGCCGATCATAGGTTCGATAGACGATTCCAACTCGCGCACCGGAGATATCGCCGGATCGCACTCGTGGCGATGCATCTTAAGAAATATTTCGCGGTGTACAACCGGCTCGCCGAGATTCGTAGATTTCTTTGTATTTCACACGATTTGCTCCTTTTTTTACTCCGTTTTATTAATAGAAACTGCTCTAATCACGTTCGCGTTCGTGCTGGTTGTTAGCTGTTAGGTGATAAATAAAAAGTGTGAAATTCACGCTAGATAATAAAATGGCCTATTGTAAATGTACTATGGTATTAAAAATTTGTATTAAAATACCGATTATTTATATATAGGTTCTTGTTAATATTATCGCCATCGTTCCTTGTATTATTTATTTTGCAGGCATTCATGTTTATTCCGTTCTGCAATGCAATATTAGTTTTGAATGTACAAATTGTATAATACGATCTTTTCCATACCAACAACTGCGATAGAAACAAGTTTCTAGATGTTAGATTAGTAAATTATTCCATTTTCAGTCTATTCTAGCTTGTTCTCTAGATGATTCAAATTAGACCCGATTTCAATTAGTAAGAACGCAACAATGATTATTGTATGGAAATATTGAACTCATTGCGTCACAATGCTTGTACACTCATTTGTGCACGACGAACACTTTTGACCTTTTGCGACTGCGGAGACATTCATTTAAAATATGCATCCCCATAACGGTGAATCCTGCTTATTTTCAGGAACAAACTAGAAACAAAACTATTCACTGTTACGAAAGATGACATATATACCTTCATAGCTATTTAACATTCCTTTTTTATTTCTCTATTTGTTTCACAGTAATTGGGATCGTATTAGGTAAGATATAGTTATCTCCAATGATGTAAGTACTTATTCCTACCTTTTATCTAAATGTTTGTCAAAATAGTAGACATTGTTGGTTTAACCGAAAGCTCAAACTTAAAGCTAAACTATTTGCTTGCTTTTTAATCACATAGCTTCCGGACTCTACATATAGCATATAGGAAGAAAACTAAGCAGAAATCGTGAAATTTTAATAAAGGATTCGTTTGAGCGTATAAGCGTTTACCGCAATGATTGACTTAAGAATGGTGCTCTTAAATGTATTGGCAGTGCTCCATGCACAACTGTACTCTAATCCACTGCAGTCCGTTAGGGCTAACCTTCGAGATAAGGCCCGTGTTGTACCACGTTATGCTTTTGAAGTACAATGCGAGAGATACGGTGGCAGGCAGCACATCGTGATGTGTTTAAAGATGCTTTATGTTGTAACACTCTGATATTTTGTTCTCTTATACAAATTAAAAGTAGCCGAAAATAATTTTGAAAGCTTTTGGTTATGTGAATAATTCTTTTTTTATTATTTACACTTCAACTGAAAACCGATAATAAAAATTTTTGCTCTCACCAGAAACATGGTCACAGTTTTATTGTTTTTTAATTTAAGGGATTCAGTTTGATTATTCTATATGCACTAGCTGTGCTCCGCAGTTTCAACTGCGTTAATTTGAGAAAAAAGGAAAAACCTACTAAAAAGAAATATTTTCCCATTCTTTCAGTATGTTTCATTAATGCTCCGCTTCTTTTGGTCGCAGCGTGATGTTATATAGCCTATAGCCTTCCTCGATAAATGGACTATCCAACACAAATAATTTATCAATTCGGTTCAGTAGTTTCTGAGATTAGCGTGTTCAAACAAACAAACAAACTGTTCAGCTTTATAATCTATACTAATATTATAAAGCTGAAGTGTTTGGTTGTTTGTTTGTTTGTATAGATAGATGAATAAAATTGATAAAGTATGTAATTAAATTAAAAATTGCATAATATTTATGATCACACATACCAAATAGCTAAACGCAATGTCAATATTTTACAAGTTTTATCGCATATTTGCCAAAAGTCAAAAGAATAAAACCTAACACATTTAAATTATAATAATAACCATTATCTTAAAAAACATTTCTTGTATCAAAATTTTCCACAAAAAGGAACTTAAAGTGGCAGGCTTTACTTACCTAGCATATTTTTTATAACATGACTCAGTTTGACATATCGAATAAGTAAAATAATTTATACCGATGAAAAAAAACTTACGATCGTAAAATGAGCGTAGCCAACGATACAATAATACCAAAGTCAGAAACCAGACTCATTTACTCGGAACGAAAAAATAAATAGATACAAAAGGCAGACGGCAAGAGACGTTGAAACTTGAAGGTGGACATATCTTTGAAACACATTACGGCTTATCCGAGAAATAAAAAGCCCGCGATAACCGCTGTTCATTAGCATTTCGATATCATGTGGCAGATTCTACAACCAAGCGTAACGCGAATAAATAGCCAATCCAACTATTAGGTGCCGTTTACAGCGACACTTTTCAAAGCTCCCTTTTTTTATTAAAAAAATATTTTCATCTTAGAGCCCTAAAAAATAAAATATTCAAATTATAAATGTTGATATTTGTCTCAAATAACACAGATCAGCCCCTAATTCACAAACCGTCGGAAACGCTCCCAACAGCGGAATGTACGCGCTGTCTCTGTCACTCGCTATAAAACAAACAAAGACAAAGCACAGAATTCGAATCCGATTCCGTTTCCGACGTTTTCTGAATCAGGAGGCAGCTGAGTTTCATCAAAATCATTGTTATTTACAGTAGGTAAATATACGCAATTCTACCAAGAATTTAAATATAGTGGCTATTATAATAGCATTATTATGCAATAAACTCAATAACTTTTATTAAGTACAAAGAATACACATGAACAACAGTTAAAATTTTTGGACTAAAATCTTTGACGCAATAGGTTATACACAAAAGATCTTTGCGAAAAAAAGGTTACAACAGATTTTGTAGTTCCGAAGTTATTTATAATCACAAAATCCACAATGTGTACGAGCCCCAACCGATATAAACGTAAGCTAAATATACTTCACATGTTCTTATTTGCCAAGATACAGGGACCAAAGTTGACCAATAAACATACAAACTCTAAGATATTGCACACTTCTGAGGTGACATTAACTATCACTTGAATAGAAGTGTGCAAAAATTTAAATTTTATCCTTCGTTCATGACGATTATTTATTTAAATAACTTTGTTTCTTGAGTGTGGAATTCGATATGATACTAATAAGGTGTATAACAGCTTGAGAACTGGGTAAAGATTCAGACTTAACCTTTAGACCTTTAACTGTTTTGAGCGTAGGAGTAATGGATGAAAACTGCTTGGATACCGGGATCCTCTAGGGCCTAATAAATTAGTAATGAGTCATCTTCATTACTTAACTTATAAGGAATGCTTCGCATTAACTAACGATATTAAAATGTATTTGCTAATTCTTCTTTAGGTTTCTCTTTGACTAAATAGCTAATATTATTTCATTATTAATGGCCTGCAATTTAATCTACTACACTTACCTTAAAATTAATTTATTAAACATCGTGATGGACTTAGATGGAAGGACAAAAAGCACGCTAAGTGATTTTTCAAGGCTTTTTTATTAGATACTAGCTTTCCGCCCGCGGCTTCGCCCGCGTGGACTAGATGACGTTATCCTGCGGGAATGTGATATTTTTCCGGGATAAAAAGTAGCCTATGTTTCTCTCCAGGCTTCAAAGTATCTAATTCCCAAATTTCAGCCAAATCCGTTCAGCCTTTTTGGCGTGATTGAGTAACAAACATCCAAACATCTAAACATCCAAACATCTAAACTTTCACATTTATAATATTATATAGTAGGATCACCAAATTTGTTTTTATGACTGCATAAATCTTTTTTCATAAAATATGTGTTATTGTAATTTCCTCCTAAATTGTTTGGTAGTTTCGTACCTCATTCCTTAATTTTTATGCAAATTTTACCAGAAGCCACGAAAATTGCGATACGTGCCCCGCTGTGACTGTATCGTTATATTTTTATGAATAAAGATGTAAATTAGTTCGAATGTTTAGACATTTTCCTTATTCATAAAGAACTTTAAGTCGCATGATAGCATAGTATTTGGTTTGGTTACTTTGCCAGGTCCGGATCTTAAAGTACTCAGATAACTAATAATAAATGCAGAAAAACCAAAATTATTTTTTTCGTAGGCTGTTTGTCAAATCACTGTTTTGGTGATGTGACAAACAACCGAGATGCATGGTTTTGGACAAGTGAATTTAAAAGCAATTCCATACACAAGTGTTTACCACAGAGCAATAGCAATAAAGCACAATAAAGCTGGACGCCTTCCGGCAGGCATCAAACGAAGTCGCGCGGTTGCGCAACCACCCAACTAGCCCCGACGGCCAAACAATTGAGCGATTTGTCAACTGCATTAGGCAACCAATGAACGACACAAATCCCATTCAGCGCGCATCGCGTCACTCCCGTCCACTACCGGTTAGCTCAAAACAACTCCGATATAAACCGTCTTCAATCGAGTAATGGACAGTTCGACAACCGATACTGACGAACTGCAAGCGTGGGTAGCAAAAGACCAACACGAGAATCGAAGGCCCTTACGCAAGATATATCTGCGAGAGAGACAATGGACGAAGAATGTTCGCAGAACAAGCTTTTTGGATATTTATTGGATAGATTTCGCGTGGGATGGATTTGCTTTAGCTCCGCAGTATATAACACCTCCCGAGTATTGAACCTATTGACTATTGAATTATGTTCGAGTGATTTCTATATCGAAACAATGCGAATGATGAAACATAATATTGTTCATTTTTGGTTTATAGGATGAACGTCACATGAATGAGTATTATCAATCCAACCAATCAACCATATCAACGATTTCATGTCTCCACTGCTGGTACATTGGCCGTTTAGTTAGAGGATGAGACGCCACACAAGATTTCTAAAACCACAAGATTTCTAGTTTTACTTTTATAATATACCAAAAATTCATTTTAAGAACATCTCATGTTCGACCTGAAAACGAGGATTCATTAACAGAGGAAAAGAGATTTTGTTATTTAAGTTCTTAATGGGTCTTATAGAAAGTATTGCCATTATTATTCTTTAGCAATCAGAAACTTTCTGTCTCGTCTTATCGCTTCATAACAATCTTAATCGTTATTGTAGCGAGGAAAAAAGCTTAAAATACCTAGTCGAGCCGGAGACAGCATAGTTTGCTGATTATCTCTCTCAGGAAACTTTGTAGTTTTCCCTTTTAGACTAGAAGTTATTTAGCAAAAAGTAGATAGACAAATTGGTGTGAACGTTAGGATTCCGAAGTATGTTGCTGGTTTAAACAATTTCCTATAATTCACACAAACCAATTAATCCCAAGACTATGCAACGATGCAACAGAAGAAAACCTAAGAAAATTAATTTTAACTTAACAATTTAGGACTTTGTAGTTTGTTTTTTTATATAAACTTCTTGCTGTTAGAAGGCAACTCAGTAGCTCACACAAGTTCAACATACCCGTTAAACTCCTACTACATACTCATGTAATACTCATACATCAGCTATAAAACTCTTGCATTACAGACTGACTGTTAAACAACACACAGCCGAAACTACTGGGGGCAAGAAGCTGAAACTTGGCACGTATGTTTCTTGGGGAGTGTATGGGAGCACTAACGCCTTGGCCACGAACATGCGCGTCGACTCCGCCGGCGCCGCCGCGCATGTTCGTGGCCAGGCCGTGAGAGAGGATTTTTGGTTCCACGCAGCGAGCCGATCGCCGTAATTCTATGCAGCGCGTCTTGATCACGTTTGCGTCTTGACGTTTGACTTCGTATTGCCGTAATGACATAACGACGCACACATCACGCAAACCTATAGCATAGTAAAAGTATAATAGTCCCACAATCCTGTCTGATCCGGTGACATCCGTGACAGAGGAACCACTTGCAATACGAAATTAGCTGTCAAAATAGACTGTCATATGAAAACTGGGGGCCTACCGCCGAAAACGCCCAACTTGGGCATTTGATCCCGATTAAAATTTTTTGATTACGATTATTTCGTACCGGGGAAATTTCCAGACTTCAATTTAAGAAAACCATTATGGATCCATAGACAATAGTAGACATTCTAGTGAGGCGACTGTTTGAACGAATGTTTTTGTTTTGCGTTTCGATTATAGATTTTGATAAAATATTAAAATTTTTTACTTTAATAAAAATTAAAACGCAGACTGACTTTGTATGCTATTTCTATGTACATGATGATATTTTATGATAATTACTTTGTGAAGTCTTTAAAATGATTAAATAAAAGAAAAACGCAACGATGGACTAACGCAACAAAACAAAAACTAAACGCAAGTCAAGAAAGCAAAGAGGTTATGTTATGATATTAATTTATCAAAGTTGTTGCTTCATTGTTGGTATGATGGTTGATTTTAAAGAGATAAACAGAAATAACTCAATATCTCTAAGCTGCTGTGCTAAATATAGTATACCTAGGTAAGTGAATGTTTTTTGTACAATTGATATTTTGTTCTACAATCAATTTGTTTACCTACTTATTTATATAGTGAACTTTCATTTTGAGTATTTTAACAGCGTCGTAATAGCTCCGATTGTTTTCAGATGCCTGCACATAACCATTGCCGGGTGCACAAGAACGGTTTCTCCTGCAACTAATGCAGAAAAACCCAGATTTCGCGTTTTCTTAATGGCGGAGATATAACAAGCTCACAGTAGGTATTGTAAATGTAAGTTTTAACCTTTACATTAACGTTACACATGATTTACAATATTATGTTTTCATATGAAGGACTAAACATTCACTTAACTGGAAAAACATTAAAACAATCATTGTTTTCCAATGCAACCGTGTTAACAGGGTACCTACTCATCTAGCTTGTAGCATGTAACATATCTGCTACTGTATCAACCTGCAACTGAGTATGGCTCGTCCAGTCACTGCGCAATGAGCTCTCGGATCCGCAGTACTAGCTGCCTTTGTGTTCGCAATGAAAACGCCACTCGATGGTTCACTGCGAGCGGGCTCATGCCAACGCACTTGATACAGTAGCAGTTGCATTATGTGTTACAAAGCAGGGTGCTTGATGTGTAATTAACCAATGCTGGTACATCCAACATTAGTTTGTAGAGGAAGAATTATGGATTCATTAAAAAAAATATATACCTACCTAACGAAAAATATGAATGTCAACTACCAGGCAAAATGCCAAATGGCATGAGGTGATTAAGTTTCAAAGGTGTCAAAATACCTTTCCCTAATATACCTATATTTTAATATTAAATTAAAATTAAAAGACAATGCCAACACTTAAATCTACTTACTTCTTTATTGTTAGTTTTACTTGTATGTCTTTGTACTAAGTAAGTAAATAAATAAATTAGAATGATGTTGTAATTTTTATTCTCTTTCACAGATTCAACGCTCCCGACCTCTAACCTCAATCTCATATCCAACTCAATTCAAGATAATGAAGTATGTGCCAAATGGAAATATGGAACAAAAATGATCTCTAATTTGAAAATTATTTACACCTCTTCAAGTAAATTACTTAATAATACAAACAAACTATGTATAAGAAGTGTTAAATTAAACTCTATCGCTAACACTAGTTTTTTATTGAGGTATGTATTTAAGATTACCGTTTTGGCAACAAAGAATTTTATTTTTTTATTTATCAATACCTATTTAAGAAAATAATCTATACTAATAGTATAAAGAGGAATGATTTGATTGTTTGTTTGTTTGCATCGAATATGCTCCGAAACTACTGGACCGATTTCGAAAATTCTTTGACCATTAGAAAGCTACATTCTTCCCAAGTGACATAGGCTATATTTTACCCCGATATTCCCATGGGAACGAGTACCACGCGGGTAAAACCGCGAGGATCCGCTAGTATTTTTTAGTTTTATTTGTACCTAACTAGCTTTCCGCCCGCGGCTTCGCCCGCGTGGACTACATGACGTTATCCCGCGGGAATGTGATATTTTTCTCTGTTGAGAGCCTCTGTTGCTCTCCAGGCTACAAAGTATCTGTGTTCCAAATTTCAGCCAAATCTGTTGAGCCGTTATGGCGTGATTGAGTAACAAACATTCAAACACAACAACTTTCACATTTATAATATTAGTAGGGTTTTACTGCCATAATTCATTTCTTGAAAACTTGGAGATTTGTTGTGAAGTTGGTTGAATCAAGCTGCTATCATAAAACTACTATTAATTTCTTTGAACCAACTACTCTTAGATTTAGAACTCAGATAATAATTCTCGAAAGTCATGTAACATTACCGGAATTAAGTTGCAAGTCTCAAACAAACTCAGCTAGAAACGCACTTACATATCTTATAACACGTCACACACAGAAGTGTGCCCACGAGAAAACAGGGTTCTAGTGCATACATTTACTATGAAAACCGATGTCTTCTGACGGACGTAACATCACATAAGCTCAGTTTGTTTGAGCCACAGCTAAGTCTTTTTTTGTTTCTTAACATTTTCACTTCTACAACACCTGAACAAATGAAAGAGCAAAGTTTTAGTAGAATAAATTTGCTCTCGAAAAGTGGCAGGCGTTTTTGGTTTTTCAATGCGGGTTTTGTATGCCCATCAAGATTCTACAGCCATAGATAACAAGCGCACTACCACGCAAACCGGAGCGATGTGCGGTGCAGCGTGAGAATGAGTGAAATGATGACACATAAATATGTAACTAGTCATTTTAATTTTAAGTATTTACCAAACTACACTACACCCTAAAATTATAAAATAGTTTTCATCAAAAATACTAAGCTAAGGTTTTCTTAGCTTGTGTGATAGTTTTACCACAAAAGAAAAACTGATGGACGTGGGGCACTTGTAAATTTTATTGTAAAAAGACAGTTATGTATTTCAGAATATTTCAAGGATGTTACAAGTCAACATAGATAACATAATTAATCATAAATATTTATGGTCTAACTAAATGTATAACATTTAAAGGACCATTTACTAAGATAACATACCTTAATTTATTTACATACAAGCTTATTAAATACATACATTTTAACTTTAATCAATTTTAATAACGTCTCCCAAAAGCCAGTATGAATTGCCTAGGGTATGGAGATGATTCATTTTCCTTTTCAGAGTGCTGCTGTTCCAAATATGGGAATTGTGGCTGGCATTATGGCACATCGTAATACCTATGTACCTACTTAGTGCACTTATTCGCATCAGTATCACAAACCTGAAAAGAAAATTTAAATATTTTTTAATTAACTATCATAAGAATTAAAACAAATTCAGTACCTAATGGTAATATAAGTAACATGGTTTAACCAAATTGATTCACTTTGGTGGAAAGGCACAGAAATACAAGTGCATAATGATATTGAATGATTCACTTTTACATTTATATTGTTAAATTTGGTTGCTTCATCCAAATTGAAAAGCAAAAGTGAACCATGTATTACTGCCATTATAGGTTAGGTTTATAAATCAATTTAAACTTTCTAACATATAACACTTAAGTACAATTTCTTTTGTTTGCTCTGAAATATCTTTTAGATTGCAAAAAAATTTGTTACTACTTTTTTTTGTAACTTACTTTAATGGAACTATAGGTCTTTTTAGATTCATTTAACATTGTACAATGTATTATGTATGACCGTTTGTTTCCTTAATAAATAATAATTAAATAAAAATTATGCATGATACTTACCAGTATTCAGTGAATAGTAATACTTCCTATTGAAAATTGAAACTTGATGTACCTATTTGCTTATGATGTTAGGCTCATTATGTTTTGTCACCTCTGAAAGATTATCTGAAACAGTCTGCATTAACCCGGCGTTTTGGGTTTTAACCGAGTTAATACCCGGGCAGGCTGAATGGGTTAAAACACAGTGCCCATCTCTGGTCACAAATCATGTGCGGTGCGTGCACAAAGTGCGAAATGCATCTTTTGTCAGGCGAAAATTATCAATGAAGCTACTTTCTGAAACAAAACAATACTTAGTAATGACTTAAATATAGCTTTTCTCAACATACTTATTTGTCAGAAAAATGTAAGAAATAGCTTTACCTGTGAGGAGCATGGGCTAGCTATTCTCTCGAAGTATCCTGCGATCAATTCGCTCGAGATTCTGCAGACGGTCTTCTTCAGCAGCTGTTATTGTTGATCGAAGGCAGCAGCCCACAAAATCATTCTCTCCATGACGAACAATTTCAGGAATTTACTACGGTATTTTATCAAGAAAATCCACGTAGCTAATATAAAATTGTAAGAAAAGTTTAAAAAGATGTTACCGTTTTGATAAAAACAGTAAAACTGTGGTAAAAATATGAAAAAATATTGATGTCGGTTACTACAGAGCTCCCGCAATCAACTGACAGCTAGATCCGTAATAGCTTTCAAATTCCCAACTTGGATAATTTCGGCGGTACCGCGAACTGTCAAACAACTGTCAAATATATGAAATCATTCGTTCAATCGGCCTGCCCAAGATGATGTGACGTCATAAAACCGGCTTCGCGTTTTACGGTCGTTCGGCGGTACGACAGAATCATTACGTCATAAATCCAAATTGGATTTGCAGAAAAACCATTTTGGGCGTTTTCGGCGGTAGGCCCCCTGTTTTAGTTCCAAAGATTATCACCGGAACAGAAAACGTTGTCTATCAAAAACGGTTTTGCACGTCAGCTGCACGTCAACTGCACGTACACTTGACTAATGCGTCATAGGATTACCGCGATCGGGGCCGAAAAAAGGGGTTCCACGCAGATGAAGTTGCGAGCGGAGCCCTAATGCTCCACTTAAAGACAGCTATGTAAGTAATGTTTTTTTTTAATCTATAAAAGGTAAAAAATACATAAAGTATTTTTTACTGAAAACCTTATTTAACATTTTAAGTAAACATGTTATAAAATGAATATCAGTTAAGTACATCTATCATCATCATGTCAGCCGAGCGACGCCCACTGCTGGGCATAGGCCTCCCCCAAGGATCTCCACAACGATCGGTCCTGCGCTGCCCGCATCCAGCTATACTATACATATAATATTATAAAAAGGAAAGCTTTGATTTTTTGTTTGTTTGTATATTTATAAGAGATAAACTCAAAATCTACCAGACCGATTTTAAAAATTCTTTCACTATTAGAAATCTACATTTTTCCTGAGTGACAAATGCTATATTTTATCCCGGTATTCCCACGGAAACGGGCTCCACGCGTATTAAACCGCGGGAAGCTTCTAGTAGACTATAAAGAATATAGAATCGAGAAGAAGAGTTGTAGAAGCAACATTGCTGCAAATGGAAAGGGACCTAATACAACAACTACCTATGTACATATAAAAGGATGACTTGTCTTACAAAACAATGTAATTAGTACGAAAAGCTGGATTCTTACCATGTTCTGATTTACTGTCAAGTTCCCGAAATTTCGGCTCAGTTGCATGCGTCATGATCACGGAGTAACTCATGCAACTGTGCCGAAATATCCGGGACTCGACAACAAATCAAAACATGGTAGAAATCCATCCATGAAAGTTAAAAGAGGTATTACAAAACAATGTTGATCAAATTGAAACAAATCGAGGCATCGTATACATATTGATTCAAGCGCGACCCTTGTGAACCGCGGCCGCTACTCGACACCAGTGTTAGTGGGTCGGTCGGCGCGAACTATTTGTACCGTTCAGGCCCACAGCTATGGTTGCACGCGTGCTATTCCACACCAGATAAATGATACCTTCCAACGACGCCGTGGGTTTCGGATTCTGCAATTTACATATATGCATGAGCTGCTAAAAATCCTTTAACAGCGTTTTTCGTACTATTACAGTATAATTTTTTAAGGCTTTCTATTCGACTGGCGAATTTGATAAATAGAAAGCCACTTGTCTAGGGGGGCAGATCATATAATACTATGTGTAATACAGTCCATTCACCATCCATAGAGATTTTACGAATAAAGTCTCTAGAAAAGTACTAAAACTACGGCCGCAATTTTGTGGGAAATAAGATGAACGTTTTGTAAGAAAAAAAGATAAGTAGGTACTCTTTCATATCTGACAAAGGGCAAAACAAGAGCATCGTATGCCAAATCCGGAATGTAAGGGCACAAGTCGTGAGGTGTGTTGCATTCAACAATCTAGACGTATGGAGGGTACCCTGTAATCCCGAGTTTCGCCCGGGGCCCGGCTAACGGTCGTCGCCCACTAGGTGTCGCTAGCAGCGCCGGCTAGCCGTCCCACTCCACAACCGATTTACGAGGCATCTCTTACTTTATTGGGTAAAGCAAATCCCATAAATCTACTAAGTACAACGCCGCACAATAATTTTTTAATGCGCACGGCAGTTTATATTCTGGGACACTTTTTTATTGCCTCCAATATCACGCTGATACGTGAGAAGTCTCGCTTACATTTTAAGTGTTCGATTGACATCTTTATACATTTTCAAGTCGTAACCGTGCATACAGAATGCTTATTAAAATTTTAGTGAATGCAGATCTGGTAAAAGAATTTGATGAGTATAAAAATAAAAAATCTGATGCACTCTTAAGTTTCATGTTATACCTATACAATTTTATATCGATATTATTATCATACAAAGGAACTCTTCTCTAAAGTCATAGAGATAAGTTATTCTTTACACACTGTTTCAGCATTAAATTGACGTTAATTGTCAATTGTCATAACCTGCCCAGTTGACTCCCCAACTAATAAAATGGCAAATTTACGTGATATTCCTGCCGGGAGACAGGAGCGGTATTTCACCAACATTGTAGCGCGAATTTGTTCAGCGTCCCAGCAGTACAGTTAGATAGCTGTATAATCTGTGGCGGATTGACTGACAACAGGCGATGGCGCTGCCCGGGCCATGATGCCCGTTAGCCATTGAGGCTCACACAGATTGCCTGGATCTGGCCAGATATCATCTGCTTGTTTGACTTGACTACGGAAACAATGATGTTTTTAACGATACCAGGACCCCTTATGGTTTATTCATTCCAAATTAATACCAAAATGCTTGTCGTTTGACGTTGATTTGATCCATTCCTGACAGAAAAGGTAACGTGCCCAAACATGTACATATATCTTTGGGACATTTAGTTGAATTGGTATTAAATTCTAGTAGACATTTAGGGTAGGTGCATGAAAACATTAGGCTGCAATATTACTATCAACTAAGCTACACAGAGAAGCATATTGCTGCAAAACTAGCACTAAAACTCAAAACAGTTAAGAGATTTTGGCTTTCAGGCGACTTGAATCAAACATTCATAAATATTAACGAAATCCTAATTAGAAATGTTTTCACATTCCATGTTCCTAATCCCTGATCTAACATGGTTGACACTGTTCTTAAAATCTCAGGCGCATACACGTTTATCAGGATGATTATTTTAATTGACTTCCTTATCGCAAACTATTTCAATTAGTGAGATGTTTCGGCTTGTTGTGTCTCTGTGTCTATTAACCGTGCCACTCTCCAATCGGGCTATAAATTGGTGTCTTCTAGTTGTCTTGATAACACCACAAATCAAGACAGAACATTTAATTACCTCAGGGCTACGTGCAGTCAGGTATACCGTTGGGAGATGCATCAAACGGACTTATGATTTATGTTCTTTTAAAGTGTTTCGAATACACTGTAATACATTGTTCCTTTAGATGTAGCAAACACATAGATTATGTTACAAGAAGCTATTTATTAATAAAATAATACTGGATAAATAATTGGAAACTTGTGTGTTTTTCTTTTATTTGTCTGTTTTGAAAATGTGTGTGTGTTTGAGACTTGCTTTAATTCTCTTGTTCAATGTAAATAAATTAGTTAGAATATTATTAAAACAAAATGTTGATAAAACCTGTCCCCTTGCTCTTGAATGAAATTGCATTGCCAATAGATTGAATTGATTAAGTCAAAAGTAAGAACTTTAGGTAACATAAGGTTCACAGGTTCACTGATTCAATATTTCACATTAATTTAATAATTGGCTAATGTGATTTGAATCAAGGAGCCTGATAAGACATTATTAAAGTGGACAACCTCCAACGTGTTTGTAGTTGGTCTTTTACAACTTAAG
The DNA here is from genome assembly GCA_949710035.1 of Crambus lathoniellus. Classification (NCBI taxonomy): domain Eukaryota; kingdom Metazoa; phylum Arthropoda; class Insecta; order Lepidoptera; family Crambidae; genus Crambus; species Crambus lathoniellus. The sequence continues at coordinate 15,698,424 of OX453306.1, forward strand.
TGTCCCTCCGTGTCTGCGAGTATTTACCTATAGCAGGGGAATCAGGGACATGAAGGCTAATCGCGTCTGCAGTTCCAGTGCACCAATCAAACTGGTTTTATACCTAAACTAGTTACAAATTGAGACTCCAACCGTGAGTCACTCACTACCTGGGCTAGTGGTTGTTTCTAGCAAACATTTACTGAGCCCAATCAAGCTGCTATAAAGATGCAATAGAAAATTGCATGAAAGACAATTAGAGACGACTTCCAGTGGTGGTTGGTGCTATAGTACATCGATTTATGAGCAGAGGTTTAAGTAAAATTAGTTAGGTATAATAAGTAACAACGCTTAAAATAAAACTCACTATGTTTATCGCCATAAATTGAGAACTTTATATGTATATTATAATATAACGTTTGTTATTTAGAGTAGAAATTATTACAAAACGTTTTTTAATAATTATCCGGGAAAGATTTTGATAGTAATGTATAAAAAAATTTGCTAACCCAAGGATGCCAGACTGGCCGAAAAGGGCCAGAGAACTATATAACTATATATTGGCCCCATTCGGCCGGGCGGGCGTCGAAGAGAAGAAATGACGTTCAGATGTTAGTTCTGTTGTCACATCTTTTTTATAACTCTTCCAATTTTATTCATTAATAAATTACACCCGTAGATATAACAATTCAAATCCTAGGTATTCTATATTTTTACATCTTATCATAGTTTTGTATTAAAGTAGGTAATCAAAATGATATAAAGTGTAAAGAGTGTTGGTACGATTTAAATGCTATAATCTCCTCTGACAGTGCAACTCATCTCAGACAATATAACAATGAGATAAAATTATAAGTTTTTGTTCGTACCACCAACAACAAACAGCTTTTCATTTTTGACATCTGCTTTCATTGGTATAGAATTGGATACCTTAGAAAAACTCGCGCTATATCTTCATCTTGATCGCAGCAAACGGCTTTCGAATCGGGTCAAATAACGTTCGGGCACAGACTAACGGATGTTTCTCGTTAATTAAACTAAAAATGTTAGACATTGTTTTAATCTATGGACGATTAATTGTACAGGAACGATGATACAACTTATTTAGCTGATGGAATATGACGTCTAAACGGTGACATGTGTACAAAAAATATTGTTTGTATTAATTTTGATATAAACGACATTTTGTTAGCGGAAATCGAAACTTTTCGTGTTTGAAGATGGCGTTGCGCCCACTTTCAAAAATAATCTTAAATACAATCTCAAAAGTGAAATATTTGAAACACGATTGACTGATTTTATCTAACTACTTTAATTGATATGGTTTCAGATTTCATATCATTATGTAATTCTCTAATTAAAGTAAACTTACTACTCACAACTTACCAACTTAGATAAAGTTTTCCTACTTATTTTATTTAAGAAATATTGTTTATAGAACGGAACTATATACTGCATATAACGCTATCTCGCCTTTAATATTACTCACTTGCAAAACTATTATTGGCATTTGTAACTACCAGACCTTCAGACTGTACCTACATAAAGCTTGATTAAGCGTTAAAACAGTATATGAAATCAATTATGAACAGGTCATCGCACCGCAGCAGCGGAGTACGAGGTTGTTATATTTAATCGCGTTCGGATGATGTTGGATTTATGACATCGCTCGCGTTCCCAATATATGCACACGCAACGCCGCTGTCAAGATGAAACCAAAATAAAAAGCACCGCAAGGCCTGCGGTTAGCAATTTTATAATCATTATCAACAATATAATAATGCGTAGCAAAAACTAAACACTTACGCGCCGTCTTAAGGTGCTATTCCGACCCCGACTTCAGGCTGCAGCTGCAGACAATTTGTATGAAATACACTCAGAACGCGGCTGCACGTGCGGCTGATTATAATACAAATTGCCTGCGTCTGCAGCCTGCAGCCGGAATTGTAATAGCAACTTTATTTACAAGATTGTACATAGTAGTTACCCTTACCTACGTGAAACACAGCCGTCATATAGGGCAGGCGTACCGGTTTTGGCCACTGTACCGGTTGTGGTCACTTTTCACTTTAAAGTTATATAAATAGGAATTAAATAATTATTGCTTATATTTATTAATGGCGAATAAAAGATTGGACTTTTAGTTAATAATTACAGCACTTAGCTTTTTTATGTAGTACGATATTTTAGAAATAACACGTGTTATGTTTCAAAGTTAACATTTTGTAAAATTCTTAAGCAAAATGTTAAGGGTAAAGGTTTTGTAAAATCATTTTTTTTCTACAATAAAATTATTTTATGGTTATTTAATATTTTATATAATATTGGAATATGTTTCTTCTAGATGGATTAAGTGTTGTTTTTTCACTGTTCTTACAAAAAGTTGGGAAACAATAGGTAAGTGGCCAAAAGTGGGGCTAGAAATTTTTGCATTGTGCCACCTTTGGACACTTTGGCATTAGTAGAAAGTTTCCAACCTATCATAAAGTTCATTTATTTTAAAAGACTCACAACTCACTTTTGTTAGCTAACGTACTAGAAAATTAGCGGATTGAGGCTAGTGTAGGCACTAGCCTACACTAGCCTCAATCCGCTAATTTTCTTTTAATCAAGTGATAAAGGTATACTTATAAAATTGTAGTAAGGAGCTAGCTGTGATTGAAATACTATTTCATGTAGTGTTTTAGTCCAGAACTCTAATAAGACATCAATTAAGCATAAACTCAACTTATAAATATAGTAATTTTATGAAAGTGGCCAAAACCAATGCAAACGGTGTATTTGGCCCCCAAAAAAAAAAACTATTGTTTTTTTTTTTTACTTTGTAGATTGTACCCTTAAAGGTCGATAAATTATCTATAACTCTACATTATAAATTTTCTCTTAAATACTTAAGATCATTAAGCACTAAGCGGTTAAAAGTGAAAAAATCCTTAAAGTGGCCAAAACCGGTACGCCTGCCCTACTGTCATATTTACAAGCTTTTTATTAAGAGGGGCTATATAAACAAATCGCTAGTCTTAGATTTGATTTTTACAATACAAATTAAGCCACGAATTATTTGGAAAAAAGTTTACAGATATGAAAGGGTCAACATACTTGAAAGGGACTGAACTAAGCGAAAACATAAAATAATAACATTTAATCGATAAAAAAAATCACAAAGTTCTGGTCTAATTTTCAGCTATAATCAATTTATTTTCAGTATGACGTATATTACTGAGCCAATATTTTAATACATAATATTATTGAACTATATTATCTAGCGACCCTACTAACGATTTGGAAAAATAATGTTTATTTTACGAATAAAAAAAACTAATTCGGCGTTAACTTTTCTTTTTTTTTGTATGTGATTTTTTTTCTAGGATTATACCCTCTTAACTTGGCATGTTGATAGGACAACTGACACATTTGTAAGTCACAAAAGCCTATATTAGACTCGGTATTGAGATTTAATTGCAATATTAAAGCTATTTTACGTTTGACTATTAGAAACGTTTAAATTATAGAGCAGACTAACTTTTGCTAAATTGCTACCTTAGCAATAAACAGGCATATTAAATCGATTAAAATTGGCAAATGAAATAGTAACACGCAACTTTTTTGCAGACCGGAAAGTCATATTTACTTTTTGTTAGTGTTAAAGTTCAGAGCAGTTCTATGGTAATAGTAATATAAATTAAAAGTAGAACATTTGTTATACCTATGGCTACGCCTAACATGCCATTAAGAAAGGGATAGAAATATTAAAAAACTTTTTGAAAAATTTAATAAGTTTAAGTATGTAAATGTAATGAATTTCGGACACCATCACATACATTGCTCCAATCCCAAGTTAAGTATCGTATGCGTTACGACGAACAGGGTACACAAATGAATGAAAAAAATACTATAGGGTATCAGTATACGAGTACAAACCACAGGATACAAATCAAATAAAGCTTTTAAGCAAATCGATAAGTACCCAAAATAACATATCCCTAAAAACCAACCATTTTACTTACCTTTTCTTATAAGACGACAAATTATTATAAATAAAAAATTAAATACATATTTGACACCATTACATACATTGTTCCAATACCAAACTATAGTAGCTTGTAGTATTATTATGTAGTACTATGCAACATAAAAGTAATGCAAGTCTTATCACATTACGCATATTTTATAATTCATGTCAAACGAAACTCCCTGACTTTAAGGATATAGCATGGGTAAAAAAAATATCGTCGATGGCCGTTGCTTACACAAGCGAGGGGGTGCTGGGATCGGTAAGACTCCGGCCGCGGCACTCTCGTAGACTGGGAAATACGTGTAGACGCGGCATGCAGCGCGCATTCTATTTACATCTAAAATATCACCTATGTGCGCTTTTACTAAGGAAATTATATTATGTAGAATACAAGAAGAATTATTATGAATATTTATAGTAAACGTCGGTTTGTAGGAAGAGTAGATCTTAGATATTATTCGTATGTAGTAAAAAAAGCTTTTTAAAAAAAAGATAGTCACTTCAAACGATTCTTCAAAATGCAGAACACAGCAGCAGCTATTTATATTTATTTTCTATCTCTAGATCATTTCGATAATATATCCATTATCGAAATGATCTTCGCAGGCAAAACTACAACATTTGCTACAAATTACACTGAAAAAAATAAATAATGTAAACTGCTCTAACCAGTAGGTACATTTTCAGATTTATTCCAATCAAATTAATAAAACTTATAATTTAATATGAAAAAATATAAATAACTCATACTTGCCCATCATCTAATACTTTTTACAAAATAAATCTACTTAGTTAATCAATATTTAAATAAGTATACCGTTTATATAAAATCACGCTATCAATCTTTAATATAAATCAATATATAAAAAAACACTTAAATAAAAATACAAAAAATTAAAATAAAATACATATTATTCCAATACTAAAAATGATAATATCAAATAATACAATAACTTGTGTCATTGAAAATTGGAAGCAACGATCACATACACCCAGATACAAGAAAATATCTAAAAGTTAGTTTTCGACATTTACCCGTCCGAGAATCGAACCCGGGACCTCAGAGATAGTGGTACCTAGAAAACCGGTGCGTACACCAATCGGCCACGGAGATCGTCGAATTTGTTTAAACAAAATGTAGCGCAACTGAAATAATTGATACTTTGTTTACTAATGTAAACTTGCCACGTAAGGTTATAAATCAGCCACTTAAAAAAAAACCTTTTTTCATTACTCATTTTAAAATATCTTTATTTTTCACTGTCACTATTTTTCGCCATGTACGCATCATATCCCTTGTGCTCTAAAAATGGGTAAAAAACGTAAAGACTTGCCTAACGTCAGGTTCTTTTTTCTGTTTAAATATTATGCGATATGCTGAAATATTTGTACTAATTAAAAATTAATACCGAAGCGACAGCAACACAACTATATGTTAAAATTTTGTCATATTCATTAACATGAATCTCAAGACAATTTTGTGGTATGTGTGACATGACAACCAAAGGCGACACCAAAAGAGACAATAATGGGTGCATCCATTGCATTGTAAAGTGATTGACTAATATTCGGAAAATTCTAAACAGTTAAACAATGTTTATTAAATTAGTCGCGTGAATTGAGTGAACTCACAAAGGTAGTTTTATAATGTGGTTGGTGAATGAAAATTTTGTGTGAATAGATTCACCCAGAACATGCCTATTCACTTGCGACTTTAAGAGGTTTGGGTTGTAGGTACTCGGGCAAACAGAAGCCGGCAGGGTATTCCAGGCATGATGAAGGAGTACTTAATTCTCTGAGTGTGAGTTTAAAGGAGAGGGCGGAATGAAGTTATGCAACTCAGATGCACACTCGTTAAAGCATATCTGACAAGTGACTCAGGGGATGAAACTCATAGCTGAAGTCCCCCATCGACAGTATGGGAGTGCTTATTCGCCAGGCCAGATAAAGAGGTACGCACTGTGTATCAGACTAACACCAGTAACATAGAGATCCTTACTACCGAACTTAGTAACTGTACGGTCACTTCAGTCTACAAACCTCCCAATGCACCGTATTACTTCAGCTGTCCGCCGAACTTTAACGCCCATCCGGTTAGATTCGTCCTTGGTAATTTTAATAGCCATAGCGAGAACTGGGGATACAGAACCAGTGATGACAACGGAGTGAAGGTTGAAGAATGGGTTGATGGACGCATACCTACTATCTTTGATCCATGATCCAAAACTTCCGTCATCATTCAACAGCTGTCGCTGGAAAAGGGGTTAAAACCCTGATCTAATCTTTGCCAGTGATCACATAGATCACCAGTGCGTGAAGACAGTAAGTGGTGCAATACGGAGGACCCAATTATGTGCCAGGCCTTACGACCTGAAGGATAAAATAATAAAATAAAATAAAAAAAATCTTTATTCAACTTGACTTAATAAATAAGCTCTTTTGAATCGTCAATATTTTCGTTCAAGACTTTTTTAAATGATAAGAAGAATAGGCGCAATAAACTTATCAGCTTTAATAATTGGAGTAACGATATTTCCAAAGATTTATATCGTTAACTTTTACAACTTTTTCATTATAATATTACATTAGTTCAGCTAAGGTAATGTGTTACATCAAATCCATGCATTACGGTCTTTCAAATAGTCGTCTACTTTATAATATCCTTTGCCCATGAGCGATTTTTTGCCATGACTTTTGAATTTGTGCAAAGGCAGCTCTACTAAATTCTGTGGAACTTTATTAAAACTAGCTACGCTTTTCCCCAAAAACGAACTTCTTGTTTTTTCAAGTCGAATCCTTGGAACGGCAATCTTATTTTTATTTCTTGTTTTGAATTGATGTATATTGCTACGTTTTATAAATGTATTGAGATACTTCTTCACATATACCATATTCTCATATATGTATTGTCCTGCAACAGTTAATATGTTGATTTCTTTTAAAGAATCTCTTGGCCGAAGTTTGTATATGGCGCGAATAGCTCTTTTCTGAAGCACAAAAATACTTTCGATGTTAGCTGCTGAACCCCAAAGTAATAGGCCGTAGGACAATACACTCTGAAAAAAGCTAAAATAGATTAACCTTGCTGTTTCAATATCGGTTAAGAGCCTTATTTATTTAACAGCAAATGCTGCAGAACTGAGTCTACCGGCCAAGGCTTCAATATGAGGGTCCCATTAAAGTCGATAATCTAATGTTATATCTAAAAATTTAGTACTGTCAATTAATTCTACTACATTGTCATCCAATTTTATGTGAATATCAACCTGTCTTACATTTGGCAGGGATTTTTTTTTCACATTTTGTTTTTTTCGAGTTTAATGATAGATTAATTGATGGTACCACGGCAAAAAGAAATTGCCACAGTACCATCAATGGTACTGTCTAATGGTACCATGGTAAAGGAATGGATTATTGCTATGAAACCAATACGCAACTTTCGATAAAGTACTATTTACTTCGTCAGAACAATTATTATCTCTGTCAACTTTAAAGACTAGAGGAAGTGTCATCAGCAAATAGCACTGTCTCGCATAAATTCTTTGCTTAAAAGGAAGGTCATTTATATAAATTAAAAACAGCAAAAGGGACCAGTATTGACCCCTGGGGTACGCCCATGTTGATAGGGGCTCCAGTAGACTCAGTTTTGTTGATAACTACTTTCTGTGTTCTTTCACAAAGATATGATTGCATAAGGCTAACCGATTTATCATAGACACCATAATGTTTTAATTTCCTTAAAAGCGTTTGGTGATTAACACAATCGAAAGCTTTGGAGAGTTCACAATAAATACCAACTACATCTCGCTTGCTCTGCCAAGCATCAAATATATGTTTTTAAATATAATATGATAGGATGACATACCAAGACCAGTATGAATTAGATCCCATCTTACAGGACACCATCGATTTTGGGAATGAATTGCTAGAAGCCATATCCGAAACAACGAGAGAAAAGTGGAACAAGCTAATCGAAGGCGTAGATATGACGCATAAAAGCAAGAAGGCATGGTGTTTTATAAGGAAACTAAATAATGATCCTAAAATCGCTGATCGTCATTCCAATGTGACCACAAACCAGATCGCTCACCACTTACTCCAAAATGGGAAAGCTTCCACGAAAAGTCTCCAGAAGAAATTTACACGAGACCCTGGTAAAGAGGTTAGCCACTTGGACGAGGCTTTTACAGAAACAGAGCTCAAGTTTGCCCTTGATAAGCTCAAAGAAGGTAAAGCCGCTGGCTTTGACAACATCAGGGTCGAGCAGCTGAAACGGTTTGGTTTCGTACTACTTATACAATACTGTCATTTCTTCCATGGCCGCTTCCAAAGGGTATGTAATCTAATCACTGACGTTTTAGCCACCTACTTTTAATAAATGACATTTGTGGCAGAGAGTGTATATAAAACTTCTTCGAGATTATTTATTTTATGAGTTTACTAGCTTTCCGCCCGCGGCTTCGCCCGCCTGGACTACACGACGTTATCCCGCCGGAATTTGATACTTTTCCGGGATAAAAAGTTCCTCTCCAAGCTACAAAGTATCTATGTCTCAAATTTCAGCCAAATCCGTTCAGCCGTTTTGGCGTGATTGAGTAACAAACATGCAAACATCCAAACATCTAAACTTTCACATTTATAATATTAGTAGGGTTATCTTTGATATAATCTGTTAGTCAGTTTAAAGTTAGCCCGCCATTTGTTTATACTTTGTGCAATAAAATTTAAATAATGAAATAAATATTCCTCCTTCGGAAGTACTTGTACCTATGCAATATTTCATTAGAGTATCAAAAATTTTACTCGGACTATGCACGTCTCCTTACAGAACTCCGCAAACTTATCTGACGCGGTGGTTAAATTTGAGAGTTTAAACTGTCAATACAGCTGACAGACCTTTCATTCTTTTTTATTGCTACTGGCGCCTCAACCATCGGTTTTAAATATTGTTGTGGGGATTTCGAATTTCGAATTTCAAAACCGCGAGAGCATTTCTTGCAAGAAATTGTATGCATGCTCTATTTTGTACTATTATTGGATAAGAGAATCAGTAATAAAAATGTTTTGAACCTGAAATTTACACAAAATGGTGCGGTTTATGTTCCTCACTCAAAGGAAAGAAGCTGGACTTCTCACAGTCTCATAAAATTGGTGTAATGGTGATATTAGATCAACTAGGTATATAAAATTCTTACGTCGGTTTTATTTCAAGAATTGCTTTTACATTATGTCTCTGTAAAAAACTTTTTCAACAAGCGAATTTCTTATTTCTTGATGCAATTTTTTACACCTACCTATCTTAACTTTCTAACATTTTCAATTTTGAGGAACCTAAAACGAACATAAATTTAATATACAGTAGTAGAAGTAAGAAACTTAGACTAATTATTAATTATGTACCTACAACACAACAAAATATTGGTACTCAAATAGGTACAACTTTTATGGGCTTTTAAGTATCTTAGGCAATATTATCCGTCACTTTTATTTCAAACTATTGATGTTTGCTTTAGGTAATGAGTAAAATAACTTGTCCTAGGTTACATAGGTCTATGGTTATGCAATAAATGGCAAAGCACTCATCTATACCCAATCCTGAAGCGCTATTTCAATATTTCCTAGCAAAATAAGCATCATTGAAAAAAATTAGGATCCTAGTGTGAGTTTTTTTTTTCAATTTTGGTGCAAACGGAGCGATACAGTCTCCACGTCCAAACGCCACCAATGCCAGGCGGAGACTGAATAATTATGCTGTGAAACGGTGCACGATGCATTTTGGGATACTAGTTATTGACTATAAATATAACAAAAAAAAATTTTAGTAACTTCCCTAGATATGACTAAGAACTACTTACACAAAAAAAATTAGCTTGATTACTCAAATAGTTATTGAGATAATTGAGTTTAAGACGGAAAAAAGGGATCTTGAAAATGTTTTTTTTAGTACATTGTATTTATTTGATTCAAATAAATTTTAGTAACTTCCCTTCATAAAGAAAAGATCTATCACATATAATATTTTGGAAGGCCTAGCAATGATACTTTGTCAGGAAATTTAATTTAAAAACATTGAAAATTCTGAGTTTGATCGCCGCAATAGCCTTGGGCCATTAGATCGACTTTGTACGGTAGCAATAGGCATTTCATATTAACGAATTTCCTTTCTTCCATTTCAAGACTAAGCACTGGATGCCATGACGGCTGTTATTTAAAGATCTGGACAATAATGACGAAAGACAATGAAATGTAAATCATTGGGTAGAATGTTCCATGCTATTGAACGGAAATTGGCCTAGCCTGTAGGTAATTCTCGATATAAACGATTATTATATTCAATAGCGCTATTAACCATTACAGAGTTACTATTGCTACCTACTCGGAATTATAAAATACAACATTTTAAACATTACAATAAAGAGAACAAAACAAAACTACTGCTCGCTGGAGGGCTATTCGTTTTAATATTTACTTCTTTTATTATTCTAGCAACCACTATAGTAAATCATGTAATTCTGTGCACATTAAGCTGAGAATTTTCTGAAAGAAGAAGAAAATCTGAGGAATCTGTTTTTTAAACCGGTTTTTATAGCAAAACTCCTATGCCGATATGTGGTCCCTAGTTAGTGGAGCCTGGTATAGTTAAATAAAAAAAGTGTCTTCACACATTCATTTCACACATTATGCCTCTCAAAAATAGCCCAGACATTCCCCAGCAAATATATCATCGCCAAGCAAGTAACGGTACACACAAATGAATTGTAATTTCGATTCGTAGTAATAGTTAATACTTAATTTAATGTAAAAGGCTTTAGCGGGAATGCACTAGGAAGCCTTCTAATACGTGATTAATTCCTAAGAGTGCTGCAGGCTAGTGGTCGGACATTCGGTTTTACCGGTATAGGCTCCGGGCCTAGGCTCTCCGTGGAAGCTCCAGATATGACGTTATAAATGGAAAACCTTATAACCAATTTAATTAAAACACTTGATTTACATGATTATTTGAATTTGTGCATACGAGAATAATTTAATAATTATTATTATGATTTGTTGATATGGTGCGGCTGCTACAAACTGAATGAGACACTACTGCTGCCATTTTACAAACAGTACAATGATACTCTCACTCATACACACTCATAAACGTGTGTTTTATGTTCATTTTCCATTTATTTTAATACTAATATTTTCTCAAAACAAAAACTATAACAAGTTTACTTACTAAAACAACAAAAGCATAAACCTAATAAAAAGTTAAAATCACATAGCAATATACCACAAACAGACAATTTGTGAGCCCACCCACCGAATGCAACCAAGAAAAAAAAAACAAAGACAAAACACAATCATTCAAAATAGAATGTGCGTTTCTTTCACCTACTTATAGATCCGATTGAAAGCACTTCGCACTAATTACGTGTACAAAGTGTAGCAGCGAAGGCGATAGAGAGCCTGTGTAGATAGATAGATAGCTCGTAGAGAGCTTGGTTGTTTAGGTAAATAATTGCATTGTTTACTGGCTGGATGGACAGAAGTGTGCCGGTAGTAATCGCTTTCGTGATACGACGCGCCGTGTGAACTCTGCCACGACAGCCGACGCGCAGCACAGGCCAATACACGAGTTATTACTGTTGAACTTCGATTTTATATGACTTTAGAAAGCGAAGATTTGATTAAACTGCGTATTTGTGTTAAGTAAATAAATTATAAGCCACTTTAAAAAAGCTCCATAGTAGAAACAAAAATAGCAATGTCTCTACTTTATAATCCTGTTACTACTTATTTTCAAGCTTTAAACTTAAATCGAAATATGTTACATATTATTTAAAAAAAAACCATTTGTTTATTTGAAACCATTTGTTCAGTTTTGGCAGGATCTTCAAAATTATCGAAATTAACCTATTTTTTATTAAAAAGTAAACAATCAAATATTCTTTATTTTGAGCAGATAAAAATATATGTTGAATGTTCATAATCGATCTTGATTATTTTGTGGCTAGAAATACAATAATAATACACGATCTTCTTCCCTCAACTATAAAAAAATTCAAATTCACAGAATATTTTTATTATGATTTTTGTATTTTTTAGGTTTTATACTTAGAATCTCTAATTATCAAATAATATATAGAAAAATAGGTAATGACATATAGAAGATTATTCTCAGGCTACTTTTTCAAAAAGTGAATCTATGCTCAGAATAACAACAAAAACATTGAAAAACTGAAAAAGTGAAAAAGTGAGGTCATTTTCATTACACATAAAGAAAGAAACAAAGACAGAGTGTTTGGAAGATCGTGTCCTCCAGAGTTATCAATTCTTGTGAAAAGTAATTTTATGTTCATACAAAGACAAAATTCTACATAACATAATAAAGATTTAGAGGTGATGTAGATTTTGTTGCCTTAACAGGAAATGCCCAATTTGAATTACATTGGTAATGTTAACTGTATGCCGCCACAGCCTATGACTTGTATCCCCATGTCTACTTTCATGGCAACACACGAGAGAAAGATACCACTTTGTATGTACCAACAACATTCCACAAACAGTCGCTAGTTCAATGCCGATTAAGTACCGTTTAAAATAAACCAAGCCGTGCTTAGATGACTTGGTCAGCAAATTGTATGTAATTCTCACTACATGGCCCGTACATAACACATTGTTATTAGTCATACAAAAATGTCTAATGCTATGCGTAAAATTAAAATGTAAATGTAGTTTTTGTAAAGTTTAAAACTGACATATAAACTCATTTGACTTTGTCTCAATATTTTTTGCGCCATATTATGCCATCCTTGTATTGATTATTTTTTATTTTGGGGGCTTCAGGTGTGAATACATGAACGCCAGGGTCACCTATTTAAATAAGTTACATTTTTAAGTTTTAAAAGACATCGGAAAATTCAGACAAAAACATTTAAATTCTCAAATGTAAATTCTGGCAAAACAAACGTTTTCAATAGACGCTTTGTTAACGTCATTTGCTGATAAAAGATCTCACAACACAGACACGACTCGCAAAGCTGCAAATCAAACGCTATCATATCTCAAGTGAAACATTGGGAAACGCGAGGAGCAACAAAAATTGATGAGTCACAAGGCTCAGCTGCTCGACCATACCAATAACCATTTCCAGCTGCCATCTTTGTTCACGATCTGAGCCATAGACTAACTAAGTTAGACTGATGTGGATGGAGCTCCTAGAAGTCATTCTTATATTCACTTCGTAAATAACATCAAAGTAGGTCAGTTACGTGCCTTGGAATTTTTAAGAGAATCATTATACAGGCACCAATGATCTCACAACACAGACACGACTCGCAAAGCTGCAAATCAAACGCTAAGTGAAACATTGGAAATCGCTAGTGCTAGCAAAAATTGGAGATTTACAGGGCTCAGCTGCTTTACCATTTACCAATAACCATTTCCCGCTGCCATCTTTGTTCACGATCCGATCCATAAACCCACTACGCTAGACCGGTATGAATGAAGGGAGCTCCTAGAAGTCAATCTTATATTAAATGAGTAAGTTACCCCAAACTAGTTTGTAAGACAACCATTTCTCAAGTGAAACAGTGGGAAATGCGAGAAGGAACAAAAATTTATGATTCACAAGGCTCAGCTGCTCGACCATTACCAATAACCACTTTGCGCAGCCATCTTTGTTCACGATCCGAGCCATAGACTCGCTAAGCTAGACCGGTAGTAATGGTGGCAAACTAGTTTTTAAGGACAACCATTTCTCATGTGAAACATATCATTTTTATATTAATTTAAATTTACTTCGTTAGTAATGAATAATAATAATTTAACCACTACAATCATAATAAATACCCATTACCAATCCTAGGGCTAGTATTGTGGGAAAAAGAGATATTTACGTTAACAAAGTGAAATTCAATATGGTTAATATGCTTTTGGACACTTGATTGACTGATTGGAAATAGCAATTTAATCAAAAGCCATTGATTGCTAAATGCAATTAGGATCTAAATCCTCTTAGATTAAATGGTAGGTAACTATCTTATCTTTTAGTCTTTCAATGTAATTGGTAATAAAAATCCTACTGGAATTTATTGGACAATAAATGTTTATGAATTTTCGATTTCATTTCATCTGCATTGTTTTCTTGAAAGGCTTTTACTGTTTTTCTGTTATTAAATTAATTTGAAGGCATAATATTCAGTTTAGGTATTCCACTCTCAAAAAGGCCGATTCACTTTTCGATGTTACAACAAAGAAGAAGTATCACTGGCAAAGCCTTAAATCACAACACTGAAATAATCGGTATGTTCGAATATTCGTAGCTTGGGTCGGGCGATACCCCGCACTCAACGAGCGATCTGATCGGACTCCCCGTCGCCTTATTGATAAGGTTTCCATGCTTCCCGTGTGTATCGGAATGCTTCTGAGTTTATTTAATGTAATTTCTATGTGTACGTGAGCTTATCCCGCCGATCGTGTACGTAAAACGGCCAGTTGCTTTATTGCGGCCCCATAACAAAACGATATGGATATGACAATCGAACTACTCCAAGTTAAATAATTTCACACTATCAAACAAGTAGAAACGAACGGCATCATATTAAACGATAAAATAGCCACCGTAAATTGAAAGCAGCGATTATGATGGGCAAAATAGATTCTTGCGGGGTCGCGGCGACAGCACGATGCGGCCGCGGGTTAAAGAGCGATCCTTAAGCCAGTTCAAGTTATGAGCTCAGCCGACACAATAGCCAATTTTAGAGAAATTTCCTGTCATGTATTTTGAGTTTACTTAAGAGTTAACCGATTTTCAGAATAGTTTTAAACAAGCACCTCTAATTATATTTTACGACGTTTATTGCTTCTCATTATATCGGAATACTTCTAATAACAACGTCGATAAGCAAAATAGAAAAAAATACGAGTGTCCTGCAGCCATGCACGACGCGATCAGCGAATTAAATTATATTTTCTTGGAGATAGGTTTTACAAGCTTTATAAACTATTTTAACTGCCGAGGAATTCGTCGTTACAATTTTTATTCTTGTTGCGCGCTATTATATTTCTCTGTATCAGGTAATTTACTTTTCTTAGCTAATTACATACTTTATTTCTTATGATAAATAGTTCAGTAAAAATCTTTCTTATTGGTCCATTTGTTTTTCATAAAAGTACAAGTACCTACTTACACTTATTGTGCTGTACAACAACAATTGCTCGAACTCGATACAACCGCTTTTCACATAATATTGAACAGCGTGTTTATAAACAGAGCTATGGGTATGACTAAAAGTGAACTGTGTCGTATCGGAAACGTTTTTACATGAGACGATGATACAGCACAAAGCAGTCTACGATTTGCTACGGGTGACGCGGCCGTCACGACCACTCCGCTAAACCTTACAGATAAATAACGTTTTGTTACGAGTATGTTTCTCTACTAGGTTATTCATTATTTATTATTAGTACATAGAGATTTTGACGGCCCCGTTGGCGCAGTGGTAGTGATCATACCTCCTGAGCAAGGGTCGTAGGTTGGATCCCCACCCGGGACAATTGTTTATATGTGATGAGCACTTGTGTTTGTTTAGTGTCAGGGTGTTATATAAATATATATGTTTATATATTTTGTAAAAACTTCGTCGGTCGTTTCTGATATCAGTAAAACAAGTGCTTAAGCTACTATTATTTCAGAGTAAGATCAATATATGTGTGTGATGCTGCGAGATATTATTTATTTTATATTTCTAATTCATTGATTTAATGTTTCTAATTTCTAAACGCGATTATTCATTGTTATTATATTCTGATGAAGGCTAAGCCCGTTGCGTTGTGCTTAAAAAACGTTTAACTTAGGGATGAGTTTCAGAAGATAACGTAGGTTGGCGGATGAGCATCCTGCTCGCGGATCCGCTCCGATGCCTCCTTCTGCGAGACGACATCCTCGCAAAAGGAGACTGCCGCATCCCAGGGTCTGCCAGTACCAAGTGTGGCACGAGCCATGCTTGGCAGTGAGAGGTCTCTCCCTACGACAGCGCTCAGATTACGACGCTGCGATAAACAGACAGGGCACTCCTGTATTAAGTTGTGCTCCGCACTGTCCACCCCAGCGCCGCATCTGTGACACGGTGTGTACCTTTGATATGGGTTGATTTACTCATCCCCATCCAATCCGTCCCAAACATACTTATGATTCACAAGAAACACGAAAAGTTCATTATTTGACTTTAGTTAATCCTGACGCAATATGCTGGATCTAAATGGCATCTGAGGGTCCGCCTCTTCGGTCTAGTGTTACACTCATAGGTATCAAAGCCAGAGGTCCTGGGTTTAATTCCCAGTGGTGCTAACAATTTTATTTAGTTTGGTTGGTGGCAGGACTTGTTCAAAGTCCGCCTGGCTAGCTACCACCATCTTATCAAAATCTGTCGTCATAGCAACAATGTTTACAGCATTGTTGTGTTCAGGGAGCAATAGATAGGACAGCCAGATCCTTAGTGGTTGAGGATTTCAGTAGTAGTGCGATTCCACCTTCTGCCTTATCATCACTTAACATCAGGTATGATGAAGGCTAAGTGCTACCAGTTGTAACTAAAAAACATTTAGTATGGAACCCTATCACCACTATCAGTCTCACTACCAGTCCATTATTTCTCAAATAAAGCCGTTCTAAACTCAACAGGTGTAGTTCAAAGACCTATTCAAAATACATCATTAGCACACGTCATTGGCACTATATATTTTCTACGTGCCAACGTAAAACTTTAACAACTTTCTCACGATTTTTAACTGTAGCTCGTTACAGATGCATCATTAAATGTGTTTTGTTTAATAGAAGAATAATAATTATTTTTGAACTACGGACAAAATTCAACTACCTACTTACAAGTTGAAAAATGGAAAATGAAGTGTTTAGAAAAAATCGACCCTCTCACAACCATTTTTTTCCATTTTTCAATGATAAAAATTGCATTGTGAATGAAAAAAAAACTAAAAATTAAAATAACTCAACTACAAGTTTTCTACTTTGCTCCCGCAATAATAGTGGTTTTTATCGTACAATTAACAAGCTTGATGTCTGCTTGATGATTGATAAAACTAAATATATAATTGTTTGGCAATGGCGATTAAAACAGATCATAATAATATATAATTCTACCAGCACTATCCCATATGAATAAAACGCATACCTATTACAACGCATTTTCATTAATAAACGTAAGTTTTGATAAGACAATTTTTGTGAAATTTAGGTTGGCTAGTTTTGTATAATAACCATTGAATAAAAAACGTTATCATAATAATACTTTTTCTAAGTAAGTAGTAAAAGAAAGAAATAAATTATCTGGATTTTTCCTTGTTGAGGGCCGCCGTTAAAAGATTAAAGGAAACTTTGAAGATAACGAGATGGAGTTGTAAATATTAAGACATATCATATTCTTTGCTGTAATTAGTGTTACTTTTAAACAGAACCACGTCTCCACTTATAACGACATATTTATACTTATCCCTTTACTATGGTAAATGAAGCAAATAAGATAGTATGAATGAAAGTAATTTAACTATGAAGGTAAATATTAGCTTTATAACTAAAGCTGTCATAACTCAACCATAATCTGAAGAGAAGGTCGTAACGACTCACGGCAAATTAAATAAGCTCTTTTAAATGAATTCTTATTAAAGCCAATTTATGGTGCCGCGGTTTCTACAAAAAGGTTTAGTTGGCAAAAGGTTATAATAACTCAACACCTCTTAGTTCGGCGTGAAAAATATTAAACATCAAGTTACTACCCTCCGCTTCTAAAATAAAACTCCAAAGAACATTACAGCGACAATTCGACACAGCGTCGACTGGTCCAGCACTCACAAAGCTTTCTCATTAAAACGTCACCGTTCGAAGCCGTGACACTAAAAGTCATTTCGACCAAAAAAACGCTTCAACCCGTTTCGTTACATTTCTTAACGCTCGGGAAAAGAGCACAAAAGATTTTCTTAGCCGAAGCGTGACTGCCGTAATTAAGTGGCGAGAAAGCGCTCGGCGTGTTATGCTATTTGGTAATAGGCGTCGCTCGTCGATACTGACTCATAACTACGTAATTGCATACAGCACAAACGTGCAAACAAATATTTATGAACAAACAATACGTGAAAGCGAAAGCCTATACAGGTAATCTTCAAAGCTCGGAGTTGAACGCCGCCTCGACAATGTCCCATAACACAAAATGTTTAATACCTGCCTACAATTTGAAATCAAAATTATTTTCTGAGTGTGGTGTCCCTGAGGACCCGTCGGGGGCCGGACTGTAAATCATATTAAGTACCACGTTACCAGCCGCGATGGTCCCGGCTTGTATCGAAATTATCGCCCGCGAGCCTCACGTAAAATATTCAAAACAGTTTCAGGTTACCGCGTCAAATATTTCTTTCCCGACGTCTTAAATAAACCACGCTGACTCATTAGCCAACAGTCTTTACTTTGTTCCCAATAGCATAAATTCTCTTTTATGGCCTCAGAAAGATTATTCTATTGTAAGAAATTGAACCGGTATCAATGTTCCGATGTGATATAGGACTGTGCGTTATTCTTTAATCGTTACTCATGTATCTATCATTTATCTAACACGGGAAAGTAGTATGCGCAATTACAATTATATTTAAATCTAGAGGGTTTAAATATAATTGTGACGGTTTGCTAATAGACATTTATATTTTAAACAAATAGCTATCATTATTCGTGAGTGATTCTTCCACAACGACTCTACCACACCTACTCCATACAATCATCACACATAACTAACATGGAAATATCGTAGGAATAAGTTTGCCCTTACCTAAAAATAAAAGTAACATTGAAAGTTGACTCACTCTATTTGTTTACACACCTGAAACTAAAAGTGGAACAAAACCAATAAATAATTAAAACTTGTTTCGTCGACTGAATCTAATTATTGCAAGAAATAGTAGTTTGGCAATTACGAATTAATGAGCGAAGCGGTCCGCTGTTCTATGCTCATTGATTAACTCATAGATAAACTTAAACGCATGATTAAACGACTCAATCAATCACTGGGTGGGACCTCCCATGCAAACTGTACCAGCTACCTATTCTCACAGCCGACTTGTAATACTTTTACACGATAGAAAACTTGCCCTCACTTCCGCAGCTGCACACAAAAATAACCAAAAACAAATGAAGGCCGTTATTCGAGACGACAAGCGACAAACAGAAATCTAGTTTTATTGGCCCAAATATAACGACTCACTTCCTTTAAACAATTAAGAGTCGAATATCACTTTCGATTAGTTACAAGCAAAACTTTCGAAACGTGTGTGATTGACGTTGTAATCGATATACCAATTACGTTGTGTTTAAAGTTAATCAGCTGCTCAAAATCATCCGGTGTGGAAAATCGCTAGTGAAATTTTAGCAGCGTACAAGTAGGACAATGTTAATTGTCTGGTGTTAATGGTATAAGTGAAATAACTATAAAAGCAAGTAGGTACTTCAAGCATGTTGTAAATTTGATAAAAAAAAGTATTTATTGTATTGTGTAATATTGCTGTGATAAACGCGGTAAAGTTTTTGTTTATATGTGGGTAGCTTGCATTAAAATATAACTGGATTTGTCCCCTAACGCGCAACAATAACCATCTAACATTTCTAAATCGTTTCAAATATCATAACAAGTAAGACTTATCATAAATAATGTCAGAGATTCAAAATCTATGTCTCACACAGCCAGTACGAGACTAGTGTGGGCTACGAGTATAGCACATAAATAACAACTGACATTGTTCCGAAAGGTTGATATGATAAATGTATACGTTTGTACGTTCTTAATTTCTCTACAGAGTGAAAAAAAGGGACCAGCAATATTTTAAAGAGTGATTCTACCCATGAAACTGAACAATTTTACCCAAAAAATATAGCTCGAAATATGAAAATTAGTTTTTAGTAAAAATTTCATTTTCATGGCAAGCTTTTTTGCTGGCTGTACTTAAATTGTGTATTGTCATCTAAACCAAACCTGAATGAGCTCCATCGGACACTGGGAATTGGGTCAAATTAAGCTTGCAAGATTTTACCTAGTCCCCCACTAACTTACTAACTAACATGGCAAGTTAATAAAAAGCTTGTAAAAAGTCCTCGTCTTATACAAAACTGCAGATCAACCTGATGCATTTATATGGGGTGACGATAAATTTTTGTCATATATCGACTATGGTTCTTATGGAAAGTGGTGCAGTTTCATTGGTAAAATCACTCCCTTTAATATTATAGCTCGTTTTTTTACACCCTGTATAGTAAAAGTCGTTAGTACCTACTCGTTCAAAATGGAGAAAGCTCGAAAGCTTTAGAGACCTTATTTGGCTGTGAATAAGAATTAGGTAGGTATGTTAATTGATCAATAGTTAGGCAACTGGTTGCAAAATTATGCAGTTACGGTTTCTGTAGCTTGATTAGGGTGCTAGATAACAGACTGATAGCGTGCAACAAGATTACTTCATAGCTTTGTAGATTAGTTGAATGAAATATTTCCCTGTTATAAACTAATATTAACATTTTTTTTGTCTACAAGTGATTCGGAAGTATGACAATTTATTATCAACTAGCTTTCCGCCCGCGGCTTCGCCCGCGTGGACTACACGACGTTATCCGTCCTCTCCAGGCTATAAAGTATCTCTGTCCCAAATTTCAGCCAAATCCGTTCAGCCGTTTTGGCGTGATTGAGTAACAAACATACAAACATCCAAACATACAAACATACAAACATCCAAACATCCATACATCTAAACTGAAAACTTATAAATTAAAATAAGGCTAATTTCCTGACCAATAGGACTACTTATTCTCTAAAATTTTATCACAAACTTGCAAAGGGAATACCCTTCGCTGATTACTCAACTTGTTTCTTTTGAATTTCACGTAAAGATTCAGGTTTGAATGCGATGTGAATGTGAATTGATGGTGAAATATCCTTACAGACTCAGACGCCTGTACATCTTTTAAGATAAATATAAATCTCATATCGTAGACCAACATTCCACAAATTTCTGCAATATAACGGGAGTAAACATAACCCTAGCGTTACTACCGTAACTTTGGAATATATCATTCGGAACTGGCAAAAACTGGTGTCAGATCGTGGTGACAGTAATCACGGGACCGGGAGCCTCACATGCGCCTCCAATTACGGCCCATTTACGGGGGCTACGTGCCTAACATAATGGCTCGAATCTAACATTTTCTATAAGCTGACCGCAACATTCCCCTATCTATACAAAGATGCGATGGGTATAATTATTTTCTCACGTATATCTATTCACTTTTAAACAGCTTAGTTGTTAGTAAAAGGAAGTAGTTTTGAACATTGTACAGTGAACATTGTACCTACCTTTTATGATCATAATATACTGTGTTTTATGCAAATAAATAATAGGGTATTTTACTGTTGTTGAAATGTAGATATTTAATGATGACGTTAAAAATATTGCAATTAAGAATACCAAATGTGAAAAAATAATTTGAATCTGTTTTATAATAAAAGAATTATAGTCTGTTTGATTTTGACTACAGCTGTCTCTTTCTAAAACGAAATCTTCTATGGTGTGACTATGACGCTACTAACCCACTGACGTCACTAAGATAGCGTCCTGTCCTTGTCTAATTATAAAGTTTGAAGTCCTATATCTTTGAAAATATTCAAGATAATTCAAAATGAAAACTTGTTTTGTGTAGCTAATATTTCGAAAAACATTTTAAAGAAATAAAAAAAAAACAGTAAAATACCGTATTATGATTGTGATTATGAAACCTCTTACACCTGCCGGAGTCGAATCGGATTCTTCAACACCGTTTTCATACACAATTCAAAATTCTGTTTCGTCCTGCGCCACAGAATATATAATAGAACTGGGTGCTTACCATCAACTCTTATTGCGGTTTTGTTTAGGACCTAAAACTGATCTGCTTCGCTTATTCGTACCACGACAGCTTAATATCAATGACAGCGATTCAGTGATCGATCAATGACATTTCACAGCCGATAAGCTGTCAAGAACTCTTATTTGACTTATAACCCGGTCGATTTAACATGTCACCTGCAGGTTATACCCGTCCCTCTCACTCTCCGGGCAGGACAGAATCGAGTGAAAGAGACGGGTAGAAGAAAAAGGACACAAATCGTTCGGTCATTAACATTTAGCAATTCATTTGCGATCCAGTTTTAGAAGGTCAGAGTACGAAAGAAAGCAATTCATTTTAGGAACCTATTCTGCATCGCGCTATTTTTGAATCGCTGTCTTAAAGTTGATGGTAGGCACCCTGCGCGTTCACTGCAGATAAATGTGCATTCACCTTTATCAGTCTCGAGACACTGTTCACGAAGAAACAAAATTATTGTATAAATCTAAGTATATCTTTGAAATTCGTTTACTAAGAATCGAATCAATACTCGAGTGTAGGAAAACAAAAAAACCGCCTTCAAAAAACCACATCAAAAAAGTAAGAAATAATTCCTCACCAAATAAATAACGTAAGTACTTTGAAGTCGGGCGTGAAACATGTAATTTTTTTTGTTGTTTTTGTTAAAACCCGCCCGACTTCAAAGTACTTACGTTATTTATTTGGTGAGGAATTATTTCTTACTTTTTTGATGTGGTTTTTTGAAGGCGGTTTTATTTTTTTATAAAAATAATTTTTATTTTACTCTTTTTAGTGCATCGTGCAGGCAATTTACGTGTTTTCTGGTAAATAGGTATGTGATCAAATTGAAAACCTCCTTTTTCGAAGTCGGTTAAAATACCTTGAGGTATCCCCTTTTTAACAAAACAAGAAACATCTAAATCGGTTTATAAACAAAGGAGTTATGCCTAAAGATACCTAGTTATTAAATTCACATAAACGACAATATTTTCAAGATTTCCTGAAAACTACTGAACCGATTTCAAAATTTAAAAAAAATGGGACCAACTTGGAAACCAACCTGATGTAATAACGTTTGAACCATTACAATCGGTTCAGCAGTCTTCGAGTAATCGGTGGACATACACAAAAAAAAAAAAAAACATAGAACCTCCTCCTTTTTGATTTAGAAGTCGGTTAAAAAGCATAATATTTTACAAAATATTCATAAAACCTCTTTAATTGGCCACTCATCAAAAGAGTGCACGCAACATCCGCTGGGGGATAAGCAAAACTGCATATGAATCACAACAATCAGTCATTCAGGACGGCCGAACGTCGGAGAGCTTCGCACTATTTTAGAAAAACAGCCGACGGCGAATTGCTTTGCAATTACAGCGAGCGTCGACTCGTCCGTCTGTCCGTCTGCAAATGGCGGCATGCCTCCTCGAGATTGACTAGTCGACTGGTTGACTAGTAGCTGGATGTTTCCTAGCCAACGGCGATCCAGCCCGCACCGATCCATCTCAGGGCATGCTGGCATGCACGAATGAAACCCTGCCTACGGTAAATTAAAATTCTTTTTGTTTGATAAGTGTCCTGTGATTATCTCGTATATAGAATGTAATGACTCTGCCAACGTGTCATTAAGGTGCGATTGTTTATGACTCGGTACTCACCGTTCGATTTCATTCGTTTTTTAATAATTTGGAGGCGTACCTGCAATTAAAATATTACGATTAAAATTATTATCATTAACACACGATAATGTACAATAAAGGAATATCTTATTAGAAAAATCGACCCGTCTCCGTAGCTCCGTAGCTCAGTGTTTAGAGCATTTGCCTGGACAGTGAAAGGTCGTGGGTTCGAGTCCCATCGGAGCTAGTTGTGAGTCAGATCGATTTTTTCTAATACTTCATTTTCAATACCCTATAATAATTGCACTGTGAATGCAAAACAGTAAAAATAATTGAAATAGCACAGTGTAATTAACGTAGAAAACCAATGTCAAATAAAAAACTATCCTTAACCTAAAAATATTGAGTTATCAACATCATAAACCCATGTTGTATGTTACACATTAAAACCTGAATATTAAAACACGTAACGTTTTCATGCGTTCAAAAATAACTCTTATTCCTCACGCTAATGCTAAAAACATAATAATAACGTTTACACATTAAACGGTGCCCGCCTAAACTGCACAAAACCGGTCATTATGAGGCGCAGTCGTCGCAGACAAACCACATAAGTCACATTCGTCGCTGCATCAAAAAGTCATCAGACCACAAAGGGCAGCGAGTCATCGGAAGGGTCCCACGAAATATGCTCGAAACGAACCTAATCGATTCAACAAGCGACACGACCACAGGTAAGACCTACCCTAACATAATTTATTGAGCTCTATAAAAACGCGGCGCGTTGAACTTGATAGATTTTTTCAACAAAAACCGTTCATTTAAATTAAACGAATGAAATTACATTCATTTACAATAGCAAAATCAATAATTTGCCAATCCCGCTTCTTTCTGCATATACGAGCAATTAAACCTTGCTTGACGGAATTTTTGAAATGCTGCTCTAATTTACAAACTCAATTGAGAACTCGGATGATTTCTTTATTAGATCCTTAATTGGCCGTAGAACTTTTATGTCTTCTTTACATATATTAACATGGCTCTAACATATGAACAGTTGAAAGCGTTCTGTTTAAGATAAGGTAATGTTATATCTCAAGCAACCGTTAGGGTAATAAAAAGGTAGTATTTTTTACGATGTTTTTTCGAGGGTCTCGCGCTAACGATTTAAATAGGTACCGACCGACACTCCCGCGCATCCTCTCCGGAGTCAGACGCCCCCCGCTGCCTCGAGAAATAATGTTGCCCAATGTTACCTGCGCCCGTACGGAGGAAACAAATACTAAACCATTCAAGACGCCATAAATTTCTGAAATGACCCCAGCGTTCTGATTAAAAAACCAATTCTCGTGTCCGAAACTAAGATCATGTTTAAGCTTATTCTTTTTATTGTTATTGAAATGCAGCGTTTAATTTTAATGTCTTAATACAGGAAAGTATGACACTCACAATAATATGCTACGCAGAACAATGATGTCTGTATATAATTGCATTATTAACTTTACTTTCTCGGCAAAATCAATCAATGATGATAATTTGAAACAACAAAACTCGTAAAAAGATAAAAACGCAAAATTAAAGATGACGCTCATTTCCTATGCTAAGAATTAGAAAGTAACTATTTAGTGATAAATTGACATAATTACAACGAACAAAACCACATCGAATGTTGAAAACGGAAGTAGTACCAATACAGCAAAATTTACATGTAATTTGTGAATGAGCTTTTATCCATTCGATAGGGTTTGAGAAAGCCGGAAACAGCTCGCCGATAACACACTGAGAATCTGCACAGTTCTAACCGACTTAACTACCAGTTTATCCGAGTTAAGTGCCAGTTTACTTTTGATTAGGTGGTGGTTATGTCGTTTGCGTGAACTGGACGCGTCACTCCCATATCTCATTGCTTAGATGCTGTAAATGCATAGAAAGTAACCCCAATAACACCACTTACATCTCTCGGAGGACTAATTCCAATTGATAATTGCTTTAACTACATCGTTATTAGGACAAAAATGTTGATCACCTTTTAGTTGCTACGTTAAGATCGCCATTACTGAGTTAAATACAAGTCAATATAATGATAGGTACGTACTAAAAGTAGCTGCGAAATAGCCCTTGAGTTTGATTAAACTAAAGATAATTTTGAAATAAGAAGGTGCAAGAAAACAGTCGTTTTTCTAATACTTATAAAAATTACGAGTGACACAAGATGGAAAAAATGTAGGCAACACTTGAAAAGACTGGTCGAGCCATAAAAATGTTTATTGCCTTCCTTCCCACTTGACCGCGAGTTCGGCGACCTCATATATTTTGGATTGAATTTACAATACTATTATATATGTACATACGATTATCATCAATAAATCAATACATACATTATTGTAGGTTATATAAACCAGTTAGCGTCTGACTTCTAGTTTAGAAAATAAAAGAGTACCTACTGGTTTGCTAGATGTCATTTATCATACATTACTTATAGATAAATGGAAAAAAGAAGACAACTTTGTTATCAACATAAATGTAAGACTAAAAGCTCAAGTTGTCACGAATGACAACTAAAATAAAGAAACAGGTGATGCCATTTAAATTCCATTGAAAATAGATTTTAAAATTCCCACGTTCAAAGTTACTTAAATTTTAAGTTTTGCTAATTTTATATTCGAGGTTTATGATATGTCTTGATTTTTCCCTTGCAAATAACATGTTCATCATCAGTGCGACAGGTAATGTGTCTGATGTTATTGGCACTTTTAATGTATCACTAACATGCTATAAATGTTGGTCCCAACCAATAAAACTTATTACCCTTAATAAAGTTACTAACTGTTTTATGAACGTTATCGAATATTAATCGAAATAAAGAGATAAGTAATAATGTTATTTTTGTTTAAGATAAACTAATTTAGTAAAACTCGTTTATACATGCATATTATATAGAAAGCTGTTATTAAATAAACCTGTCAATTTTTTAAGCCTAACAACCCAAAGAATATTTTCTCGCACCAATAAAAACAAAACACTGCATGCTGTAGATATATTTTGTTCATACTTTTATGTGCTCAATCGTTTAGCACATGAAGTGTCAACATCGTAAATACGCGTCTCGGTGATAGTTGTGGGAAAAATCGTGAGAATAACATGTAACAACACTGGCTCTCGTGACTTATAACACCAGCCGCAGCCGTGGCCGTGGTTTCCACACATTTTCAAGTTTTACCACACTTTAAATTGCCGTTAGGTACATTAAAAATACAATAAAGTGGCAACTATATTAAATTATGAAAGTATTCCAAAGTAACGGCCTCCTGACACATACGTTGTTGGGTACCTACTAGTTTCTCACATAAAATTTCAACTCCTTTTTCACCCCTTCACCATTTATTTACGCGACTACAAAAAAAGTTCTTTTACCGACAGAATAAATTATGTCAGTCCAGACTTTCAAATGTGAAGGAAGTGAAGACGCATTTCGAAAAAATATTGTAATGGTTTAGAATATTATCAGTGTAATTGCCAATGAACGTCTGGATTGAGATATCCTACTTAAATTTCTGGTTAAAAGTACATGTATATTTAGTCAGAAATTGTCAAAACCCCTGACTGAAATCCAAAAAATTGTTACTCGTAAGGGAAGAAAGATAAAGTTTGTTATGTGGATCACTCAATTCAGACATTTTGCAAAATGGTTACGGTACTCGTTACTCGGTAAATAATGTATCTATTACCAAAAAATTGTACACAATTTGTCATGAAAACTTAGAATTTTGTTGTACAAATACGTTTCTAATTTATATTTTAAGGAAAAAAAAATAGAAATCGTACATTTATACAACTTTCAAGGGTACCTATGTCAGGGATCACTCAGTACAAATGGTGTATGGATTGAGTGATCCATTGTGACCGTCGTAGATTCCTGATAATATCTCCTAACTCTTTTGTTTCTTGGTAAGTTTTCGTGACAAATTGTGTACAATTTTTTGGTATATGACTTTTGGCAATAGATACATTATTTACCGAGAGTCAGCGCGTAACCATTTTGCAAAAGGTCTGAATTGAGTGATCCACATAACAGACTTTATCTTTCTTCCCTTACGAGTGACAATTTTTTGCATTTCAGTCAGGGGTTTTGACAACATTTGACTAAATATACATGTACTTTTAAAGGATATCTCAATCCAGACGCTCATCCCAATTTACTAAAGCCTCTGTGGAACGTGACCAATGCTCGTATGAGGGTACTTTTCTACGTCTTTGACAATAACAGATACCTAATCATCATCACAAATATGAAATTGTAAATATTGATTTAAATGCATAATTCTGGTACTTACTCTTTACTTTTTCGAAATTATACCACCGTTGAATATTCAAAATATGCCGATACAAAAAAATAACTATTAAATAAATATCTCACAACATCAGATACATTGATGCTGATTCCGAAATAATAGTAGCTTATGCGTTACGGGTATCAAACAAAGAAAATATTGCAAATCATCATCAGTCATTTAAGGTCCCCAACTGCTAGGGCACTGCAGGCCTTCCTTATGAATGGGTAAGGAGTATGGGTCATGCATGACGGCTTAGCGTGCCTTTCGGAGGAACTCAAGATGAAAAGTTTTTGGTCACCCATCCCGTGACCGACCATTGCGAAAGTTGCTTTACCTAAACGATGGCAGGCCGAGCGCGGTTACCATTGAACCACGGGGTTCTCAAATATAAAGATGATAGATAGAGCAAATATACAGGGTGTTAGGGGCACCGTTGCAAAAACTTTAACCATGGCTTCAGACTATCATGCTTTTTTGTCGGTAATGAAAAAAAAATTCGACTCTCCATACAAAAAGTTCCGATTAGTTGCTAAATTAATATGAAAAGTGGAATTTTTATTTTTCATTTCATTTTTAGCATGATGGTCTGAAGCCATGGTTAAAGTTTTTGCAACGGTGCCCCTAACACCCTGTATAGATTATCAGAAACATCGAGATATTAAACAAATGTTCATTATACAATTCACGACCTCTTGCGCAATAGGTAGGATGAGTACTACTGCACCGTTGATGCGCACGTTCGTGTTTAACTTTTAGTAGCTTTTCAAAACTATGATCTCAGTCTTTCGAGGATAAAACTCATACAAAAAGTCATTAGTGTAATATCGAGAATCGGTCATAAAAGGATGCCATGAGTAGCTGGGCTCAGCTGTAAGCCCCTCCGGGATATAAAGTCGTTTCTACAAAGAGTAAGTTGGCACATACTCATCCCAAATCGTATAGACAAAATATTTACTTTTAAAAGAGGGCTTTCAACTTGCAAAGCTTCGCGCCATGTTGAGTGTTTAGGCACTCGTTTCATTGTTACGCTGACACCTTTGTCTAATGTGACATTCGGCTTTAAACTGTTTGGTAAAAGGAAAAAAGTCAAAATACGAACGCTTTCCGAAACTTTTACAAAACTCTAGTTTTTAATTTCTTGCTGTAAAAAAATATTTTTTAAGAATGTTTTTATTCAAGATTCAAGATTTTGAGCGTATAAAATTAAAAAACGAATGAAACATACGTTTATGAGTAAAAATATATGACAAGAAAACCCGAGCCTCACAAGTATATTTTCTAGATGGAGGTCCCATCCGGAGGCGCTTTATTATATTTTTTGCTATGAATGCATTTAATTTAAAAATCATAACAATACTTTACTTTATTTAAGTCTAAATTACAATCTAACAACTCACATGTACAAACATTATTGCTTTAAGTATGATTAACGCAATAAACTGTTAATCAATTTACGAAACTCCTAACCTGCTAATGCTAGAATGATAAAGCTTTTTATTGGGGTTTCGAAGGAGTTATGGTTTAACAGAATGTTTTTGAACCCTAAAGTCTAGACCTTAAAGCCATAATGCACATGTAGTGCACCGGCTGAAAGTAGCTACGAGCTTCGGCGCTAAGAAGCGACTACGTCAAGGGCGTTACACCCATTATCCTAACTTTATAGCAGTTTTAAAGCCCCTCTATAGAGGCTTGCAAGTTTCAGATAATTTGAGTTTGTTTTTCTCGTGATGTTTAGCAAGGGATAAAAGTTCTAATAGGTACCCTTTCATTACTATCAAAAATTAGATTAACTCTTTAAAAGCTAAAATACGATTACAGATAAAACTTTTTATGCTTCCTTCAAAACTAATTCTGAAGCGCATCAAAGCAAACCAAATTGTATAAAATTTTAATTTATTTACAACGGGGTAGCACTTAGTTAGTCTTCATCACATCACACCTGATGTTAAGTGGTGATACGGCTGAAAGGTAGAAGCGCATACTCCCGATATTGTCAATCACTTAGAAACTGGCTATCTTATTATCTCTAACTGCCGGAACACAATAATGCTGAAAACATCATTGTTATGGCGTCAGATTTAGATAAGATAACTAGCCAGGTGGACTAAGAACAAGTCCTACCACTAACAAATTAAGTATATAAACTAAACAAAACATAATAATTATTGATGTTAGGTATTCTTTGCAAGGAGGAAAGGTTCCTCGTGCGTTACTATTTCATTAATGTGCCCGTAAATCCTTATTTCTTTAGTCGAATAATGCCTTGAGCTACAAGCTAATCTCCAGTTAGTGGATAAAAGAACTAGAGGAACAACAGATAAACCTTTAACTTGGCATTCTTTATTTTTCTGTTATTTACAAAAAATACTTTTATCCCTTTTGGACTGAGATATCCTACCTAAATTTCTGGTTAAAAGTACATGTATATTTAGTCAAAACTTCGCAAAACCCCTGACTGAAATCCAAAAATTTGTCACTCGTAAGGGAAGAAAGATAAAGTCTGTTATGAGGATCACTCAATTTAGACATTTTGCAAAACAGAAATCGTACATTTATACAACTTTCAAGTGTATATCAGGGATCACTCAGTACAAATGTATTATGGATTGAGTGATCCATTGTAACCGTCGTAAATTCCAGATAATATCTCCTAATGATTTGGTTTTTTTGGTAAGTTTTCGTGACAAATTGTGTACAATTTTTTGGTATATGACTTTTGGCAATAGATACGTTATTTACCGAGAGTCAGCGCGTAACCATTTTGCAAAATGTCTGAATTGAGTGATCCACATAACAGACTTTATCTTTCTTCCCTTACGAGTGACAAATTTTCGGATTTCAGTCAGAAGTTTTGACAATTTTTGACTAAATATACATGTACTTTTAACCAGAAACTTAGGTAGGATATCTCAATCCAGACGCTCATTAATTGCCAAATGGTTCCAACAAGCTAAACAATTGCCGATCTCGATTAAAAGATGTAGACAATAACCTTCTATGTTTTATTTGAACAGAGCAGCGCAAAGGAACTCCCCTCTATTGCCTCGATAAATTATCTGTCCATGTAGAACTGACCCAAGTTCAAGCAAATTCATTGATACATTATTAATTGTATGGGAAATGCTGGATCCCATTAAATCACACAATTCAAAACACGCTACCGGCGCCGAAGCCTAATTGAAAATAGCGAATATCCAGAGTCTAGATGCACCGTATTAATTAAAACTAAATATTCTCGCCTTAACTCGCTCATGCTCAAGTACCTGCTTACTTGCTACTATTTGTTACCACTCATCTCTCCACGAAAGAATGCAAATTAAGCTCCAATCCACAGGAATAAAGATTAAACTTCAATATCTCAACAACAATGTCTTATAAAGCATTTTAGACTATCATTAAAAGGCATAAAGCACATTTTAAAGTGACAAATGGTAAGTATAAATGTGAAATCAAACAAGGAGCGTAGTTAATAATTTATTGATATAAGACATGCGAAGCCCATAAAGTTACCTTTGGCACACGTCTCGGTCTCTTTTAATTTGTAACTCGTTAGCATTAAGCAGCCAGTGAGCGAAACAGCCTTAGATTAAGATTTTAGCCTCGGCCAAAGTACATTGCAACATTGTCGTGTTTTATTGGCTCCGCTGTTATCTGGGATGCTTGTTAATTTATGTTAACCGACACCATAGTTAATTGTTTGATAATATTTTTATTTCAGCACCTATTCTTATCTTATTAGTTTCGCATGCGATGCATCAGGTAGTCGATTTGACAAAACACGGAAGCAATCAACCCACCGCTGCAGGTGACGGTGTTAGGATGTAAAATAATAAAGTATCATTAGAAAGACGAGGTAATAGAGCCTCATTAAAAGAAAGCAAACACTCGGCCCTAACCAAGCGTAACAAACATCAGTGTCTCAAACAATAGTCATAACTGTTGAGCAAACACAGGTTAGCGTTCAAAAGACAGGCGTTTGGCCCAAACGGTGGGGGCGGTGCGACCGGAGAATGTTAGAAAAACTTATAGAAAATGACAAGCGCCTGACAAGGACAGGTATATTTACACCGTAGAAAGGAGAGGGACGGATAGAAAACTTGTTCTTCGGCATTCCGCCGCATGGTGGATTTAGGAACGGGGGCAGAGCGATACGATTACAAGGTTATGCCGTGTTATTTTTAAAGTTCTAAAGCTTATTTTTCAATAAGTGAAAAATGACCAGCTGTTGGGAACGCACGGAAGGGTCTATTAATTGCTTTCGGGATGCTTTTAATTTTGTATTTGTTGGAGGTGAAAAATATTGTATACAATTCGAAGCTTAAACAAACCAGCCAAATTACTTTTATGAAAAACTAGCGGCCGCCCGCGGTTTCACCCGCATGGTACCCGTTCCCGTGGGAATATCGGGATAAAATATAGCCTATGTCACTCGGGAAGACTGTAGCTTTCTAGAATTTTCTAAATCGGTCCAGTTCTTTTTGAGTTTATTCGTTACATACAAAAATACAAATCTTTCCTCTTTATAATATTAAGTATACAAGTATAGATATAGATAAAATCCCTTTGCAATTAATATTCTTACTAAGTACTATTTGAAATTTGTCTACCAATATTTGCGTTTAAAGCGAAGGTGCAATAATAACACGAACAATCAAGTTATTATGAAACGCAGCAAGTCGGGATAACATTATGATAATGCGTGTGACATTCTGACTGGTCCACGAATAGATTATGCCGCGCCGTGGAAATCCGCGGTTCGACACGTTCATTTGGACCGCGCTTGCGTTCTCGCCACCATACTGCATAATAAGACATTATGTTTGCCGCAAGTAAATCTCATTTTGTTTTGCTGGTGATACATACAAATATAGTAACATTCAAAATTTAAACAAACTAGTCCTACTCAAATAAAATAAATGGTAAACATATCCAAATTACACTCTTACCCAAGATTTCCAGGAAAAGTTTGCTGTCTAGCAATGAGGCTGGCTGCCCATTGTGTTTATTTCTTTATTGTTTATTTTCCAGTATTTGTTTCTTCGTATGCTATGAAGTAAATATTTTTTACATTTTACATACATTCGAAACATAAACACACCAGTCCTACACAAATAAAATAAATGCTAATGGTAAACATACCTAAGTATTTAAATTGCACTCTCACCCTAGGTTTCCTGGAAAAGTTTGCTGTCTAGCAATGAGGCTGCCTCTTATATTGTGTAGTTTTTTTTGTTGTTGATTTTCCGGTACCTATTTGTTTTTTAGTATGCTATGAAGTCTACTTTTTTATAATAAGGCAGTGGAAATCCGCGGTTCGACACGTTCATTTGGTCCGCGTTTGCGTCCGTGCCCGCCACCATACTGTATAATAAGACATTATGTTTGCCGCGAGCAAATCGCATTTTGTTTGGCAACGTAAGCTGGAGATACACACAAATGGGGTAACTTATAGCCTAAACATATATATGGATTGTTGCGAATCCATGTTGATGTGTTTCTTTTGGTATCTATTGTAACCTTAGATCAATATTATATGATCTGAGATTGTAACTAACCTGTTATGGATCAGTATTATACAATCAAACTTCATTTTCTTTTTAAGCATGTCATAATTATGAAAGAAGTGAATTCAGGATTAAATTCAAAGACATTTGTGGAAACAGTAATTTGTATATGTAATTATATAATTATAATTATTTGAATTATATAATTATTTTTATTTACATATTGAATTTTTATATGCATTAAACATTTATCTTAGGTTCTTCAGTCAGTAATGTTGATTTGCTGGTGCACTTCCTCTCGCCCTCCTATTATTTGTCCTATGGTTCAAAGGTAGTCTGGAAAAGATCGCTTTCAGCGATAAGACTTTAAATCGCTTCCAGTACCTTACCAGTTTGTTTTGTTACACCAAAACATGATTCCCGTGGGGTTTATTAATGTTAAGAATTTGATATATTATGCGTCCGTTTGGTACTCGTATCTTGATCTAAATCCGCTCAGTCGTATCGGGTATGTGCCCCTAACGATATCAAACCAGCCGCGCCTATTTCGAGAAAGATCGTATCGTTTTCTACTAAACTTGTGTCAGTTTACAATGCACGTTAATTTACAATTGACAGCTGTGAAAAAATAAATCCTGAACGAAATTCAATTTATCCATACTACCATTATTAATACGAAAATATAGCTTTGACCAAACAGATGCCACCAGCGTCTGTGAAGCGGGAGCGTCGCGTTGCGGTCGGGTTGCGGACGCCGACACGGAAGTTTTATACACAACACAACTAAACGTTGTTGTAAAGGGCGTTTCTTCATAGCTCGACACGACATGACATGCCACCCGTCACCGACATCATTATAATCATCATCAGCCATTGAGGCACTGGCCTTCCTTATAGATTTTATCCATTCATAAGGTAGGCCAGTGCCAGTGGGGCATGACCAAACATGCGGACCCAATGCGGATTGGAGGGTAGTATTTATGACGGCAAATGCAGCCGGGACCAACGGCTAAAAGTGCCTTCCGAAGCACGAAGGAGCTCGAGATAATAAATTTTTGGTCACCCATTCCTTTACTGACCAAGACCATTGCGAAACTTGCTTCGAGTTGTTGCAAGATCGCAGGCCGAGCGCACTAACCACTGTGCCACGGTCTCCTCATATATGAGAGGCTAGCGGATCCTTCTCCTTCTTGCGGATCCGCGGTTTTACCCGCGTGGTACACGTTCCCGTGGGAATATCGGGATAAAATATAGCCAATGTCACTCGGGAAGAATGTAACTTTCTAATGGTCAAAGAATTTTCTAAATCGGTTCATTAGTTTCGGAGCCTAATCAATGCAAACAAACAAACAAGCAAATCTTTCTTCTTTATAATATTATTAAAGTTATTATATATATTTAAGTACTAGCTGACCCGGCAAACGTTGTTTTGCCATATAATAGAGGACCCGGTCACCAACATCTTGTGTGTGTGCTTATACACCAAATGTTGCTTATACCAGAAAACAGATAGCGCTAGTTACACACTACCAATAAAGGGGCCCAAGCTTGGTCTCTATTTCTTACATAAAAAATTACTCTGTGAAGTAGAGTGAGTGTCAGATAACTCTGCGCGCATGCGCGACTGGGGCATTTTTAGCGCTAGCTACAGTACATTTTTTTTTTTAAGCTAATGGAAAAGATTAGTATTCGGTTTTGACCGCGCAGACGTCAGTGATTAACATACTCTTTGGAAACGGCAATGGAAGAAATGACAGTTTTGTATCGAAGGTACGATAGTTAAACGATTTTTCATAGAATATTACAATTTTTACTCAATTTTCCGGAATAATAAGTAGCCTATGTTACTCTCCAGCTCCCAAACTATCCCCATACAAAATATCACGTCGATCCGTTGCTCCGTTTTGTCGTGAAAGAAGGACAAACAAACAAACAAACAAACAAACAAACAAACAAACAAATAAACAAACACACTTTCGCATTTATAATATTAGTATGGATAGAAGGGTGTGTCTTTATAGGCCGACACGATACGACACACCACCCGTCACCCACATCAATTATATGAAATTGTCGGTGCCGGCATGTCGAGACAGCGTACCATACGACTTCATAGAAACATGCGTCTACTGATGTCGTTTTTGGGTGTCGTGTCGTGTCGGCCAATAAGGAAACGGCCATTGTGACAGCGTCTGCCGTGCGACTGACGCGCGACTTAAGACGCTACTCGGAAAAAGTAAGGACTCGTTGATATAATACTATAGGACTGTTAGAGTTATTATAAATCTGGTAATAAGCTATATATTTCTTCATACCTTTATCTAGAATCGTATAGTTTCAGAAACATGATTTTATGATTTTGACTCGACACTTTTTATTTTCGAAAATACCTCTAAAAAATAAGAAATATCAAGATTATTCTTAAATGGGGATACATATACTATTGAAAATTAGTTTAATTAGTGGACACCAATAATATTTAGGATCGTATAGAAGCATTTTTTTAAAATCGCTATAGTTTTTGAATACGAAGTGATTTTGTGTTTTTTTTGCGTAATCGGCAAAATCGGTCTCGCTCCCGCGCGCGTCGTTTTCTCATTGCTATCTCGCCTTAGCATAAGTTTTCCGAGTATCGCCTTAATTTTATTGCGTCGCTTCCGCTTCGCATACGCGAGTCTGTCTGTATAGAGGATTAAGGGCCTTCGCAAACGACGAACTTGCGGTTCGCTAATGTTCGCGCTTTATGTTTATAACTAAGGGAGTAAAGTTGAATTTAATTCTGCATACATAAAAATTTATCGACTCACGTGCTACGTAATAAATAAAATAATGGTCAATTCACTGTCAAAAAATACTTCGTCGTCTGCATAGGGTCCAACTCTGTACTTATATGTCTGAAAGACGTTATCCCGCGGGAATGTGACTTTTTCCTGGAAAACAAGTTACTATGTTCTTCTCCAGGCTACAAAGTATCTGTGTTCCAAATTTCAGCCAAATCCGTTTAGCCGTTATGGCGTGATTGAGTATCAAACATCCAAACATCTAAACATCCAAACATCTAAACTTTCACATTTATAATATTAGTAGGACTAGCTTTCCGCCCGTGGCTTCACCCGCGTGGTCTTCACGACGTTATCCCGCGGGAATGTGATTATTTTCCGGGATAAAAAGTAGCTTATGTTCCTCTCCAGGCTACAAAGTATCTGTGTCCCAAATTTCAGCCAAATCCGTTGAGCCATTTTCGCGTGATTGACTAACAAACATACAAACATCTAAACATCCAAACATCCAAACATCTAAACTTTCACATTTATAATATTATAAATAATATATAGTAGGATATAGTAGGGTAGGATTCACATTTATAATATTAGTAGGAAGTAGGATTATATTAACTTATTTGCTAAATTTTGGCATTAACTTACACGAACAGGCATTTACACTTTAGAGAAAGACAATACATTTTGAATTTAAACTAAGGAGCGATAAATGTATAACCGAATATTACGGGGGCAAAGTACATACCTAACGGTTAAATAGTATCTATATTTTTATTTATAAATGTAAAATATAAAAAACCGACTTAAATGACATGAACGCGACATTCAACTAACTTAAAAGTTAACTTTAACGTCATCGTTAAATCATTTTTTGCGGCTTTACCAATGACCGTAATCTGCACTGCTTATAGCAACTCAAGTGTCACATGTTTCCGTTTAATCCTGTTTCTCTTCCATTAGCGGCCAAAAAATATGCATTTTATAATAATACGATGTAGTTTTTAGGGTTCCGAAGTCAACATTAACCCTTATAGTTTCGCCATGTCTGTCTGTCTGTGTGCTGTCCGTCCCCAGCCACTAGAAAGCTGTAATTTGGCATGAATATACATATTAATTACGCCGACAAAGTGGTAAAGTGAAATTTTGAAAACATTTTTTTTAGTCTCCTCCCCTAGACGTGAAATGGGGATTATTTTTTTTTACTTATCTACCCCATAGTCTGGAGTGTCGTTGGATAGCAATTTCAAAAAAAATGTAAGCTTATAAAAACAGTATTTTTTTTTAATTTTGTTAGAGACAAGTGTGTGTGTACTCCTGCCAGCCAAATGGTTGTTTTTGGATACGTGGAAAAATTCACGATAGTTGTATATATGACGAAGTTAAAAGGAAAACTATCACAGCTAAGTAGGCTTTACAAGTTTACGAGTAACATTCGACCAACTTATAAAATGTACTTGGCGCAGTACAAATTCCTCATTGGGGATTACTTAAATATCGTTGTCAGATGTGTGAAACCGATTATTGAGATGGGCTACGGAACCCTACACTGCGCGAGGCTCGACACGCATTGGCCGCTTTTTATATAGGTACACTGTAGAGCAGGGTTTCCTAAGCTTTTTAAAGTCACGGACCACTTTCACAGTACAGAAAAATTTATAACGGCGTACTTATAGCCAATTTCTTGGTTGTATCACTATTAACTTCGTACATTATTACAATTTGCGTTTTTAAAAATTATTTGCGAACGTCTATACGCAGTATTGACAAAGAGTTATGCTGTAATGTCTTCAAGCCGTCTTACTTTTTTCCCTACTCAGGTCAAGGGGACAGAATTAATGTTATATTTCATATTACGAAGCTCTACAACACATGCGATTCCAATCTACCGTTCCATACGATTGATTGACTGCAAAATTCAAAATATCCGATGGCTATCTCCAAAGTTGGAGTCTGTGCGGTGGAGGGTCGCACGCAACAGGTGTCTGATTTCAGTCGCCGCGTGTAACAGACCTCGCCACGACAAGTTATGACACGACAATAAGCCCCGACACTACCTATACAACCTTGTTCTTTTTGCTAAGAATCCCTGTAACCGTCCGACGCGTCGGATACTGTGGGACGGATTGGTATTGACGGATCACGTAGCGGTGGTATAAATAATAAGTTAAAGTTAGAGACGGTTGAAATCAGGCGGTAATAGATAAAAATGGTGTGACAGCAATAAACTTTTAATGCTAGCGAATACAGCAAAATAGTACAAGGTAGCAACGAATACGAATATGGCAAATAGAAAAATATTGAAAATGAAGTATTTGATAAAATCGACCCGTTTCATAACTAGCTCCGATGGGACTCCAACCCACGAACTTTCACTGTCCGAGTCTAACCACTAAGTTTCGGAGTCGTTAGAGCGTTCACCCGGCAGTGAAAGGTCGTGGGTTTGAGTTCCATCAGAGCAAGTTTTGGGATGGATCGATTTTTTCTAATACTTAACTTCATTTTCAAAATGCAAATACTTCTTTACTTTAATTAAATTTTGCATTGTGAATGCAAAAAAGTAATAATACGAACCTTTATTTTCAATACAGTTATATTCTTCACAGTCTAACTTCATCTTGAGCTCTTTGCTCTTGTTTGTTTTATTTAAATAACTAACTTTATTTTCATTGTGCTCTTTTCTACCTTCGTTAGAAGCAGATCAATCCAATACAACAAAAACACCAACGCTAGTCAGCCATATTACGAAGGCAAACAAACCCACTACTTTATACAATCTTCGCTTATCTTATCCTCCCATATATTTTCTCCGAAGTGATAAAGCTCTCACGTGCCAATTTACCAGTGCCAACAATATCAATCTCGAGGTTTTCCCGTGCCAATGAAAACATTAGTATTCCTAACAGTAGATTTTCTAGAAACGAACCACGTCAATGCGTAGAATGAAGTAAAAAGTCAAACTAGTTATTAATATCATACAGCACTGCGAGAAGAAATTATCATACCACACATACTTTTGCTTTTTGCTTACTATGCTGTACTGAATAGTTTATCAAAGATATTTTGACGCGATTGCTCTGATAAGAAAGAAAAGATTTCTATAACATAACTTAATTTATTTATTTTTTTCCTAGCTATTAGCTTGTTGTAAATTATTTTACACATTTTATAACTATGATCTTAAAAATTATACTTTTTTGAAACTACCAGGAACCTATTCTGTAATCTTTTTTATTGTTGCATAAATTATTATTGTAGAAATGAATAAAAACGTTTTTTTTCACCGAAGAAAGTTTTACCAAACTTAAAATTCAATAACCAATTACTTGATAAAATATAAACGTTTACATAATATACTAGCTATATTTCCTATTTCAAACAGTTTCAGTTTTACTAAAATTCATTTGTTTTAGTTAATGACGCGAGCATAAGAATGAATGAATAAATTAACATTGTAGGAGTATAAACGCGTTGATGTCTATTCTAGGCGAACACATAAATAACGAGAAAACTGCCCGGGATATTTAGATAATTCTAATCGTACACGATAAAAAGCTGTTATTGTTTTTAATTGCGGTAACAACACTCGGTCTGGATAATATGAGCTGCATATGACGCTGCATGCATCATTATGCGTGGACCTGCGTATTTAGTGTATTAACATAAAATAATAAAATACCCATCATAAACCCAATCGATCGTACCCTCAACCCTCGAGCAACAAACACGGTATTTTTAAAATTTAAAAGCGATACGTTATATAAATTCCGAACATGGGCGCGACAATCTACAACCAGAAAAGTGTCGTAATAACATGACAATAAGTCATAAAGTTCACTGAATATAATTTTATCCTCCAATACTCATTATGAATAATTCGCTTGCGAAACTTTTTCGAGAACTGTGTACACAACAGGAATTCGTAAGCAGCGCGCCCATTTTTTATGCTCATTAACCAACTTTGCCGTGAAAAGAGTAAGTGTAAAATTAATAAAATTATATGAAATACACATCCATGACATGTTATCCATGACATGTTTTCCATATTCCGAACTAGCGATAAACCATAAATGTTGCATCCGATTAGTCGTTTATTCTTTTTAATCATCTAAATTATGACAGTTTTAGTAAGCGTGACAAAGTTCCTAATTTACAAAAATGTTATAGATACTTGCAAGTATACCCGTAAGATTTTAGAATTTTATAGTAAACTCCTGTCAAACCGCATGAGGAGCGGAGTTTCTTTAAAAGTCAAGGTTGTATTATAGAGTCAGAAAAAGCGCAAGGCTTACATAATACAGCCTTTTGTTGTAATTTCAATGGTATAGAGTAATGATTGGAATAGGCTATCGTTAGTAAGTATTTCTCCAAATACCTACTCGTATTATTAGAAGCAGGAATATTTTCAATGGATGGCAAAACACAGAAGCTGGTAGCTGTTATAAGCAACCGTAAGCGGTATAGTTCAAACCCGAGCAGACCGCATGTCTTTCTGTCTCACTTACAATAAAAAACGTAAATTAGCATGAAAACTCTTCGGATAAAAATACAGTTAATAAAACTGGCACCTTTTTCCTCGGAAGTGTCTAAGACGAACGCGCGAAGTGATAAAATTGCTGACCGTATACGGTAACGAGACAATGCTCGTGTTTTTGTCAGTGCGAGTTGCTGGTCCTAGATCATTACAATAGCATAAAGTAGCCAGTTATGAACCAAGCACCTATCTTGTGAGAACGACGCTTTCAACCGGTTTGAAGCTTATAGCTTTTTATAGGCAAAGTTTACTTTTGGTTGGTGGTAGGACTTGTTCTTAGACCGCCTGGCTAGCTACCACCATCTTATCTAAGACTGACGCCATAGCGATGATGTTTTTAGCATTATTGTGTTCCGGCAGTCAAGAGATAAGATAGCCGTTGTTAAGTGATTGAGGATTCCGGGAGTACTGTGTTTCTACCTTCAGCCTTATCACAACTTAACATAAGGTGTGATGAAGGCTAACCTAACCCGTTGTAGATAAAAAACGAAGCCGGAGAGATTTTCGGCATATGCGTTCTAACAGCTTTGTCATTAACTATTGGAATCGGGATATTTTTGCGTATGACTAACGGCTACCTGGGAAGGAATTATAACGTAAAAGGCCGATCTCGAATTATCGATACACCGCGAACAACCGATTCATAAAAGTCGTAAAAAGAAAAATCGAATATCGTATAAAATCGTATCGACAGAGATAAGGGCGGGCGACGCGGCCGCGTAGCCCACGGCAGCGGCGCGATATTTCATGAAATACCCGATTTATATTCGCTGCTGCGGTCCAGTAAAACTTTAATGTGCACCGTTCGTAATTACTGATGGAAAATAAAAAGTTAAAAATATAATGCATGAGTGCACTTGCCGATCTAATATATGTAGGTATCACATTGTATCATGAATACTTAACATTAGATGCGTTATTTTAAAAGCTCAGATCCGCTTCTGCTCAGAGTATCAAACAGTTTCTTTACTTTGACCCACCTGCGCCCCGATCGCGGTAACTCTATGCAGCGCGTCTTGACCACGTTTGGGTCATGACGTTTGACTTCGTATTGCCGTAATGACATAACGACGCTCACGTTACGCAAACCTATAGTCCCACAATCCTGTCTGTTCCGGTGACATCCGTGACAGAGGAGCCACTTGCAATACGAAATTAGCTGTTCCAAAGATTATCACCGGAACAGAAAACGTTATCGCACTGTCAACGCCGCGCGTTATCAAAAACGGTATTGCACGTCGCGTAAACGTCAACTGCACGTGTACACCTGACTAATGCTGCATATAAGATTGCCGCAATCAGGGCGCTGCATCTGACAAGAGAGTTTTAATAACTTTGATAGCTGAAATCGCATACAAATATTATATTACAGAGAGAAAGGATTTAAATCTTTTCTTCGTTTGTATGTTTTTATTATCAGAAAGCTACATTCTTCCTCAGTAACATAACACGCGGGTAAAACCGCGAGGATCCGCTAGTGTGTAGATAGCTCCCCGCGGTTTTATCCCCCTGGTACCTATTCCCGTGGGAATATTGGCATGAAATACAACCTATGTCACTCGTGAAGAATGTAGCTTTCTAATCGTCAAAGAATTTTCTAAATCGGTACAGTAAACCAAACAAACGAAAAAAACACTTCAGCTTTATAACATTAGTATAGATCTAATAAACTGTAAACGAGCCAATTTTGTACATTGAAAAAAAAAAAGGAAATAAGTAGGTAAGTTTTTTCTAAAAAATAAAAAATTTACAAGCTTTTTTGCTGACTGTACCTACTTAAATATTGTATTGTCATCTAAACCAAACCTGTATATAAAATTTCAGCTCCATCGGACACTGAAAAGTGGGTCAAATTAAGCTTGCGAGATTTGTCCCCACTAACTAACTAACAAACTAACTAACATGGCAAGTTAAATAAAAGCTTGTAAAAAAATACCTCCCAGTGGTCTTCTTAAGCAAAA
Organism: Crambus lathoniellus; assembly: GCA_949710035.1. Lineage (NCBI taxonomy): Eukaryota > Metazoa > Arthropoda > Insecta > Lepidoptera > Crambidae > Crambus > Crambus lathoniellus. The sequence continues at coordinate 15,741,058 of OX453306.1, forward strand.
CAGATAGCAAAAATATGGTTTTAAAATTTTTTGTATGTCTGTCTGTTCATCGCGTTTCACACAAAAACTACTGAGCGGATTTTGATGAAACTTTTTTTGTTATAGAGCTATTGGTCCTCGCCAACATATCTATACTAATACTAAAAAAGAGAAAAGATTTGTATGTGTTCATGCATGAATGTATGTATTCAGATAAGTAACGAATAAACTCAAAACTACTGAACCGATTTCAAAAATTATTTCACTTTCAGAATGCTACATTATCTCTGATTAACATAGGCTATAGAATATTTTGAAAAAGTTAGGGATCCGTATGAAAACTTCGATAATGTAACTCAACGTGTGAAAAAAGATACCAAAAAATACTTATACCGCGTACGCTGCTGAAACTATTGACAATAGAGCAAAGTAATGTACTACAGTTTTATAGAGGACATCAATATCTACAAAAAAGTCCGCGATGTCTAACTATTACATTTACGTCACAATAACAACTTTTTCATGTTAAAATATGCAATAGTAACTCCGGTACAAAGCTACATTTTCGTACCTTTTGGTATTGATCCTTATCCAAATAAATCATATCTTATTCAAGACTGTTTCAATGCCTGTAGATTACTCTCTGTATTGATGAAATTGGACATTCCATTCCAAAGATATTACGGATTTTGTTCTGTGTTTCAATCCCTTTGCTTGCGACATCAGCACCGGTGGCCACGGCGCACCCGCGCCGGCGCGGAGCGCGGACCGAAGTACGAGGAGCGTATGTGCACATCTATGAGATAGGTATCCACGCGGCTGGGTTTTCCCTGAGGATCCCATTCCCCGAGGATCCTGTCCCGGAGGATCCAGATAATAAAAAAAGTATATGTAATCACATTTATCGCATTCGGGATCCTCCGGGACAGGATCCTTGGAAATTGGATTCTCAGGGAATAACCCCCCTCCCTACGCAGCGGACGCGACTGTCATTGAATGTTTTGACTTTTTCATATTTATCACAAAATGTTTAAAAAATAAACGGGTGGACCGCATAATTTAGTTTGAAGATCGAAATACATGATGTGGTACCATAGCAGTCCAGCCAAACTATGAGAGATATAAAAATACCATCTTAAGGAAAATTGTTAAACGCGATGAGCATTTTCTATTGACGTACAAATTTTGAAGGCCTGGTACACCCGATGTGGAACTCTAGCAGCCAGATTAAACTATAAGAGATACAAACATAGCGTCTCAAGAGAAGTTGTACAACGCGATAAGTATTTTCTATTGACATACAATAATCTAAAGTGTGGAACATCTGATGTCCCCCAAGAGCCCAGCTAAAGCTTAAGATATACAAATATAGCGCCTTACGGAAGGTTGTTCAGCGAATGAGCACTATCTGTTTACGTATTCCAGATATTGAGAAAGATAATAAGAACCATGCTAACCACACAACACACCGTGATATCACAACTGTTACTTTTTACAAACTTCTTATAGTATCTTGAGGATTCAATTAAAAGATTTTCTTAAGAATTGATTGAAGTACATGGATGCATGGAAAAAAAATCGTAAATAACATAATTTGGGCGTACCTCCACGTGTTGTAGGCGAAATCTATTTAGATAACGGGCTTATGTTATTGTCATCGTTTACGTATACGTCAAATTTGGCACGGCAGCCTACCCGGTATCGCAAGAGAGCAGCGAGCAGCCATCAAATTTCCCCTATATTTTAGAGCTTTAGTCAACATCAACCGTTTTGCTTCGTTGTGCTTTTGTCAAATTAGGTTGTTGAGACGTTCATTGAAATATTTTATAATAAAATATTTTAAAAGCTGTTTAGTAGTAGATTCAGCTACAAGTTTTGGATCAGATAAAAACTTTATGTGATGTTGTCTAGTGTTTCAAAAGTATTTATTATTATTAAGTCTATATTTCATCACTTTATCCATTCTGTATTTTAGCACTTACAGTCGTTACATTGGTTCAGAATAACGCAAATTATGGCAGTTATCCGGTCACACGAGCCTTAATATACCAATAAACAAGCAAGAAATTTTATTATAAGAATTTATATTAGTTTTGCGATATTTCAGCAATTAAAACTAAGAGAAATCAAACAACAAAAGCCTGAGGAGTTCGTGGTATGTTCTCGAGGTTGTACTTTACTGTGAAATTAATCCAATGTTATTCATTAGGTAATTCCAGTTTTATGACCACAGATATACCGGGGCAAATGTAAAATAGGATTGTGAAACCATATTATTTGATGGCATTCATAAATTAAACGTAGTCAGGTAATGGTGTTCTGTGATCCCAATTATAGTATGCAATAGGGTGCAATTCTGAAGATATTCTTGGGTCAGTCCCTCGATCTTATTACTGTTATGTTTATATACACGTATATTAAACTTATTATGTGGGATAATCTGTTTCGTTAATATTATCTAGGTAATATCTAGGCAGTACCTTTAATCCGTTAAATTTGATACTTAAATTGCGGAGTTACTGAAACATTTTATAAATAGTCAATCTAATTTTACAGGCAACCAGCATTTCACCCGCGGCTTCGCTCGCATAGACTACACGACGTTATCCCGCGGGAATGTGATATTTTTCAGGGATAAATCTCATTCTCCAGCCCCTAAACAGTCCCCATACCAAAAATCACGTCGATCCGTTGGTCCGTTTTGACGTGAAAGGCGGACAAACAAACAATCTTATAAACAAACACACTTTCACATCCTACTATAAATAATATATAATATTATAAATGTGAAAGTTTAGATGTTTGGATGTTTAGATGTTTGGATGTTTGGATGTTTGGATGTTTGGATGTTTGGATATTTAGATGTTTAGATGTTTAGACGTTTGGATGTTTGTATGTTTGTTACTCATTCACGCCAAAACGGCTTAACGGATTTGGCAGAAATTTGGGACACAGATACTTTGTGGCCTGGAGAGGAACATAGGCTACTTTTTATCTCGGAAACATATCACATTCCCGCGGGATAACGTTGTGTATACTACGTGGGCTTAGCCGCGGACGGAAAACTAGTTTTATAATATTAGTACCTATAGATATTGGAGGAACCCGTGGCTCAGTTGTTACCGCGCTTGGCTAGCGATCGTTGAGGTAATGCAACTTCCGCAATGGCCACGGGATGGGTGACCAAAAACATTTAGGCCCGTTTTCTAGAACGACACCGAAGTGGAGATCTCTTCTCAAGTATGGTAAGCAAGGGATGAATGTATTCGTTGCATGTATTTGCCTTTCTAATTGTACTTGAGAAGAAATCTCCACTTGAGTATCGTTCTAGAATACGGGCCTCTCTCCTCCGTGCTTCGGAAGGCACGTAAAGCTGTTGATCCTGGCTACATTTGCAGTCTTTAATACCCATTTACCCGCATTGGGTCCGTGTGGTGGGTCATTCATAGCACTTTCTCCTTATCCATTCATAAGGAAGGCCAGTGCCAGTGTAAGGAAGAGCAGTGGGGGCATTAAATGGCTGATGCCGATGACGGATACTACAAATGCAGATCTTGCTACATTCAGGTGACCTGTGTGCAGAGCTAAATAAATCTTTAGAAGCTTAGCTTAATAATAATACATCAGTGGCAACAGATCATTATCTTTCATGGGAATATTATATTGATGGCCTCCGTTGCCGAGTGGTGTACGCACCGGTTTTCAAGGTGCCGCTATCTCTGGAGGTCCCGGGTTCGATTCCCGGTCTGGCAAATATTGAAAACGAATATTTTCTTGGGTGTAGGTATATGGTGTTGCCTATCGTTGTTTCCAATTTCCATAACACTTGTGCTTAAGCTATCAATATTTACATATTTAGTAAATAGGTAAGTAAGTACATATTATTTTTCATTAATAATTTACCGGAATCACTAATAACAAGACAAAACTTGAAAATAAAAAAATAAAAAGACTAAGCAAGTCCAATTGCTTAAATTTAATCTCAGTATTAGAGTTCTCTTAACAAGAATAATTGGTATGTCTGTTTTAAGTATCTGCCTCTACTTGTCATTTGGGACTTTTATCAGTGCTGTACATCTTGAGCCGACATTAGTCTTTGATACACAAATGTAAATCAGATATTTATCTGATTATACAGCCTTTTTAAGACACACACACGAAAAAGAAACCGTATGTAATCAGAATCACCAAAAATTTAATCAATTCTTCAATACCAACTGGTAAGTAAATAATGATTAGAAGTGTCAATTTAATTACAACTCAGAATTGTAGAACAAATAAAAAATTATATCTTTACATATTTGTGCCTTACGCTGCAGTTAAACTAGATTATATAAAGGATATCACGAGCGCTGTGCACAGTAATAACAATTTAGATTGAGACGTTTCTCTCAGTGGGTCTACGGTCAGTATGACTCTTTCTTTTCATATTTTTAAAGTTATTATAGTTACATTAACTTTTCTTGTTATTTCAAACATTCATTCATCCTAACTAGCTATCGCGTCTAAAATATAAGTAGAGTAGTTTATTGTGCCAAAGACTTTGAACTGTTTACAGTTCTTTCAAAGGTTAACCTAATAATAGGATCCACTCAATAGCGAACGGTTATCTTTTTCCCATGAAAATAAAATTACCTACCCCAGTACATAAAACCAGAAACGTTAAACAGGAAACATAAATTAAACTTACACTGAAGAGTAATAAAGTCTTTATTTAGCTAGCCAATATTTACGCTTGTTAAAAGTTTAAGGCAATAAAAATATTGTAGGTAGGTAGGTACCTCGCAATTCACATCAGAGTTGTACCATTATGGAATCAAGGTGCCGGGGAACCAGTCCAGGCGACACTTTATAAGACTATCATTTTGTTTTTACGACAAAACATCAGTTATTTTAAGTACATAGTTAAATTAAATATTTTTTTATAATAAAACGTTTTTGAAAAAAAATATAACCGCCTTCAAAACGGATCTTCAAACAATAATTAACAAACACTAAAAAACGAAAAAAATAATAAGATTTTTTAATTTAAAGGACGATGATACCTGACTTTTTCTATTTTTTGAAGTCGGTGCCGTCTTACGTATTGAGGTAAATACGTCCTACACCTCACGCTTGGGACCGGGTTTTTTTTAATATGTTTGTTATTTCACTCAGTATATTTCGTTCTTATTCTTTTAGGCTTGGCACCGACTTTCAAATCGGTTCATTAACTAAAAAGTTCTGAGGTAACACACATAAAAAATAAAAAAAAAATAAAAAAAAAATACAGAAAAATGGAAAATGAAGTATTTAGAAAAAATCGACCCGTCTCACAACTAGCTCCGATGGGATATTGTGAGACGGGTCGATTTTTTCTAAATACTTCATTTTCCATTTTTCTGTAATAAAAATTGCATTGTGAATGCAAAAAACTAAAAATTAAAAATTAAAAAAATACAGTCGAATTGATAACCTCCTCCTTTTTTTGAAGTCGGTTAAAAATGTTTCGAGGCGTCGCTATATTAATGTGATTTAAAAGTATGTTTAAACTCTGAGATAATATGACCCTATTGGGACTTTATTAATTAATATGAAAGGATCATCTTTGAAACTCTTCTCCGCGTTATTATTGACAGTTTATTGGAGTTTATTCTAGATTTTAATGTAATTAAGTACTGAAAATTTTATCTATATTCGGATTGTCTCACCATGTGTGTATAGGAGGTTTTATTTATGAGGTAGCAAACGCCTATCATACAAGGCCCTATTAAATTTGAGAATTGAAATGAAATGTTGCAATCAATATATTTTTAAATGTAATTTAATGTAATGTTACAAGTGTAGGTAAACTTAATCAGTCATAATCACAAAAGATTACCTACTATAGAAGTATGTTCAACTTGAAGGGATACCTCATACTTTGTCGTAAAATATTTTCGATTGAACAATGACTCATTTTTTATTCCATTCGAGTTTAATACTTACGGGTGTGACAGGTATAAGCCTTATCGGATCAATGGCTGATGGATCGATGTTAAAATGCCACTTTTGTTGCTCTCACGCATGTTCCTAATGCCCTTTACTTTAGAGCCGCGACGTCAAGCTTTTTATTTACTTTCTTTTATTTGTGTAACAACCAGTTGATAAAAATGCAACTGTTTTCAATTACAAAGTAACGTAACAGAGCATGTATAAAAAATTAAAACAACTTTATGACGTGACCTTGAGTTTATTAATATTGAGCAATAATTTAATGACTCGTTCAAATACATACTCACTACAAATTTTATTTTGAATTTTCTTATTTCGGTTATGAAGACCTTGAACAAGCTTTTAAGTTTAATCCTTAAAAAGTCACAGCAATAAAAATCCGGCATCTTACAATAGAATACGTCAGATTGAAGATAAATGGCTTTGGTTTCGGACCCAACCGAACTACCTGAGATAAAAGGACTCTGCTCCGAGACCATTCGATATTTAAAACTTAAAAAAGGCAATCGAATAGAAATTCCCATAAACACAGTTTTTAATTAAGCTGTACGCAGAAATTCAAAATGGCGGATCGTGAATTCATCAATGCCATAGCTAATTATGGCGGGATTGCGTTTATTTAGGATTGAATTGTGCAATGGTCGGGTGAACCAGCGCTGCATAATAAAGCTACGAGTGTCGGATATCCGACGGTTATAGAAGTACGGACAGCACAAACAAGGAAAAAATTTAAAAGACATATTATTTATCAATGAGAAAACAATAATTCAGCTTTGCTTCTTCGTGCAATCTTGCGGGATACTTAAATAATGAAATATAAGGAAGAAGCTTTCAAATGATATCGAAGAGTAACATTTTTTGGATGTTATAATAATCTTTTCACTATTCTATAAAAAAATTGCACAATGCTGGTTTCCTTGGATGTTGCTAGAGTACGGCGCGCTGGCTGACTGTACCCGCTGCCCGAACAATGGTTGCTAATAATAAGGAACGTCGTATTTACGAGCATACGTGCCTTCGCTGCGCAGACGCAGCCCTATTGTGGCAGACCTCCTATGATTATTTTAGTGCCTTGCACTTCCAGAAATCCCTCTTTTAAGTAAGATTTAATAGAAGGAATGAAACTGCCATATAATAAGTAAATAAAGAATAATATTAAATATAAAATAATTGCGTTTCATATATGGTGGTAGAGTTAATCTACCACTATATTTAAGAAAAGTAATTATTACCTGACGAAATTAAATAATAAATCACTAAGACTTGGGAAACACTATTCCAGAAGTTTGTATTGTAGATAGAAATATGACTAAAACACATCAAAGGAGAGCCATATTGTTGCCTCGCCTAGCTCAATTAAAGTACAGACATGTCCTCCTCGGTGTTGGCTGAAAGTAGTTCTAAATATTTCCAGTTAAGGTGTATCGATGAGCTCAGTGGCGCCGCCAATGGAAATAAATCAATTGCATTTTATTAAAGGCTTGGATTAAAAGTTTCGGTTATTTCGCGCGGGTGAAAGAGTGGAATGCATTTTATAAATATACTTTTGAGAACTCAAACTTACGCAATAAGTCGTGAATCTCAATAGTGCCAAAAGTGGCCACATTTGGCAATATCGAGATCTATAACTTGGTGCTCATATTTGAGGCTATGAAAAAACAATTAAAAATTGCATTTTGCTCTTCTATTTGCGCGAAATAACCGAAACTTTTAATCCAAGCCTTTAATAAAATGCAATTGATTTATTTCCATTGGCGGCGCCACTGAGCTCATCGATACACCTTAAGGCGTCTAAATGATAATAAAACGGGCCGTGAATACGCAAGGTTCGGCCCACGCGATGACCCAAATTCGGCGACTGCGCAGGCCGCCGGGCGTGTTCACATAAGTCCTATAGCGACAGCAAATCATGAACCATCGATAGAACTTCAACCTACATGTTGAACTTGAAGGCGGCTTTACCACATACATAATAAGAGCGATTTTCGCAGTAAGTGCTAATGTTGGACTTCATGTGAATAATACATGTACATAATATTGTTTATTGTGCCATTTTGTCACCGTTATAAGGAAAAATTGGCCAAGCTCGAGTCGAACCCATGAAGGGTCCCGTGCCCACTTAGGCCTACTGTCCACGTAACCGCACGTCATGCGCACTCTTTCGTCAATTGACGATTGCATGACGAATGCTTGCATCTTATGGAGAAACAATCAAAACTGTGTCCACGGGGAGCCGCGCGCACCGCATGGCGAACGCATGACGAGAGGCTGCCGCGGCCACGATGCTGCCCCGAGGAAATATTGAAAAGTAAATTTTCAATATTTACCAAACCGGGGATCGAACCCGGGACCTCTAGAGATAGCGGTACCTTGAAACCAGCAGTGCGTACACCACTCGGCCACAGAGGTCGTCAAAAAATGTAAAGTGGTTTACAGGATACATCTTATCAAGTTTTAGTGTAGTCTTAATAGTTTTGTAACAAAGTGGCATACGGACGGACGGACAAACAGACAGACATGACGAATCTATAAGGGTTCCGTTCGTTTTTTGCCATTCGGCTACGAAACCCTAAAAAAAGACCGGCCAAGTGTTATCTTCGCTTGTGTTTTAAACATAGCTGAGCTACACCTTATAGGGACATACTTAATTACTCAGATTTCAAATATGTTACTTAATAAAATGCATTATATGAATGGCCTATCTTCGGTAACTGGGCACTTTGAAAGCAATTTTCTTTTTATAAAAAGCACAATTGAAGTTTAACTGATATTTATAAAAACCAAATTTCTTACTAAGTGCATGTGTGTATGGTTAATTAGGAACGGCTATTAAGAATTTGATAATGTAATCAGTTTCACCGCCAATAAGAAAACAACAGCTCTAATCGATAAATGAAAATTCCGTTCACACACAATTCTTATTGCAATTGATCAATCAAGGTATAGTCGCAAAACAGATCTGTTTGGAAAATGTAAAACTGCCTAATCAAAAGTCGCAATTTAATTCACAGTCGGCGCCACCGCTGGCCGCAATAAATCCACGTGCAAGATATAAATAGCAAATTACCGACCAGCACATTAAATAATATTAGCAAATGCCCTTTCAATGGCTACCGACAGACGACTATTGTCTAATGCTTGGCCTGTTTCAACTCGTAGGTTGGTGACTTACGAGTTGTTGTACCTATGTATTTTGGACTGTGATTGTAATACTGTTATTTAGGTAGTAGTGTTTGACTGTAGCTTGATTCATTTCATTGAGATTAAGATCTTTAAATATCATGCCTAGATTAATGAATTGAGAATAAATAAGAAAAATAGAACTCTACATCTTCTAGAAAAATTCACTGATGGAAAGTTTATGTTTGACATAATTTTATCAAAATATAATTTAGCATATTCTGTGAAGGCTGTTTAGTTTTACATCCTCTATTAACGGAAAGTTTGAAACATGCTGGTATATATAGATTATTGCTAAAGGAAACAAGTTTTCTCTATTTAACAGTAGCCGGGAAACATATCTATATCAATAGAATTCCAATCTTAGTCTTACTATAAATTATTCAAAAAAAACTTGGTGCAAGTTTTCACCGAGATAAAAATGTAGCCAATACCACTTTCGAAAGTAAATTCCAATAGCAGACACGCCTATTATAGAGTACGAATTTATCTCTTCCTGAATTCCCAACAAGAGCAATGCAAGTCGTAAAAAGAAAATTGATTTTCTCAAACGCACCGCCTTTTCCGATCATAACAGAAAAAACTTTTTGCTTTTTTTATATAACGTTCAAGTGGTTAAAATTCACAAAAAGAAGAAAGGTTTTTGTAAAAGTGAATAAAACAAGGAGTAACGATAAAGTCTTTAAACATTTACTTTCTAGTAAAATTTCTCTAAGACACTCACAGTTTTATTTTTTCATGGAAATCACGTAATTGTGTCAGCAAATGTCCAACGTGTCTTTTAAGTTAAATACCTAAAACTTAAGCTAATTTCGAATGGAATTATAAATTCAAGTATTTGATTGAAACCGTTGTCATTTGATGGAAATCCATATCTAACTAAGCTCTTAATCAAACGTTTTAAAAAAATGCAATCACTTTTTCTTCGATTATTGTTGTTTCTTAGTTATTTTTAAATAACTTTAAAAGGTACATATAACTTATAACCAGAGATTTTAATGGTTAAGTCTATAACAAGCTGGCTGGCATATTATTAACATACTCGGGCACATTCAGGTACATTCAGTGAACACAATAAGTCAATGCTTAGGCATCTACGCCGGCCCACATTCATTTATTCCTTTGTCCTTGTTGTATTATTCATATTTGGTCAAAAACTCATTCAAATAATGTTCTATGTTAATCCGGGCAAGTGATTTAGTTTGCACTAGCTTTTGCCCGCAGCTTCACCAGCGTGCGATTCGGGGAACGCATACCATCGAGGTTGAATTTTACAAAATCCTTGCTTAGCAGACGCCTACGTCATAATACCTATCTGCGTGCCAAAATTCAACTCGACCCGTCCAGTAGTTTGAGCTGTGTATTGATAGATCAGTCACTCACCTTTCATTTTTATAAATACAGATTTAACTAATCTTTTAAAATATTATTCTTGTAACCTTTTATTATTACCGAGGAAACATTAAAGAGATCACTAAATGTATGCTGTAATAGTCAGTACTACAGTAATTTTCATATACAGGATCAAATACATTGCACAAATTTTTAAGATCAACTCAGAATAGGCAAGTGAACAACTTTCTAGAAATATGTAATTTTTTTTACTCTCTATACAAATCAGACTGATCTCGTGTTCGATTTAGTATGGGAAGTCCAAACATTTTGTCCTATTACAACCCATTTTTCTAGGAGAAAGTTGTTCAGTTACCGATTCTGAGTCGATCTTAAAAATTTGTGTAGTGTTTAAAAATGTATCCTATATTATTACTAAAATTATTATGGTTATCATATTAAAACAACTCATCATCAGCCATACGAAACCTATTGCTGGGCAATCACTAAATTCGTATATTAAACAAAAGCCGTCGATTTCTATGTATATTTAGTGTATTTCTAAAAAGATTTGACAGAAATAATAGACAGCCAGCTTTTTCAGCACAGTTATTGACAAAAGGGGTCATATTTCCGTCTGTTCAAAGACACTATTTAAGTAAATGTAGCACAAAAACAAAACAACGCGTTTAAAGCTCACAATGATGTGAGCATCGGCCGCTCGGGGGATGAGCGAGCTTTTAAAAGCTTTTCCGAAGGCAAGACATTAAGGCTTCGTGAAGATAAAAGTGGTAACATCCTTCGCGCGATATGTTGTAGCCATAAATACATTTATCTACGATGCTTTTGTTGTGAGATAAATCGGGTCGTTTGACTAGTGCAACGTGCCAGATTGAAATATACAAACTACGCTTGTAGCACTTTGTCGACCTGGTCTGAGTAAACGTTCCTGGTATTTGCCGGGAACTGGCCTTTTTTGCAGCATTGTTCTCTGTCGAACAACTTGCGTTACAATGCCCAGTGAATGAGGATTTAGCAGTACAAGAACCCAAGAATTTTATTTTTCACTTACAATAAAATACCTTAAAAAATTTAATTTGTTCTTCTGTTGAAGTAGTTACGCCCTACCTACTTGTCAACTAAATAAATGTGTCAAAGGATAAACTAAAAAAGTATAAGTTCATTTTTTCCAAAACAAAATAATCAAGAATTACGTAAGCTAAGTACATAAAACAAATTGTATTCCATAACATTAGCCGTGCAGCTTATTAATCAGTCAGTTTGACGTTTTCCTTGTGCCGTATTCAAACAGAATTTGGGCACATGTTTTGTGATGTTTCACAAAATATTTAACATGGGTCGAAGTCACGCGCTGTACCCACACTCATTTGTGCAAACGAAACTTTACAAGTCAAATTGGATCAACCTTTTTACACGATTGCTTGTTTTTTTTGCCCATTCAATTACAGATTTTTCAAAGCAGTAAATTTACTTGGCTCTATTGAGTGTCCATATTAGCATAATTTAGTGACGCGACGACGCTTAAAATTAAGCTTGCATAATTTGGAAAACTTATATACCTTAACCACATGATTTTGTTTTACTATTGTATCCAACAACGGAATATCAAAATCGATAACCAAATAATGAATCTGTCATTTGATACAAGAATGCCGATTTTAACTATTCGTTATAAAGAAGTGTCACTAATAATAATAATAAACGCTTTATTGCACACAAACAAATGAACACAGAAAGAAAACAATCACAAAAGAGAAGTAAACAAAAGTTGGCTTTATTGCTAAGCAGCAGTCTCTTCCAGGCAACCATGGGTAAACATTAAATAGAGATTTATATTTAATACTGAACTGAACGGTGCGTTTTTAAAGCGCAGTGCGGACAAGTATAATTCAATAAATACTTAATAACATATATAGATTAACAAAGTATATGAATGAAAAGGTAAGGTAAGTCATTCATCATTCGTTCAAGACAAAAGTACCACGATGACCTAGCTCAAGCGCATTCTCACACAAAAATAAACGGCCGCAGAGCCACGACAACGTCGATCCGGAAACGCATTCTTAGGCCACATAATATATGAGTGTCGCTTAAGCAAAAGTAACTTCGATATTTCAAGACATAGTTGAGTTATTGGCCGTTATTAATAACTCGCCTTTCCTTACTTAATCTGACTTGAAAGGCATGGAGTCGCGTCTCGCAGCAATCCATTGTTCGGCTACAAAATAGAATTCTTTAAGTCTCTATACTTAAAGCAATAGAAAAGGTTGAGCCATCTTAATCTCACGGCATATTATTTATATTGACATCAATGGCAAAATTGCGCCTCAATTAAAAATATGGAAAATTGAGACCGTTATTACACCTACAAATAACATAGTGAAGAATTAAATATTGTACATGCAATATTTATCGAATCAATGGTGCTGAAAATTTTGACTGTCTCTTGGTCTGCTTTTTTTACATATTATTTTCACTGTGGCGAAATTCGTATTCCTCTGAGAATCTGTATACTATCTAAGTACTTCTACTAATTTTACAGAGGTAAAATATTTAATTTATTGTTTGTTTGTTACTTTAATATGTCAATCATTCGAGAAGCATGTGAAGTAAGTAAATACCTTTTTTTATCTACAACGGGGTAGCACTTAGCCTTCATCACATGATGACTAAGGTAAGACTTAAGATGTACTACTCCCGGAATCCTCAACTACTGAGAAACTCTTCTTCCTATCATCATTCTATCTACTACCGGAACAAAACAATGCTCAAAACATCGTTGTTATGGCATCAGACTTAGATAAGATGGTGGTAGCTAGCTAGCCAGGTGGACATAGAACAAGTCCTATCACCAACCAAACCTCTTATGATATTTAACATTTACAGTATTAAAAAAAACTGTATTTTTTACTTTTCATTTTATGTGCACTCTTTACGCCTTATTTGAATTGAATGTGGAAAATAACATGAGTAGGAGGGGCCATGATATTCTTGTCCCAAATTCCTATGTTTGAATATATGAACAGGCAAAGACTATTTTGAAAGTATAATTTGAGTCTATGGTTGTTCAAAGGTAAAACTTTTTAATTTTTCGTTTGAACATGTAGGTTTAAAAAGCTTTGTGTTTTTACAAGCATTTTCTAATAAATTTGTATCGATATATTTTATGTCTCATGTTATAGGTATGCCATTGTGAAGATCCATGAAAATGCAAATATTTATTCATTCTAGGCTGATTCAGCACTGGTGACCGTCAAAGAAGCTACTTGACCTTAAGCTTCAGAAAACTTGTAAGGAGAAGCACCGACAAGAAACTCCTCAACGGTAGTTTTATTTCCCTGTCTTATTCATACAGAATCGTCAAATTAAAAGTTATTGTAACATAATATAAGTGAGGTCACTTCACATTATAGAAACAAATAAATACCTATTAGTTTACCTATTAATCCTATCAAAGAAATTTGTACATCCACCACAATCTACAACGGAGAGACAAGGAAATTCAAGCGAAGCTCGTAATCACTCGCCATTTTTTGCGTCGTATCAAGTGTACTTTATAACTTCAAAAGTCGCTTTTTAACAACCACCCATTGAAATTGGCGTCAATCATCACATAGCATAATGAAATAAATTCTGAAAGTCAGAATGTTTAATAACGAACTACGATAGGTTTATATTATTAACGCATCCATGGAAGTACCAGAGTAATTGCGCTGTACTTTAGTTGGTAGGTGGTAAGATTGGTTTTTCGTTGGCTGGTGTGTGTTGTTGGTATAAAGTAATAATATAAATAAAGCGTCAGCTGCAAAAAACATTTGGAAATACTCGAGTCAATCGTTACTCGTTAGCTAGCCCGGACTCAAAGTTAACTAAAGAATCGAAGTACCTCTTCAAGTAACGCTGTGTCATTGCCGAGGCAAACGGAACAAGGCACTGACGAGTCGACTCCACTTCAAAACTTTATCTTTGTAATTTTTACAATTCAACAACGCACGCACAATTAAAATGATTAATTGAATACGGTGACCTCAGGTTGGTTCATTATAACATAATTAGAATTTTTTATCCTTGATAACTTATGAGTATACTGTAACTTACAAGATTGCATTGTGGATGCATAAAAATAATTTAAACTCTCTACTTGATAACTTATTTCATCTAAGGATACAGATTTAGAGACAGAGGATTTAATAAAGGTACGAAAAGATCTAAATGTGACCGAAAAGCAAGACGAATGTAATACCAGCTCATATTAAGAAATACATGAGAACCATCCAGTCAGTAAAATACGTAAGCCGTGTACAAATAGGTACGCATCTTTTATAAAACTCACAACTTTTAAAGCAGAAAGTTTTCTTACAGATGTAATTTATTCAAAGCCATAGCTCCACAGGTTTCTGTACCGCGACAGAAGAATACGACCGATTGAGTGGCCGTGGCCACTGGCTGGCGGCTGGCGCGTGTGGGCTGCAGAGGGGAGGACAGAGGGAGTCGTTTTTTCTATGCGTTTGCCCCTCCTGCGACCGCACACTCATTGTCTACTGCACTATGCACGATTACTTACAGGCGAGCGAGACACGGTACAGAATTTGTATATGCTTCTAAAATAAGATTTTAGATTTTTTTTAATCTACACTATTTTAGTTCGTGCAAAAAGTAAACGTTTAAAACACTTATATGAAATACATAAGAACCAATCACTGTTAGTCGGTATAATCCGTATGCCGTAAAAATTTGTGAACAAGTCGTATATAACATTCATAAAAATTACAACGTTTAAGCAGAAAGTTTTCTTACAAATGTAATTTCTAAAAATCCACAGCTCCACAGGTTTCTGTACTGCGATAGAAGACTTCGCCCGATTGAGTGGCCGTGGCCACGGGCTGGCGGCCTGCGCGGCGTGTGGCGTGGGAGGACAGAGGGAGTCATTTTTTTCTACACGTATGGCCCTCCTGCGACCGCGCACTCATTGTCCACTGCACTATGCACGAAAACTTGGAAGCGAGACACGGTACAGTATTTTTATTTGCCTCTAAAATAAGGTTTTTGACTTTTTTATCTCTACACTATTTTAATTCGTGCAAAAAGTACACGTTTGAAACATTTATATGAAATACATGAGCACCAATTAGTGTTGGTCGGTATAATTCGTATGCCGTAAGCATTTGTACACAAATCGTATATAACATTCATAAAATTCACAACGTATATATAAGCAGTTTTCTTACAAGTAGTTTCTAAAAATCCCCAGCCGGCGTGTGGGCCGCGGAGGACAGAGGGAGTCGTTTTTTTCTACGCGTATGGCCCTCCTGCGACCGCACACTCATTGTCCACTGCACTATGCATGAAAACTTGCAGGCGAGACTCGGTACAGTATTTTAAGTCTTTCCTTTATTTATAATAAAAAAATAGTGCAATACTACGTGGAGACGAGCCTATAAGTGACAACATTGGTAGGCCAAAATTTTTATTGCAATTTTTTAGTAATTATAATACTTCTCCCTTAAAAAAGGTATTTCCTTTTTTTATCAAGAAGTGGTACAATGTTAATGTTAAATGCACTCACCGGCACTGAAACTTGCCCAACCTACAATGCTCATACAAATGTGCTCACTTTAGCGTCTCATAGATGGGAAACTATTTGCATCTCCGCAATGATTTTTACGCCAATAATTGAGAGAGTCTCCATTTGTCGAATCACAGTTTTATGGTTGTGAGTGAGTGATTTTTGATAGTATTTCTACAAGTAATATTAAGCATTTCATTTAATTATTTAATATGATTTAATTTTTTTTTCAAAACTTTTGAACTTAATCGTACTGAAATCAGTATTTTTATCATTGAAAATGCCATTTCATTTATTGATTCAAGGATAGAATATGTGTTCAATGCCTGTTCTCAATCCTCATCATCGAGGTTTGGTCTAACGATTGTTTAATAAAAAATTCGTGATACCTATTTTAACTTTGATAATAGCAAAAAAAACAACTCGTTGTTTCTATTATTTACTGAATCATTTCTTGCGTCACATTGTCATTTACAATCTAAGTCAAATCCCTATGAATTTATGAAAATAAACTAGCTGAACAGGCGAACTTTGTTCCGCCTTAGAATAAAATACTAACAGCAGCACCACCTACCGCGACCAATTAAGTTTTAAAACCATCCAGGAACCCATTAAAAAATATACATACATAATTTCAATCCGGTAAAATCGGTCCAGCCGTTTAGGAGGAGTTAAGTGACAAACGCGCACGTACAGAAAAATTATATAATTATATATAAGGCTTAATCAAAATTAAAAAAACAGGTAAGACTCAATTCCTCAAATAATAACTAAACTTCCTACCGCTACAATCTCAAGCAATAAGTATAAGTACCTATATCATGTAAAACAAACTTAAAATAGGCAAAGTGGTGTTTCAACACTGTTGTAGTCATAAAAATAGCTACGAGCGTAACTAAGATACCTACTATCAAGGCGATTACTCACCGGGACATTCGACTAGGGTTGTTGTCCCACCAAAGATAAACTCTTAACGTTTCAATGACATAGAGCATGGGTGTTCCACAGACGTGATCAATGTAAATAATAAGCACGCTCTAAGCAAACATACGATGAGAGTTTTCCTTACTTTAAAACAATAATGTGGAGGTAGACTCCTGCTTTAAATTAAACCTCGTTTAAAGGTGGATGGAACTTATTGAGGAACTGTTGTGATTTCGTAAGAGTTCTTCTTACAAGCTTTTATTTAAAGAATACTTAGTCGTTCTTTTGTTTCTATTTCTTGTCCTTTTCGTAGACGCTTGAAAACATCTATGAAATGACATGGAAATATGGCTCTATTCATAACGATTTTATCTAGCATAATGGCCAGTATTATATACTCAGCATTCTAGATTATTCCCATATTGCTTAAGAAATACCATAATTAAGTACTATATTTTTAACCACATTTTCGCAAGTAGGTATATGTAAAAAGATATAATTATTAATAATTAATAGATAATTTGTTTTATTATTTAAATTCAAGTAAGTATTATAAAGAAAAAATAAAATTTTAAATTAGTAAAGAAACAGAAAACTGATACAAAAATCACTCGTAATTTTGACACTACTAAGAATGCCGAATCTTACGGTTCAACGCCCTCTTTAATTTCTGATTCATTAAACATCAATAGACCAATAGACATAAAAACATGATAAACAGTTTGGCACAATAAAAGATCCGCCACAATGTGTCACAATCTAATGAATAAAAAATTCGCTATGGTGTCAAAGCCAGATTTCTGATGTTATCACCTAGAACATCTCTATTAGACGCGACTCGCGAGATGGTTGATGGTCGATGGTATGCCGCGGAAGTGACAAATACTTTATCGAACCTCCATCTTTATTACTCATAAAGACTGTTACGTATAAAGAACTAGCCTTCCGGCCGCGGCTTCGCCCGCGTGGACTACACGACGTTTTCCCGCGGGAATGTGATGTTTTTCGGGGATATAGAGTTGCCCATGTCACTCTCCAGCTCCCAAATTATCCCTTTATCAAAAATCACGTTGACTCGTTGCTCCGTTTTGACGTGAAAGATGGACAAAAAACAAACAAACACATTTTCATTTATAAAATTTGTAGCCCTATAAAGCCCCCTAAACAGCTTGCTTGCTAAGAATAACTAAAAGAATATCTGAAAAGTCTAATTAAATTTATTCATAGGACGGAAGTAATTATCTTTTAACAACATAGTGAAAGAAAAATGGAGAGAAATTTAAACTATGCATGTTGTGAGCCACGATAATATCAATTTTGTACTTTACTGTGGGATGTCATAATAAATACTGCTATATAGCTTTTCATTTTGAATCTGACTTAGAATAACTGCCACGAAAAACGTTACCCAAAAATGTGTCTTATCTTCTTCAAAATAAGTCCAATTTTAAGTTGGCAAATGTTTAAATAAGACGATGTTACCTTTCTCAAGTTTCTTGGACAGTATTTATTTTGGTACGAGCCCGAATTCTTGTTAGAGACGAGCGATGAGAAAGAACTGGTTTTTAAATTGTATCTCGTTTTAAATATGTAGATAGTAACGCCCCCAAAGTGATCACTATAGTTGTCACGAACCGATTTAACTATTACTTCTATTTCCGAATAGTATGATAGATACATCTTTTCAACGTGTTCAGAACAGTGAATTATAATGTTACATAAATTACATAATATAACTATACTAATCGATGCACAGAATCGTTAAGAAAAAGATGAAATAGTTACCATACGAAGTAACAATAACTTTCCTTCTGTTTTTACGCATACAAATATTTATATTATCTTGGATCAAAGTATGTTAAGTACCTATATAAGTAAGCCCACACGCTAAAGAAACTAATTGAGTATCATTATAAACTATTAACTGCGCCAGTGTATGAATATTGAAACATCCTCGTCGCAATCATTACAAAATATCGAACACATTGACTACAGAATTCGGTATGTTTTGCTTGTCCTCTCCATTAAGGGGCAGTTCTATTGCGATAGCATGATACCGGACAGTTTGCTAAGACATTTTGTCGTGAATGTTTTTATTGAATGTAATTTCTAGTCAAATTGAACTTGATGCCATAAAAATTGATGCCTTGGATCACAGATTTCATGCATGGACTATATTGTATGTGGGAATACGAATAATGAAAGTACCTACTTAGTTTTCTACTACTGATTGACAGCTAAATACTGCAATTCGTCTACTTAAAGATTTCTTACATCCATAAAAGAGTTGCTACGTTTCTTCGACAAACATGTAAAGTTGCGATGAAGGAATCGAACTCTGAAAGTCCATCAGTATGCAAGCCTCATATGGCAGTGAGAACGAATTAAGGGCAACATATTGTGATCCGACAGAGAACAATAGAGACTGTAGAACACAAAAACCAGCGTGCGAGCACAAAATACTGGCCGGAGCGGTCCTCAGAGCGCAGCGGACGACGAGGGTATTAATTAGTCGCGGTAGGGCGACAATCAAACGACCGTAATCTGGAAATTACTTTAAGCGTTATCACGCGTCCATTACTTTTTCATCCTGAGCAATTAATTAATAAGCCAGCCGCACTTCGACTTAAATAAGTGCCCGAGCCCTAGCTAGATCAGGAGATACAGCCTTCGATTAAGGCTCACAAAAGTCGTTGTCCGTAAAATTAGCGGTAATCATGGTACGCGTAATTAACGAAAAACTGTCGCCAGGACGAGGCGCCAGAAAAGGACGCCCGAATATGAGCGTACATTGGCCGTCGCCAAACTCAAAAAACCGTTTAAAAATCACTCGCTCCGCCCACAGTGGCCGATCGACTCCTGCGCACTTATGATTTATCGTCCCGACGACAACCCGCCCCTCGCACTAACTACCGAGCTTCCGCGCCGTTAATTATACGTACATACACATCGGCCTCCCGAAATCTCAAACCGCATTCCCTATTCTGTCATCGGCAGTCTCAATCAGTATTATAATCGAATTCGATACGGAAAATTTTGTCTTAATTGTTAAATCTCCACGCCGTTCCTTTAAACCATTGTTCACCGATCATAAAACCAGATTGTGTGCCATGTGACTTCCGTTATGAGATAACGATTCCAAATAGGTTTTTTACGAGGTAGATACTAAATGACGAAGAAATTACACAACACATACTTAGTAGAATATAGTTATTTTATAACCGTTTTAATAATATCTCTAGATAAAGTTATCATAAAACTATGGTGATCGTCAAATCAAAGACGATAAGACGTATAAATATTTGGAGCTTCAACGTTACTCTTGTCAGTCTTGTCTCAATCTAGATTGCGGATCACGCACCAAGGACGTAGTTCGAACGTACGGAGAATAATTTGGAAGTGAACATGGCATGTTCTCACGCCACCGTTTGCGATCATTATGCAAATAGCGACGTCCTTCAACTGGACTATTGAGCTTTGCGAAGTTTATTGAAGCCGTTGAGTGTTATTGAATGAGGAAAACAATAACTTAGTAAAACAACTCAAACGGATTAAAAAGCGCTCTTTCATGTTCGACTTCCCGACATTTTGGCATCAGTTCAGGGATCTCATGGTATTATCTCCAAGAAAGTTGTAGGTTGTATGTCTCTAGATGGAGGTACTTTGGAGTACTTTCTCACTTGGGTGAGAAAGGCCAGCGTGGATATTGCCATGCAAACTGAGGGAAGGTGCTAGCGGGCTAGCAGCGCTTACCTATGGAGGAGGTCGATAAAAGAATCGATGACCGGCTGGAGGTGTTGGAGAGACGCCTCCTCTAACAACCTCCCCTAGTAGCGGTAAGACCCTCGGTGGTAGGTATACAACACAGAAGCGCCCAAAATTCCAATGCGTTAGAAACCAATAAATTGCAATACTATAATTTAATCGTGAAAAACCAAGGTTTATAATAACATTCATCCTTTAAAGCAAAATATTCTGAGAGAAATAAAAATTATAATAATTCTAATACATACAAGCCAACGCGCTTTCATTTACTTCAAAATATTTAGGCACACATCACAAAAAAAATCTAATGTCAAGAAATAACAAATGCCATCTAAGGCACCACTAATAGCATCATACTTTATAATAATCATTGAAATATTTTGATGTCTACATTCTTAAAGGCCGGTACAGCGCCTCCATATTTATGCTAACCAGATATGAGACAAATTGCAACATTTATTTCGGAACACACGCACAGTCGGACATTCGGATAAACTAATATAAAATTTATCCGTGACAAATCGATCGCTTAGCTGGCGCGCGATGTACTGAATATATTATGAAAGAGTAGATTTATGTAGGAAACGCTCGAATAGACTCTACTATTATTCTGGATTTTAAGATTTTATGATAATGATAATTTTGAAGTTTTTCATACAATACATTCATGGTTCTTTTATGTTGAACTGACAGAAATGAATATGAATGTCAATCATATTAGCCAATGCCTAAAAAATTTAAATGAATCAAGTTTCTTATCTTACGAAATAAAAAGAACATATAACCTATACAAGACTTTGGTTGTAGTTTCATTACAATTATTGAAAAATATATAAGAGTTAGGTATTCTCTGATGCGTCCAATTGACAAAAATGGAAGAAAATGACTATCAAAGTGGGCATCACTATATGATGGGAATAAAAATTGCTAAGAAGAGAGAGTTATTCCCAATTTTTATTAGTATAAAAGAGCAACCCATTCCATTTACTGTCCTCCCGGACTAAACTATAATCCTTTCGAGTGATGCCAGCATCGTAACTCATAGACTTAAAAAAAATAACTCGTCCTTGTTGAGAGTGAGGCTGGACGCGCCCGCGACGGCCTAATGTAACGCATGTTTAATCGACGCTTCTTGTTCTAACAGATATCGCGCACAGCGGGCACGTGACGTAACAGGTTTTTTTATCAAAAAAATTTCATGCTCAATGATTGTTTTATACTGAAACGTGATACAAAAAGTAATAGGTCATCATTTCGTTACATGAATAAAAAAAATGATAAAGACTGTTTTTAATAGAACCTTTTGTATATAAATGGTTCCGTATCCGTAAAAAGAGCTTAAGTCACTAAAGTTTCACAAGTTTAGAAAACAAAGTTTTTATAATGACAGTCAAAGAGTTTCAAAATCTTACAAATACACAGTACGCAAATGTAGTGAATGAACGTTCATAGTTACTTACAATAATCGTGATGCCGCCATAACAGAGCTAATATGGAATTTGATTATTACGAACTCAGAAGATTAATTTTAATTTATTGCCTTAACTAATTGATAATTCGCCTGTACTACGTACCATCTGTCATCTCAGGCGATATCAATATGTGGGTGTAATATAGTTGTAATTGTAAATCAAAGAAAGTTATTGGTCGTAAATAATGTTGGTGTTTATTGCATCAGAGATACGCCATGCTACAAAGATAACCTTTTCTATTTGAATCTAACATTCAGCAAACAGCTGAAAATTATGAAAGCGATGTAAATAGATAGAAAGATAAAAATAATTTATCTATTTGCACCAAAAATGCACACTTTGCAAAAATAATCACAAAAAGGAAAAGAAACGGATTACCTTATAAAATTATTTATAGGAAACAAAATGAAATCTTATTTTAGCATCATTTTTAAAATAGGAATTTAACATCATACAATATTTTTGTAAAATGAGGACACGCGTTGAAAATAAAGTTACTAAAAAGAAATCACTAGTTTGTGTCTTTCCATTATAATGGGACCAAAGTGAGGTGACTAAACAATAGGAAATTACTCAATAATTTGTACAGCAATCTCCAACAAACTTATCCAGAACATTTTGTCAAACAGAATCAGACATAATAAGAATAGTGTAGATAAAAACCAGAGGGTGACAAGAACCGCTAGTACGTAATGTTTTAAAGAAATTTGAATGAGACGCTACGAGATTAAATAGTGCCGCATAAAGAAACTATCCTCGGATTGGAACTGTAGCGTGAAAGGTGAGATGAAGGTTCATAAATGAATATTCTTTATAGCCCTATTTAAATCAAGACGCCCTGTGTATAGGATGTTTAATACACACTTTAATTGATATGTAGCGAGCTGAGTTATAGTACCAGTGCATGCTTGTACCGCAGGCAATTCTATTGGCCCATTCGTTTATAATCATTCCCATACATTTCCTATTAGCTTCAACATTGATCCATGGCTTGGTATATATTTAATGATAAAACCGTTGATAATTGAAACGATCTTAAAAACCTTGCCATTAATCGTATCGTAGGGCCATGTACTCCGAGATCAATAAGTATTGTTATAAAGTGATTTAGAACAAATAAATAAGTTTAACGAAGTCATATCTATATAGTATCATTTTTTTTCTCTCTCACTGACATCCTTTCCGGTTGACTGTTAGAGAATGCTCACTAGAATTAAGTCCGTAATTTGTAATTCTTGCAATAAAAGTTAAATAAATAAATAAAAAAAAATATTGAAGTAAATAGTAAAAGTCCCACATTACAGTACCTACCTTTTTGAGGTCGATGCCAGCCAGGAGAACAAAAATCCAAAAAACGGCACCGGCCTCATAAAGGGAAGGTACCTACTTTAAAGATCCTGTGGGAACATAAAACCCATGTTAAATTATTATAAACTAATAAATACGTTTAAAACTTCAAACGATCCAATATTGTTTTAATTTCGTTTCCAACAATGAACGCAAAAGAACCGCTCGCAGCTATTACGAAAACGAGGAATAACTAGCAAAACCTATACATTACATTGAACGTCAAAATTACATATTGTCATCCAATATCCAATTACCGTTGATCAAACACAAAAGAACAAAAACAGGCCAAGGTTTACGAAGGAGCATTTGCACAGAGACTATAAAATGATCAAGATGACATTATAAACGGCAGCGCTGATGAATATGCCAAGTTATTAATTTATAGCCCGGCTGTGACTGGTATGATATGCCAACCCACCCAAACATATCTGGCTAACTATTTAACTAGGTATGTGCTTTTTTAACCTTAAACTTAGTACTATTATTATTCTGTGCTTAAACCTAATTAGCTTGACAGTATTTTTGCAGATGTAGAATTTAAAAATATAAATAGAAAAATAAGCTATTTAAGTACTAATTATTAAAATTTTTACTTTTTTGCATTGGCTGACTGCTCTAACCACTGAAGCTACTAACGACTCCGTAAGTCAGTGCTTAAGGCAGTCGCCCGGATAGCAAAAGGTAGTGGGTTCGAGTCCTATCGGAGCTGGTTGTGAGACGGGTCGTCGATTTTTACTAAATACTTACTTCATTTTAAATTTTTCAAGTGTCACCTTATCTCGTACAGTTTTAAAGTACTAGTGGCCGCCTGCGCTTTCAGCTTGCTTTCAGCTGCAAGATTACCTTTCCCGTAGGAATATCGGGCCAAAATGCAATAACTTACTCCGGGTCAAGGTCTCACTAATGTAAAATTTCATCCAAATGCGTTCAGTTCTAAAATTTTATGACTAAATACCTATGTCTATGAATTTTGTATTTATACAAGTTATTTTTTTTATCAACCCGGATAATTTCAGGGATTATTCTACTCATGAAAACAAACAACTTTTATTATGGGACTAATATTAAAATCGCGAAAGAAATCAGCTGCTCCATACAAAAATGCAAAAATATTTAATCAAAATCCATACATTTTGATGTTTGGTCCCATAATAAAAGTTGTTGGTTTTCATGAGTAGAATAATCCTTGAAATTTATCCGGGGTGATAAATAAATTACCGTGTAGATAAAGATTATGTTTATTGTAATATTTTGGATAAGTAGGTATTTGTATTTTAAAATACTCTATTGGAATCATATACGGATTGGTTTTTAATTGGATGCGAATGGAAGGCAATTGTCCATTATAGCTATCATGCTTACTAAACTGGCTAGGTAATTAATCGAGCCTTAAAACAATCAGTTTAACCAATTAGCTAGAAAGTTCAATAGAGCTAACTGTAAATCAATAAACTTGTATTAAAAATAAGTATAATAAATATTGTCACTGGAAGGAAGTGTAGATTACACATAAAATAAACAAATACAAAAGTCACTTTACCGTGCGTACGAAGTCGCGGGCAACAGCTAGTATTATAATAAGTAACTATATTACTTGCAGGCTAAAGGTCACAGCAGATTGTATCAACTCGGAAAGGGATCGACACCGTATCGCCTTTCGCCTCGCAGTCAACCAGGCGTCAACCTAAGGTAAGCACTAAGCACGTATGACGTAACCAAACCGGTACCCCTAGTATGAGTTTGGCAAACTGTATTCGTAATCGAAAATTATCGCTCTATCTCTTTCATGTCCTTTGACTGCTTTACCGACATGAGCAGTTCAACCGTTAGTTTTCGCAAACGTTGACAGTTAAAATTAACTCATACTAGGGGCACAGATCAGCGTCGGTACGTTCGACTCGGCTACGGCTAGGCGACGACGCCGCGCTTACCGCTCGCTGGTCCCGAGGCGAGGCGATTACGTTACGATTCCGATTAGTGTGCTTTGCAGTAGGGAGTTTCATACAAAGAATACTGAACCGCTCGAGTTGATACGTTTACGTTCCGTTTACGAGTTGATATATATGCTGTGACCTTAAGGCGATACTCGGAAAAGTTATGCTAAAGCGAGATAGCAATGAGAAAACGACGCGCGCGGGAGCGAGACCGATTTTGCCGATTACGCAAAAAAAACACAAAATCACTTCGTATTCAAAAACTATAGCGATTTTTAAAAAATGCTTCTATACGATCCTAAATATTATTGGTGTCCACTAATTAAACCAATTTTCAATAGTATATGTATCCCCATTTAAGAATAATGTTGATATTTCTTATTTTTTAGAGGTATTTTCGAAAATAAAAAGTGTCGAGCCAAAATCATAAAATCGTGTTTCGGAAACTATACGATTCTAGATAAAGGTATGAAGAAATATAAATCTTATTACCAGATTTATAACAACTCTAACCGTCCTATAGTTTTATATCAAAGAGTCCATACTTTTTCCGAGTAGCGCCTTAAGTCAGCAGCTACTATTGTCCCGAAAACTATGCCGAAATGTCCTTTAAAATCAAATTGGCACCTTCTCATTTGGCAAACGTGGCAGTGGTTGCGAAATACTTAGAAAAAACTTATGAGAGAAGTGTAATTATTTTTTCGAATCTGGGGGCTAATTGTCTAATGGCGGAAATACACGGTTCACTTTTGCCTTTAAATTTTGATGAAGCAACCAAATTGAACAATGTAAACGTAAAAGTGAATCATTCAACGTCAATGTGCGCCTGTATTTCTGCACCTTTCAACCAAAGTGAATCAATTTGGTTGAACCGTGTAAGTTTAGCATAACTCAACTGACAACTTGACATCCATCACTTGTTATTGTAGACAGTTGAAAAAAATATTTGTATTACTGCAGCAATAGTTGTACGACATCTTTCAAACTGAGTGCGATCGCAATAGATATTCAAATTAGACAATCAAGGTTGAAACTATTTCACATTAGATGGTGATGAGAGATATTATGATAGTACTCTAAGTACTGTAAGCAAATGTGCCGAAAGCACATAACGTAATTACCACTATAGATGGAATGGCAGTGTCGCATAGTCACTAGCGGTAGCTTAGGTCAAAGGGCTATCATACTGCCGGTGATTCTTGTCGTTACCTCATAAGTATTTGAATATGCAGTCTTTTATAAGCAACTAAACGACAAAACGTTGCAAAATAAACAAACATTCAGTATTTTATTCTTACCTATTGATTGGTCTGTATGGTATCTATCTAGCAGTCGGTATATTAAAAGATAATAAGTTAATTAATTTTTTGTTTGAGGTCAAGGAAGAAGGTTTCCGGCAAAATACTATAGTTGGGGAATGGTTTTGATAACCGAGCTTTAAGAAATAAATTTCGTTAGGTAACAGTTCTAGTGCAATAAATAGTAGATTGTACAACAAGTGCATAAAACGTACATAAAAATCCTCGTACATAAATACCCTCGAATTGACTATCCACCCTCGCCGTAGTCTCGGGTAAAGTGGGTTTTATGTACGAGTTATACACTCTGCTTTTCACTTCGAGTGTGAGGAAAATAAATAATAAATTTGCAAAAAAGAAAAAATAAAGACTTCGCCATATTGGCGGGAAGACTTTCTTTTTCTTTATTTTATACGTGGCAGTGGCAGAACAGTGACTTTAGCATAGATCGTAGTCCATAATGCTCTTAAAATACTTATTTCTTAGAAAACTCATTAATTTTGCCTAGTTTTATGAATTTGGTAATTCAACATGGATTAAGTATGTAGAAAATTTAAGAAACAGAATGAAATAACAAGTTAATTTAGCGTGTGTGACTGTTTACCTGACGACCTTTGTCTTAGGCCCGCATTCAGAGACAGCTTGCAAAGTAGGACTCGGCAGCTACTCAGCTAAGCTTGAGATCACACTCAGCTCAAACCGTCTCAAAATTCGTATTCACAGTTGAGTTACAATCGTGGCTCAACCTCCTCTTGGCTTAGCGCCGTCTATGGTACGAAAAGTGATGTCCTTCACTTACGATTCATAATCGGTTTTTTCCACATGAGTATGATAGAGATGGCTGCAGCTAAACATCCATTAGAGGGAAAGAGATAGAAATCATAGACCAATTTTGACTTGATAACTGTCAAAATTATTTGATGGTTCGTTGTATGACATTTACGAAGTTTTTTTTTAAAGTTAAAAGAAAAGTTTGCTACCTATGTGTAGAAAAAAAAATTAAGAATAAAAACAGACGTCAAACGTGTTTTCGAACAATATCATTACAGAAGGCACCACTTTCTATGCAAAGGAGGGGCTGAGTATAGCTTAAGTCACCGATTTCGACAACTCAATCTCAGCTCATGCTTGGCTTAGACTGCTTTCCTGCTCAGTTGGGTAAACTCGACTGTGAATACGAAAGTGTAGCTTAGCCTCGACTTGAGCTATACTCAAGGCTCAAAATCGTCTCTGAATGCGGGCCTTAGAGTCTGAGACTTAGACGAAGATTTTACTTTATGCGCTAGAGCATAAAAAGCAATTTTATGCAGACACGAACTTTACGAGCATGAGAAGTGAAAACGAAATTTATTATTTGAATCAACAGGACCTGTCGGTGATTGTCTAAGAATGAATTTCGTCAATAATCCGCACGTTAAGGTGGTTATTCATGGTCCTTTTCAAAGGTCCTCAGAGGTTGCCGCTTACCGGCTTCATATGGGAGATCATGCACGCCGTAAACCGCCACAGTGGCCTCATGGCTGTGGGTGTTAATGGCGCTGGCGGCAACTTGCCGCCATAGACTTTACTATTAGCCAACTAAATTTGAAATACCGCAAAAGGTTTGCAAGATTTGCTTCTGGTAGTGGCGGCTTATACTAAAATACGAATGTTATTTACTTCTAATTCTTCATTGAATTATTAACAAGATTTAGATAATTTGATAAGTAAGACATAAAACCACTGTTTACGGATTTAATCACGCGTTTATTGCACACATAATTAGTAATTTTTAGTGGTGTTTAAAGGGTTTTTTTTTCGACGTTTCGGCACCTTTCCATTTGTCGTGGTCACGGAAAACTACCTACAATTTATTTTAATTTAATAAAAGAATAGACCCACTGTACATAATTGTCTGTATTTTTATTTTTTCGTTCGGAAACAGGATACTGTTAGGTATTTACTATTTTAACTTATTATTTAACTATGGCAAGAAAATATTTATTTATTAATTATTTTGATCAGCTGTTTAAAGTAATTAGGTTAATAATTTATTTTAAAGCAAAGCTGAAAATTACTGAGTCAACCACTGTTCACAAAATTTGGAAGGCCTTCGGAAAAAGACTGGCAAGAAAACTACACGAAGGGGGACGATCTCAACTAAATGTGCAATACGCGTGATAAAGTCTTCAATCAAAAATAGTTCTAGATGAATTTTGTCTAGTTTTATTAATTTTGTAATTTAACATGTATTGTGTACAAAATTAAAGAAACAGAATGAAATAAGTAACAAGTTTATTTAACGAAGTTTAATTGCGTGTGTGACTGTTTACCTGACGACTTTTGTCTGTCTGTCTGAGACTTAGACGAAGATTTTACTTTACGCTTTTTAAAAAGCGATTTTATGCAGCCTATACCTAACATAAACACGAACTTTACGAGCATGAGAAGTGAAATAGTAGTTTATGTGACTGTCGCATAATGAGGGGTATTAAAACACGAGTGGGAGTTTAAAAAACGAGCCCTGGCGAGTTTTTTAATAGTATTCCACGAGTGTTTTAATACCGAGTTATGTGCAGTCTCATACACTACTTTATCTACACTCATTACATTTTATTATACATATATTTCAATATTGTTTCCGGCTAAAGAAGGGCTTGAAAGAGTTGGAAGTCAGGGCCGGTAAATCCTACGGTTGCCATGGAGACTGTAAATTTAAGAAATATAAGTGTTTTATAATGAGTGACAGCTGTATCCGGGTGTTTCATAATGGTCATTATGAAACACCCGGATACAGCAGCTTTATTTTTTAAAGTTGACTATGGCATAAAGTGTATCAGTATACGTTCAGGCATGAGTTCATAATTCGAATATTATAACATGAGTGTAGATAAAGTATTTTATGGTGCTAACTTAGTATTTTTGTGGGTTAGGCTAATAGGTTAGTTTGTTGATCAATTAATTACAACCCGTTGCAAACTATGTAAAATTACTGGAAGTAACAAATTTTCAGATTCTAATTAAACACAGATTGCCGATTGACCAAAACATTTATGGAGACTATCTAGCTAGATCTTAATGGCCACAGATAGACTTTTAAGTCTTAGTGACTACCAGAAATATTGTGAGTTTACTTATTTAGTTGTGATATTATCTGAAAACGTTTAAAGTTTTAGTTCCTTAACTAATTTTAGGCATTATAAAAAAATAAAGTATTTTTTTTCCCAAACTTTTAGCAAATGTTTTTTTAATCTTTCTGGTTTTGGCATTTTTTTTAACATTGTAAATGTAAAAATTAAAAGCAAAAGTTAAATCATTTATGAGGTGCATAATATTTATCTGAACTTTAAACATTTTTATTGTATCAACTGTAAACTTAATCATATAAATAACACTCTTATTGTAAAGAATAATAATAAAATCGTATCTAAAAAACAGTGAAGCTGAAATTATAATATTTCGGCCAAAAAAAAAATTATCAAATACCAATTTCAAATAACACAAGAATATGACTTCCCAAAATGTCAAATTATAAAGTATCGTTAGTATCAGCCCATTAGTAGCAGTTGACAAAATAATCTATTCAATAACATACGACTTTCCCATGCTTGTAGGCCGTTATTAGCTAACATAATTATCACTTAGTATTCTAAACAGTTCCGTTAGTCATTCATTAAAAATATATTTAAAATGGATACAAGTTTTATATATGAACTAACGGCCGCTCCCAATCTTGTCTGTATGCCAGTATTAACGTATTTTCTCATAGAAAATAACAAGAGACTTAACAAAAGTAAAAATTATCGTGCAAAAGGCTTTGACGACCTCCATGACCGAGTGGAGTACGCACTGGTTTCAAGGTACCGCTATCTCTGAAGGTCCCGGGTTCGATTCCCGGTCGGGTAAATATAAAAAAACGATTTTTTTCAATATTTCCTCGGGTCTGACTGTATGTGGTAAACCCGTCGTCGTTGTTCCAAATTTCTACAACACTAGTGCTCAAGCTACTAGAGTTTGGTATTAAAGCGATGTAGGTATGTGATGGTGTATTTATAAAAAAGTATAGTCGTGAGTAGATACCAATGCTCGGGTAAAACAATAAAACTAAATTTAGGTTAACTCTGTAAAAATACGTTCAATATTTTTTGCGGGAACGCTTAGTACAGATTTTATTTAAGAATAGAATATAGATAAACGAGATAGGTAAAGAGTTCCACATACCGGCAAACATATTGTGGGACGCCCTCAGAATAAGGGAAGCGACGATCTCCGCAAGTTGGCAGGTTAGAGTTGGATGAGAGCAGAGGAGGAGGAGCTACTCTAAAACGCAAAATCCGAAACTTCGGTATACCCGTTCCTTTCACTCGATTATGTGATGATTAGATCCAGTCATCTCTGGAGCTCTCGCTCTCGAGAGCGGATGTCCAGCAGTGTACGTTATTATAGGCTGATGATGATGATACAATAATAGGGTATTTGACTGTTGTTTAAATATTTAATTAAGACATTCATAAATATAACATTAATAAATAACAAATGTGAAAAAAAGAAATACAATCTGTATTATAACAATCTAATTTATGAGCTTCTTATTTGTCACTCTAGCTCTATATCGCTAAAAATATGCAAGATATTTGAAAATAAATAATTTATTGTGTTGCTTATATTTTAATACCTAAACATTTTTAGTCAATATAAAAAACAGTCTAATACCATATTATTTTATTAATGTCACTAATATTAATCCATACAAATATTATAAATGTTAAAGTGTGTTTGTTTGTTCGTTTGTCTGTCTTTCACGTCAAAACGGAGCAACGCATCGACGACGTGATTTTTTGGTACTTATTGGAATAGTTTGGGAGCTCGAGAGTGACATAGGCTACTTTACTTCCTTCCTTCCTTTACTTCCCGGAAAAAACATTATATTCCCGCGAGATAACGTCGTGTAGTCCACGCGAGCAAAGTGGTGTGCGGAAGGCTAGTTATTAATATTACGACATAGTATGGGTAGAATGACATCCCTACAAGGTGGACGGACGATCTGATCAAAATCGCGGGAAACCGCTGGATGCAGGCAGCGCAGGACCGATCATTGTGGAGATCCTTGTACGGCTGAAATGATGATGGTGATATAGTATCTTTCTCACAACATTTCACACAGTTTTTCAATTGATTACTGCTTTTCAATGGATTTGAATGGTTAAATCTGGGTTAAACTTGATAGAAAGACTCTTTCGAAGAAAATACAGTAAGAACAATCCTTTCCAAAGGGAAATTACTAGAAAATTATTAGTCTATACAATTAGCATTTTATTTTATTAAAAGCACTCCAAACTTCCATCTCTTTTTTAAGTATAACTATTTATATACAGGGTGCCTACCATCAACTTTATGACAGCGATTCAAAAATAGCGCGATTCAGAATAGGTTCCTAAAATGAATCGCTTTCTTTCGTACTCTGACCTTTTAAAAACTGGATCGCAAATGAATTGCTAAATGTTAATGACCGAACGATTTGTCTCCTTTTTCTTCTACCCGTCTCTTTCACTCGATTCTGTCATGCCCGGAGAGTGAGAGGAACGGGTATAACCTGCAGGTGACATGTTAAATCGACCGGGTTATAAGTCAAATAAGAGTTTCTGACAGCTTAGCGGCTGTGAAATGTCATTGATCGATCACTGAATCGCTGTCATTGATATTAAGCTGTCGTGGTACGAATAAGCGAAGCAGATCAGTTTAGGTTCCTAAACAAAACCGTAATAAGAGTTGATGGTAAGCACCCAGTACATTAACTCAACTGGTATTGTAAATTCTTCTTTATTTATCCAGCTAACGTAAGATTTTATTTTATATCCAGTGGTCGTTAAATTTAATTTATGTGTCATGGAAGCTGTGCAAAGTCCCCATTGAAAGTTATCACTACCTTCGTTGGTAACATATCATTTTTATTGATTTTAATTCTGTATTTGAGTAACCTAATGGTGTCCCGATATTTATCATGCTTTTATTGATTAAATCAAATCTACAATTAAAAAATGATGATTCACCAATCGTTTATGTATGGCAAAATAATGCCTAAAGCTGTTGTACATAATAAAATATTATTTATATAAGTAAGTATAAAAAAACGCGAGGCAAACAACTCTTAAAACGTCTGTTTGTTTATTATCTACTAAATATCTACTTACGTTTTGATAATAATAATAAAAAAATATAGCTTAAAGTCCTACCTCAACCAGCGATGTGTCGCACTTTCTCAAAGCTTATCTTACCTGAAAGAAAAAAAAGCAATTAATTAATTTAAAAAAAAAAATTCAAAAAAATAAACCGCCTTCAAAAAACTGCAAACAAAAACTCACTTCCCAAAAACACGTAAAAATGAAAAATAAATTAAATCATTCAATTCAAAGGACGAAAGTCCGGGAACTTTTCTAATTAATCTTGGAACTTACTGATCTGATTGAAGTCGGTGCCAAGCCATGTAATATTATGTATTTGATAGGTTACAATTCACACCACTTCGCGCATGAGGTAGGTTTTGTGTGTTATTCTTTCACTAAATAAGTATTTGTTCTTGTTACTTTGGGCTTGTCACCGACTTCAATCAGATCAGTAAGTTCCAAGATTAATTAGAAAAGTCTTTCGTCCTTTGAATTGAATGATTTAATTTATTTTTCATTTTACGTGTTTTAGGGAAGTGAGTTATTGTTTGCAGGTTTTTGAAGGCGGTTTATTTTTTTGAAAAAAATATTTTTATTTTTCCATTTTTAGTATAAGTATGCTACCAAAAGAAACCGCAAAATGAGCATGCGTAGCGCAATGTGCAACTACTAAAACCCATATCTTAATTAGAACACCCGGACAAGAATCACCCTCTAACTTTGTTATACAGGCTGTTAGGGGCATCGTTGCAAAAACTTAAACCATGGCTTCAGGCCACCATGCTGAACATCGCACAGCAAGAATTTTATGTCGGAAATTAAAAAAATATTTCGACTCTCCATTCAAAATGTCCCGATTAGTTGCTAAATTTGTATGAAAAGTATTTTGTTTTCTTTTTCGACAAAAAATTCTTGCTGTACGTTGTTCAGCATGATGGTCTGAAGCCATGGTTAAAGTTTTTGCAACGGTGCCCCTAACACCCTGTATACATATAACTGTTATGCACACAGAACACAAAAATATTTTTTCTTTCCATGTTCTGTTGTTATGCAGTTTAACCTTCCACCATCAGCTAACCTGAATAACTTGAAAGAATACAACTTTTAAGGTCTTTCGTCTTTCTTTCAACTCCTAAGGAATTTTACCTTCCATCATCAGCTCACCTAAATAACCTGAAAGATTACAACTATAAATTTTACGTATTATCCTCCTAACCATTGAGGAGTTGTATCTTCCATCACCTGCTCATTATCATGAGCTGATGGCTATCAGATGCAAATGCTTGAAATTTTTTAGAAAATATATAAAACGTAAACTATCCATAAAATTTGCGGGTTTTCCTCGTTTCCCTGGATTCCACCAACAGATCCTGACTTGGTAATAATGAGACCAACACAGGAGTATACTCTTTCAAATAAATAAAATCATTAAAATTTGTAAATAGTATATTAGATAGTAATTTTTCATTTAATCCTATGACCAGCCCTTGCGAACATTGCTTAACCGCAACGATCGCAAAATGCGGCGATAACCCACATCACCAATCGAGGAGCCCAGATACCCATTATACTTTGACATAATTAGTATATAATAAGTTTCCGCGTGTGGCTTTATTGACGCTATATTGAAGAACAAACTATTCAGCCCCGACAAATAAATTAACGTTTACTTACATGGATGACATTATACTTTCTTCTAATAATTCATGACTCCCATAACATCAGGCCCTATATCTCCGAAGATTGTCATAGGATCTTAATGAAACTTATATGGGACCAAATCGAAAGTGTACCCAATCGAAAAAAAAACAACTTTTAAAATCGGATCACTAACGCCAGAGTAATCGGTATACATACATCAAACAAACAAAAAACAACGGGTTGAATGAGTCACACCAATGATTTTTGTTATCAGCATATCTAAAAAATATGTAACTCGAGAAAAAAGAATCTGTTTTTATTTTTTTCCTATCTTCAAAAATGACTGAGATATTAAACGTTAAAGTACGGCCTCCGAGGAAAATTTGGGTGAACCAATGGCATTAACGTGTGACGTCACGTCGCACTTCCGTATACCTACATAGAATCCTTTGGCTATATAGTTGCGCTCTCACGGTTTCGTAATAAATTTATTTATGTTTCTTATAGTCGATCAATGAAATGTTTAAGAAATTTTGTATTGAGCCCATGTGAAAAAACACCTTCAAATAATGGTTTATTTTCGTGAATAATAAATTAAATCAACTTTCGTAATGGCGGGCGGGGTTCTGTCAATACATATAGCAACCGTCAAAACAAAATGTTCTTACAATCTTAACTGACTTGGTAGTTAAATATGCACCCTAAAAACTGACAGCCATTTCGATAATTTTATACTGCTAGTAGCGCCTCCACCACTGGGTCAGATAAGTTTGTGGGATAAATGTCTTTCGGTATCGACAGTAGGTGACAGTTTTAGAGTGCGCCTGCGCGCGGTCGAAATTGAATACTAATCATTTACCATAACCTTAGAACGAAGAAAATGTACTGTAACTAGCGTCAAAAACGCACGAGTTGCGCAAAGATTGCGCACAGACAAACTCTATGTAGGTACAGTTAGGGCGTTTGTGCACTACCACTGAATTTTACCGATCCGGAAAAAAACGGATGCTTGTATTTTAATAATTAATCATTTATATTATTAATTAATTAAATACAAGCATCCGTTTTTTTCCGGATCGGTAAAATTCAGTGGTAGTGCACAAACGCCCTTAGGGCGTTTGTGCACTACACTGAATTTTACCGATCCGGCGATCCGTTTTTTTCCGGACCGATGTGGCAGCCATGAAAAACATATGGGCGCTTGTGCACCACACTGAATTTTACCGTCCGTCATTTTACTTTTCCCCATTCCGGACCGTTTTTTTCCGTTCCGAGATGACGGCAATGAAAAACATATGCACGCTTGTGCACTACACTGAATTTTACCGTCCGGAAAAAAACGGATGGTTCTATTTTAATCATAAATCACTACATAGTATAAAACAAAGTCGCTTCCCGTCTGTCTGTCCCTATATATGCTTAAATCTTTATAACTACGAAACAGATTTTCATGCGGTTTTCACTAATAGGTAGCGTAGTTCTTCAGGAAGGTTTTAATATATAATTTATGAAAGTTTTGTGTAAATTGGTAGAAATATAACGATAATTGTCGAAAGTGCCGGCAAACGGCAAGCCGCCCAGTAGCTTTCAGCAAAAACGCTGCCTAATCCTTTCGAGGTTTAAAAAAATAATGCATGTTAGGATATTTCTCTTCTATAGATCTACAAAAAAGTCCGCGATAGCATATGTCTATCTTTTAAGGATAGCATATTATAGCCATATTATCCCTTAAATAATGGTTATGAATAATGCGGTAATTTGGAAAGCTATTTAAACGGATACAGTATTAACCCTTATCAATCTAAATACGTTAGTTGCTTTAAGCATTTCATGCACATTATTTTACTCTTTTACACCATATAATTTAAATTAATATCTTAGGAGTTATCGCAAATAAATGAACGCACGCCAAAATAAATTCAAGAGCCTTTCTCGATTGACGACCGATTTGGCGCAGGAGTAGGCTACCCACCTTCTGCGCCAGTGGTCTCGGGTTCGATTCCCGAACAAGAAAAATATTTGTGTGCATGAACATGTCTATTTGTCTTGGTCTGGGTGTTAACTATGTATAATATGTATGTATTTACAAACAAAAAGTATTTAAGTATATAGGTATTTATCCGTTATCAAGTTTTCCATGATGGGCTTAGATAATTGGTGTGAATGTAAGAAGTTATTTATTTTTATTATTATTATTATTTCTCACCAATAACACGTAATATATCTAGCACCAAAAATATGGATTTGAAATTTTTGTTTGTCTGTCTGTTGTCCGTGTTTCACGCAAAAACTACTAAGCGGATTTTGATGAAACTTTTTTTGTTATATAGCTAGCTGTAGACATTCGATAGTAGTTAAAAAATAATTTTTCATCAAGCCTCAATTAATTGTGATTTCGGTAAAATGACCATGTCAGGTACCTTTCACTGATAAGAGGATGAACCCAAAATTCTTTCTGTCTTCTACGTCTTCGTACATAAAGCAATAAAGCAAGTAATTGCTGACGTTCCAAGGAACTCATTATTCCTCTCGTTTAAAACGCGTCCGTAGAGTGTAGTTTCAAAGAGATCACTGCGCTGCCCCGGCCAGTAAAAAACCGGACAAGTGCACAAGCCTATCATCCGTGTTTTTCATGCCACGCCGGTCCGTAAAAACACGGACCGCCGGATCGGTAAAATTCAGTGTAGTGCACAAATGCCCTTAGACGGAAATCACCCGCAACAGCCGCAAGCCGAGATGTCAGTGCGACATGACGTCATCGCAATAGCGCGCAAGGAAAGCAAATTTTCAAAAGCTGGTGAAACTTTACAACGCTGTATCTTTGGAAATCCTGGCCAGATTTCGATGAAACAAAAACTATTAGTACTTGCACGAGTACGCGCACTAAATGCAGTAATTTTTATAGTCATATTTTGATGTGTTGGTGTGACTCATTGAGTACCTCCCTCCTTTTTTTGAAGTCGGTAAAAAATCATTTTTGTAAACCCGTCATTATATTGACATATTAAAATATAGAAATTAATAGTTGAACAAAGACTATATATAAAAGTTATTTTGCAAAATTATTCATCTCTTCGTGACTAGTTTATGCATATTTTATTTATATTCATTTTAAACGAGTTTCAGGTTTTTATGCGATGTAAGTAATCGCGGCAATTACTTCACTATTCGCCCTCCAGGTATTCCAGTTACACGTGTTTTAAAATGTCACAAATTCAATAAACTTTAATGAAAGATAAGTATTACAGTTTTTCAATAAAACTTCAATATGCATGTTATTTAAATTTTTACTTTTTTGCATTCACAGTGCTATTTTTATTATAGACAAATGGAAAATGAAGTAATTTCATCTTTAGCGATTGTCAAATATCTGGAAAGGTATTTCTTTCGTGTGTGAGGGTAGTAATAATTATCTTAACTAATATCTCTACATTTATGTTATTAACGCTGGTGCGTAAGAAGTATTGGTTAAATTCGACGCTTCTCGTCGTTACGAGTAGTTACGAGTACGGAGTCGTTACTCCGTAGCTCAGAGGTTAGAGCAGTCGCCCGGATAGCGAAAGGTCGTGGGTTCGAGTCCCATCGGAGATTTGTGAGACGGTTTTTTTTAATACCTACGTCATTTTCCATTTTTCAATATGCATGTTTCTTCATAGTTCTTTAGGAATGCACGTGTTTAAAAATACGTTTTCTCGGACTTAGTTAGTTCCTGAATGTAACAATGGTTAAATGTTATCAACATGGCTGCGAACATTAATACAAGTAAGCCGGATATCACAATAAATGCAGTATAAATAGGTCACGAATAGCCCTTGCACATGGTCAGTAATAAAGCATTTCGCTATCGAATCGACATTTTATAGTCCAGTTCTTATTAGTAGCTAGAGCGTACACACAAGTTTACAAGCTTATCGTGACTGGCACTATATCCTCGCGTGGTCATTTAGATCATAAAACAATAGAACAGTTGCAAGAGAATGCAGTGGAGGTATGCAAATAGTTGAGGTCGCGACCGTAAGCATGAATATTGATATAGCGGAGATCGGCGATTGCGAGATAGCCTCTGCGCCGAGGCACGATTCCTAAGCGAATTAACTGATTATCTGACGGGCTCAGATCGAGGAGTTTTGCAGGAAATGGATGCACATTTAAGTTGGCGCGTTCCATTGTGCTCCCGGAGCGCCCGCCTCTTGGCGGGGAACATCGCCGTGCGTTATCTATGTACCTACTTGCTTTGATAAGTTTGATAAGAGTAACGGTCTATGCTAAGATCCTGCGCACACTTGTGACTTTTAGTCGATAGTTTAGTCGGTATCGTAAGACGATTGTGATTAAACTGTCGGCCGATAGTTGGGCGATAGTTTAGTTGAATGCAATGCGCGCGCTCACATAGGCCTTCATGCACATTGCCGACGCGGCCGATAGTTGTGCTGTGCGACAGTTTGACCGAACAACTATTGGCCGGCCGATAGTTTAATCGTTTGATTTTTAATCATCAGTGCGGGCACTGCCATTTATATACTGAATATATTCAGATTAAAAATCACTGCGCGCGCTGGCTCTAAGTCTGGCTTGCAATAGTGAGTTTAGTAATTATTTTCTGAGAATTCTTGTATTCGATCGAACCGTTTAAATTGTGAGTCTTCAACTTCGTCCCTCTTCCTCTCCAGGCGTGACTGAATCTAGTGAAAGGGACGGGGCTAACGTAGTTTCCAATTTCACGTTTCAGAGTACGGTCCCAGGTGACAACTTTGAGGTCCATATCAA
Organism: Crambus lathoniellus; assembly: GCA_949710035.1. Classification (NCBI taxonomy): domain Eukaryota; kingdom Metazoa; phylum Arthropoda; class Insecta; order Lepidoptera; family Crambidae; genus Crambus; species Crambus lathoniellus. Next base: position 15,780,403 of record OX453306.1, read on the forward strand.
TCTACCTATTAAAACAAAATACCCGACTGCAAAATATTTACCACTAAAAAGCGAATATAAGCTTTTAATTTCTCATTCTCCCAGTCTCAGAGGACTGTTCGGTGAAACACTTTATAATTTAAAACGTCCCCTGACTGCAACGAGAAATTAAAGAGCTTGTTTTTCCCTTTTTAGTTGTAAATTTTATGTAGTCGGGTTTTAGTATTTTTAATAATTATGTTTTTCTTAGACTTTTTGGTTATTTATCAATAAATAAACTTTCTTAAGTAAGAACTTATTAATTTAAAAATTGGTAAGTGTTTTTCTTTTTTAGATAAATAAATGCGGAGAGTTCTGCACAACTGCCAGTTATATATATTTAAGGAAACACTCTTTATTTCAATTCATTTTAATATCCCACTCGATGGGATTGGTAGATTTTTTTTCCTAAGCTCACTGTAAACTATGTTAGAGAACAGAAGCACCGCCCTTCAAATATGTACACAAACGTCCAGAAGCTATTCATTTGAATAAGAATATTACTCTTACTCAAAGAAATTGCTTATAAAAAATATTTCCAGACAACAAAGCTGAAGGAAAAGAAACATGGCTAGCACTAAAAGAGATAAACGCGTTGCAAAAAATAATTCCATCGCATAGTGAAATGCTTCAAGTATAATAAGAATAGTGTGCACGCACGCGGGCACAATGCGCAAGCGGCTAGCAGACGGCTTCAAAAACGTGTATAACTCCGTCAAATGGTCATAAAAGAGACCCGTTTTATGGTCCAACTTTAAAGTCTGCGCTGCGTAAAGGACTGCGGTGGACTTGGCGGTGGCGCCCGAGTTACAGCAACACTCGCTTTTCTAATAATTTGACTCGCACTGATAACGGGCTTTGGCAAAATAATGTTATGTAAAAAGATTCCTCTTTTTTTCTTTTTTTTTTATATAGTATGGGCTTGCTGTTGGCTTCATACTGAACCTTAGGGTTGAGAAGAAGCCTAAGATGGGGCGAGCGTACCCAGAAGCAGCCTATTCACTCTAGCTTTAAAAATAACAGGGTTGTAGTCATTCGGGAAAGTAGTCTTTGACGGATCTCTCTCTTTTTTGCATAGCGTTTAGAACTATTTGATATATATTAATAACTATTTGATATATATTATATTATAAGTATAGGAAAAATGTGAATGTGAATCTCGCCTGAAAGCTACTTATGGGGCGCTTGCTTTTTTACTAAGTATCACATTTTTCCTAAATCTTGATTTGTTTTAGTCTCCCCTACCATTGAACTTGCACGTTAAATAACTAAAATATGAATGACTCAATTACGTTCAACTACATATACACTCATGATGAGGTGCTCAATCAGTACCTACCTGGACAAATGAACCTACCTCCTCCATCCCTCCCATTCCGCGAACTTTTTGACCTCCCCTCGTAAAAGCTTAAAAGTCAAATGTTCATTTGAACGAGAAACAAAACAATAGTGTTTGACTACAAGCATAATATGGTACTACACATAACGATGATTTAGGAATGTTCCAGCATAAATTGCTATTATTTTATGTCGGTTGGAGAACTCACAATTATTTATAGTTTAAATGAAGGTAATGCCATAAATGTCGCCAATGATTTATTTACGGAGCCGAGTCAAAACGAGCTCCTATGCCTGTGTGAGCACAAAAATAATGAGATATTTACAATTATTACGCAGAAGATAATTTTATTGCTTTAGCTAATTATAAACTTATATTTCAAAGCTAGTGAATAACTGCTTTGTCAATATTAAATTTTAAAACTTTTTTAACCGATTTATAAGTTAACTGATATCTTTTCATTTTAGTTTTCAAAACTTGTTACTTTATATAAAAAAAAAATATAGTACCAGTCAATAATTAAAAAGTCGCACAAGAGTGCGCCTTAACTGCGAATGAAATAAGACGGAATTTGTTGTATCCAACTATTTAGTTTTAATTTAGATGCTATAAATAAGAAAAAGAATAAGAAATATACTCAGTAGTAAACATTATTGCAGTTATATTATAAGATCATAACATTTTTCTAGCATTGTGAAAAAACACTTAAATATAAATATAAGGTATGTTTAACAAAAAGGTGTAAGTTTACCAAAATATTTACTCAGGATTTAAAAAATCGTTTTGGTTTGACTTTAAATGCAGGTGAAAATATATTTAACACACCAAAAATAAAGGATCGATATAGGTAGGTATGCATAATTTACCTTCATAACATTATTGTGCGAAATTTAGCAGGTTGGTATTAAAGGTTTAGTAACGGTTAAATTTATTCATGCCAAAATGAGTTTTTAGCATTATTGCTTTTGGTTTTTTATTTGAGTATAAAAACGTGATAAAATGTTGGAACAAGTCCTCTTTTATTTCGAGCAAATATAAAAGCTAAGAAAACAGGGAAAACTCAGTATTTTGCAGGTCTTTCTATTAAGTATATGCCGGTTGCATATCCTGGGTTACGTTTCTTTTATTTAATTTCTACCTGCAACAGGTAGCAGAGATATGCAGTTTACCTTTTTTTTACAAACTCTTCACGTTTGCCTTGCATTATAGGTTATGCTAGCCTATTTGTCTAGGAGGTTTATTTCAGCGAATCTATTTTGGTGAAAGTAAAACTACATTTGAAAAATGGAAAATGAAGTACTTATTACGAAAAAATCGACCCATCTCACAACTAGCTCCGATGCTCCATTGTGAATGCAAAAAAAAGTAACTCAAACTACATTTTCTGTTATTTATTATTGACCGGTTAAAAATACCTTAGTTTTATTGTTTTCTTTATTTTCTTTGCAACGTTTATTATTATTTTTATTGCAAAAAGGGGTTTATTTTATTTTTTTGTCAATATTAATAATAAAGTATTTTCTAACAATCACACCAATTTTATCTAAGCCCGTAGTTAATTTCTTAAGAAACTGTGTCTACGTGAACTTGATAACGGATAAATATATACTTATATACTTTTTGTTTGTAAAGACATACTTAATATACATAGAAAACACCCAGACCAAGACAAATAGACATGTTCATGCACACAAATATTTGTCTTGTTCGGGAATCGAACCCGAGACCTCTGGCGCAGAAGGCAGGTAGTTTACCCCTGCGCCAAATCGGTCGTCAATAATAAATTAATTAGTTTTATTTATTTCAATATTTCTTTATTTTAGAAAACAATGTGATATTTTTAGTTTTTTTTACGTAAAACTTATATTTATGCTATACGTGTGTTTTTATTTATTTGATGGTTGATCCCTTAGAATTTACATTGTTCCTTTCTAATAGCCAAAACCTTTAACCAATCAGTCGCGACGCAAGACGCATGACAGCAGGTAGCAAAGAAGCACAAAAACTTTGCAAAGATATTGAAAAGATGTCTAAAGAGTAGAACAAAAGCTCCCTCGCTTAACTGAATTAGTTAAGTGCTAAATGGGTTTAATACAAAGGTTTATGCCAAAGAATAGGCATGAATGAATTCTTTCACATTCCCGTAGGCCTACTCTTATTCAACGAAAACGAAACTTCGTTAGCCCCGCCGCTTTCTCTCGATTCTGCTTTGCCCGGGGGAGTGACAAGGACGTGTATAACAAAGTTTCGTTTCTCGTTGAATTAGAGTAGGCCTACCGGTTGTCTGCAGCGACAGGGTTTAGAAAGATTAGCTTATTAAGTATGAAAAATACTCGATTTATGTCGTCTTTCACGTGGTTTTTTTTAAGTATATAATGAAGAAGCATTGTGATTTAACTAAATAAACAAAAATATTCAGTACTGACTATCATTTTATGGGAAAGTTTTCTAATAATAATTATACAAGAGGATTATTTGTATTATTTTGTTTCTTTTAATAAAACTAATAGAGAAATTCAGCACCAGGTTCTTTGTAGTTATTAATGCCATCATCATCATCATCATTTCAGCCGTACAACGCCCTCTGCTGGGCACAGGCCTCCCCCAAGGATCTCCACAACGATTCAAAATAAAAACTGGTTCTGTGTAGGTAGCTAAAATTTCGAAAACATTTTAAATAATTTAAAAAAATATCAGTTTATCTATACTCTATACTAATATTATAAAGAGGAAAGATTTGGTAGTTTGTTTGTTTGTTTGCATCGAATAGGCTCCGAAACTACTTCACCGATTTAGAAAATTCTTTCACCATTAGAAAGCTACATTCTTCCCGAGTGACATAGGCTATATTTTATCCCGATATTTCCACGGGAACGGGTACCACGCGGGTGAAACCGCGGAGACCTGCTAGTTAACCTAAGCCTCTTGAGTGCGCGCCAGGTAAGTCGGCGCGCGGTTAAATCGAATAATAATCAATTCCATAAGCTTAGAACAATAAATTGGACTGGAACTAGGGCCAAAAATGCCCCATTCGCGCCAGTTATCTGACACGCACTTTACATTGAACGATTAGTATTACCACAGGGTAAAAAAACTAGGTATTACTGTTAGCATTAGATTAAACTAATGTCAAACGTAAACGTAGTAAAAACTTTATTGCAAGGCGATAAGGTTCACGGATACAGTTTGACATTAAGTTAATAAATGGTTATTGGAATTTGTTTCAAGAGTAAGGGGTTACATCTCAACCTAATATACAATACTAACGCATTTAACTATTTCTGTTCCAACATAATGCAAGTAGGTAGAATAAAAGCCGTATATTGTATTTCACAACCTAACATTAAGGTAATAGGTTATTACAAATCCTTTGATTATAAAGCGGTTAAATTTATGAACAAAATTGCCACCTGTAGAACCGTATTTAGTTACTGGCCGATCTTTTCAATCGGACCCAAAATCAAGGAGCTTTTTATTTTCCCTATAGTTTATTCAAATTCAACGGTATAATAAATCTTTGGTAGACAGAAAAACATGTTTGTACTAAGTAGAATTATGGTTTCGATCCTATATTCAAGAATTTTGTTTAAATTCAGAAAGTACTATTTTATGCTCCGTAGAAAATACTTAAAAAATAAATTCATAATGCAATTAATTTTAAATTACATTAGAAAAACCCGTTAAATGGACGGCAAATGTCACTCCAAACCATTATTTGGACAGAATGTTAATGTGGTCGCCTCGAATTAATTTGCCTACCGGTAAACTGGATCTGTTCCTATAAATTAGAGAATTAATATCAAATGTGTGTCGCTTAAACAACTAATTATCTAACACGAGCTTAAAGCAATTAAATAATTTAAAATTGTAACGAGGAGGGTGCCGTGGGAACGACAGTTAATTCAGAAGGAACGCCTTCGAGTTTGGTTTCGGTTGCGTGAGCCCTGATCATAGTCAGATTGTACCGATTTAAAACATTTACTAGCTACTTGCTACACTGCTCACCCTTTACTTTTATACAATTTTGCTTTACCTGAGCCAAAACACAGCATCGATTCCCGTTTGCTCATAAATCAATGACGCGATCGCAGACGCAATAATGAAGTCATAATAGTTTATAAATATAGGAAAAAACTTGTTGTAAAACGAATGTATAAACATCTTGATTTATGGCACTTACTAATGTATTCGGTGATACAGCTACATATTAACAATTTTGTTAAGTTATCATCCACTATAATTTAGGAAAAAAAATGTCGGCGGTCGGCCATATAAATTTCAACGCAGCATTAGAAACCTATCGCGCGCTGAATTTACGTATAGCTCGTAGAACGTGAATATCTATGTTGCTACTAATAATAGGCTACGCGCCAACCAAATTAAATATTTTAACGGGCCATTTCCTTTCAAAATTAGTGTTGTGTCAATGCATGTCGAAACACGTTACAAGAAAAAAGATAAACAAAAAATGTAGTTAGCTGATTTATAAAACAAAAAGACGACTACATTGTATTCCTTTTAAAACTCGGGCGCAACTAAAACGAATAAATTAATTCAAATTTAAACAGGCAATTAATCGTTATTTGGCTGGAATGATAGACCGTATCTCTGGCTGTCATTCCGTCATGTCGCTTGTGACGGATTTACATCACAAGTTTGCATAATTTACTGCTCATGATCGAACTGTTTTAAGTCACCTATTTTATGCATCATGTATACAGCCATTAAATTGTTTTTCCAAATGTATAAGTGGATTCGTTTGCATTTTTATGCGTTGGCCTTTTTTTATTTATCTAAAACAGACAAAAGAAGTCATCTCAGATGTTTTATAGGACAAACTCAATTTTAAAAGTAAAAGTGAAATACATATGGATTTTTCAACTGTTTTTTCATCAAATCTCCCAAAAATTTACTTATGCCCAAAATTCCTCGTAATATTTACAGAATCCGTACTTTCTAGAAAAGCAAATCAGAGCCCATACCAGCTTAAGCATTCAGTTTTCCGATAGAAACTCCCGATGCGAAACTATCGATATAGGCGCATCTCTTTAATGGCGTCTAGCTGCCGTGCGGCGCTTGATCACGGGCGCTCCGCAATTACCAGATGAAATGTAGCGCTGGCCCTGTCTATTGTCTTCCCGCTCGTAAGCTGCACAGTGACATGGCTGTTAGGCCTGTATATTGAAACCTTAAGGGCCTTGAATCCATACAAACGTAGCTTTATGTCACAAAAAGCCTACTTGACACATACTTTCTCGCGACTTTAGCTATCATTAAGCGATATCCAACTACTATTTTTATGCGCGAAACCTGATTTGAAGGACCCCGTGGTGTAGTGGCTAGAGCGCTCGGCCTGCGATTGTTGAAGTTAAGCAACTTTCGCAATGGTTAGTCACGGGATGGGTATGACCACAAATTCATCTCGAGCTCCTCCGTGCTTCGGAAGGCACGTTAGGCCGTTGGTCCCGGCTGCGATTCCAGTCGTTAATATCCACCAATCCGCATTGGGCCCGCGTGGTGGGTTATGGCACATTCTCCTTATTCATTTATAAGGAAGGCCTGCGCCCCAGCAGTGGGGACTCATAATGGCTGATTATGATGATGCTGAAACCGGATTTTGTCGCGAAAAACTATTTATTCATATGCAAACAGTATTTCTTTTGAATTTTCGGATACAGATTTTCTTTGTTGTAGAAAAAATGAGAGAAAATGATTTCAAAATTCTAGGAACATTTTCTCATCAAAGAAGCACTTTATTCTATTATAGTTTAATAGAATAAAGTGCTTCTTTGATGAGAAAATGTTCCATGGCATATATAATGCAAGAATGTGATTCTGCTATATATTAAATAACAGGATTCTGTGTACCGCTAACATCGCATTGTTAAGCTAATTTTCAACATTTCTCTTAGCTCGTCTACTCCATACGAATCACCGTAGATAAATTAACCGGGAAGAACCCATTATTGGAACAACTGCCGTGAATGGCCAGAACAGCAATGTAAAACAGAGAAATCCATGGACCTAGAATTTTTTTACTAGAAAAATGTAGTACACGCTTTTATAACATTCACCTACATTTTTTATACAGTTAATGAATCCAATGGCTTTCAAGAGAAATATTTAACTGGGATATTTAATTTAAAGTTGGATATGAAGCTAAGTAGTTCATTTTGTATATCCATACAATTTCTTTAAATACTTCAATAGACATTTATTCATTCAATAAAATTCTGAACATTGCTCCAACTCTACAATTACCCAACTTCTACGAATTAAAAATCTATTTACAAATACTGTTTTGATTATAATTCGTGGATTTTTATATATAAACTGATATAAACTGGTCACTTGCCACATTAGTTTTGAAAACCAAAACTTATAAATTGTAAGTTGGAATAACGGCACTAGGCGAGGCGTGGGCGAAACATTCTTAACATTTTACTATAGCCATTTGCATTTTACAACTTTTATCGATGTACTTAACGAGAGTTGCCGCGGAAGGCGAGAACTAGTGCGGCCCCATATTGCTTCAGTTCTTTATTTTCGATAAATAATTAACATTTTAGACTTAAGTATAACATTGTAATGATTAGTCTTAATTGAGAAAAGTTGAAAGAAAATTACAACCACCAGTTACGGCGTTCAAGATATGTATGGTTGTTATAAACGACCCATGATTTTCAATGATTTATATCAATATTTGCAGTGTCTGAGATTTTTACAAGCTTTTTATTAACTTGCAATGTTAATTAGTTGGGGAACAAATCTTGCAAGCTTAATTCGACCCCTTTCCCAGTGTCCGATGGAGCTAAAATTTTGTATTCAGATTTGGTTTAGATGACAATACAATATTTAAGTACAGTCAGCAAAAAAGCTTGTCATGTAAATGAAATTTTTACTAAAAACTTATTTTGATCACATAAACTTACATAACATAACATAACATAATCAGCCCGGGTCGTCCCACTGCAGTAAAGTAAAGTATTCATTAACTGTATAAAAAATGTAGGTGAATGTTATAAAAGCGTGTACTACATTTTTCTAGTAAAAAAGAAAATTGTTTTCAGCATTTTTTGCGTTTCTTTCAAATGTACAGAGGTTGAAAGAGGCTTAGCAATAAGGAATTGCATTGATCGAGTTTTTATTACTTGTTTGATAATAAACGCCCATAGGTAATTTGATTTTAACCGCCTCTGTGGTCTAGTGGTTCACACCACCGACCAAGAGACCCCGGGTTCGATTCCTAGTGGAGGTACATATTGTATTCGGTTTGGTTGGTGGTAGAACTTGTTCTTAGTCCGGCTTGCTAGCTACCCATCCTACTTAATATTATAAATGTGAAAGTTTGGATGTTTAGATGTTTGTATGTTTGTTACTCAATCACACCAAAACGGCTGAACGGATTTGGCTGAAATTTGGGACACTGATACTTTGTAGCCTGGAGAGGAACTTTTTATCAAAAAAAAATGTCACATTCCCCCGGGATGACGTCGTGTAGTCCACGCGGGCGAAGCCGCGGGCGGAAAGCTAGTCTTATCTAAATCTGACGCCATAACAATGATGTTTTCAGCATTATTGTGTTCCGGCAGTTAGAGATAAGATAGCCAGTTCCTCAGCGATTGAGGATTCCGATATAGTGCGCCTTCAGCCTTATCACCACTAAACATCAGGTGTGATAAAGGCTAAGTGCTACCCCGTGGTGGATAAAAAAAAAGGTTACGTCATGAAAAAAGTGTATTCATCCTCCTATTAAAAAATAAATGTTTCTTATAAATAAATAAATGATATATTATAGTAGATTGTACAACAAGTGCATAAAACATACCATTTTACCCGAGACGTATATATCCACCCGAGCCGTAGGCGAGGATGGATAGTCAATTCGAGGCTAAAATGGGTTTTATGTACGAGTTATACACTCTGCTTTTCACTTCGAGTGTGAGGAAAATAAATTACAATATTGCAAAAAAGAAAAAATAAAGACCGCCATATTGGCGGGAAATCTTTCTTTTTCTTTTTTTTCTACGTGGAAGTGGCAGCACAGTGACTTAGCATAGATCGTAGTCCATAATGCTCTTGAAATACTTATTTCTTACAAAACTCATTAATTTTGCCTAGTTTTATTTATTTAGTCATTTAACATGGATTATGTACAAAATTTAAGAAACAAAATGAAACAACAAGTTTATTTAACGAAGTTTAATTGCGTGTGTGACTGTTTACCGGACGACCCTTGTCTTAGAGTCTGTGACATAGACGAAGATTTTACTTTATGCACTAGAGCATAAAAAGCGATTTTATGCAGCCTATACCCAACATAAACACGAACTTTACGAGCATGAGAAGTGAAAAAAATTTGTTCATCAAATGCAGCGAACATGCATCAAGGAATCGGGCTATAGAACAGCGATCAAAATAACCAAGGGTAAATGACTTTGATTAGACTTTATTGTTAGTAAGGTTGTTAGATGTTAGCTATCGTACCAGTAACATTGTAGGTACTGGAAACTGTTAAGATAGGGTCTAGAAATTTGTTGCATTTTATCGCACCCTGTAGAAGTGTATTTAGGTTTCCAATGAACAACATATGAACGTAATTTACCAACGCTTAGCGCTTTTATTTTTTATTTGAAATCATTTAATGAAAACAATTGTAAGACCTCCTAGGTTTTGTTTAATTTTTCATTTGAATTGATTTTTTTACATCATATCTATCTATAATATAATCATTATGATTATCAACAACACCATCCATGTTATTGTCCGCGATGTTGGTACAGGCCTATCTTATGGATGTTATATTTGAGAGTTTGAAATATAATCGGTCACCAAATAATACATAATACACATAACATTACACACTTGTAAGTTTTTCTCACGTAAGTTGCTTACGCTTTAAGTTTAATTTCGGCCTAAGGCTGATCTTACACCTGTAAGTTGCTTCCGTAAAATGTATGTAAATAAGATACTTACGGCTGTATTATTATACATACAAATAAACTTACAAAGAGTGTTTACATTTGCAAATTTTATCGTAAGTCGCTCACTTAAGCAACTTACGTGAGTAAAACTTACAAGAGTATATAAGGTCGGCGTAAGAGTACCTACTTACATACCTACTAATTACGCTTGTGTGACTTGCTTAGAGTGTATTGTGTAACTGAACCATATCAAAATAGTTTAGCCAGACCCTCGCGAAGCCCAAAGACTTTAAAACCCTGTCCAGAACTATGCGCGAATCAGACGCGTTTTTATTATTCGCTAAGTATTGGCGGTCTGCGACATATCTGCCACATTGTCAGTGATGTATTCAAACTAGCTGTTGAAATCGCGGCGAATTCGAGCTTTCTGGACAAGCGCTAAGTCCTTTATCTTATTTGCCATTTTGCATTCCATAGAGAATAGCGGTCTAATACAGTAACAGCTAAATAGGGGAGAGGTAGTCAACCCGGCAATCTTAAAATCAATCAAACGGGCCAGATACAATCATTTTATATGGAGCTGATTGAAACCCCCTTCGGGCTGCGGAAATGTGTCAGACTTGATTAGAGCAAACTATTTATTTTAATGCTATCTAAGCAGCAGTTATAGTAAAAGCTAAATAAGTTAATTTTATTTATATAGATTTTTACATAAATTGATCCTCAGAAGGAATGCCTCGCTATCCAAATATAAAAAGAGAGCAGGATGTGTGGTAGGGCAAAACTGACGATTCATAAATGCGTTTAAAAATGTTTATTTGAATCAAGAATATTTCTATTTATATCGAAGCTCTCTGTCGTCCATTTCTTAGAACTATCCTGGCTGCTAACTCGCCTATATCTAGACTAGAATTAGCAAACTATTGGTATGTACAACACATTTTGTAGATAGATTGACGTACAGTCACGAGCAATTAGGTATATGTAAACAACGTAGGACTATGTCATATTACAATATTTAATGACTTTTTTAGCACAAACAGTTTTTTCACATGAGTTAATAATCTGAATTATTTACTCATGTGGTTCTGTTTTGGAACGTTTTAATTTGACAAATTAAACTAAATTACATAGGTATTGCTCGTGCGTGACCATACGCATGCAATGATAAAAGCCACTTTAAAAAACTATAAAAACAGTCTGAGGGCTCATTTTACCAGAACTGTCTTTAGTAATTGTCCCACTTTTTAATTTAAATCATATTAATCAGTTAAGCAGTGTTAGTTGTTTGGGTATAATAAGAGCATGTGGTGTTATGCCTATAACTGATTGTACAATTTAGATTTAATCAATTGCTAGCTTCAGTCGTCCTTACTATTGTAACAATCGTTGGTAATACATAATAAATACCTAAATAAATAGTAAATTACCGACAACATAACTAACGAGGAAATAAGCAAAGGCAATTTGATGTTTGATTACACTTTCACTAGAGAGCTACATATCTACGTATAGAAAAGTATGTAAAATTTAAGATCATCTCTAACTGACCTTATTCATTATCAAAAGTACAGTTAGTACAGTCGAATAAATTCTTATTCTGTGTTTTGAATGAAAATAACATGGTTAACTTCAAAGAATTCTCGTCAGAAGCGCGCGCTCAAACATAACGCGATATGTCAAAACTGCTGGCCTTAATTGTAATTTAGTAGTAATATTTGTGTGCGATATCAGATCAGATCGCACGCTCATTTCGGCCTAACCGAAATTTATTTGACTTATGCATCGAGGGCTGAACATTGTACCATTTACAATAAGGCATTAAATCATATCAAAACTTAATGCGACGGAGGTGTGTCGGCAACGGAATTAAAATGCAATAATATCTCCGGCGTGCTGTAATTCTGGGTTGTCTCAGACCTCCGAAGATTATCGCAAAGTATTTATTTATCCAGCGTTCCCCGGGGAGGTTAGATAGGATCGGGGAATCAATTTCGCAACGAAACGTCGCGGAGGCGTAAGGAAGGGCCCTTAACTTACAGGTGCTGTAACGATTCCGGTCTGAAGCCTATTGGAGCCGAGCACCGACACTTTGGGAGAGTTATTTACTTTGTGCGAATTATCCACACAATATGGACAATTGCCGGTAACTCTGATAGCACGCTTCTGATAAAATAAATATAATTTTCCGCTTCCTTCACGGCGATTCCGTATTTATTACTCTTCTACACGCCCAATAGTTTTTCTGTATAACAAAAGATAACCTCCGTCATAATTTCTTTACTAGCAGGGGCCAAACCGTTCATATAAGTCCATACTATATTCCCAGCAATCAAAAGATATAACGCAATAAAAAAGACAGGTACAAGCCCGCGCCGGCTAAACTCCCATCACGCCTCCGCCAATGATACACAAATCATAATAAACTTCATGCCAGTACAAACTTACGGAGCGCACACAACGTTCTCGTATCATAACTATCGTCTACACAAAACGATGTATGACGTAGAAAGCAACAGACCCACTAGAGAACCGGTTGGACGTCACACGAATGCACACACATAAAGCGTCCAATTAAGCTTGACCTGTGACAGCGGCTGCGGTGTCGTCGTGCGGTCCTCCCGGAGGAATGCCCCGGGGGGCGGGGCGGGCCACGCTCCGCTGGACGTTACACTCAACAGCGATAAGAAAGCTGAGCAACGCGGAGGACTGTCATGGCACAATCTATATATATGATTGGTCCGATATTGGAAAATCTTTCTAACGCGAAATCTTGTTTGACGATCTTTTCATTAGTGATCGTGGCTGGCGTTCTTAAAACGCTTCTAGTTATTAAAGAATAATTTAAAAATATTCAGCCTCTAGGTACACAGTCAAGTCATACAAAGCTCATGGCCAATAGGTACAGAATAGATTTTTGGTACTTACACCATCCACAGAATATCTTGCTGTGTTCTGTGGGTATATATCTATATCCTATATATCTCTGAATTATTTTTTTCTATGAAATAAAAACTATGTACTTATAAAATTGTTTAAAAAGGCAAGTTCCCAACTATGATGGATGGTATTAATTCTTTTATTCTTATTATCTCGTCTTAGGGCGTTTGTGCACTACCACTGAATTTTACCGATCCGGAAAAAAACGGATGCTTGTATTTTAATAATTAATCATTTATAATAGTAATTAATTAAATACAAGCATCCGTTTTTTTCCGGATCGGTAAAATTCAGTGGTAGTGCACAAACGCCCTTACTCTATTAATTATGTATGTGCTTTCTACGAAGGTCGTGAAACAATTTTTGGTTTAGTCGACTAAAATGACCAATAAAATTCGCGAAATGACTACAGAGTCGACAATTGACCGATTCTCGAAATATACAATTCTATAAACGACCGATTCGACAATTGACCGATTCCACTAATGAACAATTCACGAAATGACAATTGTTTTTATTGTATGAAAATAGTAGGTACTTTGTTAGGAAATTTAAAATAAAATGCAATGTAAGGAATAACGAACCATTTAGTCGGGTCGGGAACGGTGGCTCAGTCGGGTTCAATCTCGCGACGATATATTAAGTAAACTCCAGGGATATTTCCTAAGAACAACTCTATATAACTGTCATTGTCGTTGCGTTTGACAGCCAAACAGTCTGTATTTGTATTTGTGCTTGAAAAAATACTATTTAAGGTAAGTTACACGTGTTTTTATACCCTAAAATTATAAGATTTCGATAATTGTTAGTGTGTGGATGGAAAGTGGCATTATTATACTAGGCATTGGTATAGAATTGCTCGCCTTTTGTCAAATCTGTTAAAATGTGTGCGCTCCTGAAATCATAATGGCGACGGCGTGTTCAGTGGCTCAAAAAAAAAGAGGTACTTATACATACTCAAAGAAAAAGGTCAGAGAAATTGGTTGATCTCAATTTATCAGTATTTTATTCTTATTATACTTAACTATTATGTGATGGATTTTGATGCATACTATGTTTAAAAGATAATTCTGATATACCTAAACGAATAAATGTGATTAAATATAATAAATGTTTTTCATTCAATTTTGTACTGGTGAGCAACAGTGTACTGTTAGAGTCTCTGTGTACCACAGGGTCGAGTCACAGTAGCCCAGTACCGGTACACAGTGGCTCATTTCCCATTTTCTTTTAAATATTGCCAGGCATCTATAATAATGTCTTGTTTAAAAAAGTAATGATGTAGGAAGAAACTTTAATAACTAAAGCATGTTGACTGTGATTTTCAGGTTGGTACCAACTCCAACTTTTTCTTCATAATTTATGTGTTCGAAAAAATCCGAGCCACTGTTGCCGACCCGACCTAATTCAAATATTATTTATATTAAAGAAACTGAGTCTGTTTTTGAGTTACAAAGTGTACTTCAATTGGTCAAATGACCAATTTAAAATAAAATGGAAAGGAAATTTAAAATAAAATGCAAATGTAGGATTGGTCATTTGTCGAATTGTGGTCGGTTATAGAATTGTACATTTCGAGAATCGGTCAATTGTCGACTATATAAACCTAGCCATTTCGCAAATTGGTTATTAGTAGCTAAACGCAATTTTCTATTCATCGAACTCGAGCAGTTTCATCGGATGAAATGAAACTACTCGAATCGTAACTGCCGGAAACAATGTATCAAATGTGTAGGTATCTCTTCGAGCAACGCGGGCCTTCCGTTGGACGGAAGACCCGCGTTGCTCGAAGGTGTATCTGTATTTTAAAAAACAATTGACGTTATTGATTCATCCAAATTCAGAGCAGTCTAAGCTTATATACTGTGGCAATAATATGGGTACAAACAAGGTGGGCCGATGACCGAAGGTCGCGGGAAGTCGCTGGATCCGGGCAACGCAGTCAGGATCGGTTTTGTGTAGATCCTTTGGAGAGGCTTATGCTCAGCAGTGGGCGTCATACGGATGATGATGAAGATGATGACATGCGTCGCATAATGCTTTGATAGCTATCCTTCTATCCTCCAAATATACGTTGTTCTAAACCTTTTGGAACTTAATGACTGGTGATAATTTGTCATTTTTTTGTAAAAAATAGTTGAACCGCTAAATAATTTCAAGAATATTCAATTAGGTATTAAGTAGTACCTACTCCAAGATTAAAAGCATTTCTGAATTATTGATTTACGATTTTTTATGACTAAAATCTTGGAATAACTCAAAATCGTGATCGTAAAAGACCATCAACATGAAACACAATATTTTTGAAATCCACGTTTAATATCTCTCTACAAGACCATAAATAAAAGTGTTCCACGTCTAATTTGAAACTACTGTTGACCAACATTCTGTGCACAATACAGCGAAAACTTCAGACATTATTTTAATAACATTATCAAAGCAAATACAATTATTTATTGCCTTCATCTATCCATTACGGAGGTAAACATCGCACGACCGACTGTTTGCGCAATCAACGTGGTTTTAGGATTTCACTATTACTAGTGAGGTGAACACTGAGGTCTAAGCTTTGGTAAAAAATCATTATTTTTATACTTGCTTTCCGCTCGCAACTTTCCCTGCGTGAACTAGGCGATGTTTTCCCGTGGGAATGACGTGCTTTCCCGGAATAACAAGTAGCCTATATGCTGTTCTAGGCCATACTTTATTTCGGTGCCAAATTTCATCCAAATATGTTCAGCAGTTTTGCTGTGATTAAGTAACAAACATTCAAAGTGACGCATTCAGGATATTAGTAAGATTTGTCGGTACAGTCCATGTTCTTCTTTCGTATCGTTGGGATAGTTTAAATATTGATAAAACGCCTCTGCGAGCTTTTTCATAAAGCTAAACAGAGAGCTTACACATCATGTTGCGAAAAGATAAAATAAAACCAACCAATTCAGCACTCGTTATAGGCCAGTCAAAATCGACATCAAACGTCGCAAACTCGCATGTTAGATACGTGCGAGCTAATCTTTTGATTAACAATAAAAGTGTGTATGGATCTACTTTTCCTACTTTACAGAAAGTGTGTTTGTTTTCCTGTCTTTCACGCCAAAACGTAGCAACGGATCCACGTGATATTAGTATGGGGATAGTTTAGGAGCTGGAGAGTGACATAGGCTACTTTTTATGCCGGATAAAAGTCATATTCCAGTAGGATAACGCGGGTCGTGTAGTCCACGCGAGTGAAGTCGCGAGCGAAAGTCTAGTATTATATAGTTCGGTACTGTTAAAAATATTTTAGAAAAATAATGTTTGTAACAAACATTTTAATCACAGTGATATAAAATTAACGAATCTAGTGGTGCTTGAATAAAACATTTCTCAATTTCAGTTTGCCCTATGTAAATAACTTTTCGTTTTATATTTACACCGACTATTTTATAACATGGATAGATTGCTAATACACTAGTATAGTATTATATTATCTGTGCTAATACTTAACTGTCACAACGTTATTACGTTAAAGTACGCAAACTTTTCTAAGCCTACTTAGCGTTTGTGTTGAATTAAGTGCTCCTAATGTGGCAAACGAGTTTGGAGCCTGGTCTAGTTACACAATTTACAATAGAAAGCAATGCGGTTGGTAAACTTGCCGGACAAGATCACAATGCATCTATAACTATGGAACTAAGATCATGTGACGAACCAATCAAATAAACTTTGCAACACGTAGGCATAGTAAAATAGTAAAAAAATGAAAACTATTTCTACGATAATATTTTTTAAGTAATAATGTTACGTATTGTGACATCAAACTTTGAAGTAATGAATAGATTTTAAAGAAACTATAGTATAGTGAAATGCAATTATGAGTCAACTGTAGTATTAAATGTTATCTTTGAAAAATAAAATTACTTTTTGTATTATTTGCCTATGATACGTGAGATTTAAATAAATAAATAAATAAATAAATAAATAAATAACTTCTTACATTCACACCAATTATCTAAGCCCATTTTAATTTCATTAAGAAACTGTATCATGGAAAACTTGATAACGGATAAATATATACTTAAATACTTTTTGTTTGTAAATACATACTTAATATACATAGAAAACACCCAGACCAAGACAAATAGACATGTTCATGCACACAAATATTTGTCTTGTTCGGGAATCGAACCCGAGACCACTGGCGCAGAAGGTGGGTAGCCTACCCCTGTCAATAATAAAGAAATAAATATAGGACACCATCACACACATTGTTAAAATATCAAGGTGTATTATGAAAATTGGAAACAACAGCTACGTTATAATATTTAATGTAAATACCTCAACAATTTGTATTAAAATTTCATTCGCTAGACGGTATACCAAAATAAACCAAAATAGTCACAAGATGTTCCAACATATCCAAACAGAATAATTCATAAAATTACACGTAAAAAAAATATCACAAAATCATAGATGTTGTTACATATTATATAATTTCATGTTCGTAATATAGGTCTACCTTTTTTGACTTTCTGTAATAAGTATTCGCTAATTTATTCATAAGTATATTACGTATGTTTACCAAAATGTATAGAACGTGATTTTTATAAAATAAATAGTCACGAGCATTTTTGCAATTTAAGTAATAACAAAAATAAGTAATGTATAACGCAAATCTTAAGATTAAACTATCTGTCCCTTCCCTACAGCAGCATGCTGAGTTCTGAGCACTCCTAAGTTTAAGTCACGATCTTTCGGCAACCCGTCACTCAGGCTTATCGGTGCATTTCTATGTGCTAATTGCCATGTGACACAAGCCAAGTAATTACACCAGCTTACGGCCTACTAACTGACCTGGCTTAAAAGGCATTGATATAGTAAACGTTGCCTAAAACCGAAAACGGCAAGTTGGTAAAGAGTAATTATAGAATTTATTTTAGTTCAATTGGTGTCGCCTTTCTAAAGATATATTTTATGTATTTAATCATACATACATATCGGCTATAAAAACATTGGATGCTACTTATTATTTTGTGTATTTGTGGTTCCGCAGTGCTAGTAGAAACCGCCTCTGTGGTCTAGTGGTTCACACCACCGATTTCAGACCAAGAGGTCCCGGGTTCGATTCCTAGTGGGGTAACATATTGTATTCGGTTTGGTTGGTGGTAGAACTTGTTCTTAGTCCGACTGGCTAGCTACCACCATCTTATCTAAGTCTGACGCCATAACAATGACATTTTCAGCATTGTTGTGTTCAGGTAGTTAGAGATAAGATAGCCAGTTCCTCAGTGATTGAGGATTCCGGGAGTAGTGCGCTTCCACCTTCAGCCTTATTACCACTTAACATTAGGTGTGATGAAGGCTAAGTGCTATGCTACCCCGTTGTGGATAAAAAGACTGTTTTCACTGCGACCTAACATTATTTATTGCAACTCGCCTCTATCTAACATGTTTAATTTAATTTAATACATTTATTTTACACCAGCAGTGCATTATTTATTACATTTTAATGACAAAAATAGAAAATTGGAGACAATAAACTTATGCATAAGTACACCTTTTTAGGTGACACAACATTGTCAAGGAACAAAATGTTCACTGCACAGTTCACCTACTCGCTATTTTTATCAATATTTTCAAAATGCAAAATACGTTATTTCCCCACAGTGGAAAAACATAGAACTAATGTTTACTTTCTATACTTTGTTCTATGAAACTCAACTAATGTTTCACATTTTTGGAAGTTTAAAATTCTTAAGAATATGAAGAGATTTTCAAAATTATTCAATTGATTATCGGAAAATCAACATTTATCCTACACATTAATCATTGCACACACAGAAATCATTGCAGAAATATACTGTCTGTTAAAGATCACCACCAATTTATATTTCAGGGTATGAAAGTGTCCATCAATACAAACAACATTTACTATGAGGCCATCCACGAAATCGTGATAAAATAATCAAATGTTCAATACCTACATTATAGTCGAGTGGGTACTTTTCTATGGAACTGCCGATTTTTGTTTTGCGATTTTTGTGGTTGGCCCAATACCTAGTTAAACTTGTTTATTTTGATGGAATCATTCATCCCCTGAAATACTAGTTCTAATAAAAAAAAATGTGGTAAATTTCAATGACCATGAAGTGAGAATGTTTGTATGCAATTAAAGCAAGTGTTTTCAGTTCATTCGTTTCTTCTACTTCTAAAATAAATTTATATTTAGTTGCTGTGATGTCACATATCAATTGCGAATAGATGCTCTTCCTTATTTTTAAAAGCATTGCATTAATACAGTTTTTACATTTTTACATTTACATTTGACGACCGATTTGGCGCAGGGGTAAACTACTTGCCTTCTGCGCCAGAGGTCTCGGGTTCGATTCCCGAACAAGACAAATATTTGTGTGCATGAACATGTCTATTTGTCTTGGTCTGGGTGTTTTCTACAAACAAAAAGTATTTAAGTATATAATTATCCGTTATCAAGTTCACGTAGACACAGTTTCTTGAGAAATTACCTAAGGGCTTAGGTAATTGGTGTGATTGTAAGAAAATATTTATTTATTTATACCTATCTTTTAAAATTTACCATCAAGTCAAGTTTACAAGACGACCGATATTTTATTAATTGGATTACCGAAAAAGGCCATTGTAGTAAAATAGTTATACAAATAT
Source organism: Crambus lathoniellus (assembly GCA_949710035.1). Taxonomy (NCBI): domain Eukaryota; kingdom Metazoa; phylum Arthropoda; class Insecta; order Lepidoptera; family Crambidae; genus Crambus; species Crambus lathoniellus. Next base: position 15,800,287 of record OX453306.1, read on the forward strand.
ATTACATTCATAATTTCGAATGTACCTAGAATTTTTTAAGGCATGAAATTTTTAATGTACGCATTCATTTTTAAATAATGTAACAATTTGCAAAATTTTCTCAAATACGGAAGACACCATCTCGTGTTTTTCAAATAGCCAGAGCAGTTAGTCTGCATAACTGAGAAGTAATCTCTCTTACCTAAGGCATTTAAACGTTATACTTAAATGAAAACGGGATAGCGGAAATCACTTAATGTTAGAGGTACCTACAGCTAAATTTCTTCTTTATCCGTTTTAGAAATGCAACAGATCTGAGTGGTTTTTTTTTCTTCAAAACACTTTAAAGGGCTCGCCACCCAAATCTTTATCAATGATGCGCACTTAGGCGGGGGGACAGGTTAAGTGACTGTTGATTTAAACATTTTAAAAATTCCTACCAATCAGCGTGGCGCGCCCACCAATAAATTCATTGATAAAACACTGAACGCTAATAAGTTCAAAATCGAATCAGCAATTTTGGACGCCTCTCGTTCAAGAAAATTATCGTAATTCGTCCCTCAAATATCCATTACCGTATGATAAATTTTGAATCCAATAAAACGACATTTTGTTTTTCCAGACATATTTAAATTGTATACATTTTTAACCTATAACCTTGCTAAAATAAATAATTTTCTTTCTTTTTCTTTCTTTCTTTCTTTCCCTTTATGAGGTAAAGGCAGAATAGATGCCACCAATATAAACACATTCTTTTTCCCATCTTTTTCGTACACGGTAGCTTTTAATGTTTTTGAAGTTTTTGAATGATTAATTATTAATCATTTTTATTAATTTACCATATTTATCTTAATAATTTTCCGTTTTGAAAAAAAAAACATAAAATTCATATAAAATCTACTTACAAATTAACTAAAATTTTATTTTCGTACCATCTCTATAGTTGCCTCGGCCTTATATAAAGGGTTAAATAAGCGATTGTAGGTAGGTACTTATATGTTTTTCAAATATACCCTTTTTGTGTTAGTGATGAACTGTTGTGACTTATTTACGCAAATTGAAGAAGTAGCTTATAGTGATACAAAAACGCTTCTGTATCTAGTTTCTAATGACTTAATTACAATTAACCGAAACATAGTAGCAGTGTTCATAATACTTTCATGGGACTTAACAACTTTGTTTTATCCAATTGGTTACTCGTAGTCGGTTAAGATAACTATCGTCGTCCGTTCTCTGATAAATGACCCGATCTTCCTGCCTAATATATAGAGGAAGAAAGAAGTTATTACGCTAATTGAAGGCTAAACGCACCGCAAAGACACTGCTAGCCGCTGTAGCTACAGGACATTCGACTATTAGTATTGGCGTAAAATAATGAAACCCATTTCACAGTTTAACGTAAGTTGTGCGTTCATTAAGCGTGTGTCGATGGCCGGGTTGCGCGCCTTTGGGTGCAACTTGCATAAATCAGTCGGGGGAATGCAGCTCGCCGTCCTAATGCGCTTTTGGTGTCGGTTGATAGCTTACCCCCTCTCCCCTTCCCCACCTCACCACACAATCCGATGACTTTTATGGCAGCCGATGGAACCATGACAATTGACATTGCTCTCGTTTTTCCGTTTATTTTTTGGACTTGATTCGATGAGAAAGATAAACTGCTGAGCAATTAAAATTGCAGCGGCGACGCTTTAAAGAAGGCGGTAAAGGTAATCAGAGCGAAATCATTGTCAATTTTTGTCCCAAAAAAATATCATTATTCAGTATTAATTTGGTGTGGTTTTCTTATTTAGTGCAATGAATAACTAATATAATAAAATAGCTGATAATTTTGTACTAATACCTATAGGCTAAGATTTTTTGTTTAAATTTTCTTATTTTCGCTTAAGAATTTGGACGATTAATAAGCGTTAATTTTATTTAATCTATATGAATGAAGAGTTTTTGCCTTTCTTCTGAATATGTTCCTTATTATTTTTAACATAGTTGTATCTTACTTTTTACTAATCTGTACTAATATTATAAATCTGATGAGTTTGTTTGTTTGATCGAACTAACCTCAGGAACTACTGGACTGAATAGCAAAATTCTTTTGGTGTTGGATAGACCATTTATCAAGGAAGGCTATAGGCTGTATTTTATCCCGATATTCCCACAGGAACGTGTACCTATAATAAATGTGAAAGTGATAAACGACTGAACGGATCTTGTTGAAATTTGGCACTGAGATAGATTATTCTAGAATAGCATGTAGGCTACTTTATACTCCGTGAAAATATCTCATTTTCACGGAAAAACGTCGTGTAGAGTACGCGCTGTATAACTTGGTGTTTGTCAATATTTGGAACTAAAATTATTGACTTGGGAATAAGTTATTTTAATTTTTAGTTTCTTGCATTCACAATGCAATTTTCATTACTGAAAAATGGAAAATGCAGTATTTAGAAAAAATCGACCCACACGTCTCACAATCAGCTCCGATGGGACTCGAACCCACGACCTTTCGCTTTCTGGGCGACTGCTCTAACCACTGCGCTACGGAGTCGTTACGAGAAGCGTCGAATTTATCCAATACTTCTTACTCGCTGTATAGTCAGCGTTAATTTCATCAATGTGGAGATATTACTACCCTCACACGCGAAAGAAATACCTTTCCAGGTATTTGGCAATCGCTAAAGATTAAATTACTATGGCAAGTTATTTTAATTCTTAGTTTCTTGCATTGACAATGCAATTTTTATTACTGAAAAATGGAAAATGAAGTATTTAGAAAAAATCGACCCGTCTCACAATCAGCTCCGATGGGACTCGAACCCACGGGATATATGAGAATCCCCCTTATGGGAATAAGGCTTATTTTACGACCGATCACGTCGATCAGCGCCCTCTGACAAATGACAAGTTATGTGGCGCGGACTCTAATTCATGCGGGCAAAACCGCAAGTGGAAAGCAAGTAACAAAAGGAATTTTCCAATGAAACACAGTATTTGACGACCGATTTGGCGCAGGGGTAAACTACCTGCCTTCTGCGCCAGAGGTCTCGGGTTCGATTCCCGAACAAGACAAATATTTGTGTGCATGAACATGTCTATTTGTCTTGGTCTGGGTGTTTTCTATGTATATTAAGTATGTATTTACAAACAAAAAGTATTTAAGTATATATTTATCCGTTATCAAGTTCACGTAGACACAGTTTCTCAGATAATTGGTGTGATTGTAAGAGAATATTTATTTATTTATATCCGAAATGCAAATTGCTTCAATGATCTGCATTCCTTTTACCCTAAAAATATCGAGCTCGTTAAATAAATACAGTTTTATGAAAAAATATTTAGTACTAAATGTGACATTTCTCACTTGCCCGGACCCACTTTTAAATAAGATATTCGATTCTTGTATTAAAATATGCAAGATTCGGGTTTTTTTATTACACTTTTATTATTCGTTTCGACTTAAGACTTTCTTAGCAGCATCGCCATGGGCTGGCCGGTAGTTAAAGATAACGGTAGTGCCAGTGTTAATAATTTGTTCAATGTTACGACACTGGATGTGTACTTACACAATAAATCTTAATGGTTTCATTTAGAAATATTATTAACGAAATAGGTAATCCTAGACAGATACACATGATATTAAATAAGTTTTTAGTAAAACCTTCGTTTTAATGATAAGCTTTTTGTTGATTATACTTTCATATTGTATTGACATCCAAACCAAACCTGTATGCAAAGTTTCAGTTGAATCGGGCACTGGAAAGTGGGTCAAATTTAGCAGGATTTGGCAAGATTTGTCCCCCACTAACTAACAAACTAACTAACATGGCATGTTAAATAAAAGCTTTTAAATATATATTTTATGTAGGTACATAATTGTTTAAGTATTATTAACTAAAATGAATTAAAGTATTTATAATAAGTAATATACGTACGACCACGTACGACCTCCGTGGCCGAGTGGTGTACGCACCGGTTTCAAGGTGCCACTAACTCTAGAGGTCCCGGGTTCGATCCCCGGTCGGGTAAATATTGAAAACGAACTTTTCAATATTTCGTCGGGTCTGGGTGTATGTCGTAATACCCGTCGTTGTTTCCAATCTCCATAATACTAGTGGTTAAGCTATACCTATACCTTGGTATTGGAACAATGTATGTAATGGTGTCCAATATTTATTATTTAATTATTGTAATACAAGTACAGTACATAGGTACAAGTTTTTCTATGAAAAAAGTAATAAAATCTTCAAGGCTTGCTATAAAGCCGGATTTCCACATGGTCGTGTTTTTTATTTATTTTGTACATAAACTTTTGTATCGCATTAAACTTTAAGATCCACAGCAGAAACGCATTTTTATAGGGGTCCTACTTTATGACAAACCCATTTGCTGCAAAGGGTGTTAAATCCTGACTGTCCTACACTTAGTACACCTACACTTGACACTTACTTGTTCAATCAGAAAACATTGAATGTAGTGTCTAATCTACTATGTTCACTGTTACACTATTAAGATCCGCTGAGAGAGAACAAGGAAATAAAGTTAAATGACAGAGACAGATCATAGTTCTTGGACCATAGACTGTCCGTAGTTTGTCGAAAAGCTTACCTTTTCGACTAGGTATTAAAAGGTAGGTAGGTAGTAATATGAGTTATATGAAATGAAATTAAGTAAAACACATTTACATTTAGACCTATCACAAATTCACAAAAAAAATACAAGATAAGTACATAAAAAAAGCTTAAATTTTACAATATTCGAACGATTTACATTATAACAACAAAATAAATATCATAGCAAAAATAAAAAGAATAACCTTAAGAGTTAAGTACTTTAAATTATTTATTTAATTACTTGAACTTGTCAATCTCAACATTTGGAAACCAACTTTACGGGCTTTGCGGTTTTATATAAAAGTAATTATTTTAATGCATAGTATTTTTAATCTTAAATATTTTTTAGACAAATAAAATGTATGAAATAACTTTGTTTAACAATTTCTCTAGAATTTAAACAATCTTTAGATTGAAGCAACAACTGTGCGCTTATGTTCATGGAGCCCAATTAAATACGAGTACGCTATCAAGTTCCCTTATGTGAATATTTGAAAGCTAAAACGATATAATGTGTAAGAAGAACATTGCTATCACTTTCCTAAAGGTTGGCTGGTAAAGAATGCCTTTAGCGCTAAGCCCGCCTTACCATATTTTTTTATAAATGTACAATAATGTTTATATTATAAAATAAAATATAATAAGGCCATCACAATGTGGTTTCCATTCTTTAAGTTAGTGCTCTGCAAATAATTTAGTGATACCTACTACTTGTCACATAGAGTAGTGTCTCTCAAGTTCAACACTAAAACGTCATGAGGTGAGGCACAGTATCGTAATGGTAATGTGACGAGATCTTTTACGAGCGAGCGACCACTTTTAGTTAGTTTTGTTCCTTTTGCTTGGACATTTAAGAAAATTGCTTTTGGAACTCGGCTTGGAATGACTTTTTTCGGTTCGAAGGTTAAACTGTTTTGATGTTTGAAATATTTTTTGTGTGTAACTTATTTCTGAGAAGTCGCATATTTCGCGGAGCCGAAATCCGAGGCGGTTAATTAAGTATGTTGAATGTATAACAAACGAAAGTTATGTTTCGCGTATAGTTATAATCTCGGAATGAGTTCGGAGCGAGTGTTGAGATATCGTTTGCGACAGACTTATCGTAATTTAGAGCCTCCGATTAGGTCGCGCCGCCCGACGTCCACTAACGAGCAATGCCTTCGATTTATTTTTATTTAAAAATCAGTGCGGCGCTGATGTTTTGTCTTCTACGGACAATTACGAGAAGTTAATTGGATTGTCTTCGCGATTGCTAAGTGCTAGTTATGTTGCTCAATAACAAAACGGATTACTTTCATTGTACAACAGAGTTAAAATTCTAATTGTTCTGTACTTCTATGGTCCTGTATTACTTTTGCACGCTCATAGAGTTAGTTCTCTACTCTCACACACATGAAAGAATCAAGCATTTATCTGGACTTAAACTGTCTCTATTTTATTCATATTGCACTAATACAATAATATAAGTACAGATATATGAAGAACAACGCTTTTATAAACACATTTAATACTTTTAGAAAATATTTGTCAAACATAATATTACAAAAAAGTGATTTTAAAAAAGTTGTTCGTGGATGTCCGGTTGTCTAAATTGACGTATGTGCCCCGATTACGCTCGACATATTCCATGTATTTGTACAATTTTTTTTAACAGCTTCATCGCGTCACGGGATTGTTTCCTAATGAAATTTACTATCTAATTCAATGTCGTTTAATTATAAGTAATAAAACACTCAAAAATAACTAAACCGGCACTCAGGACTTTTTTTGAATGAGCGTTATGACGCGTGCACTTTTGGGATTTCCAATTTTTCTTAACTTATCATTACTGCCTAGTGCTTTTGGACTTTTCAACTATAACAAATAATTTCTTAACATACTTCGCTTTTCAAATAATAGTGTTTGCAGATTTCAAACGAATGAGATACTTACAAGATAAAAATTCTGAATTGTACGTGTCAAAACAAACATAAATAACATGAGAATAATCTTTCCTTCAATTATTTCAATGTATCTAAATAAAATTTATACTAAAGGATCTAACCTATCATTATATTAAAATCTCAAAAATACTGTTATTTCTTGTCGGTTTAGAAAATCATACAAAATTTGAATAAATACTTTGATTACTCGACTGAGACTAGGAGGGTTATGTTTTTTTAAAGACTAATATTCTTAGATATATAATTATTTGCTATTAGCGAAATGTTATTTCTCTTACCTTAGTTTTTGTGCTTTTGAGCGGCGTTCCCGACGAAACAGCGAAAATCTCCACTTCATATCGGTCGACACCGGTCTCACGATCCAATGAAATCGCCGTGGATAAAATCCCCAATGTCGAATCAATGTCAAACAAACGATCCACTTGTCTACCTTCACCAGTCACATTCACTATGTAATACTCTAATCCAGATTTATAATTATTAGTTAAATTTAGCACAGCAGTCCCAGCCGGCTCGTTCTCGGCTACAGAGACAGATTTTACGTTCGTCCAAGTAACACCCTCTAACTCCGTCCCTCCCATTATAACACTAAGGTAGGTCTCGGTACTCCGTTGTTCACTTAACACCGCCTCATCCGTAGCTTTTATAACCAGGTTCCACCTAGCCTCGGGCACTGACGGAGGATACCGTAATGTAAGAGCACCGTTACTTCTATGCAAATCAAACATCACATCGCTTGCACCACTTATTAGTTTGTAAGTGACCAAACCATTAGTTCCGGAATCTAGATCTCGTGCCAATACATTCATAATAAATATGCCTCTTCCGACTCTTCGGCTCATTCTGTCTATATTGATAACTGCAGCATTCATAGATACGAATACGGGAGCATTGTCATTGATATCTTCGACGATGACTGTGACTAACTTCTCTGCTGATAGCCTTGCAGACGGAGGTTCTGCTCGGTCATAAGCGACAACAGTAATCCTGAACGTATCAATACTTTCTCTATCAATTGGTAGTAAAGTGTGTATGACCCCAGTGACATTATTTATTGCAAAATGTCGTTTATTGTCAAGAGGATCCTGCCTTGTAATTGAATAATAAACTTTTCCATTCAAACCAGAGTCGGGGTCTTCGGCAGTTACAGTAACTATTGGTGTATGTTTTGGTATTCCTTCTCTAATTTGTCGTACAATCGCCGTATTAGTAAAAACTGGTGCATTGTCATTAGCGTCTATCACGTTGACCGTAAAGGAAACACTTGAATATAAACTCGGATTACCATTATCTGTTGCTGTGATTACTAAAACGTACGAAGTTAAATCTTCATAGTCCAATTGCTTGTGTAAAAATAGCTCTCCCGAATAACTGTCGATGAAAAATGCTTCTTTTCTGTTTCCAGATGTAATTGAGAACTGTAATTCACTATTTATTCCTAAATCAGCATCTGTAGCATGAAACTGATTGATTTTTTTGTTTATTGGCTCTGTTTCTAAGACTGATACTTTTATATGTGATTGTGTAAATACTGGAGCATTGTCATTTTCATCCAGAATATCAACAGTTATAGTTGTTGTAGCAGAAAGGCGTGACTGTCCGGAATCATGTGCAATTATTGTTAGCTGATATCTTTCAATAGTCTCACGGTCAAGCGGTTTACTAATAAAAAGTTGTCCTGTCGCTTCATCTAATAAGAATTGTCCCATCTCATCACCACCAATCAGCTTATAATAAATATCGCCATTCAAACCTTCATCGGCATCTGATGAATATACGCGCAATATTGAGGCACCCACTGCAGTACCTTCAGACACTTCTACTTTGTATGGTGTTCTTAGAAAAATAGGCGCATTATCATTAACGTCTGTAATATAAATTGTAACCCTGACTGAATCTGAAAGCTTTGGTTTCCCATTGTCACTTACTGTGACTGTCAATGTGATATAATTTTGTCCTGTACTATGAGCCAAGCTCTCACGGTCGAATGACTTCAAAGTCTTTATAAATCCATTTCTTGAATCTATTCTAAAATCGTTCTGTGCTATTGGCAAAGTAAAAGTTAGTTCTGCATTACGTCCTATATCTCTGTCTGTTGCAGTCAATTTACCAACAAAAGTATCAATTGGTTCATTTTCCTTAATTTTAAAGATAAATGTTGTATTTGTAAATTGTGGGCTATTATCGTTTTCGTCCAACACATGTATAACTACTGGAACCTGTGAAGATCTAGGTGGAGTCCCATGATCAGACGCTACTATTGTTAAAGAATAATAATCCCTCTCTTCTCTATCAAGGGAACTCTTCACATACAGGTATCCATCAGGAAATATGCCGAATTTTCCATCAGTGTTTCCTTCAGTAATTGAATAAGAGATTCTCCCATTCAATCCAAGGTCGGCATCCGAAGCAGAAATTGCGAAAAATCGGTTATTGACAAGAGTGGATTCTAATAAAGAAGTTTCATACGATGTATGATCAAACACAGGAGTATGATCATTTACGTCGTATATTATAGCAGATACTGAGTGTTTTGTTGATAGTGAAGGATTGCCATTGTCAGCTGCAGTTACTTCTATACTCATGACAAATCCAGGTTCACCAGATATAGGCTTATTTAAATAAATTACTCCGGTTGTTTCTGAAATGCGGAAGCTATTATCGGTATTGCTAAGACTGTAAAATATGGTACGATTGGATCCAGAATCACGGTCGATAGCTCGTGCGAAGTAAACTTCTTGTCCTACAGCCATATTCTCAGGTATGTGAACTTCATCTTTATCTTCAATAAAAGCTGGATAGTTATCATTCACATCTAAAACAGATATGTTGACGGTAGTAAATCCAAAAGTAACGCCACTTTTAGCCATTATTTTCAAATTATATGTCATTTTATCTTCTCTGTCTACGTTCGACTGTGTTGTGATAATACCAGATCTTTCATCAATTTTAAATACTTGTTTTGAATCACCTTCTATGATATAATAAGACAAAGTGTCACTGGATATTTTTGCACTTACTTTTCCTACGAAGCGTCCTATATCGGGTTTATAAGTTCCTTCATCTTCAACTATTTTGAAACGATATCCATTATAACCATCAAATTCAAGATTTTTATGGTGTGATGATTTAACTATTTCAACAATAGCATCTTCACGAGCCTTTTTATTTCCTTTATCTCTACAAGATACTTTTAAGTTGTAAGAACTATGTGGAGATTTGCGGAATTCTTTTTGTAACGTAATATATCCAGTTATTGGATCCACATCAAAATATCCATCCCCACCACTTTCTAGTTTGTATGTTATTTTTGCATTGTCTCCGTCATCTAAATCGAGTGCTTTTAATTGTAAAACATTAGTGCCAATAGGTATATCATCGGTTATAGATTCTATATATCGGCGTGGATGAAAAATAGGATAATTATCATTCACATCTAATACCTTAAGAAATATGGTAGCAGTTGATGATTGAGGAGGAAATCCTTGATCTTTTGCAAGAACTTGAATCTCATACATAGGATTTTTTTCTCTATCCAATTCGACAATCGCACTCAACTGTCCAGTGATAGGGTCTAAAATAAACGTATTTGGGTATTTTCTCTCGATACTTGGTGTCAAATAGTAAGAAACTGATCCGTTCGTACCCTGATCATTATCAGACGCCGTTAATATAAGTATTTCCTTGATAGGTTTTATATTTTCATTAATTGTTGCATTAATCTGTGATTGAGGAAATGTTGGTGCTTTATCATTTTCATCTAATATAGTGACTTTTAATCTAGTGTACGCCCATTTCGGGTTAGGGCCACCATCTCTAGCTGAAACATTTAGTTCAACTGTTCCTTGAATTTCACGATCCAAAATTGATCTCGTAGTAACCAAACCAGTCAAGTGATCTATAATAAACCATTGTTGCTGATTGCCATCATAAAAGTCGTAGTATATTTCGGCATTAACGCCGCTGTCTTCATCAGTAGCTGTAATGCTTGCTACATAAGTACCTGATGGTGCAAGTTCACTCAATATCGCAGAATACTCGGATTTTTCAAATACGGGCTCATGGTCATTTACATCATTAACATGAATGACTAAATATGATGTAGATGTTCGTGATGGTGTGCCTTGATCCTTAGCAACAACAGTTAAATTGTATTTACTTATTTCCTCTCTGTCTAAAATACCATTCACGTGCACGATGTACACGCTAGACGAGTTCTCAAGACGAAAATGATTAAGCTCATTTCCTGATACAATACTGATACTAGTGATACCATTCAGTCCAGCATCTAAGTCTGTTACTGTTATAGCCGCCACTAAAGAACCATTTTTTGCATTTTCATCTACAGTAGCAAAGTTTGCCGTCGGTGGTACGTAAGTAAAGGTAATGACAGGGTCATGATCATTTGCATCAATAAGATTTACTGTAACATACGTTCGTGCATCTTGGCGAGGTACACCATGATCTTTAGCAATTACAGTCAGCACGCAAGTCATGTTGCAAGTTGTATTAGTGCAGTATTTAGGACAGTTCAGCTTCTTAGTGGTGGTTATTACTCCAGACTCGGGGTCCACAGCAAATTGTTTCTCAGAATCAGTCACTTCATAGGTAATTTTACTATTATCACCTAAATCACTATCAGTCGCAGTCACTTTTAAGACTGTCGTCCCTGGAGGAACACTTTCATTCAAAGATACTGAAAAATCGCTCTGATCAAATATAGGAGGATTGTCATTTACATCTAAAATTGACACATTTACTTGTAAATACCCGTATTTTGGTATATTGCCTCCGTCACGTGCCGAAATATTTAAAATATAAAAGTCAGTTGTCTCACGATCCAGCTTTCCAGTTGTTTCCAAATGTAAATAAGATGTTTGTCCACTAGGATTTACGGTAACATTCAAACGGAATTTCCCTTCGCTGTCACCGTCTATTATTCTATAGTCATTTGTTATACCATTTTCTCCTAAATCCTTATCAGTGGCCGCATCGAGTAATAACTTCGTCCCCGCCGCTGCGCTTTCTGAAAAAGCTACGGCTATACTCGGTTCCGGGAATTCAGGATAGTTGTCATTCACATCCGTCACTCGCAATCGTACCTCAATGGGGTAGGTCGGCTGACTTGATAAAACAACAAAAGCATAGCGGTCCACGGTTTCTCTGTCGAGAATAACATTTGTCTTAATTTCGCCGGTTAGTGGATCTAAAATGAACTCTTTCGGTGGTTCATTAAAACGATAAGTGAAGCCAGGCTTGGTGGGAATTCTGCCGACGATAGTTCCCGCAGGCTGGTCCTCAGGCACGCGAAGGTCAACGCCAGTGTCGACGGCGCGGGACTGCATCTGCTCGGCGGCAGCGGAGGGTCGCGCCCCGGCCAGTGCCGCCAGCGCCATCAGCGCCACGTGCCATCGCCCCATCATCGTCATGACATCAACAAAATCATGGCAAAGTTGGTTTCTCGTCAGCGAAAGTAACCGGGAACGGTCGCTGTGTCCCGTTCGCGCAGTCTCGCGCGCTCGCTCGTCTCAGGTATGCAGCATGGCCGCGACGACCTGCGCGCGCACGAATATCTCACGGAAAGTGCGACCGCTGCGCCTACGCCGTCACAATCATTCGTAAACACACGTGACACTCACAACACCGGTCTTTGACTTGACGTCTAAATCCTAAAAGCACACTTTGTTACACAAACTTATTCGAGTAGCACTGTTACGATATCACAATCTGAGAACACTTTTCAGTTATGTTTTGGTTGATGGTATACACAGATGTGTCGCGTGGCGTGAGCAGCATGCGGCCTGCGTCGCGGTCGGCGCGGTACTAGCAGGCGGAGGCTTTCACGCCGCCCCGCGGCCCCCCTCCCGACCCGCCGCCCCCGCAGCTTTGAAAGCTCCCACTGTGGCTGCGTGATGATTATGCCAAGATAATGGCCGCCGAAGGATTCTACTATTTATTGTTCGATACGAGTCACTCACTATTCTAAGAAAGGCTCCCGGGTGCACAGGTAGATAAATACTCTGTGCCTAATTCTCATATTAAATTAATTATTGCCAAGTTAATATTATAAGTGAATGATTTAATTTAAAAAAAACATGTGTTATCTTGTTCTTTGAATTCAAATAAGTAAACAAAAGTCAAGAACGTTAAATTGTTTAAAAAGTTAAAATTAGTTAACGTAACGCGTTGATGTCTTTTATATGGAATAACTTTGGCTAGATCAAATTGTGCTTGCGCATCGAAGTCAACAAACCTAGATTATTGTATAAACATACTGATAATATGAGAAATGATGAATTATTTATTGTAACGTTAAACATAAAATCCAGTTAAGCATAAGTAGTTATGTACTTTTTTATAAGCACAACCATAAGTTTTATAACTTTTAAATTTATCTTATTGTATTTGTAGATATTGGTGTGGGTTGTACATTTACTTATATATACAGTTGTAAGTAATATTTAGTGTTCAACTGTTTGATGTCCCAAATTACAAAATATGTAAAAAAATAATATGCATTTAATTATTTCTAGACAAATGTCAACCTTGTTATTTTCATTTCAGGTTAATAATTGCACAAATCTATTTATTTTGTATTAAATGCGATAATTAAAGTGTTTGGGTGCATTATTTTTGGGCACATTCTTATTATATTAAAACCATACTGATAATTTAAATATGATAGTGCATTTTTTTGTTTATTAATTTATTTCTCCGTCTTTTACGTCGAAACGGAGCAATGGATCAACGTAAGTTTTAGTATGTAGGATAGTTTATGAGAGATACGTATAGTTACTTTTTATCCTGAAAAAATATCACATTCCCGCGGGATAACATCATGGAAATAATACGAGAATATAAACAAGAGTTTAAAATCAAGGCACTACTTAACTATCATTCTCAGTGATATTATGTATTTACTCTTAATTAAAATTTAGATTTATTTGAATCTAATATAAATGTACCCATGCCGTCAGGGAAGTACAAAAGTTAAAACGCCTTAAAAAAAAACTCCAAAAGAGACTCTTTACCTAAAGACACTAAAAAGTGAAAAATAATTTGAATTTTAAATTCAAAGAACGAATATGCGTGACTTTTTCTATCTCATCTTGTTCTATCTTATCTTGATACTTAATGAACTATTTGAAGTCGGTGCCAAACCAAATAGGTATTTAAAGTAAAGATCTTTAACTTGTTTGCCAACTTTCTCATTTTGCCTATAATTTGAAGAGTCAGCATAACAATGTTCATTTCGAGTTTTCGACTACTTTTTCAACTGTCGATACTGTTAGTTGCGTTTTGCCAACTTACGATTTATTTTACAAAATTTTTCCTTATTTGCCTATGTTATTCAATTTGTCCAATAAAAGTTTCAGTTCGCCAATTCATAGACAGTCCACCCCCGCCGGATTATTATTTTTTAAACAATTGTTTATTATTTCACTCGGTTTGGTAATTCCTTTTGGCTCTCGCAAAAGAGTCACGCATTTTCGTCCTTTCAATTTAATTAAATTAAGGTACTTTACTTTCAGTAAAATTCAAATTATTTTTAATTTTTTAGTGTTTTTAGGTAGGTACTTAAAAAGTTTTAATTTATTTTTAATATTAATATAATAATATTATTGCGGCGGTTTAATTTTTAATTAAAAAAATATTTTTATTTTTTGGATTTTAGTGTAAATAATTTGAAGATTTCCCTCGATTTCCCAGGGATTCCATCATCTGATTCTCACTTAGTGAAAATAGGATCACGTAAAAGTATAATACTCTTTCGAAAAAAATAATAATTTTGTTTATTGGTTTAGGAACCAATAATTCGCCTCGGTGAATTCTTGGTTCCTAAGGCAATAATATTTAACTTTACCAATATTTTGGCTCTAGTTTTTCTATGAACGCCCGCATTCATAGAAAAACTTAAGTCTAAATACGCATTATTCAGGATAACTCCAAAATTTCTCGTCAGTTCTTGATTGAGCTGCTTTTGTACCCATTAGCACCCACCAATCTCCATTAGGCCCGCGTGGTGGTTTATGGTCCATCCTCCTCATCAACCTATAAGTAAGGCTTGTATCCCACCCCCAGCAGTGACAAAAAAATGGCTGATGCGAAACCTTTCAATACCGCGATGTGATTACTATCTTATTTGATTATATTGAAGAGGTCCCTTGTGTTGCTTATCTCCGAAGTAGAAGATCCAATGCCAATGATTTTTTTATGAGACTACCCTTAAAGTATCCCCTTTCTAATAAAATAAGAATCATCTAAATCGGTTTATAAACAAAGGAGTTATGCCAAAGATACTTAAAAACTCGTGCAATGATTACCTAACAAATTACAGTATCTTCAGGATTACTTGAAAATTTCAGAAGCGATTCCAAAATTCCAAAAATGGGAACCAACTTGGAAACTAACGTAATATAATACTGTTTGAATCATTACAATCAGTCTATCCGTGTTTGAGTAATCGGTGGACATACACAAAAAAAACAAACAGACAAACATAGAACCTTCTCCTTTTTGAAGTTAGTTCAAAAGATAAAATATAACAAATAAAACCAGGATGTTTGAATAACAATGACGTGTCGATAAAACGATATAAACAAAAAACATATTAAAAATAAAATAATTGTGTTAATTGCAAAGTGTATCTTTTATTGCGGATGAACAATACCTACGCATGAACAACTGCATGGAATATAATAGGAGCTAAAGTATGAAATTGCCTTTTTTTCTTTTGTACATTACATAATATTAGAATTATGAACTCATACCTGAACATAACGATGATACAGTTTAAGCTATAGTCAACTTTAAAGAAATTTTAAGGATAAAACTGTGTCGTCGTAATGGTATTTTCAACACACTTGCTCATAAAGTGAGCTTTATTACATCGATCTTAGGGCCATAAACCGAACTACAACACACACGTGCATAATAATATTACACACTAGTGTGTAATAGATTTATCCCTACAAAGTTAAGTTAGTACCTAACTGCAAATTATATGCGAGTAAACATGCAGAGACTCTTCAATTTAACCGGGTAATACAGTATCCCTACAAAGTTAAGTTAGTACCTAACTGCAAGTTAGATGCGAGTAAACATAGCATTTTCAATTTCACTGGGTAAGAGGTTTTATACGGCTGAAAACCGACTTCTAAATCAAAAAGGAGGAGGTTCTCTATTCGTCTGTATGTATGTTTTTTTTTTTTTTTGTGTATGTCCACCGATTACTCGAAGACGGCTGAACCGATTGAAATGGTTCAAACGTTATTACATCAGGTTGGTTTCCAAGTTGGTCCCATTTTTTGAAATTTTGAAATCGGTTCAGTAGTTTTCAGGAAATCTTGAAAATACTGTCGTTTTCGTTACCACTTTATAGTGAATTTAATACTTATCTTTAGGCATAACTCCTTTGTTTATAAACCAATTTAGATGATTCTAGTTTTGTTAAAAAGGGGATGCCTCAAGGTATTTAACCGACTTCGAAAAAAGAGGTTTTTTAGTTTGATCACATACCTATTTACCAGAAAACACGCAAATTGCCTGCACGATGCACTAAAAAGAGTGAAATAAAAATTATTTTTATAAAAAAATAAAACCGCCTTCAAAAAAACCACATCAAAAAAGTAAGAAATAATTCCTCACCAAATAAATAACGTAAGTACTTTGAAGTCGGGCGGGTTTTAACAAAAACAATAAAAAATTGTACATGTTTCACGCCCGACTTCAAAGTACTTACGTTATTTATTTGGTGAGGAATTATTTCTTACTTTATTGATGTGGTTTTTAGAAGGCGGTTTTATTTTTTTATAATTAGAATAAATAAATGTGTACCGAATTAATTCTTTCTTTCTTTCTATTTAAGACAAAAAAACATAATTAAGTATCATCATCATCATCAGCCATTTAATGTCCCCACTGCTGGGGCACTGGCCTTCCTTATGGATGAATAAGGAGAATGAGAATGAATTAAGTATATTATTATCAAATTATATAAATAATTTTAAAATTTGTTTTAAAACATTTGCATTTTATCACTGTTATTATAATTATTTTGAAGTAGGCTGTATGGCTGTATGTAATCAATCACCTTACATTTGGCGTGTGCAAAAAAAAGCTTGCGCGCTTTTTTCCTTATCTAATATTAGGTTATTAGGTATATGTATGCAATAAATGTTTGTTTTTCCTCGCAAGTGTGTTGAAAAAGTGCGTATGAAACTCGTGAGCAACTTTGAGTAACTAGACACTCGGCTGATTTACGCCCTCGCCTGCGGCTCGGACTGCAACCCACAACCTCGTGTATAATGAGCAACTTAGATCACTTGTATCATAATATATTATTATAGTTGACTATGGCATAAAGTAGGCCATTATACGTTCAGGAAACCATTATAATTCGAATATTATAACATGAATTGACTAAAGATAAACTAACCATTATAATATTGGAAATATATCATTTCTTTAATAGTGCGTAACATTAAGACTGTATCGAACAACTTTTAATAACCACGATATTTGATTATTTACATAGAAAAATGTCACGACTATATTTGTTTCCAGAATTTCGTACTTTATCAGTTGTAATTTGTAACTTAGTGAAATTTATTTCGTTAAGAGCAGAAAAATAAAATTCACTAAGTTACAATTACAACCAGTACGAAATGTCCATAAATATGTGTGTAAAATTTTGTAAAGTTAGATAGTATTATTCGTTAAATAAATTAGAACAACGGGAAGAACGTCAATCGTCTGATGGGAATGGGAAAAAACTGTCAGAAAATCAAAACGGGAATTTGGTACTTTCATCATCATTTCAGCCGTACGACGCCCACTGCTGGGCACAGGCCTCCCCCAAGGATCTCCACAACGATCGGTCCTGCGCTGCCCGCACTTTAACCCCTAATATTTAATATCGGAAGTGTATTTTATCAATATTCTATGAAAGATTTAAGAATGAAAACAAATTCAAATAAGAATCAAAGACTATACAAGTCTGCAGTTTCTTAATCTTTAATAATTTAAATAATGTAGAAAAATTCAAAATTAAGAATTTAGAAAATATCGACCCGTCTCACAACCGATGGGACTCAAACCTACGACCTTCGACGTCGAATTTATCCAATACTTCTTACGCGCTGTATAGCCAGCGTTAATTTCATTTCATCAATGTGGAGATTTTACTATATTTATTATAATATATTTGACAATCGCTAAAGATGAAATTATTTGCAAGTTATTTAAATTTTACTTTTTTCGCATTCACATCGGAGCTGGTTGTGAGACGGGTCGATTTTTTCTAAATACTTCATTTTAAATTTTAAAAATTGCATTGTTAATAATTAATTTAATCACCTGTTTTACGGAAACTGAAAACAAAGGAATTTTCATATCCACGCAGTTACAAGAAATTACATATAAGTTAATACAAATTAAGCAACATAAGAATCATTTCAAATGTGCAGTTTGGTTAATTGTAATTTTAATAATCTAGAAACTGAATCACACCATTGTTCAATTTGACATTAGCGTCAAAAAAGAGCCAAAACAACTGAAATATAACAAATATTGTTTTATTCAAAAGTAGCTGTATGTACCCGATGGCATCGACCTCATGAGCATTTGCACTTATTTTTACAACAGAATCTCAGATCACACCTTTTCAAATTTTTATTGGTACCATAACCGAAACACCAGCCCAAACTAAAGTAAATTCAAAAAGTAAACGACTGTGTAGGCCACTATTACGGCTTTAGTATATTTAATTTAACTTAAAGTGTAATAAACTTTTGATATTTATAATAGGTACCTACTTACACGAAAATCAAAGGAGTGAAAAGATATGTTAGTGATATCAAGTGGACTAAACTAGCACATTATCACAATTTTATTGGTTTGTGACCTTTGATCAACAAAAGCACTAAATAACCGGTTGGAGTGTCAAAAACGGCCGGGCGAATAAGAGCGCACTTCGAAGGTGCGCTCTTATGTTATAGCGATCCTGTCATTTTTTATGTAAGATCGTAACATTTGTAACTTTCTTTTCGGTTTAAAAAATGTCATTAGGTGCCATATTTGCGTTGTGTTTTAGTTCGTGAGGCATCATCAAAAGTCCTCGGACGTTTCGTGGGCAGGCCCCCTACAAGGTGGACCGACAATGTAGTCAAGGTAACGGGAAGCCGCTGGATGCGAGCAGCTCAGGACCGATCGTTGTGGAGATCCTTGTGGGAGGCCTATGTCCAGCAGTGGGCATCGTTCGGCTAACATGATGATGATGATGAATATTATAAAGTTTTATCTATAAGGTTGAAATTATTTATTTCTTACGGATGTTATAAAAGTATTTAAAATCCATTATTAACAGTGGGTTCAGAATATAAGTTTATAAATTTGTATTTAATTTTAAGAGCCTTAGATTTTGTATATTATGAAATAAGTTATAGGGATAATTTGGGACCTGGAAAGTGTCTTAGGATACTTTTTATTCCGGCAAAAATATCACATTTCCGTGGGATAACGTCGTGTACTACATGCGAGCGAAGCCGAGGGCAGAAGGCTAGTAATAAAAAAATATATTTTAAAAGTATTAGAATTGATCTTTAAATAATTTTATAGGTTATCTCTTTTCTAGGGGACTGCGGCCAGCCAGGCATGATATTGCTTTGTACTTTCCATTCGCATGTAAGTACGCAAATCAAACATTTAAAGCTAAACAGGACATTGGCAGTTTCCTTTTAAAAGTATTATTTTGTGTACTTAATTAAATAAAATAAAGTTGCAATGAGGAATAAAAATTATTCGACAATATTTAAGCAGAAAGGTTCATGGTATTTTGATTTGCACTTTTCAAGATTTTTCTAAAGCGAGATGCTTTTCCGTCTTGCCTTTTTTTTTCTTTTTTTAGATCACTATTATTAAACATTGTTTTTCCACGTTTAGCGACATCTATGAACTCTGAAAGAACACAACTATTTCATTAAGAACTCCAGGGTACGTCAAAGCTCCCCACTTCTTGTGCCCTCGTGGAACTACACTTACACTTTAGTTTTTAGAGCTTTCATAGATGGCGTGCGGATCGGTAAAAGCTCAAGTTCAAGTTCGATGCAGTTTGCCTTCAATCTAGCTTATTATAAATTAATATATATTATAAATATCTTATGTTAATTAAGAAAAGGTTTATTTAAACTGTCGCATAAATAAAGTTACAGCTCTATGTTTAAGTTTAGTTTCTAAAGAGTTCACAGATGGCGTGTAATTCTATATTAGATCAGCAATGTGTCCGCAAGTAATATAACCTCCCTTGTATTCTTACCTCAAAAATTCTGAAAACTGAAAAACATTCTATATAAATATGTAGTTTAAAAAACTATAAAAACACACTTTTATAGGAACAGACTAAAAGTACAAAATAACCGTATATTCAGTAACTGAAATTAAAAAGCGTGGTGCGCGTTGTCAATATTAAGTACCTACTTGAATGCATGCTTTGCAAAGGGCGCACCACGCTTTTAAATTTCAGTTACTGAATAGACGGTTATTTTGTACTTTTAGTCTGTTCCTATAAAAGTGTGTTTTTATAGTTTTTTAAACTACATATTTATTTTTTACTTTTTAGTTTAACAAATGGCAAGCTATGGATGGGGATGGTAATCGATTTCACAGTCCATTCATGTGTCTGCCAACCCCGTAAACATTATAACTCAAAGGCGTGATTGTATGTATTTAGTTTTACAAATTCAAGTGGAGTCTATTAGTTACCACATGCGCGAGCCGAAACCTTACTTCCTCTCTGCTCCATCATCAGACCCTCACCACCAAGTGTAGCGAATAGGTCTCGTCAGAACGAAACAACGGAGCCTCAACTCGTGGGGTTTCCTAGTGGTCATTAAGGAGTGCCACTGACCTCCTCCTTGCTCCATCATCAGACCCACACCACCAAGTGTAGCTAATAGGTCACATCAAAACGAAACAAATGAGCCAGAACTCAAAGGGTTTCCTATTGGCCATTAAGGAGTGCCACTGGTTTCCTCCCAGCTTCATCATCAGACCCTCACCACCAAGTGTAACGAATAGGTCTTATCAAAGCGAAACAAATGAGCACAAACTCGAAGTGTTTCCAATTGGTCATTAAGAAGTGTCACTGGCTTCTTTCCTGCTCCATCATCAGACCCTCACCACCAAGTGTAGCGAATAGGTCTCACCAGAACGAAACAAATGAGCCAGAACTCGAGGTGTTTTCTATTATTCATTAAGTAGTGCCACTGGCTTCCTCCCTTATTCATCATCAGACCCTCACCACCAAGTGTAGCGAATAGGTCTCGTCAGAACGAAACAACGGAGCCTAAACTCGAGGGGTTTCCTAGTGGTCATTAAGGAGTGCCACTGACCTCCTCCTTGCTCCATCATCAGACCCACACCACCAAGTGTAGCTAATAGGTCTCATCAGAACAAAACAAATGAGCCTAAACTCGAGGGGTTTCCTAGCAGCCATTGAAGAGTTCTATTGCCCACCTCTTGACTCCATCATCAGATCAGCTCGATGGTAGCAAATTAATGTATTGTCATCGGATTCATATAGACTTGCAAAGTTTCAAATCAATACGACAATTAGAAGTAGGTTAAAATGAATTACAAGATTTTCTTACATTGTGACTTAGTTACAAGTGAAGCTAATAAAAGTGTGGTAAAAAGGATGATGCGTCTTTTTTACCGACTTCAACAAAATAAAGGATGAAGGTATTCAATTGAACCCGTATTTTTTTATCTATAGGTACTAGTATTATAAAGAGGAAAGATTTGATTGTTGCATTTTTTTTTATAGTGAGGGGAATGCATTTACGCATACCATTGAATAGGCTCCAAAACGACTGGGCCGATTTAGAAAATTCTTTCACCATTAGAAAGCTACATTCTTCCCGAGTGACATAGGCTTTATTTTATCCCGATATTCCCACGGGAACGGGTACCACGCGGGTGAAACCACGAGGATCCGCTGGTTTTTATATGGCGACTTGACATACAAACAACAGAAATTTAATATTATCGTAATATGTAGTAGATTTCGTTTCACATAAGAAGTCCGCCGGCCGGTAAATCAGCCGAACTAAAACGTAGCTCAATTTTGTATGTTGGAGGTGACTGAAGCGCCACTATCAAGGGAACTCTTTGATGAAACGGAGTATTCCATAGCAAGGTAATGATTAGGTAAGTACATCAATTTCATCTTCATTTATCATCATGGTTGAAGAACAGTGAAGTCCAAGAGAATAAAAGCCGGGGGTCGAAATACACTTATGTACCCCTAGTATGAGTTTTGATAGTTTTAGTCGAATCAAAACAAACGAATAACGAATGAGTGTGTACGCGCTGAAGATGGGCAAAATAATGATAAAATAACTTGAAAATAAACGTATACATTTTTGTTTGCAGTTAAAGTACTTAAATACCCATTATGCGTGTAAGATTCCAACCGAAGCTTATAAAAAAGCTGATGACCTTAAAACGGTTGAACAGCCCCCTGATTCACAATCGACGAAAACGCTCCCGACAGCGGAATGTATGCACTGTCTCCGTCACTCTCTATAGAATAGACAAAGACAAAGCACAGAATTCGAATCCGATTCCGTTTCCGACGGTTTGTGAATCAGGGGCTGATCTTCACTAATTGTAGCTTGTAGCTAGTAGAACCATCGCGATCACGTCGTCAGCTTTCAAACAAAACAAATAGCATCAAAATCGATACTACGATGCCACAGACAGATACAGACACGTCAAACTTATAACACCACTCTTTTTCCAGTCGGAAGATAAAAACTGGTTAGTAACAATTATTACTTTATTAAAAGGCTGCCATTAAAACGGGTGTAAGTATGTTTGTATTTTAAATATATTTATCTATAGGTAAACTCAACCAAGAAATTGCTTTATCACCTTTAGTTTTAAAATTCACTGTATTATGTAAATCAATAAGGTTCAACGTTATTGAAATGGCATTCAGATCTGAGCTTTAGCGATATTTTAAATGTATGGGAACTGTCAACAAAACTGTTAAAGCACTTTCCTGGTCGACCTTACATATAAAACTCTAAATTGATTGACTTATTCACTGATTCATTCATAGTTGGCATAGGCGGAGAGCCACGGCTGAAGGTAGAGATACCATTTTTAAAGAGTAGATACCTTTCATGATGTAGATGAGCAATAAGACAAGATTTTAGAAAATTCGCGTTATATATGGTGCTACAGGTTTTTATTTTTTATTTTATTTAATTTTATTCGGAAAACTTACAGCTCTATAATACAATATAGCTTAAATAATTATAAGGTGACTATGGAGCCATTTACAGGTTTTCACAAGTTGTTCAAGTTTGTATGAGAATTTGTATAGGGTTGAAGATAGAGACACCATTTTTGGTGGGTAGTACCTTTCATGGTGTAGGTGAGTACTAAGAAATGGTTTTGGAAAACTCCCTTTATACTGGTTGCTACAAGGTGTTTCAGGTTGTAAAGGAATTACCATTTGGGTTGAAGGTAGAGACAGCATTTTTTGGAGCTTTTATTCATAGTGCATGTTAATTGATAGTAAAAACCAAGCGAACAAAGACTCTGACCCACTATGTCAGAAGATAAGTGAGCATGGAACAAAAAAAGAAGGTCTACTGATAAATAAATACCTTGACTACATAATATTGGTAATCCGTGACTTTCAAAATAAACGCACAACTAAGTATCTTAATCACGCAAACGAAGTTGCGGGCAAAAGCTAGTATAGGATATGTAAGAATATGTAGTGTGTAAAGGTGTCTCAAAACCTACTTGAATTTTGAATTTCGAATAATTTTCGTTGTATTAAAAATGGAACATGGATATTTTTTTGGTTGTCATCGGCAAGGTTTGAGGCATGTTTGAGGTTAAGTCACAAAGTACCTTTGTATATACGGAAAGGTTAAGTATAGTCCATTCGCTTAGATAGTGTCGCTCTGCCACAATGCCAATCAATCAGAGACAATCTTATCTCGCGGCGAGAAGAAGTAAACTGGCCACCAAGATCGTGTGACCCATTGATGTAAGCTCGATGGTGTGACCTAACACCTCTGGTGCCCTACCACAAGCTCTAATAGCAGTTATTATTAAGTTGAGAGAGTGAGACGCCGCTTTACACGCCGTATAATGGCGTCTCACTCTCTCAACTTAAAAATAACTGCTATTAGAGCTTGTGCTAGGGCCCCTTTTTGAGGTTTTCCGAAGAAAAAGGGTAGCAAGGAATCCACAAACATTACCTGAGTCCAAAACAGAAATTTGTCGAGTTATTGACGAAATCCAACCACAATTACCTATGTCAAAATGTCATCGAAAATTTCATAAAAAGGGCGAACGTTTGCCTGCAAATGTGTGTTGTTGTTGTGTCGGATGTTGTGTTCCGCACGTAACCTCCGTGTCCATTCCATCCATTATCAAAATGTTAGTGCAAAAATATAATTTTTATTAAAAAAATAAAATTCAAGTAGATTTTGAGACACCATTTTAAATTTGGTTTTAAATCATATTCTGAACCGCATTCGTTGTTTTCTGTTTTGTTAAGTATACAGTCTCGTTTTAGTATAAAGTCCCCCATGCATACTTTACACTGCGCATGTTGTTCAAATTTAACTAAAAAAAGTGATTTGGTTTGATGATCGAGTTGTTAGTGTTTGATTTTTGAGGTGTTAATTGAAAAGGTTGAATGTTGCAGCTTGTAGCTTTTAGTAACAACGTTGATTTTCAGCTAAACCCCAAATTATATAAAACGACAACTAAATGAAACGTTTAAACCAACACAATAATCGGTTGTGACAAACTGCTTATAAAGTGGATTAAATTATAGCAAAAAGCCTTAAAACTATTTAAAGATTATAAAGATATACAGTTTCATATAAATTTGTTCGGTAAACGCAACCAAAACGTGATAAAAGCTTTAACAACAGTAACTTTAGCATGAAAAACTATCGTATAGTGCGACAAGCTTTTCTGTTCCGGTGATTATCTTTGGAACTAAAACAGTCCATTTTGACAGCTAATTTCGTATTGCAAGTGGCTCCTCTGTCACGGCTGTCACCGGAACAGAAAAGCTTGTGGCACTGTACGGTGTACAGTGCCACAACCTTTTCTGTGCCGGTGACAGCGGCGCTACGTACGTTTTTCTTTTTTTTGTAGTAATTTAACCGGCCCTGACTTCTAAGAACTTCAGCCGCCAGCAGCGCTATGGTTGGACATCAACTTGACAGCAAAATGACATTAAAAAAATGACGTTAGTTTCACATTTTGGCAAGGAATGTTGTACGTAGTACATATAAATTCCTTGCATTTTGGCCACCGGCACAGCAAAGTTTGTGGCACTGTACCTAATGGTAATCGAATAGTAAACTATACGGTCTTTCAAAAGCTGCCAAAGTACTGCTGTCAGTTTTTCGTGTTATAAAAGTTATTTCCAAGAACACAGGACAGAAACAATGGTCGACGTAATTTTACAATCCCGTAGCTTCGTAGAATAGTAGTCCTTTGTCCGGTCCAATGCGTCATTGGCAGCGCTTTGTCTAAATGCGTCACGTTGGCAAGTTTTCAGGAGCCCGCCGCCCACCATTGATAAATTTCACAAAGCAAAACCACAGTTTAAATAGTACCAGTACTCCATATTCATATAAAAGGTCGGAACACGAGTTATGATGACTTATCGCCTCGATTTCGAATGATCTGGAAAGATCTTAGTATAAAGCATACCGAAATCTTTTCAGATCATACCTAGACCGAGGCAGTGAGTCATAACTAGCGTTTCAACCTTTTACATAAAGATGCAATACTCCTTGTAGTTATACTGTGGCAACTCGTAATGCGAGCGTGGGAGTCCACTATAGATACATCTATAATATGCAATATATGCGTAGGAATAATATGGCTTCTACTAGCTGTTGAGCTGTTATCTCTTATCATTATCACTCTGGTCTGACTCTGATGGCTCTTTGATCTGAAATATATGATTAATAAAGGCGTTATCTACATAAAGGCAGTAGTATGCACTAGAATTATTGTGACGAGCCTTTTCCTTTCATCGCCAGTTACCTATATGATATAACGTGAACTTTAGAAAATATCTTACTGCAGAATATAGATACTTAATAGCAAGTTAAATTTAAAAAAACTGTCATTCATGGCGACCATGGGATCAAAAAAGACTACGAGGGAGACCACAAATGTGATAGAGATGACATCAAGAAGGTGACGGGCAGCAACTGGACGCTTACTGTCCAAAACAAATAGATGTGGAGGAACACTTGAAGGAAGCCTAGACCAATCTATTGGTTGAAGAAGGCTAGATAGAGAAAGAGAGGGAGAAATTCATCACGTCCCTTTTTTTTTTTTATTTTTTTTTATTTATTTAATATAAGTACAATGTAAAACATACAATTTAAAACAACAGTGACTAAAACCCGATTAGGTTTGTCCAGTCACTGCGTATTCGTCATATTAGATAGTTAATTAAGGTATACAACTAAGCAGTATGAAAAAAGTATACAATTTGCTTCATTCTTATGCAATTAAAAAAAAGTAAAAGAAATCCTTTAAGATCTAAAGAAAAAAAAATATAGTTATTACAATATTTAATCGTCCTGTCAAGTTAGACCCTATCCAAGAACACCAATGGTTTGCGTAAGTAGTTCTGATTAGTAAGATTTGTTAATAATAATAAATAGATTTAAAAAAAAGAAGTAAGGTAAGGTCCAACTGGCAGGTACGCAGGTACAATGCTGTTCACTCGCGTCGCGCGCGCATCTATCAACCGAGGAGTGCTCGATCGAGTGAATCACAGAATAAAGAGTGAATGGCCACGGTCGACGCGCGTGCACAGGATGATGTTAAGAAAAAGCTGACCATTGATTGAATAGGTAGGATAAATTCTAAGGCAAATTTTTGGTAGAAAAATAAATTTTGAGTTTTTGCTTCGAACTTTTGTGATTGTGATCATTCAGAATAACCCGTAATTCTTTTGGTAAATTGTTAATTATCGCAGGAAGAAGACAAGTAAATCTTCTCTTTCCGTAAAAGTTATTTGAACGTACCTTGAGAAGTTTGAATACATCGAATTGAAATCAAGAGTTTGCATCACTAACAGCACATAAATGGTGTGACATTGTATCGCATATGAATGAGAGATTTTCTGCCAGCAAATTTAAAAAAAAAAAGTTTATTTATTAGCTTGATAGATGGCGCTGACCAGACATGTATCTCATCTGATCTGACCTACACTTGTATTTCAAAGTTGTGCAAGAAGGTGCAAGGCCAAAAAAAAGTTGACGTTGACGGAAGAAAAGAAATGTCAAATAATTCTATTCCTCTTGTTTTGCGTTGCAATACCATACCGACCATACCGCGAGTTGTAGATAAGCCTTTTCAGTCCTGCAAATGTTTTTTTCCTTCTGCAAGTGTTTTTTTTTTTAATTGACCGTCTTAACTTAGACTCCTTGCCAGCAAATAAAAAAAAAGCAGACCCATGTCTGATGACCGCCATCTGTTGAGTTTTTTGGAACTAACTTTTTTCTTTTTTAATCATCTATCAGAAAATCCCTCATTAGAAAGAAACTAGAATTGTTTACATACAAGCGAAGCTTTCGAGACGCTCGGTCGCGCAGCTCTGGACATCGATTATTTGTAATAACAGTGCGAAATTAAAGTTATTGCTTATTCTTCTTCCAAGCTACCAAAGAGGTGTACAAATCTATTCCCAAAAACCGAGGTAAGTACCTACTTAAATCACAACAATATATTGAAAATTAAATGTCTATCATTTAATTTCTGCATTGTAAATGCAATAAAATATCTTTAATTTACCTTTTCAGGTGTCCTTCTACGCTTTAACTTTTCGATCTATAACCATAAACTAATGCCACAAACTAAACAATTATCTATTGACCGTCGACGAAAACAGAAATATTAGGATAAAAATAACACAGATACTGTTTTCAATTTGTTATTCATAAGCCCTTGAACAGTATTATAGAGCGACAAGCACTTACCCGTAGATAACGCCGCCCACCAAATTGATCAGCGTTAAAACAGCAGTCGCCAGCCAGGGCACTTTATTAAATTGCCCAGTATGCCAACAATGGAAATATTAATAAAACAAAAATCATCTAAGGGAGACACAGCCCCTAAGAAGAAAAACCCTTGCCCTACTTGTAACGGTCGAATATTTTCCTCAAACAAAACAACAATATCCCTTCGGGGCGTCAAGATCCAAGTACTCTTGTGAGAGTTATAGTAATCTCAGCACGCATACGAGCCTTTTTCGGTTAAAAATAGCGTTGTGCCCAATACTTAGGCACCAACCTATTACATTATATCGGCACTTGTTGCATGGCCCGCGCGTTGACGTCACTCCCCTTCCCAGTGACCGTGGTGGCAGAGGGGGCGTGCCTCCCCCTAGTGCTGACGTAAGGACTTACATTCATGAATGAAATGGAACCAAAAGCTGTCATGAGGCATCCTATCCCGGACCTTACGTAATGGCCAGTTCAGTAAAAGCCCCAATTAATATAGAATATGAACAGGAATTTGCGATGCCTCTATCAAACAGACAGCAGTAACTTGATATTGTAATAGAATTTCCTTTTCTCTCTTTGGTAAGGGCTGAGATGTTAATGACGTAAATGTTATTCGTTGTAGATGGCTTGTCGGAAACAGATAATTGTCTGAAACATTGCCTTTGTTTCCGTCGTTACTTACAATAATATCTTATAATAGGGTATTTTACTGTTGTTGAAATGTAGATATTTAATGATGACGTTAATAGTACATTACAGCCGAGGACAGGTAAGTAAGAAATTACATTGTCGAGTTTAATCATTCGAGGCAAGGTAATTTGCTTACCGTACAAGGCTTGTATAGTGCTTTTCTCAAGAAATGCGAGGAAATAAAAAAAAACTGTTTAACTAAATAATATTTATTAAAATTTATATCACACATGTTCGGGCAATTATTAAATGTAAATGTTAGTGTTTTCCCGGGCACACTTATGTATAAATCGCCCATAATAATATTATTTTAATGATGTATCATTAAAATACGCCAACAACACAGATTCCGAAAACGTATGCGCCTTTTTTCACTTCTCCAAATCAGATCGTAGGTTTTCATATATCTTTCTTTTGATATTGCTGGCAGTAAGTTTTCTATTATTCATTTTGCTTCTGCTCTCAAATTTGGTGGAGTAGGTACATACAATGTCTGTATATTTTTTATTGGCAGAACTCATTTTGATAATTTATTACACAATATAAATAAACTGTATTGATATCAAATCTGAAATCAACCGCTGAAAATCATTCCCGCCGTTTTTTTAATATTGGTTTGTGAGGCCAAGTGGAACGGTCATACAGCCTATTGATGCTTAACTGCTTGCTACTAAAATACGCAACTTCAATACCCGCTTCTGGGCGGTAGATGGCGCTGTACATATTTCCCATACAAAATTACTCGTAAAGGATATTTTGGCTATGATAAATCTCATTTTGTTTTTTCGATCGATGTTCGTGCTAAGGGTACATAGCGCTTACAATACGAAGTGATATACTCTGTGCGCACCGTATTTTAAAAAAAATAACCTAAATTATGATAATATAATAATTACCTATATAATAATAATAATAATGTGGCTGTATGGTGCAAATGTCCCTTTGCTTTTTCTGTTTTTATACACAGGAATAACGAAAGAAAAAAATAAAGAAAAAAGTTGGAAATAATATATTTGGGTAGCTAGGACCTTTTCCGAGACAGACAGTCATTCTAAATTTGAAAATCACTGCAGTAATGAATTTCAGTACTTACTTACTGCACTGATTTTAGTGCAGTGATTTTAGTGCAGTAAGTAAGTACTGAAATTCATTACTGCAGTGATTTTCAAATTTAGAATGTTTACCTTGGAAAAGTGCCACGTACTGCATTCTTTTCTCAAATATAATATTAACATTTCAGAGCATAAGTGTGAAAAAAATATTGCAATTAAGAATACCAAATGTGAAAAAATAATTTGAATCTGTTTGATAATAAAAGAATTATAGTCTGTTTGGTTTTGACTATAGCTGTCTCTTTCTAAAACGAAATCTTCTATGGCGTGACTATGACGCTACTAACCCACTGACGTCACTAAGATAGCGTCCTGTCCTTGTCTAATTATCAAGTTTGAAGTCCTATATCTTTGAAAATATTCAAGATAATTCAAAATGAAAACTTGTTTTGTGTAGCTAATATTTCGAAAAACATTTTAAAGAAATAAAAAAAAATCAGTAAAATACCGTATTTGCATTGTTATGTAAATTGAATTAGATCGTTACCTACTCGTCTTGTTAGCTTAGAGGAAAAAAACAACCGTCTATTTAAAAAATAATACTTCTACATTATTAAATGCTATCTCATGTTAGGGTTATGCATTTAAAGTCTGTAACAACAACACAACGTTATCGAAGGGTATCATAAGGTATGTGTTCTACATAGTCAAATGGAAAAAATGCAAAGAATTTAATAAAAGAATAAATCAAAGAATACCCTAATATTTGCTATGTCAGAGTCGAGACGGCACATTTGACGAGTCGAGTGACCGTTCATAGAGATTTTGCCAGTTAGCTTTATAAGTTGCGCAAGGCAAGACACCCTCGTTATCTTACAAGATCAGCTTAAAATTTTGAATGTGAATGTGATTGTTTTAGAACAATAATAATAAAGTTATTTCAGAGATTAGGTGGAAACATACTACTAAAACGGGACGCCACGTGGGGCTACAACACACTTCGCTCGTATCATAGATTATGACATGGCGTGTTGTTTCTGACCAAAGTAAATTATTTTAAACTAGAGGCCCGTGTAGATGGTTTTACCCTTGTAATACCCATTCCCGTGGGAATATCATTCAGGAAGAATAAAGCTTAGTTAAGAATTGTTAAAATTGGTTTAGTAGTTTTTGTGTATATCCATCAAAAAGAAACAAAAAATAAAGTTTTCCTTTTCATAAAAATTATATAAATGATATTGATAAGTAAGTACCTACTTGCATGCGTAAGATGGCGTGGCGTCGGTCGTCGTGTTTTAAGCCATATTTACGTTGATCCAGTAGCTCGATCCAGTAGTACTGGATTGCGGCACTGGATTGGCACTGGATCAATGTAAACATGTTTTAATCCAAGTGAGCAGCCTCGTGCGAGGCCCGCCGCACGTGGCAAACGTTCTGCCTCGCGCGAGGCTGCTCGCTTGGTGAAGGAGGACCCGCCTAATCACGTAAAAACGGCTGATCGGATTTTTGTTAAATTAAAACATAGGATACTTTTTATTCTGGTTATTGGTCCCCTAAGTATTTTCTCGAATGTCCACGCGGACGAAGTCGCGGGCGGAAGCTAGTAAATAATAAGTGTCTGTTTCACAATCAAAAAGTTAGTTCTAAGTAGCTTAGGTACCAAGAACTTTTAGGGTACGATGATTTAGGTTTCTATACCCTATTTATCCCATAAAATATGTGCGAGGCCGTATGTGTTGGCTTATTTGTTTTACTTTCCGACCATAAGCCTAAATAATAAATTTAATGAAGGACTTTCCAGATACAACATTTCATCCCCCTTTTCACCCCTTCGGGGGTGGAATTGTCAAAAACGCTGGCACAGGTAAATATTAATTTTGAATTGCCAGCCTAAATACAAAATTTGAAAATCCTAACTTCAAAACTGACGGACTTTCATACAAACATTCATCCCCAATTTTAGCCACTTAGGGGTGGAATTTCCAAAAATCCTTTCTTAGTGGATGCCTACACTGTATAACGTATCTATGTGCAAAATTTGAAGTCTCTAGGTTCAGCGGTTTGGGCTGTGCGTTGATATCTCAGTCAGTCAGTCAGGACTTTGAATTTTATATATATAGATTGTAAATGTGACATTGATTTATTACGTGATCAATATAACAATTATTTACAGGATTTAAATTGTTTTCAGTGTAATTAAAAAAGTGTCAACATTTCCTGAACATAACTTTGATCCGTGACGGCAAATTGGAGATATAAAGTGTTATTGACTTCTCAGTCTCAGTTTACGACACATAAAAATAAAACATAAATGTCGTGTAATATACATACGAATTTAGCGTATTTTACATTAAAGGTTTCATACATTTATTTAAAAAATATTAAGACGTTATTTTAACATATTCCGATTTGCCTCGGGAAAATGTTATTGACAGCACAGCAGGTAAACAAAAAATGAAGCTTATTAGGCCCTCGTAGAATACAAAGGGCCTGATTCCAATTTACGGAAAAATACTCTAAATAAAATAGAGTTGGAGGCCAATATATTTTTTTCAGTCCTCTGTTTGACAGCTGGAAGGGGATTCGAACTCTATGCTTTGTCTATTCCGAAGTGAGTGGCAGTGACGAGAGTGACCGACGACCATTTGTGAAAATAGGTGCTGGACTAAGGTCCTAATACGGTCCTAATACTGTAAAAAACAGTACGTCAAAATCCCTGAAGTTTATTCTGACATTTCTCAAAGGCAGAGCCTTGAAGGCGATAGCTTACACTCTCGTTATGTCGCGCCGTTGGAGAGAAAATAGTCCCGAGTAAACATGTATCTTCTAGGCAAGTGCAATTATATCAGTAATATATTTTAAAAAAACATTTATACGAAGATTTGTAGCTTTTAAGATGGCTTTGCTGTTGTACTAAATTATAGATATTATGCATTAAACTCTACTTTGTCGTTTTGACGCAAAAACTACTACTATCTCTACGTTTAAAGCAAAATGGTTGTTTGTTAGGTTAAATATCTATAGTAATATTATAAAGAGGAAAGATTTGATTGTTTGTTTGTTTGCATCGAATAGGCTCCGAAACTACTGGACCGATTTAGAAAATTCTGACCATTAGAAAGCTACAGTCTACAGTCGATATTCCCACGGGAACGGTGACTACGCGGTTGAAACCGCGAGGAACCGCTAGTATTGTATATTTACATTAATGTTATGAAGTGTTTATTATTATTTTTTATTCGGAGAGAGAACAGACAGCAACCTTGTCGACCTTTTAGATAATGTAGGCGTGCCTCGTGTAACAAGGATGCCTCCTTGTTACTACGCAGTTTTATGTTGCAAGCGAGAGATTCCAGCTTATCCCTATTAAAGGGATGTTATTATAGTAGTTTATGTAAGGGGTATGAAAACACTAGTGGGAGTTATAATTTTTACTTTACGAGACTGGTCGATTTTTTCTTAATTACATACAAGTTCATAGTTATAATCCCATAACATGAGTTTAGATAAACTCTTTTATCTCTATGTAAACAATAATCGGGTTTTCATTAACTTTTTTTATATATATTCATTTGTTTAGTTATTATTAATTTTTTTAGTACCTATTTTAAGTGCTGTACTTTATAAAAATTTAATGCTGGGTGTACCTGTCATTAAAGTCATGCAAAGGATTTAGGTTAGAAAAATGTATATTTTATGACTGTTTGTGTATGAACTTTGTTGACACCCCACACGAATATGTTTGATTTAAAAAAAAAACATTTTCAGTGCCACAAGAAACACAGCTCTAAAAAGTATGAAACAAGAAAATATTCTAATCTGAAATTGCCGTGGTTTAATGCCACTTACTCTAACAAAACAATACATTCTAGTGGCATATGACCACGGCATTTTCAGATGAGAATATTTTCTTGTTTCATACTTTTTAGAGCGTGATTTTTCAGTAAGTAGTCAGGTTTTAGTTTTTGAACTTAATTTTTAGGGTTCCGTAGCCGAATGGCAAAAAACGGAACCCTTATAGATTCGTAATGTCTGTCTGTCTGTCTGTCTGTCTGTCTGTCTGTCTGTCCGTCCGTCCGTCCGTCCGTCCGTCCGTCCGTCCGAATGTCACAGCCACTTTATTCCAAAACTATTAAGACTACACATTTGGAACTTGGTAAGCTGATGTATTATATAAACCGCTTTACGATTTTATTACAAAATTTTAAAAAATATAAAAATTAAGGGGGTCTCCCCATACATAAACTGTACCTAAAAATATTTTTTTTGTCAAATATATTCGTGTGGTGTATCTATAGAAAGGTCTTTAAAAATGACATAAAGGCTTCTTAAACCATTTTTTCTTAAAGTCGATATTTTGAAAGATACAGCCTTCCAAAGTGGTAAAATGTGTGTCCCCCCCTCTAACTTTTGAAATAAAAGAGTGAAAAATCTACAAAAAATATGTGCTGTAGATCTTAATAAAAACTTTCAACGAAAATTGGTTTGAACGAGGTATAGTAAGTACTTTTTGAGATATAACACATTTTCAGAAACCGCAAATGTAACTTTGTCATTCATATAAACACTATGAAAAACAAAGTTATTTTTTGCTGGCAAAAAATGAAAGTGTTATTTTGGCTTGGTGTAGGTAATAATGTAAGATAATGATGTAAGGAAGTGATCAGTAAATGGTAAAAAAATCAGCTTACGATGTGTACCGTATTTTTTTGATATTGATTACGATAGGTACAATTTGATGATGATGATGTTGCGCCTATGTCTGTTTGTTACTCTCTCTGTCCCGCAAAATATACTGAACAATACTAATATAGCTAATACATCGGAATAACACAGCCTGCTACAATTTATAAAGATTTTGTGTAATTGTCATTCAAATGAATAACTTAGGAGTAACCGCAAAAAATTACTTGGTCTCCAACAAAAAATGGGACAGTTAAAAAAAAAAGAAACGGGATGCCAATTTTAGTGTTCGGTGGTTTAGAAGTGTGCTACATGTTGAAATGGCTGTCAATTGGTATTGACCTTAAAACAATAAAAAATAAAAACCTTTGTGTTATGTTGAGAGCTTGGTTAGCCACCGTTAATTATTTGTCATTTGTTTCGATTTCTTTTCACGTTGTGAATATTTTTAAGTTAAATATAGAAGTCAAATGTAAAAGGCAGTGAAATAATCTGAAACATAGTTTTATCATTCTTCAGCACATTTTTTCCGAGTATCGCCTTAAAAGCGCCATAGAAACTTAGTGTACGCGGAGAGCTATAAAATTAATTCTGTATGTTGTAGAACCGTGTTTTTTACCGTCTAGACAGTATTTTTAAGTAGGTATATTAAGTTACATTTTGCTGACGAAAAATGATAGTGGAATTTTGGCTAGGAATAGGCAATCGGTACGTTAAGTGGGTACGGAACCCTTCATGGGCGAGTCCAACTCGCACTTGGCCGATTTTTCATACTTCGTTTCACTACTATCTCGCTTCAGCACATTTTTTCCGAGTATCGCCTTAAAAGCGCCATAGAAACTTAGTGTACGCGGAGAGCTATAAAATTAATTCTGTATGTTGTAGAACCGTGTTTTTTACCGTCTAGACAGTATTTTTAAGTAGGTATATTAAGTTACATTTTGCTGACGAAAAATGATAGTGGAATTTTGGCTAGGAATAGGCAATCGGTACGTTAAGTGGGTACGGAACCCTTCATGGGCGAGTCCAACTCGCACTTGGCCGATTTTTCATACTTCGTTTCACACTGCAAGCTATATCGCTCGCCACTTTCTCTCTCAGGTATGAATGAAGTTTCATGTCGCAACGCTCGGCTCGTTAACTCGCTCGCCATGTGCTAAAGCGTATTTATAGGTTCCCATTGAATGCGAGCGGTGCGAAAACGGAAAACATCCGTGGGCATCATATTAAACAGTTCTTGAGAACACATTCACCTGTAGATCAAGTGTTATGAGGCAAAATCTCTCCAGAGAATAACTGTTTGAACTTATATAACACACACTAGAGCACTTCAGTAAAATAAATACTGGAAGACACAATTTTCTATAGATATCTATATAAAAATCTTGCGCTACTGACTGATTAACAGACACCGCACAGCCGAATCTACTGGATGCTAGAAACTGTGGCATGTATGTTCAATGTTCGTAAATTTTAGGGATCCAGTTGAAAATCAGCGTTAGCTTTATTGTTGACCTGGGCACTCATTTGGTACTGACGTGGAACACTGATCACCTTGTTTTGTTAGCTAAGTTCTAGTTTCATTGTTTTATGTGCCCGCCCACTGCTTTTTGTAATGTAATAATAACTGTAATGTCCTGTGTCTAGACTGCCTAGTATATGTTTGTACTTAGCACAACAGACTGCCCTACGGGCTCCTCAACAGATATTATGCCTATGTATACTAGATGATCACTGCGGTTTAATTCGTGTGGTGCCCGTTCCCTTGGGAATATCTTTAGAAGGCAGTCCAGAATGGGTGGTAGGGCAAAACAAATACAGGGCGATTCAAAAATACTTTTAAAAAAAACTTTCTCTCTTTCTTTCGGGAAAAAGTATAGCAGCTCAGTATAATTATATAATTAAACCAACCATGAAAATAAGCTTCATTTTTAACTATAGTCATGCAGGAAATAATGCTTTCTAACCCAATATGACCACGCTGACTGACGATTTTTGCATTTCAAAACGGTATAAAATAATGACGTATTAGATAAAAATTTACCAAGTGCGAGTCGGACTCGCCCATGAAAAGTTCCGTACCCACTTAACGTACCGATTACATACACCTAGCAAAAATACGAAGCTATCATTTTTCGCCAGAAAAAATAACTGTTTTTCATATTGTTCGTATAAATCATCATGAATTTTCATAAACGCGCAATGTTCTTGCAATTGCTTTCCAACAACACCCCACACTATGGAATAGACAAGAAAATAAATTACATCCCCATTTCACGTGTAGCGGAGGTAATTTTTTTTTCTCCTCTTTGTCGGCGTGATTAATATGTATATTCATGCCAAATTACAGCTTTCTAGTACTTACTGAGAGTCTACGAGCTAGGCTGGGGACGGACAGACGCGAACATGGCGAAACTATAAGGGTTCCTTGTTGACTACGGAACCCTAAAAACGACCCGTCTCACAACTAAGAATTGAATATTGGGTCTGGCCCTTAGTCCTATCTTCAAAAATCCTGTCTTTCATAATAGTTATGACTTAATAACAGTTTCTTTTAGCTTGAATTGTATTTGTATAGGTTTAATCTTATAAATAATAGGTCTTTACATATGAAATTGCCGTTTTTTTCTTTTGTACATATAACTTAACGACTTTTATAATATTAGAAATATATAATTTCTTTAATATTGCGTTACATTAAGACCGTATCGAGCAACTTTTGATAATTTAATAACCACGATATTTGATTATTTACATAGAAAAAACTTATTCCGAAAGTTACGACTATTTTTGTTTCCAGAATTTCGTTCTTTATTAGTTGTAACTTAGTGAAAAAAAAATTTTTTTCTCTTAACGAATGTGTCATTTAGTAGTTAAAATATCCATAAATACGTGTGTAAAATTTTGTAAATTTACATAATATTAGTCGTTAAATAATAACAAAAACGTTAGTATGGAAAAAAAATTATTACAGAAATCTCCATACAAAACGGCAATTTCATAGGTAAAGACCTATTATTATAATGTAGATCATGTCATGTACAATATTTTTTTTAATAACATGATGTTCCTAGGTCTGACGTGGCTCCTCAATCCAAACATTTAGGTTAAGGAGCCACCTTTTTGTTCATATAATTGTTGAAGTATAAAGCCAGCCGCTCTCGTGACTTTTGTCGCCGTGACTTTTTGTCATTGTCACCTACTGTCACCCACGATGCGCTCACTTGAACAGTCACTATGTAACAAAACGCGCTCATTCTTAAAATGGATTTCGTACAGACTGCTGTATGAAGTGCTCTTGAAATACGAAAAAGAAAAATGAAATGAAAATAGCGCTACTGGGCGCAACCCATATACACTGAAAGATTGTGTAAAGAAAAATTTAACACTCTACATATTGAGATTTAAAGCTACTTATTAGGGCTCGTGGTTTTTTACTATCACATTTTTCCTACATTCTACATATATTCTAAACTACCTACGTCAGTAATCCTTCAAATTCTTTGATTTTCTTCGTATGTCAATAAACAGTTTTAGTTTAGTCTCATTTGTGAAGACCTGAAAATGGCTTTATGTTTATATTTAGGCTTTTTAATGTATTAGGTTAAGCAGTTGGTCTTCCAATAAATAAATAACTTGCAGCATTTGGTTGGTCCTTTATACCGTTTCATTCAAGTCAAGACACAAGATTTCGCAGATGTATTCCAGTAGAAGAAAGTCTTGTGTTTTGTTTAGAGATATACTTAGATAATAATAGATTATTTGGAGGTAGGAGGTGTGTGTGTAAATAATTCATTTCATATTGAAAAAAATAAAAGTTAGTTTTTATTGCAAATATGGTATCCTAATATTTTTGTCAGCTACTAAAAGTGCAACACCAATTCCAAAATCCACCAGCCGCGACACTGGTGACATAAAGTTTAAAAATGTGCTAATCTGCCTCCTTCCCTCACCTAACCTATTGAAAATTGATAATAATTAAGGCTAATTTATTGGATATGGTTTGCCTTACAGTAAGGCAAGCAATAAATACTTAATTACCTATCGGCTTTTTCTTTTTGTTCTTGTGTGAGGATTGATCGGAAATAAGTGTATATAATTTAGTTCAACAATCTTGTTTTTAAATAAGCATCCAGTATTTCTTTATTTATTTTATTTCGTATAATGCTGGTCTCTTCTCTACCTCCTCTATTAGCAATTCGTTGTCAATGTTTTCGTCTTGTGGAAAAGTCGCCATCGTTATGCTAGAAATCAAAGCCGCACACACACGTCTAAGTCGCCGTGTGAGCGCACTACCATAGTAGTTAATGTACAGGCCAAGCGACAGTCACGTCGCCTGCTGCTAGGAACTATTTGTCACGTCACCATAATCAGCGCACTCCCTTATACTACAAAATTGAGGATAGATCCTACAAAATGTTTTAAAATACTACTAAATAATATATTAATTTCATTAAAATACTGAAAGTGGCTCCTCATTCCTTACGGAAAAAGAAAAAAATATTTTTCTTCAGAACAGTATGCTAATCAAATCCGTAGTATTTTGAATACATTCAGATAGATAGTTTTTATTCGGTAGATATTTTTATCTCGACAAAACAAAAGACAAAGGTCCGGTCCATGGCCCAATAAAAATACAGGCAAAGTCTTTTTTAATCATGACGTCCTTCAGTGATATTGGAGAAGTTATTTTTACTTGTGCCACAATATTCGACGCTTTAAAGGCCGAAGTACTGAAATGGGGACCTATCGGGGTGTTCTAAATATAGAACCAGCTACCCCCTACGCTCGTGCTCCGCATAAAGCAGCCCCACCATCGAGAGGGGGGAAAAGGACAGCAGACCACCTGCGCGTTCCACTTATATCATTCCAGACAAGAACGAAAAAGACAAAACATAGGGGGAACCAATAAGCATACAATCCGTATAGACAGCCAGTCATAATAACATCTTTAAGAACGGCTTATAAGTTCTAAAGTATATCTACCATTCACATATTGGTTTGTAGAGTCTCTGCAGTGACGGGAATATGTATTCTCTTGAGTAATTAATTACTCATAAGATTCATAACGGCACATTTTTGTTTAATATTACCTATATCTCGTTTTGCGCGTAAGTTAGGACATTATATACTTTATCCCGCGGATATGATAGATTTTACCGAATGAAATTTGTAGTAAGTTATCTAAACATAAAACTTAGTGGAATTCATTCTCATGTTTTTTTTCGTGAAAAACTAAACATACTTACCTACAGATAAATATTTCCACATTATTGTTTTGGTTTCTTTCCTGTCGACAGTAGGCACGGTCCAATTATCATTTTCATTTTACATTTTTGTGTAGACGTTTGATTTCGTTACTATTTTATCGCCTACAATGTATAGGGGGAAGCGGGCAAGACGGAACAGCGGGTTTATTCGGCTAGATAAATAATACCTACATAGTGGCCGTTTTCTGAATTGAGAAATAAGTACCTATTAAGTACAATCTCAATTTCGATTTCTCAATTCAGAAACAGTTTTATACTACTAGTGGTGGTAGTACTGTAATCATAGCAACGTGTATTTTTTTTGGGATTTATTTATTTAATTGAACAAAGAATCCCTTGATTGCATCATATCACCCAATGGTTGTATGTCTTTCGAGATATTTGTTATAAAAGCGCAAATGTATCTTGATCAAATTAATATAAAGTAATAAGTCTCATTCATGCATTATTATCACATCTTTTAAATAATTATTTTGTTTGCAGAAAATAGTAATTGTACCTTATTTCTAAGCTCTCAGCGAGGTAGTAGCTATCTGTAACTACAACCAACAAGACCAACAGACCCTCATAGCACCTACGATTTATATAGTCGTATTTTAAATTAATGAGATTCAGTTTAAATATAATGTAGCTGAAACAATAATAGAAGTATTTTTCTGTACATTTCAGAAACGGTAACGTAACGAAATAAATTTTTGTTTCGTTACTTGATAGCGATAAAAAAAAGGATCATGGCTTCCTAAACGTTTTATTGTCAATCCATTCAATTTCACATTAACATTTTAGAACCATTTGTCTTAATTTTCTCTTTATGTTAAACTATAGCCTTCAGCGTGGCCTACACGACGTTATCTCGCAGGAATGTGATTTCTTTCCGGGATAAAAAGAAGCCTAAGTCACTCTCCAGCTCCTAAATTATCTCCATACTAAAAATCACATTGATCCGTTCCTCCGTTTTGACGAGAAAGAGAGACAAACAAACAAACAAAAAACACACGTTTCATTTTCGT
The DNA here is from genome assembly GCA_949710035.1 of Crambus lathoniellus. Classification (NCBI taxonomy): domain Eukaryota; kingdom Metazoa; phylum Arthropoda; class Insecta; order Lepidoptera; family Crambidae; genus Crambus; species Crambus lathoniellus. Next base: position 15,840,595 of record OX453306.1, read on the forward strand.
CATTTAAAATAAGGTGAACTTAAATATAGACATAAAGAAATTGTTATTTATTCGTTAAATTAATATCTGAGATGATTAATGCCCACGTTTTGTGAAGAAAAATAATTTCTGCTGCGAAATGCTGCAGTCAGTTTCGAGCCTAGTTTAGAGAAATCCTTGTCGTGTGAATGTTGTACGATGATTTTATAAATAGAATTTTCGTGAAAATCTTAGAAATTTCGCAAAAACATAAAATTAGATAATTTTGTCATTCTTACTGAAAAAATAGTGTTTTCAAATCATCCGACGTACGAGTATTAGGTCTTGTCTGCAGCAAATATGGTAGATATTCTTGGCTTATGGAAGTAGCAACACTAGGCTATGACAAACCGTATTTAATTTTACAGTTTACAATTATAGCTTGTGCGGTAAGGGAAGCGAAGAAAATGTTCAGATAAAACGTTTTAAATAAAATGTAACCGCCTTCAAAAAGGATCTTCAAACAAAAATTAACAAACACTAAAAAACGAAAAAAATAAGATTTTTTAATTCAAAGGACGATGATACGTGACTTTTTAGGGTTCCGTAGTCAACAAGGAACCCTTATAGTTTCGCCATGTCCGTCTGTCCGTCCGTCCGTCCGTCTGACCCCAGTCTAGCTCATAGACTCTTAATTAGACGACGATAAGACGGTTAATTAAAAAAAAACGTTTTATTATTTGATTTTTAGTGTAAATAATCGTAGTTTAAGAAACTACATGGTGATTATGATAAATTGTTGTAATTATATCCTATCCGTTACGGAATTCAGCTTTCCATCTTTAGCTACTTAGATAACTTGAAGGAATACAACTGAAGGCCCATTCGTGCATATGGTATTTATAAAACACTAGCTGACCCGGCGCGACTTCGTTCGCGTGGCCCTACCCCTACTCTATCCCTATCTTACCCTCTTTCCCCTATTTTCTCACCTTTTAAACCTTCCCTGGACTTCCACAAATATTTCAAGACCAAAATTAGCCAAATCGGTTCAGCCGTTCTCGAGTTTTGGCGAGACTAACGAACAGCGATTCATTTTTATATATATAGATATAACTCCTCACTGTTGAGGAGTTTCACCTCTCATCATCAGCTCACCCTAATAACCTGAAAGAATATAAGTATTGGTCCATACGTACGATTAATACTTAAAAAAATATTCTCCAGCTCCTAACCGTTAAGGAGTTGTAGTTTCCATCACCAGCTCATCACTATGAGATGATGACTACCAGATGCAAATACTTGAGTAACTTCAAAAATAAATGGAACGCATAAGGCTTGCCTATATTTGAGAATTTCTCTCAACTCTCCTGGGATTTTATCTCCTGGTCCTGACTTGGTGAAAATAAGATCAGATCAGAAGTACCAACTTTCGAAAAAAAAAATATTTTGAAAATGATTCCCAATTTGATGAAAATATGAAATCGTCCATATACCCAAATAAAGTCTAAATACACATTTTTCAGGATAACTCCTGAACTTCTTATCAGTTCTTGATGAAATTTGAATGGGACCACACGAGAAGCGTCACCTTTTAAATAAAAAAAGAATTATCCAAATCGGATCATTAACTAAAAAGTTCTGAGGTAACACACATAAAAAATAAAAATAAAAAAATAAAAAATAAACATACAGTCGAATTGATAACCTCCTCCTTTTTTTGAAGTCGGTTAAAAAACTGACTTCGATTTTATTTACGTCAACTGAAATACCGATTTAATAATAATAAATAATTATAATAAATTTTCTTACAATCACACCAATTATCTAGCCCATAGTTCAAAGCAGTTTTTAAATAAATAAAACTAAATCAATGAGAATCTTCAAATAAAAGAACACGAAATACAGAAATTTTTGCGCAGTTTTCAGAGATATTTCTCATTTTATGGGCGCGTTTTAGCAGATAAAGAATACTTATTTAAGCAAAGGCATACCACCCACACAGGTTTTGTCAAGCAATTTAACATCTGGTTAATAATTTATAATAGACGCCCACGGGAGAGTTCAGATATCTTTTGAGAAGCGAATAATACTGAGAAAGTATTATGAAAATGAAATTGTGCTACTTACATAGACTAGAAATGTTAAAACACTAGCTGGTGCCCGCGACTTCGTTCGCGCAGACTTTACGACCTTTATGACTTACGACTGTCGTGGAATTTCTTTATAAACTACATTGGTAGTTTTTCCTTCGGGGGCTCCGTAGGGCTTTCGAGGTGGAAAACTTGGATTTGTCATAACCATCTCATCACTACTAACATATAAAAAAATCAGAACTACCTCATTTACTGCAAGGCAACACCACTTATTTGGTACGACTTCCATGTACTAAAACTAATCTGTCCCACGAGTCAACAATAGTAGATTGTATTACAAGGGAGCAAAATAATATATTTATGGCGAGGGCGCTATTTTGAATCCAGAGCGCAGTGAAGGATTCTAGAGTAGAATCTCGAGCGCAGCGAGGGATTCTAAACTAGAATCCTGAACGCAGCGAGGGATTCAATATACGCCACCCGAGGTGAAAATAATTTTGCGGCCGAGTAATACACTCTGCTTTTCATCCCCCTCTATAAGAAAAGCAGTAAAGACAACTCAAACTACCTACCTTTCTTTGTCGTTCGGATACATCATAGCGCTAGTCGGGCAAGAAAAAAAATTTGAGTTTTGAAATAAAAAAATGAAAAAAATATATGTCCATCAGATTTCTTATAAGTATCTCCGGGGATGCCGTAGGGGGGTTGAAAATTTTGTTAGATTTTAGCTACGACTCACCGTTTACAAAGAATATATACACTTACGCGAAAAGAAACGACACTTAAGCATGTGTGCACGTAAAATCGCTTGCGGCTATGTGTGGGTGTCTGGATGTGAGCGGGGGCCGTGAGAGGCGCGCGGGGCGGGGAACGGGCAGTCGGGTGAATGCCTTGGGCGAGGGCTGGCGCAATCTTCATACATTCAAATAGGAACTACTAGGAAGCCAAAAAATGCGAAAGTTGTTAAAATTCAGTCGATAATAAATAATTATTGAGAGGACTTATGTTTATTTGGGCGTTTATTGATTTACTTTTTCAGTATTATTGTCGCTAACTTAGTATTTTCTTTGGACGATTTAGTATTTTATTCGGACACATTAACTGTGTCCCACTGTTAGTAGCTTATTTTACGTACATATATTATTATTATTCCCTTTATTACATTTAAAATACTTACAAAATTATATTTCTAAACATACATTTTTTACATTATTTCAACCGCCTCTGTGGTCTAGTGGTTCATCCCACCGATTTCAGACCCAGAAGTCCCGGGTTCGATTCCCAGTGGAATTCCCAAGGTTGTCGTCAACTTGTCATGTCATGGGGAACAGCGACATGAACAATTATTTCGTGGCGTTCATGTCGATCTATCAATACAATATCAGGCTTTTAATTAGCCTGATATTGTTGTATTGTAGCTAATGCTACAATAGTCCTGCCTGTCTGTAATGATAGATCGATCCCAATACAATGTAGCATGGCTATTTTCAAGAACCTGTTCTGGTGCATACTTGTAGTACGGCACCTCGGATGCCACAAGATTATGTTTCAGAGCAAGTTGTTGGTGTATTATCCTTGGTTATGTCTATGCAAATACTCGCCGTTTGCGAGACGAGAACAACCGGAGATTATATGTCTAAGGGATTCACCCGGACGATGGCACGCTAGACAAAATATATCCACTGTGCCATCCCTTAGGATATACTTTCGGTAGTTATTCTTCATCACAACCTTATCCATAACTGCACAGACAAAACCTGCGGTTTCACAAAAATGATAGGTACTTGTTTACCGAGATATACCTACGTATTCCTGAACATATTCTAATAAAGTATTTTCGACTCGAAATTAGTCATTCGTAAATTGTCGCTAGCTTAGTTAATTTTTCGCAAACAAAATATAATGCTGCTCGGTTTCTTATTTGAGTATTTTATTCAATGTCGTTCATATTTTACTTTGTCGGAAATTTTATTATTTCCCATTTGTAAAGATATTTAATAAAAATATCTATAAAAGTTTATTGAAAATTGAACGTGTCTTTCATTACCTAAATATTCTTACACAAATTATATAACATCCTACACGTAACCTTCTTTGGCATAAGTCTATATTCAATTTCGGTATCAACCCTAGCGTCGGCTAAACGTCACCGGCGCTCGAACTCTCACGGACACGGAGTGTCACCGCTGTGCCGTTTACGAGATATTCTCAATTTTATAAAATTCCGTTTTTGAAAATTTCTCGGTCCCGAAAAAAGTCCCGGCCCCATACAAAATCAGTTGCTTTTTTTTTAAGTACTGCACACCCTTTGCTACACTCCAACCAATGCTTCTTTAATTATGTTCTAAATTCAAATCTCATTGTTTTGGACCCTGTTATGAAGCTGTTCAAAATTCAAATGTCATTTATTCCCTCTTGTCATAACAGGTAAAAAATGAATCGTTTTGGACCCTGTTATTAGATAAAAAATCATCGCTTTTCGAATCGATGGGATGAAAATTCATTTTGACAGCCTAAGTTCGTATACGAACATCGATTGGTCCGTACCACTCGTTGCGTTCGACTGGTTTTCGATCGAACTTTTTCGATAGTGAAATTCTGACAATACACAAACTGTGTTATATTTGAATTTCGAGATTATAAAAGTGAACATTTCTCGATTGCCTGAGAATCGGCCCCCAGGCATGTTTTGAATTAACGACAATGTCGTTCACAAATAAAGAAATCTACAGAAGGTGAATATAGAGTTTTATGTGGTAATACTGTTTTCTTTTTTTTTGTATTGTGGAGGCCAAAATAATAAAATCAAAAAGTAAGAATATCTAGGTACTTTTAATAGCAAACCTACGCTTTCTCTGATTATAAATTTTCTTTGATATCAATTTAGGTATGTAGGTACTAGGTACATATCCAGTCTTAAAAAAAATATTTTAGTACCTAAATCTTTCTTTCGATTTTTCGCTTAATATTCCTGTGCATAAGCCATTATTGGACAATGAAAAACACATCTAAATGCCACAAAACCTGTTACCTATAATAATTAACCCCTTCGGTCCTTGTGTCCATTTCAATGGACATAACACTTTAAAGCTTGTTTTACGAAATGTGTTTTTAATAAAGAATCATTAATAAATCTTTTTCATTAGAAAATTAAGAAATACATATTTGAATCGCAAATCGAGTTTCAAAAAATTTGTTTAAGCATATTTTCAATAGCTTATTTGATCTGGGGGCACGGCATCGGCAGTGCCCCCGCCAAGTAGAGCGCGAAGCAAACACTGCCGTACCATCCTTTTCTGGAACCATTTCAGTGTATTTTCAAGCCTCTACTTGAAGCCTTATGGATAAATTTAGGACGCTGAAATTATCGACATATACTAAACTCTAAGCAGACACAAGAACTCCAAAATTTTAAGTTTGTAGCTCAATTAATTCCGAAGTTATACAAAAGCAAAGTTGTGCAAATTCGATACTGAATGACTGACTAGCTGACTCACTCATCATCAAAATAGAACTAGTACCTACTTCATATAAACCCAGAGACCTGATATTTGGTATAGGGGTAGGGTTTAATGTCCATATAAAGAGGAAACTATCAAAATTAGGGTCATGAAAGACCATGAGTACCATCAGGTACTGTCCGGTACAGGTACCTCAGGGTCATCAGACCCTGAGGAGAAACCGTAACAGACGAACCAAACTATTAAAGTACTGTCTTCAGACAGTATGCCAATAACTTTAATAGTTTGGCTCGTGTGAAGAAAATGTATTCAGTGTGGTTGGACTTTTCATAAAATATCCAAAAATTTAAGGTCTGAAGAATCTGGAATATCTAATTCAGTTAGGATGGGCAGCATTCGGCAAGTCGTGGAGTCTTTACGTCGTCCATACATACCACAAAGCCTGAAAACAAAAGTCTTTAACCAATTCGTTCTACCCGTAATGACTTACGGAGCCAAAACATGGACACTCATGGTGGGACTAGTGCACAAATTTAAAGTCGCCCAGCGAGCTATGTAGAGGGCCATGCTCGGCGTTTCTCTAAAGGATAAGATAAGGAAACAAAGTTATTCGAACCAAGGTCACCGACATAGCCCAAAGAATAAACAAGCTGAAGTGGCAATGGGCAGGTCCAAAGCCATCTTCTATCTCGCTCGTTTCACTCGTTACAAGCAGCCGAGAAATAATAGCGGGCCATGGCAGGTCCCATCGCGCAAAGAACAGAGGGCCATTAGGCCAAACGAGTTCTGGAGTATAGACCGCGCTTAGGCAATCATAGCGTATGGCGCCCTGCTGCCAGGTAGAGTGACGACCTACGAAAGGTGGCAGGTGGGGGCTGGATGCGAGAAGCCGAAAACCGTGCTCAGTGGCGTGAACTAGGAGAGGCCTATGTCCAGCAGTGGATGGATACGAGCTGATGGTGATGAGGTTTTATGTGACTTGGTCGTTGACTTGTGTCTACCAACATTTAAGAATGTTCAACGTCCAAATTACATAAAATTTGACTATATTAATAAAGAAATCGCAAGAACATTAGAGTTGGCTTTGCTTTACTGAAAGATTCCATCACTTTTTATAAAGAAATAAGCAGCTCTAGCGAGGTTTGGCCAGTTTTTTACAGAATGTTTTTGAATGAACTGAAGGAAGATAGAAGGAAGGAAAATGAACACCCAGAGTCCTTGGTTCTTATAAATTTAATAAATTTAGAAAATAACTTACGCCCAAATATTCGAATTCTTCTTAGCTTTGGAGCGTTTTGAACATCATGCATGGTAAGTAGGTAGGTATGTCATTTATATTTATAACGCTGTATGCGCCACCAATACCTTAGAATTCCCACAATCAGCTATAGAATCGGTAATTCTTCAGAAGCGGCTTAAAGTTGAACCTTTGACCTAGTTTAATGACCTGACACAGATTGCAGGCACCTGGTGCACCTACCTAGCCCAACCTAGAATCACAACAACACTAGACGCTTACATTTTTCCACGATTCCACAGTAAGTTACAGAATAGGTAGGTACTTCTCAGAAGCGGCTTAAAGTCAAACCTGTGACCTAGTTTAATGACCTGACACAGATTGGTTGTTCCTGGTGCATCTACCGACCCCAGCCTTAGGCCCGCATCAACATTAGACACTTACAATTTTCCATATCTCCACAGTAAGTTATATGTATATGTCGCAGCCAACTGGTTGAATCCACCATCGAATTAAACGCGTAGGCCGATAATTTTTTTCCGTTAGCTATTTTATCTACCCACTAGCTTCCGCCCGCGACTTCGTCCGCGTGGACATTCGAAAAAATACTTAGGGGACCAATTACCAGGATAAAAAGTGTTCTTTGTTTTAATTTCATAAAAATCCGATCAGCCGTTTTTACGTGATTAGGCGGATCCTCCCTCACCAAGCGAGCAGCCTCGCGCGAGGCAGAACGTTTGCCACGTGCGGCGGGCCTCGCACGAGTCTGCTCACTTGGTGAGGGAGGACCCGCCTAATCACGTAAAAACGGCTGATCGGATTTTTATGAAATTAAAACAAAGAATACTTTTTATCCTGGTAATTGGTCCCCTAAGTATTTTTTCGAATGTCCACGCGGACGAAGTCGCGGGCGGAAGCTAGTAAATAATAAGTGTCTGTTTCACAATCAAAAACTTAGTTCTGAGTAGCTTAGGTACCAAGAACTTTTAGGGTACTTAAGATGATTTAGGTTTCTATACCCTATTTACCCCCTGGGTTTGATTTTTGGAAAACTACGAAATGGGTTGTCTATTTGTTTTAAGAAGTAAGCCTACAAAGTTTCAAGTTGAAATGTCTATTTTACCTCCTAATTTTTCATTCATTTCACCCCTATTTCAACCTTTTAGGGGTTGAATCATGTTCAGCGTGTTAAACATCAAAATAAATGCCATTTTTGCAATCTTCATCCCATAAAACCTCAATAACGGCATCCATGTCGATTTTTAGGTTTATTTATCCCATTTAACCTCTAAGGGGTAAATTTTCGAAAAAATACGAAATATGTGTTTGCTTATTTGTTTTACTTTCCGACCATAAGCCTAAATAATAAATTTAATGAAGGACTTTCCAGATACAACATTTCGTTCCCCTTTTCACCCCTTCGGGGGTGGAATTGTCAAAAACACTGGCACAGGAAAATATTAATTTTCAATTGCCAGCCTAAATACAAAATTTGTAGATTCTAACTTCAAAACTGACGGACTTTCATACACATATTCATCTCCTATTTCACCCCCTGGGTTTGATTTTGGAAAAATTACGAAATGGGTTGCCTATTTGTTTTAAGAAGTAAGCCTACAAAGTTTCAAGTTGAAATGTCTATTTTACCCCTGATTTGTCATTCAAAATTTCACCCCTATTTCAACCTTTTAGGGGTTGAATCATGTTCAGCGTGTTAAACATCAAAATAAATGCCGTTTTTGCAATCGTCATCCCATAAAACCTCAATAACGACATCCATATCGATTTTTAGGTTTATTTATCCCATTTAACCTCTAAGGGGTTGATTTTCGGAAAAATACAAAATACGTGTTTCCTTATTTGTTTTACTTTCCGACCATAAGCCTAAATAATAAATTAAATGAAGGACTTTCCAGATACAACATTTTATCCCCTTTTCACCCCTTTGGGGGTGGAATTGTCAAAAACGCTGACACAGGTAAATATTAATTTTCAATTGCCAGCCTAAATACAATGTTTGAAGATTCTAACTTCAAAACTGACGGACTTTCATACAAACATTCATCCTCTATTTTACCCCCTTAGGGGTGGAATTTCCAAAAATCCTTTCTTAGTGGATGCCTACACTGTATAACGTATCTATGTGCAAAATTTGAAGTCTCTAGGTTCAGCGGTTTGGGCTGTGCGTTGATATCTCAGTCAGTCAGTCAGTCAGTCAGTCAGTCAGTCAGGACTTTGAATTTTATATATATAGATAAGTTGACGGAGTCACAAAAAAAAATTACCACGAAAGGATGATGGGCAAATTTGAATGGGACCCCCCCCCCCCCCCCCCCCCTCCAACATACCTACCTTTTATGTGTGTCGACAATTTCTCCTTTATTGTCGGTTAAAATACCAAAATCTTCTCCTAAATGTAACGAAATACTTTCCTGAAAACTGCATCAAAATCGGTTCAGCCAAACGCGAGATAATCGCGGACAAACATACATACGTACATACAGGGCGTCCCAAAACTATGCCACATGGAGGGAAAGTATCTTAAATACTGAAGATATAAAAATTTACTGAAAGGAAACTTCATTTTTATTTTAAAAAGAAAACGAACTGTATTCAACCAATTTCGAATAAACGCATGTCTGAACTGGGAATGAAACCCGCTGAATGTGAAAAAAAATATTTATTTTATTTTATTAACCATTTATTTATTCTAAGTAATTTAGCATCTTAAATAAAAGGGAGACTACGAAATTTAACATTTTAATGTTTAATATCAAGTTTGTGCAGCGTTACGGATTGCCTTTTCTGTGGCTGTCGTGCCCAAAACAACTGCCTTCAACATTTCAATGTATTACGTATTACCACATTAATTATTAATAAGTGAAGATTAGAGCAATACTATACCTTATTTTCCTATATATAAGTGTGTGAATTGAGGAGTTTTGCATAGCTTGTCAAGTGATTTGAAAATGGAACGTTCTATCTAAACAATGCACTGTGTTCACACTGTGTTGCACATGTCAACTTACACAGCCTCTTACCATACTAGTAAATCCTAGTTACCGAGCAGTATGATTTAAACTTATTTTATCAAAATGTAAGTAAGGCAAGGGGGTGAATATGGGAATGTGGGTAGGTATATATACTGAATTATATAACGAAGGTATCCCGGACGTCAGCCTATAGATTTAGAATAATCAAAGTCAAAGTCAAAAAAAATTATTCATATAGATTAAATAAAATTACCCAAATGTTTATGAATCGTCCAACATTTTTCTACCTACGTCATGGACATCTTTTAACTGACAAGAAAATCGGGCGAAAAAAAAACTCGTCAGCTTTAACAGAAGCAACGCATTTACATAATAATTATGTCGTTGCTAGACAAAATGGTACCTACAATAATAAAAAATATACAAAAAGCTAATGCTGAAGGGAAAATTTCTGATACTTATGTATAGGAATATTTTCCTTTTATACATTGTTAGTGTTACTATAATTATGACAACCAGGCGTTGCGATCATTTAAATAATCTTCTACTTTGTAAGACCCTTTGCTTAAGAGCGTCTTTTTGAACATGTTTTTTTAAATTAAATTCACAGGCAGCTCGATTACTTTTGGTGGAACTTTATTAATGAATGCTATGCTTTTCCCCAAAAACGAGCCTCTACTTTTTCAAGTCTAAATCTTGGAACGACAAGCTTATTTTCGTTGCAAAATTATGAATATCACAATAATTGTGATATTAGAATTATTCTTAGTGAATGAGTCAAGATGTTTCCTAACATACTTATAATATATTCTCATAGATGTATTGCCCTGCTAAGGTTAGTATATTAATTTCTTCAAACAAAACTTTTAATGAATCGCGCCGCGGAGGCTCGTACCGCTCTTTTTTGAAGTACAAAAATATTTCCAATATTGGCTGCTGAGCCCCACAACAACACGCCATAGGACATTACACTATGAAAATACCGAAAGTAAACAAGTCGCCGTTTCAATATATCAGTCAATAGCCTTATCTTATTTACTGCAATAGTAGCAGAACTGAGCCTACTCGCTTATTGCCTCTCAAACACTTTGAAAACAACAAAGCGGGGCGGGTGATGCCGGAATCACAACAGAGCTTCTGAGAGCGAGCGGTAAAGTCTTCCAGAAGCTTTTGCAGCATGGGGCAGAAGCGATGTGATACTGTTCTTCAAGAAGGGTGATAAGACTCTCTTGAAGAACTACTGACCCATCTCGCTTCCGAGCCATATCTACTAAGTGGTTTTTGAGAGTCATTACGAATCATCGCGCTCGCAGGTTTGACGACTTCAAACCTTCCGAACAAGGCGTGTTCAGGAAAGGCTATAGTACCATCATAGACCACATTGATACGCTGCGGCAATTTATACAGAAGACCGAAGAGTAAAACTAGCCACTTTGCGTGGTGTACGTGGACTTTGAGAAAGCCTTTGATGCGATCGATGCCTAGACAGCGCTGCCGTGCAGTCTCTCCGGAGGTGCCAAATAGACTACAGGTACATCGAGGTGCTGAGGTACTTATACCAAAACGCCACCTTGGTCGGTTCGATTACAAAACCAGAGCTCTAATCATATCCAACTACAGCGAGGTGTGGGACAGAGACGTTATATCTCCGAAAAAGTTTAAAGCTACGTTGGAGGATATTTTCAAGCTTCTGGACTGGAAAGGTGCGGCAATAACATCAATGGCGAGTACTCGACATCGCTCGAAGGATTGCTTAGTTGTAGTGGCAGTGGGTGGGACATATAGCACGAAGAACCGATGGCCATTGGGGCGGAAAGGTTCTCAAATGGCGACCGTGTACCGTGGGCAGGCCTCCTACAAGGTGAACCGACGATCTAGTCAAAGTCACGGGAAGCCGCTGGATGCAGGCAGCGCAGGGCCGATCGTTATGGAGATCCTTGGGGGAGGCCTATACCAAGCAATGGGCGTCGTTCGGCTGACATAATGTTGATGATGATGATGACAGTGAGTTACAGAATAGGTAGGTAGGTACTCTTCAGACGCGGCTTAAAATTTAATCTGTGACCTAGTTTAATGACCTGACACAGATTGCTGGTACCTTGTGTATCTACTGAGCACAGTCTTAGGCTCGCAACAACACTAGACGCTAACAATTTTCCACAAATCCACAATAACTTGCAGTATAATTATGTACAACTATCCTAAGAAACGGCTTGAAGTTGAACCTGTGACCTAGTTTAATATCTTGACACGGATTGCTAGTACCTGATGCATCTACCGAGCCCAGCACGCTCGCAATAACACTAGACGCTAATCATTTCCCACAATTCTAGAGTAAGTTACAGTATAGGTACTCCTCAGAAGCGGCTTGAAGTGGAACCTGTGACCTAGTTTAATAACTTGACACGGATTGCTAATACCTGGTACATCTACCAAGCCCAGCCTTAGGCTCGCAACAATACTAGACGCTAACCATTTCCCACAATTCTAGAGTAAGTTACAGTATAGGTACTCCTCAGAAGCGGCTTGAAGTTGAACCTGTGACCTAGTTAAATTTTAATGACCTGACACAGGCTGCTGACATCTGGTGCATCTATCGAGCATAGCCTTAGGCTTCCAACAACACTAGACGCTAACTATTTTCCACAAATCCACAATAACTTTTTATAGGTACTCCTCAGAAGCGTCTTAAAGTTGAACCGATGACCTAGTTTAATGACCTGACATAAATTGCTGATATTGGTGCATCAACCGAGCATAGTCTTAGTGCTCCCACACATAAACACGATACGACGTCGCGTCGTGGAAATCTACGACGAGCAACGTAAAAAGGAGAAGTTGCAGCTTCCATATAAAATTAACCTACGTCGCACAGCTAAGAAAAATATCTAAAAAAATTGATAAAAGTAGTTATTAACAAACTGCCTACCTCCGATTGTCATCCTTACTGGCTAACATACTTAGAAATTGCTCCAAAGATTCTGGATCCGCCTTAATAAGCGCAGAATACTACTCTAAAATATTTTACTTTCAATGATGTAAAAGGTAAGTACCTAAAGACCATAAAAGAGTGGAATAGAGATGTCATGAAGTTTAAAAAAATGTACATCTGCGACATTTTAAGTTGATTTGCGTTCTTATCCAAGGAAGATGTAAGTAAAAATTAAATGAAAAAACGTCTATCAAAAGATTGCCTAAAAAGTGCGCTGGGTGGCTAAAAACATCTTCATAAATCTCGCCAAACCAAGATGATACAATAAGTTATTTTAATTTTTAGTTTTTTGCATTCACAATGCAATTTTTATTATAGAAAAATGGAAAATGAAGTATTTCGAGTCCCATCGGAGCTGGTTGTGAGACGGGTCGATTTTTTCTAAATACTTCATTTTCCATTTTTCTATGATACAATAAGTCATTACATGGGCGCAGACTCCCAGTGTCCTGCGCCCATGTACCTATACATGTACCTACAACAATATTCCGTTATCGCAGATCTCCCTTCAGCTCTACGATTATATAATATATAAGTCCAGTCTACCTACTACCAATGAATTTGTCAAAGCGCCGTACACTCCGACCAATATAAAAAGCCATACCTGGACTAATATTTAGAGCTATTTTTCAATGTTTTAGCCAGTAAGGATGATAACCAAAAGTATTTCATTCTTTTCTACGCATTATTAGCTATTTTTGAGATAATTAACATTGATGTTCGAAGTAGGTATTTTTTGCAACTTCTTCTTTACAACGCGACATAGTAACGTGCCACGATGCACGGCACGACGCCGTCGATACAATGCATGATGAATTGTCGCAGTTAATTTCGAAAAATGAACCGCACTAGATGCGTTACGGTAGTACGGGCCGCTTCTCGACTAGGGTTATTAAATGTTCGACCTCAATATCGGCCGTCATCTTTGAATTTCGGATAACAACAGTGGCACCGACGCAGGAATGTATCGTAAGTTTCTACGACGCGACGTCGTCGTGTCGTGCATCGTGGCACGTTACGATGTCGCGTCGTAGATTTCCACTTGCAGTCGTTAATACCCACCAATCCGCACTAGGCCCGCGTGGTGGGTCATGGCCCATTCTCCTTATCCATCCATAAGGAATGCCAGTGCCCCAGCAGTGGGGACATTAAATGGCTGATGATGATGATGATGATGGTGACGTCGTCGCATCGTGAAACGACGCCGCATCGTGAAACGACGCCGCATCGTGGTACGACGCGACGTCGTATCGTGTTTATGTGTGGGCGGGGCGCCCTTAGGCTTGCGATTGGTAACACCGGAACTTACACTTTACTTGAGTTGGAGCTTTCTTTAAAATATAATAATACTAATGATTAACTTATAGAGTTTATTTCTTTGGATTGCGATGAATTTTAGTCGGGGAATATTATACTTTCTTGAAAAATACGAACTTGGGAGCGACCGTATAGATTTATTATTACATCTAAAGCACTATGTAGGTACTCCATAAGTCACATAACTTTTTTAAATAGCGGTACCTAAGTATTTTGTGAGTTCATTTATTTAGTTTTAAAAGTGGCTAAATAAAGGCTAGTAGATTTTTCCTTTTCACAATAAACACGCAAAAGTAAACCTAAATTTCTTTTTACAGGATGCCTTACAAATTTTAATTCCAAATTAAATTTCAATGCCAACTTTTTGCCTTAGACCTAATAAGGCTTCGCCGCATTGTTTTACTTCTTTCCTAATTTTTACCCGACTACTAAGAAAAGTTATAAAGTATTGTGGTAAAATGATTTGGTTTTCGCAACGGCATCAAAATACCTTGAGGTGGAAAAATCAAAAATTTATTTATTTATTGGCATATTTGCTACCTGACTCATAACGACAGATAAGATAATATTTAATTTCTGTTTATTTAGAAATTTGCAGGACGGGTCGGTCTGGCTTTTTTAGCATGAAAAGTATCTAGTTAGTATCATTGATCACGCACAATTGTGATGACCACATCTACTGTGTTCCACAGTTTATTGAAACGAAGGTTTCTCATGCAAAATTAAGTAAATTAAGCTAATCCTACCTTACTAGAAAATAGTGTCCGTAATCCAGGGGGGCTGAACGTTGTCTCGCCGGCGCGCGCCTGACAAAACGATCTCCACACAACCCCCGATGGGATACTCTTACAGCTAACACTCTTATACTACACAATGCCCTAATAGGCAGCTAAAACTTTCCCGGCGCTTTTCAAAGCGAACACACACGGGTCACAAGTCCGTACCCGGACCGGGCGCTCCTCACGGCTGCTTACGGCCAACTGGTC
Organism: Crambus lathoniellus; assembly: GCA_949710035.1. Classification (NCBI taxonomy): domain Eukaryota; kingdom Metazoa; phylum Arthropoda; class Insecta; order Lepidoptera; family Crambidae; genus Crambus; species Crambus lathoniellus. Next base: position 15,855,635 of record OX453306.1, read on the forward strand.
GCGATGTCGCGCGGGCGGCGGTTGGCGCCGACCCCACGAATCAACGTGAATGAATGAATCACGCGCGGCGTGAACATCCCCCCGTCCCGGACAGTAGCAAACTGTCCGCCAACTCAATCTAAGGGCAGGCGAGAGAGGGTAGCGATCGCTCGCTTCAAAACAGAGTCCCCCACCAGGACCTCGGCAAACCTGGGCACACCATCCGACCCCGGATGAAGCTGAACAATGCGTCCTAAACGCCAGCGGAGGGGCGGCAGGTTTGGATCCTTTACCAACACGAGGTCCCCGGTCTTGGGTGGGGTCGTCCTATCCGACCACTTAACGCGTTGCTGCAAAATGTGCAAATACTCCAGATGCCAACGGCGCCAAAAACTCTGCGTAAGCTGCTGGAGCAATTCAAATCGCGAGAGCCGTCCGGAGGGCACTTCGGAATAAGGATATTCCGGCAAGGCGTTAAGCGGTCTGCCAATCAAAAAATGGCCCGGCGTAAGGGCCTCTAAATCATTCGCGTCCGAAGACAACGGACACAACGGACGCGAGTTGAGGACCGCCTCAACCTTACAAAATACGGTCGCGAGTTCCTCAAACGTGAGGACCGTCTCCCCAATAACGCGACGAAGGTGAGTTTTAGCGGCCTTTACAGTTGCTTCAAAAATCCCTCCCCAGTGGGGGCAGGATGGCGGGGAGTACTGCCATCGTACCCCTCTGCGAGAGAGTGTGGATCCGATCTCAAAATTATTCCTATCCAAAAATTCACAAACTTCCTTTAAATACCTATCGGTGCCCTTGAAATTGGTTCCACAATCGGACCTGATTAACGACGGCATTCCGCGGCGAGACACAAAACGATTCAACGTGGCTACAAAGGCTTCTGTGGTGAGGGCACTAACCACCTCCAGGTGGACCGCTTTAGTGGCCAAACAAACAAATACACACAAGTAAGCCTTTTCCGTTCTAGCATTACGAAGCCGCGATGTCTTAACGGTAAATGGCCCCGCAAAATCCGTTCCAACTCCTGAGAAGGGCATCGATTCGTTCACTCGATCGGCAGGCAAATCACCCATCTGGGGCTGCATCGTATCGGCGCGCAAACGATAACACGGGAGACAACGAAAAATAACGGATCGGATTATTCTCCGCGCTGACAAAATCCAGAACTCTCGTTGGAGGAGCGCGGTCAAAGCATTACAACCGGCATGAGCATTCTTTACATGTCGGTCTGTAATCAACAGTCTAACTAACGGTCCATCCTTGGGGAGCAACAAAGGGTGGCGTGATCCGTACGGCAGGTTGGCATGTCTGAGCCTACCTCCGACACGCAGCAATCCGGTACTGTCCAAGAAGGGATTCAACCGCACCAAGGGTCCCTTCAACTTGGACTTACTTGAGCGCAGGGCTTTCAGCTCCGGTTCAAACTCTCGCTGTTGCGTCACTCGCAACCAATGCAACAGAGCGTCTTGCCGCTCTTGTGGGGCGAGGACCGGAGACAACGATTTCTCCTGAGGCTGGCGACAATTTCGCACAAAGCGCCTCATCCAAGCAGTCACGCCGAGCAACTTATCAAGAGAACTGTAGCGGTCTAACAAAAACTCCATCTGCGGAGCCGCCACCGTCTCCACGGCGTGAACACGCATGCCTAGGTCTGGGACTCTGGCCACAGCCGGGGTGGCAGGCCATGAGCGCTCAGGCCGTAACAACCATGATGGACTCCACCATAGGTGGTGGTCCACTAACTCAGGCGCCTCGCAGCCGCGGGAGGCACAATCTGCGGGGTTCAATTCGCCCGGTACGTGGCGCCAAATCAACGGGGCCTTTGAAGTCTGAATTTGTGAGACCCGGTTGGCCACAAAAACCTCAAGGGTGTGGACTGAACTCTTCAGCCAACAAAGGACGACCTGGCTGTCAGACCACGCAAATATCGACTCCAAGTCGACACCGTTTCCCAAGGTGTCGGCAACATGATTGAGTAGCCGTACTAAGAGAGTGGCGCCGGACAATTCCAACTTCGGAATGGTTAGCCGAGTCCGAAGGGGGGCGACCTTACTCTTGGCCGTAACTAAGTGTACGGCGACAACGCCTGCTGCATCCACCGTTCGGATGTAAACGGCTGCCGCGTATCCGCTTTCGGACGCGTCACAAAAGCCGTGCAGGGAGGCTTTAAACTTTCCCGAAGGCAGCATTTGCCTCGGTATACAAACCCGATTGACGTCGGGTAGGGATGACACGAACCTCACCCACTCTCGTAGGAGGCTACCAGAGAGGGGCTCATCCCATGACAATTCCGCAGCCCAGAGCTCCTGTAGGAAGCACTTCATGGAAAACACTACAGGGCTGAGCCAACCGTTCGGATCAAAGGTACGGGCTACAGTAGACAGCACCGTGCGTTTAGTCCAGACCTTTGGGTCTGGCAGTTCCAATCTATATGTGAACAAATCCGGGACTGGTCGATACTGGACTCCCAAAACAGACAGCATGTCTGGAGTCTCCGGATTTTCAAAGAGGAGCGGCTCTTGCTGGTGGTCCTTAGGCAAATCTGCCAATAGGTCCGGTGAGTTAGACAGCCACTTCCGCAACTCATAGCCACCAGCCCTCAAGAGCGCAATCAGCTCATCACGTAAGACGAGAGCCTCATCTAAGCTCGAGGCCCCCGTGCAGATATCGTCGACAAATAAGGCCCCCCCCTCAATAAGAGCAGATGCCCGGGGATAGCGTAGCCGTTCGCGCTCTGCGAGCTCCAAAAGCGAACGGATCGCCACAAAGGGGCTCGACCGCAAACCATAAGTGTTGGTGTTCAGCTCGTAAGCCAACATCGGATCCTGGGGATCCTCACGCCAAAGGATGAGCTGGTATCGTCTATCCTCCGGGTGAATCACGGTCTGTCTGAACATCATGCGGATATCGGCCACAAAGACGACAGCGTGCCGGCGGAAGTTGGTCAAAACATCACAGACATCGTGATGCAACTTCGGCCCCGCATGCAGACACTGATTCAACGACACTCCGGTTGACGTGGGCGCTGAACCATCAAAGACCACGCGGATCTTCCCATTGGAAGTCTTCAAAACAGCGTGGTGTGGCAGGAAGTAATGTTCCACATTACGCCAGTCCAACTGCGAGATGGACATGTGCCCAAGGTCCAAATACTCCCGCATGAAGTCTATATACTTCTCCTTGAATGCGGGATCCCTGGCCATCCTACGCTCCATGGACAACAATCTCTTCTCGGCCATCGGTCGGGAGCTCCCTAAAGGAGGGCGAACCGCCAAGAAGGGCAAGCGGGTAATCAAGCGACCCGAGAGGAGGCGCCCAGTGTTGTTCTGGTAGAACAATTCGCACTCCTCGGCTAACGGATCCAACCGCTTGGCAGTGGGGGGTTCCTCCACCTCCCAAAACTTTTGGAGAACGTCGGACAAAGTAGAACCGACAATGGTCTGGCGGTCTACCGACGGGGTCTCTGGTGTCTGTGGTACCTTTCCCATCACCACATGACCCAGCGATGAGGACAAGGCGACAAGATCGGCTGTCTGCAAAACTCGCTTGCTTCCATACAATACACGACCGAGGACATCCGCACCAATCAACAAGTGTATTGGGCCCGGTCGGTGGAAGGAAGGATCAGCCAAAGCCAGTCCAGACGTCAGCTCAATCGTGGATGGCGGCACTCGCACTTGCGGGAGTGGTCCAACCACCTTATCAAAGTCTATCGCCGAAGCACCGATCTTCGGCCTTGGCGCGAAGTGGGGGGAGAAGGAGAACTCAACTCGACCAATCGGATCAGGGATCCGCGAGTCTCCCACCCCCCGTACCGCTTCGTGATGCGGCACAAGCAAAAGACCCAGCTGTCGGACAAGCCACCTGGACATTATGCACCCCTAGGCACCTGAGTCCAAAAGGGCACGCACCGTGACAACATTGCCCTTAGGTCCCCAAACATTCACGGAGGCTGTTGGCAACAGCACAAGCTCCGGAGGGGTGGTTGGGTCCGACAGGGGCGCCATTAAAATTTTTGGGGGGGTACTTGTCCCCCTCGCGCCTGAGTCGGCGCGCCAAATGTGGGACGCTCGTACCGGGCGAGCGGGTCCCAATCGGGTACATACTGGCCCCGACCAACAGCACTCCTAGGTGCAGGGTAATACCCGTGTGGGGCGTGCCTCGGTGCATAGTACCCCAATCGAGGCCTCTCCATTAGGGGGGGGGAGTAGCAAATAGGGCCCGTGCCCATCGCCACCGTGGCGTACTCTTTTGGTACCCCCCTACCCCCGCCCGTGGCGGGGGCGTCTCTCCTATAGTTCCCCCTCTCCGGGGGGGACTGAACGGGGGGGCTAAGCCCCGCCGAATCTCTAGGGGACCGGTTCCGGGCTGCCGGGCCCCCGCCCGTGCGCGAGGAATTCGAACCCCGGTCGCTCCCGGCGTCCTTGCGGTCCAAACAAAGGAGGGGGTGATGCCTCCCTCCGCAAAGACGACAATCCTCGGTCTGGGGACACGCCGACTGCATGTGTCCCCCCAAACACCTATAGCACCATTGGCGCTGTTTCGCAACGGCCCTCCGTCCCTCTGGGCGGAGGCCTCTAAATTTGGCACATTCGTGCACCATGTGCCTATCTCCCCTGCAATACCTGCACCGCTCACTCGGTGCGGGGGGAGGGGACTGCTGGAAGGCAGCATAGCGATTGGTCGGGCGACGGGGCTGTTCCCTCGCCGCCACCATACGACCAACACCTGGAACCGGGGCAGGCTCCAGGTGGTCCGTCACCCTACATTCGTCCTCCAAAAAACGAAGGAGGTCCGCGAAGGGCGGGAGATACAAGGCGCTGTCGCCTCCGTACCTCTGCTCGAAACGCCCCTTCATTTCAGCGGGCAATTTGGCGAGGACTATGTGCAGCAGTACAAAGGACCACTGATCCACCGGCAGGTCCAATCGCCTTAGGGAGTTGACCGCTGACAGTAGCGGGTTCAGCAACTCCCTCCGTAACAGGTGTACCCGCGTGATTCGCGGGAGGGCCAAAATCGTGGCCACGTGGGTGTCCGCCAGTAACCGGACATTCTGGTACCTGCTAACCAGAAGCTGGCGAGCCACCTGGTAGTTGTCGTCACTGATGAGCAGGTGCTGGATTACCGCGCTGGCCTCTCCTCGCAGGGAGGAGCGCAAATAGGCCAACTTCTCGCTAGGGGATAAGTCCCGTCGTGAATCCACCAAACTGTCAAACAAATTAATGTAGCCCATCCAGGCTGACAGATCCCCATTAAAAGTGGGAATCTCCAGCGTAGGTAATCGGCCTAGCAACGCCGTCGGGGTAGGTTTGACCTCCCCGCTCAAAACCGGCTCCCCCTTCCGAACAGCCAGGGCCCTCTCAGCCGCCTCCGTGAACTGGTCAGCCAGCTCATAGGCCTGGGCTACATCCTGCTCCAGCTGTTCCGACACGGCATCATCAGCTGGGGGGTTCTCTAAATAATACGCGCGACACTCCATGGCGTGGCGCTCCAGGTCTTGCAGCCGAGCTGCCAGCCCGCCATACCGAGCTAGCAACGCACCTACCCGGTCGGCTCGGTCTATTAATGTGACCGCACAAGCAAGCCAACGCAAAACTCCTTGGATGCCGGCCCTGGATACGGCGAGCGGATTCGTAGGAGCCATTTATAATCCGTTTTATAAACAAAGCAAACAAAGAAATATAAAAGTGGTAAACATCAACAAAAAAAACAATAGAAATAGGTCGCGTCACGATAATATAAAACACAATTAAAATTCGGACGACATACACGGACCCTACTATTTTCATAAATTATTAACAACTTACCAATTTCAAGGGCTAACAATATAACGGTATAAACAAAACGTATAGGATTAACGGTATGGCATACCTCGCAAATCAACTACTAAACCGTTATCATCAAACGAAAACAAAACTATTTTTAATAATAATACTCGTAATTTAATACTACTAATAATTAAAACTAGTTCCACTTTTTTAACTAGGCAAGCGGACTCGGAACAAACACTAGTATGTGGTACTAATAAACAACACTTTCGAACGAAACTATTCGTCAAATAAATCCGGACACACAAAAAAAAATATACACATCTAGGCGAGTAAACTCGTATCAAATCACTAGTATGTGGTACTAATAAACACACTTTCGAACGAACTATTCGTCAAATAAATCCGGACACACAAAAAAAAATATACACATCTAGGCGAGTAAACTCGTATCAAAACACTAGTATGTGACAACAATTATATAAGTGTCTATCTATTATCGGATCCACCAAGTGAGAAACATTCGCTTCGAGAATTTACTAGAACAATTTCTTAGTACTTCAAATCGTCTCGGGATCTTCAAATACCCTCGAGATTTCAACAAAAAAAAATAATAATTTTTAGGTACGCTTTTTAGGTACGCTTTTTATTTTTACTATGAAATTTTATGTAGTTAATTTTAATATGAAAATTAATTATATCAACTACGCTCTGCTACCAAAAATATGATCACGCACAATTGTGATGACCACATCTACTGTGTTCCACAGTTTATTGAAACGAAGGTTTCTCATGCAAAATTAAGTAAATTAAGCTAATCCTACCTTACTAGAAAATAGTGTCCGTAATCCAGGGGGGCTGAACGTTGTCTCGCCGGCGCGCGCCTGACAAAACGATCTCCACACAACCCCCGATGGGATACTCTTACAGCTAACACTCTTATACTACACAATGCCCTAATAGGCAGCTAAAACTTTCCCGGCGCTTTTCAAAGCGAACACACACGGGTCACAAGTCCGTACCCGGACCGGGCGCTCCTCACGGCTGCTTACGGCCAACTGGTCGCGATGTCGCGCGGGCGGCGGTTGGCGCCGACCCCACGAATCAACGTGAATGAATGAATCACGCGCGGCGTGAACAATCATGAAGAATCTTAATTAAATTGTTCATTGAATTTCAGTTATTTTGTTTGACATTAAACAAGCTGCCCATAGTTGATAGGTACTATTTACTTAATATTTATTGTATAAACGTGAAAATGTGTTTGTCCGTCTTTGACGTCAAAACGGAGCAACAACGGATCGACATGAGGCTACTTTTTATCTCCAAAAACATCACATTCCCGCGGGATAATGTCGTGTAGTCTACGCGGGCGAAGACGAAAGCGGAAGGCTATTTTAAGTACCTTAAAAAGAAATTATTAAGCAGGATTTAATTTGACTCAATTGTTTTCACTACTTCAATCTTAATAATACGTTGTAGTTTCTTTTTACTCTGTGATAATAGCGACCTGATCCGCCAAGTTAACTTAATTAAAATAATGGCCGAATTTCTATGGCAAATGTAAATCATTATGAATTTCCTTTTAACAAAATTCATTTTTCATTTCACGGAATCGGTAAAGAACCACCCACGACAGGGGTAGGGGCTTGGCGCTCATAGGAAAAGCCACGTCATGCTGTGGGAAGAACATTCATAAAATACTAGTCACAGCTGACTCTACATAAATTGTTGATTACTCAAATATATAAAAAGTAATATCTGATTAATGTCGGATTACTGTAATAAATAATAACTAACGACCATTCGTAGAGACGTCAGTAAACTGTCAATATTACAGAGCCATAAACTTGATGGCTCGGTGGTTGAACTAAAAACCTTTCCTCACAGCTGAGTTAGAGAACCTTTCCTCTTTCGTAACTCGACATGAGTCAGTTTGGCAAATGTTAAAGGTAAAGCGCACATTCGTTATCAAGATTAATATTAGGTACTAATCAAAAGTAGGTAAACTTTTGAAAGCAAGAGTTCCTGATAATTGATCTTTTAATTTCATTTCGAATACACACATTTGATATAAGTAGTAGTAAGTAGGTACTGAAAATGGGAAAGCTTCGTTTACCAACGAAAAGAATTTTGACTGGAACCTATAACTTTAATTTGTAATTTAAAATTTACAATCAATATTTGTTTTCTAACATATTTAATGTAGATAAACAAGAGGTGAGAAGAACGCCTCTCTGAAAACTAGGGTTCGAAGTATCACAACTGAAATAATTACGACCAATCGTGACAACAGAACCCCGAGTGTGTTTGTCAATGTGCAAACGTTACTATCGCGTTCGCGCTACAAATTCTATTCTAGATCTTATTACAGGATACAATCTATTTGTCAAATTTTAACGCAAACGCGATAGTAAATATGCGTATTTACTAACTTACACTCAGTCTTCAGAGTTATAAGCACATCATTACTCAATATTTTATGATGTGCCGCGCGCGGACGCGCGGATGTGTACGCTGCGCAAATCGATATTCATTTATGCACTACTTTCAGAGAGCCTAGGCAGGCTCAGGCAAGTGGCATTCGATTAAACAAACCATTTCGATTTTAACTTTGCTTTCACGATACTATGTTTACATTTTTAACTAGTCCCCCTAGATATCCCACCTGAAGATATCCTACCTATACATAGGTGGGGACTTGTTGTTTTTTTTTTCTATAAAAAAATATATTTACAAGTTTTTATTGACATTGGACAGACTTCAAATCTTGCAAGCTAAAGATCCACTTTCCAGTATTCGATAGAGCTGAAATTCGGAATACTCCTCTATTTCCGGTAAATCTTGAAATGCAGAATTAATTTTTTTTACTCAATCACGGCGACACGGCTGAACGTATCCGGATGTAATATGGCACATGGATAGATTATGATCTAGATATAACAGCACAGATGCTATTATTACGCCGGTAAAATATATCATTCCCACGTGAAAACATTGTCGCAAAGCAAAGCCGCAAGCAGAAAGCTAATTATATACAATGTCACCGGAAAATAATAAAAACCGTAAATTTATAAATTTCCTAAAAAAAATAACCACGAAAGTTCTAACCTATCACGTGTTCTACAGGACTTCCGTAAATTTATAATTTTCCTAGGAAATTTATAAATTTGCGGTTCTTGTTATTTTTCGGTGACATACACATGCAACATACAACATAGCATAGATGGATGCAATTATTTCATGATACCGACGAAAAGTACCTACTCGAATAAAGGAGATGGCAAGTTTCACTGAAAAGAGCCATTGCTTTATTTTTACAAGAAACAAAACTGCATTCATAGTTATTTTTTTAAACTCACCTTTTATGTGCGTCAAGTTAGCAGCCTCACAACAGAATTAGATGGTTTTGATTATGGCAAAAAATACTGTATAAATAGTGTTAAATAGTGATGTATATTAAATAAATAGTGTAACTTTGATTCAAAAGATATTTGAGTATCTTAGTGAGGCTGCTAACTTAACGTCAAGTTAGCAGTCACCTCAAGAAATACAGTTCGTATCAATGTGATTTATATGTCAAAAAATACTGTATAAATAGTGTATCGTAAACGCAAAATTTCAAAAGTAGTGCTTTAATACAAGCCGAGATATTAGGGTCTCTAAGTGGGCTGCTAACTTGACGTTTCTTGCGATGGAGATTCCAGGGAAACAGGTACAAGTTTTAAATAAATAAATACTTGAAAAAATACTGTGTGAAATAGTGAATCTTAGGATATAAATAAAAAAAGAATTCTTCTTTGCTATTTTCAAAAAATCTAATGTAAACTTCTACATAATAATCTGAATATATGCTGACGATCAATGTTGAACTTTGCTCCTTAGTAATAAGGTTCAAACTTTATTTCAATCGTGAAGTGCGTACTATCGAGCAAAAAAGTGAAATATATATTTTTGATTGTGTCAATACATACGTATAATCGGTTTAATGCTATTGATTAGGTATTTAAACAAATATATTTCTACCCACTTTTAACCGACTTCAAAAAAAGAGGAGGTTCTCAAGTCGACAGTATTTTTTTATGTATGTTTTACCATAACTTCGCCAGTTGTTAACCGATTTTAATAATTCTTTTTTTATCTGAAAGAAAATAGGTAGGTAGTTTATGTGTGGTATCATGAAAAAGTTAAAGTAGTCAGTTCAGTAGTTTTTTCACAATCCTGAAAAAACACATAGTTTTTGACTGGTAGTTCCTGCTTTACACGTCAATATCTTCGCGAACTATTGACCAATTTCAATGATTATTTTTTTATTCGAAAGAGTAAACTCCTGAGGTAGTCACATTGTTACCAAGTTAGGATCTGATGGTGGAATCCAGGGGAAATCGAGGAAAACCCGTAAATTTTATGGTAATTTACGTATTTTAAAGATTTTCTAAAGTTTTTTAAGTATTTGCATCTGGTAGTCATCATCACATGCTGATGAGCTGGTGATGGAAGGTACAACTCCTCAAATGTCGTTGATATGTAAAGATTTTTAGTTGTATTCTTTCAGGTTATTTAGATTAGATCGTTCTTTCATAAATAATAAATAATAAATAATAAATAATAAATAATAAATAATAAATAATAAATAATAAATAATAAATAATAAATAATAAATAATAAATAATAAATAATAAATAATAAATAATAAATAATAAATAATAAATAATAAATAATAAATAATAAATAATAAATAATAAATAATAAATAATAAATAATAAATAATAAATAATAAATAATAAATAATAAATAATAAATAATAAATAATAAATAATAAATAATAAATAATAAATAATAAATAATAAATAATAAATAATAAATAATAAATAATAAATAATAAATAATAAATAATAAATAATAAATAATAAATAATAAATAATAAATAATACATAATAAATAATAAATAATAAATAATAAATAATAAATAATAAATAATAAATAATAAATAATAAATAATAAATAATAAATAATAAATAATAAATAATAAATAATAAATAATAAATAATAAATAATAAATAATAAATAATAAATAATAAATAATAAATAATAAATAATAAATAATAAATAATAAATAATAAATAATAAATAATAAATAATAAATAATAAATAATAAATAATAAATAATAAATGAGTGTTTGTACCAAAATTTTGAAGTCTCTCCGGCATTTCGGAAGCGTCCCATCTTGCAGCTCTCAATTTATTTCTCCGTTTACGCTGTTTGCGTCGATTATGTAGCTTGTATATTTTGTTTGTTTATAATATACTAGCGGATTCTCGCGGTTTCATCCGCGTGGTACCTGAACGAATGTAGCTTTCTAATGATCAAAGAATTTTCTAAATCGGTCCAGTAGTTTCGGAGCCTATTCGATGAAAACAATTTAACAAACAAACAATCAAATCTTACCTCTTTATAATATTAGTACTTACTTATAGATAATTATATAATTTGTACCGCTTTAATTGTTTTCTGTTTCCCAACGGTTGACTGGCAAAAAATACTTTTAGTATTAAGTCCGCCTTGTATATTACATTACCTATGTATTATGTACAAAAGTTTATTAAATAAAATAAAAAAGAAATAATAACAAATATGCTAGCCCCAAGCTTATTTTTCACATACAAAAGTTCCAGCTAATTGAACTTTTGTCCAACGACACTTGGATCGCTTATTTTGACGTTTAGTCGTTGAAATCCGATCGAAACAAAGGTCATCTAAATAGTAGAATACCTTCGAGTTATCGTTTTGAAACGATTGAAGGACGATTAATGTACCAGAATACACTTCGACGACACTTCGATAGAATCGCTGCCGCTCAAGTTCTATCGACAGTTGTGAATACGAATATGGTTTCAACGACTAAATCGCTACGATATCGTCACGGTTTATATTACGAGAATCGGGCTACTGGTCAAGGTCGCGGGAAGCCGCTGGATGCGGGCAGCGCAGGACCGATCGTTGTGGAGATCCTTGGGGGAGGCCTATGCCCAGCAGTGGGCGTCGTACGGCTGAAATGATGATGATACGATAGATTATGTATCATTTAAAATGACTGGAATAAAAAATTTGACAATATCAGTACGTCTAAAGAAAACTGTACACGACTGTACCTAAATTCGAATGTATGGTAGAAGTTAACATTAGATTTTTTGAAAATAGCAAAGAAGAATTCTTTTTTTATTTATATCATAAGATTCACTATTTCACACAGTATTTTTTCAAGTATTTATTTATTTAAAACTTGTACCTGTTTCCCTGGAATCTCCATCGCAAGAAACGTCAAGTTAGCAGCCCACTTAGAGACCCTAACATCTCGGCTTGTATTAAAGCACTACTTTTGAAATTTTGCGTTTACGATACACTATTTATACAGTATTTTTTGACATATAAATCACATTGATACGAACTGTATTTCTTGAGGTGACTGCTAACTTGACGTTAAGTTAGCAGCCTCACTAAGATACTCAAATATCTTTTGAATCAAAGTTACACTATTTATTTAATATACATCACTATTTAACACTATTTATACAGTATTTTTTGACATAATCAAAACCATCTAATTCTGTTGTGAGGCTGCTAACTTGACGCACATCACCTTTTCCATACATAAGTACCTACACATTGCATCGACTCGACTTGACATCGAATCCATGATGTCTTTCACTGTTTTCCTTTCATTTAATTTAGTTATCGTGTTTTTATGAGAATTTTTTTTAGTTACCCTATCGATTGATATCATAAAAGTACAGGTTGATGTTTTTTTCGAATTTTAGCCGAATCGATTCCAGTGTGTGGCAAGCTTATTTTTATAAATCTTTGAATGCAGTTTTTTTTTGTTTCAAAATAAAGAAATGCTTCCTTTGAGTGAAGTTTACTATCTCCATTATTTCGAGTACTTTCCCTCCAGATATCAAGATATAATTCCACCCTGTAAATTCTTTATTGTTGTTAATTAAAAATGTCCGCCGCAACAAAATGGTGGATTACGTATTTTTGTACTAACTTTCTATTATGATAGAGGTATTAAAAGGCTATGGACCCTTGGGCTCCGGAAAGCTTTTCTGGGGGGTCCGTCGGAATAACCAGTATTCAGAGTTATATAAAAAAGAAAAACATAATAGGTACCGATTTAGACTGGACGCCGAACCTGACATGCGTTGCCAACTCTCTTCCATGAAACTTAATATCCAACATTTGTAAAAAAAAAAATTAAGCAACCCAAGAAACCAAAAAATCTTCTTATATAAAAAAATAAATTCCTCTTTCGGCCGGGGAACCCCGGTACCATAATTATACTGTTATAACTACCCTCGTTTTGCGGTCCCCCGACCTAAGGAGGGATTTTATACGCTTATTTTTGTGACATTAAATGTGAAGTTTTCCCGCCCAAGCTAGGTAGATTTCGGCGTTACGTAACCGAATGCATTGGAACTGGTGGGACTGCACGGCGCCGTTCGGTCGTCGACCTGCTGTTTGCGAGAACTTCCGCCACCAAACTGATGCGATTTGACTGTTAGGGCTGACGAGTTAGTTCACATTTGGCGGTAAACTAAGGTTTTATAAAAAGGAAGAAAGTATTTCATTGAACCACACTACAATATACAAGTAAATACCAAAAACAAAAAAAAAACAAGAAAAAAAAACGCAGAGCTAGATTTATTGACATTGTCAATCAGGACCTTACCTCAGATGCCGTTACAGTCTACAGCATTGCTCAAATCGTACCTACAAATAATAAATTCATCCAAGATTTTCCTCATATTTTTTTCCGAAGTTGAACTGCCAACCCTCGATGCACCGAGATTGCAAGCGCCCGGTCCTCCCGACCTACCCCATAAGCACCACCACCCAAGGGGGTTGAAACGGCTTCCTCTCCGATTAAATGTCAAAGTTCGGACGCAAAGACATGTGGCAATTAGGAAACAACGTTTACCCATTAAAAGAGAACGGGCTACCAATTAATATTGATAATCGCCAAGTCGAGCGCGAAACAAGCACTGCCGTACCTTCCATATGGTATTCCTTATATTGATGGTTTCAGAAAAGAAACCATTTCAGCGTATTTTCAAGCCTCCGATTGAGGATAGGTTTATAACGCTGAAATTATTGTCATAATTATAGTAAACTAATAAACACACACTAGAACCCCAAAATTTCAAGTTTACAAACTCATTTAATTCCGAAGTTATACGAAAGCAAAGTTGTGCTAATTCGACAGTGACTCACTGATGATCAAAATAGAACTTACTTCCCATAGGTAAACCTAGAGACCTAAAATTTAGTACAGGGGGGTAAGGTTTAATGTCCACATAAATGGGAAACTATCAAAATTAGGGTCATGGAAGACCATGAGTACCTGATGACCCTGAGGAGAAACCGTAACAGACCAGCCGAAGTTATTGGCATGCTGTCTTCACAGAATGTATTCAGTGTGGTTGGATCTTTCTTATGATATCCAAAAATTAAAAGTCTGGAGAATCTGGAGTATCTGATGACGAACCCTCAGAGCTCCAGTTAAACTATGGGAGATATCATTATGGAAATGTTGCCTTATCAAAAAGTGTTCAGTGTGTTTAGCCTCTTCTATTGATGTTTCAGAAACTGAAGCTTTCTGTAAAAAGGAGAGAAATCCCACCAAAAACATCCTGTAAAAAACTAGCCAAATCTCGCTGGAGCTGCCTATTTCTCTATAAAAAGTGATGAAATCTCTCAGAACTCTAATGATTCTTACGGGGTTTTTTTTTACTTTTATCCACCATCGCGTAAATCTAACTCTAATAATAAATAAATCCCGAGATCTCAGTAAAACTCATCCCTTAATGTAAATAGACGAAATTAATAAGTATAGTTCTGAATAAAAACAAACTATAGGAAAAATGTGATAGTAAAAAACCAAGAGCCCTATAAGTAGCTTTCAGGCGGGATTCGAACCCGCGCCTCCGGGAATCCGGCCCGATGCTCTGACCAACTAAGCTACCGAAAGGCCTACACGACTCGTCGAATTTTGCTATCACTTGTTACGCTGTAGGCCAGCGTTGCTTCATCAATGTGAGGAAACCCTCGCATCCGAAAGAAACATTTTTACAAATGTTTAACAATCGATTAAGATGAAACAGCCATATTAAGATTTTATATTATTTTCATGCATTCACAATGCAATTTTGTAAGTATAGGAAATACTATCACATTTTTCCTATACTTACAAAATTGCATTGTGAATGCATAAAAATAATATTAAAAAAAACTAATCAGTTATTTTGAAAGAAAAATATCTTTAACAATTTCAAGCCTCATTTTTAGCCCCCGCAATTATAATAAAACAAAATTATGTCAAGCGAAGAAGAAGCACAATTTAAAACTTAAAATTAAATCAGTTAAAATTAATTGTGCTGATTAAGTACATACTTTTTTTTTGTTTGGCTGAAATTAATATATACATATTTCAATGCGGTTTTTTTTTATTTTATATGTAATTTAAAAAGGATGAAATAAAAATAAAATTTTAAAAACCCGCGACACAAAAAAACCTCGAAAAACCAGAAAATAAATTTTCTCTCTCGGTCGGGGGACCACAAAATATTATAGGGTATATAAACTACCTTTGGGTGTACACCCGCGTGGTTCCCGTTCTAGTGGGAATATCGGGATAAAAACTAGTTCTATGTGTTATTCCAGCCTATAATCTATCTCTGTTACAAATTAAGTAAGTCATCCAGATCCGTGCAGTAGTTTTTGCGTGAAAGAGTACATACTCACAAACTTTCACACTTATAATATTATAGTAAAAAGAACGAATTACACCACTCCCTTGAAAATATAAATTTACTTTTTTTTTTAAACTTACATGGTCATTATGACTATAACTATTATGAAAAACGGGATTTTTACCATGTTTATTTTGTTTTTCGAGTTCCCGATATTTCGACGCAGTTGCACACGCCATGATCACGGAGTAACTGAATAAAGTTAATGCGGGTGGATGGTATTAGGAGCAGACGAATCTGTCTACCCTCTTTCTTGTCCGTTTATTGCGCTCGATACCCGTACCACTGTTTTCGGCGTGTGCAACTGCGCCGAAATATCGGGAACTCGAAAAACAAAATAAACATGGTAAAAATCCCGTTTTTCATAATAGTTATATAAATTTACTGTTTCCCTTTTTTTCTTTTATAAAACCGCTACAGAGTATGATCGCCTAAATCGGCGACATTGCGACCACCTTACTTAATGAAGAATTTTCCAATACTTTTATTTATTTTCGCAAACTTCTATTAATTAAGCTTACCAAAGCTTTGTAATCAAAAGCTTAATAAATGAAAAAACCTTGAGAAATTTTCAATCGCGAAACTTGAGTTTGTGAGTAACCTTCCTACTAGTACTCCGTTTATTCATACTATTACTAATACACATTACAAAATAATCGGCCCGCTGGGCTTTTTTTATACAAACGTGCTTACTTTAGCATCTCAGAGATGAGCAACTTTTTGCATTTTGGTTTTTACGTCAATGGAGAGACCAAACGCTTTCAAACATTGAGAAAAACCGCTCAATTTTCTCAAAAAGGTAAAACAATAAGTCAAACTTCATGTGCCATATCTATATTATAAAATATTTAACTACTTTTTAGGGTTCCGTAGTCAACAAGGAACCCTTATAGTTTCGCCATGTCCGTCTGTCCGTCAGTCCGTCTGTCTGTCCCCAGCCTAGCTCATCGACCCTTAGTACTACAAAGCTGTAACTTGGCATGAATATACATATTAATTACGTCGAAAACGAACGTGGTAAATTAAAATTTTGAAAAAAAAAATTTTTAGCCTACTTCCCCTACACTTTAAGTGGGGATGTAATTTTTTTTCTTGTCTACCCCATAGTGTGGCATGTCATTAGATAGCAATTTTAAAAATAATGCGGGTTTGTAAAACCAGTTTTTTGATTGAGGCATCCGTTTGTAAATTATTAAGCTTTAAAATGCAAAATTGAAAAAATTCACGATAGTTGTATGTATGACGAAGTTAAAAGGAAAACTATCACAGCTAAGTAGGCTTTACAAGTTTTTGAGATATAACACATTATCGAAAACCGCAAATATAACTGCGTAATTCATACGAACACTATGAAAAACAAAGTTAGTTTTGCCTGACGAAAAATGATAGTGGTATTTTTACTAGGTGTATGTAATCGGTACATTAAGAGGGTACGGAACTCTTCATGGGCGAGTCCGACTCGCACTTGGCTGATTTATTTTTTGTATACTTTAATGAACTATGGGTAGTTTTTTGATGCATTTAACATTGCATAATGTATGAAGTATTCGACCGTTTGCTTATAAATAAATATAAAAAAAAACAACGCAATACGATTGACAACGCACAGCCGAAACTAGGTACAGGTAAGAAGCTGAAATGCATGCGTGTTCCTTGCATGCGTGAGCACTAGAGAGCATTTTTGGAAATTCTTCGCCTAAGGGGGTAAAAAAGGGGATACGAGTTTGTATGAAAGTTTTTATTCCTTTCTATGGATTCAGTTAAAAACTTTGTCCATAGGTTATTCCAGTGACGTTAGCGATTTTAAGTGAGTAATAACTAAAGTGAAAACGATAGTGACTAAAGGATTTTTTGAAATTCACCCCATAAGAGTGTAACGTAAATCTTTATTTGCTTTATATTTACGTTTCCTTACCGTCTAATTATGTAAAATTTACGTTTTTATTTTTTATTTATTTTATTTATTCACAACGGGGTAGCACTTAGCCTTCATCACACCTGATGATAAGTGTTGATAAGGCTGAAGGTGGAAGCGCACTACTCCCGGAATCCTCAATAACTGAGGAACTGGCTATCTTATCTCTAACTGCCGGAACACAATAATACTGAAAACATCATTGTTATGGCGTCAGACTTAGATAAGATGGTGGTAGCTAGCCAGGCGGACTAAGAACATGTCCTACCACCAACCAAACCGAATACAATATGTACCCCCACTGGGAATCGAACCCGGGACCTCTGGGTCTGAAATCGGTGGTATGAACCACTAGACCACAGAGGCGGTTGAAAAACGTTTGTGGTAGGGTAAGATTAGTAGTAGATTTCTACGTCAGTAGAAATAATGGAAAACTAACTTCTTATCACGACAGAGGCCATGTCTGTTATTAGGCTTTTGTCTGTCAATTTTACCCTACCAAAAACATTTTTAGATAATAAGACGTTAAGAAAACGTAAATATAAAGCAGACGTTACAAGAGGGTAAAAGAATATGAATATGAATGAAACTTTTTATTTCTTCAATGGATTGGATGGAGGAAAAGTACCTTAAATACACCTACAGCGTAACAAGTGATAGCAAAATTCGACGAGTCGTGTAGGCCTTTCGGTAGCTTAGTTGGTCAGAGCATCGGGCCGGATTCCCGGAGGCGCGGGTTCGAATCCCGCCTGAAAGCTACTTATAGGGCTCGTGGTTTTTTTTACTATCACATTTTTCCTATAAAAATGCACATGTTTCGAAAAAATATTTTTTAAGGTCCTATTGACATAAAAAATTAATAGTTTTCAAACCAAAAGAGATATCGTTATGAAATGTATGAAATGCAACTTTATTTGTTTGGTTACCACTATTCAACGTTGACTTTTTTGTTGACGTCCACAGTTAAGTGTGCATAGCAAGCGAACGGAACGGGATAGAGCGTTGTTTTTTTTTGTTACAAAGCAGAGGCAATGAAGAACAAGAAAACACGGACAAAAATAATATAATGGGATTATTTTGCAAAAATCGCTGGAAATGAAAAAAAATGAAAAATAAATCTTGAAAATGTTTGATTTTGTCTTTTTTTGTAATGTTAGTCATCTTTTATGAATTCATTTTACTCTTCCACTTATTTGCTAATCCTTCACAAGTATTTTAGCGTTTATTTCATGACGATATCTCTTTTGGTTCGAAAAAGGAGTCGTGAAACGATCATTTTTGAGGCCCTAAAACTCATAAATAGCCTACTGATGAATCCAGAATGAATATATATTAAATATTGATATATAAACTTTAATCTGAGCATTTAAAAAAAATGTCTTTAAGATACTATTTAATAAAAACTGCCAACAAAAACGTAAAAATAAAAAATATATTGAATCATTCAATTCAAAGGACGAAAGCGCGGGACTTTATCTAATTAATCTTGGAACTTACTGATCTGATTGAAGTCGGTGCCAAGCCATTACCTACCTATTGTTATGTATTTCACACCACTCCTATTTACTGTGACTCCGCGCATATTGTGTATTATTGTTTCACTAAATATTTTGTTCTTGTTACTTTCGGCTTGACACCGACTTCAATAAGATCAGTAAGTTCCAAGATTAATTAGATAAAGTCCCGCGCTTTCGTCCTTTGAATTGAATGATTCAATTTATTTTTACGTTTTTTTTGGGAAGTGAGTTTCTGTTGGCAGTTTTTGTTTGAAGGCGGTTTAATTTTTTTGAAAAAGTTTGTTTATTTTTCCATTTTTAGTGTAAGAAATCTAATGAGCAAGCGTCGCACAATGTGCAACGTTTAAAACTGTAGCCCATTTCTAAATTAGAATACTCAGACAAGCATCAACCTCCAACTTTTAACTGTTATGCAGTTTTTTAACCTTCCACCATCAGCTAACCTCAATAACTTGAAATTAAAATTAAAAAATTAAAAATTAAAAATTATTTATTTCATAAATTCAATAAATGCAAACATACAAACATATAGAAACATAAAACTTAAGGACAAAATAATTTCACATTTTGCCTGAACTAGGAAAATCCTGTGTTCCAGGCGAGCGTAAGGCAAGCATTTAATTTACAGTTACGGAAAACAAAAAATATCTTATTAATCACTTATACCCACTAACTTAATTTAAAACAAAACATATTATATTCATTATTATCTAGTTTTCTCGATCACAATGAAAACCACTAAGTACGAGAATTTGGTACTTACTTAAAAATAAAACACAATACCTACAGATTTTACTTTAATATTACTAGTAACTTCTCTGTATCGTCATAGGACATGCTTTGCAGAATATTTTTGATTTTTTTCTTACAGAAACTATAACAAAGAGGAAATATATTATCTAATTTATTTAATCTGTTGTAAAGCAGTGGGCCCAGGAAAAAATAGAACCTTTGTGAAAAAGTATATTTTGTGCATGCTTTTCCAGTGCACACGACATCTTTCCGTCTTTTTTGAGTTAATTCAGTGCTAAAAGGAAGAGCTGTGTGCTGTTTTAAAACTATATGCATTATGAATAGTTGTCGAACTGACAATAAGTTACATGACTTATAAAGAAGGTTAGTAGGGAAAAAAAAAGGCCGTCCAGTTGCCACCTTAAGGATCGCTCGCTGGGCTCTCTCTGTAGTTAGTAGTAAAGATTTATTAACACCTCCCCATGTAGTGATACAATAAGTCAATATTGATTCACATAGAGCGTAGTATACTTGCTTTATTATAGCTGTATCAGCAACATGTCGTATCTTTTTAAATACAAATATAAGCTTGCGTAACCTGTTATTTAAAGCAATAATGTGTGGTTTAAATGAAAGAGTTTCGTCAATTAAAATACCCAGGTATTTTATGGTATCATTTCACTTAATTTCAGGGCACTCACAGGCATTTTGCGTAGGCACTTTACAACAGTGAGCACGGAGTGTTGAGTAATAACCCGATTGTGTGCGTAAGGAAAACTTTATGTATTTAGTTTTTTCTGCGTTTAGTGTTAAAATATTATTTTCCAGCCAGTTATTTACAACATTGAAGCCACTTTGCGCATACCTATATACTTCTTCTTCCGAGTTAGCTGCAAAAACAAGGGCAGTGTCATCGGCGTAAGATATGATTTTCCCATGATCCAGCTGAATGTTACACAGGTCATTAATGTAAATTAGGAACAGGGTGGGTCCTAAAATACTCCCTTGAGGAATTCCGAAGGACGTGTTATCCTTCTCAGCACTGAGGACACTGTCAATCCTCACACATTGAGTTCGTTCTTTCAGATAACTCGTAAAAAGATTTAGCTGTATGCCTCTTATGCCTATAGTTTCAAGTTTGTGTAAAAGGATAGGAATGGAAATTGCATCAAAAGCTTTTGCAAGGTCAAGGAAGATACCAACGGTGTGCTGACTTTTATCCAGATTTTGAACTATGTAGTCAGTCAAGTGATGAACTGCATCTGCAGTAGAAAGTTTTGGCCGAAAACCGAACTGAAAGTCAGACAAAATCGATTTGTTCTCTAGAAATTTTACTAATCTACTATTAATGATTTTTTCTAAAATTTTTGACATTGATGGTAGTAACGATATCGGTCTGTAATTTGATATTTGACTTTTATTGCCAGATTTATGGATAGGGATAACAATTGCTTTTTTTAAACATTTTGGGAAAATGCCTGTAGATAAACTTAATTGAAAAATATATGTCAGCGGGGGTATCAAAATATGACGAAATTGTTTAATTATTTTATTAGATATATTGTCCCAACCCACAGCACAGTTATCTTTCAAACTCATAATAATTTGTTCAACTTCGGCTTCGTCAGTATCATGCATAACAAAGGAATTTAAAGTGGTGTTGCAATCAGCATAGGTGTATGTCGGGGACTGTAAGTGGTGTTTTTTCTTATCCGCTAGATTTTTACCAGTATTAATGAAAAAATTATTTACGTTGTTAGCAGCTATTTGATGAGTTGAGTGCGCTTGAAGCAAACTTGATGAGTCATGATGTTGTTGTTTCGACATGTGACTTATGCTTTTAATATGATTCCATATTTTTTTATTATTAGTTCCAGCTGATTCCAACAATGATTTATCGTAATTGATTTTTATTTTCTTTAATAGATCGTTACAGAAATTTCTATATCTCTTATAGGATAACTGCAAAATCGGATTATGAGGACTACGTTTAGCTTTCATATGCAATTTGTCTCTATGCCTCATGCATCGAATAAGACCTGGTGTTATCCATGGTTTTAAATTATACGATTTTTTACTTAATTTAGTGCTCGTAGTATTTCTTTGAACAGCTTGTTGTATATTTTCTACTAGGTAAGACATGCAGAAATTCGGATCAGCGGAATTAAAAACAGGGTCGAAGTCAATATGACGTAAGTCTACTTCAAGTGTGTTTAGATTTAACTTAGTAAGAGTGCGATTATTGTTTACCTTAGGTAATTTACAGTTTAAGGTTAGTAGGGCAGCACTATGATCGGTTATTGTCGAGTTAGTAACAAGTGCGAGTGACGAAAAGTTTGACTTTAGCATGATATGATCTAAGCAAGAACCACTTTGATGAGTAGGTAAAGTATGTGCAGGAAGCAAGCCGTGAAAAGAGCACATATTAAGGTATTCTAAAGCATTTGAGTCGATTTTGTCGGATTTAATATTTATATTTATGTCCCCAATTATGATTATATTTCTAAACGAGGAAAAACTATGTAATAAATTGCCTAAGGAATTAATAAAGTTTTTCGGGTCTTTGAAGGCGGCTGGCCTATATAAACCTAATATTGCAAACTCTGGTCCAATTTTGATGAGTAGACTATTACAGTCAAGTATATTTAGTTCCTCCGCTGAAACATTCAGATTTTCCTTTGCATAAATTACAACCCCATCGTTCTGGTTATAGGTTGTATTTGTCTTAAACATGCAGTAACCAGGTATTTGTGGAATATTATATTTTTTTTCTAGCCAAAATTCAGTTAGAACTATCAAATCCGACTCAAAGTTTAATCTTTTTTGAAATACAGCGAAATTATCGAAATTTTTAAATATACTGCGAATATTTTGTGTTAGTACAGTTAGTGGATTATTGTAAACGGAAAGATATTGTTTGCAATTTTCTACATCACATGACCTATTTTCAGATACAGAGAAGTTGTCCAAGTCATCAATTAAGTTATTAATCATAAAAATAAAATTAAGAATTAAAAGAGTGTTTGAAACTAAAGCACTAATAAAATAAATAAGTTAAGTTGGATAAGGACCGAAAAAAACACTTAGATACGGCGCTCTTACAGAAAGAATACAGCTAAAGATCTATTCGTGCATATGGTACTTAAAAAGCATGCTTTAACTCCTAAACGTTAAGGAGTTTTACCTTCCATCATCAGCTCACCTAAGTAACCAGAAAAAATACAACCAAAAATCTTTACGTATTAACGATACTTAAAGAATTATCCTCTAACTCCTGACCATTGAGGAGTTGTACCTTCCATCACCAGCTCATCAGCATGAGATGATGACTACCAGATGCAAATACTAAAAAAACTTTAGAAAATCTATTAAACAGGTAAACTACCTATAAAATTTGCGGGTTTTCCTCGATTTCCCCTGGATTCCACCATCAGCTCCTAACTTGGTAACAATGTAACCACCTCAGGAGTTTACTCTTTCGAATAAAAAAAGAATCATTAAAATTGGTTCATAGTTCGCGAAGATATTGACGTGTAAAGCAAGAAGTACCAGTCGAAAACTATGTATTTTTTCAGGATTGTGAAAAAACTACTGAAATTACTACTTTAAATTTTTCATGGGACCACACATGAACTATTTTCTTACAGATAAAAAATAATTATTAAAATCGGTTAACAACTGGTAAAACATACATAAAAAAATACAGAAGACTTGAGAACCTCCTCCTTTTTTTTGAAGTCGGTTAAAAAATATTGAAATGAAGCTGTTTTCAACTTGAAATACGCTACTGCTTCTAAACTACAAGTGATATTTTCACGTTTCTTTCAGGAAAAGATTGCTAGCTTGTTTAACTTAAAAATGAGCATTTTTCGTTCTAAAATAATACAAAGTTTTGACGAAACGTGTGTTTAAGCTGTTTTAGTACGGGTAGCGGGGCGGGAAAATTAGCCCACGCTTCTATGCCCAAGGTCGTTGGCGATACCACGGGCCTTAATAAGTAGGTACTGTTATGAAGCTGTGAAATGGTTTTTTCAATTAAATAACTGACAAAATTAAAAAAAATACATTAGGTACGTATAAATGTAGCCTTATTAAGCATCTGTGGTTGTTCCGGCAGTTAGAGATAAGATAGCCAGTTCCTCAGTTATTGAGGATTCCGGGAGTAGTGCGCTTCCACCTTCAGCTTTATCATCACTTAACATCAGGTGAGACGAAGGTAAAGCGCTACCCCGTTGTAGATAAAAAAAAGTTTGATGCAGGTTTAACGGTTCGAGAAAACTTGATTGAACGGTTAAACATAGGGCGTCGGTGATTAGACCTTATTTATATGGTCGAAAGTTCAAAATTCTAACAGATCATCGTCCATTAGTTTATCTCTTTAATATGCAGGATCCTTCGAGTAGGTTAATGAAATTTAGGCTAATATTAGAAGAATACGATTTTGTTATAGAGTATGTAAAGGGTTCGGACAACGCAGCTGCAGATGCTTTGTCTCGAATTTCTTTTACATCAGAAGATTTAAAAAACATGTGTGATGCCCACATAAATGTAACAACTAGGGCACAGTCTCGGAAAATGCAATAAAATAGTGTCGATTGATTCAGCTTACGAGCATTGTGCAAATCGTACAAATAATGAATCAAACATCAAACTAAAAATTGACCTACGAAAATAGCAGTAGACCTATACCTACGAGTGTTAGAGTATAGGGTAAGTGTATATATTCTTTGGTATAGGTACCTACTTATTTTTAGAGAAAATTATCAGGGAAGTATATCAATTTACTAATATTGAAATAAACACAGGGTAACAATTTAAAACAACCTTATATTATTATCTTTACGATAAATAAAAGCTTGAATTTTTTTTTCAATAATAATAATTGCATTGTAAATGCAAAAAAGTAAAAATTTAAATAAATAAAAGCTTTTTACAGCAAAAAATACACATTACATTATCATTAAGAACTTTTTAGTAATCTGCTCTAAAATAACACAATACTTCCCGAAAACGACTACAGCGTTGTACCAAATAATTATTTTACTATAGGTTGGTTGGTATAATATCCGAAACATAACAAATAACGAGGAAAGTTTACGTTCTCGTTATTGTATTATCATCATCGTTCTTCCTCTTTCCGATCACCCTTATATAAACATACTTACACAATATTTCCTAGGATAAACCGATATTGTTATCCATCGGAATATGAACCAGTGAAGCGCGCGCCAATACTGCTGAGATTCATTAAGCTATTTTATTCTACAGACCGACCTTTTATGCAATCCAAATTGAAAGTAGCATTTATTGAAAATCGAGTAGCAGACCCCACCTTTGTGCATAGAGACAGACTTAACAATCTTTTGTTGCGGCTCACTCAATAAAGAGCCTCTCTTTAGGTTATATAAGTATCTGTAGGTATTAAAAGAAATATACCTACCTATACAGGTTTAAAGATTATCTTTTGTATAAACTTTAGCTGGAATGAAATCCTAATTAAGTGGTGGTCTATCTTTGTCAACTTCTAGAAGACCTTGGAGCCGGAACACATTTCAGCCGTCGTCGGCGACGCCTGTTAAAAGTTAAATTTTGAAACAAGTTTTTTATAAAACCTTCATTTTTAAGGCAAACTTTATTGTTGACTGTACTTTAATATTGATTTATCATCCAAACCAAACCTGTATGCAAAGTTTCAGCTCAATCCGTCACCGGGAAGTTGGTCAAATTTGACTTGCAAGATTTGATAACAAACATTTTCATTACAAACATCGGGACAGGTGAAACTAAATAAAAGCTTGTAATAAGAATTATACATTACCTTACTCTATGATTTATACTTTTCTGCCATAACAACGCTAAAGCTTCGCGGTGCGATGCAACGTGACGTTGAAACGCGGTTATGAATTTGTGCTCTTAATTCCATAATAATGAACTCAATGATTTTAAAGAACAAAGGCTTTGAATTAAAATAAGAAACCAAACTTAGCCTACGCCCACCTCTCAATATACTCGTATGAAAATTAAGTAGGTACGTGGAATTTGTTTTAATGAATTTTCGCTAATTTTACTCAAATGTCTTCAAAGAATCTAATGAAACATGATAACAAGGCGTGTAGAAACAATTTGGGAGTAAAATTCTGTCCTCTCAAACATTTGAGCAGACTTTCAAAGGACTCTCGACCGTTCAACCATTTCTATGTAGATGTCAGCAAAAAACTTACTATAGTAGTTGTTTACCTGTGGAATCAATTTCAACATTCCACAAACATTCCACAAAGTACAGTTTTACGTAGTACAATAGTATGTACAACATGTCCTTTTGATAAATCATAACTCTAAAGTCTAAGGTTATACGAAAAACGAAAAGTGTTTTATCCTCTCTATTGACTAAGGCGGTTCTCACACTAGCGACGCAGCTCGTCGCGGAGCTTCATACTTCGCTGCCGGTTGCGCCGCGTCGCGTGTTCAGTTTCAGTGTGTTGGACAAAGCGTGCTTTCCATACTAGTTGATGAACTAGCATACTTTGCGACCCCGCGTTACGCGACGGAGTAGCGCAGAGCAGTGGGAGAACCATTTAAGGTTGGTATGGGAATGAAAAACTTTTTTATCGACCTATATTTGTTGGACTTTCTCAATTTTATGAAAATTAACTTACTTTAAATTAACCTAAAAATACTAACAATGGGTTTTACCTCATACTGTTCCATTTTATTTCTCCAAACTGAACATTGTCATGTTTATGTTTTCAGTTAGGTATTTATAGACGACAAAACTTGAAAAGCTGGAAAGGTATACCATGTCTTTTATTTTTTGCGATTATTGTTTCTTATAAGACATGACATGAAAACTTCGATCAACAATAACACCTAGTTCCATGAAAAGCTAAAATAAAACAAAGAAATCGAGCCACATAAATAACCGTCTATTAATAAGCGAGCTAAAAATAACTATAATGTACAGAAGATGCTATATGGATATTGGTCAACTATTACTGACTCCCAATCCCAATCTACTTATTACCATCTTATTAGGTACTCGCTATTGAAGTAAACACCTCCTAGTAATTAGAAAACCCATAGCTTTATAGGAATATTAATAGACTTGTCAACAGTCTGCCCCCGTCGATGTCATAACAATATTGTTCAGTACAAATAGTGTCACAGTTTTGCAAGATGAATAATCTGTCGGAGCGATCGATAGTAGAATGCCGCGGGTGGGGTAAGGTGGTACCGGGAGCTGTGGGGCCCTGCCAGGACCCCTCCCGGTCCTCCCGTCGGGGGGTAGTTCATTCAGCGTGTGGGCGGCCGCGTGGGCGAGCCCCTTATAAAGCCGCCCTACCCTCGGCCCAACGTAGTCGTGAGATAGTGTTCAGCCGAGTAACAGTGAAATGTGCAACATGTATCTCCCAAGCATAAGGTAGGAATTAATTTTTTGTTTTTAATTGCAGTGGCTTTTGTGTTCGAATTGACCATTAAATTGTGATCTTTAATTTTTAACACCTGTTTCCTACTGAATTCAGTTTAATTTTTATCATTCGAAAATTTGATCTATTCCTTTCTAATACTTACCAAAACTAATACCAATGGTATTTGTTTACTGTCGTAATTAGTTTAACAAATACCATTGTTATTAGCCTTTAGTAATATTTCATTTAAATAGAGTTCTTTTAAAATAATAACTGTAAATAAAGTTTCATTAATAAAAAAAATCCTATTGCAGGATTGCTGCCGTTTTGTTTGGCTACATAGTAGCTCAAGCCAAGACCTATCCCATGCAAACATGGCCAATGTACCCTCAAGAACCTAGAGAATATCCTGACGATGAATACTATTATGCGCCGAAAATACAGTACTACTACGATGCCCCAGCGATAAGCATGTCGGAAGTTTATGGACAACTACCTTATCCTTACTATTATGATCCCTATGGGCATTTCGCTTCGAATGAGGCACCGAAAAGACAAGAAGAACGGCTCGCTGCGTTACCAATCGGGCAGGAGACTTGGTTCGAGAGCGACTCCACACCCCGCTGGCGATCCAACGACGCCGATGACGTCAGTGCGGCTTTCTTAGATAATTTAATCCTTACCCAAATGGCCCAAGACGCACAGAGACGGCGCGAAAATGCCCGCGCAGCTTTTCCGCCTGTTGATTATGACGAACACGACACGGAAGATGAAGACGTCCGTGAATTGAAGGCCTTGGCTGGAAAACCCCTGTACCATGTACCGAAAACAGTCCCAAGGATCGAAGATGAAGATTACTCCCCCGATGATGGCTTCATCAATTGGAACGGAAATAAGCGAAGCGTTTCTACACCAGCTCCAGCAACTACCACCTTGAAACCAAAACAGGGACAGAAAGAGGAAGTTCTGCCGAGACCAACGCAGAATTCACACCAAAGCCAGGAACAATCACACAACAAAAGGGACTCGTCGTTTTACGAAACTATTGCGAAGCTACTAGCAAACTCCGAGAATTCACATGTGAAGGTGAGTTAAATAATTAAAATTAGAATCCTAATCGGCGTCATTATAAAGTTAGACATTAATTGTTTTGAAACTCAACCCATGGAAACCTCTTGATCTAAAAATAGCCTGGCCGGGTTGGGGGGTGGTGGGTGACACGGCGCGCAGAGGCCGGGTCAATCGAAGTGGGAGCGAACAACTAAATATCACGTAAAGCCGCTCTCGCTATTCTAGCCCCACACTTCCATTTTATTAATAGACAAGGTCGCTTTAATTACGGATCTACTCTTTATGCAGGAATCGCCGAAGAGAAGGATCGATAAACGCTTCGTGGCAGGAGATAGCGACCTCGTTGTGGAGCTCCGAGGCCTGAAGCATCGTATCGCGACTTAAGCTGATGCCGCCGGACTACCGCCAACAACTTTATGAGACTGAGTATTATGTAGACTAACTAAATAGATATCGAAAACGGCGAACTTACAAATAGCCGTGATTCTTCAATTAAAAGAATAAAATAGAATTTGTCCTATGTCGCAAAGTAATTGTTGCTGTTTCAATGCCCGATGTATTAGCATTTAGCAATGAGTAAAATACATTAACATTTTCTTAAAACTTTCCTCGACATCGGAATGATTTTAGACTTTTACACGACTGCCCAGTTTCTGTTGTAATGGGCTCGCATCGTGGTAATGTGTGGATGTAAATGATCGTACAAAATGTGACTATAATCTCCATATGAATGAGTCATTGACTGTATAACACATGATAGTTTTATATAAAGAAGTTGTTTCCTTCAATTGGCAGCTAATATATCGCACAAAATGTGCATTTGTAAATATTGTAGTTAATGATTGTTTAAGACGTAATTATTGTTTAGATAGAAATTTATGAATCAAAGTTTGAAAATATATAATTTTATACTTTTAGTCGTATAAAGTACCTACTTGCAAATGCTACCGATAAAACTATGGTACATTACATTAACTGTATATTAAGTATTTTCTTGTAAATAATTTTAAGTATTACACCCTGCCAACATTTATCATTTTGTTGAAGCATGATTTAGATAATTATACTTTTGGCAGTCCACCTGAATGATTTCGTTGCAACTAAAAATAAGAAATCATTAATTATTTTCCATTCGTAAAGTATGAAAAAAAAACACTTGAAGGAAAAAAATATATTTTAATTCATGGTTGTATTCATTCTTTTCCCGTTACATTCGGCAGGATGGCCGGAAATATAACGAAAATGTATTGTATAATTCTAATTCTGTGATATTCAGTACTAAACGACCTTAATATCTTGTAACACGTGTATTATTGTAAAAAAGGAATTTACAAATGCACACACGATCTCTTTATTTCTAAGTATAATATCTTTTAAGTTAAATTTTCAGTGGCAAGAATTGGGGTAAATTTTAATTTTGTCATTTCCAAATTTTCATTGGCCTATATGTGAAGTTTTAGGTGCTATTATTGACTATTTTAAGTTCCAATATTATACGCGGACAATACCACGAAATATTTTTGCAAAGCAAAATATCTACTACATAGTATATCTGTATTTATCTATAAGGATTAAGGGATTCTCTCAGAGCAGAGGATTAGGTGATATCTTAGCTTTACAGCTTCCTAAATAATGTTTTCGATGTACCTACATGGGTCTTAAAGACCGCGATGGATTGATGAACACTAGTACTTGCGTCCTTTCATATTTTCCATCAAAACCGATCAGCTTTAGCTTTTTTATCTAGAACTTAAGATATTTTCTCGAATTTGCCACCAAATATTTTTGAGAATTAAAATTCAACCTTAAATGTGTAGGTAATGTTATCTTTCAAGTACATATCTGTTTATCGATACTACGTCAAATTAATTACTCCTCTGTTTTTCTAAGTAAATATGTATCCAAGATGTAAAGAATAGTTTGTACTTACCTATAAATTAGAATGGCCTGAAAAGTATTACTAGACGAATTAAATGTTTGTTGACGATATTGCATAACGATTTATAATGTACATTGTCTTTTTAACCTAGTCATTGATGTTACCTTCAGTTTTATTCAATAGGAATTTGGTAGACATGCCTATTAAGTGAATAGAGAAACAGTGAATCTATTAAAAAAACGTAGATAATTGGAATATTTTGAATAACCTGTCCAGTTCCAACAATAGTACGTTTTCTTAATGCTCAGATTAGAGGATACATAAACATACTATCCATTTATATTTTATATAGAAGACGTTACTGTATTTTAATACATAGATCTTTTTGTTTCATATCTATTCAAAATCGTATCAATTTGATACAAAAGCGTATCTTAGAAAAAAAACTGTAAAGATGTTGTATCTAACTTCATACTTATAAAAAAATAAGAAAAAAATAAAAGATAAATGAATGAAAACTTTTAGTCTATTATTTTTGTTCATAATTTTCATTCCTTTCCTACCACCATTATTTCGTAGAACCCTTAGGTTAAACTTAATAATATAAGTTGTAAACAGAAATAAAAAATATAGTTTTCATAAACTTAGCCAAAAGAATGCAGACTTGGCTAAGTTTAATAATAGTGCACATTCCCACGAACGATAAATAAAAAGAACATTCAGTTAAAATTCTTTTCATAAGTTGCACCAACTCGTGCCAAAAGATGTCACATTTTATTTGAGAAAGAAAATATATAGGGCTTACCAGAGCTATGGGAAATGAAGGGAAAGTGCCTTAAATATAGTGGATAAGATATTTTGTTGAATGGAGGCAATTATTTTATTTTTTAAAGTAAGTAAGTTATACGCATTTAAAGATTTTCCAAAAATTGTTTGCTTCGTCTGGGAATCGTACCGAATAAATGTGTAAAAGAACACCTCGTATTTTTATGATGTCAATCGATAGAATAGAATAAACAATAATATTAAGGTAATCCCTCCTAAGTGTCATAGTAGGGATTAGGTACCTACTTATTATTGTTTATGCTACGTTAGATAATACCTATTCCAAGTATAACAAGTCCAGCCCCCTGATTCACGAACCATCGGAAACGGAAAAAGATTCGAATTCTGTGCTTTGTCGTTGTCTATTCTATAGTGAGTGACAGAGACAATGCATACATTCCGCTGTCGGGGCATTTCCGACGATTTGTGAATCATGGGGCAGAAGTCCCAAAGTTATGGGTATTACAACCGGGTAGCATTTAACCTTCATCACACCTGCGATGTTCAGTGGTGTTAAGGCTGAATTTGGAAACGCACTACTTACTTCCAGAATTCTTAATCACTGAGGAACTGAATCTTTGAAAATACCTACCTATCTTTTATTTGACGACCGATTTGTCGCAGTCGCAGGGGTAGGATACCTGCCTTCTGTGCCATAGGTCTCGGGTTGGATTGCCGAACAAGACAAATATTTGTGTGCATGAACATGTCTATTTGTCTTGGTCTTTGTGTTTTCTATGTATAATAAAATAAGTATGTATTTACTAACAAAAAGTATTATCCGTTATCATGTTTTCCATGACACAGTTTCTCAATGAACTTTACATTGGCTTAGACAATTGGTGTGATTGTAAAAAGTTATTTATTTATTTCTTTATTTATCTGTACTTATATTTAAAACTCATGCGTTACTGACTGACAGACTGACAACTACTTACAGTCGAAACTACTGGGCGCAAGATGCTGAAATTTGGCATGTATGTTGCTCGGGTAGTGTAAGGGAGCACTAAGAGAGGATTCTTGAAAATTAGAGGATTTTTGGAAATTCCCCCTCTGAGGGGGTAAAAAAGGCAGTCCACGCAGACGAAGTCGCGAGAGGAGCGCTAGTTTGATATAATGATGGTTTGTAGAAACTTTTTTTTTTACAGCAATTCCTCAGAAGCCAGCCGTCGGACGTACTTATTAGTAATTTATAACAAAAATTATCAAAAGTAAGTAAATAAAATAACGTTTATATTAATCATATGCCCCAATTTTATACAGTTTAGTTTAATACAAAAAATGCGAATGTTTGGGTGTTTGTTTCTCAATCACGCCCCTGAAATCTGGATGAAATTAGGCACTAAAATAGATTATGGTCTATATTTTTCCCTGGGAAGATGTCTCATTCAAAGCCCCGGCTGGGAAGCTAGAAAATCTCTTTCTACTCCAAAACTTCCAAAAAGGTAAAACATTAGTTGAGTTTCATAGAACAATGTTTGGAATGTGGACAAACTTTCATTATTTTTCCGCTGCGGGGAAATGGAGAAGTGTTTGTTCTTATTTGAGGCACATAGTATTTTTTTTCTCTGTGTTTGAGGTCGCGGGTTCGATCCCCGGACGGGTAAATGTTAAAAACGAACTTTTCAACACTTATTTCCTCGGGTCTGGGTGTATGTTGTACCTACCCGTCGTTGTTTCCAATTTCCATAATACTAGTGCTTAAGCTACTATACTTTGGTATTGGAACAATGTAGGTGTATGTAGTAGATATAGTATAGTATAGTATATACAGGGCGTCCCAAAACTATGTCACATGGAGGGAAAGTACCCTAAATACTGAAGATATAAAATTTTACTGAAAGGAAACTTCATTTTTATTTTAAAAAGAAAACGAACTGCACTCAAAGACTTTCAAATAATCGCATGTCTGAACTGGGAATCGAACCCGCTGAATGTGAAATTTTTTATTTTATTAATTTTACTATACCGATTGAAGGGCTCAATTATAAGCATTTGTTTATGCTGAGTAACATGACATCTTAAATAAAAGGGAGACTACGAAATTTTACATTTAATGTTGAATAACAAGTTTGTGCAGCGTTATGGATAGCCTTTTCTGTGACTGTCGTGATCAAAACAACTGACTTTAACATTAAAATTTCAATGTATTACCTACCACTAATAATGAGTGAAGATTGGAGCAATATTATACCTTATTTCCCTATCACAAGTGTGTGATAAAGTTATACATAATGTGATAAGTAACACCACCTCGATTGATTTAAAAAGGTTTGAATAATTTGGTGCGGTCTCATCAGTTGAATAGTCGTGGGACGCCTTCAGGGCGCTCTCAGGGCGTCCCATGACTATGTATGCCACATGGTGGCATAGACCGCACCAAATACTGTAGATTGAAAATTTTATGGAAATAAGACTTTATTTTTATTTAAATAACAATACGAACTGCGTTCAAAGATTTTTAAATAATCGTCTGTCCAAACCGAGAATCGAACTCGCACAAAATTATTCAAAACTTTTGAATTAGTTAAGGTTGTGTTACTTATCACAATATGTATAACTTTATCACACATTATTTTATGATAAGGAAATTAGGTATAATATTGCTCCAATCTTTACTTATTTCATTAGTAATACATTGAAATGTTAAAGTTAGTTGTTTTGAGCACGACAGTCACAGAAAAAGGCTATCAACGCTGCACAAACCTTGATAATCAATATTAAATGTTAAATTTCGTAGTCTCCCTTTTATTTAAGATGCTATGTTACTTAGAATAAATAAGTGCTCAAAGTTAAGCCTTTCGATCGGTATAATAAAATAAAATAAAAAAAAAACACATTTTGTGGGTTCGATTCTCAGTTCAGACATGCGATTATTTGAAATTCTTTGAATGCAGTTCGTTTTCTTTTTAAAATAAAAATGAAGTTTCCTTTCAGTAAAATTTTATACCTTCAGTATTTAAGGTACTTTCCCTCTATGTGACATAGTTTTGCGACGCCCTGTATATATGTAGATGGTGTCCAATATTTTATGATTTATTTATTAAGTGAACTCACTAACTTAGATTTGGCATCGCTGCCACTGCCTGGCAAAGAATGGAATTTTTATTATTATTTAATATAAAACTATTTTTAAAATTATTTCAAAAATTGAAAGCTACATTCTTCCTTTAATGACAATGGACATGGGAAAAATAAAAAAAAAAAATTTTATCCTATACCAGTATAGAAGCCGTTATTCCAAAACCAATTTTATTTGGTGTTTTGATCGAAGTATTCATACACAGAGGCACAATACAATATTTATATACCGTACTTGTGAAGACATGGTGATAATTTTCCCGAATAATACAATATTGTATGAGACTAGCGAGAGATTCGAGCTGTACGACGTCACACCTGCGGCTTCCGGGCGCATTGTGGCTGTCACGAAAACAATAGCATATTGGTCGTTTTTACGAATCTTTAAAAATTTATTGTGAAGTATTTTGAAGGGCTACGGAAAAAATTTCAATGACATATTTTAAGTTAGAATGTATTTATTTAAAAAATTAATAAATAAAAATACCTTTCCCAAACCCATTGCTATATTTTACCCTGATATTCCCACGGGAACAGGTACCACACGGGTAAGACAGCGCGGAGCCCCTAGTTAATAATAAGTAAGTAAGTACTTGCGAATAATGCAAATATACCTACCTACCTACTCTGAGATTAATTCAATCGATTCAGCTTTTTGTATGTAGCAAGTTAACGTTATCAACGGTTACGCCCACGTTGACAAGATGAGGCGAGGCAAACTGGAGACGAGACAGAATATGGCAAGCCTCTGGTAAGGTTTTGAAGGAAACTTGAGGAAGTTAATTAACATTTAATATTCTTCAAAGGAAAAAGCAAAAGTACTAACTTTTGAAATGAAACTGAACAGACTGGGAATAGGTACTTTTAGGTCCAAGTATAAAAAAGCGGCGGGGCCCTTTGGTGAAACCAGCGTAGGTGTAACCATTATTTTATTATAGAAATGTAAAATGTTGTGTTTGTTTTTCATTATCCGTTACAAAGGTAGGTACTTTTTTTTTAAATACAGGATTTGCAATGAATGATAAACATATACAATCTACGTTTTCGTCTCTCAGATTCGGAAAGTGATGTATATTTAAACTAAGCAGCGGGTCCAAAACTATCCGTTTCACCCTAGGGTGGAAATGAATTTTAAGAATAGAACTGAATTTGGTTACAGTCAACCATAGAGTTACCTCATCGGCAATGAAAAAGTTTTCAACAAATTTTGTATGGGGACGGAACTTGCAAAACTTAAAAAAAAATGAATTTTATAAAAATGAGAATATCTCAAAAACGGTGCGTCTCGTAGCGTAGCTAAAATCTAACAAAATTTTCAACCCCCTATGGTACTCCGGAGAAATGAAAAGTAGAGTGTATTACTCGGCCGCAAAATGATTTTCATCTCGGGCGACGTATATTGAATCCCTCGCTGCGTTCAGGATTCTACTTTAGAATCCCTCGCTGTGCTCGGGATTCTACTCTAGAATCCTTAACTGCACTCTGGATTCAAAATAGCGCCCTCGCCGTAAATATGTTATTTTGCTCCCTTGTAATACAATCTACTATTTCTCAAAACGCGGCAGATGTGTGAATCGATTCAAACTCATGTGTCTCGTGAACAAATTCTGTTCAGGGAGTAAAAAAGGTCTTGATATATGACCTCGGTAGGAATGGCGATCTGAGATCGATTAATCGAAGAAAATCGATATCTAGCACTGAATTGATTCAGTATTTCGATATTTCACCCTAGTGAACTGAATCGATTCAGTGCTTAATTGAATGTAAATTACCCAAACACATTTAAAAGGAATAACAATTTGTTTTTGAATAGCTTGGACCCTAGTAGTAAAGACAGACTGTTGTTCATTAAAAGCTTGGACATTAAGCACTGGGAACTGGTCTACCAGGGTGAAATAATTAAAAAAAGAAATGAGGACTTATATTTTTAACCGACTTCTAAATCAAAAAGGAGGAGGTTCTCTATTCGTCTGTATGTATGTTATTTCTTTTTTTTTTGTGTATGTCCACCGATTACTCGAAGACGGATGGACCGATTGAAATGATTGAAACGTTATTACATCAGGCTGGTTTCCAAGTTGGTTCCATTTTTTGAAATTTTGAAATCGGTTCAGTAGTTTTCAGGAAATCTTGAAAATACTGTCGTTTTCGTTACCACTTTATGTGAATTTAATACGTATCTTTAGGCATAACTCCTTTGTTTATAAACCGATTTAGATGATTCTTATTTTGTTAAAAAGGGGATACCTCAAGGTATTTTAACCGACTTCAAAAAAGGAGGTTTTCAATTTGATCCCAGACCTATTTACCAGAATACAAGTAAATTGCCTGCACGATGCACTAAAAAGAGTGAAATAAAAATTATTTTTATAAAAAAATAAAACCGCCTTCAAAAAAATCACATCAAAAAAGTAAGAAATAATTCCTCACCAAATAAATAACGTAAGTACTTTGAAGTCGGGCGGGATTTAACAAAAACAACAAAAAATCGTACATGTTTCACGCCCGACTTCAAAGTACTTACGTTATTTATTTGGTGAGGAATTATTTCTTACTTTTTTGATGTGATTTTTTTTATACCTGATACTGTGATTTAAAAACAACTTAAATTAACTAGTCAAAAATTATAAAAGAATGATTATTATAGTATAGCCATGGTATAGTCACTTTGTTTTCCATGATTGGATTTGTGTTGAAAATACAAACTCCAAAAAAAAGTATTTGTTTGAATCAGGCGTTACATTGCAAAA
This sequence comes from Crambus lathoniellus, assembly GCA_949710035.1. NCBI lineage: Eukaryota > Metazoa > Arthropoda > Insecta > Lepidoptera > Crambidae > Crambus > Crambus lathoniellus. The sequence continues at coordinate 15,892,380 of OX453306.1, forward strand.
GTCCCTAACAATTGTAAAAAAAAGAAATAAAATAACTTACTCTTACTTCCGCAGAAAACACAGCATGCAAGATGCACCGCCCGCCCACCCGCAAAAATTGCACATGCACACCACGAAAATATCAATGCTTAATTGCATAATAGCTACTTTTAGCAAGGCAGCAACACACCTTGCACCTAGACTATTTTAGACGTGTTTCGCCCCAACCCGGGGCATCTTTAGGAGATTTTAAGCCGTGCGAACCCAGCACGGAATTTGTTTGTTGGCGGTGCATCTTGCACAAGTCTTCTGTGATCTTGCATGTTGTACGTACTCGTATTTCTTTATTCACAAATCAAAAAAGGATTTTTCATCTCTCAGATTCGGAAAGTGATGTATTTTTAAACTGAGCAGCGGGTCTAAAACTATCCGTTTCGCCCTAGGGTGTAACAGAATTTTAAAAATAGATCTGAATTTGGTTACAGTCAGTCAACCATAGATAGAGTTACCTCATCGGCAATGAAAAAGTTTTCAACTGAATTTGTATGGGGACGGGACTTGGAAAATTAAAAAAAAAATGAATACTTACTTACTATAAATACAAGTTTTTTTTATTTATATCTCAAAAAGAGAATATTTGAGAATATCTCAAAAACGGTGCGTCGTAGCGTGGCTAAAATCTAACAAAATTTTCAACCCCCTATGGTACTCCGGAGATACTTAGGAGGCATCCGATAGACATAAAAAAAAATTTTGTTGTTCAAAAATTTTTTTTTGTTATTTCTAGACTTCAATTTTTTTATAATTATTATATATAAAACAGAGAAGGCGAAGCCCCCCGCAACCTTACTTTTATTTTTCTAGGTAGTTTTAGTTGTCTTTATTGCTTTTCTTATAGAGGGAGATGAAAAGCAGAGTGTATTTACTTTCCTTATATTCGAAATGAAAAGTAGAGTGTATTACTCGGCCGCAAAATTATTTTCACCTCGGGCGACGTATATGGAATCCCTCGCTGCGTTCAGGATTCAAAATAGCGCCCTCGCCGTAAATATGTTATTTTGCTCCCTTGTAATACATTCTACTATTTTTGTGAATTGATTTATCAACTCTGTTCCTTGCGATTGCGAGCGCCTATTTTCGATTGCCTGCAACATCATCGCCAGTGACATTATATTTTTTATCTAAGTACTTATACAAATAAATAAAATTGGAGTGTCTGTTTGTAATATTAAAGTAACTGCTTTTTACTACATGCATATAATTATATACATGTATACATATGTGTGTACGGTACATATACCAAAATAACATTTTTTAAAATTTTTGTCTGTCTGTCTATATGTCTGTTTGTTCCGGCTAATCTCTGAAACGGCTGGACCGATTTGGCACTGGCAGGTAGCTGATGTAATAAGGAGTAACTTAGGATACTTTTTATCCCGATATTCCCACGGGAACCACGCGGGTGAAACCGCGGGCGGCCGCTCGTTAAAAACAAAAGTAAATATAAAATCACCTACTTACAAACGAATGCAAGCTTTTATCACTTAAATATTTTAATACTTTTATTTAAATGGCAAAGGTACAAAAGTACAACGCCTACGCAGTGTGTGGGTTTGAAGCTGAGCTTCTAGAAACATGTACCTAATAAAATAAGCGAATCTTTCATTCATTAAATTCTTATGGGTTGTTTCAATAAGAGAGCATTGTCACTAGTATTTTTTTTTTACCCTGTGGCATTGTTTTGTAATTATTTGCTTTTTAAGTAGATTTTTATGACAATATACAAATTTCAGGTCTGCCGCCGCCCTAGCAATAATGTTTACAGCATTGTTCTGTTCCGGCAGCACAGAGAAGAGGTAAAAAATTTTGGTCTTGATTAATTTTATTTAATCTAAATGAATAAAAACATTTGACTTGATTGAGATAGCCAGTTCTTCAGTGGCTGAATTTTCCAGAACCAGTTGCAGATAAACAAAATATATTTATTTAATACTTAATTTATTATTTGTACATATGCGGACTTAATGCTTTAGGCATTTTCAAACTTAGGATGATGAGAAATATATTAATTACTAGAAGACAATTCACTAAATTCTACGTTATTTGTGATTTGATAATAATTTTTTCAACACACTTGCTCATAAAGTGAGCCTTATTACATCGATCTTAGGGCCATAAACCGAACTATAACACACGCGTGCATAATAATATTACAGTACTAGTTGCGTTATAGAATTATTCCTACAAACTTAAGTAAGTACCTAACTGCAAATTATATGCGAGTAAACAGAGACTTTTCAATTTAACCGGGTAATACATTATCCCTACAAAGTTAAGTTAGTACCTAACTGCAAGTTATATGCGAGTCAACAGAGCATTTTCGATTTCACCGGGTACTAGAAACAGTTCTTTTTTTGTAACAACAAATAGGTTTTATTCGGCTGAAAATCCATTTACGTTTTTAGAATAAATAAATGTGTCCCTAATTAAGACAAAAAACATAATTAAGTAAGTATATTATTATCAAATTATTTATAATCTATATATATAAAAATGAATCCCTATTTCCCTTGGTCACGACATCACGCGTGAACGGCTGGACCGATTTGGCTAATTTTGGTCTTGAAATGTTCGTGGAAGTCCTAGGAAGGTTCTTACGGTGAGAAAATAGGTGGGGGTAGAGTAGAAGTAGGGTAGGGTAAAGGTAGGGTAGGGTATAGGTAGGGTAGGGGTAGGGGTAGAGGTAGGGGAAGGGGTAGGGGTAGGGCTAGAGTAGGGTAGGGGTAGAGTACGGGTAGGGTAGGGTGGAGTAGGGGGTAGGGCCACGGGAACGAAGTCGCGCTAGGTCAGCTAGTTCATAATATTTTTGTATAAAACATTTGCATTTTATCACTATTATCATAATTATTTTGAAGTACTTAGGCTGTATGGCTGTATGTAATCAATCACCTTACATTTGGCGCGTGCAAAAAAACTTGCGCGCTTTTTCCCTTATCTAATATTAGGTTATTGTATGAAATAAATGTTTGTTTTTTCTCGCAAGTGTGTTGAAAAAGTGCGTATGAAACTAGTGAGCAACTTACTCACTAGACATTCGGCTGATTTACGCCCTCGCCTGCGGCTCGGGCTGCAACCCACAGCCTCGTGTATAATGAGCAACCTAGCTCACTTGTATCATAATATACTATTACTTGACCCCTAGATCGCATGGTTACAAAGTACGATCGAACCCGAACTGGTGCGAGTAAAACTCGCGTGGAGACGGTTCCGACAGAAACCCGGTAATCTTAGTTTATTTTAACGAATATACCTACTTAAGTTTTTTTATACACAACGGTGTAGCACTTAGTCTTCATCACACCTGATGATAAGTGGTGATAAGGCTGAAGGTGGAAGCGCACTACCCCCGAAATCCTCCATCACTGAGGAACTGGCTATCTTATCTCTATCTGCCGGAACACAACAATGCTGAAAACATCATTGTTATGGCGTCAGACTTAGATAAGATGGTGGTAGATAGCCAGGCGGACTAAGAACAAGTCTTACCACCAACCAAACCGAATACAATATGTACCCACACTGGGAATCGAACCCGGGACCTCTGGGTCTGAAATCGGTGGGATGAACCACTAGACCACAGAGGCGGTTAAAATTAATATTGTTAACTTAAATTAACATCTTTTATCTAACAACATGATGCAATAAAGAACTTTGAACTTTAAATAGGTAGATATAAGGTCCTTCTTAAATAGTGCACATAATTTTAAGGGGTCAATGTACTCACACATACAAACAACTTTTACTATGGTACCAACCTCAGTTCATATAATTAGTATTATACGATCTGAGGTACCAACATTGAAAACGCGCGAAAAAAATATCAGCTGTTCCAAAGAAAATTTTAAATCGAATAGATCAAAATGTATGAAACGCGAAAAGTTTCAGTAGTGTGGGCTTGAATCGGCGGGGCGTGCAACTTATTTATTTATTTATTTATTTACTTTAATTAAAACGGTTACATACACCAATAACATTAATTAAAGACATCTTATGAATGTAAAGAAAAAATAAGTGTGGCGAGCGACGCCCACCTCTTCTTCATCTCATTCAAAGTTGTTAATCGGCAAATTATAGTCAAGATCTTTCATGATTCATGAATCTACCTATTGAAGTGAAAACTTCTTTAACGGCGTTGTGCACTTTTTGTGACGGGTAAAAAATGTTAAACTCGCGTCAGTACCCCGAGTGTAAGTTTTTATGTCAAGCAAACGCAAACTATTTCGAGTACGTATTTATGTCAATTTGTATGAAAACTGCATAAGCGCGCTACTCGCCGCTAGAGGCGCTGATACAGTTTTCATACAAATTGACATAAATACGCACTCACGATAGTTTGCGTTTTTTGACATAAAAACTTACACTAGGGGTACTGTACCCCGAGTGTAAGTTTTTATGTCAAGCAAACGCAAACTATTTCGAGTATTTATTTATGTCAATTTGTATGAAAACTGCATAAGCGCGCTACTCGCCGCTAGAGGCGCTGATACAGTTTTCATACAAATTGACATAAATACGCACTCACGATAGTTTGCGTTTTTTGACATAAAAACTTACACTAGGGGTACTGGACACGTGACCGTCAGATCGAAAATTCGTAAGACGGACACGTGACCAGTGTTACAATGTCATTAGAATACGAAGGCAAAGGAGATCAGTCAAATTGGACCAAAAAAGTAAAAGTGCCGGCCAACAAAAATAAATTGCAAATTACTATTGTAAACAGTGTAACGATCATTTTTTGTTATGACGTCAACAGTGTACGATTAGCGGCCAAGCAGTTATTCAAGTTTGAATATGACATTTTTTCTTCATTTTCAAACTTGAATATAGCTTGGCCAAAGTGCAGCCAACAAAAAAAAATTGCAGATTACTATTGTAAATAGTGTAACGATCGTTTTTTGTTATGACGTCAACAGTGTACGATAAGTGGCCAAGCAGTTATTCAAGTTTTAAAATGACATTTTTTTCTCTTTATTTTCAAACTTGAATACAGCTTGGCCAAAGTGCGGCCAACGAAAAAAAATGCATATTACTATTGTAAACAGTGTAACGATATTTTTTTGTTATGGCGTTAACAGTGTACGATTAGCGGCCAAGCAGTTATTCAAGTTTGAAAATGACATTTTTTTCTTCATTTTCAAACTTGAATACAGATTGGCCAAAGTGCGGCCAACAACAAAACTTGCAGATTACTATTGTAAATAGTGTACCGATAATTTTTTGTTATGGCGTCAACAGTATACGATTAGCGGCCAAGCAGTTACTCAAGTTTGAAAATGACATTTTTTTCTTCATTTTCAAACTTGAATACAGCTTGGCCAAAGTGCGCCCAACGAAAAAAAACTGCATATTACTATTGCAAACAGTGTAACGATCATTTTTTGTTATGACGTCAACAGTGTACGATTAGTGGCCAAGCAGTTATTCAAGTTTGAAAATGACATTTTTTTCTTTTTATTTTCAAACTTGAATACAGCTTGGCCAGAGTCATTTTGTGTTGTAGTCAATATCTATTTAAGGGAGACATATTTCCTTATTCTGGCTCTGTAGTGTACTAGACCTTAGTTAAAGTTACTATTTAGCTAAAAGTATTGCATTATTGTTTAGTCGATTCACGTACCCAGCAGGTGGGACGTTCGTGGGTCAGTTATAATGCTGACGAGGAACTGATCTCAATGTAATAACTGATATTCTGATAATTGATTACATTTTACGTGATGAGTCAATCCGTTTTGCGATCGTATTCATACCAAAAATAATGACATTTTCAAACTTGAATAACTGCTTGGCCGCTAATCGTACACTGTGGACGTCATAACAAAAAATGATCGTTACACTGTTTACAATAGTAATATGCAATTTTTTGTCGTTGGCCGCACTTTGGCCAAGCTGTATTCAAGTTTGAAAATAAAGAGAAAAAACAATTACATTTTCAAACTTGAATAACTGCTTGGCCGCTAATCGTACACTGTTGTCGCCATTACAAAAAATTATCGTTACACTGTTTACAATAGTAATGTGCAATTTTTTTCGTTGGCCGCACTTTGGCCAAGCTGTATTCAAGTTTGAAAATAAAGAAAAAAAACAATTACATTTTCAAACTTGAATAACTGCTTGGCCGCTAATCGTACACTGTTGTCGCCATTACAAAAAATGATCGTTACACTGTTTACAATAGTAATATGCAATGTTTTGTCATTGGCCGCACTTTGGCCAAGCTGTATTCAAGTTTGAAAATACAGAGAAAAAACAATTACATTTTCAAACTTGAATAACTGCTTGGCCGCTAATCGTACACTGTTGTCGCCATTACAAAAAATGATCGTTACACTGTTTACAATAGTAATATGTATTTTTTTTTCGTTGGCCGCACTTTGGCCAAGCTGTATTCAAGTTTGAAAATAAAGAAAAAAAAATGTTATATTCAAACTTGAATAACTGCTTGGCCGCTAATCGTACACTGTTGACGCCATAACAAGAAATGATCGTTACACTTTTTACAATAGTAATGTGCAATTTTTTTTTGTTGGCCGCACTTTGGCCAAGCTGTATTTAAGTCTGAAAATAAAGACATAAAAAAATTACATTTTAAAACTTGAATAACTGCTTGGCCGCTAATCGTACACTGTTGTCGCCATAACAAAAAATGATCGTTACACTGTTTACAATAGTAATGTGCAATTTTTTTTCCTTGGCCACACTTTGGCCAAGCTGTATTCAAGTTTGAAAATAAAGAGAAAAAAAATGTTATTTTCAAACTTGAATAACTGCTTGGCCGCTAATCGTACACTGTTGACGTCATAACAAAAAATGATCGTTACACTGTTTACAATAGTAATGTGTAATTTTTTTTCGTTGGCCGCACTTTGGCCAAGCTTTATTTAAGTTTGAAAATAAAAACAAAAAAAAGTACATTTTCAAACTTGAATAACTGCTTGGCCGCTAATCGTACACTGTTGTCGCCATAACAAAAAATGATCGTTACACTGTTTACAATAGTAATGTGCAATTTTTTTTCGTTGGCCGCACTTTGGCCAAGCTGTATTCAAGTTTGAAAATAAAGAGAAAAAAAATGTTATTTTCAAACTTGAATAACTGCTTGGCCGCTAATCGTACACTGTTGACGCCATAACAAAAAATGATCGCTACACTGTTTACAATAGTAATATGCAATTTTTTTTCGTTGGCCGATACTTTAACTTTTTTGGTCCAAACATGTATGAAGCGTGACTGATCTCCTTTCGCCACCGTTTCCAAAGTATTAATATAATAGCTCAGGTTAGAAAACGAGCGGGATTGAAAACAGTAGACCTTGGTTCAAATCCATTCCGGTTTTTTTGTAATTTTTTTGTGAAAAAGTCTAGGGAGCCCTTTTCACTTCTGCCGGCATTCCCGGAGTGCAACCCGTTGGATTTTGTTCAGTATTTCAAGTAAGAGTCATGTTTTAAATGTAATTAAATTAAGTGGATGTCTAATCTACTTAAGTACCTACTTACGTTTTACATAAGTAGGTAATCAAGAAATATCAATGTACTTTGGCGGTCGCTTAATCAAAAAAAACAGCCAAGTGCAAATTGGCCCATGAAGGGTTCTGTACCCACTTAACGTACCGATTGCCTAGAGGTATTGGCAATCGGTACTTTAAGTGGTACGGTACGTAGCCAAAATTACACTACTTATCATTTTTCGTCAGCAACATATTATACCTTGATTTTTTATAGTGTTTGTATGAATGACAAAGTTAAATATGCGGTTTTTGAAAATGTGTTATTATCTCAAAAAGTGCTTAAGTAGGTAAGTACTAAGATATCTCGTTCAAACTAATTTCCGTTGAAAGTTTACAGCTTAGATTTTTTTATTTCAAAAGTTAGAGGGGGAGAGACATTTTACCACTTTGGAAGGATCTATCTTTCAAAAGATTGATTTTGAGAAAAAATGGTTTGAGCAACCTTTATGTCATTTTAAAGACCTACTTAACTATAGTCATTCCACACGAATAGGTTTGAAAAAAAAATTGTTTCAGTTCCGGGCGTGTATTTGGTAGCACCCCTTTAATTTTTATATTTTCGTATGAAAATTGTAAAGCGGTTTACAGAATACAATACAATACATACCAAGTTTCAAGTGTGTAACTGTGTACCTAGTCTTAATAGTTTTGGAACAAAGTGGCTGTGACATACGGACGGACGGACAGACAGACAGACGGACAGACAGACATGACGAATCTATAAGTGTTTATGTGCACTTTACTTTCTGTTGGCCGACACTTTGGCCAAGCAGTTAAGTATTCAAGTTTGAAAATGAAAAAGAATGACATTTTCAAACTTGAATAACTGCTTGGCCACTAATCGTACATTGTTGTTGACGTCATCACAACAATGATCAAAACTGATTAAGTACAATAATAATGTGCAGTTTATTTTTGTTGGCCAACAATTTTACTTTTTTGGTCTAAACGTATGAAGGTTGACTGATCTCCTTTTTAGGGTTCCGTAGTTGAATGGCAAAAAACGGAACCCTTATAGATTCGTCATTCTGTCTGTCTGTCTGTTCGTTCGTATCTCACAGCCAATTTATTCCAAAACTATTAAAACTACAGTTGAAACTTGGTAGGTAAATTTATTCTGTAAACCGCTTTACGATTTTAATAAAAAAATAATAACAAGTTAAGGGGACTCCCGATAAATAGAACTGAAACAGATTTTTGATTTACGAACCCACAATATTTTTGAAATTGCTATCCAACGACATCCCACACTATGGGGTAGTCAAGAAAAAAAATTACATTATCACTTCACGTGTAGGGGAGCTAACCTAAAAAATTTTTTTTTTCAAAATTTTACCTTACCACTTTGTTGGCGTGATAAATATGTATATTCATGCCAAATTACAGATTTCTAGTACTAAGAGTCTATGAGCTAAACTGGGGACAGACAGACGGACATGGCGAAACTATAAGGGTTCCTTGTTGACTACGGAACCCTAAAAATGAACTTCCTATCTAAATTATAAAGTGAAGAGTGAACCATTTAATTCGCATTGCTTGAAAATGTCTACCATTCAAATCAGGTAGGTAGCACATTGAGAATGAAAATGTATCTAGTGAATATTCAATTCTTATGTTTACACGTTCAAGCACGTTGAATGCAACAATGAAAATATTGAGCAAGCTCAATTATTTCTTTCAACACGATTGAATGTGTTTAAACATTGACATTGAATGATTCACATTTACGTTCAACGTTCAATGCAATTGAACGAAAGTAGAACGCATGAGTCATCGATGATGTGAAAAGATGAGTCATCAGCTAAGTACTTAGGTACCTACTCATAAATGTAACTTCAGACGCTGTAATGCTACTAATATTATAAATGTGAAAGTTTATTATAAATATCGGTTTGAGAGAGCGATATACCAAGCGCTCAAGTGCTTTGTTTACATAAAAAATGGGCCCTAAAAAACCTCCTGGATTTAGAAAAGTTAAGATACTTGTAAACAGCAGTACGTATCTTTTACTTCTGCGCTGCGTTCAAATAAAGTGATTCAATTTGGTTGGTTCATCCACTCCAAATTGTAAGGCAGAAGTGAACCGTGTAATATCGCCATAATGAAAATAAATTCAATCTTGCACACTCAAACAAATTTTAATGTGAAAAAGTTTTGCGCGAGAAGCGAGAAGAACGACAGGCTTCACTTTTTATTTTCAAAATTAGTTTTTGGGGCTTTTCTTGTATTAGTGTGATGGAATTAGTGCAATAATGTGCCATTAGTGAAGAACAATTTAGTAGGGTGCTTCGTAGGATTGCTCCCATGAGCATTGAATTATGTGATGTAATTTAAAAACGAAAGATTAAAATTTTATGACTACCCTGTATGGGCATTGATCCCTTTGCCTATGCAGAAAGGGAAAACGTTTAAAAAAACAAATGTCAAATGACAGTGACAGCTAAGTTTTTTACATTAAACAAACACCAATCCGCAGCAAGATGGCCGTGTTCCGTTTTGAGTCAATAGTACTGTTGGCGCTGTGAGCGCTAAAAGCTGTTCCGATTTGATTATCTCGCTGACAGCACTGTTGACGCGATTTCAATTTGGAACGGCTATGCACGCATCGCGAGCGAGCGTTGTTTTGATTTGAATTTGTAAGTAAATAATCACCGGTTTAGTATGGATATTCGTCAATTAGTAAACGTTTTATTGGACAGCGATGATGATAGTGATCCGTGCTTAAATTTAGAGTAATGTCTCTACCCGTCGTCTCATCTTTAATAAGCACTATCATTTTTCTGGCTTTCTGCTTCGGGATAAACAAATAAAATACCTAAATAAAACCTAAAACGCAGAGATTACTCAAACAAAACCACAACAAACAATGACGTTTGACAACAAAACGTCAAATATGACAGCCCGCTCACAGTGCTAACCATGAAGTTTGACTTAATACTCTGAGGTAACTGGAGCTCTCACCCTGAATAAAAAAGTGTCGCCAGCAAATTTGACATTTATGTATGTAGTGGCTGTCAGCTGTCTCATATGACCATACGTATTTTTTTAAAGTGTAGGTGAGACGGAAGACAGCCACTGTGTTATTTGTGGTATTCAAAAAATTGTTCGTACTGCACTCTCCAGTTACTTCAGTATTAAGTCGAGCTTCATGGTGCTAACGCTTGAGAACGATATCACCGTGATCGCAAAATGGCGGCGGTAGTGACGTCATCCGTGACGTAATTACTGCTTTCGTTGTCGCGCTCACAACAAATCGGAACGATGTGTGAGCGCGATATCAGTAATATTATCGCTGTTGGCGCAAAACGGAACGTAGCCTAAATAGAAACACTTTTCCCATTGGTTGAATAAACATTTGTTTGATAGGTACTTTTGGCCGTGTTCCGTTTTGAGTCAATAGTATGTTGGCGCTGTGAGCGCTAAAAGCTGTTCCGATTTGATTATCGCGCTGACAGCACTGTTGACGCGATTTCAATTCGGAACGGCTATTTGCAAGCATCGCGAGCGTTGTTTTGATTTGAATTTGTAAGTAAATAATCACCGGTTTAGTATGGATATTCGTCAATTAGTAAACGTTTTATTGGACAGCGATGATGATAGTGATCCGTGCTTAAATTTAGAGTAATGTCTCTACCCGTCGTCTCATCTTTAATAAGCACTATCATTTTTCTGGCTTTCTGCTTCGGGATAAACAAATAAAATACATAAAACCTAAAACGCAGAGATTACTCAAACAAAACCACAACAAACAATGACGTTTGACAACAAAACGTCAAATATGACAGCCCGCTCACAGTGCTAACGCTTGAGAACGATAGCACCGTGATCGCAAAATGGCGGCGGTAGTGACGTCATCCGTGACGTAATTACTGCTTTCGTCGTCGCGCTCACAACAAATCGGAACGATGTGTGAGCGCGATATCAGTGATATTATCGCTGTTGGCGCAAAACGGAACGTAGCCTTTAACTGTCAGTGTGCTCGCTGTCAGTGCTGTCACTGTCACTGTCAGTCAAGTCTGTACCGTAGCCGTAGAAAGGTTTAGAAAAGTGTGAGAAAAGTTTTGTGATTTTTGATTTGTTTATTTTGAAACAGTTTTGTAATAAATCGTATTTACGAATATAATTTGTCAAACATTCATCATCATCAGTAAGCTAAGCTTTAAAATACAAAAAGTTTTGAGTAAACAATACGGATCAAACAATCTCTTAATAAAATAAGAATAGTCGCGGTGCGAGCTACCGTTAGTTTTTACAGCAATCCACGTCAGTAAAAACAAGCAATTCGAATTTAAGTTTACAATGCGTCGAGCTAAAGGATATCAAGATCTGGACAATAATGCTGTGGGACCAAGACCGGCCCTTCCACCAATGCCACCTCCTCAAGAAATCGAAATGGCATCAGTTTCAGTGGTCCCTGACGGTATGCATACACAGCACATACTTAAATTACATACAATTAAAATCTCATTTTATAGTGTTTCTAATGATCTCAGGATTACTAACAATTTTTTAGACCATATGAATATATTTTACTGAGTGATATCACTAATTATCTGCATAATTTTTACATTTTGTGGTAAGTATGTAGTTATAGCAAAGTCAATTTCATAATGAGTTTTAGAACTAACCAAAAATACTTATATATTTGTTGTTTACACAGACACATTTACTGTATGTCAGGCAGTAAATGCGCTTGGTTTTGGCTGGTTTCAAGTCAAGTTGTCACTATGTACTGGCCTCTGTTGGATGGCGGATTCTATGGAGATGACCATATTGAGTATACTCTCCCCTGCATTGCACTGTGAATGGAACATAAGCAAGTTAGTATTGATATTACAGTAACAAGAAAGTATTTTTATTAGCTTTATACTTATGTTGGTACTAGACCATTTTATTGTTCAGAAACTGTATGTGATGGAGCCAAAATATAAGAGCTAATTTGAATTAGTAGTAAAACCAATTCCATTTTTTTAGATACCAGCAAGCTCTTACTACAACTGTGGTATTCATGGGAATGATGCTAAGCTCTACTTTTTGGGGTAATATCAGTGATCGCTATGGAAGAAAAACTGTAAGTTTCAATTAACATCAATGTCATATAATAATACAATATTTAAGGCTTGAGCACACCAAACGCGGGTCAGAAGCACAGCAGGTCAGTAGCAGCCCGGGTGGGAAAACAACATACAACAGCGTGGACTACTCTGCACCGCGCCTGCGCTGCTTCTGCCCCGCTCCCGCGCCACCGGTTTGTAGTCCGGCAATTGCAGTACGGCGCGCCGCGGCACAGAGCAGTTTGAACGCAGGTGGGTGGGACATAGTTCATACTTTCTTGTATTACAACTTGCGCTGGCCCGCATTCAAACAGTGTTGCTGTGTTGCGTTTGGTGTGCTGAAGCCCTTAGGGCTGGACGCTGATGACTAAACTAATTTATTGATAAATTGAGTGTAAATGAATATAATTAAAATTTAATTGATGTAACATTGGAATGATTAAAGTTCAATCAATCAGTTTTTAAATTATTTTTAATGCATTCACAATGAAATTCTGTAAGTATATAAAAAACCACGAGCCCTATAATTAGCTTTCAGGCGGGATTCGAACCCGCGCCTCCGGGAATCCGGCCCGATGCTCTGACCAACCAAGCTACCGAAAGGCTTACACGACTTGCCTTAGCACTGTGTGCTGTTAACCTCTTGAAACCGCTTCTTGAAAATGTTTCTTATAAGTTATTTCATCAATAACTATGTGAAAAAAAAATATTTCGCATACACCGCACTATAAACCTGTGGGCATTTTAAGGCAGTGCTGCCTTCTATTATACACGGAAAAGTAAATACGTGGTCCGCGCCACCCAGCGGCCACACACTATGCCTGTGCATAGTGTGTGGCGAAAAAAGTAGTGTGTGGTGAAATGGTCCCGACCTAGGTGACTGATCACCCGTCCGGCTTCGCTGGCGTCCCCCCTATAAATAATAATGCCTGCGCATTAGCCGTCAGTTCTAAATCTTAATGGGAAATGTGAGTGTGTGTGTGTCTTAAATGAACTGTGACTGATTGCGGCCATCTGACAGACCGTTGCCATAAGGGGGACTGATCGTCTGTGGGGCTCTTAAGGAACATCATGCACTACCTGTTTGTTTACTCTGGGCAGCACTTGATCCAACTCGCATACAAATAATGGCAATGTCTTTTGATGTCGAGTCGCCAATATTTCGGCGTAGTTGCACGCGCCATGATTACGGAGTGGTTTGATCATGGCACATGGAACTGCACCAAAATATTAAGGACTCGACAACAAATTTAAATATGTTAAAAATACCGTCTTTTTAATAGTAATAGTGAAATTGACCATGACAGTTTAATTAAAATCTTATAATTGATATGTTTCTCTTTATTTTCAGGCTCTTAGTATGTGTGGAGTTTTGTTATTCTATTATGGTCTTCTCAGTGCAATAGCACCTAACTTCCTTTGGCTTCTGTTTCTTAGAGGTCTTGTAGGATTTGCCATTGGCTGTGTACCACAATCGTAAGTTATAATAACATTGGACCGGACTGTTATTTATACCTAATTTATTTAATTAAAAACATAACTATGAAGAATAACTAAGTTGAAAAAAAAAACAATTTCTTTAAGGCGAAACTCGGAAAAATTGTGCTGCAGCAAGATAGCAATGAGAAAACGACGCGCGCGGGAGCGAGACCGATTTTGCAGATTAGGCAAAAAAACACAAAATCACTTCGTATTAAAAAACTACGATTTTTAAAAAAATGCTTCTATACGATCCTAGATATCATTGGTGTCCACTAATTAAACCAATTTCCAATAGTGCAAGTAACCCTATTTAAGAATAATCTTCAATTTTCGTATTTTTTAGAGGTCTTTTCGAAAAGAAATAGTGTCGAGGCAAAATCATAAAATCGTGTTTTTGAAACTATACGAATCTACATAAAGGTATGAAGAAATATATATCTTATTACCAGATTTGTAACAACTGTGACCGTCCTATAGTTTTAAATCAAAAACTCCATACTTTTTCCGAGTAGCGCCTTAATAACAAGCAAGTAATGAGCTGGCTGAATTGTGACTAAAATAGCTGTCTCTAGCTATCGCTGTCTAAAATGAAATTTTATATTGCGGGAGTTTGAGTGCTACCTTCTTGTGACGTCACAAGCTGGTAGCGCTGTCCTTGTCTAATAAGAAAGTTTGATGCTCTGAAAATATGTAAAATATTTAAAAAAGTACCTGTGTTGTGTTGCTGATATTTCTAAAAACATTTTAAATAAATAAAAAAACAGTCCGTTCCCTTATTGAGTTCAATATATATTTTATTCATTGGAAATAATTCCGTTTATTAATATGAACTATATACTTTTCAGTGTTACATTGTATGCAGAATTTTTGCCAACTAAACAGCGTGCAAAATGTGTTGTTCTCCTTGATGTAAGTATTAAATACTAGCGGATACTCGCGGTTTCACCCGCGTGGTACCCGTTCCCGTGGGAATATCGGGATAAAATATAGCCTATGTCACTCGGGAAGAATGTAGCTTTCTAATGGTGAAAGAATTTTCTAAATCGGTCCAGTCGTTTTGGAGCCTATTCGATGCAAACAAACAAGCAATCAAATCTTTCCTCTTTATAATATTAGTATAGATTAACTTTAAATTATTAAAAATTTACTGAAAATGTTAACAAAATCACATTCATTTATGTAATTCTGAGATAAGTTACTTAAGCCCTTATGTATATCAGAACTAATGAAGGCACTAGATTCTTCTATAGGTAAAACCCTGATACAATATGTTGATGAAGTGACAATACCTCCTATCTGTGGATATACTATTTTAGAGGAGATATTGTCATAAAACATATTAATTAATGCATATAACAGCCATTCCCTGAGTTTAAATAGCTATTTTAAAAGGAAATTTCAGATAGAAGAAAAATTATTAGTCTAAGTGTTTATAGTTTATAATATTTATTTTCAGTGCTTTTGGGCCCTAGGAGCATGCTTGGAAGTCGCTCTAGCACTAGTGGTGATGCCCACGCTGGGTTTCCATTGGCTGCTAGCACTGTCTACTATTCCACTACTGATCTTCGCGCTTATATGTCCTGTAAGTTTTATTAATGTAGCTGTTAATAACTCGTCTCTCAATTGAAATTGCATTATGCATTGATTATTATTGACGATGTTTGTTTCAGTGGCTCCCGGAGTCGGCTAGATTTCATGTGGCAAGTGGACAACCAGATAAAGCATTGGCAACTCTAGAACAGGTTAGTAAATTCTAGTAGGTACCCTACCCTAATTTACAAATACTATAACGATTAATTGAAATAATAAAATAAAAATAAAGTATTTTTGCAACAATTAATTTCATATTAGTGTGTTTTTTTATATTAGTTACTGTGCTAAATTTTATTTGGCTGTCTCTGTATTTGATTTTGGGTGTCTGCAGCTGTAATTAAATTAGTAAGTCGAAAAGGTACAAACAAAGTGTTGAAAATTCATTTACATCTTCAAGATTATCTGAAAAATTTAATCATGATTACAGTTTTGTTTACTTGAGAAAATTAAAAGTTTTTTTTATTTGTGTGTAAAATAGGCTATTACCACAAATTATACATATGTTTGTAGATTGCGCAAGACAACGGTCGTCCAATGCTGCTGGGTCGCCTGGTGTGTGACGACTCGGTGGGCATCGGGCAGCGCGGCCGACTCAAGCACCTGTTGATCCCGCACCTCAGGAACACTAGCCTGCTGCTCTGGTTCATATGGTATGTCCAACAGACCGATAATACTAGTCCGCCTGGTGTGCGACCACTCGGTGGGCATCGGGCAGCGCGGCCGACTCAAGCACCTGTTGATCCCGCACCTCAGGAACACTAGCCTGCTGCTCTGGTTCATATGGTATGTCCAACAGGCCGATGCTACTAGTCCGCCTGGTGTGCGACCACTCGGTGGGCATCGGACAGCGCGGCCGCCTCAAGCACCTGTTGATCCCGCACCTCAGGAACACTAGCCTGCTGCTCTGGTTCATATGGTATGTCCAACAGGCCGATGCTACTAGTCCGCCTGGTGTGCGACCACTCGGTGGGCATCGGACAGCGCGGCCGCCTCAAGCACCTGTTGATCCCGCACCTCAGGAACACTAGCCTGCTGCTCTGGTTCATATGGTATGTCCAACAGGCCGATGCTACTAGTCCGCCTGGTGTGCGACCACTCGGTGGGCATCGGGCAGCGCGGCCAACTCAAGCACCTGTTGATCCCGCGCCTCAGGAACACTAGCCTGCTGATCTGGTTCATATGGTATGTCCAACAGGCCGATGCTACTAGTCCGCCTGGTGTGCGACCACTAGGTGGGCATCGGGCAGCGCGGCCGACTCAAGCACCTGTTGATCCTGCACCTCAGGAACACTAGCCTGCTGCTCTGGTTCATATGGTATGTCCAACAGGCCGATGCTACTAGTCCGCCTGGTGTGCGACCACTCGGTGGGCATCGGACAGCGCGGCCGCCTCAAGCACCTGTTGATCCCGCACCTCAGGAACACTAGCCTGCTGCTCTGGTTCATATGGTATGTCCAACAGGCCGATGCTACTAGTCCGCCTGGTGTGCGACCACTCGGTGGGCATCGGGCAGCGCGACCAACTCAAGCACCTGTTGATCCCGCGCCTCAGGAACACTAGCCTGCTGATCTGGTTCATATGGTATGTCCAACAGGCCGATGCTACTAGTCCGCCTGGTGTGCGACCACTCGGTGGGCATCGGGCAGCGCGGCCAACTCAAGCACCTGTTGATCCCGCGCCTCAGGAACACTAGCCTGCTGATCTGGTTCATATGGTATGTCCAACAGGCCGATGCTACTAGTCCGCCTGGTGTGCGACCACTAGGTGGGCATCGGGCAGCGCGGCCGACTCAAGCACCTGTTGATCCCGCACCTCAGGAACACTAGCCTGCTGCTCTGGTTCATATTGTATGTCCAACAGGCCGATGCTACTAGTCCGCCTGGTGTGCGACCACTCGGTGGGCATCGGACAGCGCGGCCGCCTCAAGCACCTGTTGATCCCGCACCTCAGGAACACTAGCCTGCTGCTCTGGTTCATATGGTATGTCCAACAGGCCGATGTTACTAGTCCGCCTGGTGTGCGACCACTCGGTGGGCATCGGGCAGCGCGGCCGACTCAAGCACCTGTTGATCCCGCACCTCAGGAACACTAGCCTGCTGCTCTGGTTCATATGGTATGTCCAACAGGCCGATGCTACTAGTCCGCCTGGTGTGCGACCACTCGGTGGGCATCGGGCAGCGCGGCCGCCTCAAGCACCTGTTGATCCCGCACCTCAGGAACACTAGCCTGCTGCTCTGGTTCATATGGTATGTCCGACTCCTTTTCAGCTGGCTCCATTTATGTTCTTTTTGTTATCTCTTACTCCAAGATGACGTTTTCTCATGCGACTAACGGCCAGGATTAATAATGTATCCACAGATAGGGATAGGCATGATCCAGATTAGTTGCTAGGCAATACTTACCTAGCAACACCCAGGCAATTGTCGTTAATTCTATGTTAATATCAAACGTTGCATAGCAACTAATCTGGATCATGCCTATCCCTATCTGTGGATAGAGTATTAATTCTGGCCGTTAGTGGACAGGTATGTACTGAACCTATTATGTTCTAGGCATAAATTATGACTACTATTGATCTTGCTACTGTTTGATGGTGAAGCTTAAGGTTCATGTCTCGCTTGATATATAATTTCTAGTAGATTTTTATGCACTTGTTTAACTTGTCAGAAAGTAAAACTTTTCTTTTGTACCTACATCCTAGAGTAATGACTATTATTTACATAATTCTAACCATTTTATTAATTATACAGAGTGGCTTTAGATTTCAAACTGTCAAATTATTCCTGTTGTTAGGATGTCGTGCGCATTTTGCTACTACGGGCTCGTGTTGATGACGACGGAGTTGTTCGAGACTGACGCTGACGTAGCGGATGAAACATGCGCTGCGAACTGTCGCCCGCTGCAGACCACCGACTATATGGATCTGTTGTGGACCACTCTGGCTGAGTTCCCGGGTGAGTGATGACTATATTATACGCAAATTGTGTTGATTACTTCGGAGTTGTTCGAGACTGACGCTGACGTAGCGGATGAAACATGCACTGCGAACTGTCGCCCGCTGCAGACCACCGACTATATGGATCTGTTGTGGACCACTCTGGCTGAGTTCCCGGGTGAGTGATGACTATATTATACGCAAATTGTGTTGATTACTTCGGAGTTGTTCGAGACTGACGCTGACGTAGCGGATGAAACATGCACTGCGAACTGTCGCCCGCAGCAGACCACCGACTATATAGATCTGCTGTGGACCACTCTGGCTGAGTTCCCGCGAGAGTCATGACTATATTATATGCAAATTGTGTTGATTACTTCGGAGTTATTCGAGACTGACGCTGACGTAGCGGATGAAACATGCGCTGCGAACTGTCGCCCGCTGCAGACCACCGACTATATGGATCTGTTGTGGACCACTCTGGCTGAGTTCCCGGGTAAGTGATGACTATATTAAACGCAAATTGTGTTGATTACTTCGGAGTTGTTCGAGACTGCCGCTGACGTAGCGGATGAAACTTGCGCTGCGAACTGTCGCCCGCTGCAGACCACCGACTATATAGATCTGCTGTGGACCACTCTGGCTGAGTTCCCGCGAGAGTCATGACTATATTATATGCAAATTGTGTTGATTACTTCGGAGTTATTCGAGACTGACGCTGACGTAGCGGATGAAACATGCGCTGCGAACTGTCGCCCGCTGCAGACCACCGACTATATGGATCTGTTGTGGACCACTTTGGCCGAGTTCCCGGGTGAGTGAAGACTATATTATAATGCAATTTGTGTTGATTACTTGACGGCTGAACGGCTTGACCGATTTTTATGATTTTAGTTTGCGTTTATTTGGTAAGTTGGTTTTCGTGGTCTATTTTTATACCGAAATGTCACGGGTGCTAAACGCGAAGCCCCGGCTTGCTACTATTAAATTATATAGGCCACGTGATACCGACTTCCGCAGGAGCTAGGAAATTAGCTTATACAAAGAGAGGCATAATGATCAACACTGAGCGCTGATTATGATGATAATGATGAAATAATTTTGGAGATCACCATACAATTCTTATGTAAAAATTTTATTCAACAGGGATATTTGCTACGATCTTTATAATTGAAAAGTTTGGACGGAAAAAGACGATGGCGACGCAGTTCGTGATATTCGCGATGTGTGTCTGTGTGCTCATCTACAATGGAAAGTGAGTAATATTAATACTTCTAAATAAACTAGAAGGACTTAAAGAAAAACTAGAACTTGCTGTCTTGCTCTCATACAAAATTCATTAAACAAAGCTAAATCTTATTCCTTATGTACAGTCAGGAACAAACTCGGTGAACCACTTCTTACTTCTTTTCGTGTGGCAGGTGCCTCGCCATTCACGCGCAGACTCATTTACTATTTGGTTATATTATATTAAACTACAATGCATCATCAATTAGGGATAGGGACTGTAAGTGAACGGTGAGACGCCAGCCACAAAAAGAAGTAGGTAGGTAAGAATATGGTTCACCGAATTTTTCCCTGATTGTACATATGACGACCTCCGTAGACGAGTGGTGTACTTACCGGTTTTAAAGGTGCCGCTATCTCTGGGTAAATATTGAAAACGAACTTTTTCAACTCTTTGTCCGTCGTTGTTTTTTATTTTTTATGTGTAAAGGTCATTAAATTATGGCCCAATACTTAAGAAGTCTTTTGAAGGTCCATATTAATTTATTCCTTTGTCTTTCCAGCCGTACATTCCTGACTTGCGTTTTGTTCGTGGCGCGCGGTATAATCGCTGGGCTGTTCCAAGCGGCATACGTGTATACGCCAGAGGTAACTGTGTAGAATTATATGTATGTACTTATTGAAAATTAAATACTTATTTGAAAAATTCTACCCATCTCGCAAGTAGCTCCGCCGGGGAATCAAACCCGAGACCTTTCAATGTCCGGATGAATGCTCTGAACGCTGAGCAACGGATTCGCTAGAAGATGTGTCGAATTTCTCTGATACTTCTTAAGCGTTGTTGTGTTATCTCTTCACATTGTTGAAATAAACGCAAACGCACAGCCTTCATTTTCACCATCCTTTTCACGACACAGGTAGAGGTCTTCTTCGAAGATATAGCTCATCAAACTTTCTAGTTACACAAGAACAGCGCTAGACACATGTGACGTCACATGTGTCTAGCGCCATATAATATTTCGTTTTAGAAAGAAATAGCTAGAGACACAGTTTTTCACAATTCAGCATCTCATTACTTGCTTGTTAATGAATTTTCTTTTTCATATTTTTGTTCTCCAATGTTATGTTATATTTTTGAATGTTACTATTAAAGGCAAATGCTGCATTGCGTCTGCGTGCGTCATGATTTTGTTTGTAACATTTGAACTTGTACGTGTAGGTTCACTCACACCGAACGGTGTCGCAGACGCATTGCGATGCAACACTGTCTGCGATACTTTTTGGTGTGTGTCAGCCTTAAATATTTACATATCATTAACAGCCCGATCTCCTATTGGGTGAAAGCTCTGCGAGTGCCTATATGATTAGAAACATAATAGGGGATCGGACTATTATTGATATGTAAATATTTAATCGTAACATTCAAAAATATAACATTGAATAATAAGAAAAGTGAAAAAAAATCAAAATGTTGTTTAATAAGCAAGTAATGAGCTGCTGAATTGTGAAAAACTGTGTCTCTAGCTATCTCTTTCTAAAACGAAATTTTGTATGGCGGGAGTATGGCGCTAAGCACATCTGACGTCAGATGTGTCTAGCGCTGTCCTTGTCTATTAAAGAAGTTTGATGAGCTATATCTCCGAAAATATAGAAAATATTTGAAAATAAATACCTGTGTCGTGTGTCTGATATTGATAAAAACTTTTTAAAGAAATAAAAAATAAATTTGCCCGATCCCCTATTGTATACCAGGTGTACCCAACGGCTCTGCGGTCGACGGCCGTGGGCGCGTGCAGCGGCGTGGCGCGCCTCGGCGCCATGGTCACGCCCTACGTGGCACAGGTAATAATATTGAGGCCTGGAGCCCGATTCTCAGGCATTCGAACTTTTTCAGTGTGGTAATTCGTATGTCGAACATTTTGTTTGTGGTTTCTATTGAAAAGTTAGAACGTTTCAAACAAACTAAGCTGTCCCACATGTCAACAAATTCATTTTGACAGCTAAGTTCGTATACGAACATCTATTGGTTTTTACCACTCGTAGCGTTCGACTGGTTTTCGATCGAACTTTTTCGATTGTGAAATTCTGACAATACAAAAACTGTGTTATATTTGAATTTCGAGCTTATAAATGTGAACTTTTCTCGATTGCCTGAGAATCGGCCCCCTGTTAAGACGCGTATCGACTTCGGTGTTCGACCGCGGCGAATCTACGTTTAGGCTCGCGAGCCATTTGTAGCACACAATTTCATTGTAGCGAGGCAGCCGCGCGCGGCAGCCGATCCGTCAACGAGAGTTCTTTGACTAGGCATGATGAATGACTGATTTTGAAAAAGAACTCCAAAATGTTTATACACGTCTATTTTATACGAAATAACTCATGTTTTTGTTTAAATTAAAGGTTTTAAATAAAAATTTACAATATTTTGTGCATTGGCAGCACTGGCAATATTTACGAAAGCGTGACGTCACGCTCTTTTGATTGGTGTTCTATCTTACATGGCGGATTGTTAGAATTTGCATATTTTTTTTACAAAAATAACAATGAACTCGCATGTAATTTGAAAACGAGTGCTTATATAATAATCAGTATATCCTGTAAAATTACATCAAATCGTTATTTCGGTGATCTGTAATGTATGTCATCATGCCTATTCCCAACTGCGCGCACACAACGCACTGACACTCCTTTGCCGCGCCGTCAAAAACTGACATGAACTGGGGGCCGATTCTCAGGCAATTGAGAAAAGTTCACTTTTAAAAGCTCGAAATTCAAATATAACACAGTTTGTGTATTGTCAGAATTTCACAATCGAAAAAGTTCGATCGAAAATCAGTCAAACGCAACGAGTGGTACAGACCAATCGATGTTCGTATACGAACTTAGCTGTCAAAATGAATTTGTTGACATGTGGGACAGTTTAGTTTGTGTGAAACGTTCTAACTTTTCAATAGAAACCACAAACAAAATGTTCGAAATACGAATTACCACACTGAAAAAGTTCGAATGCCTGAGAATCGGGCCCCAGGGGGCCGATTCTCAGGCAATCGAGAAAAGTTCACTTTTATAAGCTCGAAATTCAAATTTAACACAGTTTGTGTATTGTCAGAATTTCACAATCGAAAAAGTTCGATCGAAAAGCAGTCGAACGCTACGAGTGGTACAGACCAATCGATGTTCGTATACGAACTTAGCTGTCAAAATGAATTTTTTGACATTTGAGACAGTTTAGTTTGCTTGAAACGTTCTAACTTTTCAATCTCATTTTTAATAGAAACCACAAACAAAATGTTCGACATACGAATTACCACACTGAAAAAGTTCGAATGCCTGAGAATCGGGCCCCTGGCTCGTCGCGCGGCACGCTCGAGCGCGCCAATGTTCGAGTTGCCTCGCGCGGCAGCACAGTACCCATTGCGCGCGGCTGCCGCGCGACCCAATTCGATGATTTGCCGCGCGAAGTCGATACGCACCTTTACACTATCAATATTATCACGATCCTGGATATCGTGATATTATCATCATACTGACGGTATCGCGATACGACGCGTACGCACTGTCAATATTATTGAAGCCTCGCCCCTGGGATCGGTCTTGAAATCCGTCAATATTATCGCTATACCGTCAATAGGTACCATCAATATTTCATCAATACTGGATCACGATATCACGTATCGCGTGATAATATTGATAGTGTAATATGCCCCTTAGTCATCATCATCATCAGTCATTTCAAAGTTCCCATTGATGGAAAACAAGCTTTTATTCAATACTAGCTTGTCGCCTGCGGCTTCGCCCGCGTGGACTTCACGACGTTATCCCGCGGGAATGTGATATTTTTCCGGGATAGAAAGTAGCCTATGTTTCGCTCCAGGCTACAAAATATCTGTGTCTCAAATTTCAGCCATATCAGTTCAGTCCTTTTGGCGTGATTGAGTAACAAACATCCAAACATCTAAACTTTCACATATAATATTAGTAGGAACTGTAGGAAGTAGGATGGACGGAAAATGGAATTGGTGGGCAATGCAAATGCAGCCGGAATCAGCGGCTTCCGAAGCAAGAGGTTCCGAAAACCTTCATCAGTTATCACATTCAATTTGTATTGAAGCTTTGTATTTAGCCATAAGTTTTTTATTGTAATACCTATGTTAATAATAATAATAAATAATGGGCCTATGCCCAGCAGTGGGCGTCGTACGGCTGAAATGATGATGATGATGATGAATAATAAATAATAAAAAAAAAACAATCCTTTATTAAGCCACTAGCTTTCTGCCCGAGGCTTCGCCCGCGGTGACTACACGACTTTATCCCGTGGGAATGTTACATTTTTCGGGATTAAAAAGTAGCTTATGTTCCGTTCCAGGCTACAAAGTATCTGTGTCCCAAATTTCAGCCAAATCCGTTCAGCCGTTTTGGCGTGATTGAGTAACAAACATCCAAACATCTAAACATTAACATTTTTAATATTAGTAAGATAAATGATCTAAGTACCTTTTGAAACTAAAGCACTAAGCAGACAACTGCATATGAAATTATACTTACCTACTTGATATATTAACCAAGGTCAAAATTGTACACACTTTTGACCTCTTACTTAATCGTATATTTTCTTTCAGGTGTTACTAAAAAACTCGCTTATGACCGCCATCGGAGTTTATTCATTAGCAGCGGTGCTGGCTGCATTCGCTTGTCTCGCTCTTCCAATTGAGACTAAAGGGAGAGAGATGCGCGACTCGGTCACTGCTAGTGGTTAACCGAAAAAGATTATCTAGCTCAAGAAAAAAATGCTAAGGAAAATGAGGTTTGTCAGTGCTTCGAGTTATGCTACTTAATTTATTGTTTTAAATATTATTATATACAGAATTCTAAGCAGCTTTAAAATGTATACAACACCTACATACTTTAATATGTAATTATAAAAGTAATGTCTTCAACAGGAATCTCAAGACGATCTATAAATATGTAGCACGTGAATCAATGCGTGTTTTGTCAAATACATAATTGATTTATATTTTGATACTAATTATTTAACACGTTATCAAGTGTGTATCAAGTTAATCCCTCAAATATTTTATAATACCCGTTATCAATATGTCATAATATGAATGAAATGTGAACATAAGTCTTTTGAACAAATGTCTACGTGAGTTACGTAAAGATTTTAATCTATGTAACTATGATGATAATAATTATTCTAACACCATAATAACAAAGTTTTATTGTTAAGTTTTACGTATTTTTATACGTGACTATATACGTAAGATAATATTGCACTACTGATATTATATTTAGAATAAGATTTAGACACAATAGCTTGATTAATACGCTTTCAGTATTACAAAATGTTATGTTGTAATCTCAGATGTAACTTATGATCTAAAGACTGCATTTATCTCTTGCTAGCATACTTTAAGGTTTAAAATTAAGAATCTCATATAATAATATCGATACGATTGAATCGAATACTATGGATTAGTACCTATATGAAAAAACTATGAATATTAGGTAATTTTGAGTAATGAGACCTACTCTGTTCAATGTAGGATGGGTCCTATGACAGCTCATTCGTGCAAAGCAAATAGTTCTTTATGCTATTGGCGTAAGACTCAAGAAAAACGGCATTAGAATTTTTTTATGCAGATTGTGCTACAAAAACGTTTTTGAGAAAAAAATGTAACCGCCTTCAAAACGGATCGACAAACAAAAATTAACAAACGCTAAAAACGAAAAAAATAATAAGATTTTTTAATTCAAAGGACGATGATACGTGACTTTTTCTAATTTATCTTGGTACTTACTGAACTGTTTGATCACATAAAAAATAAAAAAAAATAAAAAAAATACAGTCGAACTTCTTCTTTTTTTGAAGTCGGTTAAAAATTAAACCCTATTCCTAGTTCAGAAGAAACATTTTGCTTTGCACGAAAATGAGCTGCCATATAGGACACATGCTACATTGTAAAGTAAAATTCTGGCAACGCCCTTGCTGTATCTTATCGTGCAATGTTCCGACATGCCAAAACATTTTAATCGGGCTTCGGAAATCCAAGATTCGCATATATCTCTAATTCGTATCACCAGACTGGTTGTTATTGTTAGACATGCCTAGATCTCTTATAATAATGTACCTAATAAGTCCGTCCCTTTTATTAACGTCTTCCTAAATAAATCGCATTACATATTATGTACATAATGTTCTTAATGATAATAAATTAATTTTAAATACTACTAGCCTACCGCCCGCGGCTTCACCCGCGTGGACTACACGACGTTATCCCGCGGGAATGTGATGTTTTTCGGGATATAAAGTAGCTTATATCACTCTCCAGCTCCCAAACTAGTCCCATACCAAAAATCACTTCGATCCGTTGCTCCGTTTTGACGTGATAGACGGACAAACAAACGAACACACTTCCACATTTTATAATATTAGTGTGGATTGCGATTCATTATTGTATCAGTCAAATAACAAATACATTTAAGTTATGAAAGCACCAATAGTTTGTAATTGTTTATTCTTATTATTTAGGTATATCTAGCTGTTCCGTACGCTTTTACCCGCCCCTTTTACCGGTAGGTACCCGTCCCCGTAGAATTATTAAAAAGTAGCCTATGATGTAATAATTAAGCTATATTACTGAATAGTTTCATCTAAATCCGCTCAGTAGTTTTTGCGTGAAAGAGTTACTTACAATACAAGTAAACATCCATTCTCACAAACTTTCGCATTAATAATAATAGTTGGAAATAGGAAAGCTGAAAAAAGCTTGCTATTTAAGATAACATGAGAGCATGTTCGCTTGCGGTTGGTTGTATGTACTTAACCCACTTGTTACGAGAAAAGAAATTACGCCAGATTTGAATAAGTTTTTAAATACAGCCTATTTATGCCCCAAGAGATACAGAAAAAATAGTAAAAAAAATCTTTTATACCTGGAAAATCCGGAAAATGGTGTTGTTTTAAAACAACGATAGTAATATGCACTACTATAACAACACAATAAAAGAAGAAACTCGGTGTTCGATTTTTAACCTTTCTAACATTTATTTGCTATAATAAAAACAATATTATTTTGTATCATATAAATAAAAATATTCTTTTGGATACAAAGTTACATTTCTTACAAAAATTGTATTCTAGTGACAACGTCCAACTTCAAATGAAGAGAAGCTTACATATAAATTTTTTGCAAGACATCTGAGTACTGAAAAATTTCATTAGCACCCAGTCCCAGCTTACGATAGGGCTCGACTTCTCCTGTACCTTATCTATGGTATGAGCTGAACCAGCCAAGGCGAGTGAAATCTGCCCATGGTTTTCCTCTCAAGAAACTGTCAGCAGGAATGTTCCCCGTAGTAAGGCACCATCGCTTTGTGTATGCTGTGAAAATCCTCAAAGGGAGCATGTCTTAGAGAAACATCATTCAGAAAATTGAGAACAGGTCTAAGTTTAGGTACCACAGTACCACCACCAGGTACCACATCACTAACTGCCTTTGAAGTTGAAAGCCCTGTAAAGTCATCGATTCGAGAATGATTGGCCAATAACGAGCCAATAACGAATAAATGAGCTAACGGTACGTCATCTTAACTGTCATCTGAAGCAGGAGCGTCGCCAGGGGTATCAGGAAGGGGCAGCTGCCCAACGAGACTCACAAATATACCTTATGCCTAAAATTCTTTTTTTTTTCATAGTTCTCGTTTCCCATAGTATTAGTTTACCCGTAAGGCCATGGGTTGATAACTTGCCTTTCTCTCCTGGGCCATTGGCTGGCGATGCCCTTGATCCGGAGTATCATTCGTGACCTCAGCTGGGGCTCAAAGTTGTGAACCAGTTTCATTCTGAAGTAAAACTTCATTTTCGACGCCAGAAATGTTCATCTGTCACAATATCGTTGAAATTATTAGGCGGAAATATCTTGATAGTGCTTAGTACCAGTTCCTCTTCGTCCCTTCCAGCTCTTGCAGAAATTCATGAGCCTGCAACTTGCTAAACTTTGACCCAAAAATTATACCTATAGTCAGTTCGTTGTAGTAGTATATTTTACTACTGGCGTTTATAAACAACACCTACATAATTTACAAGTAATGGTCACTGAATTGTAATTTAATGTTAATATTGTATTATAAAATGAATAAATATAGAACTAAAAACTGAATTTTAGTCAAATAACCGTAATTACATATCGAAATACATAGCTATTCACCTTTGAACACTCACATTTTAATTTTATGAGTATATATTTTTTGTTTTTAATTTTTTGAACAGTTAACTACGCGAAACACCAAAAAGAACTTTATCTAAAGTCCGAATAAGTTTAACTTACCGAAGACATAAGTAGCTTTTTTAAAAACTACTCTCAGTTTCCACAATATTTTTTTATTTGACATGTTGTTTTAAAACGACGGTAGTAACAACTGGGTTAAGGCGATACTCGGAAAAATTGTGCTGAAGCGAGATAGCAATAAGAAAACTACACGCGCGGGAGCGAGACCGATTTTGCAGATTAGCCAAAAAAAACACAAAACCACTTCGTATTAAAAAACTACAGCGATTTTTAATGCTTCTATACGATCCTAAATATTATTGGTGTCCACTAATGAAACCAATTTCCAATTGTGTAAGTAACCCCATTTAAGAATAATCTTGAATTTTCGTAAATTTTAGAGGTATTTTCGAAAAGAAAAAGTGTCGAGGCAAAATCATAAAATCGTGTTTTTGAAACTATACGATTCTAAATAAAGGTATGAAGAAATATTTATATCTTATTACCAGATTTGTAACAGCTGTAACCGTCCTATAGTTTTAAATCAGAAGGTCCATACTTTTTCCGAGTAGTGCCTTAAATTTAACATAAAATTATCCTCCTTATTTTATAGTAATAATGTTCACTGATGTGTATGTATGACTTTGTATGCATGTTTTATAATAATTTATACTTGTAAAAACCCATAAGAATGTATCTTTGGAAACTTCTGGCCAATAGAAAGAGATTGATTATGTACAGTATTAACGATTAGGTTTATTTATAGTTCTTTTTTTATATTTATATAAATTATATAGGTACGTAAAGATTTCATTTAAATGACATACCTACCAGGTTGTGATAGTAGAAAATTGTATGTACTTAGTAATGGTGCTGTTATCTACTAAGATTTATTTTATTTTCATAAATAATTCTTTACTATTTCTGAATCCTTTCGGCCTGCCTAGCGCGTTTACATCTACAAAATTTTCTCGACTTGTCGTGATACTGTCTCGCTCACTTGAAAGACCGACTGGCCTTATAAGTGATTTTTTTTAAATTTAATATAGAATATTTTTTGTGATGGAATAAATTCTCTGGCAATGTTCAGTCAGGGACAAATTCGCAGAATCACCTTTTACTTCTTTTCGAATGACTGGTGCCTCGCCATTCACGCGCAGACACTTTTACTATTTGTTTATGTATTCAACTAGGGTAGTACAAACAATGCATATGTAATTACGGATAGGGACTGCAAGTGAACGGTGAGACGCCAGTAGGTCTAGCACAACTTAGCGCGACTCTTTGTCGCGCTCCTTTCAGCCAATCAGCACGTCGTCTTAAGTCACGCCCGCTATCTACGAGCGATCTGATTGGTTGAAAGTGCCCGCGACTCTATCTCACTCGAGTCGCGCTCAAGTTGTGCTAGCCCTACAGCTACACGAAAAAAGTAAAGGGTGGTTCACCGAATTTATCCCTGGCTGTACGTACAGTCAAGGCATTTAATTTCCTACCCATTTCGTTAAAATGATAATACGACATTCGCAATGCAATAAGGTTGAAAAAATATATGTATTGAAATGTCAATAATACCGTCGCCGCTGTAGTTATTTGTCAGAAATTGAATGAATATTTTTGAACGTAGTTCAACGTAGTTACTAAGCAACAGATTCAAGTACGTAACTAACTCTGTCCGGCCCCCTCAAGCTTTCGAGCTCGGTAGGGGGCCGGAGCAGGAGGTTAGAACCGCCCCAGCCCTGACGCGAAGCCTATTAGGCTTGGTGGGAGGGCTTGGCGCGGCGAGGGACAGGCCCTGTGTCTGACTGAGTCCAACATGCCGTGTGGTAAACGTAAAGACACAGACTAACTTAGTTGATTATTTTGTTGCCTAGTTACCGTCATAAAACAATGCATGCGACATGTCTAAGCAACGGCAACGTCGTGCGTGATCTAGCTCATATGGTATCAGTTTGCTATACGATATTGAACCGTTGGTGGGTTTGAAATTAAATTCCGTGACTGTACATAATTTCATTTTATTTTAATAGAATACGTGTTATAAGTACTATTTATATGTGTATGTATTGATTTCATACAAAAAGAATTAAGTTGTAAAAACATTTTTGATATAATATACAGTTATATGATTTAATCACAAGGTACCTACTTACTGTACTGTAAGCACTTAAACCAAATAATATTTATTATAAAAATGCTTAAGTGTCAAATGGTTTTTAATAAATTGCACTGTTTATATTTTTTTCTTTTATTCATCACGACGTTTGAGGCTTTTATGACGGTTTGGGTTCGCCAATGGAACGTTTGCTTATGCCCATATTACATTTATATAGGTACCTACTTGGAAAACAACCAGTTTTGTTTACATTGCGTCAGGTTAAAGTCTAGTTATATTAGCTAGGCTTAACTGAAAACATTAAAAGGTATTTTCACTTCTCATGCTCGTAAAGTTCGTGTTTATGTTGGGTATAGGCTGCATAAAATCGCTTTTTATGCTCTAGTGCATAAAGTAAAATCTTCGTCTAAGTCTCAGACTCTAAGACAAAGGTCGTCAGGTATTAAACTTCGTTAAATAAATTTGTAGTTTCATTCTGTTTCTTAAATTTTGTACATAATCCACGTTAAATTACTAAATAAATAAAACTAGGCAAAATTAAATGAGTTTTGTAAGAAATAAGTAATTCAAAAGCATTATGGACTACGATCTATGCTAAGTCACTGTGCTGCCACTTCCACGTATAAAAAAAGAAAAAGAAAGTTGGCGAAGTCTTTATTTTTTCTTTTTTGCAATATTGTAATTTAATAACCTCACACTCGAAGTGAAAAGCAGAGTGTATAACTCGTACGTTTTCTGCACTTGTTGTACAATCTACTATTAATAGGATATTCCACATCGGTAGCAAGAAAACGGACGAGCGACGATTCGTTGAATATAGAAACCCCAAAATTCTAGGTGCCTTTGGACGATTGTGGTAGTAATATAGAAGAGCGTAAAAGAAATGAAACAAGTAGTATTGACTAAGATTTTTATTATTATTTATTACTTACTTAACACGTAATTTTTAAAAGTTCTAATTCATATATTTCAATTTGTATTTTTGTCTTCACTCTTCGCAAAATATAAAAGGAAATAAGTAATAATCACAGTGCAAATCACGCTAAAGAAATTAATACAAGCTCCTCCAATCTTTTAATAACTATGTTTAAACACAAGCAATCAGTCAAATAATGGCATTAATTTACTACAGCTGTTTAGTAAAATTTTAATGCAATGTGGAAGAAGATCGAGGCTTAAGATAATAATAGAATAACTATTGCTAACTCCTAGAATAAACATTCAAAATAATCAAATTCTCAATGAGACAGAATTATTTACATTCGTAATATTTGTTACTTTAGTACCTAAACGTCTTTGTCATCATTTAAAAATTGTTCTCATTTAGCAAAACTAGGTATCTTAGATCTAGTTCTATGCAAGTGGATCTTTAATTTTATCCAAGGTTTCATTTTTCTAGATGTGTGTGACACAAAACCCAGATCAAACGAAGTCACAGTGCCTTCAAAATAGCCGAGTAAAGTTCAGGCGCGGATACAAAGGGGGGGCAATGGCAACCCACCTCAACCAAATCCTGGACCCGCGCCTGGTGATGTTAGCAGTATACAAGTGACATTAATAACTTTAGTATCTACACAATCTAGAAGCCGAATCCAAATCACGTCGGTTAAATATGACCATCTTTTTGAAGGCACCCGTGTCGCTTACAAATGAATTGTCATTAAATTAAAATACACCTAACTAATAATGTGACAATGCTTCAAGGAAATGTATTGCTTCTCAGTGCTCGTAAGGCTAGCATTGCGGTAGCGTCGCATTCTTTCTAATTGAAAGTACAGATAAAACTAGGAATTCATAACATGTGTTTAATTTGTATCTCTGACGATCACTTAATATGGAAACGAATGAAAGCTACGCCACAACTATGCTCCGAGGTTTCGCACTCTTGTTTTAAATATAAAAATAGCATTTACTGGTACCTGATACCTAAACATTCACTGTAGTGATTCTAGTCACTGAAGATTATACTCAATATTTTTATTGCATTCCATAATAGTGGTAAAGGTGTAACGTTAGGATAAAGAACAATTAGAGAACAAACTCTGAAATCTAGTAAATAAATAAGAACAAAATTTCAAAAGCTGACTTGAAGGTGCTAAAATTTTTTAGATGAGCCTTCTCATACTAGCGGTTTGCGAGCGGCTTGGGGGCGGAGCGGGTGCGCAGCAAAAAGTCGCGAACACGCCGCGGCTGCGCAGCGAGGACGTCGCGGACTACGCAACGTTTTCGTCGCGTGTTCGCAGCGAGGTTACGACGTACAGTACACGCAGTAACAAAATGGATTCCGACGAGGAAACACTGCTGTTGGTTTTGTTACTTCGAAGAGGCAGGAGATGAAAACGAAAGCTTCGACGATTTTGGGAGGATCCATTATCAATAATTTATGGACTGGAAGAGAGAGACTACTTTGTGTTGTTTTGCAAATGAATTAAAAATAATCCAAAAAAATTCCTTCCTACCTGCAAATGTCAAGACCTAAATTGTATGTGTTGTTTCATCTAATACAAACTCATTTGAGATTATCAAAGTCACCTGATGAAAGCAGGCTACTGTGTACGAGAGTGTACAAAATGGCGTCCACGCTGCAATTCGCGGCGATCTCGTTGCGCGTCCGCTGCGTCAGACGGGATCGCATGTTCGTACGCCGCGCGCTAGCTAGCGGTGCTCTTGTATTTTGCTGAATTGACTACGCGTGGTAATCCTACCTGACGCCTCTTAAACGAACTGACGCGTCGCATCGCGCGAGCTATGGGCGTGGTTAGCATATAAATTCTACACATGAGAAGCAAGACATGAAGGTGTTGAATTCTAACACCAACAAATAGTTTACATAGGTATAATAAATACCTTAGCAGGTACCAATGTTAGATGAATTGAGATCAATAAATTCTATAATTTTATTATAATACTTATTACAATTTCTTAAATATTATAATGTCAACTTTAGACATAGACAGGTAGTTAAATAAAATATCGACAAATTATTACATATCCCTTCTATAAAAATAAATCAATGTTGAAACTGGTATTAAACATTATAAGAAATGCCTAAATTTCTTTATGGTTATTTTTAACATACTTTTTGTGATACAAAATTATATTATGAATTACAAAAATATTAGACATTACTTATTCATGTATTATAGATCCCCTGATTAAGATATACATGATAATCCTACTAACAACCAATCTTAATTTTTATTATAATACGGTGGGATACAAATACATTTAATATCCTTATCATTCAAGTAAGTATGTACTTAATGACAAAGAAAAATTGATGAATATACCAAAAAATTACACATTTTCACATACTGGTTCTCTGTTTGTAAGATCCACAACAATTTACGAAATATATATATTAAATTACTCTTATTTTCTAGCTTTCAGATAAACACACAGACATGGCTAGAACTCTTAAATAAAACAAAAGAAACATATTTGGTGAATATAGTGCAAAGCCTAATCATAGGTAGAAATTAAAATAAGTATTTATTCTAATTTCTTTATGCTGCCAACAAAGGATCTAATATTAGGTTCATTATGTAACTATACACCCAAGTGAAATCATTTTGTACTACACTCTGATCAGAACAAAACATTCAATCATCATCTAATTCTATAACAATTGGCTCAACGTTTTCAGTAGCTTTCATATACTCATCTTTCAACTGAGACAGTAAAGAGCATTTTGGTATTTTAAGTTCATCTGCTTCATCAATTAAAACTTTAAGTTTCTGAAGTCTTCCAATATCAGGTGCTGTAGGTAAAAGTATATTTTTAGCTTGTGTCATCCATTTGTCAAAACTATTAACTCTGAAGTCTATAGTTTGTAACATTATATGCAATTCATCCATATCATACCGATAATTCAGGGTCTTCTTACTGATAGGGCACTTACAAGACTCATTTGTATGTTGTAAGCATGCCATATGCTTACAGTCAGCGCATGCAACTGATGACAGGAAACATGTGGTTTTGCACACTTCACAAAGGCGTTCATCATCACCTAGTAGTTCAAATGCAGTTCTAGAAACATTTTTCAATCCTTGTTTGGCTATAGCAGATCTCAAGGCGCCCTCTTCTTCTGTTGCGCGAACCAACTCTTTTTGTGTTTCTAAAGCTGTTTCCAAATCTAACCTGTCGCCCTCAAGAGCCATTTTACAAATTAATTCATCATGAGAAAAGACACAGAAACGTTTCAAGTTTTTATAGTGCATTATACACTCTCTGCCAATATGGAGCCAATCAGGCGGAGAAAAATTCACAGCTTCTGCAAAGTTATAGCCCTGATTGAAACCGGCATGATATGCTCGTGGGAAGGTAACAACAAACTCACCAGCGTTTTGATCTGTCCGATAGATTGGCACTCCAGCTGCCATGAGGATATTGGGATTCATGATTGTTACCAATTGATGCAGCAAATCAGGTTGCGACTTAAATAAATCAGGAGCTGCTGCCTTCATGGCATTTTCTAGTAATTCAGCCCCTTTTCCTGGAACTCCATACCAAGTTTTAGATTCGCCCCAATGTAAGTAATTTATTGAATAACTCCAATGATCTTCATTGTGCCAGCAAAATGCAGAAAAACACATCCCAACATACATCCAAGGAACTGTCATTCCGGATATATCTGCATTTATAAATCGTAACACAGAACCTTCCAACACAGGCAAGTTATTTAAGTTCCATCCTGAATCAACATATTCTTGATCCCCCGGATATAAGTTGAGCGATGATTTTGTAGGAA
The DNA here is from genome assembly GCA_949710035.1 of Crambus lathoniellus. Taxonomy (NCBI): domain Eukaryota; kingdom Metazoa; phylum Arthropoda; class Insecta; order Lepidoptera; family Crambidae; genus Crambus; species Crambus lathoniellus. The sequence goes on from OX453306.1 coordinate 15,927,353, forward strand.
AACCAGAACCATGATCCATTGAATGGAGATCGGCACCATATTCTACAGTCACATCTTCTTCCACAGATGATATAATTCTCCAGAATTCTTTTTCTGCTACATTTGTAGGTACTAAATGCCCAGACATTCCAAAGTAATCAGACTTGAATTTGTCTGCCATTTCACCAAACTGCTGAAGTGTATACTCTCTCTCAGCCTGAGCAAACCCGTAAGCCTCAGCTGGTTTGTGTACTTCTTCAGCAATACAACATGGACAACGCCAGTCACCATCTGGTACCGAATTCAATGGAGGTTTAAGACAATATGTATGGTAGGTATCTGAGCAGCCATTACAAATCAAAAGTAGGTCATCTCTATTGTCTTTTTGACAAATTGCACAAATATAAATAGCCAAGGGATCTAAATCATATCTTGGTCTTTTTCTCGATTTAGTGATATCAAACTCTTCATCATTGAGTCCTGGCATTTTTGGCCCTGGTCCATAGCAAGCCAGTCTTCTTAGTTCTCTATTCCGTTTTATTTCTTCAGTATCTATCTTTGCTTTAAAATTAGCATCTAGTTTAATATCTGATCCTGTTTTAGTTTTTTTAATGCTAGTGTGAGGTATATCAAAATCATCAAGATCAATCTTAACTTTAGTAATTGAATCAATACAAATTTCTTTAAAATTTGGTTTTCCATCTTCATCTTTACCTTCAATTTTGTTTTCAGTCTTTTTTACAGTTTTCAGTATTTCAGCTTTACTTTTCTCAAATATATCGTAGGGAAGTAAAATTTTCTCATAATTACTTCTCAAAAAATTTAATGTGTTTGTGCTTTGACTGTATCCCATGGCATTAGCGATCTTACGCCATTTTTTCGGGCTATTGCAGGCATCGAAACCTCCCTCTTCGTCGACCCAAAACTTCAAGCAGTACAAATCCAATGTTTTATTTTCAATCATCGGTATTTTTAAGGGTGAACCTTGAAGATCCCAGAACTTTAATATTTTTTCTAGGAACAAAAGTTTCAGGCGTGTTATAGCTTCTAGTTCGTTTAGTTTCTGTATTCGTGGAACAAATTTTAACTTGTCGACATCTAATGAAAACGGTGGCTGCCATCGCGCTGGTGGCTTTATTTTACATATGCCAGTCTTTTCTGCTACTGGACGTATTTTTGCAATGTATCCCAAGGGATCCGAAAACTCTTCAGGTGTAGGCTCGAAAACAGGAGCCTCCGGTGGTGGAGTGAAAGTAAACTCTGCACTTTTCTGCATAGCATTTTTCTGAATATTTTTTATATCCATTATTGACCACGAAATACTTAAACCGGATGTCACTGATTTATCTCACAATCAAGTATATGCAACGCACATTTTATCAACATAGGACTACGTGACTTCTCGCCATGTGTAAATGGCTCCTAAAATTTTGAGTTTGAGCCCACCACGATATTATTAGTGTACACCACAATTTTATTGCTTCTTAACATTTTATGTCCGTTTCAGTCCTCCAAGATAACACAACACTACAACAACACTGTTTTAGGATATATTATTTGAGTTATTGATTCTTTTCCGCAAATAGGAGGTAGATAGTAAGTAAAGTAAGAACCTACCACGAACCTACTTCACTCCTCCTTCACACTCACTCACGCACGATCACGAAATCACGAAGTTCACGAAAATATGCACGAAACGAAACGGAAATTACGAAAATCGAGATTCGTGGATAGTCGATGAATGCCAATGCAATGAGCAAAGATGTTTGGATGAATGATTGCCGAATGCCGATGCCGATTCGTTCGTTTCATTCGCCTCGACCGCCGCTCTGTGCATAGCTCTGAGTACTGAATCTATGGAGATGGCCACAGCCGTCTCTATCGTCTTCTACAAGCCATGCTATGATACGGAACGGCAACAAGCTGTGAACCGGTTTACTCCTCTGAGTACTAAATCCTATGGAGGTGGCATACTTACGAAAAAGTGAGGCATACCTACACCATAAACTTATTTATACTAGGGGTAATAGACGGACAATGGTGCGAGTGAGAAACAAATCCATACATCATAACCTATGTGCGAGAAAGAGTTGGAAGAAAATGACAGCAGAACCCGATTTGATTCATTTAGCGTCTTTTATCACGTAGATGAAAAGCGTCCACTCGATTATTTTGTGATTTTTATCGCGATCGGGTCGATTTGGCTGTTATAACTATATAAATCAATAATGGGGTAGTGTTCTGTGTTGAATTGTAATGTTACTTACGACAATAAACCAAATAAACTAATTATCGCGATACTTAGCGCGACAACGCAACATGAAGCTTCGCCCGCTAATGTAGACAAGAACATCGCGTATGCCCGACAACGATAATTTTAGCGCGACAACTCGCACGAATTATCGGCCGCTAATGTAGCCGCAGCATTATGAATACAAGTTTCACTAACACTTTTATTGGCGTCACCTGTAACTAAGTCACAATGAAAGAAAATCTTAAAATTCAATTTTAAACTACTTCTAATTGTCGTATTAATCGGTCCGTCAAAATCGGTCCAGCCGTTTCAGAGATTAGCCGGAACAAACAGACAGACAGACAAAAATTGAAAAACATGTCATTTTGGTATATGTATCGTATATTTAGTCATATGCACGTGGTAAAAAGCGGTTATTTAATGTTACAAACATAAGTTACATTTTATTTATTTGTATAGATGTATAGAAGATATGCCATCTCCATAGGATTCATTACTCGAGGTTTACTCGCTGTTTACCTGTCAAATGGTGCAAACGGTGTCAAATCGGTTCACTTAAAAAGACGTTGCCAACTTTATGCGCATGGCTTGTAGAAGACGATAGAGATGGCTGTGAGATGGCATATTGTTCTATATGAACTATCGGTTATACAAATATGAGCTAAATCGACATTGTACTCATAAACCTGTAGCCATCTTGTTCTATCTTACCTCCAATACTTCATGTAAAAAGAGACAGCAATATATTTATTCGACCTATTTTTAGGCAACATTGAAACGTGACGTCATCGTAATGCATGATTGAAGCAATTGAAGCCGGTCGCCATTTAGGTTTCTCGGTATGTGAGCTGTCAACGCGAGTTGTATTTGCAGTGTTTTGTGATAAAAGTCTTTTAATTTGAGACTTTCATGTGAATAAAAGGTATTAATAAGTGAGAGAAAACAACAAGGAACATGTCTAATTGCAGTGTGGTAGTTTGTGGCATCAAAAAAAGTGAAAATCGTCCAAACATTACATTACACCGGTACGTACTATTTATTTTGCAAAAACACCAAAACAATACAATAGATGCCTTGTGTTTTGGTTTTCCTGTGTATAGTTTACTTAGAGTTCATACCAAATGTAGCTTACTACTTATTTTGGTGAGTTTTGTTGGTGTATTTCAAGAAAATATAAATCTTTGTTTTGCGCTAGAGTTGCCCTTATAGCATTTTTCGTGCATTTTTCTTATCGAATTATCGATGTTTTCAAATTTCAAGTGTAAATTGAGTGTATTAAGTTTAAACTGTTTTTATTGTTTTAGGTTGCCTAAAAATAACAAAAAAAGAAAAATATGGCTGGATACAATGCGAAAGGAAAATTTAAAGACTCGTACAAAACTATTTTACAGTTACAACAAGGAACTGATAGCGGCTATTTTCTTTATAAAATTGACTTAAATTAAAGTTCCCAAAAACGTATGAAGTTCATATCCATAAAGTTACGCGGTAGCCCCCCTGTTTCAGTTTCTTTTTTTCTATGGTAGGTACGTACCTAGTAGGCATTCTGCTTTGTGATTTATATTGTAATGTGTGTTATGTAAAAAAAACCAATCCTTGTTGTATAAACATAATAGGTTTTTACAATATGGAGCTTTTTGTTTTATTTCATTACCTTTTTTTTTACTTAAACTCGTACTCGTATCATAAAGTTGCAGTTTCTAAGTAGAGGCGAGTAGAGCCGACAAGTGGGGCTCCCTCAATAAAAATTATTGCTCGCTAAGTATTAATGTATCTACAATCGTACAGATTGAAGCTAAGGTCGTGTAGTTTATTTACAAACTATATCCTCAGTAAAATATAGTAGGTTGGTCTTTTATCTACTACTACTGCAACATGAACTATATTTTACTAAGGTTAGTTTGTAAATAAACTACAGGACCTTATTTTTAATCTGTATCTGCGTTTGAATTTTTGATACATTATGTACTTAACAAGCAATAAATTTAATAATAACATGCGGATCCTCGCGGTTTCACCCGCATGGTACTCGTTCCCATGGGAATATCTTGATAAAATATAGCTTATGTCACTCGAAAAGAATGTAGCTTTCTAATGGTCAAAGAAATTTCTAAATTAGTCCAAAAGTTTTGGAACCTATTAAATTCAAACAACAACCAATCAAATCTTTCCTGTTTACGATATTACTATAGATGAGGAAGCACTTGGCGGCTCTTCTCGCCTTGAAGCCCCCAGTACAGGATGGCCACTCATGTTCGTCGACCATGATGGGCCATCATGTACAGGGGCGGTTTGCGTTGCTCGCAGGCGGCAATCACACGCAAACTCCCACACCGGGGGCTTTAAGCCCCCCGTACAGGATGGCCGATCAAGTTGGCCATCGTGTACAGGGCCGGTTTGCGTTGCTCGCAGACGGCAATCACACGCAAACCGCCCCTGTACACGATGGCCCATCATGGTCGGCCAACATGATCGGCCATCCTGTACTGGGGGCTTTACAGTTGTTGCGTCTCACGCGCGCGGTCGGGCCAATGATTGTGTGCGTACATGCACAAACACATACACATTGTGTCATTGTCATAAAGAACTTAATTATGTGCAAATGAGGTATAATTTAAGCACATTATTAAGTTTTATTATTCTAAAAAACTAGGTAGGTATATATAATTATACACTATAATTCCGTTTTAAATTATCGAGGTGATTACGAAACTGCTTTTAACGAATAAATAAAGGGTGATATAGGTAGGTAGTCACAAAAATACTTGAATCTATAACTTCATCAATAAATATATCGATGTACAAATAGGGCAGCACTACGGAAAGGCGCCATTTTGGTTTCTCGGTATGTGTGCTTGTGTGTGTGTGTGTATGCTTCAATTTTTCGTAGGTATGCCATCTCCATAGGATTCAGTAATTCAGTACTCAGAGGTGCATAGATAGAATAATACACAAGCTAGTCTATATAATTTGTGGTGCTTGCTTGGCTTGCTGTGTCGCGACCCTACCTACAACAACATACAATTTACAAATTTCTTGGTCGTGATCGCGACACAGATTACTAAATAGAGTGCTCGTCAGATAAGTCTGCGCGCGGTAAAAATCGAATACTAATCTTTTCTATAACATTAGAACAAAAAAATGCACTGTAACTAGCGCCAAAAACGCGCCAGCCACGCGCAGAGTTATCTGACACACACTCTAGTTACTATGTCGCGATCTTCGCGATGGTCGCGTCGTCGCTTGCTGCGGCCACACTATGCTGCGGCCACACTATGGAGTATGGGGATATGCAAAGCCACAGCCGTCTCTATCGTCTTCTACAAGCCATGCTATGATACGGAACGGCAACATTGCTGTGAACCGGTTTACTCCTCTGAGTACTAAATCCTATGGAGGTAGCATTACCTACGAAAAAGTGAGGTGTAACTAAGTCACAATGTAAGAAAATCTTGGAATTCAATTTTAAACTACTTCTAATTGTCGTATTAATCGGTCCGTCAAAATCGGTCCAGCCGTTTCAGAGATTAACCGGAACAAACAGACAGACAGACAAAAATTATTAAACATGTCATTTTGGTATATGTACCGTATATTTAATCATATGCACGTAGTAAAAAGCGGTTATTTAATGTTACAAACAGACACTCCAATTTTATTTATTTGTATAGATGTATAGAAGATATGCCATCTCCATAGGATTCAGTACTCGAGGTTTACTCGCTGTTTACCTGTCAAACGGTGCAAACGGTGTCAAATCGGTTCACTTAAAACTACGTTGCCAACTTTATGCGCATGGCTTGTAGAAGACGATAGAGATGGCTGTGGCAAAGCCAACATCTTTGTGCAAAGCACAGCCTTCTCTATTGTTGTCTACAAGCCATGCTATTAGGTTTGACAACGTTGCATTTTTCGTTGCGTGTGAACCGATTTAAGGCCTGTCGCATATTATACGATTTTTTTCTGTCAGAAAATTTCTAACGCCCGCCGGACGCAGGCGTTGGAATCACCCATAGAATAGGTCAAAACTTAGTGGCCGGTAGCCCCGATACCCATTCATTGGCTATAATTAAGACCGCCATTTTGTTGGGGTGCCCCCATTGGCTAAAATTAAGGCTGTCACTTTTTTCAAGAATTTCAAGATGACGTTTATTTAGTTTGTGTTTTTTTTTACTCATTTCGGTTTTCTAGTATTCTTTAGATGTTTTTCCACTTTTTCTCAGATATTTCTTTACAGAAATATGGATACATTATTCGAAGATGCCTTCGGTACACGTAAGTAAATCTATTTACGTAGTTTTATGTATCAATTATTTATTACATTAACCTAAATTTGAGTTTTGTTGTTTTAGGTAATTCCAAGAGGCAACTTTGTATTTCTTAAAACTAACCAAAACAAAAGAAAATACAGTTCACAACTTAACCGGAGTAAAGAAGATTCGGTTTCTCAGAAAGTTACGAAATTTATCAAAGGCTAAAGAGTCGCAATAGTTTTTACAAGTGCGTCTTGCCTGGCACCACGGAGGCCTCTTTAACCAAAGTTAAACAGTGGGAAAACTCTGCTACCCTTCCACACCCATATATGTGTGCTCATCCAGGAAAAGCTCCCTCCTGGCCTTGAACTTCCCAGATCATTATGGAGATCTTTAAATAGACTCCGTACCCAAGTTGGTTGAAGTAAAGACAACCTGTCCAGGTGGGGCTTCACCAGTAACACGGATCTCGCGTGCAGGTGTGGTTACACTCCACAGACCATGGCCCACCTCATTGATTGCTCTGCATGCATGCCCGGACACCTGCACGCGTGAGGACCTCATGTTGGCTGCAGATATGAGTGTCACAGAGTGGCACAGTTTTGGGCCAACAACATATGATTTTGTACTTGTCATTGACATGTTGAAGAAGAAGTTATGAATGAAAGGTAGGTAATGTTTGTTTATTCTTTTTATATGAATGTAAGTAGGTATGTGTAATTAATTATTGATTAGTTTTGTTAAAAAATATACATTTTCAATATACATTTAGAAGTGATATCATATGGTGATAATGATAAAGCACAGTAGATTACTTGGGATTAAATTTAAATAATCGGTTGTCACATTTAACAAGTTTCAATTTAGTGAAGTTGTTAATACCAAGTCAAGAGAAAATAACAGTATAAGTAATTCAATAACTTTGTCAAAACATTTAAAATGCCTTATCATCAAATTCATATTTCTGATTCTGACAAACAGAACAGAATTATAACAAATGTAACGGTGGGATAATATATGATTGTTGTCGGTACGAATGATGGTTTATTGTGATTGTCTTATGACTAGGTATGTTATAACTGTTACTGCTACCTACTATCTTAGATCTTACTTAATTATATATACTACCTCTCATCAGTCTATGTACAAAGCTTATCTACTTAATAACAGTTATTAACTATAAACATTGATTATCTATAACTTGTGCATAGCGGCACAACAAACAAAATGTGCTTTATATGAAATATGAAATATACACACTACTCTTTCTTGATTTACAAACTTTTCAGTTCAACTATCACTTATTTGTTTATAAAATGTTATGGCAGATTATAGTAACAATATGTAGAATCTATACTAACCAAATCTAATCTTTTCAGATAACTTGAGCCTCAACGAGGTTAGTGGAGTGCTGCGAAGATGCCCGTGTCTGCCTATTCTTGCGGTTATACGTTATCAAATCAGAATTATTGTGCAAATTACTGCTGTTAGTTGCTATATTGATTACTTACTGCATTAAATGTTTAACTATTAGAATTAGGTTATTGCGTCTTGCATTGAAACTAAAGTGATATTAACAGTGAATAATGAAATGGCAGATACTAAATAAAACTACTAGGAAAAATAGCATTAGCATTTGTGCATAATAAATATTTGCAAGCAGTTTAATTTTTCTTGTAGCTGATAAAGTATTTATATTTCTTAGTTTATCTATAAAGTCAATTTAGTAAGTAATTTCATTACTCTCATTCTTTGTCTTGTATAAATCTCAACTCATACTTATGTACTTTGTATTTGATAAAATTATAATGTCAAGTAATAAATGCCTTCTTTCATCAAATGTGTTTTTTATTTGAGCAGAATTTAAAATCGTATATTACTAGGGTTGTACCAAACGTCGATGATTTGCACAACTATCGATAACGAATCAAGGGTCGATAGTTCTGGCAGCACTATGTTGTCAAAATCTAATCGGGGTCCGTCATTCACTAACAAACGGCCGCTATAAGGCTTGATTCCTATCTGTACTAGTCTATATAATTTGTGGCCGGACGCACTCTGCTCATAGGTTTTATTGTAGACTCCGCATACTATCAGAATGGGCGATTTTCTGAAAGCTCAGTCACTAGATGGCGCTGTACCACCTATGCAGTTAGAAGGAACGGAACGTTATAAATTTTACTTTGACGCGACTTTTTTACGTAAAACGGAACGTCAGACAGATGTTATTTATTTACCTAAATCTTTAAATTTACCTATTTCGTTTCTGTTCCTCACAGTAGTACTTATTTAATATATTATTAGTTTCCTTTGGGTTGTTAAAAAGTAATTAATTTAAATATGTTTCATACCAAAATATACCATAGACATGTACATACTTATTCAACGCCATCTAGTGAATCACGTGGAAGCTTTTTTTTTTTTAAATGGCCTCTCAGAAAATCGCTCATTCTGACGTGTCTGACGTACGCTTCTGATGAGTCTCGAATGCAAACGATCGGACGGCAGAATTTTTTCTGGCTTTTTGAGGGCGCACTCTCCATACACTTTGTACTAGACCCCGCACACCTATGAGAGATTTTTGAGGGACAGAAAAAAAAAGAAAAAAAGGGGTTCTAATAATGAAACGAGATGGCGCTGACAAATAGCGACGTCGGTGTGATCAGAATTAATAAACTAAAATAAGCTCTCAATTTCTTAAACATTGTATGTATGTAATTTTCCTAGTGTCAGCCAGTCAGTTTAATTTAACAACGGCATTTGTTTAACTTTCAATAAAAAGTATAACAACAAATCGTGTACTTTTAATTAATGCCAATCTAGCAACACTGTCCTATAAAACTTAGATTCCTTTAATAACTTGTTAGGTTATTATTGTGTTCCGTCAGTTAAAGATAAGATAGCCAGTTCCTCAGTAAGGATTCCGGGAGTAGTGCGCTTCCACCTTCAGCCTTATCGCCACTTAACATCAGGTGTGATGAAGGCTAAGTGCTACCCCGTAGTAGATAAAAAAAAGGTAAATATAGAACTCAATAATTTTAAATAGATTCATTATCAATTTATAATCAATGAGCGACTTTCTGAGGCCATTTAAAAAAAAAAGCTTCCAAAAGCTTCACTAGATGGCGTTGAACGAAGTATGTTGTACATGTCTATGTTATATTTTGGTATGAATCATATTTAAATATAATTTATTTTTAAAAACCCAAAGGAAACTAATAATAAATTAAATAAGTACTGATAGGTTAATAATAAATTAAATAACTACTGTGAGGAACAGAAACGAAATAGGTAAATAAATAACATCTGTCTGACGTTCCGTTTTACGTAACAAAAGTCGCGTCAAAGTAAAATTCATAACGTTCCGTTCCTTCTAACTGCATAGGTGGGACAGCGCCATCTAGAGAACAAGCTTTCAGAAAATCGCCCATTAAACTTGCAATGACTTTTACATTACATTTGCATTCTTAATTAACTTCTCATATAAAAATTTACCATTTCTATTGTATTTCCTGCGATAATCATAACAATAATAATAATAATCATTATAATAGAGACAAATAAATTGCCGTGTAAATAAGTGAGGTGACAGAGACAAATAAATTGCCGTGAAAATAAGTGTGCGCGCTAGCCCTAAGTTGAAGTTTTAACAGGAAATTGGGAAAATTTTATGAATCCTTACCTTGTTTAATAGTACACGGTATCAATATAATGCTTAATGATGTTTTCATAAGGAAAAGCATATAATTTCTTCAAATTTACTTTAAAATTCACTGAAATAACAACAAACCTTGCACCAAAACAACCGTTTATTTTAAAATGACACTTGTGTATTATCCGACTAAGTTTGCTTTGTAGGAAGTTGTGACGAGCATAAATATGTCCTTAACGCGAACGCAAATAGGACGTATAATATTAACCACTAGTTATGGTTGGTCAAGTTGCCCATAGGTTTCCATAGCATCTGCTTATTTTTAACTAGGTCGGGTTACCTCTAACCAAATGTTCGGTCTACGCTTAGGTTCACAAGCGACGTTGCCAAACCGCCATAGCATGGCTTGTAGTAGAGGAGGCTGTGTGCAAAGCCATCTTCTATCTCACTCGCACAAATTATATAGACTAGTCACTCGTTGCACTAGGACCGCCGAGAAATAATAGCGGGCCATGGGATATGCCTTGCCGATGTTCAACTTCGCTTGAATGAGAGATTTTCTGCCAGCAAATTAAAAAAAAAGTTTATTTATTAGCTCGATAGATGGCGCTGACCTGACATGAATACACGAACCAGTACCAGTACACGATGGCCGATCATGGTCGGCGACCATGACCAATACATCGTACATTGACACTTTTGAAAGAACCTTTTTATCCCTTGTTCCCCGTCGGGGCCAATTCTGACCACGCATATAGCTGTCACCGTTCCGTCAAACCCGGGGCGGCCAATATTGACCAGGCGCCGGCCGGCACAGATTACATTTTTTTACTCCATGAAGGAGTCTATGCGTGTATGGGACACTTGATTTTATATGGAAGCTGCATACATTGTCTATAGGCTGTAAAATTCATATCCCTCTGCATGTTTCGTTCGAATGAGCGATTTTCTGAGAGGCCATTTAAAAAAAAAAAGCTTCCAATTGCTTCACTAGATGGCGTTGAATAAGTATGTACATGTCTATGGTATATTTTGGTATGAAACATATTTAAATTAATTACTTTTTAAAAACCCAAAGGAAACTAATAATATATTAAATAAGTACTACTGTGAGGAACGGAAACGAAATAGGTAAATTTAAAGATTTAGGTAAATAAATAACATCTGTCTGACGTTCCGTTTTACGTAAAAAAGTCACGTCAAAGTAAAATTTATAACGTTCCGTTCCTTCTAACTGCATGGGTGGGACAGCGCCATCTAGTGGCTGAGCTTTCAGAAAACCGCCCATTGATATAGAAAAAAGAAAGTCTCATTTTTTTCGCTCTGCCTCTGCAAATATTTATAATATTCTAAAATATTTGTAATCTTATTATTTCGAAGCAAAAAGCAAGGTAAATTGTGTTTTATTGTTATAAAAAGTGTTACTTTAGTGTTTTACAGAGGAAGTTATAGGAATCAAATCTAATAATAAATGTCAAAAAATTTCCAAAAAATTCTTCAAAGAATTCAGTCAAATAGCTTATTGCTGCACTTATACCATGTAGAACTAATATATTACTATAGTAATATAGTATAATTTAGTGCCTGAAAATAGATAAAACATTCATAAGCCAAACACACTTTACATAATGAAAAAATATAGCCTAATTCCGAAGTTATCAGGTTTTTCGTAAAACACGGCAATTTTTTCCCTTTTTTTTCATTTTACCTAGTAGCGCGGGCGGTGCGTTCGTTTATAGTAAAAAAAATAGGGGTTTTCCCAAATTGAAGAATCTCTCCAGCCAGACTCTCCTACTCATGGATCAGGGACACGAAATTAAGCTACAGAACTCAGTCGATGTCCATTGTAATCGGCAGCTCAATAGACCAATCTTCGCCAATTTAATACCGAGCGTATTAAAGAAGCCATTAAACGGAATAAAGGCTCCAAAGTGTTCGCGAGAGATCTGTCTATCGGACAAAGTCAATTGACGAGGCTGAGAACTCAGGAAGGTAGCATCATTTCGTCAACACCTGAAATCCTGAGCGAGATTGAGAGTTTCTATGGACAGCTATATGCCACGCAAACACCTGTTGAAAGCAAGGGTAGAGACCCTAGAGCCAAGCTTACCCGACACTATACAGAAGATATCCCGGACGTCAGCCTGTACGAGATTAGATTGGCCCTCAAGCATCTTAAAAACAACAAGGCGGTGGGCGATGGCGGAATCACAACAGAGCTTCTGAGACCGTGCAGAAAGCCGATACTTAAAGTCCTCCAGACGGTTTTCAATTCAGTCTTCCTCGAGGGCAAAACGCCAAAGGCATGGAGTAGAAGCGATGTGAAATGTGATGCTGTTTTTCAAGAAGGTTTGACGACTTCCAACCTCCCGAACAAGCCGGGTTCCGGAAGGGCTGTAGTACCATAGACCACATTCATACACTGCGGCAAGTTATACAGAAAACCGAAGAGTACAACTTGTCACTTTGCTTGGCGTTCGTGGACTATGAGAAGGCCTTTGATTCGATTGAGACGGCGGTGCTGCAGTCTCTGCAGAGGTGCCAAATAGACTACAGGTACATCGAGGTGCTGAGGTACTTATATCACAACGCCACCATGTCAGTCCGATTACAGAACCAGAGCTCTAATCCTATGCAACTACAGCGAGTTGTGAGACAAGGAGACGACATCTCTCCGAAACTGTTCACAGCTGCGTTGGAGGAAATTTTTTAAGCTTCTGAACTGGAAAGGATGCGACATCAACATCAATGGCGAGTACCTAACACACCTACGGTTTGCCGATGATGGCAATTCTTTTTAATTTCTCAAAATTCTTATGGCTGAAACCTTGGAAGACCTGAACACAATGCTCGAAGATCTCAGTAATGCTTCTCAAAGTGGATAAGACGAAAATCATGTCCAATGCCCATGTTGCTCCCGCTTCAGTTAATGTTGGGAACATTACACTCGAAGTTGTTAACCACTATGTTTACCTGGGACAGACGGTCCAGTTAGGTAAGTCCAACTTCGAGAAAGAGATCTCTCATCGAACCCAGCTCGGATGGGCAGCGTTCGGGAAGCTCCGGCATATATTCGCGCTGAAATACCTCAATGTCTCAAGACGACAGTCTTTGACCAGTGTGTGTTGTCAGTAATGACCTATGGAAGTAAGACGTGGTATTTTATTATGGGTCTCATAAGAAGGCTCAAGGTCACCCAGCTAGCAATGGTGTGAGCGATGTTTGGTAATTCTAGAAGTAAACCAACCGACATCGCTCGAAATATTGCATCGTTTAAGTGGCAGTGGGCGCGAAATAGCGCGGAGAACCGATGGCTGTTGGGGTGAAAAGGTTCTCGAATGGCGACCGCGTACCAGGGGTTATTCCACTTATCCCCATCGACTTCCCCCATCAATGGGGGATTGTGAACTTTTCTTCCACAAATCCCCATTCAGTACTAAACAAATTGACAATGTGGATTTGTGGACAAAAACAGTTCACCCAACCCCATCAGATGAAAATAAAAAACTATTTATTATAATAATCAGATACACAATAATGTTAATTACTTATATTGATGTTTGCTGCTGTGTATGCATTTAAAAAACATTTTAAATAATAAAATGAATAAATATATTTTGACACTCACATCAATTACAGTCGTCACAAATTAAGATGCCCGTTTTGACACATGCTAAAGTGACATGATTAGGCATGTAACCATACGAGTCTGTGATCGATTCTCGCGATTAATCAATTAAGGTTCTGAGTAACTAATCGATTATAGTAAGTTTGCAACTTATGTGGATTAAGACTAAAGTTATTATTATAAAATGTTAAACTTACTATATAGGTACTTATACTTTTAATAAACATATTATTAAAGTATACATTGACCTTTTATGTTATATAAACTTGAATCGAATCCACTTAAATTGCATAATTTATATAAGAGCGAACGCGCTCTTGTGATTTTTAATCGGGCGATAGTTTGGTCGTTCTCGGATTCAGTAAAGAGTTATATCGCAGTGGCAATGCTGGCAATCGTCAGTGCGCTTAAACTATCGACCGATCAAACTATCGAAAATGACTGGCCGATAGTTGTACGATCAAACTATCGCACAACTATCGGCCGGGCGGTAATGTGCATGAAGGACTATGTGAGCGCGCGCACTGCATTCAACTAAACTATCGCCCACCTATCGGTAGACTGCGCATTCAGTATCGAACTATCGAAAATGACTGGCCAATAGTTATTACAACTATATAGTTACAGTTATACAACAGCTATCGGACAACTATCGGCCTGTGCATGAAGGACTATGTGAGCGCGCGCCCGGATTCAACTAAACTATCGACCAACTATCGGTCGACTAAAAATCACAAGTGCTCGCAGGTTCTCAAAACCAAACTATCGGCTGACAGTTTGATCACGATCGTCTTACGATTCCCACTAAACTAGCGGTCCACTAAAATTCACAAGTGCGCGTTAGCTCTAAAAGTGCAAGTATTTTAACTACAGCTCACAGCATAGACATGGTCATAGAGTAGCTACATTACTTATTATAGCGGCCTGTACACGTTGGCCCAACCATTGGCCAATACGTCGTATATTAACACTTTTGAAAGAACCTTTTTAAACATCTTGTTCATTCAATAGTGTCAATGTACGATGTATTGGCCAGTGGTTGGACCAACGTGTACAGGCCGCTTATGGTGAACGCACGCTTGTCCGATGCGAACGCTTCGAATAAGCCGAACGAAACGTGTTTTAAGAAATCTCTGGAAAGGTGAACGTGACGATTCGACATGATGAGGTGTGCAACGTTATCTAGGTTTTATTTAAAGAATTTTAATTTTTTTTTCATTCGTTTCATTCGAAACGTTCTCCTTGGATAAGTGTGCGTTTGCCTAGAAACCGTTTTATCGAAATCGTTGTTGCCAAATCATAATTTCACTCATGCTTTAAGCGCCAATCTAGTTTTCACACAAAAAAGATCAATTTGACAAATTAATCTATTAAAGTGGTTATAACGATTATTTCGATAGAATTGAATGAAGGTAGAGAAATCCTGCACACAACGGTTACAACACTAGTATTTAAAAAAATAAAGACTGAGAACGTAACTGTTTTTCGATACGTTTCGTAGTTAATCGAATCTGCGTTTACTTTAGAACAAACGCAAAAATAATACGCGGAATACACTTTGCCTTAATTTATAATGCGTTAAAAAATGTAACATATTATTTTCATACACCTTTGATAAGTAATCAGCATATATTTGATTTTTTGGTTTTCGTAACAAGTTACATTCTAGGGTCATTACCATGTGTCAAAACGGGCATCTTAATTTGTGACGACTGTAGGTATCCAAATTTATTTCATGTGTAACTTACACGTCTGGAAATTGTGCTTTAAATAAAAAAATATAATAAAATAAAATCATGGATACTAGACAACGGACGTTTTTAATTATAATAGAAGTATAAATATTTGAAAATATACTTAACCCGGCGTCATGGGGGTGGAAAATTGTAACATGGACGTGGGGGTTGGGTCATTATTACCCATGTAGATACTGGTATAAGTCAGTATATATTTAAGAATATAGTAAATATTTGTTTTGGGCCTCATTTTAATTTTATTAAGGCAATAAAATACAGAAAAAATAAAATGAAGACACTTTATACTATAGGAAACAAGGCTTTGAAACAAATACTCTAAAATCAATAAAGTTTGCTTCATCTAGCTAACTCCAAGTTATTTCTTTGTATAAACTTCCATGACTCGTTCACACAAAATAATAATCTGTAATAATAACAGGTAAAAATACCGGCCCACCCGTAACAATATGTCATAAATAAAGTAGCGACACTTTGAAATACTGATCTTAAGGTAATGACAATAAGTTTCTGTACGAAACAGTTACTCCATGTAACTAATTTGCTGAACTGCTCTAACCACTGAGCTGTCGCCCGGAAAGCGAAAGGTCGTGGGTTCGAGTCCCATCGGAGCTGGTTGTGAGCCGGGTGATTTTTCTAAATACTTCATTTTCCATTTTACGATAATAAAAATTGCATTGTGAATGCAAAAAACCTAAAAATTAAAATAACTTGCAATAGTAATTTCATCTTTAGCGATTGCCAAATACCTGGAAATGTATTTCTTTCGCGTGTGAGGGTAGTAATATCTCCACATTGATGAAAATAACGCTGACTATACAGCGCGTAAGAAGTATTGGATAAATTCGACGCTTCCCGTAACGACTCCGTAGCTCAGTGGTTAGAGCAGTCGCCCGGAAAGCGAAAGGTCGTGGGTTCGAGTCCCATCGGAGCTAGTTGTGAGACGGGTCGATTTTTTCTAAATACTTCATTTTCCATTTTTCAATAATAAAAATATGTAGTTTAAAAAACTAATAAAACCCACTTCTATAGGAACATACTAAAAAGTACAAAATAACCGTCTACAGATTCAGTAACTGAAATTAAAAAGCGAGGTGCGCGCTGTCAATATTAAGTACTTGAAATGCAGGCTTTGCAAAGGGCGCACCACGCTTTTAAATTTCAGTTACTGAATCTGTAGACGGTTATTTTGTACTTTTTAGTATGTTCCTATAAAAGTGGGTTTTATTAGTTTTTTAAACTACATATTAATTTTTTACTTTTTAGTTTTATAAATGGCAAGCCATGGATGGATGGTAATGGATTTTTCAGTCCATTCATGTATCTGCCTACCCCTTAAACATTGAACGAAACAAATGAGCCCAAACTCGAAGGGTTTCTCAGTGGTCATTAAGGAGTGTTACTGACTTACTCCCTGCCCCATCATCAGACTCTCACCACCAAGTATAGCGCATAAGTCTCATCAGAACGAAACAAATGAACCACAACTCGAGGGGTTTCCTAGTGGTCACTAAGGAGTGCCACTGACTTCCTCCCTGCTCCATTATCAGACTCTCAGCATCGAGTGTAGTGAATAGGTCTCATCGGAACGAAACAAATGAGCCCAAACTCGAGAGGTTTCCTAGTGGTCATTAAGAAGTTCCACTAACTTCTTTCCTGCTCCATTATTAGACCCTCATCTAAGTGTAGCGAATAGGTCTCATCAGAACGAAACAAATGATTCCAAACTCGAATGGTTTCCTAGTGGTCATTAAGGAGTGCCACTGACTTCCTCCCTGCTCCTTCATCAGACCCTCACCACCAAGTCTAGCGAATATGTCTCATCTGAACGAAACAATTAAGCCCCAAACTCAAAAGGTTTCCTAGTGGTCATTAAGGAGTGCCACTAGCTTCCTCCCAGCTCCGTCATCAGACCCTCACCACCAAGTGTAGCGAATAGGTCTCATCTGAATGAAACAAATGAGCCCAAACTCGAGGGGTTTCCTAGTGGTCATTAAGGAGCGTCACTGTCTTCCTCCCTGCTCCATCATCAGACCCTCACCACCAAGTGTAGCGAATGGGTTTCATCAGAACGAAACGAATGAGCCCAAACTCGAGGGTATTCCTAGTGGTCATTAAGAAGTGCCACTGGCTTCCTCCCTGCTCCATCACCAGACCCTCACCACCAAGTTTAGCAAATAGGTCTCATCCAATGAATCTGAATGAAACAAATGAGCTCAAACTCGAGGGTTATCCTAGTGGTCATTAAGAAGTGCCACTGGCTTCCTCCCTGCTCCATCATCAGACCCTCACCACCAATTGTAGCGCATAGGTCTCATCAGAACGAAAGAAATGAACCAGAACTCGAGGTGTTTCCTATTGGTCATTAAGGAGTGCCACTGGCTTCCTCCCTGCTCCATCATCAGACCCTCACCATCAAGTGTAACGAATAGGTCTAATCAGAACAAAACAAATGAGCCTAAGCTCGAGGGGTTTCCTAGCAGACATTAAAGAGTTCTATTGCCAACCTCTTGACTCCATCATCAGATCAGCTCGATGTTAGCAAATTATTGTATTGTCATCGGATTCATATAGACTTGCAAAGTTTCAAATCAATACGACAATTAGAAGTAGGTTAAAATTGAATTCCAAGATTTTCTTACATTGTGACTTAGTTACATGTGAAGCTAATAAAAGTGTGGTAAAAAGGCGTGAAACATGCACATTTTTTTGTTTATTGTGTTTTTGTGTAGACCCGCCCGACTTCAAAGTACTTACGTTATTAGAGGTATTATTTCTTACTTTTATGTGGATTTTTTTGAAGGCGGTTTTATTTTTTTATAAAAATAATTTTTATTTTACTCTTTTTAATGCATCATACAGGCGATTTTCGTATATCCTGGTAAATAGGTATGATGGTTGAACATCCGTCTTAAATTCATATAGTGGTAACGAAAATGACAGTATTTTCAAGATTTCCTGAAAACTACTGAACCGATTTCAAAATTTCGAAAAATGGGACCAACTTGGGGAAACCTGATGTTATAACATTTGAATCATTTCGATCGGTTCAGCCGTCTTCGAGTAATCGGTGTACATACATATAAAAAAAAGAAATTCAATTCAATTCAATTCAATTCATTTATTATTCAAGTAACATTGACTCATATTTGTTAGTAACAATTTGTACTTAGCCTATGTTAGTAACCATAATTAAATAATATTAAATAAGTTATTACAATTATAATTTATTATTATTACAATTATTGACTGTATGCACATGACTCATACCCGCACCACCCCGGCAGATGTTGTGCAGCAATGAGTCACGTACCGACAGTCCAGCCTGCTTGCAATCATGCTTAGGATGCCGTTGGTGCTGCCCCGCACCCTGCGCACCAGGGAGGCGCACTGCTTCCGCATAGTTGCATAAAAGCAGTCTACTCGCGCTTCTGCAAACATCCCTGATGCGCTGCAGAAGCGCGGCAACCGCAACAGCACCCTAAATGCATTGTTGAACTGCACCCGTAGGGCGTTGTAGGCTCGACGAGTATAGTTGGCCCACAAGCTGCACATGTAGAAAGTAGTACAGTAAGCTCTAAAGAGAGTAATCTTAACATCATGTGTGCAGCGTGCGAACCTGCGAGCCAACATGTTTGCCCTAACCGACAACGCCCTACGCTCCCTCTCAACATCCTCGTTGTCATTGAGATTGGCTGTTAACATATGGCCCAGATATTTAACTTTGTACACCCTTTGCAATACACACTTGTTTAGATATATTGCTGGGAGTCGATCCAAACGCTTGCTCCCGGCCTCAAAAAGCAAAACTTGGCTCTTTTGTACATTGTACACTAATCCATGAGACTTTACATAGTTTTCACAGATAGCCACAAGTTTCCTCATACCACAAACAGAAGCACTGAGCAACACCATGTCGTCCGCGTAACTTATGTTGTTGACACTAACGCCATCTACGAAGCAGCCCAACCTGGTGCCGCTCAATTCCTCTATTAACTCATTTACATACAGGTTGAAGAGCGTTGGCGAGCTCAGCCCACCCTGCCTCACCCCGCACTCCAGCCTGTATGGTTGAGATAACAAACCATCCCACCGAACATGGTTGACCTGGTTTCTGTACCAATATTGTAAAATGTTTATGATTTCTGGTGGTACTTTAGTCTTTTTGAGCTTTTGCCACAACAAATCATATGAAACCAGGTCAAATGCCTTAGAAAGGTCCAGAAAACATGCAACTACTGGTGTTCTGCGCTCCTTGTAGTAATTAACAGCGTGCTTAACAGAGAGGATAGCCGTTTCAGTCGACAGTCCAGGCTTGAACCCAAATTGGTTATCATGTGGTCTGATATAGCTGCCTATTAAGCACGCTGTCAAAGACCTTGGATATTACAGTTGCTAGTGAAATAGGCCGATAGTTGTTTTTATCAGCTACATCGCCGGTTTTATTTTTAATTATCGGCACTACTAGCGTTTGGATCATTTTACTTGGCAAGTAACTATGGCCCACACAAAAACTGTACAACATATACAAAACTCTAGCTAAATGAGGCTCAGCAAATTTTAAATGCTCTATGCTGAGTCCATCGTGGCCAGGGGACTTTCCTTTAGACATAGATTTTATTATAGTTCTCAACTCTTTAATGCTTGTAGTTTTAATTTCCCTTTTCACGTCGAATTCAGCATTTAGCATCGAGTGCGAGGGCCCTAAAGGAGATTTTACAAAGAAGTGATCCTTGAACAGCTCAGCTATTTGTTCAGGTTCATTTTTGCCATCAACGCTCACGGGAAGGCCTGGTTTACATAAAAATGGTTGAAATAAACGCGACGAATAGATAACCTCCTCCTTTTAAATTTTTTAAGTCGGTTAAAAATTGCATTGTGAATGCAAAAAACTAAAAATTAAAATAATTTTATGTATACCTACTGATATGTATGTATGCATTGTATGATAAAATAAAAGAATACCTTTATTACTATTTAGATAACATTATTTAATGTATTTCATATAAGAATATAATATAAAAGTAACACTTAAAAAATTCAAAGACTGGTTACTATAGAAATAACTTGGATTTAGCTAGATGAAGCAAACTTTATTGATTTTTAGAGTATTTGTTTCAAAGCCTTGTTTCCTATAGTATAAAGTGTCTTCATTTTATTTTTTCTGTATTTTATTGCCTTAATAAAATTAAAATGAGGCCCAAAACAAATATTTACTATATTCTTAAATATATACTGACTAATAACAGTATCTACATGGGTAATAATGACCCAACCCCCACGTCCTTGTTACAATTTTCCACCCCCATGACGCCGGGTTAAGTATATTTTCAAATATTTATACTTCTATTATAATAAAAACGTCCGTTGTCTAGTATCCATGTTTTTTTTTATTTAAAGCACAATTTCCAGACGTGTAAATTACACATGAAATAAATTTGGATATAATTGATGTGAGTGTCAAAATATACTTATTTATTCATTTTATTATTAAAAATATTTTTAAATGCATACACAGCAGCAAACTTCAATTTAAGTAATTAACATTATTGTTTATCTAATTATTATAATAAATCGTTTTTTATTTTCAACTGATGGGGTTGTGTGAACTGTTTTTTTCCACAAATCCCCATTGTCAATTTGTTTAGTACTGAATGGGGATTTGTGGAAGAAAAGTTCACAATCCCCCATTGATGGGGGAAGTCGATGGGGATAAGTGGAATAACCCCGTACCAGACGATGCTCCGTGGGCAGCTGGGTAGGCCCTCTACAAGGTGGACTGACGATCTAGTCAAGGTCGCAAGAAGCCACTGGATGCGGGCAGCGCAGGACCGATCATTGTGAATATCCTTGGGGAAGCTTATAGGGCTCGTGGTTTTTTACTATCACATTTTTCCTATAAATTAAGTATTTTTTGGAAGAAATCTTTGATTGTTCTTTATATGATCTATCGGTACTATAATGAAAAATGTAATAGTTTGATTAAATTGCTGTTTATTCTGGCTGATCCGTAGTTCCAAATTATTTTGTAGTAGTACTATGCCGATGAGCTTTTGTTGCAATATTTTTTTTACATTATTATACTATTACCACTCAATGGTTCCTTGCCTCCCGGAGGCAAGTATTTTTACCCGCCCCAATGGTTCCTTGCCTCCTGGAGGCAAGCTGACAGCTAATTAAAATACTTTAATTAATTATGTCAAATCACTCTTTGTTCCTATCCAACTTATACCAATCTTAATCTAGACACCTTATTTTAATCGTAGAACAAGAAATTAGTCCAATTTAATAAAAATTTGGCGGATTATATTCAATTGAAGTTCGCCGACTTGCTTGCCTCCAGGAGGCAAGGAACCATTGCGTGATTTAGGCAATGTTAGCTAAGTATGGAAAAATAAAATATAAAAATATAATTAAATATATTGTACTAAATATGTTGTAATACATTAATATATACTTGTTATGCCCTCAATACCCATAAAAAGTATATATTTAAAATTTATCTACTTACAAAAAAGAAGTCGATACGAAATCGATCCATACTTTTGTAGCCCGTAAGGGTGATTCTTTACTTACATTTTTATATCTTTAATTAAACAATATTTTTCTAAAAGAGAGTTATCTTTTTTTACTTTTATCTAATAACAACATTGTAAACTATTATTTAAACACAATTTGGTCTGTAATAATTGTTTATTTATTAGTATTTATTGCATGTTTTAAAAATAAATCGGTAAAACATTTCCTTTTCTGCAACTTCAACTCGCTGTTTCTAATTAAATCGTAATAAAAATCCATCTACAAATCATACAATCTTATTGCAAATTTAACTAGCATTATAAATCAATAATTTGTTTTTATTAAATGTGCGTCAAGTTAGCAGCCTCACAACAGAATTAGATGGTTTTGATTATGTCAAAAAATACTGTATAAATAGTGTTAAATAGTGATGTATATTAAATAAATAGTGTAACTTTGATTCAAAAGATATTTGAGTATCTTAGTGAGGCTGCTAACTTAACGTCAAGTTAGCAGTCACCTCAAGAAATACAGTTCGTATCAATGTGATTTATATGTCAAAAAATACTGTATAAATAGTGTATCGTAAACGCAAAATTTCAAAAGTAGTGCTTTAATGCAAGCCGAGATATTAGGGTCTCTAAGTGGGCTGCTAACTTGACGTTTCTTGCGATGGAGATTCCAGGGAAACAGGTACAAGTTTTAAATAAATAAATACTTGAAAAAATACTGTGTGAAATAGTGAATCTTAGGATATAAATAAAAAAAGAATTCTTCTTTGCTATTTTCAAAAAATCAAATGTAAACTTCTACATAATAATCTGAATATATGCTGACGATCAATGTTGAACTTTGCTCCTTAGCAATAAGGTTCAAACTTTATTTCAATCGTGAAGTGCGTACTATCGAGCAAAAAAGTGAAATATATATTTTTGATTGTGTCAATACATACGTATAATCGGTTTAATGCTATTGATTAGGTATTTAAACAAATATATTTCTACCCACTTTTTAACCGACTTCAAAAAAAGAGGAGGTTCTCAAGTCGACAGTATTTATTTATGTATGTTTTACCATAACTTCGCCAGTTGTTAACCGATTTTAATAATTCTTTTTTTATCTGAAAGAAAATAGGTAGGTAGTTTATGTGTGGTATCATGAAAAAGTTAAAGTAGTCAGTTCAGTCGTTTTTTCACAATCCTGAAAAAACACATAGTTTTTGACTGGTAGTTCCTGCTTTACACGTCAATATCTTCGCGAACTATTGACCAATTTCAATGATTATTTTTTTATTCGAAAGAGCAAACTCCTGAGGTAGTCACATTGTTACCAAGTTAGGATCTGATGGTGGAATCCAGGGGAAATCGAGGAAAACCCGTAAATTTTATGGTAATTTACGTATTTACGTTTTTTAAGTATTTTGTACGTACGATTTTCTAAAGTTTTTTAAGTATTTGCATCTGGTAGTCATCATCACATGCTGATGAGCTGGTGATGGAAGGTACAACTCCTCAAATGTCGTTGATATGTAAAGATTTTTAGTTGTATTCTTTCAGGTTATTTAGATTAGATCGTTCTTTCATAAATAATAAATAATAAATAATAAATAATAAATAATAAATAATAAATAATAAATAATAAATAATAAATAATAAATAATAAATAATAAATAATAAATAATAAATAATAAATAATAAATAATAAATAATAAATAATAAATAATAAATAATAAATAATAAATAATAAATAATAAATAATAAATAATAAATAATAAATAATAAATAATAAATAATAAATAATAAATAATAAATAATAAATAATAAATAATAAATAATAAATAATAAATAATAAATAATAAATAATAAATAATAAATAATAAATAATAAATAATAAATAATAAATAATAAATAATAAATAATAAATAATAAATAATAAATAATAAATAATAAATAATAAATAATAAATAATAAATAATAAATAATAAATAATAAATAATAAATAATAAATTAGTGTTTGTACCAAAATTTTGAAGTCTCTCCGGCATTTCGGAAGCGTCCCATCTTGCAGCTCTCAATTTATTTCTCCGTTTACGCTGTTTGCGTCGATTATGTAGCTTGTATATTTTGTTTGTTTATAATATACTAGCGGATTCTCGCGGTTTCATCCACGTGGTACCTGAACGAATGTAGCTTTCTAATGATCAAAGAATTTTCTAAATCGGTCCAGTAGTTTCGGAGCCTATTCGATGAAAACAATTTAACAAACAAACAATCAAATCTTACCTCTTTATAATATTAGTACTTACTTATAGATAATTATATAACTTGTACCGCTTTAATTGTTTTCTGTTTCCCAACGGTTGACTGGCAAAAAAATACTTTTAGTATTAAGTCCGCCTTGTATATTACATTACCTATGTATTATGTACAAAAGTTTATTAAATAAAATAAAAAAGAAATAATAACAAATATGCTAGCCCCAAGCTTATTTTTCACATACAAAAGTTCCAGCTAATTGAACTTTTGTCCAACGACACTTGGATCGCTTATTTTGACGTTTAGTCGTTGAAATCCGATCGAAACAAAGGTCATCTAAATAGTTACCTACCTTCGAGTTATCGTTTTGAAACGATTGAAGGACGATTAATGTACCAGAATACACTTCGACGACACTTCGATAGAATCGCTGCCGCTCAAGTTCTATCGACAGTTGTGAATACGAATATGGTTTCAACGACTAAATCGCTACGATATCGTCACGGTTTATATTACGAGAATCGGGCTACTGGTCAAGGTCGCGGGAAGCCGCTGGATGCGGGCAGCGCAGGACCGATCGTTGTGGAGATCCTTGGGGGAGGCCTATGCCCAGCAGTGGGCGTCGTACGGCTGAAATGATGATGATACGATAGATTATGTATTATTTAAAATGACTGGAATAAAAAATTTGACAATATCAGTACGTCTAAAGAAAACTGTACACGACTGTACCTAAATTCGAATGTATGGTAGAAGTTAACATTCGATTTTTTGAAAATAGCAAAGAAGAATTCTTTTTTTATTTATATCATAAGATTCACTATTTCACACAGTAATTTTTCAAGTATTTATTTATTTAAAACTTGTACCAGTTTCCCTGGAATCTCCATCGCAAGAAACGTCAAGTTAGCAGCCCACTTAGAGACCCTAACATCTCGGCTTGTATTAAAGCACCACTTTTGAAATTTTGCGTTTACGATACACTATTTATACAGTATTTTTTGACATATAAATCACATTGATACGAACTGTATTTCTTGAGGTGACTGCTAACTTGACGTTAAGTTAGCAGCCTCACTAAGATACTCAAATATCTTTTGAATCAAAGTTACACTATTTATTTAATATACATCACTATTTAACACTATTTATACAGTATTTTTTGACATAATCAAAACCATCTAATTCTGTTGTGAGGCTGCTAACTTGACGCACATTTTATTAAATCCTTCTAGTTTTTGAGTAAAACTTAATTTAAAGCCGAGCGAGCGAAGCGGAGCGGAGCGGAGCTGTGCTGAGGAACCATTGCCCCGTAAGCATATTTAAGCGTGCGTAACCATTGAGTGGTTATCCTTCGTAATAAATAATAATAAAGTAATGATTTCGTGTTTTTTTTCTAAAATTTCATAAAAATAATAATATTGCTAAGATTTTACTACGGGTTTTAAGACTGATTCTGTTAAATTATACTTTAAATAAAGAGAATTTAATAAACGTTGATTGTATATACTAGGTAATGGCCCAGTGTTCCAAAATTATCACAAAAGATAATCAAGTTTTTTTTACTGTTCTGGCAACCATAAGTTCATATAAACACATTGAGAAGAAATACTTAACCCTTTCCTTTTGAATGGCTCATTTTTTATGTAAACAAAGCACTTGAGTGCGCGGCTTTCGCTATCCCGAACATCTGGTTATACTTAGGCCGTCTTTGGTTACATTTATGATAAGCTGAATAACAAGGCGATAAACTAAAACTGTTTCGACAGTTTTACGATATGTTTTGTTTTTATAATGGTCGTTCGACCTCGACTTTTGAGGAAACAAAGAGCAATAGTGCGGTCCATGCGATATAATTTTTTTTCACATAATTATCGATAAAATAACATATAAGAAGTATATATATTTAGAATCTTCATAAAAAAACCTATCTGATAAGAATATAATATACGGAAAACATATTTTTTCTTTATTTTTTGGAATTTTCAAAAACTCATTACTTCCGGTGTTAAAAAAAATCAAAATTCAATTTTTTTCGTTTTTTTTTTCTTTAGGATCACCTATTATAGTGTATTTTATACAGTACGACGAGTTTGTCACTCTTTTGAACATCGAAAAACGCACTAAAAAAAATTCAAAAGTTACAAAAAAAAAATTATGGGGGTAGTCGTAAGAGCATTAGGAGATGCTAGCGGTCGGTCAAGGGTGTATCAGAAAAGAAAATATCGCAACTTTTGTCTCTGGGTCTATCTGGTATAAAGTACGTTTTTTAATTCGGTGCAAAAAAAAAAAGAAAACAGTATTACCATATTAAAACTCTATATTCACATTCTGTAGAATGAGCGATTTTCTGAGAGGCCATTTAAAAAAAAAAAAGCTTCCAATTGCTTCACTAGATGGCGTTGAATAGGTATGTACATGTCTATGGTATATTTTGGTATGAAACAAATTTAAATTAATTACTTTATAAAAACCCAAAGGAAACTAATAATATATTAAATAAGTACTGCTGTGAGGAACAGAAACGAAATAGGTAAATTTAAAGATTTAGGTAAATAAATAACATCTGTCTGACGTTCTGTTTTACGTAAAAAAGTCGCGTCAAGGTAAAATTTATAACGTTCCGTTCCTTCTAACTGCATAGGTGGGACAGCGCCATCTAGTGACTGAGCTTTCAGAAAATCGCCCATTCTTTATTTGTGAACGACATTGCCGTTAATTCAAAACATGCTTTGACTGGATAGATATTTGTTTAACATTATTAATAAAAGTAAAAAAATGGAAATTACTCTTAAGTGAACAACAAAATAATTTTTCGAAGGGATGTTAGATGGATATTTTTTCCACGTACTAGCAACACGCAGGCACAAAATATTTGTGACGCAGGGGTGACAAACCTACTTTAACATGTGTGTGATTATTTGATTGATTTTGATTTGTATTTTGTTTACTTTACGTGGGCTCCTATCTGCTTCGCGTACAGTGCTTCTTTTACATTATTTTGTAGATTTCTTCTTGTTTCTGTTATTGTTTTTGTTTATTGTTAAGTTTGAACCGTTGTTACTTGTTACTATTGTGTCTCTACTATTACTATCTAACCCATTTTGCATTATTTTATGCGTTTTACCCCAGGATATAGTTTTTATAAGAAGATTTTAACAAAATCTGTAAAACCAAAACCTCACAATAAATTTGGTTTAAAAGAGACATGAAGAAAAAGGTTTACGACACCCTGTTGCCAAAGTCAAATGTGAAAGCGACTTTGTTTTTTTTTTGCACCGAATTAATAAACGTACTTTTACAGTGCCACAACCTTTTCTGTTCCGGTGACAGCGGCGCTACGTACGTTTTTCTTTTTTTTGTAGCAATTTAACCGGCCCTGAGTTCTAAGAATTTCAGCCGCCAGCAGCGCTATAGTTGGATATCAACTTGACAGCAAAATGACATTAAAAAAAACACGTTAGTTTCACATTTTGGCCACCGGCACAGCAAAGTTTGTGGCACTGTAGTCATGTTTGTGATACTATTATTACTTTGGGTCACTCTTCAGAAGGGCCTAAAAATATTTGGGTCTCAGGAGGTTAATCAATCAATCAAAATAGTTATATAATTTCTCAAAACTTAATTATAAGTCTTCCTATGTATTTCTCATCGTTGGAGACTTATTTCTTAAAAAGTTGTTTGAGGAGTATCATAACTCCGTATTGCCAACAGTGGTGGCGATCTGGACGAATATGCCTCATTGGCACCACTGGGCGGCAATCAGGAATCCATATTGCCACCAGTGGTTACGATCTGGAAAAAAATATTCCTGATTGCCACCACAGGGCACCAGCTCGATCTGTGGCTCCTCCTCACTCTGGTCATTGTTGACGGAGTACGGAGGCCATGTCATTGGTACCTTACCTATAGACGGGGCGTAGAGCGTGGGCGAAAGGCAGCTGCCCTGAGGAACTCCCGCCCCGCCATTATGGGGCGCAGCTCAGACTCCTCACGCTCCACCGCCACGTTGAATTGCCGACCCTTCAGGAACGAGGCCAGCAGATGGACGAGGGCCGGGATATTCATCATGGATTTCTTCCGCCGATAAAGGCGGGTTCGGGTTTGAGCTTCTGCTCCTTCGCCGGGCTTCATCTCGTGAGGCTACTGCCCCATGGTGTTTGGAGCCGCTTTGCGCGGCCGTCCTCGGGACGGGTGGTGTGCCCCACCGGATGTTTGCGGCCCTCGGCGCGGTCAGCCAGTCGGGTGAGACCCCTTTGGAGGAGGCCCAGCTAGCGCCTGCGAGCGGGCGCGCAAACGGGGTATGGGCTATAATTTAGGTAGGGGTGTTAGAAGGGATGTGGGGATTGGGTGAGGTGGGCTGGGGAAGTGGCAGGGGCACAATATCGCGGGGCAGCGCCCATTTCTTCGTGGCTCTGGTGTTGGTGGTAATGTTGGGGGAAGGAGCTGATTCTTCAGTTTCTAGCGGCGGTGGTCGTCGTCTGGGTGCGATGCCCTGCAGGTGTTTGTGGGGCCCGTGATCGGCGCAGTCGAACATTTGACGCGCCAGTTGGCCCACGAAGTCCTGCAGCGGCTGGATGTTAAGGTCCCTCGCGATGACCTCGTTGCGTACGTAGCGCCCCGCTTGGGTGATGATGCGGAGCGCCACGTTCTGCTGGGCTTGAAGTCGCTTCCTCTGCATCTGCGAGCAGAGAGAGTACCACGCCGGCGCTGCGTAAGTGAGTCGCGACCGGACGTGGGTCTTGTAAATGGTGAGTTTCGCCCGCAGCGGGAGTCTGGAGCGAAGGACAGGGCGTAAGATGGCCCGCGCGGCGCGGGCAGACGATATGGCGTGATCCACCTGGGTGGCCATAGTCAGGCCGCGGTCGATGTGGCAGCCCAGGTATTTGATGGTAGGCTGCCAGGCGATCTCCTGCTCCTTCATCGCCAGCTTCGGTGGCATGTTCCGCTGGGCCCCGATAAGGATTGCGGTTAATCGCTATCCTCCAGTTGTCCAGCCAGGACGGGAGCAAGTTTAACTGTTCCTGCATTTTAGCAGCGGCGACCATGGGCCACGGGGAGGATGTGAAAAAGGCACTGACATCTGCGAACAGCGCCAGCTCGACCCGTGGCTCCCCCTCATTTTGCTCATTGTTAACAGAGGGCATGTCGTTGGTATAGACCGCATAGAGCGTGGGTGAAAGGCAGCTACCTTGAGGAACTCCCGCCAGTATGGGGCGCAGCTCGGACTCCTGGCTCTCCACCACCACGCTAAAAAGCCGGCCATTCAGGGACCGTACTCTGAAACGCACATCCGAAACTTCGGTTAGCCCCGTCCCTTTCACTCGATTCTGTCGTGACTCGAGCGTGAGAGGGACGGGTATAACGAAGTTTCGGGTTTTGCGTTTCAGAGTAGGCCCTCAGGAACGAGGCCACCAGTTGTACGAGGGCCGGGTGCATCTCAGTGTTGTTGGCCAGCTTGTAGATTAGACCGGGGTGCCATACCCGGTCGAAGGCCTTCTCGATGTCGAGAAAGGCGGCCACGGTGCACTTCTTGGCATTTCTGTGGTCAGCCATGTGGTGGAGCACGCGCGCCAGCTGAAGCGTGGTGGAGTGTCCGCTGCGGAAGCCGAACTGATCGTTCCTCAGAGGGATGGAGGGACGGAGGCGACGCAGCAGGAGGCGCTCGAACAGCTTAGCGACGTGGTCGAGCAAGGTGATGGGGCGGTGGTTGGCGACCTGGCGACGGTCCTTACCAGGTTTGGGGATAGTTATTACCCGGCCCTTCTTCCATGCTTCCGGGAAGTATTTGGCCCGTAGTGCAGCGTTGAATATCCTAGCCAACACTGCTCACCCTCTCCGGGGGAGCGCTCCGGGATATTCAAGACTGATGACTAGACTGTATGGGCATTGATCCCTTTGCATACCCAGACTGGGTAAACGTAAATAAAAAAACCAGTGGCAATCTGTCAGGCAACTGTCACTGTCAGGCAAGCAAAGGCTGACAGTGACAGGTAATACCTACAACCTACAAGCCTGACAGCCACAAAGTACCTTTGTATATACGGAAATAGAGACCTCTCTCGGCGGCTAAAAATGGCAACTATTTTGTTTGGACCTAGCGCCCCCTTTATTTGTTTTTTGGGACTAATACGTACTACCTATGGATACGCACGTATAGCCTATTTAGTTTTTAATGATTTTTATTATTTTTACTTAGAAGGGGCATTATACTAAGAATTATTAATTTTTAGCCGATTTCCTTTGTTCAGTTGGATGACTTTAAACAACAACAAGGATAGCTATTTATTAATTCTTAGTTTGAAAATGAAAACATAAGATGAAAAGATCAAAAACATATTTATTCACATAAAAATAATACACATGTAGGTACTTGTGAATCGTTAACATTTTCCTACCGCATTCAAGACTTTTTTAACTGAAACACAGGCGCAATAAACTTGCCAGTTTCGTAACGAAGTTTACAAAAAAACTTATGTCGTTAAAATTACAACAATTTGCATAAAGCATATGCACAGGTTATACAATATTATTAAATAACATTTAAGAGAAATATGTTCTCATACCCAAACATAATAAACATGAATAAATTCAATTACATCTTGTGGACCTTTATTATAGAAGTCTGCCTTTCCCCAAAAACGAGCCTTTAGTTTTTTCAATTAGGTCCGTATTATAAACGACACTCAAGTGGAGATTTCTTCTCAAGTATAGTTGGCAAGTGATGAATGTATTCGTTGCATGTATTTGCATCCCTTTCTAACTACTTGAGAAGAGATCTCCACTTGAGTATTGTTCTATAATACCGACCTAATCTTGGAACAGCAAGCTTATTCTTAATTCTTGTATTTAAATTATGAACATTACTTTCCTTTATAAACGAATTACGATGCTTTCTTACATACACACAAAATTTTCATAAATGTAGGTACAATCTCAGATTTACCTGTAGTAACATCGTCAAATTTCATTTTTTTTTACTTAATTTTAGCATCGTGATCGTGGTGCCACACTTTATGGTGCTGTGCTGTGATTTTGGCGTGACGGGTCCGAGGAGAGGCGTTGCAATTTTTTCTTAAAACTTCCATTTTACGATTTTGCTGTTGCATTGCACTCTTTAGGCAGAATTTCTTTATCTGAAAAACAAAAAACACCTCTTTTTAAACATGAAAATATAATTTCTTAGAAGGAGGGCGTTTTGGGTCCCGACCCAATAGCCACAAACTATATAGACTAGTACCACAGTAGTATTAAGGCTTTGCTAGTACCAATAGCAATGAGTTGGTGTCGTTGGATAGGTATTACAAAGACGAACAATGTTTAGAGCCAACGCGGGCACTTTTGATTTTTAGTCGACCGATATAGTTTAGTCGGGATCGTAAGACGATCGTGATTAAACCATGATTAAACTGTCGGCCGATAGATGGGCGATAGTTTAGTTGAATGCAGTGCGCACGCTCACTGGTCCTTCTACCCGGCCGATAGTTGTGCTGTGCGATTGGCGATAGTTTGATCGAACAACTATCGGCCGATAGTTTGATCGGTCGATTTTTAATCGTCAGTGCGCGCACTGCCATTTAACTCTATACTGAATCCGAGAACGATCAAACTATCGCCACTTGACTGAAATCGTTGTCCGTTCGGAGATAATCTGATATGATGATAAATACCTATTATATTATTACTAGCTGACCCAGCGCGACTTCGTTCCCGTGGTCCTACCTCCTACTCCACCCTACCCACCCGTACTCTACCCCTACCCTACCCCTACCCTACCCCTACCCTACCCCTACCCTACCCTTACCCTACCCCTACCCTACCCCTACCCTACCCTACCCCTACCCTACCCCTACCCCTACCCCTACCCCTACCCCTACCCCTACCCCAACCCTACCCCTACCCTACCCTACCCTAACCTACCCTACCCTACCCTACCCCTACCCTACTTCTACTCTACCCCTACTTACCCCTCCTTCCCCTATTTTCTCACCCTTAAAACCATCCTTGGACTTCCACGAACATTTCAAGACCAAAATTAGCCAAATCGGTCCAGTCGTTCACGCGTGATGTCGTGACCAAGGGAAATAGGGATTCATTTTTATATATATAGATAATAACCAACATAAAATCTTAAGTGTGTTACACAAGATTACCTGCAAGGTATCTCATATTTGTTGCAACAGTCCTGCTAAAGATTTGGCTTGCAAATTTCACCTTCATTATATTTTTTTAAGTAATGTTAATAGCTTATGCAATTTATTGTCTTCGGGAGTTGTTATTATTAATAATGCTCTTTGAAAGCAACTGAACCTTTCCTTCTCTGGAATTCTAAAATAAAATAAATACAAGGGTAAAGTAAATACAGGGGTAACATAAATCTGAACATAAAATAAAAATCTAACATTTGATAATTATTATTTACTTATAATTTAATTAGCTATAAGTAACAGAGAGGAATAAAAATGAAAAATACCTTTATTGAATTCCACAGCCTTTTTTCTGGCCGGCAAGGTTGGTTGGTTGACTGGTTGAGTTACTACTGACTGGATCTATAAAAATGATGATAAGTTGAAACCAACCGGTCAATAAATTTAATCTCATTTAATAATAAGGATAGAAAATGCAATTTTTACCTATATTTGTAAGTATTTGTAAAACAAATGTTCGATGAAAATTACTAACCTGGGCAAATTAAGAATAGGCCCTGCAATGTTACTTAGCCGATTAAATCGGCATTAAAACGCTCCGTATCTTTAGCTGGATTCGGGAATAATAGCATAGTTCGATGCAAACCTGAAAAATAAAAAATAATTCATCACAAATAATTATTGCAATACATCACTATCACTACATAGTATAAAACAAAGTCGCTTTCTCTGTCCCTATGTCCCTTTGTATGCTTAAATCTTTGAAACTACGCAACGGATTTTGATGCGTTTTTTTTTAATAGATCGAGTTATTCAAGAGGAAGGTTTATATGTACTTTTTATCCCGATATTCCCACGGGAACGGGAACCACGCGGGTGAAACCGCGGGCGGCCGCTACTAGTAAAGTATAAAGTTAGAAATAAAGAGGGAGAGGTTGGTTTGTTGTTGGTTGGTTGTTTTGAGCGTTAATTGAAGAAAAGTTTGGTCTTTACTTACTTGCTGAATCTGAACACCCAGGAACACAACACTTTTTCCTAGACATCGACATAATGCCTGAAGTCCTGTCTCAATCCAAAGTTAAAACTAAACCACGAGTCTCTGTCTAGCCGCACTATTAGGAGGAGAAAACTCTCAACTCGACAGAAGACACAGGGAATTAATATAAATTTAAGATAGACATTCACTGCACCAAAACTATCAATCAAAACAATTTGAATGACCGCGCGCAATGACGGTTTAGTTTAGTGTTGCCATTTTTCTAAAATAATTTCATACCGTAATGAAATAATAAATATTATAGAAACGCCTTTACTTTGAGTAAATAACAGACAAAACACCTATCACATCGTAATAATTTCCTATTCTTTATAAATAGTTGAAAATTCTTTTAAGTACCTTGAATTTGGGATTTTGACTTAATTGTTTATAGGACTCTGATAATTACAAAATCTACCAAATCGTAAGAATTCATGTGGAACGTCGCAAAAATAACACCACTACAATTAAAAGCCCCCTGAGCGCTATCATTATCTAAGATAGTTAGTGCAAACTGAATTTAGCATCTTTTGAACGCCCTCTGAAATAGTTTTACGGAAGTACTGAATTACAATACTGCTAAATCTAAACGACGGAAGCTCTTCGTGACGTTAATAGTATTGCTGACTTCTAGAACTGATAGTATAGCTTTCCTACGATTGCCAGCAGGCGTTGGAATCACCCATAGAATAGGTCAAAACTTAGTGGCCGGTAGCCCCGATACCCATTCATTGGCTATAATTAAGACCGCCATTTTGTTGGGGTGCCCCCATTGGCTAAAATTAAGGCTGTCACTTTTTTCAAGAATTTCAAGATGTCCTTTATTTAGTTTGTGTTTTTTACTCATTTCGGTTTTCTAGTATTCTTTAGATGTTTTTCCACTTTTTCTCAGATATTTCTTTACAGAAATATGGATACATTATTCGAAGATGCCTTCGGTACACGTAAGTAAATCTATTTACGTAGTTTTATGTATGAATTATTTATTACATTAACCTAAATTTGAGTTTTGTTGTTTTAGGTAATTCCAAGAGGCAACTTTGTATTTCTTAAAACTAACCAAAACAAAAGAAAATACAGTTCACAACTTAACCGGAGTAAAGAAGATTCGGTTTCTCAGAAAGTTATGAAATTTATCAAAGGCTAAAAGAGTCGCAATAGTTTTTATAAGTGCGTCATGCCTGGCACCACGGAGGCCTCTTTAACCAAAGTTAAACTGTGGGAAAACTCTGCTACCCTTTCACACCCATATGTGCTCATCCAGGAAAAGCTCCCTCTGGCCTTGAACTTCCCAGATCATTATGGAGATCTTTAAATAGACTCCGTACCCAAGTTCGTTGAAGTAAAGACAACCTGTCCAGGTGGGGCTACACCAGTAACACGGATCTCGCGTGCAGGTGTGGTTACACTCCACAGACCATGGCCCACCTCATTGATTGCTCTGCATGCCCGGACACCTGCACGCGTGAGGACCTCATGTTGGCTGCAGATAACGCGTTGAGAGTGGCACAGTTTTGGGCCAACATATGATTTTGTACTTGTCATTGACATGTTGAAGAAGAAGTTATGAATGAAAGGTAGGTAATGTTTGTTTATTATTTTTATATGAATGTAAGTAGGTATGTTATGTGTAATTAATTATTGATTAGTTTTGTTAAAAAAAACCTTCCTAATACCTACCTCATTTCAATATACATGTAGAAGTGATATCATATGGTGATAATGATAAAGCACAGTAGATTACTTGGGATTAAATTTAAATAATCAGTTGTCACATTTAACAAGTTTCAATTTAGTGAAGTTGTTAATACCAAGTCAAGAGAAAATAACAGTGAAAGTAATTCAATAACTTTGTCAAAACATTTTAAATGCCTTATCATCAAATTCATATTTCTGATTCTGACAAACAGAACAAAATTATAACAAATGTACCGGTGGGATAATATATGATTGTTGTCGGTATGAATGATGGTTTATTGTGATTGTCTTATGACTATGTTATAACTGTTACTGCTACCTCCTATCTTGGATCTTACTTAATTATATATATTACCTCTCATCAGTCTATGTACAAAGCTTATCTACTTAATAACAGTTATTAACTATAAACATTGATTATCTATAACTTGTGCATAGCGGCACAACAAACAAAATGTGCTTTATACACACTACTCTTTCTTGATTTACTAACTTTTCAGTTTAACTATCACTTATTTGTTTATAAAATGTTATGGCAGATTATAGTAACAATATGTAGAATCTATACTAACCAAATCTAATCTTTTCAGATAACTTGAGTCTCAACGGGGTTCGTGGAGTGCTGCGAAGATGCCCGTTTCTGCCTATTCTTGCGGTAATAAGTTATCAAATCAGAATTATGGTGCAAATTACTGCTGTTAGTTGCTATATTGATTACTTACTGCATTAAATGTTTAACTATTAGAATTAGGTTATTGCGTCTTGCATTGAAAGTGATATGCTATGGAATTGCGTAAAGTCAATCGTATTCATTTGACAGCTCATATTGTATCATATTAAATGTCATTCCATACAAATTGCAGCTGATTGAATACGATATGAACTGTCAAATGAATACGATTAGCTTACGCAATTGCCCCCGAACAGTAAATAATGAAATGGCAGATACTAAATAAAACTACTAGGAAAAATAGCATTAGCATTTGTGCGTAATAAATATTTGCAAGCAGTTTAATTTTTCTTGTGGCTGATAAAGTATTTATATTTCTTAGTTTATCTTTAAAGTCAATTTAGTAAGTAATTTCATTACTCTCATTCTTTGTCTTGTATAAATCTCAACTTATACTTATGTACTTTGTATTTGATAAAATTATAATGTCAAGTAATAAATGCCTTCTTTCATCAAATGTGTTTTTTATTTGAGCAGAATTTAAAATAATATATTACAAGGGTTGTACCACAACCCTAGTAAACGTCGATGATTTGCACAACTATCGATAACGAATCAAGGGTGTCGATAGTTATGGCAGCACTATGTTGTCAAACTCTAATCGGGGTCCGTCATTCACTAACAAACGGCCGCTATAAGGCTTGATTCCTATCTGTACTAGTCTATATAATTTGTGGTAGCGATAGGTGAAGATTGAAGAGCCTGCCTGACAGCCTGACAACAACAAGATTATTTTACATAATTTTGTTGATAAAATATATTATTTACTTACATGATTTAACACTCTTAGTAGTCTGTGATTTAACATTTAAGCTATTGGGATTTAACATTTAATAACCATTTGGTCATGATGCTGAATACATTGCGTGGGGCTTTGAACAGCGTCCAGTACCAACAAGTGAGGCTCGGTCACAGAATCAGAGGAAAAGCCCCTATATTTTGTCGAACCATAAAAGAGCGCTTAGATGAATTAAATTACAAAGATGAAATTTACACTACTAGAATTGATATCGGTTTCCCTGTAGATAAGTAAGTATTTCAGGAACTTCATTTCTACATTTTTTATTTTATTTTCTAGGAAGACCAACAGCCTGTCTTATAAATTAATAAATACAATAGACACCAGAGGGCCAATTACAGGTCTCCACTACATCATCTAACCTTACTTAGCTCCTTCATAGCAAATATCTCGTTTTGATTGTTATCAAATAACCTCAAATTTATTATTACTTATGTGAATAGCCTGTGTTATTATAACTTTTTCCTAATTTTATTGTTGTGCAGGCTTTCATCATCTGAGGAACGTAGCAAGCGGTTGAAATATGTAAAAAACATAAAAAATGACAAGGCACTTGAAAAGCTTGCTCGGGAACACAAATTACAAGTTAATTTAAGTGAAGTCAGAAAAGACTGGGTGAAAACTTTAGCTCCTTTGCACAAAAAGGATATTGCAGATCACTATGGAATATTTGAACATTTATATGGGGAGGGTTACTTTTTACCTAAAGTCAACTTGGAAATATCATATGACCTAAAGGATGGTGCAATACTGCCTGTATATACTGGGAACGTTATAAAGCCTGGTGAGGCTTTACAAAAGCCTTCCATTGTATTTGAGTCTGATAAAGATAAACTGTGGACACTCGCCATGACCAGCCTTGATGGTCATTTGACAGAAGGTGACAAAGAATATGTTCATTGGCTTATTGCCAACATACCTGGTGATCATGTAGAGAAAGGAGACACATTGGTGGAGTATTTACAACCTTTCCCTGTAAAGGGTACAGGTTTTCATAGATATGTATTTGTTCTCTATCAACAAAATGGCAAAGTCTCTTATGATTTGCCAAAAGGTATGTATTTAAATTTCATCTTCTCAAAAGACTGTTTGTTTACGTAATTTTAACATAGATAAAATGGTAATGCACTCGCCAGCTCTGTACAGCACAACGGTTTTGATAAGACTGGCTCAAAGCCTCAAAATGCTGAACAACGCATGTGGAGTGAAGAATTTGAATTTTGAAAGAAGTAAAGACCAGTTACAGAATCTAATTTTATTGATGGCCAGTGAGTAAAACTATGGAGTTTTCAGCCATCATGGAAGTTCTAACGTTCCATAAGACTGAAACGAAACAGCATTGTTACATGTTCAATTGATATAAATTATCATTTTCAGTTACATCTGCATCACTTGAAAACAGAACATTTGTAACTAGGGATTGGTATGAGAAAAATCAAGATGTGATCACTCCTGCAGGACTAGCATTTTACCAAAGTGACTGGGATGACACTGTCAGAGACTTCTTCCATAATACCTTGAACATAAAGGAACCTAGTAAGTTATGAACTACACTAACCTGCTTTTGGTCAATTCGCTAATCTGTTTTAAAGAACACTATCTCATGCGCTCAGCTTTCCTTGCATTAATCGTTTAACTGCTACGTGTGTATGCAATTGCAAAATGACCTCTCCTATGCAGCTTCAACAAAAAAAAATTGTATTTCTGGTGATATCATGTGTGGAAAAATCTCATCCTGCATTAGTCTGACGAAATATCTCAGTGAAAAAAATCAACCTTGTGGTACTGACATCGAGTTATCTTGCTCGACACAAAATTATATAGTAAACTTTTGCTACTTGAAGGTAATGTGTGAGGAGCTTCGATCAACAATAACAGTAAGTACTATTGTTGATTGAAGGTGAAGAGATTGGAAATTGTAGGTAAAGGAATTTTTTTAAACTGCTTTCTATCTAATTTATTACGGTCATTTATTCATGTCTCGGCGTGTAATCTTTTAACTATGGGAAAAGAGGTAGTACAAAGTACAACACAACACAATATGTACTTTGGAAAAAAATATAATATTTATTGTTCAACTACAAGTAATTATTATAGTGTTATTTATTTATTATTATTATCGTATCGTATTTGCTTTTATAAGATTATACCTATTATTTATATCTCATATATATATATGTGCAAAAAGTTTCTTTTTTTTCGCTTTCACTGTTAGCAACACTAAAAACTATATACATAATACAAACTAGGTATCAAAACGTAAAGGTCCCTGGGACAAGGTAACTTGGCTCAGTTTGTAGAAGCAGTTTAGTATTTACGCCTTCCATATAAAACAGCAAATTTTGTTGTCCGAGATATCTCTACAGTAGTATGTGAGAAATGAGATAACTCCTATGTTAGCAGCTCAAGGGTTAAACTTGAAGTATGTTAGTTCACTATTTCCTGATACATACATAGTGTTTCTGTATTATGGAGTCTAATAACAAGCATCATCTTGGATAATTTTCTAAATAGTGTCTAATATTTTTTACTAACCTTCAGCCCAAAGATTCAAAGATTCAAAAGATTCAAAATCATTTATTCATTTTAGGCTGATTGATACAGCACTTGTGAACGTCAATGAAGCTACGCTATCGGTTCGCAAATCCTACAGCGGGAGGCCTTGTAACGAGAAGAACCGGCAAGAAACTCGCCAAGGGCTATTTTTTTCTCCCTGTCATATTTCATACAGAGTCGTCAAATTGAAAAGTGACATTAACATAATATAATATGTAAAGTTACTTTCCATCACAAATTAATCTTAAGTTTAAAAACAAAATAAAAAACCTGGTAACCATAGCAGTAAATAATTTTCAATAACTAAGAAATAGACATCCAAAAGGTAGTTTCTTTAAAATACACACCAACCAAAAACGTAGCAAATAAAATAATAAATATAAATGCCAAACAAGGGTAATAAAACTTTGAATAGTTTAAGAACATAAGAGTCTAATAACTAATAATAAGAGACTAATAACAATAAAACATTAAAAATCTGCATATTTTGAGACAAGAACTACACGACGTTGTCCCGCAGGAACCTGATATTTTTCTAAAAATATCTAAAATAATTTGACTAAAAAGTAGCCTATGTCACTCTCCAGCTCCCTAACTATCCCAATACCAAAAATCATGTCGATCCGTTTTGACGTGAAAGACACAAACAAACAAATACACTTTGACATTTATTATTAGTATAGATGTTTATTGATTCGTACCTATGTTTTCTTTCAGTTTACGAGTATGACTTCCCGGCCCCATACATAAGACCACAAGAATGGCATCCGCGTAGGAAACCATTTAATATTTATATGGACAAATATAGAGATCCTAAGCAAATAAACAAAGAGTACCTGCTTCTCAAGCTACGGAATGAAGACCCATTCAGGAAACCACCTCCACCTCTCAAGTTCCCTAACGCTCATGCATTCCCAAAGGGTATGCCGTCTTGGCTGAAACTTCATGAGAAAAAAATAAGGCTAGGATGGGGTAGAGTTAATGATGTTTGAATGTACAGACTTATTAAATAAAAGATTGGTGAACATGTTAAATTGGTTTCATTTAAGATGATGGGACTTTTGAGGTGGCAACACTGGCAGCAACATTAGTCAGCTAGCCGTAGTATTTAAATTAAATAATTTTAATATTATCTCATGTTTAATTCCAAGTTATTTAGTGTAATTCGTTAAATTAAGTGTTAATTAATAAGTGAAAGTGATATCAGCAAGTTTCATGTGCTCACTTTTGAATTATCAGCAAGGAAAAATTTACCCAACTGTCAATCCAGAAGAGGACTACAGTTCAAATTGAAAAGAAATAAAAATACTGTGGACTGCTACTAATTAAACCTGGGGAGTATTGTTTTCATAATTTACATCACACACAGTGCATTTTAGACCAATCCTATGAAACTTTCATCACCCTAAGTATATACTTAAGAACTTGACAAATTCTACCAATAATAATTAATGTACCTAGTTGCTAATATTCAGTAATTTGTTAGCCCAACAACTCGAGTGAGCAGTAAACAACAACAAGTATTCTCTGAGGAATAATATAATTTGTTTTGCATTGTGTTAATAGTACTTATAATTTCAATCTTATATTAGATCTGACATAAGTAAAGACTTTCCTAGGTTATTAAAAGTATTATAAGTTCTTTGTGGTCTTCCATAAAGTCTGAATTACTACTTGTAGTAGGTATATTTAATTACTCGGTATCTAATTAAGTGGAAAAATTATATAGAAATTTGTTTTTTTTTAATAGTTACCTACCCACTTACTTAGATATTATTGTAGATTTTACTGAAATATTAGTTTAATTACACAATTTATAGTCAAAGATTGAATCATATCCTTAACATCAATAGTACAATCAATCCAGGACTACTTATTTAAAGTTATAATATAATTTCAGGCATATTATCAAAAATGATGACCCGCAAAGCAGTCGCTAACAGCACCGAATTGAAGTTGAGACAAGCATTGCAAGAACTCAAGGCTTCTAAAGATACTTGCAATCAGCTCTTAAGAGAACGAGAGGATAGTGAAAAAGAAATTAAGAAAATCATCGACAAAAATTCTCAATTGAAGAGCGAGTTGGCCCAACTTCATTCGGAACATGTAGAAGCTTTAGTGCAAAGGGATCAGCTTCGTGATACCCTCCAGGACTATAACCAGCAGCTAAACACATATGAGAGTGCTCTAAGCCGCATCACTGACTTAGAAAAGGAATTAATTGCTGCAAATCAGTGTATTGCAGAACTTGAGGCAACGAGACAAAGTCAAGAAGAGCAACACACAAAGAGCCTTTTTGAGGAACTGATGCTTTCTCCAGGAGTTTGCCTTTCCCCACAACCCTTAGAAAATAATGTAAATTCTATTAACAAACTAAAATGTAAATTAGGGCATAAGAAAATTAAAAAGTATATCCGCATTAGTAAGTTCATTAAAAAGACTGAGAAATTAATTAAAAGAAATAATTGCTATCACAAAAATATTGCTCTAAGGAAAGAACGAATTGATTTGATAGACTCATTAGATATTTACAGTACTAAATTAATTGAGAGTAGACAAATGTATGATCAAGATACCAAAAGTTTACAGTCGAACATAAAAAGACTGCATGAATCCCTTGAGTTCATGAAAAATCAGTACTCAAGTGCTCAAATACAAATAAATGAGCATATTCAATCTGCTACAGAGTTGGTAGAACTCTGTAATTACAATGCCAATCGATATGACTCTTTAGTACAAAATCAATCTAATGCTACTTTCCAACATACAAATTGTTCCTGTACCTGTGTTACACAACATTCAGACTCAATTAATTTAAAGAATAGTGTTTCAGAGCATACATTGGTCTCTCACAATGAAAAAAACATAAATAAAATTGAATCAAATTATAATACGGTTACTTTTAAGCCAGTTTCAAACAAAAATTGTCATACAATAATGTACTCAGACAAAATAGGCCAAGGTTTTGGATCAATTATTAATGACAAAACTAACAAAAAATGTATTAATATTTGTACTCCTGGTCAGTCTTTGAACAAGATTATAAATAATATTAATGAGTCCCACATAAATGATACCACTAATCTAATAATATTATGTGGTGATAGTTCAAACTTAACTAAACAGGATATACTTAGAAACATAAACATATTATTAACATTGCAATCTAAGACAAGTTGCAGAATAATACTGAGTGCTTTGCCCTATGCAAGTAATTTAAATTGGGATCAGAATAGACGAATTTATGATTTGAATTTGTATATGTATAATTTGATATGTCGTCATAGTGACGTTATTTTATATTTTGACGTTAATAAATTTATTAACAATTTTATTTTGACCCCAGATACTATGTATCTGTCAAAAAAAATTAGAATAGAATTAGCTAATTTATTAGCTTATAACTTACAAGACTCGGTTACAAACTATGTAACTAAGTTAACAATACCTAGTTTAAGTACTTCTACTAATAGTAGACTAATTAATGTAAATAAAACTGTGACAAACTCAGATTTAAACTGAGGCGCAAGACAACAGCCAGACCTATTAGTCTTAATGTAATTCATCAAAACATGCAAGGTCTGTCTGGCAAAGAATTGGAATTAGAATTATTTGCTGAATGTCATGATATTCAGATAATTTGTTTAACTGAACACTGGCTGCAACACCACGATACGTCTTTGAATGTAAATAATTTTCAACTATCTAGTTCATTTGGCAGGAAAACAACAACTCGTGGCGGATCTCTAATTTTAGTAAATAGAAATAGTAATATTCAGATTAAGGAAAGAAAAGATATTGTAAACTTTACTAGAGAACGCCATGTTGAACTGTCTTGCATAGAATTAAATAGTTTGGTGATAGTATGTGTATACCTTGACGACCGATTTGGCGCAGGGGTAGGCTACCCACCTTCTGCGCCAGTGGTCTCGGGTTCGATTCCCGAACAAGATAAATATTTGTGTGCATGAACATGTCTATTTGTCTTGGTCTGGGTGTTAACTATGTATATTAAGTATGTATTTACAAACAAAAAGTATTTAAGTATATATTTATCCGTTATCAAGTTTTCCATGATACAGTTTCTTAATGAAATTAACATGGGCTTAGATAATTGGTGTGAATGTAAGAAGTTATTTATTTATTTATTTATTTATACCGACCTCCTACGGGTAACTTTGACATCTTTGAATCAGTAATGGAGAATGTACTTAAAAAGTTAAAATTAAAAAATAAGTCTTTATTAGTCTGTGGCGACTTTAATATTGATATTCTGGAAAGTTCTTCGCTAACCACTCGTTTACTGACTTTGTTCAAGTCATTTAATTTAATAAATCAGTTTTTTGAACCCACTAGGGTAACTAGCCACTCTGCCACTTGCTTAGACAATGTTTTTATGGAATGTGACCCGGTGAGCAAGATGGTTTTTAGTAATATCACATCTGACCATTACGGATTGAGAGTGTCATATGAGTTAAACATTGTGGATGAAGCTAAGACTATAGTATGTAGGCCAATAACAAAAAAGCGACTGGACAATTTTAAACATAGTATTGAAGATAACATTTTAGTAATGCCCTATAAGCATGACAATCCTGATGTCTTGTACGGTAACCTCTCTCAATTGATCAATAATGAGTTTCAAAAATGTTTCAAAACTCAAACTATTAAATGTACACAAAAGTTAAAGTTCTGTGATTGGGCTACGCCAGGAATTTATAAAAGTAGAAATATACTTTATGAACTTTATAAATTGAGAGAAAGTAACCACTGTACAGATTTCTTAGAACATGTTAAAAAGTATTCCAAGACTTTCAAAAAAGTATGTGCTCTAGCCAAATCTAACTTTATAAAATTAAAAATTAAACAGTCTAATAATAAAATTAAAACCACCTGGGATGTTATAAATCGTGAAACGGGTAAATATAAACCCCGTGAAAATAGTTTGGCGCTTAACATAAACAATACATTAGTTAAGTCGGATAAAGAAATTGCAAATATATTCGATAATTATTTTGTAAATATTCCGTTGAAAACGACATCAGATTTGGATTCTTCACCAGCGGCTGCTGCCTCCATGCTTAGAAAC
The DNA here is from genome assembly GCA_949710035.1 of Crambus lathoniellus. Classification (NCBI taxonomy): domain Eukaryota; kingdom Metazoa; phylum Arthropoda; class Insecta; order Lepidoptera; family Crambidae; genus Crambus; species Crambus lathoniellus. The sequence continues at coordinate 15,971,702 of OX453306.1, forward strand.
AACGTAACTGAATGCGGGTCTTTGTTTCATTTTAAAAGTATTGAAGCTGTAGATATTATAAAAGCTTTTAAGTCACTTAAAATGAAAAACACAACTGATCTATGGGGTATATCTGTAAATATTATCAAAAGTATTGTTTACCCAATTGCTCCCTATCTTGCTGACATTTTTAATTTGTGTATTGAGCAAGGAGTTTTTCCTGATCTTATGAAATTCAGTAAAGTTATTCCTTTATTCAAATCAGGAGACAAAGAAGACCCAAGTAATTATAGACCAATATCAATACTGCCCGCCTTAAGTAAGATATTTGAGAAAATAATACTGGAACAGTTATTAACGTATTTTAATTTAAATCATCTTTTACATAGTAAACAGTTTGGTTTTTCAAAGGGTCGATCTACAACTGCTGCTGGGGTTGCGCTTTTAAGACATATATTTAAGGCCTGGGAGGGGTCGCGGAATGCTCTTGGCATTTTCTGCGACTTGTCTAAGGCTTTCGATTGCGTGGAGCATCGGACGCTGCTGTTGAAGCTAAATCACTATGGTGTGAAGAATAATGCTCAAAATTTGTTATTGTCGTATCTCAGTTCCAGGACTCAGGCCGTTGACATTAATGGCGAAAAATCATCCGGCTGTCATGTTAAGATGGGCGTACCTCAAGGTTCAATTTTAGGGCCGTTCCTCTTTTTGGTTTATATAAATGATTTACCGTTCTTTGCAGAAAGATTTTGTGAGATTGTCTTGTTTGCGGATGATACCTCCTTGATTTTTAATATCGACAGGAATAAAACTCAGTTTGACGATGTAAATGAAGCACTCTCACAGATTCTTACTTGGTTTAATGTAAATAATCTAAAGCTTAATGCAAAGAAAACAAAGTGTGTCCAGTTTGCTTTGCCAAATGTACGTGATCAACCTATTAATATTAAAATTAATGATGAAAAATTGGATTTAGTAGATTCAACCGTTTTCTTGGGTGTAACTCTTGACGGGAAACTTCAATGGACCAAACATATCACGACGCTTGCTGGCAAACTTAGTTCAGCTGCATATGCTATTAGGAAAGTGAGACAGTTAACAGATGTCGAAACGGCTAGGATTGTGTATTTCAGTTATTTTCATAGTATCATGTCTTATGGTATTCTGTTATGGTGGACAGCAGCTGATATACAGACTATATTTATTTTACAAAAACGAGCTATAAGGGCGATTTATCAGCTAGGCTCCAGGACATCTCTCAGGGACAAATTCAAAGAGATTGGTATATTAACAGCTGCATCCCAATTTATATTTAATTGCATAGTTTTCGTTCGTTGCAATATAAATGAATATATCAAACATAGTGATTTGCACAACCGAAATACTAGAAATAAAAATAAACTTGTAATGCCTCGGTACAGGCTAGAGAAGGTTCATGGATCTTTCCTGGGTCTTGGGATACGCTTTTACAACAAAATTCCAGATGGTCTATTGGACTTGCCTATTGAAAAGTTTAAGATGCACATAAAAAATGGCCTCGTTAAAAAAGGATATTATACTGTTAACGATTACTTAAAGGACAAAACGGCTTGGTCATAATTTAATTTAATTTTTTTTTATTGTATTGTGTTACATTCTAGTATTTAGCATTTGTTTTTTTTTTTTTTAATTCGGCATTTAACACGGGTAGCTTAAGTATGTCATGCTCTCGTTAAACATTCCTGCGGTGGTGTCGTGTGAGTCGGGTCGTTACGTTCCCTAAAATATGGTTGAGCGAAGCGATGGCTGGCTCATGCGTCATGCTCGTGAACGGGTGCTGCCAGTGGGGTGGGTCTGCTCATGTCTACTTGTGTTAAAGGTGTTCGGGATATGGTTAATAATAGTATTATATTGATTTATGAGCGAGCTGGTGTGTCTCATAGTAATTTTGGTATCCGTGTCTTACAGTAACAGCAATTTTTCTAATAATTGTTTTATTTATTCAAAAATTCCTTTTATTTGTTAATACTTATAAATTTGAATATACAGCGCAGCTAGCAGTTTCCTTTTCATTAATCCTATCGTATAATAATACAATGTGAATAAGATTAAGATTAGTGTGTCCATTAAACTATTTGATTCCTTGTTTAGTTGAAAATTGTTTACTGTTTTAGGTAATAAGCAAAATTGTACCTACTTAATTTAAGCGGCATTCTGTATTGTGATGGAAAGTAACCTTACTATTATGTGAAGGTCACTTTTCAAATTTGACGACTCTGTATAAGTTAAAACAGGGAGAAAAAAATAGCCCTTGGCGAGTTTCTTGCCGGTTCTTCTCGCTACAAGGTCTCCTGCCGTAGGATTTGCGAACCGATGGCGTAGCTTCATTGACGTTCATAAGTGTTGTTAAACAAACCTAAATTGAATAAACGATATTGAATTTTGAATTTTGAATTTTGATGCTAAGGGCCTATTTCACAATGTCTAAGTAAGTTCTGATTAGCTGTTACTCGACAGATAAGCCATACACCTAATCGGACATTGTGAAACAGGCACTACATCTTCCTAACAGGCGAGATTTGAAATGCATATAAACAAGAAGCTTTTAATTATCAGATAGGTAGATAAATAAATGGATGTGAATTTCTCTGTTTGATATGAGGTATTGTATGTGAGGTGCAGTATTTTCCCCTAGTGATGTTCGCAACTACTCCTAATTCTACTATTATTTCATGACTATCCAGTGGACGCACTGCATTCACTCATATAGCTTATGCTTCATTTACTTTGGTTGTTTACATTATATAGAGAATATCCAGTGATAATACAAGATTTGATAATAAATAAAATATACAATATTACTTCTATAATTTTATTTAACCGTTCACAATACAAAAATAACTAGCATTATAATCAGATAAAACCATGAAATGTAAAAACAGTCTCAATTACCATTATACAGCATAAGAACATGTTGATAATTAATTAGGGAGTTGATATACAAAGCGCCCGGGTACGCTCCCTTTGTTAATTGTTCAAAAGTAATAAGGCGGTTAACACACTGCATCGGACACCGCCCCGGTTTGCGGTAGTGCGGTTCTTAACTTTGGCTGTAGAATCTTGATTTGCATAAAAAACGCCGCATCTCCGTCTACCGAAGCGGAATCCGGCGGCAGTGTGATAGAGGCCTAACCGTCGCCGCACTCGAGCCACAAACGCCGCCACTTGCAAGCTAGATTAGGAAACAAGTGACGACTATGTGTGAAAACTACAGGAAAGTGGTCGGTGGCGGCGTTTTTAGTAGCCCGTGTGCGGCGACGCTAAGATTATCTGTTATGCCGGGGCTTCACCTGCGTGACGCCTAACGGCCTTAATAACGGCATGCGCGTCTTAGCGCGCTCATTGTATCAAATTAGGGCGCTAAGACCCGGCTTCACCTGCGAATTATATCAAATAGCGCGCTAATTAATGGCATTAGACGCAGGTGAAGCTCGGGCATTAAGGTGTAAACATATTTGTGTTGCGGTGTGTCGAGTAGAGTCGACGCGCGTTCAGATGCACATTTGCAGTGTGTTCTGTTGCAGCGCGGGTTTCCTTGGCTCTGACGTGGCCATACGATACTCTAGTGGTGCATCACAACACAAAACAAGTATGTTTCCGGTTTAAGGACGACGGACGTAACATTTCTACTATGTAGTAAAATATTTGTAGGTACTGATATGTTCAGTCCAGCAATGCATACACCTTCTTATGATACAAACAAAATACAAAGAGCGATTTTTACTTGTGGGCATAATCCAGAATTGCATAGAAAGAGAAATAAGTAATGTTTAAACCATTGTTAATGTAAAGACTAGAATTCATTAGCTTAACGTTCAAATGGCCTATTTTAAATATAAGTAGCATAGATTACTTATAATAAGAAAATATGTTTCAAATTAAATGAATAAAGTAAAGGTGAAAATGCTTACATTGTGATGATAGAATTATTTAGTGACAACTGTAAATAAGTAATTAAAATATAATGACTTATTTACAGTTGTCACTATATAATTCTATATTTAAAAAAACCCAATTCATTGGTCACATAAATTTATTGTGAACGGAATCTAAGATAACTTGCACCAGATTTAAAACAAAACACCAGTTATTAGAAGATTGTTATTCTATAACGTCTTCTGTAAGGCGTCGTCAACCTATGGTCCAGGGGGAGGCAAATTGACTGCCCATAGTCCTAGAAAGGATATTCTGACAGACGAAGTGTATGAGAAGTCTATGAATTTTAGGTAAGTCAAACAAGCACTGTAATGATTAACAGGAACAAGGTGTTATTGTTGATCGAAGTTAACAGTACAAATTATAACCCTATCAATACATGGCATCAGTTAGTGACAATTTTAGTCTAATATTTATATTATAATGCAAGCACCTTTTGTAGAAACAATAACAATGTCTATCTAAGGCATTAGTACAAGATTATGATTCACAAATTAGAACCTAAACGGAGAAATACAATAATAAATGCAGAATACTATTTAAATGAGATTATACACATTTAATCGAATAAATTGAAAGCTGTAACTTTTATACTTGTCCACAAGGATTTACCCTTAGCTTCTTGATTAATTAAAATGATTGTATATCGAGTGATTAATTATACATATTTGTTTTTAAGACCGTAATACACCGGTTGTATACTCGTATACGTGCACGTTTCATTGCGTTGTATTGTATTATATGAAATTACCTGACGTGAACTTACGTGTTTGGACAATAGAAATGCGAGTACCTATACGCGTACGTCTTTATGTTGTGGTCAGGTCTTTATTGAACTTTTACAGTTACACAATAATTATAATATTCTATTCTACATTATAAACAACAAAAATTATTTGCATGTGTGCAGCAAGTTTATAAGCTATAAATATATGTACCTATATTTATAGTGGCACAATGTGCATTGAAATGCAAAGTTAATTTTTTAAAGAAATTAACTTTTAATCGAAACTAAGAATTACTATACTCTAGATGACTGAGTAAATCTTTGAAAGAGTCAACTTTACAACGTTTGTTTTATCTTACCATTTTAGTTCAACATAACAATTTAAAAAGATATATTTTCCTTCAAAATGGGCTGTGGTGGTCTCCATAGTGAAAGCCGACATACATTTCCCGCTTTAATATACAATGATAATAGATATTTACAGCGATTTCGCAATTGTGGGCCACAAATATTTGATCTTTACTCTTATACAAGCAACAAGAAATGACCAATATTGTAACAAAGCTCTTTGTATGTTACTGAAAATTACCGCTGTATATTTTATAGCAATATACATAAAAAAGTTTAAGGCTACGCTTACTTTGAATGCTTGCGAACACGCACAAATAAATCCAAACATCACAAGCTATGGGTGCGCTTAGACAGGGTGCGAGTTCGTAATACGTATACGCATGTACGTAAATTAGCACGACCTCGTTCGTATGTTTACGTATTCGCATCTATAGTGAGTGAGTAGTGAGCGTAGCCTAAAAATTTTTGTTCAAAACGTCAATATCATAGGTAAAGACCAATCGTTATAGTTGGCTTAAAATGTTAAGTTGGATGATAGTTACGTTGGTACTTTGCTTAGTCGAGGCCAACGTCGTCATCAGTGGGCGGTTTGCCTGCGCCTGGGCCTTCGGCGCCTCCTCCGAAACCTATTAGAAAATGTTTTTATTTTAAGGCATATTGTCAACTAGCTTTCCGCCCGCGTGTACTTCACGACGTTATCCCACGGGAATGTGACATTTTTCTGGGATAAAAAGTAGCCTATGTTCCTCTCCAGGCTACAAAGTATCTGTGTCCCAAATTTCAGCCAAATCCGTTCAGCCGTTTTGGCGTGATTAAGTAACAAACATCCAAACATCTAAACTTTCACATTTATAATATCATGCCCGAGCTTCACCTGCGTCTAATGCCAATAATTAGCGCGCTATTTAACATAATACGCAGGTGTAGCCGCGTCTTAGCGCACTAATTTGATACAATTAGCGCGCTAAGACGCGCATGCCGTTATTAAAGCCGTTAGGCGTCACGCAGGTGAAGCCCCGGCATTACAAGTCGTCACAAATTAAGATGCCCGTTTTGACACATGGTAATGACCCTAGAATGTAACTTGATACGAAAACCAAAAAATCAAATAAATGCTGATTTATCAAAGGTGTTTGAAAATAATATGTTACATTTTTTTACGCATCATAAATTAAGGCAAAGTGTATTCCGCGTATTATTTTTTCGTTTATTCTAAAGTAAACGCAGATTCGATTAACTACGAAACGTCTCGAAAAACAGTTACGTTCTCAGTCTTTATTTTTTTAAATACTAGTGTTGTAACCGTTGTGTGCAGGATTTCTCCAACTTCATTCAATTCATCAATTGCATCGAAATAATCGTTATAACCACTTTAATAGATTAATTTGTAAAGTTGATCTTTTTTGTGTGAAAACTAGATTGGCGCTTAAAGCATTAGTGAAATTATGAATTAGCAACAATGATTTCGATAAAACGGTTTCTAGGTAAACGCATACTTATTATATTTATTATTATCCAAGGAGAACGTTTCGAACGAACCGAATGAAAAAAATTCTTTAGATAAAACTAGACAACCTTGCACACCTCACGCTGTCGAATCGTCACGTTCACCTTTCTAGAGATTTCTTAAAATTGTTTCGTTCGGCTCGTTCGATGCGTTCGCATGGGACAAGCGTGCGTTCACCATAAGCAGCCTTTCTTTACACGTTGGCCCAGCCACTGGCCAATACATCGTACATTGACACTTTTGAACGAACAAGGTTCTTTCAAAAGTGTCAATTCTACGACGTATTGGCTAATGGTTGGGCCAACGTGTACAGGCCGCTATAATAAGTTATATACCTACTCTATGAGCATATCATGTCTATGCTGTGAGCTGTAGTTAAAATACTTGCACTTTTATATATATTATGCAATTTAATTGGATTCGATTCAAGTTTCTAGACAATAAAAGGTCAATTTATACTTTAATAATATGTTTATTAAAAGTATAAGTACTTACCTATATACACTCGCGAGCAAAAGTATGGAATCACTTAATTGGAATTGACTCCGCGCGATCTTGAGTACTTAATAACTAGTTAAGAATAACAAAAATGGTACCATTTTAAAGGTTAAACTCTTAACTTTAAATTGATACCAAATTCATTTAAATCACATCGGTATTTAAGGAGCTATCCCGGATTAAGTGAAGGAGTAAGGAAAAAGATATGTTTCAATTGTTTGATACGTCGCGAGTTGCGGCCTATTGACCCCCTATAAAAGCACGTGTTATCGGATTTTCTTTATCAGTTGGCTTTCACACGTTGACCGGTACACATCTCCGCTATTTTGACCCTTGAACTTGGACGACAATGGATACTACACCTACAGAAGCAGCGCAAATCGTCGCCCTATTGCAAGAAGGGCTCAGCCAGCGGGCTGTAGCACGTCGGCTCCACATAAGCCAGTCCTGTGTTTCGAAAGTTTATAAACGCTTCGGGAGACTGGTGGCTTTATCCCGAGACCAAGATCTGGACGGCGCCGGTGCACATCGGAGAGGGATGACCGTTTTATCGTGTCAACCTCTCTCCGAAATCGGCATTTGACTGGTGTCGACGTCCAACAGGAGCTCCGAAATATTCGTGGGGTAGCTGCCAGCGAGTGGACAGTTCGTCGAAGACTTAAGCAAGCTAATTTGACTCCAAAAAGGCCTGCCCCAGGCCCGAAACTGACGGCAGGTCACCGACAAGCTCGCCTTCAATTTGCTCGCTCCCATCTTGATTGGGAGGTTGAACAATGGAGGTGAGTCCTATTCTCCGACGAGTGCAGAATGTGTTTGCACGGCAGCGACCGAAGGGGTCGGGTCTACAGGCGGCCTGGGGAGCGATTTGCGCAGTGCTGTTTCGCTGAGACGGTGGCTTATGGGGGCGGTTCTTGTATGATGTGGGCCGGCATTTCCTTCGACGGTAAAACGGAGCTTGTTTTTGTTCCTGGCGGGGGACGAGGAGGCGGTCTAACTTCAAACCGCTATATTTCCGATATTCTGCTGGAACATGTCGTTCCCTATGCGAGATATATCGGTGATGACTTCCTCCTTATGCACGATAACGCTCGTTGTCACACTTCCCGTGCCACAACTGAATACCTCGAAGAAGTCGGTATCGCCACATTGGACTGGCCAGCGCTCAGCCCGGACTTGAATCCCATTGAGCACGTGTGGGATGAACTGAAGAGGAGGGTACGTTCCAGAAATCCTGCTCCTTCAAGTGTGAATGAGCTGAAATCTGCTTTGATAGAGGAGTGGGAAGGTATCCCGCAAGAATCGATACAGAGGCTGATTAGGTCAATGAAGAACCGTCTTCGAGCAGTTATTAGGGCGAGAGGAGGGAACACTAAATATTGAAACTTGTTCTAAGGACAAATAAAAATTTTATTAGTAAATTTTTGTTGTTTTCTTTATTTTTTATTTTTTCATATTCCTTATGTTTTCCTTACTCCTTCACCTTATCCGGGATATCTCCTTAAATACTGATGTGATTTAAATGAATTTGGTATCAATTTAAAGTTAACCTTTAAAATGGTACCATTTTTATTATTCTTAACTAGTTATTAAGTACTCAAGATCGCGCAGAGTCAATTCCAAGTAAGTGATTCCATACTTTTGCTCGCGAGTGTAGTAAGTTTAACATTTTATAATAACAACTTTAGTCTTAATCCACATAAGTTGCAAACTTACTATAATCGATTAATTACTCAGAACCTTAATCGATTAATCGCGAGAGTCGATCACAGACTCGTATGGTTACATGCCTAATCACGTCACTTTAGCATGTGTCAAAACGGACCTCTTATTTTGCGACGACTGTAGTAGGAAGTAGGATTTGCAATCAACTACACCATAAGCGAGAAGCTTTTCTTTTATATAAATACATTTTAAAATATAATGTTACGCACCTGGGAATCCACCGGGAAAGCCTCCTGGAATCCGGCCGAGCCTGGTTTGCAGCTTCTCAAATGAAGGCGGTGACTTTTGGATTGTTCTGGTACTTGACAAAGCTGGCGGGCACCACGCGTATAAAACCGCGGGAAGCAACTAGTTTTGGAAGCCTCCTGGAATTCACCGGCGCCCCCTTTGCCGAGCATGACAGCGGCGACTTTTGGGTTCTTCTAGTACTTGAAGAAGTTGGCGGGTACCACGAGTTTTTAATATAAATACATATCAAAAGATAAAGCTACACACCTGGGAATCCACCAGGGAAGCCTGTGAATACGCCCGCGCCTCCTTTGCCAAGCTTGGCCTGCAGTTTCTCGATTAGGGCGGACACTTTGAGGTTGTTCTGATACTTGACAAAGTAGGCGGGTGCCACGCGTGTAAATCCGCGGGAAGAAGCTAGTTTTAAGTTAGAAAAGACAATATTAAAAGATAACTCTACCTGGGAATCCACCAGGGAAGCCTCCTGGGAATCCACCGGCACCTCCTTTGCCGAGCTTGGCCTGCAGCTTCTCAATGACAGAAGCGACCTTGGGGTTGTTCTGGTACTTGACGAAGTTGGCGGGGTTGGCCGACACATCTTGGAACGCAGCTGCGAGTTCTGGGTCCTGAAAAAGAAATGATGTATTGTGAGTTAGAACAAGAGTGGGCTGAGGGGTGAGGGGTGATTTAATTCTACGAGTCTGTAGGTAGGAGTCCGTAAAGGACAAAAAGCAGGTTACTTTACTATACAGGGTTATTTGTAAAACATCAACACTCTCGAAAGAGTAGATTACAAAATTCATAAACAACAACATTTATTCTAAGACTTATAAGTTAGCGTCGCATGCTAGTGGCGTACCTGGAAGGCGGCCATGATCTCGGGGTCGAACAGCAGGTTACTGAAGTCGGACGGGTTGCAGTGCAGCCGGCCCCGCCCACGCCCCGGCCGTTACTGTGGCCTCAGCTTGAGCTCACACTCTAGCTAGAGAAACAGCCGTTAGTAGAGCGTCGCAGGCTAGTGGCGTACCTGGAAGGCGGCCATGATCTCGGGGTCGAACAGCAGGTTGCTGAAGTCGGACGGGTTGAAGCCGGCCCCGCCCGCGCCCCGGCCGTTGCTGTGGCCTCAGCTTGAGCGCACACTCTAGATAAACAGCCGTTAGTAGAGCGTCGCATGCTAGTGGCGTACCTGGAAGGCGGCCATGATCTCGGGGTCGAACAGCAGGTTGCTGAAGTCGGACGGGTTGAAGCCGGCCCCGCCCGCGCCCCGGCCGTTGCTGTGGCCTCAGCTTGAGCGCACACTCTAGATAAACAGCCGTTAGTAGAGCGTCGCATGCTAGTGGCGTACCTGGAAGGCGGCCATGATCTCGGGGTCGAACAGCAGGTTGCTGAAGTCGGACGGGTTGAAGCCGGCCCCGCCCGCGCCCCGGCCGTTGCTGTGGCCTCAGCTTGAGCGCACACTCTAGATAAACAGCCGTTAGTAGAGCGTCGCATGCTAGTGGCGTACCTGGAAGGCGGCCATGATCTCGGGGTCGAACAGCAGGTTGCTGAAGTCGGACGGGTTGAAGCCGGCCCCGCCCGCGCCCCGGCCGTTGCTGTGGCCTCAGCTTGAGCGCACACTCTAGATAAACAGCCGTTAGTAGAGCGTCGCATGCTAGTGGCGTACCTGGAAGGCGGCCATGATCTCGGGGTCGAACAGCAGGTTGCTGAAGTCGGACGGGTTGAAGCCGGCCCCGCCCGCGCCCCGGCCGTTGCTGTGGCCTCAGCTTGAGCGCACACTCTAGAGAAACAGCCGTTAGTAGAGCGTCGCATGCTAGTGGCGTACCTGGAAGGCGGCCATGATCTCGGGGTCGAACAGCAGGTTGCTGAAGTCGGACGGGTTGAAGCCGGCCCCGCCCGCGCCGGGCGGAGCGCGCGCCCCGGCCGTCGCTGTGGCCTCAGCTTGAGCGCGCGCCGCCGCCGCTCGCGCCTCTTGAGCTTTACGGGCGCGACGGAGCTTCGCGCGGTGCTACCATACAAACAAATACAGTTTGCTATAATGTACATGTTTGTTAAACAGACCAAAACCTGATAGAAAGAAAGTCGAAATATTAAAAAACAAATCGTCATCTAATACAAAACTGCCGATCAATATGATGCGTTTCGTATTGGACGACGAAAATGTTTTTTATTACATTTTTCTAACAGAAGATTTGACGGAAAGATTTATCAAAAATGAAAAATTAGATGTTGAATACTGATAATGACGACTGTGACATTTGTTTGATTGACTGCGTTATGTTTCGGAACATTCAGTCAAAATAGAATAACATATATTTGACCGCCCGCGGTTTCACCCGCGTGGTTCCCATGGGAATATCGGGATAAAAGTATACATACATACATATACTCACGTCTATTTCCCACGGGGGTAGGCTATCTACTATCTGTGTGTCAAATTTCAACCATATCTGTATATTAGTTTTTGCGTGAAAGAGTGACAAACATCCATACATCCAATATACTCACAAACGTTCGCATTTATAATATTAGTAAGAAGTAAGGATTTTAATAGTGCAACCTTAGAACAAACAGTTTAGTAAGATAATACTTATAACAAAGAAATGCAGAAGTTAACGTAGTCGCGTTTAAAAGGCGTGACACTGCAGCTACCCCAAATTAACATACAAAGAAATAATTGTGATAATCCGACAGAACAAACTACATTCAAATAAAACACTGGTAAAAAAGACAAAAACAAAAGTACCTACTTACTTATTCATATTTCTTATAACTTGTCCTATAATCACAATAACTTACCTCTTTTTCCTCCTTCGTACGGTGCACACTAAGTTTGTGTTGGCGTAGTTTCTCAGCATTAGGCTTCACTTCATTCAGCCACTCATTCGCCTGGTCATCATAGTCGATCTTCAGAGATTCACATAAGTCGTGTGAGGCTTCTTCAAACTTTCCAAGTAACCTATAGATATAATTAATTACAATACCTACAGTTATGGCTGTTTTCACCAAAACTTATGAATCGCCTACTTCTTTGCTTAACTATTACCTGAGCAAGTTAACGCGGCACCTGGGTGTAAGCGGCGTTTTCGAGCCTGGTGCCAAGTTAACTTGTTCGGGTAGTAGTTAAGCAAAGACTTAGGCGATTCATAAGTTTTGGTGAAAACGGCCATTAGTGCGCTGTAACTTTTTAAGTATCTGTAAGGAACTAAAACGTTACAAGTTTACAAAACCAGGTTCAAAAGCGTTAGAATCGAAGCTGTTACTATAATCAAAAGAGACAACTATTATATTTCTTTTATCATCCAGCAGTTACCCTGGCCGCACACGGGCCACCGACCACAACCACAAAACGCCCCCACCTAACTTTTTCCTGTAGTTTTCATACATTTTATATGAACTCGCCACACACACGGTGACGCCAGTTTTCGCCATGGCGAAAACATGCTACAAATCCCTGCCACTCGCTTTTGTGGCCGCCGCCGACCACTAACGCCGACAAAAATACTTCAAGCAAATGGGTTACAAAAAGAAGAGGCCACCGACCGCAAGTGCCTACTACCGGCCACATGTGTCTGTTGCGCGCTTCAGCTACCTTTGTACCCACTTCTAGCTTCAAGTGGCGACGTTTGGGGCTGTCGCGTGTGGCTCGTGCAGCGACGCTAAAGTAACTAACATGACAAACCTCTCATGACAACTCAAGTTTAAACCTCGCAATGCTTACAAAATAATATGTTTACACTTAGTGCCACAAGTTGAAACAAGACAAATCACAAATTGAAGACAAGATCTTGTCTCAGTTCCCTACCTGTTAGCACGTCCACGGAATTTATAAGCAGCAGCACTATCACAGTTCAGTTCTAAGGCTCTATTGCAGTCTCTGATACAGGCGTTGGGTTTGTTCAGTTTCAGATACACCTGAAAAAATAAATTAATCTTATTGTGCCTATTCAGCTGAGGGTCTGAGGATGCCTTTTTAATTTAACTGAGACACACCGCATTTTTTCAAACGCCACGCCCTGTCAACGCCGTTTGTATCAATACAGACGAAGACAGACCCTGGGAATTTTTGTGTCGACAGGGTGACAAAAACACAGTGTGCATAGGTAAAAAAGTTGAATTCACTTACCTGCCCTCTCTTGGCAAGAAGTAAAGCACTCTGTGGATTGAGTTGGATAGCTTCAGTATAGAGCTTGATGGCTTCATCAAACTGCTGCTCAGAGAATGCCCTCATCGCTTCCGAGCGCTTCTCGTCAGACTGATCTCGCTCCTCATCAGTGGGTTCTTTAGTAGGGTCATATGTCTCATCAGCTTCTACCTTGTCAGGTTCAATGACACCTGGAGCAAACAATTAAGCATTTATTTTGAAAATTATAAACTTTCAGTTTCACAATACCTTTAATTTAAGGAAACTATGCCCAGCAGTGGGCGTCGTACGGCTGAAATGATGATGATGATGATGTGCGAGTCATGTGTGAGCTTTCGTGAGTAATTCAGTATCTATCACAACAGCTCTCAGATTGACCTAGTGTCCATTCTTCTTTCTTATTTGACTTGGATGGCAAAAAAAATTATTCAGCACTGACTTTTACCGACTACACAGCATGCTTTGATGCATTACACGCAAATTGTTCAACAACTATGCAAGGCAATTTATTGGTGTGAACTGATATGTTTAGTTACCTAATTAGAATAATATAAAAAAAATACCTTTCATTGAAAGTACCTATTGAAAATGAAGCATTAGAAAAAATTTACCCGTCTCATAACTAGCTCCAATGCGCAATGTGACAAACACCATTTTTCTAATACTTCATGTTCAATACTAAAAATTGCATTGTGATTGCAAAAAAGTAAAAATAACTTGAAATAGGTACCTTCCATATCAAGCTCCACATCAGATTCAAGCTCAGACTCATCTTCAGATGATGCAGGTTTTGGTTCAGCATTATTGTTGCTGGCGTTTCTAAAAATCAATAAAAAGACTTTAGAAACAATAATAGCAAGAGAGATTAGTCACTGCCTCACTGTTTACAAACAAAACTGCTTAAAAGCCACATTCGCCTACTACTGGAAATAATTGGCCGACCATGATGGGCCATTGTGTACAGGGCCTGTTTGCGTGTGATTGCCGTCTGCGAGCAACGCAAACCGCCCCTGTACACGATGGCCCATCATGGTCGGCTAACATGATCGGCCATCCTGTACTGGGGGCTATAAATAAATCAATGGAAATGCATTATTGTAAGTATGGCCATTAAGTATATCAATAATACTACATCCAAGTTACTGCGCCTTATCATATTTTCAACTGTCATTACTGGCAATGAATACCTTGACGGATGATAGAGATAAGTGTAAGAAAGAGACATACAGCGACAACCCCAAATAAATGAGAACACTCCGACCGAAATGGGCAAGAGAATGATGATTCAGCCTGGCATTAAATTTCGTACATGAATAGGGGTCAGTTTAAATTAACTGTGTGTAATTAGTGATAGCATGTAATTTCACTTACGAGTCACCCGAGGGCGTGAAACTTTTAGCTCCGAAGGTAGGTGCAGGAATGGTTACACCGAGCGATGAAAGATAGTCTTTGAAGAATGCCAACTTCGGATGATGAAGTATCTGCGGCGTGGTCTTGCATAGTTCCACAAATACTTTCAACTGCGTCAGTTGCTCTTCGTTGAAAGGACAGCTCATTTTGAACAAGCTGCCGGCATATCAAAACACATTGAAGAAATGATGTTGTAGAAATTTTCTAATTATAAAAAAGCTGTAATGTAACACTATTATAATGAACTATATTTATTTGCTGTTGCTTACCTTTTTATGATGAAATTATACAAGTTTTAATCGCAAATAGCGGCCTAAATAATTTTAGGTGACAAGCACAAATTATAAAGTGACCACAAATTATGTAGAAGAGAATGACAATTTATTTATCTTTCTCTATGGAGTGACATGACAGGGCGAGTTTTTTTAAATTGTATTTGAAGGCACTGGGTTCCTGCCCTTTTATGCCAATCATAACAAAATGTTTAGGTACGGTCGCCAGCACGTCAGGTTACTACAAAATGTAAAAATTTATTAATAGAAACTAGATGGGCTTCAACTGTCATTTGAATTCCTTATCTTGATAGATTTTTGCTGCTTTGTTCTGTTGAAACTGAACGTTGCTAAGTAGTTATCGTTAAGGCGCTACTCGGAAAAAGTATGGACTCTTTGATATAAAACTATAGGACGGTTAGAGCTGTTATAAATCTGGTAATAAGATATATAGGGCAGGCGTACCGGTTTTGGCCACTGTACCGGTTTTGGTCACTTTTCACTTTAAAGTTATATAAATAGGTATTAAATAATTAATGCTTATATTTATTAATGGCGAATAAAAGATTGGACTTTTAGTTAATAATTACAGCACTTAGCTTTTTTTTATATAGGACGATATTTTAGAAATAAACACGTGTTATGTTTCAAAGTTAACATTTTGTAAAATTCTTAAGCAAAATATTAAGGGTAAAGGTTTTGTAAGATCATTTTTTTTTCTACAATAAAGTTATTTTATGGTTATTCAATATTTTATATCATATTGGAATATGTTTCTTCTAGATGGATTAAGTGTTGTTTTTTCACTGTTCTTACAAAAAGTTGGGAAACAATAAGTGGCCAAAAGTGGGGCTAGAAATTTTAGCATTGTGCCACCTTTGGCCACTTTGGCATTAGTAAATAAAAAAGCTAAGTTCTGTAATTATTAACTAAAAGTCCAATCTTTTATTCGCATTTAATAAATATAAGCAATAATTATTTAATTCCTATTTATATAACTTTAAAGTGAAAAGTGACCAAAACCGGTACAGTGGCCAAAACCGGTACGCCTGCCCTACTAGAAAATTAGAGGATTGAGGCTAGTGTAGACACTAGCCTACACTAGCCTCAATCCGCTAATTTTCTTTTAATCAAGTGATATAGAGGTATACTTATAAAATTGTAGTAAGGAGCTAGCTGTGATTGAAATACTATTTCATGTAGTGTTTTAGTCCTGGGTGCCTACCATCAACTCTTATTGCGGTTTTGTTTAGGAACCTAAACTGAGGGCCTACTCTGAAACGCAAAACCCGAAACTTCGGTATTCCCGTCCCTCTCACTCTCTAGCCGCGACAGAATCGAGTGAAAGGGGCGGGGCTAACCGAAGTTTCGGATTAGCGTTTCAGAGTACGGTCCCTGATCTGCTTCGCTTATTCGTACCACGACAGCTTAATATCAATGACAGCGATTCAGTGATCATTCAATGACATTTCACAGCCGCTGAGCTGTCATCAACTCTTATTTGACTTATAACTCGGCCAAGTTAACATGTCACCTGCAGGTTATACCCGTCCCTTTCACTCTCCGGGCATGACAGAATCGAGTGAAAGAGACGGGTAGAAGAAATAAGGACACAAATCGTTTGGTCATTCACATTTAGCAATTCATTTGCGATCCAGTTTTTAGAAGGTCAGAGTACGAAAGAAAGCAATTCATTTTAGGAACCTATTCTGCATCGCGCTATTTTTGAATCGCTGTCTTAAAGTTGATGGTAGGCACCCAGAACTCCAATAAGACATCAATTAAGCATAAACTCAACTTATAAATATAGTAATTTTATGAAAGTGGCCAAAACCAATGCAAACGGTGTATTTGGCCCCCTCCGCAGAATTTGTTCTAAATAAAAAAAACTATTGATTTTTTTACTTTGTAGATTGTACCCTTAAAGGTCGATAAATTATCTATAACTTTACATTATAAATTTTCTCTAAAATACTTAAGATCATTAAGCACTAAGCGGTTAAAAGTGAAAAAATCCTTAAAGTGGCCAAAACCGGTACGCCTGCCCTATTTCTTCATACCTTTATTATCTAGAATCGTATAGTTTCAAAAACACGATTTTATGATTTTGGCTCGACACTTTTTATTTTAGAAAATACCTCTAAAAAATAAGAAATATCAAGATTATTCTTAAATAGAGATACATATACTATTGAAAATTGGTTTAATTAGTGGACATCAATAATATTCAGGATCGTATAGAAGCATTTTTTTAAAATCGCTATAGTTTTTGAATACGAAGTGATTTTGTGTTTTTTTTGCGTAATCGGCAAAATCGGTCTCGCTCCCGCGCGCGTCGTTTTCTCATTGCTATCTTGTTTTAGCATAATTTTTCCGAGTATCGCCTTAAGACCCCAGTACCTACAGGTTGGCCGACTATGGTCGGCGACCATGACCAATACATCGTACATTAACACTTTTGAAAGAAACACTTGGGACACTTGACTCTAACAAAATTTTGCACTCTAAAGCTTCGTTGTTCTTTGAAATATAAAAAAGATCTAAAGTATTTATTTTACATGGAAATAGTCAAACCCATTAAGGTAGAATCTCAGATCATATAATACTAATATATGATCTGCCGGCCTAGCATGAGCGGCTTTTATAAGCCGCTCATGCTAGGCCGGCTGAGGGTAGAATAGAAAATTGCCTGATATATTTGATCTTCGATTGCTGCGAGCGTAAGTTCCCAAACTAGGAATTTAGCACAGCACTGCTAAATTAGCAGTGCAGTGCAGTGCTAAATTCCTAGTTAGTGCTCGAAGTATTTTTTACAATATGGTGTTGTACATTGTACAACACCATATTTTGAACACCTTGCGCGCTTACAACAATATGATGATTCGAACTGCCTAGATCAAATTGGTTTTATGTTTTTCAGATCTTTTTGACTAGGTACTCTAGACGCTTATATCAATTTGACGCTGACTGTACAATATTATTCTATACAACATAAGACACTATATTAATCGAGAAAAAAAACGGCAATAAAATCACGTTTGTTGTATGGGAGCCCCCCTTAAATATTTATTTTATTTTAATTTAATTATTTATTTTTTAAGCGAATAAGTAGGTATAGAAACAACTAAATATTCTGTGAATATTTCAAGCGTATATCTGTTGTTGTTATTAATATCGAACAAAAAACGGCAAAAAATCATGTTTGTTGTATGGGAGCCCCCTTTCATATACCTATCTATATATTTCTAAATGTTGTTTTTAGTATCTATTTGTTGTTATAGCGGCAACACATCATCTGTAAAAATTTCAACTGTCTGACAGACAGACAGACAGCCAGACAGACAGCGAAGTCTTAGTAATAGGGTCCCGTTTTTACCCTTTGGGCACGGAAGCCTAAAAAAGGTACGCTTGTACCTACTTAGAGGTTCTTGTGGTATTTTCTATAGATTCACTTCTATATTTTAATCAAGGCGCTAATTACATCGAACTAAATACCTAGTTTGGTTTGACCTTATTTAGAAGAATTTGGCAGCGCTTTTTGGATGTCATCAGCGCTTGAAATGAAAAGACCTTGGTTATTTACGACGTCTTCTTCCTAAACAAGTTCAGTGATATGTCATTTCACTAAACTAAATCTAGTGAAATGTCAGAAAAGTGGATTTCAGAGGTGAGAGTTTGCCTCGGAAGTCCTGTAGAACACGTGATAGGTTAGAAATTTCGCGATCGCTTCGCTGCGCTTCGCGATCGCCTTAAATTTCTAACGATTGATTGATTGATTTCACTAAAAAAAATAATTTCGTAGTTATTTTTTTAGTAAAATCAATCCAGAAGTTATTACATTTCTAACCTATCACGTGTTCTACAGGACTTCCGATACAAACTCGCTCATACCTGTCACCTGCAGCCGTGAGCTTACTGTTATTACTTCAGTCATTCTTCATTTCACTAGAAGTTTAGTGAAATGACATATCACTGAACTTGTTTATGAAGAAGACGTTGTAAATAAGACTATTCCACATCTTCCGTGATTTCGTGATATCCCTAGGGATTTCGTGAAATCTCTGATTTCCTCATATCCCTGCGACATATAGGCATATAATACTAGACAATCAACAAAATGCAAGTACAAAGAGCCAAAGGCAGGTAACTACTAGAAACAACGAACAAGATTTTATATTAAACCTAGAATTTTTAATAAACTTGGTCTAACCAGTAATAATTTAAAGTCCAAGTATTCCATAAAAAAAAATTCAAAAAGTTTTTTTAGATTTATGTTAATTAGAAATTAATCAATGTCGTACCTACTCTGTTGAAATTTAAATTTGTTTGCCTTAGTTTAATTTTTATGTAACTTTAACATATTATTATATCTACCTAATTAAGATTATATATTGTAATTTCATAAGTAATAGGGCAATTATTTATATTTCGCCGACAAACTGTTACGCAGTTTGGTGAAAGTTGTATGTTTATTCTTTGTGTATTTTAAATAAGAAATAAAAATATTGAAAAAAAAATTAAAATATTAAGTATGTATTTATAAGCAAAAAAGTATTTAAGTATACTTATATCTATCCGTTATCAAGTTTTCCATGATACAGTTTCATAATGAAATTAACATTGGGCTTAGATAATTGGTGTGATTGTAAGAAGTTATTTATTATTATTTTTATTAATTGGCTATCTAATCTCTAACTGCCAGAACATAACAATGCTGAAAACATCGTTATTAAGGCGTCAAACTCAGATGGTAGTACCTAGCCACTATCCAGGCAGATTTGGAACAAGTCCTACCACCAACCAAACCGAATACAATATGTACTCCCACTGCGGGAATCGAACCGGGGGCCTCTGGATCTGATACCGGGGTGGTGTGTGTGTATACCACTAGACCACAGAGGCGGTTAAATCCGGTACTTACCAAACTTTCGGTAGAGGTCAAAGATCAACATAACTGTAAATAAACTTGTTATTTGAGGAACTTTCTTGGTGGGGGAATCGAACCCGTGGCCTTTGTGTTGCGTCAACGAGTACCAGGTAATCTTTAGGTCCGAATTTCGTCGGACTACATACAATTCATGGGTATTTCGTATTTTACCTTATATTATAAGTAAATGATTCAACAAACAGGATTGGTGACGAGTCACAGATATACAAATTAATTTGTTAAAGGTGTTTAAATGAAATATGTAATTTCATATTGCCCTGGTGTGGTTGTGGTTAATACATTACCGTTTGTTCTCTCAAAAATAAGTTAGTCGTGATCGAACTACAACGATTCACAGATTCAGATAGTGAGAGGCATTTAAATATTTTTTTTGTCGCATTAATTAATTGAACCGGTTTAGTAACAGTATCATGAGCATGATGCACTCTGTTACATTCATCTTTCTATTAGGTAAGTGACTGTGATTTGTTTTTACATCTGTTTATTTAAATTCATAATATTGTATCAATACAGGCAATGCATGTTGTGCAATAAAAGTTTATCGAGTTTGAATGCAAATTTATAATATAACAAATAATATACGCGACCTTCTAATACTAGTCGATTATTAGTCACTTTAGCATACTAGGTATCTGCGTAAATTTATATTTGTAACTTGCGAACTAGAATGGAAATGTCGGATAAATAATGTTGGCTACCTATTATTTTACAATAGGTAGATGAGACTGAGAAGTTAAATACTTTGCATTTTTTTTAGTTTGCCTCAAGAACGGACTATCGAAACCAACAGTTGAAGAGGACACCGAAAATGCCGACGTTGAAAACAGTGATTCTAATAAAATCCAAACTAGTTCAATTCCAAGCGATGTAGAATCAAGGTTTTTCGATCTCGGAGGAGTTATTGACCAACTATTCCCGGGTTTTAATCAAGGAGGCGCCGCCGGTGGGGGACCTCGGCTTAATTTGCCATCTAATTCGCAGTTTTATCCCGGCGGTTTCCCCGCTCAGGTAAGTAAAGCCCACTAGTTTCTTACATTTTTACTTGTTCACTTGGAAGGTGCTGTCTGTAATTAACTTTGCCTTTTACTTTCTTTTGTATGACGTTTCGTTTATCAAAGCCAAACTACTTATTAATTTTACAGAACTGGAATCCTTTCACACCTATTAATCAGGGAAAGGGACGGTATCCCAATCAACAGAACATCGAACGACCACTATTCCAGAATCAAGGAACTCCGTCAGATATCAACTTTAATCAGCAAGGGTCGATAAATAACATTAATCAACCCGAACAATATCTCAATCAACCCGGTTTGGGACAGAACCCTGCCAACTTAAATGGTAATCTAATAAATGGTGGAGAGAATCAGAGGAGACAGCCGGGAAATCTTCAAAATTCAGGCTTTCAACAAAGTCAACCTTCGCAATTGGGTGGACAGCAAGGTCACGGTCAACCGGAGTACGATATTGGTGCATTCGAGTATCCGGGAAGAAAACCGGCTAATCCTAATCAAGGTGCATCGAATTTTAACAATAATTCCCCTTCCCAAAACAATAATGGGCCTCCGACAAATCAATATCCTGAACAGGAAGGTAAGCCAAACGGTCAAGATTTAGAAATAAATCCTGGAAATCAAAATGGCATGACAACGAACCAACGAACTCAGAATCCAAGGAATCAGGCCCAAAATTCAGATCAACGACAACTAAATCCAAATAATACTAATCAATATCCAAATGTACAACAACAAGGGAACAATGACAATAATGTTCCCAATCAAGGATTTCCTGTGGATCAATATCAACAAGGAGCAAATAATAGAGGTCAAAACAAACTTACTCCACCACAGGGCAACGTAAATAACAATTTACCACCAAATGTAAATGAACAGGGTCCAAACTTAAATAATAACAGGCCGAATCAACAAGTCCCTCAGAGTCAGACTAATCTGAATCCTCAAGGTGTTCAGATAAATACAGGACAAGCAAATAGTGGCAATTCGAATGCTGCAATAAGATTTCCAGATTATGATGGTGATGACTTTGAACAAACGAGAAGTACACAAGCGGAGCCAGTGATTACTACAATGTCTCCCACAACTAGTACCGGTAATGCAATAAGAGGAAAACCGGTTTTAATACCGACGTCAACTGTATCTCCCGATCAAGTGGTTTTCATAAACATGTACGTACCTTACTACCTAGTATAATTTGGTTTCGATTAAACATATCGTTATTAAACACTAGACTTTTTAAAGTTTTCGTGTACTTCGATCATGGGATTCATAGGTGAACAAAAGTCAAAGGAATACATGTATGTAGTGCATAAAGTGTATTTTATGCCGTAGGGCCCTTGTCGCTAGGTAAGTACTTTGAACCTTTACAGAATTTAATCCTATATTCTTAATCTTTATTTTTCCGCAGCGACACACCAACAGCATCCCAGAAAGAATGCGTGCAGAACTGTCCAACGTCATCGGAATACAACCCCGTGTGTGGCACCGACAACGTCTCGTATTTCAACCCGGGAAGGCTGCTCTGCGCCCGCAACTGTGGCATAAGTAAGTCTACATAAACAATAATAATGTAAGTACACTCAACGAAATACCAACCAGAGTAAGGCCGTTTGTGCACTACACTGAATTTTACCGATCCGGAAAAAAACGGATGCATGTATTTTAATAATTAATTATTATAAATGATAGAAATTTTTTATTTCGTATAGTTTAGGGTTCAAAACATTGAAACAACACGAAATAAATAATTTTTTACTATTATAAATGATTAAATGATTAAAATACAAGCATCCGTTTTTTTCCGGATCGGTAAAATTCAGTGTAGTGCACAAACGCCCTAATAAATAAATTCTTTTATTTATAATAATTAATTATTAAAATACAAGCATCCGTTTTTTTCCGGATCGGTTGTGGTTGGTTGTGCACTACACTGAATTTTACCGATCCGGCGGTCCGTTTTTTTACGGACCGGCGTGGCATGAAAAACACGGATGATTGGCTTGTGCACTTGTCCGGTTTTTTACTGGCCGGGGCAGCGCAGTGATCTCTTTGAAACTACACTCTACGGACGCGTTTTAATAGAGAGGAATAATGAGTTCCTTGGAACGTCGGCAATTACTTGCTTTATTGCTTTATGTACGAAGACGTAGAAGACAGAAAGAATTTTGGGTTCATCCTCTTATCAGTGAAAGGTACCTGACAGGGTCATTTACCGAAATCACAATTAATTGAGGCAGGATGAAAAATTATTTTTTAACTACTATCGAATGTCTACAGCTAGTGAGCTAGCTATATAACAAAAAAAAGTTTCATCAAAATCCGCTTAGTAGTTTTTGCGTGAAACACGGACAACAGACAGACAGACAGACAAATAAAAATTTCAAAAACCATATTTTTAGTGCTAGATATATTACGTGTTATTGGTAAGAAATAATATTAATAATAATAAATAAATAACTTCTTACATTCACACCAATTATCTAAGCCCATTTTAATTTCATTAAGAAACTGTATCATGGAAAACTTGATAACGGATAAATATAATACTTAAATACTTTTTGTTTGTAAATACATACATATTATACATAGTTAACACCCAGACCAAGACAAATAGACATGTTCATGCACACAAATATTTGTCTTGTTCGGGAATCGAACCCGAGACCACTGGCGCAGAAGGTGGGTAGCCTACTCCTGCGCCAAATCGGTCGTCAATCGAGAAAGGCGCTTGAATTTATTTTGGCGTGCGTTAATTTATTTGCGATAACTCCTAAGATATTCATTTAAATTATATGGTGTAAAAGAGTAAAATAATGTGCATGAAATGCTTGAAGCAACTAACGTATTTAGATTGATAAGGGTTAATACTGTATCCGTTTAAATAGCTTTCCAAATTACCGCATTGTTCGTAACCATTTTTTAAGAGATAATATGGCTATATTAAGCTATCCTTAAAAGATAGACATATGCTATCGCGGACTTTTTTGTAGATCTATAGAAGAGGAATATCCCAACATGCATTTTTTTAAACCTCGAAAGGATTAGGCAGCGATTAGGAACGGCAAGGAGGAGCTTTCAGCAAAAAAGCTGCCTAATCCTTTCCGAGGTTTAAAAAAATAATACATGTCGGGATATTCCTCTTCTATAGATCTACAAAAAAGTCCGCGATAGCAATGTCTATCTTTTAAGGATAGCATATTATAGCCATATTATCTCTCAAAAAATGGTTACGAACAATGCGGTAACTTGGAAAGCTATTTAAACGGATACAGTATTAACCCTTATCAATCTAAATACGTTAGTTGCTTTAAGCATTTCATGCACATTATTTTACTCTTTTACACCATATAATTTAAATGAATATCTTAGGAGTTATCGCAAATAAATTAACGCACGCCAAAATAAATTCAAGCGCCTTTCTCACCAATAACACGTAATAAATCTAGCACCAAAAATATGGTTTTTGAAATTTTTGTTTGTCTGTCTGTCTGTCTGTTGTCCGTGTTTCACGCAAAAACTACTAAGCGGATTTTGATGAAACTTTTTTTGTTATATAGCTAGCTGTAGACATTCGATAGTAGTTAAAAAATAATTTTTCATCATGCCTCAATTTATTGTGATTTCGGTAAAATGACCCTGTCAGGTACCTTTCACTCATAAGAGGATGAACCCAAAATTCTTTCTGTCTTCTACGTCTTCGTACATAAAGCAATAAAGCAAGTAATTGCCGACGTTCCAAGGAACTCATTATTCCTCTCTATTAAAACGCGTCCGTAGAGTGTAGTTTCAAAGAGATCACTGCGCTGCCCCGGCCATGAAAAAACCGGACAAGTGCACAAGCCAATCATCCGTGTTTTTCATGCCACGCCGATCCGGAAAAAAACGGATGCTTGTATTTTAATAATTTAATCATTTATAATAGTAAGAATTTATTTATTTCGTGTAGTTTTAATGTTTCGAACCCTAAACTACACGAAATAAATAAATTCTATTATTTATAATAATTAATTATTAAAATACAAGCAACCGTTTTTTTCCGGATCGGTAAAATTCAGTGTAGTGCACAAACGCCCTAATGCGTGCAAAACTGCCGAACGTCATCGTCATCCGGAACCACACCAAACGATCCAAAGCGTTCCTATCACGCGCGGCTAGAGTCCGTTCTACAGTAGGAGCGGTTGGTGTGGACGTGTCTCTTGCGATTCAACAAACTCGATCCTTGATCCATGATCATAGATCGCGATCCAACATAAATCGTTTGGAGTGGATCCGGCTATAACTTTAACTTTTTTGTTCATTTTCTCTGTTTTAGGGAAGGCAAGGGAAACTTAGTCCATACAGTCTTGTTTGGTGTTTGACCCGTACTGTATGCAATTTCATAAAATTAATAGCCTGATTTTTTATGTTGCAAATAACTTATTTGGTTTTAATCTGTTTCTAAAAACGCATTCTTTAAAAAAAACAATGTTTTTAATATTAAAATAATAATTCTACGATATTCCTTATTTTATTTATTAGCAATACATGGCTGTATAGGCTTCTGTGCCTTTGCCTGCATACGTTTGGTAAATAAATGTTTAAAGAGATACTTAAAGACTCTACACACGTTCCTATCCGACCTCCGATTCGGTCTGCTCCCAAACCAAATCGGAACGTGTGTAGCGCAGATTTGGTCTGGCAGACCAAATCGGCTGTCGGATCGGAACGTGTGTAGATGCTATTACAGATTTTGACATGACCCCTCCTATTCCTTTTTACCACACTTTTATTAGCTTCACTTGTAACTAAGTCACAATGTAAGAAAATCTTGGAGTTCAATTTTAACCTACTTCTAAGTGTCGTATGGATTTGAAACTTTGCAAGTCTATATGAATCCGATGACAATACAATAATTTGCTACCATCGAGTTGATCTGATGATGGAGCCAAGAGGTGGGCATTAGAACTCTTCAACGGCTGCTTGGAAACCCCTCGAGTTTAGGCTCATTTGTTTTATTCTAAGGAGACCAATTCGCTACACTAAACTTGATGGTGAGGGTCTGATGATGGAGCAGGGGGGAAGCCAGTGGCACTCATTAATGACCAATACGAAACACTTCGAGTTCTGGCTCATTTGTTTCGTTCTGATGAGACCTATTTGCTACACTTGGTGGTGAGGGTCTGATGATGGAGCAGGAAGAAAGCCAGTGACACTCCTTAATTACCAATAGGAAACTCCTCGAATTTGGGCTCATTTGTTTCGGTTTGATGAGACCTATTTGCTACCCTTGTTGGTCTGATGATGGAGCTGGAAGGAAGCCAGTGGCACTCCTTAAATACCACTAGGAAACCTTTTGAGTTTGTGCTCATTTGTTTCGTTCTGATGAGGCCAATTTACTACACTTCGTGGTGAGGGTCTGATGATGGAGCAGGAAGGAAGCCAGTGGCACTCCTTAAAGACCACTAGGAAACCTTTTGTGTTTGGGCTCATTTGTTTCGTTCTGATGAGGAGACCTATTCGCTTCACTTGGTGGTGAGGGTCTGATGATGGAGCAGGAAGGAAGCTAGTGGCAATCCATAATGACCAATAGGAAACACCTCGAGTTCTGGCTCATTTGTTTCGTTCTGATGAGATCTATTCGATGCACTTGGTGGTGAGGGTCTGATGATGGAGCAGGGAGGAAGCCAGTGGCACTGTTTAATGACCACTAGGAAATCCCTCGAGTTTGGGCTCATTTGTTTCATTCTGATGTGACCATTCGCTACACTTGGTAGTGAAGGTCTAATGATGGAGCAGGAAAAAAGTAGGGGTTCGGCTTGCGCATCCAGTAACTAATAGACTCCACTTGAAGTTTTTTAGTCTAAATACATACAATCACGCCTTTGAGTTATAATGTTTACGGGGTGGGCAGACACATGAATGGACTGTGAAATCCATTACCATCCATCCATGGCTTGCCATTTATTAAACTAAAAAGTAAAAAATAAATATGTACTTTAAAAAACTAAAACAACACACTTTTATAGAAACAGACTAAAAAGTACAAAATAAGCGTCTATTCAGTAACTGAAATTAAAAAGCGTGGTGCGCCCTTTGCAAAGCATGCATTCAAGTACTTAATATAGACAACGCGCACCACGCTTTTTAATTTCAGTTACTGAATAGACGCTTATTTTGTACTTTTTAGTCTGTTTCTATAAAAGTGTGTTGTTTTAGTTTTTTAAACTACATATTTTTAAATTTCATAACGGCCCTAGCGCCACATACTACTTTCAACCCGCATTTTAGGCAAGTTAGGAGTTACTTTCAGAATATGAGACATGAAAAGTAAATTACTTACGCACCTTGCTAAAGTGAGTACTTAATTAAGTAATGCACTTGTGTTAATTTAACACTCGTGCACGTGCAACAATCTAGTATAAATATACTACTATCTAATATATAAGCGAAATGTTTTTCATGTTTATTATAAACTTGTCATTAAAATTCCGAAAATGTTTTTGTTTCCCAATTCTCTTTAATATGAATGGTCTGTTTTCTTTGCAGGAGTCTTCGAATCCCGCAAAGGCAATTGTGATAGAAACAAATGATCTGCGTTATTTACATTAAATAATACTATGTACTTACTTTTTGAATTTCAATTCCAACTTTATCATATTAGAGTAATTTAAAAACTTACTAGGTATACAGTCACGAGCAATAATATGTAAACGACATAGGACTCTGTCATATTACAATAATGAATGACTTTTGTGACAAAGTTCTGTGTTGTACCTATACAT
This sequence comes from Crambus lathoniellus, assembly GCA_949710035.1. NCBI lineage: Eukaryota > Metazoa > Arthropoda > Insecta > Lepidoptera > Crambidae > Crambus > Crambus lathoniellus. The sequence continues at coordinate 15,999,237 of OX453306.1, forward strand.
ATTATTGATACAGTAAGTATAAAGTAAGTATAAGTATAAAGGTACAGTATTTCATGTTTCTTTCTTGGAATAACAACACACGATCGTGATAGTGGTAGATAATCGTAGGTAGAGTCGTAGGTACTTGTATTGTAGGTAGGAATCCTGATTGAAATCATATCTAGCATAGGTTTGTAGATCATATTGTAGTATATATAAGAATACTAAATTATTTAAAAATGAAAAATGAAGTATTTAGAAAAAATCGACCCGTCTCACAACCAGCTCCGATGGGACTCGAACCCACGACCTTTCGCTATCCGGGCGACTGCTCTAACCACTGAGCTACGGAGTCGTTACGAGAAGCGTCGAATTTATCAAGTACTTCTTACGCGCTGTATAGCCAGCGTTAATTTCATCAATGTGAAGATGTTACTACCCCCACAAACTACTTATGCTTATGCATTTGCTTACTAAATTAGGTACTTATGCTTATGCATTTGCTTACTAAATTACTTATGCTTTTGCAATGCATTTTTTTTGTTATCAATTAGGCATATCTTTTCATAAAAACAGTAATACTAGTAGGTAAAAGCAACTTCTTACTTTCTGTTCTGTTCTGTCGTGTAAGTAACTACTTTCTACAAATAAGACAATTATCCTACTAATATTATAAATGTGAAAGTTTAGATGTTTGGATGTTTGGATGTTTGGATGTTTGTTACTCAATCACGCCAAAACGGCTGAACGGATTTGGCTGAAATTTGGGACACAGATACTTTGTAGCCTGGAGAGGAACATAGGCTACTTTTTATCCCGGAAAAACATCACTTTCCCGCGGGATAACGTCGTGTAGTCCACGCGGGCGAAGCCGCGGGCGAAAAGCTAGTTTTTATATAAGTTTTAATATAATTGATATGCCTCCCGACTACCTTTTTACGTTTCCAGTCGGGAGCTATTTGGGATTGGGAGGCAGATCGATTTTATTAGAACTTATTAAAAAAAAATTTTTATTTGTAGAAAGTAGTTACCTACTCACTTACATTACACACCACTACACTAGAACTACAGTCCGCTGTATTCTACGGCCTTTACTTCAAAAAATTTCGAGCTAAAATACTAAGCAGTAATACTTATCTAAAAAGTCTGATATGACTAGGGTTGCCAGCCGGCCCAGCATGAGCGGCTTTGCGATATATATAGCATGCATATCATGCGATATGATATAGCATGTCATGCTGTCTTGCTTACCGCACTAAGTTGTAAGCAAGACAGCATGACGTGCGTTATCATATCGCGTGATATAATGATGGTCAGGCTGGTCTTAAAAAGTCAGACTGGCCAGTTAGTTTATCCGGATTTTTGGGCATCAAGACTGGACTGGACACCATTAAAACATAACCTTAATTATAAAGTAAAAGCCAAATTTTGCACTCGCTTGACTATCGCATCGCTGTTCTCTCCGCGACTGGCGAGTTTGGAACATTTTTCTTTAATAAGTAATTGTTTTTTTCTCTCACCATATTTCTTGTCATTTAAGTCCGAAAAAAAATGTTGGACGATTCACAAGTATTTCATTTTGTAAATCTATTTGAATAAAGAGTTTTTGACTTTGACTTCGCGAGTTGGCCGAAAGAGGAAAACCGGACGGCCGGACATGCATCCAAAAAGCATGCCCCTGTCCGGCTTTATCCGGAAGCCTGGCAACCCTAGATATGACGAATTCGTATTGAAAGACCTGCGAGCGTGAGCGTAACGATATCACGTCCTCTGTCGATTCGCTTTGCTACTAAATTGGGACTGTCGTTACTCTTATCGTTCATACGACTCCACTCGTTCGTCGCGATCGTTAACGACCGAACTTCAAAGATAATACCGGCTATAGGTAATACAGCCCTTGTAATATCAGCTTTATGTGTTGAAGGAAAAACGGCAATTACGTAATTCGTCGCGAATCTGTTCCTCTGTTTGATAGTTTTCAAATTTGTCTTAAATCTGTTTTTGATTTCTTAAAATACGAACTACATAATTTGAAACAAATTTATTATTTAAAACAGGAAAAAATTGTAAAAGAAAAAGAAACACAGCTCTTCGCAAATGCAAATGCATTCGACCGTATTTCCAGGGTGCAAGTTCGAGTCCCGCCCGAAAATCTACTATGGGACTGTGTGTTTTTTTATTATTTTTTTTCCTATTGGTACTTACATCCCTAACTGCATAAGCCTCATTAAAACAAGAAGGAATTGGTAATTGCTGTAAATTCTTTTTAATGATATTAAAAGTTTATTTTAAATGTTATTTAAGTACCTACCTGTATATTAGTGTTTGTGAAAAGATAACAAAATAGTAAAAATAGTCTTTTTGAAATTTGAAACAGTTACCATTCGATTCGAGTAAAACAATCTAAAAAAAAGATTTTCGTTACATATCACTCACAGTAACAGTTTCTGCAATCTATATATCTATATATATAATAAAACAGAAACGGAAAAAAAGTCTGTACATGAAAGATTTAAAAAAAATAATTACTGCTATGTGATGTGTACAGGATATAGACCCCAAAACGATAGATATTAAAATTTTTGTCTGTTTGTCTGTTTGTCTGTTTGTCTGTTTGTATGTTCGCTTTTCACGCAAAAACTACTGGACGGATTTTTACCAAATTTTGTGAAGTAATAGCTTATAACCCGGGTCAACATATAGGGTACTTTATATTTAATAAAAACCCCTTATTCCTACGGGAAAATACAAAGACTGATTCTTACTAAAATAGATGGCGCCACATGATTATGAAAATACGTTATATTTAATCGCTGTCTCAATTAATAATGAATCATGTTATTTTTTTTTTACCTGCTTCAAAACATAATATAAATTGAAACCCATCCAGGCACATAAAATCATAAAAATAATTTCATGTTATTTACGTCATTATATCTACTGAGCAATAGATGGCGCAGGTAGTCAGTAAGATATACCTCTCACAAAAGTACATTCGAATGATTATTTTAATTAGGGTGAAAGCCCTCTCTGTTGCCACTTTAAGATGTTTTTCACTTCTTTCGCATCATAACTACTAAGCAATAGATGGCGCAGGAAGTCAGTAAGATTACGATATACCTTTCACAAATGTACATTCGAATGATTATATTAAGTAGGATGAAAGCCCCCGCTGTTGCCACTTTAAGATGTTTTTCACTTCTTTCGCCTATGGTCTTAAGTAGGTATCTATAAAATACAAAATTTATATCTAAAATTGTCAAGAATGTATCTTATACTTTTCTTAACATTTTTAAATTCTTACAATACAAAAAAACTACTTAAAAAAATTTTACAGACTCCAAAAAGTATTTGTCAACTGAAAAGGAAAAATATAATATCTATAATTTAGGTACCTTTTTGAGGTCGGTGCCAGTCAGTTTATTTTTTTTAATTACTTTTTATTTCTTAAGTTTTAGTGTACAATAACAATAAGTTTTAGTGAATTGTACTATAACATACCCACGGAAACTACTAAACTGATTTTGATGAATCTTAGACTGTTGCCAAAGTTAGAATACACCTAATTTAAATCAAATAGAATCATCTCGATATGCCTTTAGATTTCGAGAAATTCGTGGACATACATAGTAAAAACATATACCTAACTAAGTATTCATATACTTACGAAATTTAGTTTTATTTTAGTCAATTAAAAACCTATTTTTTAAACTTAAAATGTGCGAAGGGTGCCGATTGATGTGTTTTTTGTCAATCAAATTTTAAAAGATACATCGAGAAATCAATACTTAACTAACTTAGATAAAATAAAAGAAACATCTAATTCGATGTAAACTGAAAAGCGTTTATTGAATAATATTCCTATGTCATAAAGAATTATTACTATTGTTATTATGACTTAAAAGTCATAGATAAAAAGTATATTATCAAGCAAAAGTTATTAACGAAATGTTTTAAGCTAAGTAAGCACTCGGGGCAGTGGCCAAAACTAAAGTTCTTACCCTATTGATGTAATAGTAGATTTCATTACAAGTGCGGAAAGCCTGTCATTGCAAAGAGTTCCGACAAATGTCTACCCGAGCCGAGGCGCAGCCGAAGGTGAGGGTTGACAGTCGGAACAAGTTGCAATGACGGTTCCGCACGTGTACTGAACAACTATTTTTAATACAGTTGCGAAAAAATTAAGCAATTTAATAAAATAATAAAACACAATAAACTCAACTAGAATAATTAATCGTAAAAGAATATAAGCAGAGACTTTTTTTTTGTTTTCTTCACCCATTCTGGGTTGGCAAAGGAAACTATGATCATACAGCCAAGGCTTCAGTAGAATTTTTTTATTGATATGAAATGAAAATTAAATTAAATGAGATGAAATGAAATGAAACCTAACAAAAGCAATCCGAACCCTACAGGAGCGCCTTTCCTTATTTCTCTCTTTTACCACATCGTTTTCCATTAAAGCACTAATTCCACCATACTAAGTACCTATCACAATAAAAACCAGAAAAAACTAATTTAGAAAATTAAGAAATAAGGTCCCTCATTTTCTTTTCACTTACTTGCGCAAACTCCTATAAGCAGATACTATGGTAAATAGTGCACGTCATACCATATTTAGTAATCTGTGGTCATACAGTCAATTTTATGTATTTTTTATATTCTTTAATTTAATTTGGCCGATACTAATATTAATTTAATGTATAATTAAAATTACTTTTAAATCTGATATTGAAACAAATTAGTAGCTTCTTTTTAGAAATATTTGCATGAATCATAAAAACTTCTATGATTTTTTTTTAGTAAAAACTTCGTGGTTGGTTTTTTCTTTTTAATAGACAATATTTTGACAGTTGGGAAAGAAAACGCACGAGTTCGGGAAAGGTAAAGAAAAAGTTCGAGTGTGTAATAGCCCACATCCCGAACGCTATACGTCCCTGCAATACGCCACTTTTTGAGCAACTGTATTAAAAAATTTATTTTTCGCATTTCCACTCGACGCTAGATGTCGCTACAGTAAGTATAGTGCCACAAATATATCTGACCCGGTGACGGTGGTCGTGGAGGAGCCACTAGCAATACAAAATTAACTGTCAAAATGGACTGCCGGCAGTCGACAGTATATTTAATACCAAAAACTAACCATTGTGTGAAATAAGTTTGTCGCAATGTAGACAAAATGTCACCAATGTAATTTTGAAAAATTTGCTCATAAACGCTAAGTGGCCAGTACCTACGTAGATACCGACACCTACCTACCATTTTTTATGTCATTTAACCGGCTCTGGCTACTTAGGCCTTCAGCCGTAGGTACCATCCATGAAGTTCGACTTAATACTGAGGTAACTGGAGAGTGCAGTACGAACAATTTTTTGTGACCACAAATTTCACAGTGGCTGTCTTCTGTCTCACCTACACTTTAAAAAAATACGTATGGTCATATGAGACAACTGACAGCCACTACCTGCCACTACATACTAAATGTCAAATTTCCTGGTGTTCACTTTTTATTCAGGGTGAGAGCTCCAGTTACCTCAGAGTATTAAGTCAAACTTCATGGTACCATCCAATAAAATAAAGGAATATTAAAAATAGTTTTCTATCTAACTTATATATTCATTTATTTACTAGGAAAGCTTACATGAATGATGTTAAATTAAATAATTAAATGGTATATCATTACATTTTATTCCTGTTACTTCAAGAAAGTTAATTACAAGCTCTCACAAATAGGAAATGTCTCCATATCAAAATACTAGCCTTCCGCCCGCGACTTCGCAAGCTCGGACTAAACGACGACGTTATCCCGCGGGAATGTGATATTTTTCAGGGATAAAAAGTAGTCTAAGGCAGCCATTACACAGTCCATCCAGATCGCGATCACTGATCGTGATCTTGATCGCGATCGAGATTTACTATGTAGATATTTTGCGATCAAGATCGCAAACCGTCAATCACCTTCGTACACAGTCAATCTGGATCGCGATCATTGATTTTGATCGCGGATCGCGATCCAGATTGACTGTCTAATGGCTGCCTAAGTATGTCACTTTTCAGCTGCCAAACTATTCCCATTCCAAAAGTCACGTCGATCCGTTGCATCAATTTTGACGTGAAAGACGGATAAACAAACAAACCCTCTAATATTAGTATGGATACACACAATCTCTTTTTCATTTTATAGTAAAAATATGATTGGCCTGATATTATGCATTACTAAATAATAACATAAATTTTAGCTTGATACCTCCCACACATACCTACTTGAGAAAAAGTTTCTTGATAGGTAGACGGACAGATCTATGAATGAGGGCTCAACTACTTATGTTCATGCAGCATTTGATAACAACATACCATGTTCATACCCTAGCCTGCATATTCGATATTCTTTAGACCCTTTTAGTAGAGAATAGGATTTCAAGAAGAGCGTTATGAAATCTGGGCAACAAACACACATAAACTAAACTAACACAAAAGTCACTACACCGCGCGTACGAAGTCGCGGGCAACAGCTAGTCCTATATAAATGCAAAAACCGTTACTATGCTTTTAACGCGCACATCGTCCGACAAGAGAAAATAAATGTTACAAATTCCCAGTTTCCGACTCCATTTCAATATCCAATATATTTATCAAAAACAAAAATGCTTACGCAGAGTGTCAATAAATTCAGTACGGAGCGTCGTGTCACCAGTTTTTTTTACACAAATTGTATCGACACAAATTTAGCTCTGTCCCCTCATTCGGTTAAGATAACCGAATCTCATAACTGTGTTTACTTTTAATTTTGATATTTATTACTGAATTTTACTTTTCGCGATGTCTCTTGGGCGTTTTCCAATACTGAAATTGTAGTTTTAGATACATTAAGTAAGTTCGTTTTCCATTTAAACAAATGTTTTAGTAGTTGGTAAGTGAATTGGATAAGAGCGATAGATCTTCGACGTTTTACAAAAATATCTAGTGTCTTAGAATGAAAACGTTATAACATTGACACTTTTTTATAAAAAGTCTCTTAGGGTTACTCATTAATAATAAATAATAAATAAATAAATAACTTCTTACAATCACACCAATTATCTAAGCCCATGTTAATTTCATTAAGAAACTGTGTCATGGAAAACTTGATAACGGATAAATAAATACTTAAATACTTTTTGTTTGTAAATACATACTTAATATACATAGTAAACACCCAGACCAAGACAAATAGACATGTTCATGCACACAAATATTTGTCTTGTTCGGAAATCGAACCCGAGACCTCTGGCGCAGAAGGTGGGTAGTCTACCCCTGCGCCAAATCGGTCGTCAAACTCATTAATGATAAAGATTTCCTCGTCTTTTCTCCTTCAAGAAATCCAATATAGTGATAATAATTTATTAAATCACATTCTAAATTTTCCTTTTAGATCACGGCTGGATCCGAGATAAAGCTTACATAAATCAAGATAAGTCAAACAGAGAACAAATTGTGCTCGCCTAAATAAACTGAGAATCGATCTCCTTTAAAGCCTGTTCAATAAATGCAGCCACTTGGCCTCCTTTGATTATGAAAAAGGTGAAGAGAGGTGCTAAGGGGCAAAAAGGTGAAGTAGCGAAAAGGGTGTGCTGGTAAATTGTGTAAAAGCACCCTCGAGTGAATCTCTAGCTAAGAATACGTTTATATATAGTGACGGAAAACACAACCAGTGGTCGATGTTTTTGACTTAATGATGTTACAATTAAGAAAATACGGTACTTTGATTGTCTATCAATGTTGCAGATTGTTTAATTTCTTTTACGAGGTAGAATTTTAAAACAAACACAAAAAAATAAATACGCCTGAAGCCCTGAACACAAAGTGTTGCCTGTTAGATACCGAGGATTATTTAGTACGTGTATAACAAACCATAGATTTTTTATTAAATTACAGCGATACATAAGAGTTTCATTAAATTATTATAAAACTCATAAGGACATAATTTGACAATTAGTAAGTATAAAAAAGATGAACAAAAATTACAGACCTCTCTAAATTTATAGCAAAAGCCTTTAAAAGACACAATTATATCTACCTATATAATGATTTTTTATAAAATGATGAATGAATAGGATTTAACTGAAATCCATGTCACTTACTTTTAAACAAAGCGTTCCAAATTAAATCAACTAGTAGGTAAGTACCTAACAATGGAAAATACACCACCAGTTGTATCTAATCTAAAGCTGAAAATGTAAATTTTATGTAGTTACTGAAGATTTTACGGCTAATGCTATAAAATACCGCAAATTTTATGTCTATTTTATAGGCATTCACACATAGACGATATTTTACATAAAGTCGGGACGGTCACTAACCCGTTGATGCTACATAGGCAAAATTATGTACCTAAGTATATATACATATTGCATTTAATATGAACCTATGTGTGATCAGTTAACACAGTTTCTGATCCATAAATCGAACAAGATGGACCTTTGGTAGTTAACTTTATGGATATACAGAACTCTCGGTAATGTCAGGTAATTTTAAAAATATAATCAATCCTAAGAATTGCAGTAAATTATTTAGTTAAGTATACATAAAGAAAACAAAATTATAATAAGTACTTATTTAAAAAAATAAAGACTGAGAACGTAACTGTTTTTCGAGACGTTTCGTAGTTAATCGAATCTACGTATACTTTAGAATAAACGCAAAAATAATACGCGGGATACACTTTTACAAACATACCTACTACTTGTGATTTAAATTCGAAATTAATTCTTTCAAAATTAGTTTACTACCACAATTTTTTTAAATAATTCCAAAACTTTTTCAGGTTCAATCAATTAAGTAGGTACTTACTTTCCCGTTTAAAAAGTCCGACGGCCAATCAAGACCACATAATCATCGTCATCCATCATCATCATCATTATGCCTCTGGCTACGGTTCTGAGCGATTCTCAGCCACGTGCAGTGCACCCCGTGGTCTTGACAATATCGTCGAGGTCGACCCATCTTGCTGGTGGACGACCCCTATTTCTGTACCCGTGTCTCGGTCTCCACTGGGTCAGTGCCTTGGTCCATCTGCCGTCTCGCTGTCTCGCAACGTGTCCCAACTCCATTTCAGTCTCAATATCCGCTCGCTGACGGAATAAAGTTAATAAAGCATAGAAAAGGATCTAACCCTCTTACTTATTAGTTTACTACCACATTTTTTTTAAATAATTCTAAATCTTTTTCAGGCTCAATCAATTAAGTAGGTACTTTCCCGTTTAAAAAGTCCGACGGCCCATCAAGATCACGTCATCATCATCGTCATCCATCATCATCATCATTATGCCTGTGGCTACGGTTCTGACCGATTCTCAGCCATGTGCACCCCGTGGTCTTGACAATATCGTCGAGGTCGACCCATCTTGCTGGTGGTCGACCCCTATTTCTGTACCCGTGTCTCGGTCTCCACTGGGTCAGTGCCTTGGTCCATCTGCCGTCTCGCTGTCTCGCAACGTGTCCCAACTCCATTTCAGTCTCAATATCCGCTCACTGACGGAATAAAGTTAATAAAGCATAGAAAAGGATCTAACCCTCTACTAATCCGGCAAGTTGCCAAACTGGCGAACCGCAGAATAAAATATTCAAGTACAAAGAATTAATCAGAGACTTCGTTCCATTATCCCGGAATTAAGTAGCTCAAATGTTTGGTAACTAAGTCTTGGCAAACACAATTAAAACGGCATCTCGTGTGGACGGATTCCAAGTTGGGTATAATTTTCCATTGTAAGTCCCGGCTTTGAAGAGGCCCCTTTCTAAATTCCCCATCTGCCTTGGAGGAAATTTTGATGTTGCTGAATGTATTCCTTCGAAAAGGTGCCGTTGTTTTAATATTTTTTAGTTTGTATAAATAATTTTTAGTTTTTTTTTCAAAATTTTTAGTTAGGTGTTAGATGATAATAATTCTTTAAATATTATTCATACATGCTGGTGTTAGTGTTCTAATTTAAATATTGACAATAGTTTTAATCGTTGCACTTTGCGCTACGCTGCCTCATTGTGCGGTTTCAAATAAATTAAATATTTCTTTAATTCATAGGATTAAAATGCGCGACTTTATCTTACTACCTACTCTTGGAACTTACGATCCGTTTGAAGTTGATGCCAAGTCGGAAACAGCAAACACAAAATTATACTCATAATACAGGGTTAAAAAAACCTGATGACCACGCGCGGTGTGGTGTGTGAAATGTATCCAATCGAATACCCATTCGGCTTGGCTTAGCATCGACTTACGAGGCTTTAGCTTTACGCCCGTATACTTGAAGGCTACTTAAGTTTGGGATGGGACCGTCCAAAGCCATCTTCTATCTCACTCGTTGCACTCGCAAGCAGCCGAGAAATAATAGCGGGCCATGGACCGTCTCAAACATGGAGCTAGACTTAATACTGAGGTAACTGGAGTTCTCACCCTGAATAAAAAAGTGTACCCAGCAAACTTGACATTTAGTATGTAGTGGCTGTCAGTTGTCTCATATGACCATACGTATTTTTTAAAAGTGTAGGTGAGACGGAAGACAGCCACTGTGTAATTTGTGGTCACAAAAAAGTGTTAGTACTGCGCTCTCCAGTTACCTCAGTATTAAGTCTATCTCCATGGTCTCAAACATCGACATGTCAAACGTATAAAAGAGACGGCATGATGTAAAAGACGCTCCCAAAACTGAGTAACCCAGTAAATAGAGACTAATTAAGGGGGTTATCTCACAAGTGGTCTGGTAATTCCGAATTTTTGATATGTTTTCTAGGATGGTTAGTAAGTATAAAAAATGCAAAATGCACGATTCTTTGCCCTCCGCCCCCGCCGCCATATTGAAAAAATGGGCAGTTTTTTCAGATTTTCGCTTATATCTTCGTTAAGGTGCATTTGATCCAGAAACGATCGTCGGCAATATGGTAGAGAATTAAATTTTCTATAATTAGCGGTTTGAATTTTGTTTCTAGGTCAGATAGTTACGCAGATATTCACTTTTTAAATAATGATTTTCCAGAAATTTGTCAAACTTCTAAAGAACAGGATGCAAAATGGGCCCAGAGTCGTAGCACTTTGAAACCTTATTTAATATTTACTAATGAATAATTACAACATTTTATTATATGCGACGAAGTTGAATTGTGAAAAATAAAAAAGTTACAGTACCTAGTTCAAAAAGTCTTGAAATAAGCTATAAATTTTAGCTTATATCTTCGTTTAGATGCATTTTAGCCAGAAAAGAGTCACAATGTTATAGAGAATTAAATTTTCTTTTTACTTCAAGAAACATAAAGTTAAACTCTTCTTTATTCTGATAAAGTTAATTTTCATTTACAGCGCAGCAATAGCGATTTAGACAGTGAAATGTAATATAACAGTAGATGTATATATTGAAATATCGACTGTGGGCCACTTTTATGGGCCATTAAGGGTCTTTATACTTAATTTGTAGCCTTTTTATTAGTAGGCTATACATTAAAAGTCAATAACACGGGGTAGGCTGGTAAGTAAAAGAAAGACTTATGAAATTTCATTTTATCGCTTATTTATTAAATAAAATTACTTAGTTCATAAATTGCGCCCTGTTCGGTATTACACACACATATTTCACATCCTACTAATATTATAAATGTGAAAGTTTAGATGTTTGTTGCACAATCGCGCCAAAACGGCTGAACGGATTTGGCTCAAATTTTGGACACAGATAGTTACTTTGTAGCCTGGAGAGCAGCATAGGCATAGGTTGGATGTAGGACTTGTTCTTGGTCCGCCTGGCTAGCTACCACCATCTTATCTAAGTCTGACGCCATAACAATGAAGATTTCAGCATTATTGTGTTCCGGCAGTTTGAGATAAGATAGTCCTCAGTGATTGAGGATTCCGGAAGTAGCGCGCTTCCACCTTCAGCCTTATCACCACTTAACATCAGGTGTGATGAAGGCTAAGTGCTACACCGTTGTGGATAAAAAAAAATATCACATTCCCGCGGGATAGCGTCTTGTGGTCCACGCGGGCACTGTGACGCGGGCTAGTTATTTCATAATTTAAAAGTCATAAATGTATAATATTATGCCACATTGTGAATCTTCTTGATTACCTACTATAAATTTAATTATTCTACTACACTAGATACATGCTCATGCATGGTAATACTTATTAAAAATTGAAATTGAAATATAAATATATATGTCTAGCATTTGCATACCGGAAGTAACAAAATAATGGCAATTCCTATTATCGATACATTAAATGAATGAATGGCTCTAATAAACCCGATCAGAGATTGTAACTATGGAAATAAAACATCAGCTCAGAGCTCGTAAGACTTACAATGGCTTCCAGCAACATTTTTCATAACATGGAGCTTTCAGTACTGACCTATTTACATATATTTAAAAGCATTGAAGGAAAATCGTGACTTTTGAATAAACTAACTTGTGAATAGGCTGGCTGGCTGGCATGTATCGTAATAAGGGTTCCGCTAGAACTTCGTAATAAGGAAGGATTAACATATCATCCATGAAAAGATTTATTTTATTTGGCAGGATTTTAATGTCTACAAAATGGAATAAATTGTGGATGGAGGCTCTATTTTGTATGCTCTAGTAAGTCTTAAGTTCTATATAAATAAACGTGTCATTTAGTGTATTTAGATGTCCTTTGTTAGTATAGGTACCTATTCAGCATATCTCATGAGAGAGGTACAGGTACTTTTAATAGGTCTATTAATATAAAAAGTTAAAGGAGCCCAAAACGGCCAAAATTATTATTTAAGCCTTTTGTGATTATAAATTAAGATGTTTGGATGTTTGTATGTTTGTTACTCAATCACGCCAAAACGGCTGAACGGATTTGGCTGAAATTTGGGACACAGATACTTTATAGCCTGGAGAGGAACATAGGCTACTTTAAAATATCACATTCCCGCGGGATAGATAGTCTACGCGGGCGAAGCCGCGGGCAAAAAGCTAGTAGATAATAAGTAGGTATAAATACTTGATCAGTGAAATCATGTTTTTTAGCACCAACATCGTTAGGTAAAGTAAAACAAATCAACTATCCATAAAAATGATTTTAATATAATTAAGTACGTAGTATGAATTAACTTACCTACCACGTATTAACCTTGCATTTCAAAATATGTAAGTAGGGCAGAGGTACCCTTTGTGGCCACTTTAAGGATTTTTTGACTTTTAAGCACTAAATACTAAATGGTCTTAGGTATTTAAGACACAAATTATATCTTAAATTATAGATAATTTATCTACCTTTAAAGGTACATTTTTTAAATTTAAATAAGTAAAATAGTTTTTTGTATATAACACAAAATGTGTGAGAGGTGCCAAATGTACCGGTTATTATATGTTCACTTATTGATAGTTAAACTTTTGTAAGTATAGCGAAAAATCAAAACCAAACCCAGGTTAAATCAATATAATCTAATGCGCTAGAAACCAATCAATTGCAAAACAACAATTTAATTGTAAAAAACAAAGGTTTATAAAGTATTTCATCCATCACAAATTTCTTAAAATTTTTATACAAAACATTTTTTAAAACAGAAAATGGAATTTATTGGAAGAAAATCGTATGACTTATGGAATTGTAACGGTTGTTATTATTACCTTAAAATACCTTATTTTAATTGCCTTTAGCAAAACTGGCGAAAAGTTGTTTGGAAAACTTTTAGAGCAAAAAGTGGCCAGAAACCGGTACAGTGGCCAAAACCGGGGCTTCTGCCCTATATGGTACGGGAAAAAAGAGACAAAAGGATAAAATCTCAGCAGCAAAGTAAAATTGGCAAACTTATTTTGAAAATATTAACATAGCTTTTATAAGTTTTAATGGAGTTGGTCAGAAAATGTGTGTAGTTAGGTGGACGCTCGATGCAAAGAGGATTGATTGATTAACTTCCGTTGTTTGAGTTGGAGGAATGTAGGTACAGTGGTCAGAGCATATAAAGTTTTACAATATCAGGGTCTCTATCACAGTATTAATAAGAGCGATTTTGGTAGAGACGTATTTAGCAGGTTGTGTAGACAGCACTTTCCGGGCACTTTGGAGATATCCATTGATATGTTTTATGTAATACCTCCGCGGAGGTCCGGACCAAATGACCAAACCTTTTTAATGTTTAGGTATTCAAAATTTATTATGAACCAAGTACCTATATAAAAAATAAGAAATAGGTGAATAATATGAAAAAATAAAGAAATAATAGAATCCGTCAAGTAGTTCACAGCGGCGGAGACTTGGATGCCATCCTCCAAGTCGTTTTTTCTAATATTTTATTTTCAACTAGCTGACCAGCGCGACTTCGTTCCCGTGGCCCTACCCCCTTCTCCACCCTACCCTTCCCGCGTACTCTACCCCCTACCCTACCCTACCTTTACCCTACCCTACCTTTACCCTACCCTACTTCTACTCTACCCCTACTTACCCCTCCTTCCCCAAAATTGGCCGAATTGGTCCAGGCGTTGTTGAGTTATGCGCTTACCAACACATTTTGCGATTCATTTTTATATACTTACAGGATAATTTTTTTATCAGTGCACAAATTTTTAGGCTCAGAAGCGATAAGTGAACAACTTTCTCCTAAAAACATGGATCGAAATACGACAAAAATTTTTGGACTTCCCATACTAATTCGATCACGTGATCAGTCCGATTTGTATGAAAGGTCAACATTTTTTTGTCATATTTCGACCTATGTTTCTAGGAGAAAGTTGTTCACTTACCGATTCTGAGTCGGTCCTAAAAATTTGTGCACTGATAAAAAAATTATCCTGTATAAGATAATATACATTGCGTTATGAATGCGAAAAGTAAAATTGTTAAGAAGTAGGTAGTTCATCGTCATCGTGCACTTAGTCCTAGCTGGAAACTAAGTACCTTAGGTCCTTTAGTTCGCTCATTTTACTGAAAGGAAACATTATTTTATTTTGAAAAAAAAAACAAAACCTTTCCAGGGCTCAAAATTTTGTTCCAGCCTGTATGTAGGAAATAAAATATGTCGATAGGGTTAAAAGCCTTTTCACTTTTTTGGTGTTCCACCCAAACGCTTTGGTTAAAACCGGAATCACATCTCACATTTCCCTCATATAACTACAAGATAAGAGCAAAGAAACTCTTTCACAAGAAACATATTATTACGACTTGCTGCCACACATGTAGTATTATTTGGTTAAGTATTTCCGAAGTGGAAATGGCTGGTGAATAGCAACGATGGTGGACAGAATCGAGCTAACGAACCGAGCACGGGTGACCACGTCCACTGACTTGCCTTTCAATGGACGTCTGTCATTTGGCCAGCATACGTTGAGCAATTTAGCACGGTATGACGTCACTGAATAGGGTACTGGGATATTCGAATTATGGTTCATAAGTCTTCGTATGCAAGTTCAAGAATGTTAAATAATTGCGTTGAGAAATAAGTAATGAAAAACTAGAATATTATTATTTACAAATAAGGATTGATCAGTGAAGTGGTTCAGTGCAGTGTAAATTAAAAACAGGTATACGACAAAACGTCTTACCATAGGTACTTCCGGTCACATAGCAAACCTAAGTTTCGTAGTAATTGCATTGACTAACAAACCAATTTTCTTGAACCAAATTTAAAAATAAAAAAGCCAGTTGTCCTGTCTTAAGTGTGGCAAATCGCCCTTGCTACTAGAGCAAGGCCTTAGTATGCACAAATAACGTGTGTAGCTTGGTGAATCTATGTTGACGATCCACGGCATATTAAATTGTACGTACAATGGTTTGGTGGTTGTACCGAGGAAGCGACACGTATCTGCCTTAAGTCTGACAAGAGGCGTTTGCGGTGACAGGCGTAACAACACCTCTATTATTACGCTTCTGTATAAACTACCAACCATAATAGGGCCTACTCTCAAATTTTAACCTTTTCCCTACGGGGTGTTGCAATAAATCTAAATACCTGTCTTCAGAACGTCCTTTAGATGTGTGTCCGGTATGCTCGATATGATAAAAAAGTAGAACAGAACAGGCCGCCTTTAAAACGTGACTGATTGAGTTTCATTCTCACAGAAACCTTTATACCTAAGTAAAAAAACCTAACCTTCAAAACATCTAAAATATAAATGTCGATAAACCCACTTCTAGCACCATACATCACTAGTAGGGCGTCCAGTCTCGGAAGAAATTTTGAGTTACATCTCTTACCTTCCGCCCTGAGGATTCCGACCATGTTATTAATGACATGATTGACGTCAACAGCATTTGTGATTTCCACGGCAGCGAATCACTTCTCCAGGTTTGACTGAAACTTTTCAGATCTTACAATGGTTGGACGTTAGGACGAAGCCTGGGTTCCACCAAGCGGACGCGATCAAGCATAAAGTTGATAAGTATTCAGAGAGTCTCGGACAAGACGGTGATAACGTGTTGATCTCTGAGACGTCTCTGAATATGTGGGTTTGTTTGTTGTTTGTTATGACAAAGACAACCTCATTTTTTGACATACCATCGGGGCTTCGCCATCTCCACTTTCCTTGGGGCTGTTTTTTTAAGAAAGAATCCATTAAATAAAGCTGCTCTCTTTCGAGAAAGTTAAAAGCATTTTCTCCCGATGATTTCTGCTTCCAAATCCATGGGATCCTATTCGTCGCGATACTTCACTCCCACTTTAGCGTTCAAGTCTTCCATGATAACTTTGGTTGGTGGTGTGGTGTGTAATGTAAGGCCTTAGGTATTCTCCGAACACATTTTCCACGCTGTGGATACCATCCTTAATTGAGATTTCAAATAATTTCCATGCCTTCCCAATGCAATTTTGTAAGTATAGGAAAATGTGATAGTAAAAACCACGAGCCCTTTAAGTAGCTTTCAGGCGGGATTCGAACCGGAACCGGGAATCTGGCCCAATGCTTTGACCAACAAGCTACCGAAAGGTACGACTCGCCGAAATTTGCTATCACTTGTTACGCTCTGTATGCCAGCGTTGCTTCATCAATTTGAGGAAACCCTCGCATCCGAGAAAACATTTTTACAAATGTTTAACAATCGATTAAGATAAAACAGCCATTAAATTGAGATTTTAAATTATTTTTTTGCCCTCACAATGCAATTTTGTAAGTATAGGAAAAATGTGATAGTAAAAAACCACGAGCCCTATAAGTAGCTTTCAGATAAGATAAGATAAGATAAAAATATTCTTTATTCACTTAGACATAATAAATATGTACTTATGAATCGTCAATATTTTCCTACCACCCATTCAAGACTTTTTTAACTGACAAGAAGAATGGGCGCAAGAAACTTGCCAGCGTTTCTTAGTTAGGTAACGACATTTACAAAAAAAAAAACATATCGTTACTAATACAACAATTGCTTAGTATAAAAATACATCATATTAAACAGTGATTATGTTATGTGTTACATCATGACCATGCATTGCGGTCATTCAAATAATCGTCTACTTTATAGTATCCTTTGCTCATCAGCGACTCTTTAATGTAACATTTAAATTTATGCAATGGTAGTTCAATTATATGCTGTGGAACTTTATTAAAAAAGGCTATGCTTTTCCCCAGAAATGAGGCTCTTGATTTTTCTAGCCTAAACTTGGGAACGACAAGTTTATCTTTATTTCTTGTGTTAAAGCGATGAATATCGCTCTGCTTTACAAATGTATTATAATACTTTTTCACATAAATTATATTTTCATAGATGTAATGTCCTGCAACAGTTAAAATGTTTATTTCTTTAAATAGATCTCTTAAAGAATCTCTCGATCGGAGGTTGTAAATGGCGCGAATAGCCCTTTTTTGGAGCACGAATATACTTTGGATGTTAGCGGCTGAGCCCCACAACAAAAGGCCGTAGGACATAACACTATGAAAATAACTAAAATAGACTATTCTAGCCGTTTCAATATCGGTTAAGAGCCTTATTTTCTTAACTGCGAATGCAGCCGAACTGAGTCTACTCGCCAAGGCTTCGATATGAGGATCCCATTGTAGTCGCGAGTCTAATATAATACCTAGAAATTTTGTATTGTTAATGAATTCGACCGTATCGCCGTCTAGTCTAATATGAAAATCAACTTGTCTTACATTAGGTAACGAAAATTTTAAACACTTAGTTTTCTTTGAGTTTAATGATAAATTATTACTATTAAACCAATGTGACACTTTTGAAAGAGCACTATTTACTTCGTCAGAACAGTCATCACCTCTATCTACTTTAAAGACTAGAGATGTATCATCGGCAAATAGCACCGTCTCACATAAATTCTTCGCGTAGTAAGGAAGGTCATTTATGTATATTAAAAACAACAGCGGGCCCAATATTGATCCTTGGGGTACGCCCATAGTAATGGGAGCTCCGGTAGACTCAGTTTTATTAATAACTACCTTCTGAGTTCTTTCATACAGATATGAATGCATAAGGCTTACTGACATTTCAGAAACACCATAATGTTTTAACTTCCTTAATAGTGTTTGGTGATCAACACAATCGAATGCCTTGGAAAGGTCACAAAAAATAGCGATTACATCCTGCTTGTCCTCCCAGGCATCAAGTACATGTTTTAGAAATGCAACCCCAGCATCAGTTTTTCTTTTACCTTTTGAAAAACCAAACTGTTTCTCATGCAGTATACTATTTAATTTAAAATATTCTAAAAGTTGAGCATAAATTAATTTCTCAAATATTTTACTTATTGCTGATAGTATGGATATAGGTCTAAAATTTGCTGGGTCACTTTTGTCACCAGCTTTAAACAGAGGAATAATTTTACTATTCTTCATTAAGATAGGAAAGACCCCTTCACTTATACATTGGTTAAAAATTATTGCTAATGATGGAGCTATCACATCAATTATTGATTTGATGATACTTGTAGATATGCCCCAGAGATCTTCTGTTTTCTTAATATTTATTGCTTTGAATGCTTTAATAATATCTTCGGTAGTGACATAGCTAAAACTAAATGTTTCCTGGCACTTGTTCACACTAGATTCCATAAGAGAGACAGCGGTGTTGGGGCAAGAATTAAGTCTGCTAGTAGTTTCTAACGGTATTCGAGCAAAGAAACCTTCAAAAGCACTAGCCACCTCAATATCTGATTCAAAAGTCTGATCACTAATTTTTAAGTTAAATGAATTAATTTTGCTTTTTGTTTTGCCAGTTTCTTGGTTTATAATACTCCTGGTAGCTTTTATTTTATTTTCAGATGATTTAATTTTATTTGAAATATACCTAGATTTTGCCAAAGTACATACTTTCCTAAATGTTATTGAATATTTCTTGACATATTCAATGAAGCTAGGATCACAGGAAGTCGTTTTTTGTGCATAGAGTTCAAATAACTTTCTTCTGCTATTATAAATACCAGGTGTGGCCCAGTCACTAAACTTTTTACGATCATTACACTTTATAACTTTTTGTTTAAAATTGTTACTAAATTCTTTTTCAACAATATCAAATAATGATTGATAAGAGTTATTAGCGTCAGCAGAAGCTGGCAAACATTGAATTTTATCTTGTACATTATTTCTAAATTTATTAATACCACGTTTCGGTATTGGCCTGCAAATTACTTCGCGTTTAGGAATAACATTATAGTGCTCAAAAGAAGCTAGTTGTCCACTGTGGTCGGATTTAATAATATTAATTACCGATTTCTCAATTAAGTTACAGTTGGAAAAGATGTTATCTAAGCAAGTAGCCGATGTTGGCGTAATTCGCGTCGGTTCATTAAAAGTGTGAAGCAAATTAAATGATTTAAAAAGATTAAGGAATTTACTGGAGAGTTGTGCTAATTTAATATCTAAGATGTCTATATTAAAATCTCCACAAACTACAATTTTTTTATTCTTACGACAGCATATTTTCAAAACATCCTCCATAGTGGACTCAAAGACTGTGTAATTTGCTCCAGGGGGGCTATATACACAGATTATAATTATTTGTTCAAGTTCCACGCATGATATCTCACAAATTCGTTCAACAGAGAGGGATACTATATCCTTTCGCTCTTTATATTGTGTGTATTTGGTAAAATTATTAAAGAACCCCCCCTTATTGTAGTTTTTCTATTAAATGAACTTACAACACTATAATTATCCAAATTTAACAATAATTCATATTCTTTTAACCAATGTTCAGTAACACATAACACATCAATATTTTCACAATTTAAAAATAAACTTATTTCTAGGTCTTTGCCAGCAGAAAAGCCTTGGATATTCTGGTGTACTATTTTTAAACATTTAGGCCTTCCTCTTGTCAATACTGGGCTAGAGTATGCCTCCGTTGTCTCTAATGGTAATTTAAATTAACCATGTCAGTATTTGGATTCAAATGAATCGAATTATTTGGAACAGATTCCAAAGTTACATTAGAAGTATCAAAGTTAAACTGCTCAATAGAAGCAGAGGTTATACTAGCCAAGTTGTTGGCTAATTGTTTAAAATAAAATGATAGCGATACCGCTATTTGTCGCTTAAGATAATTAGGCAGATAATATTTATCTTTAGTCAAGTATACATTATTCAACAACATATTGATATCAATAATATGCAACTCTTTATTATGACAGGCTAATGTGTTCATAGTTAAGTTTAGATTATACCTTATTTTATTTTCTAACGGTGAAAAACTTTTACTGTAGGGAAATGTAAACATAACAACCTTCCTTACATTTAATGAACATAATGTGTTGCAATAGGCTATTAACTGGTTTTTATTTAAATTATCCCTGTTCCCAATTAAAATTATCAAGTTTGTGTTTTCACTTAAGGACTTAGGATTTCAGGGATTCGAACCCGCGCCTCCGGGAATCCGGTCCGATGCTCTGACCAACTAACATACCCAAAGGCTTACACGACTCGTCGAATTTTGATATCACTTGTTACGCTCTGTATTCCCGGAGGTGTGCGTTCGAATCCCGCCTGAAAGGAAATCTTAATCTTGGAACTTACTGATCTGATTGAAGTCAGTGTCAAGCCGAAAGTATCAAGAACTTAGTGAAACAATAATACACAATATCTTATATGCAGAGTGGTGTGAAATTGTAACCTATAATACATAATAGGTTATGGCTTGGCACAGACTTCAATCAAATCAGTAAGTTCCAAGAATAATTAGATAAAGTCCTGCACTATCGTCCTTTCAATTAGGTAAATTAATCCTTTCAATTAATGGAATTAATAAGAAAACACCGTTTAAAAAGTTACCCTTTGCTGGCTTTATTTCCGTAAAAAAATGTTATAACACTAATAATTTAAAGTTAGTACACTGACCAAATACTTAAGTACCTACCTATGTGCTCCGGCGCATAATACCTCGTCCATAATAACATCCGTCCGCAGATTTCGCGTTTATTTGAAAAGACTTACCTTTCCCCTTTGACATGGAATATTACAGAAACGTGGAACTACGAAAAATATTGAAAGAGTTTTCCGTTCGTACTGTTATTTTAAATAATGCAGTTTACAGATTGAGATATTCCATGATTTAAATTGTTTGAGCACATCATACTGTGGCAGGTTACAGTATTGGCTCTTGTCAAGTTATAAATTTTAAAGCATAAATTCATGTAAAACTTTAATTTTACGCCTCACGAACTAAAACGCAATGCAAATATGGCAGCCAAGGTTACGAATGTTACAATCTTACGTCAAAGTTGACAGGAAGTAAGAGCGCACCTTAGAAGTGCGCTCTTAAACGCTCGGCCATTTTTGACACTCCTACCGGTTATATAGATTGAAAGAAGATGTAAAATGACTGAAAAAAACTATAATGCTTTTTACACCATTTTTCTTTTTCAAATGTACCTACTTGATTATTTCATAACCTTATTGCAAGTAAACAAAACAAATGAATAAATTATGATAATAGCGCCTTCGTAATCTGTCTCGGAATACAATTTAGTCCTTAATAAGCTTCGTAATAAGACTTAAGATTCTTAGCTTCACTTGAAATTAGGTATAAGTATTTAATTTTGCTGACTCCAAGGCAACTTCGGTAACGGTGTTAGCCAAGTTAAGATCTCTTAACACACCGGGCTTAAAGTTTCCTATGAGACTTGAGGTGTAGCGTATCAAAGGAAGAATCACGCATTTTGTAATTTGATTCCGATTTTCTGCGAAGGTTCGACTCTTATCTTTTGGCGCCGATCATTAACTTTAGGTTTTACAGTGATAGAAACGATGTAAATAAGATTTTTATCTTAGATTCCCTAATGGACACGACACCTTAAATAAGACTAGTAATTCTATTAAAACGATATCAGAACCAGAATTTATTTCTAATATGAAAAACGTGATTTAGCGAAAGTGGGTTACAGTCCCATTGGAGCAGGTTGTGAGACGGGTCGATTTTTTGCTAATACATTTTCAATATTTTCGACAATAAAAATTGGATTGTAAATGCAGATGGAAATGGAGATCCTTGGGGGAGGCCTATGCCCAGCAGTGGGCGCGGTACGGTTGAAATGATGAAATGCAAATTTGTTTTTGATTTTACAATATTTCGGCGAAGTTGCACACGCCATGATCACGAAGTAACAAATTCCGTTTTCCGTAATAGTAAGATAATGACCATATAGGTAAGTTCAAAATGTTATTCAGAATTTCTAGGTCATAAACTCGCTTCTGTAAGTGTGCGCACTTGAAACTTATCCAAAAGTACATAATATATTGTGATCACGCACAATTGTGATGACCACATCTACTGTGTTCCACAGTTTATTGAAACGAAGGTTTCTCATGCAAAATTAAGTAAATTAAGCTAATCCTACCTTACTAGAAAATAGTGTCCGTAATCCAGGGGGGCTGAACGTTGTCTCGCCGGCGCGCGCCTGACAAAACGATCTCCACACAACCCCCGATGGGATACTCTTACAGCTAACACTCTTATACTACACAATGCCCTAATAGGCAGCTAAAACTTCCCGGCGCTTTTCAAAGCGAACACACACGGGTCACAAGTCCGTACCCGGACCGGGCGCTCCTCACAGCTGCTTACGGCCAACTGAGTGCCGTGTTGCGCGGACGGCGCTTGGCGGCGAACCCACGAATGCACGTGAATGATGAATCACGCGCGGCGTGAACATCCCCCCGCCCCGGACAGTAGCAAACTGTCCGCCAACTCAATCTAAGGGCAGGCGAGAGAGGGTAGCGATCGCTCGCTTCAAAACAGAGTCCCCCACCAGGACCTCGGCAAACCTGGGCACACCATCCGACCCCGGATGAAGCTGAACAATGCGTCCTAAACGCCAGCGGAGGGGCGGCAGGTTTGGATCCTTTACCAACACGAGGTCTCCAGTCTTGGGTGGGGTCGTCCTATCCGACCACTTAACGCGTTGCTGCAAAATGTGCAAATACTCCAGATGCCAACGGCGCCAAAAACTCTGCGTAAGCTGCTGGAGCAATTCAAATCGCGAGAGCCGTCCGGAGGGCACTTCGGAATAAGGATATTCCGGCAAGGCGTTAAGCGGTCTGCCAATCAAAAAATGGCCCGGCGTAAGGGCCTCTAAATCATTCGCGTCCGAAGACAACGGACATAACGGACGCGAGTTGAGGACCGCCTCAACCTTACACAATACGGTCGCGAGTTCCTCAAACGTGAGGACCGTCTCCCCAATAACGCGACGAAGGTGAGTTTTAGCGGCCTTTACAGTTGCTTCAAAAATCCCTCCCCAGTGGGGGCAGGATGGCGGGGAGTACTGCCATCGTACCCCTCTGCGAGAGAGTGTGGATCCGATCTCAAAATTATTCCTATCCAAAAATTCACAAACTTCCTTTAAATACCTATCGGTGCCCTTGAAATTGGTTCCACAATCGGACCTGATTAACGACGGCATTCCGCGGCGAGACACAAAACGATTCAACGTGGCTACAAAGGCTTCTGTGGTGAGGGCACTAACCACCTCCAGGTGGACCGCTTTAGTGGCCAAACAAACAAATACACACAAGTAAGCCTTTTCCGTTCTAGCATTACGAAGCCGCGATGTCTTAACGGTAAATGGCCCCGCAAAATCCGTTCCAACTCCTGAGAAGGGCATCGATTCGTTCACTCGATCGGCAGGCAAATCACCCATCTGGGGCTGCATCGTATCGGCGCGCAAACGATAACACGGGAGACAACGAAAAATAACGGATCGGATTATTCTCCGCGCTGACAAAATCCAGAACTCTCGTTGGAGGAGCGCGGTCAAAGCATTACAACCGGCATGAGCATTCTTTACATGTCGGTCTGTAATCAACAGTCTAACTAACGGTCCATCCTTGGGGAGCAACAAAGGGTGGCGTGATCCGTACGGCAGGTTGGCATGTCTGAGCCTACCTCCGACACGCAGCAATCCGGTACTGTCCAAGAAGGGATTCAACCGCACCAAGGGTCCCTTCAACTTGGACTTACTTGAGCGCAGGGCTTTCAGCTCCGGTTCAAACTCTCGCTGTTGCGTCACTCGCAACCAATGCAACAGAGCGTCTTGCCGCTCTTGTGGGGCGAGGACCGGAGACAACGATTTCTCCTGAGGCTGGCGACAATTTCGCACAAAGCGCCTCATCCAAGCAGTCACGCCGAGCAACTTATCAAGAGAACTGTAGCGGTCTAACAAAAACTCCATCTGCGGAGCCGCCACCGTCTCCACGGCGTGAACACGCATGCCTAGGTCTGGGACTCTGGCCACAGCCGGGGTGGCAGGCCATGAGCGCTCAGGCCGTAACAACCATGATGGACTCCACCATAGGTGGTGGTCCACTAACTCAGGCGCCTCGCAGCCGCGGGAGGCACAATCTGCGGGGTTCAATTCGCCCGGTACGTGGCGCCAAATCAACGGGGCCTTTGAAGTCTGAATTTGTGAGACCCGGTTGGCCACAAAAACCTCAAGGGTGTAGACTGAACTCTTCAGCCAACAAAGGACGACCTGGCTGTCAGACCACGCAAATATCGACTCCAAGTCGACACCGTTTCCCAAGGTGTCGGCAACATGATTGAGTAGCCGTACTAAGAGAGTGGCGCCGGACAACTCCAACTTCGGAATGGTTAGCCTAGTCCGAAGGGGGGCGACCTTACTCTTGGCCATAACTAAGTGTACGGCGACAACGCCTGCTGCGTCCACCGTTCGGATGTAAACGGCTGCCGCGTATCCGCTTTCGGACGCGTCACAAAAGCCGTGCAGGGAGGCTTTAAACTTTCCCGAAGGCAGCATTTGCCTCGGTATACAAACCCGATTGACGTCGGGTAGGGATGACACGAACCTCACCCACTCTCGTAGGAGGCTACCAGAGAGGGGCTCATCCCATGACAATTCCGCAGCCCAGAGCTCCTGTAGGAAGCACTTCATCGAAAACACTACAGGGCTGAGCCAACCGTTCGGATCAAAGGTACGGGCTACAGTAGACAGCACCGTGCGTTTAGTCCAGACCTTTGGGTCTGGCAGTTCCAATCTATATGTGAACAAATCCGGGACTGGTCGATACTGGACTCCCAAAACAGACAGCATGTCTGGAGTCTCCGGATTTTCAAAGAGGAGCGGCTCTTGCTGGTGGTCCTTAGGCAAATCTGCCAATAGGTCCGGTGAGTTAGACAGCCACTTCCGCAACTCATAGCCACCAGCCCTCAAGAGCGCAATCAGCTCATCACGTAAGACGAGAGCCTCATCTAAGCTCGAGGCCCCCGTGCAGATATCGTCGACAAATAAGGCCCCCCCCTCAATAAGAGCAGATGCCCGGGGATAGCGTAGCCGTTCGCGCTCTGCGAGCTCCAAAAGCGAACGGATCGCCACAAAGGGGCTCGACCGCAAACCATAAGTGTTGGTGTTCAGCTCGTAAGCCAACATCGGATCCTGGGGATCCTCACGCCAAAGGATGAGCTGGTATCGTCTATCCTCCGGGTGAATCACGGTCTGTCTGAACATCATGCGGATATCGGCCACAAAGACGACAGCGTGCCGGCGGAAGTTGGTCAAAACATCACAGACATCGTGATGCAACTTCGGCCCCGCATGCAGACACTGATTCAACGACACTCCGGTTGACGTGGGCGCTGAACCATCAAAGACCACGCGGATCTTCCCATTGGAAGTCTTCAAAACAGCGTGGTGTGGCAGGAAGTAATGTTCCACATTACGCCAGTCCAACTGCGAGATGGACATGTGCCCAAGGTCCAAATACTCCCGCATGAAGTCTATATACTTCTCCTTGAATGCGGGATCCCTGGCCATCCTACGCTCCATGGACAACAATCTCTTCTCGGCCATCGGTCGGGAGCTCCCTAAAGGAGGGCGAATCGCCAAGAAGGGCAAGCGGGTAATCAAGCGACCCGAGAGGAGGCGCCCAGTGTTGTTCTGGTAGAACAATTCGCACTCCTCCGCTAACGGATCCAACCGCTTGGCAGTGGGAGGTTCCTCCACCTCCCAAAACTTTTGGAGAACGTCGGACAAAGTAGAACCGACAATGGTCTGGCGGTCTACCGACGGGGTCTCTGGTGTCTGTGGTACCTTTCCCATCACCACATGACCCAGCGACGAGGACAAGGCGACAAGATCGGCTGTCTGCAAAACTCGCTTGCTTCCACACAGTACACGACCGAGGACATCCGCACCAATCAACAAGTGTATTGGGCCCGGTCGGTGGAAGGAAGGATCAGCCAAAGCCAGTCCAGACGTCAGCTCAATCGTGGATGGCGGCACTCGCACTTGCGGGAGTGGTCCAACCACCTTATCAAATACTATCGCCGAAGCACCGATCTTCGGCCTTGGCGCGAAGTGGGGGGAGAAGGAGAACTCAACTCGACCAATCGGATCAGGGATCCGCGAGTCTCCCACCCCCCGTACCGCTTCGTGATGCGGCACAAGCAAAAGACCCAGCTGTCGGACAAGCCACCTGGACATTATGCACCCCTGGGCACCTGAGTCCAAAAGGGCACGCACCGTGACAACATTGCCCTTAGGTCCCCAAACATTCACGGAGGCTGTTGGCAACAGCACAAGCTCCGGAGGGGTGGTTGGGTCCGACAGGGGCGCCATTAAAAATTTTGGGGGGGTACTTGTCCCCCTCGCGCCTGAGTCGGCGCGCCAAATGTGGGACGCTCGTACCGGGCGAGCGGGTCCCAATCGGGTACATACTGGCCCCGACCAACAGCACTCCTAGGTGCAGGGTAATACCCGTGTGGGGCGTGCCTCGGTACATAGTACCCCAATCGAGGCCTCTCCATTAGGGGGGGGGAGTAACAAATAGGGCCCGTGCCCATCGCCACCGTGGCGTACTCTTGTGGTACCCCCCTACCCCCGCCCGTGGCGGGGGCGTCTCTCCTATAGTTCCCCCTCTCCGGGGGGGACTGAACGGGGGGGCTAAGCCCCGCCGAATCTCTAGGGGACCGGTTCCGGGCTGCCGGGCCCCCGCCCGTGCGCGAGGAATTCGAACCCCGGTCGCTCCCGGCGTCCTTGCGGTCCAAACAAAGGAGGGGGTGATGCCTCCCTCCGCAAAGACGACAATCCTCGGTCTGGGGACACGCCGACTGCATGTGTCCCCCCAAACACCTATAGCACCATTGGCGCTGTTTCGCAACGGCCCTCCGTCCCTCTGGGCGGAGGCCTCTAAATTTGGCACATTCGTGCACCACATGCCTATCTCCCCTGCAATACCTGCACCGCTCACTCGGTGCGGGGGGAGGGGACTGCTGGAAGGCAGCATAGCGATTGGTCGGGCGACGGGGCTGTTCCCTCGCCGCCACCATACGACCAACACCTGGAACCGGGGCAGGCTCCAGGTGGTCCGTCACCCTACATTCGTCCTCCAAAAAACGAAGGAGGTCCGCGAAGGGCGGGAGATACGAGGCGCTGTCGCCTCCGTACCTCTGCTCGAAACGCCCCTTCATTTCAGCGGGCAATTTGGCGAGGACTATGTGCAGCAGTACAAAGGACCACTGATCCACCGGCAGGTCCAATCGCCTTAGGGAGTTGACCGCTGACAGTAGCGGGTTCAGCAACTCCCTCCGTAACAGGTGTACCCGCGTGATTCGCGGGAGGGCCAAAATCGTGGCCACGTGGGTGTCCGCCAGTAACCGGACATTCTGGTACCTGCTAACCAGAAGCTGGCGAGCCACCTGGTAGTTGTCGTCACTGATGAGCAGGTGCTGGACTACCGCGCTGGCCTCTCCTCGCAGGGAGGAGCGCAAATAGGCCAACTTCTCACTAGGGGATAAGTCCCGTCGTGAATCCACCAAACTGTCAAACAAATTAATGAAGCCCATCCAGGCTGACAGATCCCCATTAAAAGTGGGAATCTCCAATGTAGGCAATCGGCCTAGCAACGCCGTCGGGGTAGGTTTGACCTCCCCGCTCAAAACCGGCTCCCCCTTCCGAACAGCCAGGGCCCTCTCAGCCGCCTCCGTGAACTGGTCAGCCAGCTCATAGGCCTGGGCTACATCCTGCTCCAGCTGTTCCGACACGGCATCATCAGCTGGGGGGTTTTCCATATAATACGCGCGACACTCCATGGCGTGGCGCTCCAGGTCTTGCAGCCGAGCTGCCAGCCCGCCATACCGAGCTAGCAACGCGCCTACCCGGTCGGCTCGGTCTATTAATGTGACCGCACAGGCAAGCCAACGCAAAACTCCTTGGATGCCGGCCCTGGATACGGCGAGCGGATTCGTAGGAGCCATTTATAATCCGTTTTATAAACAAAGCAAACAAAGAAATATAAAAGTGGTAAACATCAACAAAAAAAACAATAGAAATAGGTCGCGTCACGATAATATAAAACACAATTAAAATTCGGACGACATACACGGACCCTACTATTTTCATAAATTATTAACAACTTACCAATTTCAAGGGCTAACAATATAACGGTATAAACAAAACGTATAGGATTAACGGTATGGCATAACGGCACGGCCAAGTCAACCTCGCAAATCAACTACTAAACCGTTATCAACAAACGAAAACAAAACTATTTTTAATAATAATACTCGTAATTTAATACTACTAATAATTAAAACTAGTTCCACTTTTTTAACTAGGCAAGCGGACTCGGAACAAACACTAGTATGTGGTACTAATAAACACACTTTCGAACGAACTATTCGTCAAATAAATCCGGACACACAAAAAAAAAAATATACACATCTAGGCGAGTAAACTCGTATCAAAACACTAGTATGTGACAACAATTATATAAGTGTCTATCTATTATCGGATCCACCAAGTGAGAAACATTCGCTTCGAGAATTTACTAGAACAATTTCTTAGTACTTCAAATCGTCTCGGGATCTTCAAATACCCTCGAGATTTCAACAAAAAAAATAATTTTTAGGTACGCTTTTTAGGTACGCTTTTTATTTTTACTATGAAATTTTATGTAGTTAATTTTAATATGAAAATTAATTATATCAACTAAGCTCTGCTACCAAAAATATGATCACGCACAATTGTGATGACCACATCTACTGTGTTCCACAGTTTATTGAAACGAAGGTTTCTCATGCAAAATTAAGTAAATTAAGCTAATCCTACCTTACTAGAAAATAGTGTCCGTAATCCAGGGGGGCTGAACGTTGTCTCGCCGGCGCGCGCCTGACAAAACGATCTCCACACAACCCCCGATGGGATACTCTTACAGCTAACACTCTTATACTACACAATGCCCTAATAGGCAGCTAAAACTTCCCGGCGCTTTTCAAAGCGAACACACACGGGTCACAAGTCCGTACCCGGACCGGGCGCTCCTCACAGCTGCTTACGGCCAACTGAGTGCCGTGTTGCGCGGACGGCGCTTGGCGGCGAACCCACGAATGCACGTGAATGATGAATCACGCGCGGCGTGAACATATTGTATAGAGGGTTTAAACAACTATTACTAAAAAGTATGTAATTGTAGGTAATGTAAGAACATTGCGTTGCGACAAACAACGTGAAAAACATAGGGAAAGCATATTACAAGCAAAGCTTTTTTCTGTCAACTCTGCTTCAGGAAGTTGTGACGATCAATCATAGCTGGAATATTTACACGTTCGGCAAACCTTTTCAGCATACAATAAAAGAGCGGAACATAGAAAATAATAAAAAAATATACTGTCCCAGTAAGCGGGTACTATAGTTTTTCGATGCTCAGCACACAAAGCCGAGTGAACATTGTGGTGCCATTGTCACAGTTTTACAAGAGGACTCATAACAGTTGATCCCCATTTTATTGCTGCTTTCCCTGCGTTATTCAAGTATGTATTTGCAGTGGAAGGTAAGCGAGTGATATTGGATGCGATATTGAAACTCTTTTACGTTTGTCTTTTAGTTTTAACACGTTTATTATACCTAGTCGAAATTAAAAAGTAAACAATATAGGTACTTTAATTACAAAGAGCTTAGACTCAATACTGAGGTAACTGGAGAGTGCAGTACTAACACTTTTTTGTGGCACTGTTACTGTCTTCCGTCTCACCTACACTTTGAAAAAATACGTATGGTCATATGAGACAACTGACAGCCACTACGTAGTAAATGTAAAATTAGCGGGGTACACTTTTTTATTCAGGCTGAAAACTCCAGTTTCCTTGTACAAACTCCTTGCTTTAATTGTCATGGCGAACGTATGTTACAATATGTCCTGCTAATTGAAATAAAACTTAACTATATAACACAACTTATAACTTTAGACACTGCAATAAAAATAAGAGCTTAAAAGCAAACTTTTAAAACAAACTCCTATAAAAATCAATGAAATTTTAGAGCACAATAAAAGTTTTCAATAGGTTCTTAATTGTGCACCCGCGGTGCCTTATGCAAGTGCCTACGTGTTTCCTTCAGCGTCTAAAGCGCTCGATAAGTGATAACAATTGGATTTCTCTGTACGCTTTTTAGGAATTTGTACAGATTTAGCCTGAGAGAAACAATGTTCGTGTTATGTCTGTATTTTGTAGCATTTTATTTCCTTAATATGGGTGTACTATAATTTTATACTAGAACAGTCTCTACTAACAAATTAGGGTGCTTTTTCGATATAAGTATTTCTGTATTTGAGAAATTGAGTGTAAGTAGTAACTTAATACTAAGTTATAAGTATGATGTAGTTCAGAGGGTTTACCATTCAGAGTTTCAGACCATTGGCTTCTATCACAATATTGAAGTAATGTTGAGTAAAGGACAGAGCTATACAATAGGTATAGCGCCATCTCATTTACAATATTACCTACTTTAAAATAGTTTTACAGCTCGTAGTGAGGCTGAGGCCCATGAAATTTACCAGTTACATCTGCAGGTAAGGTTGCCAGGTCAAAAAACCGAAAAGCCGGACTGGCCAGCTAGTTTATCCGGGTTTATGGGTATCAAAGCCGGACACCCTAAAAACAAGGATTTTATGCCGTAATTCTAAAATCAAAGCCACACTTTTACTCACTCTGCTCCACAGATCACCTGCGAGTTTGCGAGTTAGTCAAAAAGGTAACAATCGGACTAACACCGGACAGGCTGGACATCATCTTGTTTGGCCGGATACACATTATAAAAAGCCGGACCCCGTCCGGCTTTATCCGGACGCCTGGCAACCCCATCTGCAGGTATATGATAAGTAAGCTCCTAGGAAGGACAGAGTGATGTTGGGATTCTTGATAGAGCTGTAGGCTAATACACGTACCTATCAATTTCTGATCATTTAAAATACTGTTAACTCCCAATGAAATAAAATTCAATGCTTTTCAATTGAAACAGCTGTCAATTAAGTTATAATCAGACGAGGGACTTCTGTCCCCGGCGGACAAAAAGTCCCTGTACGTCCAAAATATGTCCTCCGAGGACTTGTCGCGGACTCAACACATACGGTGTGCGGTCATTTGTTGCCCGGAAACATACTTCACTATCGAGCGCTCAATGCAGACTAAAGTTCGTTGTGTTCGTTGTTGCTAACTAGTTACGTTCGTTCTATTTTTTTCGGACTACCGCGAACTTTTGTCCTGTCCAGTCTCTCGGTGTCCTCGGTAATTTCGCGCGTGTGCGTTATTCGATACAATTTATAAGAACATATCGATGGACAAAAAAGTACCCGGAGGACAGTCCGTCGTCTGATTAGGCCTTATGATTGATTCGTGTAACCTTCGCTTTAGGGCTATATTCATTAGTTCACTTATAGGAAGATTTGACTTGTCTACGATTCCACGAAAAAAAACCTAACGTAATTCTAAGTACTTAGTATAGAAGTTTAATAAAAAAAATCTTGTAGCCTAATGGGAGCTTTTCCTAAATTGTATGTGTTTTTTTAATATTCAGTGTATTATTTTTTTAAAAAGGCACGAAATATCATCATAGAGGATTATTTAATTAGGTAAGTACCTTAATCGAGAAGCAACCCAAACGTCGCAAGTCAAAACTTAACTTAAACCAAAGTTAAGTATATTTTTGAATTCGTCATTAGATCCTAATCCAAAAAAATAGAGATAAAGGTATTAAGTAATTAAACCTCTCTTTTAAAAGTGTTGAACTGTAAAGGTTCGGCCTCTACAGAGGCCGCCGTTGAAGAGCACTGTTGAAACGTGCAGCGAAACAAAGCGACTAACTCATTACCGCCACCCGTGCTGTGGTCACTCTTTGTCCGTCCAATCCATAGAACACAGGGCAAGGGCAACTCATTCAGCGAACAGGAGCCTATCACTTAATCTGTACAAACAAATACCTTTCCTTTCTTGAGCCGTTAAAAAAAGGCTGTGTTTGCACCTGAGTCAAAACCTTTACTTATCAAAGGTTTTCCACTGTCATGTCACACCTACGTCTGTTTCGTTACACTGAAAAACAACGTACAAGAAGATAATCAGGAACGACTGTCATACAATCCTTTTATATTTGTGCCGACCGCACTCGCCGGTCGGGTACTCGTAAAAACTTACCACTTCATCGAGTGGGTTTCATGAATCGGCTTCGCTCGGGACTCGCCGGTAGCAGTCGGGAGACTTCGGTTCGCTTGGGCGGGCGGGAATCAGTCTTTCAAAGGGTCGGACTAGGGCTCGACGTACTCAGCCACGGACGAAACGAAACATCGTAAATACATTATAATGTAGAAACTACCTGGTGCTTCTGGAAAAATACACAAACAGAAAAAATCGGAACAGACATTTACGGTTAGTGTGTTGTGTTTTATAAGTTTTCAGTGAAATTTTGTTTGTGAAAATTACTGACTTAACTCGTGGGAATGATGTTAAGGCTTAATGAAAGTGATTTGGATTACAAGGTAAGGGTTAAATTTTGTTGGAAATTAATATGACCCACTTCTGACATATTTTGATTAATATAATAAGTTTTGGAAAGTTTACAATCCATTCAAGTTAAAATAAAATTCCACCATAAGTTAAGGAAATATTGTTTTTGGTGTCTTTTGCAATTCAAAAAATGGTAGCTTCGTATAAATTACAAGGAAAAATATTTCTACATTCACTCTCATGTTACAAAATTACAAGTTCGGCGCAAACAGGCCTCAAAGACCGAAGAATATTTGCGTGATGAAAGCAGTTCTTTTTTAACTTATTGTTGTCCTTTTGCAAGTTCTAAAGAATCTGTCATGCTTGAAACTCATTATGAAGTAATGATGAAATTTACAGTATTTACAGGATAATAATCGAAATACTTATATTATTTTCACTAAAACGGTTCATGTAGTTTTGAGATGATTTTCTGAATGATTTACAACATCAAAAAAACAGAAATTGCGTAATCTTTAATTTAAAGAAGATTATAAGATTTTAAACGTTCGCGTTCCATTATAATTATAAACAAGAGTAATATTCTGTGACTCAACGCGACATTTTTATTATGTACTACATAATAAATGTCGCGTCGAGTCCCGTTACTCTTGTTTATAAAAGAAGATTGAATGACACTGTTTTCAATAAAACATAAAATAAATAATATTATTATTTATATAAGATAAGTAACATTATATATGTATCTCCTTTAGTAATTATTATTTTAAATAATTTTTCCTTATACGAAATAATAATAACTTTTCCTTCTTTTTTAACACCCATTCCCCTATTATCCTATTTAATTATTTCTTTTTTTTCCACTTTCCACTTAAGGTTGCCTGGAAGAAATGCTATGTAGCAATAAGGCCGCCTATTGTGTGTTTTTCTTGTAGTCTTTTTTTGTACTTGCTCGGGTTTTGATCATCTGCAATAAAGTTTATTTGATTTGATAAATAAATCCTAGGACTTAAATTTATTGTACACTAGCGGATCCGGACCCGCGTGGTACCCGTTCCCATGAGAATATCAGGATAAAAAATACTTGGGAATAACGTAGCTTTCTAATGGTCACAGAATTTTCCAAATCGGTCCAGTAGCTCCTGAGATTCGCGTTCAACAAAACGCGTATAGATTACGCGATATAGGTACGTCTATTGTAGAGGCTTTTGGTTGTTACTTTTTTTAATGACGGTCATTCATTATAAAAAGGTTTATAGGTAAAACAAGTCGGCTGGTCATTATTGAAGTAAATATTATTCACAATGTCAGTGTTGATTAATCAAAATGAGTTTCATTTTCGTCTGGCTATGTGAACCGCACACCGTGCTTAAACAATGAAACTCTTTCATTAATCATGCTACATTTTTTCACGGGCAATGTTGAAATCCGCATTTTTATTGCGAATTTATCGTAGTGTCCAACGTTTTGCAACTATACTTCGACCTCTGCGGTAGAGTGGTTTGTTTCCAAGGTGTTGCCTATTCTGAGGTCCTGGGTTCAAATTCTGGTAGGGGCAAATGTTTGTATGATGAATACGAGCATTTGTATGTACCTGAGTCATGGTTGTTATCATACATATTTGTAAGAAAATTAACTTATCTATGTATCATTTGTTATTTCCTTATTCTATCCGTTATTTGTGTTACCAAACAAAAGCCTAAGCGAGTGTAAAAAACCTCTTAAAAGTAGGTTTAGAAAATAAAAAAGGTCTTTTTGTGTGGGGCGTTCTTTAATTTTTTTAATTATGTTTAATTCTTTTTATATTAGATACATTATTTTTGTAAGTAGGGAATCCAATCCCGCATCAAAATCGTGGTCCCGCAAGCCTGCGGGATTGGACTCCCTATTTGTAAGAAAGTATAATATACCCATCGTGTAAGAATCACAAATTGTATTGTATCATCATCCCGATCACGTCAGCTTTTAAACAAAAGAAACCGCATCAAAATCGGAGCTACGATGCCACAGATGGACACACAGACAGATACGTCATACTATAAGTTTGACACTCCTCTTTTTTTATCCACAACGGGGTAGCAAATAGCCTTCATCACACCTGATGTTAAGGCGATGATTCCAGACTGAAATAGGCACGCTAACGCTTGCCCGGTCGCGCGCAATACACTTCACGCGGACGCAGCGGCAGCCGGCAGTGAACTGTGAACTCGCGAGCGCCCCGCGAATCGAAAATCACTTAAAATTTAATTAAAAATTAAATAAAAAAAATTTTAAACTTATGACGGCCGGAATCCCTCGGCTATTCAAAGAAAATCATTTTCGTATATTTTTCATTAACTAATACCAAGTATACTACAAGTAATATGATATTTGGATTACGATTAGACGAATGTTTGGGATTTTATTTGACACAGTTAAATATCACCAATCGAAAAAAAACGGCACTAGCACTAGATAAAAGACTGTAAAATAACATATATTTTTTCATAATTTTGAGTACTTGTGGTTTGCGAGTAAACCATAATTTAAAATACCCTATTTTCGGGAATCGGCGCCTTAAGTGGTGGCTGAAGGTCGAAGCGCACTACTTCCGGAAGTCATGCTTAAACATCATTGTTATGAGTAGTCTTTTGTAGTTAGTCTTTTGCAGTCGGAGTAACGGGCAATATCGAAATTCTCATTTTTATTGCGAAAACGTAGGACACTATGATTAATAGTGTCCTACGTTTTGCAACCGTTGTTCGGTTGCGTGGGCTCAATCGAATTGTAACATATGCGTTTCCATTCAATTATTCAAGCGGCTTTTATTTATGAAGATTTATTAATCGGTTACACACTGGAAACTTTGTCCGGCTGAAAGAATTGTTGCGTTTCGGACACCATACAATTTTTAGTGTGCTCTGAACCACATTGCTGGTCAAATATATTGCTACGTGTGAAAGTGAGCGAATGGTCGATGAAAATTTCAGAACTTGGTGTAGGTAAGCTGTTTATAAGAATATTCTGAAGATTTTTATTAAATAAATAGTTATTCTAATATTGGGTGACATTGTTCTCTTTATGTACTTATACATTATGATAGATTAAATACATGTTTTATGTTTAAGCATCCGTAAAAGTAAAATAGTTTTTTTATATTACACACAATGTGTGAGAGATGCCAAATCTACCGGCTTTGGCCACTTACTGATAGTTAAACTTTTGTAAGTATTGCGAAAAATCAAAACCAAACCCAGGTAAAAGCAATATATTCTAATGCGCTAGAAACCAGTCAATTGCAAAACAACAATTTAATTGTAAAAAACAAAGGTTTATATAATATTTCATCCAAAACAAATTTCTTAAGACATAAGGAATTCTAACGGTTGTTATTATTATCTTAAAATACCTTATTTTAATTGCCTTTATCAAAAATGGCTAAAAGTTGTTTAGAAAACTGTTAGAGCAAAAAGTGGCCAAAACCGGTACAGTGGCCAAAACCGGTACGCCTGCCCTATATCCCCGCAGATTATCTCGCGTGGTAACGGGTCTCGTGGGAATATTGGGATAATATATATATTACATAAACAGAGTTACATAGACTCTATATACAGTATGCATGTAATCGAAAGGCAAAGAATAAAACAAAATTTTAATGTTAAGACGAGAAAGATGAATTTGGAACCGAACTTACTGAAATCTGGAAACTTTTTATAGACATCGTTAAAAATAAATAATAAGCTAATCAAAATCTAACTCCCTGTATAATTTTGTTTACAATCTCAACAGTGACGTCGTCAGTGACTACAACTTAAATGTCATTATCCAGTCAGGTACACTCACCTAATAAATGCTATGTAGTTCGATATGTCGTCTGATAAACACAGGTTAACACTGCACCTTATTTTATTACGAACAAAATAATAAATACGGCATATCCAAAGGTTTTTAAAATTTTAAACGAGTCTCTTCTGAAACAGCAAATCACACTCAACACTAACGAGTCCTATGGCGGTAGTTCGAGCAACGCAAGTATTTTGCGAACCGAAGGAACTTAACTAAACTGAACACAGAAAAACACAAATAATTAACGAATAAAAATAGGTGAAAACAACTATGAACCAATTCAACACACATCTCAAACAATTGGCAACTCTCAAAACATTAAACTCTACTTTTACTTTAGTCATAACTAAATAAAGAATAGAATTATTTTTTCTCTTTTTGCTGTTCTGTAAAAGAACTGAATTAATCATCTAAATACATGTTATTTAAATTTTTACTTTTTTGCATTCACAATACAATTTTTATTTTCCCATCGGAGCTGGTTGTGAGACGGGTCGATAAAGTTTTAGACATTAAGTTATAATGTATTTAGATTGAAAAATGGAAAATGAAGTATTTAGAAAAAATCGACCCGTCTCACAACCAGCTCCGATGGGAAATAAAAATTGCATTGTGAATGCAAAAAAGTAAAAATTTAAATAACATGTATTTAGATGATTAATTCAGTCACTTGATGTTTATACTTTCGAAATCTCTTGTAATATATTTACAGTAATTCCTTCTGCAATGCGGTTAAGAATTTATAGAGTGCATTCTAAAATAAAAGTGATATGATAATGAGGTCATAGTTGATTAAAACTGTGAAAGCCATGTGCAGGATCAAATGATTTGTACCTAGATTGTTAACGTTCTGAAAGCGATGACAAACTTGCATCACAGCAAGATGTTACGAAAATCATGAACCGATGAGAAATAGGTACATTATAAAAAATAGTAAAATTAAAAAAATCAAATTAAAATAAATTGTATAAAAAAGGGTGCCATAGTATTAAACCCGTTTTCCACGTCCACCAGTTTTAAGGTTTGCCTTTCGATAGTTTACAATCTGTATACTTAGGTATAACCTTTGTAACTCAGGAAGAATGTAGCAATTTGTGGTGAAAGAGTTTTTAAAGTCCAGTAGTTTTTTATTTTATTCATTACAAACATACAAACAAACAAACAAATCCAACCTTTCCTCTTTATAATATTATTATAGATAAACAACACCAATATATTGATTCTCTTCGGCGTAAACCTCAATAATTATGTTTTTGCTTTTTCGTCGTTTTTTTAACTACTTTTAAACTATGCACTGTAGAACAATAACAAAATTACTTTTTGAAATCTTTACAACAATCTCTTTCGTTTGATATGCCACACAATATAGTTTGCAAATATTTTTTTATAGAAAAATGGAAAATGAAGTATTTCGAAAAAATCGACCCGTCTCACAACTAGCTCCGATGGGACTCGAACCCACGACCTTTCGCTTTCCGGGCGACTGCTCTAACCACTGAGCTACGGAGTCGTTACGAGAAGCGTCGAATTTATCCAATACTTCTTACTCGCTGTATAGTCAGCGTTAATTTCATCAATGTGGAGATATTACTACCCTCACACGCGAAAGAAATACCTTTACAGGTATTTGGCAATCGCTAAAGATGAAATTACTATTGCAAATTATTTTAATTTTTAGTTTTTTGCATTCACAATGCAATTTTTATAATAGAAATATGGAAAATGAAGTATTTCGAAAAAATCGACCCGTCTCACAACTAGCTCCGATGGGACTCGAACCCACGACCTTTCGCTTTCCGGGCGACTGCTCTAACCACTGAGCTACGGAGTCATTACGAGAAGCGTCGAATTTATCCAATACTTCTTACTCGCTGTATAGTCAGCGTTAATTTCATCAATGTGGAGATATTACCACGAAATATTACTACGAGATATTTTTCGAAATACTTCATTTTCCATTTTTCTATTATAAAAATTGCATTGTGAATGCAAAAAACTAAAAATTAAAATATTATTTTTTTAAATTTCATTTCTCGTTGTAAACCTCAATAGTTAAATGTTCTGTGACCACTTTAATAGCGAATTCAAGGTCGGCAAGTGGAGTCACATACACCCAGCTATTTCTGCTGCGGCATCACGGGAAAGTGCCCTGCCGCGGCATTCCCACCGCAAGACCCATTAGGGTCGTCAAATTCTGGGCCCAATCCGAATTCCACAAACGAAATAGCCGGCAACGGTTTAATAAATAAAGTTTCGTCTCCAACCGCAATTCCTTTCATGATTACCTACATATTCCATTGAATTAAACGGAACTCGCTTGATTTGAATATTACTTTTTGATTTTTAATAAGATTAAGCAAGTTCCAATTAACAGTAATTAAAAAAGCTCTGTTCGTCGATAATAATTACCTACACAAAGTGCAAAGGGCATCCTTAAAAGAGCCCATAGTGGGGACTATTTGCGACAGTTAAAATCATGTCAATGATAACTAAAAATTTTATAGAAGCTTTTAATACAAAATCAATAATAACACATTAGCTAGACAATAAATGGACACGAAATAGCCGGCAACGTTTTAATAAATAAAGTTTCGTCTCCAACCGTAATTCCTTTGATGATTACCTACATAATTATTCCATTGAATTAACGAAACTTGCTTGATTTGAATATTAGTTATTGATTTTTTAAATAAAATTAAGCAAGTTCCAACTACAAGTAGTAGCACGTACTTATCTCTAGCGCAGACCGTTATTGCGCAGAAATAAAAAACGCAAATTTTGAAAAATATTTATTCTTATAAATATCGTGGAATCGGTGGAATCTCAAGCAAGTTTCAGAGTTATAGGAAATATTGTGATAAATTATTTTTATAAAAAAATAAAACCGCCTTCAAAAAAACCACATCAAAAAAGTAAGAAGAAATAATTCCTCACCAAATAAATAACGTAACTACTTTGAAGTCGGGCGTGAAACATGTACAATTTTTTGTTGTTTTTGTTAAAACCCGCCCGACTTCAAAGTACTTACGTTATTTATTTGGTGAGGAATTATTTCTTACTTTTTTGATGTGGTTTTTTTGAAGGCGGTTTTATTTTTTTATAAAAATAATTTTTATTTCACTCTTTTTAGTGCATCGTGCAGGCAATTTACGTGTTTTCTGGTAAATAGGTATGTGATCAAACTGAAAACCTCCTTTTTCAAAGTCGGTTAAAATACCTTGAGGTATCCCCTTTTTAACAACACAAGAATCATCTAAATCGGTTTATAAACAAAGGAGTTATGCCTAAAGATACGTATTAAATTCACATAAAGTGGTAACGAAAACGACAGTATTTTCAAGATTTCCTGAAAACTACTGAACCGATTTCAAAATTTAAAAAAAATGGGACCAACTTGGAAACCAACCTGATGTAATAACGTTTGAACCATTTCAATCGGTTCAGCCGTCTTTGAGTAATCGGTGGACATACACAAAAAAAAAAGTAAAAAAAAAAAAAAAACATACATACAGACGAATAGAGAACCTCCTCCTTTTTGATTTAGAAGTCGGTTAAAAAACAGCTAGCCTTGCCAAGAAGCTTTAAGGCGGGATTCAAACCCGAACCAACAGTGATGGAAAAATTCGACGAGTCTTGTATCCAAGCATTTCGGTAGCTTAGTTGGTCAGAGAATTGGGCCGGTTTTCCAGAGGCGCGGGTTTAAATCCCGCTTGAAAGCTACTTGCAGGCCAGAATTGCACTGTGAATGCATAAAAATAAGGTAAAATCTAAATTTTTATAACTTTTTCGCTATCAACCATATGAAAATTTTGTTGCTTTTATGTTAAACCACTCGCGACATAGACTTTTTTGGAAATAATCAAAAAGAACACTGAAATTAGCGGTCTAACTCGATAGAGATAAGTAACTCGCTGTAATGGTCTACGATACAGGTTGTGTTTTTAGTTTTTATTAAGTTATCTATGGTATAAAGTGTGTCAATATAAGTTCCGGCATGAGTGTATTCCAATATTATAACATGAGTGTAGACAAAGTACTTTTCAGTGTTATATTCTATTACAATTCACAATATTGTAAACTTTGTCTTAATTATGATAATGTACACGAACATTAAGCTCGAATCACTTTGGAGTTACGGTCGGTGTCATAATAAATAAGTGGCTTAGTTGGGACCACATTGTTGCACGCTGATCTGAATGGGTACAGTCACTAACAAAACAGCATAGTGTGCATACACAGTACATAAACCATAGTTGACAATAATAATAATTAAATTCTTTATTCAGATAACAGGGTGCCTACCATCAACTTTAAGACAGCGATTCAAAAATAGCACGTTGCAGAATAGGTTCCTAAAATGAATTGCTTTCTTTCGTACTCTGACCTTCTAAAAACTGGATCGCAAATGAATTGCTAAATGTGAATGACCGAACGATTTGTGTCCTTATTTCTTCTTCCCGTCTCTTTCACTCGATTCTGTCATTCCCGGAGAGTGAAAGGGATGGGTATAACCTGCAGGTGTCATGTTAACTTGGCCGAGTTATAAGTCAAATAAGAGTTGATGACAGCTCAGCGGCTGTGAAATGTCATTGAATGATCACTGAATCGCTGTCATTTATATTAAGCTGTCGTGGTACGAATAAGCGAAGCAGTTCAGTTTAGGTCCTAAACAAAACCGCAATAAGAGTTGATGGTAGGTACCCAGAGGTCCGTAAGTGTTAGTAACAATTTTCAATTTTTGAAGTCGGTTAAAAAGTACCTTTTAATCTATATTACAGACATCTTGCTTGTTGGCAATTACCCTCAGGATGGTTAGTACTGCCCCTCACCCTGTACAACAGGGATACATAACATTTTATTTTTACTTTTTCCATTCACAATGCAATTTTTATAATGCACGACTAACGACTCCGTAGCTTTCAATCGGACAGTGAAAGGTTGTTGGTTATCATGTCATACCTATAATTTTTTAATTTAGTGCTCTATCTCATTGGCACGCCATGGCAGCGACGCCAGCCAGTGCTTACTTGACTTTTGGCAGCTTGACGACTCAACAAAGCCCACCAAGTGAGATTTGGCAGTGGGCTAGAAATTGTGGTATCTTAACCCTTTCAAGTCTGGCTTTCGTAAGGCCCATAACACATCTACAGCACCCGTGAAGATAACCGTAGCCCTTGCAAGATAGACGACAGTTTATATGGTAACCGTTACGTGATCGTATTGTTTTTATGAAAACGCTAGCAGCGCCTCTTTCGGTCGTATAAGGAACTGTAATTCATTACATATTTGACAACAGCATTTTAGAGAGCTTTTGAAGCATATATAGCTTGCTGTTGCATGCTGTTCGCTTTTGAAATTCATTAGAAGACATCAGAAAGGCTCCGACCCTGAGATGCTTTAGAACTCAAGTTAAAATCTATCTCCTCTCTCATCCTTAAAATTTGTTATTATTATCTCATTCTTTTCATTATATAGGGTTTTCCCCTCGCGCCTTTTGCATTTCCAAACTTCATTTTTGACCTAGTATCCATGCTGGTAACACGATTCTCTGAGATAAAAAAAAAGTATTTGCAAAAATTTTACCTATTTATT
Source organism: Crambus lathoniellus (assembly GCA_949710035.1). Lineage (NCBI taxonomy): Eukaryota > Metazoa > Arthropoda > Insecta > Lepidoptera > Crambidae > Crambus > Crambus lathoniellus. The sequence continues at coordinate 16,041,787 of OX453306.1, forward strand.
TATTTCATAAATGGAATCTAATGCTACTTAATGCCTGGAAAAAATTAGATGGTGTTAAAAAAATAGCCCTCGACTGCGCCCATGGGCCAGTAGAAAGTAGGCGCAGTCACCGGACGACTCATTGTAGGTATACTTACTTGATCTTTTTATCCAGAAGGTAAAATTCCGTGTAGTGCACAAGCGCGTGCACTACACGGAATTTTACCGTCTGGAAAAAAACTGAAATGATTGGCTTGTGCACTTTTTCATCGTTTAACTCGCACGTGCAGCGCAGTTTAGGGTTTGAAACATTGAAACTACACGAAATAAATAAATTATTAATTCGTCTCTTGAACAGTTCTCATAAAATACTAAACCGATTTCGGTGCGGTTTTTTTTTGCATTCAGAAGGCTTCATTTCATAATAGGTTCTTAGACATGTTTCACGGTGGTAGACCATCAGGGACACAGCAGCAACCAGATAAGTCGGCACTTGAAAAGTTCTCATAAACTACTAACACGATTTCGGTGCGGTTTTTCTTGCATTCAGAAGGTTTCATTTCAAAATAGGTTCTTAGACATGTTTCACGGTAGTAGACCATCAGAGGGTACAGCAGCAACCATATAAGTTGGCACTGTAAGAGTTTTCAAAAACTACTAAACCGATATCGCTGCGTTTTTTGGCATTAAAAAGATTTCACTTCGGAGCAGGTTCTTAGACATGTTTTATGGTATAGACCACCAGGGTTGCAGCAGCAACCAGATAAGTCGGCACTTGAAGAGTTTATAAAAGTAATAAACCATTTTCGAAACCTCTATTTGCATTCAACAAGTATCATTTAAGACTAGGTTTAAGAGGAGGTTTAGCAGGACACTTGCAGATCACCAGGTGGCCCTGCAGCAGTCAGAATCAGGATGGTTGGCGCTTGACGGCTTCTCAGAGACTATTCAAACGATTCCGATGCTGTTTTTCACATTAAATATTAACATTTAATAATATTTTGCGTACAAAAGGCGCACTAAATACTAAAAGTATTATCTACCAGTCAACTGCGGTAATTAGGTGACATTTCAGAGCAGGTTTCTGGATACCTATTATAAAGCTGTAATCCACAAGAGGGCCTTATTTCCAAGACTGCCTAGTCATTTTAGTGTGAAGAACAAACATAACTTCATAGATGAACAATTTCTACACACAAATGAAACAAACATTTTGAAATTTAATAATATATTATGTTTTAGCAAGACAGTAACGTAGGTATTCTGTGGAAACGTTATCTCCAAAAAGATTAAAATAAAAAATTTTAAAAAGCCACTCCGGATGTAAAAACGTCATAAACAAAATAGGAATTATTTTTAAATAAAACATGACTGTTTAAATTAGTTATCCTATTGAAAAAAAAGTTAAATAATTTTACGAAAATCCCCCGACTAAAAGTGATGTAGATGTACTATACATATTTTATCCACCTATTCATATATAACAAACTTAAGGAAAACCCATTGGTGGCTGCCATTGCCATCGCTCTGTTGCAAGATATTAGTTCATTTCGGGGCAGGTAATGGCAGCCCCGACGGATTTTTCACAGATTCAATAAAATCAGTGTAAACATTACAACAAACTTTTCGCGAACAATAGCATCGTAGGTATGGTTTCATCGGTTACTTACTACCACTATTTGAAAGGTAGGTACCTACTCATCGAAGATCCGTTTGAAATTAAAAAAATGAACTACCTACGAAGCTGAAGGAGATTTGTGAGCTTTGTGTGAGCTTTGTATCAATTCGGATAATATATCTTAGTCTGATCTTAGTAATTTGGATTGGATCGATTGCCTTGAATATCGGAATAATGACGTAGTAACGAGTATTTTGTCCTCAATACTATTGATTTGAAGGCCCTTTGCATTGGCAGGCGTTGGGTATACATACATAAAATGCCTATGTCCTATGATATTTTTATTCTGATCCTACTAATTACCTATGTTTTTTTGGAAAACTAATGATATAGATATGTATTATTTTTTATACTTACTGCTTTTTGGATTTACCGGCCTAGTTGCACCTTGTTATTCACTAGCAGCATTTGTGCTACAGAGGGTCTAAACAAATGACATTCAGAGGAATTAAAATGACATTAACATGAATGAAACGTGATCTAGGCTTCGACCACAGAACACGAGGAAAAAATCTTTCCGTGTTCTGTGGCTTCGACCACAGAACAGGGCCCCAAGTCTGCTAATTTACAAATGGTTCAATTGAAACTTAATTGGATCTCAATAGCGGTTTTTGACATTTTTGGTATTCTGCTACTAACTTAAGACCAATGGTATGCGACTGAACTGCCATTGAACTGCCATCGGAATATTTGCTAGTCTGCTCTTCAATCGTATTACAATCGTATTCTACTCTCATTTGACATTTGTTTGACAGGACTCTCAATGGGGTATGTATCATAATAACTAAGGTCATTACGACTAAGACCCAGGTAATTACAGACCAATATCTATTTTACCCGCCTTGAGCAAGATCTTTAAAAAAATAATACTGGAGCAATTATTAACTCATTATTTTTACTTTAAATAACCTCTTGCATAACAAACAGTTCGGTTTTACGAAGGGTAGGTCTACTACTGATGCCGGGGTTGCACTTCTTAAGCATGTCTTTGGGGCCTGGGAGGGGTCGCAGAATGCTCTTGGCATATTCTGCGACTTGTCCAAAGCTTTTGACTGTGTAGATCATCGGACGCTGCTGTTGAAGCTAAATCATTACGGTGTAAAAAATAATGCCCAAAAACTATTACACTCGTATCTTAGTTCCAGAACTCAGACAGTTGATATAAATGGGGTGAAATCAATGGGTTCTGATGTAAAGCTAGGTGTACCTCAAGGGTTTATCTTGGGCCCTTTCTTGTTTTTGGTTTATATTAACGATTTACCTTTCTTTGCAAATAGCTTATGTGAGATTGTCTTGTTTGCTGAAAATACTTCCTTAATATTTAACATTGACAGAAATCAATCTAATTTTGACGATGTAAACAAAGCACTCTCGGAAATACTCACTTGGTTTAGTTTTAATAATCTACAGCTCAATGCAAAGAAAACGAAATGCATTCTATTCTCTTTACCAAATGTACAATCTCCACCCGTAGAAATTGTAATAAATAATGAAAAATTAGATTTAGTTGAATCAACAGTCTTTCTGGGTGTAACTATAGACAGAAAACTTCAGTGGCATTCGCATATTGCTGCATTAGCTGGTAAGCTCAGCTCTGCAGCTTACGCTATTAGAAAAGTTAGACAGTTAACTGACATAGAAACTGCTAGGACTGTATACTTTAGTTATTTTCATAGCATCATGTCATATGGCATTCTTTTGTGGGGATTAGCAGCTGACATTAATGCTATATTTATTCTGCAAAAACGAGCAATAAGGGCCATTTATCAACTAAGCTCTAAAACTTATCTTAGGGAGAAGTTCAAAGAAATTGGTATACTGACAGCTGCATCTCAATTTATATTAAACTAGTTTTCCGCCCGCGGCTTCGCCCGCGTGGACTACACGACGTTATCCCTCAGGAATGTGACATTTTTCCGGGATAAATAGCCTATGTTCCTCTCCAGGCTACAAAGTATCTGTGTTCCAAATTTCATCCAAATCCGTTCAGCCGTTTCGGCGTGATTGAGTAACAAACATTCAAACATCCAAACATCCAAACATCCAAACATCCAAACTTTCACATTTATAATATTAGTAGGATTGTATTATTTTTGTGCGTCGTAATATTAACTTGTATACTAAACATGGCGTTTTGCATGGTTACAATACAAGAAATAGGGATAAACTTTCAATGCCTCGGTACCGATTAGAGAAGGTACATGGGTCTTTCATGGGTCAAGGTATACACATCTTTAACAAGATTCCAAGTGATATCTTGGAGTTACCCTTTGAAGAGTTTAAGAATCATATAAAAAATTGCCTCCTCAAGAAGGGCTACTATACTGTAAGTGATTACTTAAATGACAAAGCAACTTGGTCATAAGCTGAGAAGGATTTTTTCTCTAGTTAATTGTGAGTCGTGTTTAACAAAATTATTAATACTGGGTACATTCTTATATTGGTTTCTGCGTTTTGAGATGAGAAGTTTGAGTATGTCATGCTCTCTGTAAACATTTCTGCGGTGGTGTCGTGTGAGGCGGGTCGTTACGTTCCCTAAAATATGGTTAAGCGAAGCGATGGCTGGTTCATGCGTCATGCTCGTGAACGAGTGCTACCAGTGGGATGGGTCTGCTCCTGGCTTCTTGTCTCAAAATATGCAGATTTTTAATGTTTTATTGTTATTAGTTTTATTTTATCGTGGCTTGTATGGCACTGTTTATTATTGACTCTTATGTTCTTAAACTATTCAAAGTTTTATTACCCTTGTTTGGCATTTATATTTATTATTTTATTTGCTACGTTTTTGGTTGGTGTGTATTTTAAAGAAACTACCTTTTGGATGTCTATTTCTTAGTTATTGAAAATTATTTACTGCTATGATTACCGGGTTTTTTTATTTTGTTTTTAAACTTAAGATTAATTTGTGATGGAAAGTGACTTTACATATTATATTATGTTAAAGTCACTTTTCAATTTGACGACTCTGTATGAAATATGACAGGGAGAAAAAAATAGCCCTTGGCGAGTTTCTTGCCGGTTCTTCTCGTTACAAGGCCTCCCGCCGTAGGATTTGCGAACCGACAGCGTAGCTTCATTGACGTTCACAAGTGCTGTATCAGCCTAAAATGAATAAATGATTTTTGATTTTGATTTTTGATTTTGATATGGTCGAAATAACTACGATCGATTCACATATTTTCGTAATGACTATTGAACGACTCAACTACTGTTAATTTCACCTACGGTTGATTGAACTACAGTTGATTCAACTAACGGACGATTGGCCTAATGTTCATTTCATCTACTGGTTGTTTCGACTATGAACGACTCGCCTACAACAAGCTTATGAATTGGAAAGTTTATTAAATGGATTTGGACGCGTTGGATTGTTTTTTTGGTTAGGGTGTCGCAAACATAAAATTTTTGACTGTTTTAGTATGAAGCGGGGACTTGCAAAATTTTCAAGAATGAATTTTATAAAAATGCAAATATCTCAAAAACGGTCCGTCATAGCTGAAATCTAACAAAATTTTCGATCCCCTACGGTACTCCGGAGATACCTAGGAGGCATCCGATGGACATATAGAAATATTTTTTTTAATTTTTTTGCTCAAAAAATTTTTGTTATTTCAAAATTTTTATATCTTTTGGGAAAAACAAAAGGGGGGACAGGGGGCGAAGCCCCCCGCCAAGGGGGCTCGGGGGTCGAAGCCCCCTGCCACCCAACAAAATGTAACAGACGTTTTAGGTTAGGTTAGGTTAGAACAGTGACCAAAACGCCGCGCGAGCCGAGCGAGCGAAGCGCCAGAATCGACTTTATACACCCCCCCTACCCCTACTTCAGTTTAATAGGAAATGGGAATATATATATAGTCGTTTCTGGCGCTTTGCCGGCCGCTGCCGCGGCACGCTCGCTTCGCTCGCTCGGCTCGCGCGGTATGTTCATGTAAACCGAACATGCTCGTCGCTTCGCTCCTCGCACCTAACAGCTATACAGTCACGACCAATAATATGTATACAACATAGGACTATATCATATTACAATATTGAATGACTTCTGTGACACTGATCGTTTTCTTTTGGAACGCTACAGTGTGACAAAGTTCTATGTTGTATTGTATACATAATATTATTGCTCGTGTCTGTACATGAGTCACTATTTTTAAACTTAATAAACCGTTATTTTAAAAATTAGTTATTTTAAAAATAGGTGTAACGACCAATAGTTATTTTGAACAGTAGGTCTTTTGACCGTAGTTATTTCGACCATAGTCGAAACGACCGTAGTTATTATGATACATACCCGAAGGTAACTATCCAACTGAGACTCCATTACGATTCAATTACGATGACGTACAAGTTTTTATAGAATACCCAATTTGTTTTAATCGTAATGGAATCGTAATTGAGTCTCAATTGAATATCAATAGAATCTTATTTAAATTAAAATTAGCAGACTTGGGGCCCAGGGGGCCAAGTCTGCTAACGTTGGTTACGCCATAGACGACAGTGACGCTGTCACCGAGTCAGATAAGTTTGTATCTGTTAAAGTTAAGGTTAAATCAAGATGCTGCATTGGTTTACCAACCGGTTATCAAAGGGTCTAGGCAAGCGGATTTGAGAATCGAATTTAAGATAAGTCGCTACTGCACATTACGTCTTATGTTTTTGATAAAAATCTTACAAAACAAGTTAGTTTGCTAGGGAGGTGCAACTGTGTAACTACACCAGGATTTACACGTGTATAACACGCGGTTACTCGATGCTAACGCTGTCTGACGCAGAATTATTAATGTAAGCTTAGTACGAGTATAAACCACCAACTGTTACTTCTTGTTGAAGCGCGAAACGCCTAAAATTTACTACTAAAGTAGGTACTTAGGTATAAACATCATAATAAGGCGAGTAAAATAGGTAAGGGATTCGAACTTTTAGGCATACTCCGCACAACGATTTTAAATTGAGCGAGGCCGTATCTAAAATTGCGCTCTGCCATACCAGCGTGTGCGCTCTCGTCGTTGAAAATTTTGGAGAACTTGAAATTTTCTTAATATTTTCATTCATTTTATCTCATGATATTTTTTTATTATTTGTTCATTATAAATGTTTAAGAATGAATCAATCTTCACATTAGTGGTGGCCACATAATTAAGGACGCCAGTCGATTTTCATACAAACGAGATAACATTGAGGCCTTAGTTCTCGGCTAGGGATTGACCGAGCTGTAATCTGGTGATGGCTATCCAAGGGTGAATGCAGGAGATCCAGATCGCAGGTACATAATAAATTATGATAAATACAATTAGGTGTGTGAACTAATGATCATAGCAGTAGACAATTTTCAATTACCGAAAAACTCCGGTGAGTATACAATGTAGAAAATGTATTGTTTACGAAATCACTACTATGCACTGCAAATAGAAATAGCTTCAAATTTAATACACAATGCAAACAAAATTAAAAGAGAAAAAACACATAAGACAAGCAGATAAGACCAGACCCATTCCCACTGGCAGCACACGTTCACGAGCATGACGCATGAACCAGCCATCGCTTCGCTCAACTTAAATGTCATATTGTCACAAAGTAAGTACGCGGCACGCGGCGGTGTTGTACAAAACTTCATATTTAAATTCCGTGTAAACAAGGAATTAAACCAACTAGGTATTACAATGAAAGTCAATAAATTGTCTCGCTGTGCTGTGCCGGTGTTGTAACTTCATAATTTCCCTATGCTTTTACTTTTTTATTATTGTTTTCTGCTAAAAATATAGCGAAGTTTCATTTATTTCAATAGGTAACTGTTGTTTTCTTTTCCTTGTAAAGATTTTTAACAAGACACTAATATACCCTTTATAAAATATCAATGTGCCTACTAAATTTCGATTGACGATGCGAAGTGATTAGAACGGTTAATTTATTATTAGTAAGTTTGCCCTCTATAATAGAAGCAGGATTGCGTATTTAAAAATAATCTCTGCAAGTTGTAATAACTACTTGAAATCGGCTCAGTGTACAACTGTCACTGCTGTCGGCAGTCGGTTCGTTATCCACTAAGGGGATTATCGACATGCTGCCGACGGACGGATGCACCGTATAATATAACTTTATGTCTCACTCCGATAAATGAACCATTCGGATATTGCTTGTTTTATCGAATTATAGACACAACTTAAATGTGAGTATAATGTAAAAGAGGTGTACAAATAAACCTTGGAAGTTGTTAAACTACTTGAAATCGGCTCAGCGTATAACATAGTATTCTTTGGTATAACTGTGTCGCTGCTGTTGGCGGTCGGTTCGTTATCCACTTATGAGATTATCGACATGCTGGCGACGGACAGACGGACGCATTGTGTAAAATAACTTTATATCTCACTCCGGTAGGTGAACCCTTCGGATATCGTTTGTTTTAGCGGAGTAGGTATAGACACAACGTAAGTAACTTAAGTGTTAGACTGAAAGTGTTAGACTGAAAGTGTTAGTTAATAAGAAAAACTTTAAAGTAAATAAAGTCGTTTTACGGACGATAATTTTATAACAATATGCCGCTGTCTCTCTTCTACTCGGAAGCGTCGGACGAAATCCACACGCATCCACTTTCTGTATTTTAAAATTATAAGCGCTGATCATCTAGCAAATTGTATATTAGCGACACGGTTGTTATTCCTTTTACTTACTTAAGTATATCATTAATTTAAACACAGAATTTGACGTAACATTGCAGTCGAGTGACCCTAGTGAGGGAACCAAAACCACCCAAAACCAATTTGGCTTAAGTATAAGTATAGCTACGGTGCATTTTCGATTGTAATGAATGGTAGCCGATAAGAGCGTGGATAATTTATTGTAACTGTTTCGTAAGTAAGCTTTCTGTACCTTTATATTATTCTGTGCTCGGGCGGAACGTGACAATGAGTCATGCTTTTTCAAGGCCGGCGCCGGCGTTCATCGATTTATAAGACGTTATCACGTCAAAAAAAATGTATCATGTTGTACAGTACACATGATTTATGAACCTTTAATCTACAAAAAACAATACATTAAAGTGTATTATTATAAGAAGTAAAAATATAGGTACAACTATGTCATGAAGAAAGAGCTTTCTGCCTAACTACCCTACTAATATCATAAATGTGAAAGTTTAGTTAGATGTTTAGATGTTTGGATGTTTGCAACAAACCTGTATACTAATTTTGTATACAGGTTTGTTGCTCAATCACGCCAAACAACTAAATGGATTTGGCTGACAGGGACAAAGATACTTTGTAGCCTGGAGAGGAACATTAATTAAACTTTACCTCGAAAAAATATCACATTCCCGCGGGATAACTTCGTGTAAGTCCACGCGGGCGAAGACGCGGTCGTAAAACTAGTATTTACATAACTTTAATAGGAGTATTGGTTTAGTCTACAAATGACTAATTCATGAAATGGCTACATACCTAGTCTATGAATGATTGATAAAAGTATTCATATAAAAGTAAAAGTATCAAGATTTTCCTCACTGAAATAAAAACCTGCAAAGAAAACAAAAAATGTTGAAAATATGGTAACTAAGGGTTTTTGAAGTTCCAGGCTCGCTTCCTTGCCATTGACATGCACAATAGGTAAAGATTTTTGAAGGGAAAACTTCTTTAGCGGCGTGTGCACTTTTTGTGAAGGGTAAAAATGTAGGTTCACGTGACCGTCTGATCGAGAATTCGTAAAACGGACACGTGACCTGATCGAAAAACTGTTACAACTTCATTAGAATACGAAGCCAAATTTCGCCACTGTTTCCAAAGTTGTGATAGCTCAGTTCGAAAACGGGCGGCATTGAAGCCAGAAGACCTTGGTTCAAATCTAGTCCGTATTTCCTTATTTTTTTTGTCAAATTCCTTTTTTTACAAGCTTTTTATTAACTTGCCATGTTAGTTAGTTAGTATGTTAGTTAGTGGGGGACAAATCTTGCAAGCTTAACTTGACCCACTTCCCAGTGTTCGATTTAGCTGAAATTTTGTATACAGGTTTGTTGTACAATACAATATTAAAGTACAGTCAGCAAAAACGCTTGTCATAAAAATGAAATTTTTACTGAAAACTTATTTGTGATAACGTCTAGGGAGCCCTTTTTACTTCTGCCGGCACTTCCGGAGAGCAACCAGTTTTTTTATTGTTTTCGACATAGGTATATGATATTTTGTCAATATATTACTAACTTTTGAATTTATTACTCAATTTTAAGCACTGACTCATAGATTGACAATGTATGATTCGGTACCTTAATTTTATTAATTAACTCTTAATCACCAAGTGGTGATCACACAACGACTAAGTAATCGTTGTGAGATCGATCAACTGTCTCTGAAAAGCCTTTGTTATCGAGCGGTTCAAAGATAGCCCTTCCGGCATAACGTTCGTATGTACGAGTATTATATCGGGAATAACTGTTACTTTTATACCTATGCTTTTATCGAGAGTAAAAATTCAGCGACGATCGCGTACTTAACACGATCGTGACTGCTCTTGAGGCTAATGTGTGCTACGTGTTTTTCTTATACTTACCATGTTTTTAACCTTTCTGCGTGACACATGTTTTGGGGATTTAGATCTGTACCTAAGGGCGGGAGCCCTTTGTGTGGGAACACAAACCAGCAAATTTGCATCGCATCGCAAGAATGTGCGATGCGTGTCAAGTACCTATTAGACAGGCAATAAGGTTTCTATTAGCAAGGCGCATCGCAGATTCTTGCGACGCGATGCGAATTCAAGGTTTTGGGAGCTCTTACTATTTACTCGTGTGCTTTTACTCTTTTGTATTGAACAGTGCGGAGCGCCTAGCCATTATCACACCTAAAGTAAAGTGATGAAAGAAGCACACTTCCCTGGGGATCCTTAATCACTGACGAACTGGTTATCTTAATATCTCTGCCGGAACACAACAACGCTGCGAACATTATTATTATAAAGACGACACGACATACCTAGATAAGATAGGTTATAGCTTAGGTAGGTGGTAGTTGTAGCGATTTGGACTTAGAACAAGTCATACCACTAACCAAACTCATTAGACTAGTTGATGCCGGGCGCAGGCCGTGCCGTGAGCTATAAATTTTTCACCCTCATGAATCGTACACTCACATTTTAATTTAAAATAATTATGTAAGCGGATTAATCACTATCCTCACCGTGTTTTGAAATGTAGCAAAGATTTAATTTTATACGGTTACCTTAGACGGTTACCGAAGAAATGCGACAGCGCGGTTAAAAAAGAGGTAGGATAAAAAAGTTTTTTTGTCAAAGCTCGGTAGCAGTTTGAACGAACGGAAACGGAAAATTCGAAAATATTATTTTAAATAATACAATTTTAAACTGTTTTGTCTGTCGTGCACTTGGTTGTTCTTTAATTTTTAATAGCAAATTTACAATTGTTTTATAGCGTCTCTTCGTAGAGGTAAACCGGCCAGAGAGAGAGAGTTGGGAAAAAGTGTTGCCAGTGTGATGCTTATTTAAATAGTTGCTAACACATTATTTATAGTTTTGTAATAACTACGCTAATACACCTTATGAAGAAAACGCAGACTCCAGATAACACTCATATAATTATTGATCCAACTTACAGGTACAGCATAGTACAGGTATAACAATATAGATACAGTCGACGTCTTAGTGAACTTATCCCCTCGAGGCTAGTTTGAAGAATGACATCTCTTTGCTCGTTAATCGGGCTCAAGTCTAGCTACCCCCCACCAATTTTACCACAGATTAGCCTATTAAATTTAACAAAATGGCGGCAAGAGACGGCATTACCAGTGTTGCTATTAAAAAATAAGAAAAACTTTCTAAAATCATGACATTCGGCCATCTGATAACGTGCTGTCTCCCGACGCACATATAAAAATTATTTAGAATCAATTAATTAGGTAAGTATACAGCTAATATACTGATACACAACTATTCTCAATAGTAAAGTCTTACAACTATGTACCTATTTAGGTTAATCTTATAGTGATAAAAACCTTAAGTTAAAACTTAAAACATAATTGAAACAAATACATTATATTACACAATGCTCAACAATAAACTTTTAAGGAAGCCGATGACTTGTTTAGAATATAGATATTATCGTGAAAATATTGTTTTAGTAAATCGTTAAGTAATACATAATCAAATAAAATAAATTATCAATAACAAACTAATCTAAAACTATTTGAATTAATGTATAAATTAACATAATCATGACATTCGTTAACAAGCGACTATTATTACTTAGAAAACTTATTTTGAAACTATACTTGTTATATAATCATGTGTATGTCAGTATATGGAATGATTAAAGTAAAGTCTGGTTATAATCTATAAGCATTAGTTATGGGTCATAAAAGAAAAATGGATTAGCTTGGTACTAGTTTACATCAATGCATTGTCAGGAGCTAAATTCAAGAATATTAGATGGTGTCGGAAGCAAAATCCCTAAGAATGTTACATTAGGAATAGGTAGGTACAGAATTTAACTTTAACCTGATAACTAGACACCCTTATCACTTCACTCAAATAGTGGAAAAAGCACCTACGAGTCATGAAAGGATTAAAGACCTAATATTAGATGAATTTAACTATCGCTAAGTTTGACCTAGTTTAGTCCTTACAAAAACAACTGTAGGCCTCTGCACAGTTACCAATTTTTACCCAGATATGAGTAACAAACCAAGTTATAGATACGTATTTACCATAGTGCACAATTTGTAGTAAATCAAGATATGAATTAGGACAACTAAAAGAATTATTTAAAGGCATGTTCGTAATAGGCATTATTACCGATTTATTTAAATATTCTTACAAGGAAGTTACACTAATAATGAACATGCCGCAGGAACAATTTGAACCGTCACAGCAACAATTTGCTTTTTCAACTTGTCAACCAGTTGTCCAAGGTTTCCAGAGCATTCTTCTCCAGCACCAAATCTTAAATGCATCTATTCTCTGCCTCTGTTAGAATAGTACAATACATGGTTCCACTCCGTACATGAAAATCAAAAGATCATATTATTATCATTTCTAATGAATAAGTTAATAATTTTAAACAAGTTCGCAATTTAATATCAAAACTTAAAAATGTCTACAAGGTAGACATTTTTAAGTTTTGATCCTCATACGAGCATGACCCGCATTCTTATCAACAAATATTCATATTACTATGAATAATATTAGTGTAAATAGATTTAATAATTATAATTGGGATATGAAGTAGTATATTACCATGGATAGAAATAGGACAAGTAAAATCATGAACAGCTTTTCACCCAAATGAATTAACTACACGATGATTTCCCGTGGGAATAAAATATCCTCCCGGGGTCAAAAGAAGCCGATATGCTATTCCACAGACAAAAGATTTCAAAGATCCGTCCAGCCGATAGCCGTGATTGGGGAACAAACATACAAGCTTTTGCAATCATAATATTAGTAAAATGAGATAAGATACATGACATGATAATATATACTTCAATATAAGTCAACTTCAGTATCAGCGATCCACTCGTCTCAATATCCGACTTACAACCACAGCCCACGATGATCATCATCACAACAACGATCACTCTGTGATCTGCACCTTCAGTATCATATTATCTCCTCCCATTACCACAGCACGTACACTCTTCTGCCTCCAGTTTGTATGCTGTGTTGGTTCGTACGTTCAAGGGTAGCGGGATCCTCATTATTATATTAACTCGATGCTAGCTCATGATAAGTACCTACTGGATGCTACAATTGGCATCTGAAAGCAGTAAACTCACAACACACATAGTAACCAAATCAATTTTATTAATCATTCAAAAGAAATAGATGTATCTGATAATGAATCAATAGAAATAAATGTAAGTATATGAATTCTCATATTCTTTTATAAACATTAGTAGGTAAGGTACTTAGTACCTTCAACCATAGTAGAAACAAATGTTCAACTGACCAGATCTAAAAAAATATGGAAATGATTACTACAGAATATGTGAAGGAACTTCAAAGGTCCGTGAGAATGGTAAACTGCTAAGAATTTTAGTATCACGAGCCTACCAAATGAGACGGTAAATTTGACAGATCTACTTGATTTTTGGTTTAATAAAGATATTAATGCTCATTAAAATAACAATAAATTAGATTCACATAATTTGAAATCATATTTTGTCAATACGTACACTAGGACGGTAGTATTAAAATCCTCAAAAACTAATTTTAAATCATACCGCCAATAACAACAAAAACACGGCAAAACTAACTTGGTATGCTACAGCAGTGGTTACTTGTGGCTTTATTTGTTAGAACAAGTTTTAAACATGAATTAAAATGTCTGCATGAAGCTGTATAGAACATTTTAATAAATTGAGAGGTGTGATTGAGCAATAATCGTTTTACTTTATTTTGCTTAATTAGGAAAACATCAGTTACAACTTGACAGTGTAATAAACACGATCCACTTAAATGCACTATGGACTGTTTACATGTTTTTGCATTAGGAACATCATTTCATCACTATGTTAATGAAAACAACTAGAATAGATATCAGTGAATGCTTCTTGCAGTGCTGTCTAAGCAACTAAGTATCTCTGCTTTTGACTTGCATCTAAATCATTAAGAGAGATCTAGAACACTACGCAGTACGCACAAATAGCAAAATAGCTTCTAGTGATTTTGGCTGTAAAATTTTCCATCTGTCTAAACCAAAACTGAGTTGCCCGGAAGAAACCGCAGTAAGACGATAAGGCCACCATTTGGTTTACAATTTGTTATCTTTGTATTATTATCATTATTTCGTGTGTGATTGTTCCGTTCGTAATATTGTGTACAAATAAAGAATTAATCTATGTATCTATCAAACTAGGTACTTAGATAAAGAATCTTCGACGTTCCCGGAAAAATGTAAAGAATGATGATTTCTAATCAGTCTTATGGCTTTATTGTCTAATTATGTAGAAAACTCAGAAAAGTATGTTCCTGATAAAATTTCTCTAGCACTCATCCACAATTTAGTTTGAATTTAAATTAAATTTGAGATTTAAGTTTGCCACTAAACTCAAATTTAAAAAGTCAAGCATAGTGAATTCTTTTAAATTAAGCTACATATAACAAAAATAATAGACGAAATGTCCACATGAACAAAGCTACAAAAAATAAACTAAGTAATAGGAAATAGTAAATTTTGTATATCTTTGCATACCTACATTGCTTCCATCCCGAACTAAGTAACTCAAGCACTTGTGTTATGGCATTTGGGAACAACGACGGGGATTACCACATACAATCGGGCACAATGTTGAAAAGTCCGCTTTAAACATTCACCCGACAGGGAATCGAACCCGGTAGGTACCTCAGAGACAGCGGCACCCCGAAAACCTATGCGTACGTACACCGTATCTACAACACTGCTATGGAGGTTGTTAAGCTTATACCAGAAACTAATATTGTTTCCATAGTTAAAAGGTCTATAACAATCTAAGTGACACAGATCACAGTTTATAAAAGTATTACCCAATCGCAATCTTGGAATACTAAATTCGCGACTTTAATAGTGTGCTCTTATTCAAAAGTGAATCGTCATCATGTCCAATCTTATCAGATCAGAAATACATCCAGTTCTACGCAAAGGTCACCTGGGCATAGACCTAGGCATAGAAAAACAAACCTAGCTCATGTATATTGACCACTCATGAGAATCAAGATATGGTATGGATTTCGTATAAATGGAAACTAAGGTAATTATAAAAATCTTAACTAGGTAAGACAATAACCCCTACTCAAATTGTGGAGCATGTGGATACTTATTATGCAAGGAAAAAGAAATGATGCAAACATAATTTAGTATATAAATATCCTTATAAGTAAGTAGGTACTATGTTGCGATAATAAGAGCGCATATTGACAATAATACTTTAAAGGTATCTACTGCTACAGCTGTTGGTACCTACTAGATACTCAATGTCAAGCACGTAGGCAACTGTAGATTTAAAAGGCTTTTCATTCTTCCCTAAGGGTATTTTGATAACATCTAAATGATTCTATGAAAAGATAAGTTTTTATAGTTTTGTTTTGTTTTAGGTAGACCTTTACAAACTTTATTTAAGGGGGTGTTACAATCAATTTAGTCGGTTATGCGAGATGAAAATTAAATCTTAAATAGCTTTATTCGATATGCAAATAAATAAACATGAAACATTTTAATCAAAACAACTTCAATACTTTCCCATAAACAAAATGCTCTGCATCATCACAAATCCTCTTTGACCAGATTCAGCTACGAAGAAAGGGTATTCCTTCTTCGCTCAAGACTCCCCTGGGTCGGCCACGTCACCCTGGAGGCCTACCAAGCGGCGCACCAGGTGGCGCGGGCCGTATTCGTCCTCAGATGCTATTTACCTTGGAATGTATACATTATCCATCGGCAAAAGATAGTTCCGTGTCATTCTATAATAAAATCATTAGGTTATCAACACAATATGCCCTTCAGGAAAATTCATGATTTATACTGTTCACTAGCTACAGTAGCTACCTACATCCTTTATTATTTACAAAAACCATTTCTTTTATTAAGAGCTACTTATCTAGTGCAAAAATGTAAAATGAGTATTGTAAAAACAAGAATAAAACGTTTGAAATTATCTTTGTTCTGTTGTAGTTTCATTTAAATCTAATAATCTTAAAAGTGGCCATACAGGTAGTAAACCAGTATGAAATATAAGTAGTCACTTAACCAGCCTGTGAGAAACGTACTCACTTAACATTTAAACATATTCAGACGAATGTATGCCACCAACATACATCGTTCGTACTCTAAAATCCGGCGAGTGTATGCCACAAACATACATCGTCCCCTAATATCCGACGAGTGTATGCCACAAACATACATCGTCCCCTAATATCCGACGAGTGTATGCCACAAACATACATCGCCCCCTAATATCCGACGAGTGTATGCCACAAACATACATCGCCCCCTAATATCAAATTAAATTTAATGCATTTCAACAAGCAAATTCAATGTATCTCTTGTAACCAGTGAGCATGCATAGCTTGCTCACTTAACCCAGTGAACACCCTATATTTGTTCGCTCATAATTAAAAATTAAAAATATTCACATCAGAGATATCCAAAATTTAAAGATACCATATTAAAATATTTGTATTTAAACTCATATTCATAGTTCAAGCAATTTATATTGCTATTCACGGTGTTCATATTAATTGAATCCACAAAATTTGTACCTATTAATTAATATATCAATAAATAGAAAGCCAGAATTCAATTGTAAGTAAGTAATACGTACCTATTAAACCAATCTTACCAGGTAACGTAGGTAACCAGTAAGCATACATGACTCACTCAACCCAGAGAACAACACGTTCGCTCAATACATTAAAAACAAAGGAAAATTGGTAATAATTAATTTTAATAATATTAAGATAAATGAAATGTAAGCAACCGATCATAAATTATTCTTACTCTTTACTACTTCTTACTAGCTTCATAACTTATAGGTTTCTTTTATTCACTGTTGGTATTAGATACCACGTAAAAACATGGATTGTATGCAAGATTTAGTAGCCATAAGTGATTTTACTCTGTGCAACAGTAAAGGCTATCAAAACTAGCTCCAATTAGTGCTAGCACTAATTACTTAAAACATTACATGTAGGTACACAGCCAAAACTGCCAGTCCTAGCTCCATGTGTAAGATTATAAACAACATAAACAGCAAGTACTCTAATAAATAATGCCAATCATCTCCATTAATTCTGTACAATCCACATTTAATACATCACGTAAATTAAACAACAACAATCAAGATATTATGCCAGATTCATGGTACGCTATGATCGTGCCATACGAAAATATCTACTACATACCCGCGTTTAAAACTATGTAAGTATAATCGGAGGGTAGCCCCGACCGTACACGAACACAATTAATCAATTCAAATAAAAGTGTGATCTAGTTTATGTCCGTTCCGTCGGAGAGTAGCCCCGACCATGTACGGAACACAATCCGCCACACAAATATTCCAATTTTAACGCTTTAGATTTAACTAACACGATCGGAGAGTAGCCCCGAACACGAATTAGTAAAATCTTAGTACTAAGCTACGCATATAGACTTTTTAAATTATGTTAGTATAGTCGGAGGGTAGCCCCGACCGTATACAAAACACAATCCACCGCAAAGGTATTTAAAATGTCATTTAGATAATAAAAAAATACGCATTAACATGGAATCTGGAATATTTATACTTTCTCTGCGTGAAGAGAATAAAATAACTCGTTTGGCATTACTATAGCACAGAATAAGCAAATTATTCTTATTATCAGGTTTAGAAATAAACTTGCGTGGGTACTTTACCGCTTCTGAAATATGAAGAAAACGCAGACTCCAGATAACACTCATATAATTATTGATCCAACTTACAGGTACAGCATAGTACAGGTATAACAATATAGATACAGTCGACGTCTTAGTGAACTTATCCCCTCGAGGCTAGTTTGAAGAATGACATCTCTTTGCTCGTTAATCGGGCTCAAGTCTAGCTACCCCCCACCAATTTTACCACAGATTAGCCTATTAAATTTAACAAAATGGCGGCAAGAGACGGCATTACCAGTGTTGCTATTAAAAAATAAGAAAAACTTTCTAAAATCATGACAACCTACACCACATTATAATGTTCGAAAATAAAATCTACATTTTTAATCTTATATGTACTCGAAACCACAAGGTATTGATAATTTTTAGTGTCCCTTACCGCCAGCTGCTTGCAGAACGTAGAGTCGCGCGCGTCGAGCGTCTTGAGCGGTCAAATAAAAATACAAAACACGGAAACAGCAACGATTTAATTGAGCAACCTACCACCAACAATTTTCAGAAACATAATTAGGTATTTCTTAAAAAAATATGCAATATAATTTTCTTAACCTTTAAAATTTATCGCCTAATGTTCGGGCACTACCGATTTCCACCTTCCCTTTATCATTGTAGCTAAACAATGAGCTTGCAAAAACATTCTTGCGCCGTTTCAGAAATGCTTTGTTAACCAAGTAAATTAACAAATCATTCTGCGTAATCAAATTGTCGCTAAATGCCTTCGGAGCGCCTACGGAATTTTGATTGGATACTTAAGGCAGTTAATCTAAACAACTTGGTACGGGGAACCAAAATAATGTAAGCAAAATCTATACAAATATGCGATGTTTATTATTACCAGCGTTCAGCCCTTGATTATCATCATTATTCCAGCCTATTGCAACCCACTGCTGGGCGTAGGCCTACTCCAAGGTGCACCACACTACACGTTCTCATCCAGCCATTGCTTGCTACCTTCTCCAAGACCTAATCTAATTAGATTAGACTGAACTGAACTTTTTAATTAAAAAGTAATCATAATTGGTTCAGTGAAAAAATACCGCCAGCAGACTTACAATTATTGCTACTGCTGAAGGATGGAATTATATTGAAGGATGAAAATCTCTAGCCAGGTAAATGAAAACTTTATATTGTTAGTTGTAAACTTCGTTAAAATGTTCTTTGTTATGTGTTGCTATTATTTGTTAAGCTACCTACTAGAGAAAACGAACTAAACGAAACAATCACATTAGGCATTAAGTCTTTTGAAGTTAATCCCAATTATTTCCATCGACGCGCCTAGAATATTTCATATTGGTGCTAGTGCGTGATATGTATTATGTGTATTCGTTTCATTAATTGAAGCTCACGTTTCCAGTTAATTGAAATGTACTTGAGTACAGATAACATATTAGATGTATACCAATTATAATTCGATATTAGTAGAACCTGTAAAATTCGGTTATAGTTCCACGCAGATGATGATCTGCGTGGAACTATAACCGAATTTTCCAATGATTAGAAATTATCATATAACGGCAAAAATAATCCTATAAATGTCGACCTAGCAGTAAAATTTTAGTACCAAAAATTTGTAAACCGTAGTTTAATATTACAGTACAATAAGACAAGTGCTTTATTATTATTATGAATAATTACTTTTTTATGTGATGATATCCCAAAAATAGTTATGATGATTAAAGTTTTGCTTTGTGCCAGTTTTTTTGATTCTAGACAAAGTAGTGACATGAAAAGCCCCGTATTTTAATAAAGAAGCTTAGTGCACTGAACAGTCACAGACCCTACCCACGCGTCTACGAAGCGAATTCGTGAAAACAAACTCATGTAGGGGTAGGTAGGTAGGGTAAACATAGGTACCTACTGCAAAAACGATAAGCAAAATTTAATTGTTCCTGTTGTCGCCGTCTCGTCGTCGCTGTCGCCGTCAGTGCGGCCTCGGCCTTAAGTCGTGGGCCACACTAGAGCGGCGCGTCTTGCGTCCGCTTTGAGCGGGAAAAACAAATATATTGAGACGGACGGGAGGGGTCTCACAGGCGCGTCCGGGCGGCGGTTGCTGCGACCGGCGCATGACCGGCGGAGAAAATAGTACGTGTTCGCGCGTACTGCGGATCCGCAGGTCACCTCCGCGCCCCGCGGTCGCTCCAGTGTGGCCCACGACTAAGGCACGCTTGCACGGGCTACTAAAATTGCGCAATTCCTGTCAATCCCCGCCAAATATGACGTCATGACCACATTAAGCAATAAAGGGCGATGGTAAAATGTCAAAATAAAGCAACCTGTTGCTGAGATACCGCCACACAATACCAAGAAATATGGAGCAACATCACTCCACTTATTGATCCATTACAGTTGCCAGGAAATTATTGCAAAAAAAAATGTCTCTTATTATTGTCAGCGGCAACGATGCGACGCATGAAGTTTGACTTAATACTCTGAGGTAACCTCAGTATTAAGTCGAACTTCATGATGCGACGTCTTACGTTACGCCTATTTGCATCGGTTTGGTCAGAGCTTAAATAATTTAAAGGAAGCTTTACACAGCCTGCCGAAACTCAATACTGCAGAAAAAATGTATGGACTTCAAGCAAATTTTTATGGCGACTTGTTTTTTGTCTCTTACTTCCTATCTACCTTCCTTGTCTCGGGCTGCTGCAGTGTCAATGTCAAGTCAAGCAAGTGTCACTATGTCACTATGGCCGTAAAAACTAAAAAGTCTATATAATTTGTGAACTAAAATGTAAACAACGCGTGTCGTTTTGGTTTATTTTACCATCAGTGTGCGTATTTATTGTCTTCGGTGACTAACTATTATCATTAAGTGTATACCGCTTTGTATCATTTATTTAAGTGCATAAATGTACTTATTACAAAAAATGAGAAATATGTGGACTAAAATCTGGTAGGAAATTCAACCAAAAGCGGGTGTTCATGGCTCAATTCCCACTAGATGAGAAGCGGTAAGTAGTTTTTCATGTTATTTTATTGACGCTAAGTAATTAGAAGAAGTTCTGGTCACTTTAATCATTTGCCTAGAAATTCATAACCAAAAACCATATCCGCCATAGTGATGTCTTTACTACGTTCCAAATTATCGACTAAAAAAACTATTTTCGTAAATTTGAGTATAAAATGTATTTTAGATGTTTCATTACTACTGCATTTGTTTAATAAATTATAAAATATTTTTTAATATTTATGTAGTCGTATAAAATAATCGAGATTAAAGAAAAATTAAAAAAATCTAAAACTCCAAATTAATTGTGGTTTCTCGTGATCAGAGGGCTGGCCTATGTCTTGCACAGAAGATACCTAAAGCCAGGATGGCCGATCATGTTGGCCGACCATGATGGGCCATCGTGTACAGGGCTAGTTTGCGTGTGATTGCCGTTTGCGAGCAACGCAAACATTTGAAAAGTCATGGGTTCGAGTCCCATCGGAGCTGGTTGGGAGTCGGGTTGAATTTTCTCAATACTTCATTTTAAATTTTTCAAATATGTATAAGTTTTATTTTTTTTATATTTATTATATTATTAGATTCTTCATGGTGAATGAAGTTTTATTCCTTTATTCTTAAATTTGTATACATATGTATAAGTACTGGCTTATCTTTTCAAATAAAATTTTCAATTTTTTTATCTATTGCAGATGCAAGCAATGGGTCAAAGCCATTGGTAATGAAGACCTCTTGTATGTACCTATAGAAACAGGACCAGATGTGACTTCGATTGGGCACCAGCCCTGAGCACGCGTTACCCATATTCCGCGATGGTATGTGGTAAACTATAATTTGAATTGATAATTATCAGCGTAATTACAATTAACGTAACTGTACCAATAGCTGACACAATTAGACATTCAATAAACTTTAAAATCTCTTATTTAAAATATATACATATTACAGTTAATTCAATTGTATTAACATATTAAGAAACTCATATTCTACGTCTTTTTTAGGTTAGAAATCTACAAATAAATAATACCAGCTCGTGCAACATCATTTTTTATTCATACTTAAATGTTCCTAAGCCTGACACGGCAAAATAACTTTGCACCAGTTGCTGACATTGACAGTACTAGTACCTGACACAAATAGGAAAACATATTAGCAATAGGAAATAATGTTATTTTACTCTTTTTTTATACATAAGGGTTTGTCGAAAAGATATCGGATATGTTCCCCGACCAGTAGTAGTTTTGGTGAGGGTATGATTAAAAAATTAAGATAATTATGCCCATTACCAATAGCTAACACCTCATGCACCAGTGTCTGACACAAATTATCAGGCTTTCATTAGAATCATTTATATGAAATAAGAATTAAAATGTCGGTCAGTGTTGCCATATCAGGAAAAGTGTTGCTACTGGTTAAATAAATTTACCCCGCTTTTTATTCTTCTTCAAGATGATTGAATGTCTTAATAAATGAATTGTATCCGAAAGTGTCAGGTTTAGGTACACTGTCAGCTATTGGCGCAGTTACGTTAGCTGTTTTCTTTTAGAAACACTTGAGTACCCCTCATATCGTTTGAGATCAGTGTGTACTCAAACGATACTATCTACTTATCTCTATTTATTTATTATTTCAGGTATATAAATATCTGCCCACTTGTAACACAACAGTGCAAAAACGTGTGTCGATCGATCAGCTAACATCTGAAAACTCTGCCTAGAAAATGAGATTAGAAAATTACAAACAATTTATTCCCACATTGTAAACCTAACTTTATTTATTTTTTTATGACATGAATTGTATTATAATAAATAATAATTATTTGTCATTGAATAATACTCAATATTTCCAAACTAACAGAGGTTTTTATTTTCCGTTTGTATAATAAAAAAAACCTGTCTGCAACTTCTGCAAGGCAGGGTACCCATTCTTTTTTTTTATCGTATTGATACATTCTGTAGCGTACATCACATCACTATTGCTTTTGTAGCTTATTATGTTGGCATTACTTTTATGTCTGTCTCTGTTGGTACGAGATCTAAGCAGGAACTGACAGTCAAAAAGCTTGTATGAAGTCCCGACTCTTAAACGTAGTGATTATATGCTCTTTGGCTTTACATGCGATACTTCTGCTACTCACGACTTGTGGACACAGATATACAAAATACTATTCTTTATTTCACTTGCTTCAGTATTAACGGTAACGCATGACCTTTTTCAAGCTGCTATAACCTAATATTGTATTCCAAAACTTGTTGTAATTGCTGGTTTATTATTTCAAAAGTAAAAAGATACAAAAAGACAAACTGAATCAAATAAAAAAACTTTTGAGGATAACTAACGCGCGTTTTATAATCACCTTTGTATGTAGGTAGGTAGGTATTTAAGAGTGATTCAAGGCTTATTAGTTTTTCTGACGTTTCGACGCCTTTCCATTCCAGGGGCCGTGGTTACAGATGTGCTTTATCAGATAAACTTACTTTTGAATTTACTGTTATTCTAAAAATAAACCCTGAAACTAAACAAATTCAAAGAAGGAAAAAGATGGAAAATTTCAGCCAACCAACTCGCGATATATTATTGAGCATACTTAATCTATACATATAATAAAACAGAAACGGCCAAAAAGTCTGTACATGAAATATTAAAAAAAAAATTTACTGCTATGTGATGTGTACAGGATATAGACCCCAAAACGATAGATATAAAAATTTTTGTCTGTTTGTCTGTTTGTCTGTTTGTCTGTTTGTCTGTTTGTCTGTTTGTCTGTTTGTATGTTCGCTTTTCACGCAAAAACTACTGGATGGATTTTTACCAAATTTTGTGTAGTAATAGCTTATAACCCGGGTCAACATATAGGGTACCTTTTATTGCGGGAAAATACAAAAACTGATTCTTACTAAAATAGATGGCGCCACATGATTATGAAAATACGTTATATTTAATCGCTGTCTCAATTAATAATGAACCATGTAATTTTTTTTTTACCTGCTTCAAAACATAATATAAATTAAAACCCATCCAGGCTCATATAAAATCATAAAAATAATTTCATGTTATTTACGTCATTATATCTTCTAAGCAATAGATGGCGCAGGAAGTCAGTAAGATTACGATATACCTCTCACAAAAGAACATTCGAATGATTATATTAATTTGGGTGAAAGCCCCCTCTGTTGCCACTTTAAGATGTTTTTCACTTCTTTTTGCATCATAACTACTAAGCAATAGATGGTGCGGGAAGTCAGTAAGATTACGATATACCTTTCACAAAAGTACATCCGAATGATTATTTATATTAAGTAGGGTGAAAGCCCCCGCTGTTGCCACTTTAATTTTTTTTCACTTCTTTCGCCTATGGTCTTAAGTAGGTATCTAAAATTGTCAAGAATGTCTCTTATACTTTTCTTTAAAATTTTAAATTTACAATACAAAAAAACTACTTTAATAATTTAACCGACTCCAAAAAGTATTTGTCAACTGAAAAGGAAAAATATAGGTAATTTATATTATAATTAAGGTACCTTTTTGAGGTCGGTGCCAGTCAGTTTATTTTTTTAAATTACTATTTATTTCCTAAGTTTTAGTGTATATTGTACAATAACATACCCACGAAAACTACTAAACCGATTTTGATGAATCTTAGACTGTTCCCAAAGTTAGAATACACCTAATTTAAATCAAATAGAATCATCTCGAGTTGCCTTTAGATTTCGAGAAATTCGTAAACATACATAGTAAAAACATATAACTAAGTATTCATTATACCTAGTATAGTATTATATTATCTGTGATTATACTTACGAAATTTAGTTTTATTTTAGTCAATTAAAAACCTATTTTTTTAACTTAAAATGTGCGAAGGGTGCCGATTGATGTGTTTTTTGTCAATCAAATTTTAAAAGATACATCGAGAAATCAATACTTAACTAACTTAGATAAAATAAAAGAAACATCTAATTCGATGTAAACTGAAAAGCGTTTATTGAATAATATTCCTATGTCATAAAGAATTATTACTATTATTATTATGACTTAAAAGTCATAGATAAAAAGTATATTCAAGTGTATCAAGCAAAAGTTATTAACGAAATGTTTTAAGCTAAGTAAGCACTCGGGGCAGTGGCCAAAACTAAAGTTCTTACCCTATTGATGTAAAATTTATATTTCGCATTTCCATTCGACGCTAGATGTCGCTACAGTAAGTAAGTATAGTGCCACAAATATATCTGAACCGGTGACAGTGGTCCTGGAGGAGCCACTAGCAATACAAAATGAACTGTCAAAATGGACTGCCGGCAGTCAACAGTATATTTAGTACCAAAAAATAACCACTGTGTGAAATAAGTTTGTCGCAATGTAGACAAAATGTCACCAATGTAGTTTTGAAAAATTTGCTCAAACGCTAAGTGGCCAGTACGTAGTATATACCATTTTTTATGTCATTTAACCGGCTCTGGCTACTTAGGCCTTCAGCCGTAGGTACCATCCAATAAAATAAAGGAATATTAAAAATAGTTTTCTATCTAACTTATTTATTCATTTATTTACTAGGAAAGCTTACATAAGGGATGATTGATTAAAATTAAATAATTAAATGGTATATCATTACATTTTATACCTGTTACTTAAAGAAGAAATGTCTCCATATCAAAATACTAGCCTTCCGCCCGCGACTTCGCCCGCTCGGACTAAACGACGACGTTATCCCACGGGAATGTGATATTTTTCAGGGATAAAAAGTAGCCAAAGGCAGCCATTACATCCAGATCGCGATCACTGATCGTGATCTTGATCGCGATCGAGATTTACTTTGTAGATATTTTGCGATCAAGATCGCGAGCCGTCAATCACCTTCGTACACAGTCAATCTGCATCGCGATCATTGATCATTGATCATTGATCGATTGACTGTCTAATGGCTGCCTAAGTATGTCACTTTTCAGCTGCCAAACTATTCCCATTCCAAAAGTCACGTCGATCCGTTGCACCAATTTTAACGTGAAAGACGGACAAACAAACAAACCCACTTTCACATTTATAATATTAGTATGGATACACACAATCTCTTTTTTACTTTTTAGTAAAAATATGATTGGCCTGATATTATGCATTACTAAGTAAGAACTTCTGTTTGAATCGTGAAAGCGCGCATATGCGCAAAACGATAATACGCGCTCAAAATCGCGCGCGGCAAGAATGCGCTTCACCACTGGAGCTCCATAGTAGTGGTCGGAGTGGACGTGCCTCGTGCGATCCAAGAGCACCAAGAGAACAAATTAGATTCACGAGCCATGATCCCCAATCTTAGATCGTGGTTGGCCAATCCAAGATGGATCGTTTGGTGTAGTTCAGTCTTATGAACCTCGCGTAGAATAGATCTATTGCCCGCTAGCAAGCAACGTCGAAGAACGAAGAACGGCTGTTCAAAATAATCGTTATCATTATACACTGTTACGTGTGATACATGCATTTTTACGTATAAAAACCATATGAAAATATAGATAAGTTATCACAACATACTGTAAATCGAGATTTGACGGCCTAAACCGACCTAGATAGCGGTTTAAATTTAAATCGGGATCGGTAACAACAAGTAGCTAAATGGGATTTAAAAGAAAATCGAGATCCAAGTGGCCCTGTTGAGTTATGAAGAAGAGAAGAGAAGTTTGTTTTTTTTGTCGCCTCTAAGGGATTGCAGACTTCAGTATTTAATTTGACATACATTTTAGCTTGATACCTCCCACGCATTTTTGAGAAAAAGTTTCTTGACAGACGGACAGATCTTTGAATGAGGGCTCAACTATGTTCATGCAGCATATGATAACAACATACCATGTTCATACCCTAGCCTGCATATTCGATATTCTTTAGACCCTTTTAGTAGAGAATAGGACTTCAAGAAGAGCGTTATGAAATCTGAGCAACAAACACACATAAACTAAACTAACACAAAAGTCACTACACCGCGCGTACGAAGTCGCGGGCAACAGCTAGTTTGATATAAAATACAATTCATCAAGGTCGATCCCTATTCGTATCTTAGGCTAAGTGAAGTTAACAATAAAATTAATAATAAGTTATAATTCGTGACCCGCAAAGTTAATTCATTAAACAATGTATGACGTAGGTAGTATTAATTAATTTCTGTGGGTTCAATTAGAGATTAAATAAATTTAATAACATGTGGTTAACTTTATTCCCACATTGCTTATTGGTTTCGAATTATGAGTTCATTCAGGTTTGTTGAATTAATTGAATGTTAGTTCTAAGGTCGTGTTAAAATCAATAGGTAGGTATAATTTTTCATATGTCGTATGAAATCTGGCAATTAACTAACTTTCTTTTTGAACGTCTATATCTGGGTAGGTAAATAAGTATTATGTTTCTGACTTTGAGCACGTTATTTCACCCTATATTTAATATATAGAATAAGTTTATTAAGATCAATTTCAACGAATAAGATTCAAGGAAAATTTAATACAATTAAAAGCAAACAAAGTATTTATCTAAAAGACATAAGTCAAGGTACTAATTAAACCTATAATGGGCTTAACTAGATAATTGGTGTGTTTGTAAAAAAAGAAATCATTTATTTAACTAATTATCTTTATTATATTAGTAATTAATTATTTAGTTATAAATCAAAGACTCAAAACAATTATGTTATTTGACAAATTCTATTGAAAGGGCTATATATTATGAAGTTCATTATAAAGCAATTTGTGCGAATCCTTCGCCAGAAAAGGAAGTATCCGAAGCGTCGAAAACAAATTCGAGTTGGGTGATGAGATTAAAATTGATGAAAGCACCCTTTAATTAAATATAGGTACGAATGTTCGTAAGTTAAATGAATTATGCGCAAACTTCCCATCCCTGAAAATTAACAGTTAGGACAGAAGTTTTATCGAATCTCCTTTTTGTAGGGTCACGATGGCGATGGTTGGTTGATTGATATGAAAGTAGGTACTTATAGTATGGGACGACGAAAAAAAATTTATATTTCGACCTATGTTTCTATGGGGAAGTTGAGCAGTTTCATGTGTATAATCACTTCCTAAAATATTATTGCTTATGTTTTTGATACCTACCTAGGTAGTTTTGCTAAATGAATACTTAAAGAACTGTGTTTAGTTTAATGAAAATTAGTTTATGATGATTATTATTTATTATAGTATCTACACAACTATAACGTTATTTAAAGTAATAGTAAACATCCGAACTACAAAATTATGTCAAAGGTTTTTATTCATTGTACAGATCTAATTATTATGTTATGCACAAATCAAAAACCTAGTATCAACGGATTACAGCATATAATATGTAGAAATATGTGTTAATAAATCTTTTTGATATGAGCCGAGGGAAATCTAATTATTTAAAAGCTAGGTAAATTTTAGTCTAATGACTCCAATATGTAGGCAAAACTGCAGGCGACTGTTAGTATAAATATACTACGTATAACATACTAACTAACTAACATGACAAGTTAATAAAAAGATCGTAAAAAGAAATAAAAAAGTATTAAACACAAAAAAGTATAAAAGTAAGAAAACTTTTTGAAAGAAAACTTGTTAGCAACTGTACAATAAAATTCTATTCGACGAGAGAAGACGTATGAAATTACGTTGAATGCTGTGGGGATGCGTTCATTTCAAGCTAGCCCAAGTATAACTTACACCGCGATCATATTTCTAAGTTGAGAACATTGCGCACAAAAGGATAGGAAATTTTATAAGAAAGAACGCACTTCCTTAAAGCTCTCTTGCTATAATGGATGGTCTAGATACCTTCAGCCACAGGAGCGGCTGGAATAAACTCGTATTTTTTATAGGAATCTTCAGTGTCTTTGAAGTTAATTTTTAACCAACTTCTAAATCAAAAAGGAGGAGGTTCTCTATTCGTCTGTATGTATGTTTTTTTTGTGTATGTCCACCGATTACTCGAAGACGGATGGACCGATTGAAATGATTGAAACGTTATTACATCTGGTTGGTTTCCAAGTTGGTCCCATTGAAATTTTGGAATCGGTTCACTAGTTTTCAGGAAATCTTGAAAATACTGTCGTTTTCGTTACCACTTTATGTGAATTTAATACGTATCTTTATGCATAACTCCTTTGTTTATAAACCGATTTAGATTATTCTTGTTTTGTTAAAAAGGGGATACCTCAAGGTATTTTAACCGACTTTAAAAAAGGAGGTTTCATTTGATCAAATACCTATTTACCAGAATACACGTAAATTGCCTGCACGATGCACTAAAAAGAGTGAAATAAAAATTATTTTATAAAAAATAAAACCGCCTTCAAAAAAATCACATCAAAAAAGTAAGAAATAATTCTTCACCAAATAAATAACGTAAGTACTTTGAAGTCGGGCGGGTTTTAACAAAAACAACAAAAAACTGTACATGTTTCACGCCCGACTTCAAAGTACTGACGTTATTTATTTGGTGAGGAATTATTTCTTACTTTTTTATGTGATTTTTATATGGCAACTTATATTTGAAATGTGGGTACTTAGCCTGGCCGCACACGGGCCACCGACCACAACCACAAAACGCAGTCACCTAACTATTTCCTGTAGATTTCATACCATATTATAAGGACTATTGCGACTCAGCGGTTTTGAGATTCTGGTATTTTGCGCCTTTGGTATCCTGAGAGTCTGGTATTTTGCGACTCTGGTATTCCGCTCTGGAAGGCTCGCCGCACACGGTTGACACTGGTAGTTGCCACTTGTTTCTTCTTCTAACTTCGAGTGGAGGCGGCGTTTGTGGCTGTTGCGTGTCGCTCGTGTGCGGCGACGAAAACGCTTTGACTTTGGATTTAGCTATGATCCGTTTATTTCGTAATAATTTTAATATGAGATAATTAAAAAAAAATTGTAGATATCAATAATAAATTATTATTTTTTCAGTTCAAAGTTATGATTTATTTTTCCGGGATAAAATGTTCCTCTCCAGGCTACAAAGTATCTGTGTCCCA
Source organism: Crambus lathoniellus (assembly GCA_949710035.1). NCBI lineage: Eukaryota > Metazoa > Arthropoda > Insecta > Lepidoptera > Crambidae > Crambus > Crambus lathoniellus. Next base: position 16,071,755 of record OX453306.1, read on the forward strand.
AATTTCAGCCCAATCCGTTCAGCCGTTTTGTCGTGATTGAGTAACAAACATCCAAACATCTAAACTTTCACATTTATAATATTAGTAGGATTTTTTTACTTTCAGTTCCATGTATGGGGACTCCCCTTAATTTTTTTTTGTTACAAAATCCTAAAGCGATTCACAGAATACATCTACCTACCAAGTTTTAAGTGTGTAGTCTTAATAGTTTTGGAATAAAATGGCTGTGACATACTGACGGACGGACAGACAGACAGACAGACGCGGTGCGTGATAAGATCAAATCATCCTTCATCTTTGATAAGAAACACAAAATACAACTGGATGACTCAGAGCGCTCTTAGGCACAACACAGAGCACTTCTGATATACACCGGCTGGCTCCAAGACCTCAAAGGTATAGCAGGTGTGTTCTTAGAAGACTAGGCCCGTATTCTAGAACGACAGATCTATTCTCAAGTATACCTAGTTAGAAAGGGATGAATGTATTCGTTGCATGTATTTGCATCCCTTTCTAAATGTACTTGAGAAGAGATCAGTCGTTCTAGAATACGGGCATAAAACATACAAATTGCACTGCCACTAAGTTCATACAACACTGTCTTTCAGACAGAGTGTATAAGCATTTTGCTGGCAGCTCAAGCAGTCGCAACCAGAAAAGTAACCGGTAATGACATCCTGACTGTAAATCAGTACTTTGATGGTAGTCGCAGTGCATCGAGCGTGCCTCTTACAGGAGTTTCATCATACACTAAATATGGTAGGTACACTTAATAATATTACTATCCAATGGATCAAAGGACATAGTGGATCACGTGGAAACGACCAGGCCGATGAGCTGGCGAGGAGGGGATCGGACAAGGTGATAATAGGCTCTGAATTGGTTGCAATTGCGGCGAGCTGGTTTGATGGTAAGATCCGTGAAAACACTACCCTTACGCACCAACATGAATGGAGTTCACTGGAAACATGCAGGCCGGCGAAAATAGCACTACCGCGCCTGGACGCCCGTTTGTCCAGGGCTCTCATTAAACAAAGTAGATCACAGTTACGCCTTGTGAGGGGTGCTATAACAGGACATAACCTTTTCAACTTAGGTATCACTGACAGCCAGGGGGCTGAAATAACATAATTTAAACTGAAACTGACAGCCAGGGGGCTGTCAGTGATACCTAAGTTGAAAAGATTATGTATCATAGGGATGCAGAGGTTGCGTTAGGGCCGAAGAGACAGCTGCTCATGCCCTGGTTGAATGTGATGGAGTGCTCCCCCCCCCGGGCGAGGTACCCCGGCTGGTGTAGTCCAGCTGCACACCCTCCTTACGCAAAATAGGCGCAATAAGTCGTCGAATTGCGGAAAACGCCCGTATCTAATGAAGAAGAAGAAGAATTAGTCCGTTATCAAGTTTCCATAATACAGTTTCTTAATATTGGTGACACAGAGATTTGGTGTATGAAAAAAAACATAGAAAAATAGTTATGTACCGACAACATTACATAAAAAATTGATTTGATTTACGCCCGAATTCTCGAACGCAAATCATCTTTGGGAGCGTCTCAAACATCATGGCATCTCTTTCATACGTTTCACAATTAAAGTGACAGGGCGATGTTTGAGACGCTCCCAAAGATAAGTAGCGTACGAGTATTCGGGCATTAGACTTTTATATGGTTACTTATCTAATTCAAATAGGGAACCCTGAAATGTTGAAAGGGATGTATGGATAGGTGTGAGATTGTGAATTATACAATTACCATTCCAGGTTGACGTTTACAGGTAGTTTAAGCAAAATTACTTGAACAGAATGAAGGACAATATCTGCGGTAGCTTGCTCGTGACGTAAGGCCATCAAAGTTTAATTAGAAATCCACGCAAACTAAAGTTTTACCTCCAAGCCTGTTAGTAACAACTTAAAGGGGGTAGAAAGAGAAGGATTAGGTAAGTATTTAGCATATACTGAAGATATAATGGAAATTAATTAACAATTTTGATAGAAATGTTACACGCATACACATGACCGGTATCCACGATAAAACAATTGTTGGAAAGATATTTTTTATACAAAGAAATGGTAGGTACCTGCTCATAATTTTGTATATGTTTGCGAATAAAAGCTTTACATATATTTTAAAAACGACAACAACCGTAAATTATTCAATTTATGTAAGGTAACACAATATAAAAGGTATAAAAAACCTCACGTTTTGACAACGGTTTATTTTTCTGTTTGACATAAACCAGCACTAGCTTTAAAATGCTCTTTAAATGCACTTTAAATAAAATACGAGTACTAATAGTCATCATTATCATCAACAGCCATTAGAGGTCCTCACTGCTGGGGCACAGGCCTTTCTTTATGGATGTATAGGGAGAATGGGCCATGACCCACTACGCGGGCCCAACGCGGATTGATTGATTAACGACTAAATGATGCAACCGGGACCAACGGCTTAAGCACGGAGGATATTGACATGAAATTTTTGATCACCCACCCATTGCGAAAGTTGCTTATCCTCAACAATCGCAGGCCGAGCGCGCTAACCACTGCACCACGAGCTCCTCAGTATACAGCATTACATAATCTGGTTTCGAGATAGGTAGGTCTAGCTTCAGTTCAGGAACCATGTGACGGAAATGAGAAAACCACTATAGTATTGAATAGGTAAATAATTTTATTACACCCTTGACATTGACACCAAAAAAAAAAACAAAATTGTTGAAAATGAAGTAATACTAAAAACCCAAACGTCTCATGACTAGCTCCGATGGGACTCAAACCCACGACCTTTCACTGGTTGGGCGAATGCTCTAACCACTGAGCTACGGAGTCGTTAAGTGGTACGAAGCTATTTGTGAGACGGGTCGATTTTTTCTAATATTTCATTTTCAATAATAATAATTGCATTGTGAATGCAAAAAAGTAAAAATAATGAAAAAAAAACAAATACTCTTCGCACGAATTATTGCCCAGGGTGGGCAACGAACGAATACGCCACCCCTAGCGCAGTAAGTAAGGTCATTACCAAAATGCGCCATCGTCGGGCCAGTTAAAAAGCTTTTGTTTAGTTAGATAGGTACCTTATGTATTCACAATAGAGTCCATTGTTGTACTTAGACTTCCATTTACCGTCGCGAACAAAGTATCTGCCACAGGTTTTAGGTCGGCTCCCTGTAGACTTATACCCTTGCATAGGTAGTGGATTGCACTTTTTAGATGATTCGATTTTTTAAAGAAGCGTCTACCTACCGCGATTTTTGTGACCATTCGATGGTGAAATAAGACAGTTAATTACCTAAACTTTTAGCTTTAAACTATAGCTATAGCATAGAATTTAAACTCTGGTTTGGACAACTTTTCATGCCTGACGCATGGAAAAACTGTAACAAAATAATTCAAATCAACGAATGTAGGTTTAAAATGACAACTCTACAGATTAAAATAGGAATCGAGTTTTTGATTTTCTATATTTTTTATGGTTTATGGTTTCATGGATTACCTGTCGTTTACACTCGAAAAAGATTTTTGGAAAGGTATTTCACTGAACAGTAGGCGCGAAAATTTAAGATGTAATTACTGTGGGCTTCCTTGATAGAGTGAGCGCTCACTACATTATCAAGATACCTACGTATTAATTAAACAGGTTTGAACTTTATACTTCAAGTATTCACTTAAGTACGTAACCCTCCCTATTATTATTGATAAACTTTATAAGTACACATGAGTATAGTTACACATTTTACCACTTTGGAAGGCTCTATCTTTCAAAATACCTATTGACTTTGAGAAAAAATAATTTGAGAAACCTCTATGTCATTTTTAAAGACCTATCTAATAGGCACACGAATAGGCATATGAAAAATATATATTTGATTAAAAAATATTTTTCAGCTTCAGTTCCATGTATGGAGTTGGAGAGCCCCCCTTATTTTTTATATTTTTGTTTTATATCGTAAAGCGGTTTACAGAATACATCTACGTACCAAGTTTCAAGTGTGTAGTCTTAATAGTTTTGGAATAAAGTGGCTGTGACATACGGACGGACGGACGGACAGACAGACATGACGAATCTATAAGGGTTCCGTTTTTTGCCATTCGGCTACGGAACCCTAAAACACACAGTGATTGTCATAGGGTGGAATATTAAAGATTTTTTTTGTTTTATCTCTAAAAATTGAATTCAGAATAGAAATACTCACTCATATAACAAAATACAGCTTTATTCAAAATCAATCGGAGTACATATTAATAGTAGGGCAGGCGTACCGGTTTTGGCCACTTTAAGGATTTTTTCACTTTTAACCGCTTAGTGCTTAATGATCGTAAGTATTTTAGTGAAAATTTATAATGTAGAGTTATAGATAATTTATCGACCTTTAAGGATACAATCTACAAAGTAAAAAACAATAGTTTTTTTTATTTAGAACAAATTCTGCGGAGGGGCCAAAAACACCGTTTGCATTGGTTTTGGCCACTTTCATAAAATTATTATATTTATAAGTTGAGTTTATGCTTAATTGATGTCTTATTAGAGTTCTGGACTAAAACACTACCATGAAATAGTATTTCAATCACAGCTAGCTCCTTACTACAATTTTATAAGTATACCTTTATCACTTGATTAAAAGAAAATTAGCAGATTGAGTCTAGTGTAGGCTAGTGCCTACACTAGCCTCAATCCGCTAATTTTCTAGTACGTTAGCTAACAAAAGTGAGTTGTGAGTCTTTTAAAATAAATGAACTTTATGATAGGTTGGAAACTTTCTACTAATGCCAAAGTAGCCAAAGGTGGCACAATGCTAAAATTTCTAGCCCCACTTTTGGCCACTTATTGTTTCCCAACTTTTGTAAGAACAGTGAAAAAACAACACTTAATCCATCTAGAAGAAACATACTCCAATATGATATAAAATATTAAATAACCATAAAATAATTTTATTGTAGAAAAAAAAAATATTTTACAAAACCTTTACCCTTAATATTTTGCTTAAGAATTTTACAAAATGTTAACTTTGAAACATAACACGTGTTTATTTCTAAAATATCGTACTACATAAAAAAAGCTAAGTGCTGTAATTATTAACTAAAAATCCAATCTTTTATTCGCCATTAATAAATATAAGCAATAATTATTTAATTCCTATTTATATAACTTTAAAGTGAAAAGTGACCAAAACCGGTACAGTGGCCAAAACCGGTACGCCTGCCCTACATTACAGCAGGACAGGTAAGTAAGAAATTACATTGTCGAGGATGGTTTGAAGCACGAGCCGCAGGCGAGGGCTTTAATCATTCGAGGCAAGGTAATTTGCTTACCGTACAAGGCTTGTATAGTGCTTTTCTCAAGAAATGCGAGGAAATAAAAAAACTCGTAAAGGATATTTTGTCTATGATAAATCTCATTTTGTTTTTTCGATTGATGTTCGTGCTAAGGGTACATAGCGCTTGTGGTACAATATGAAGTAATATACTCTGTGCGCACCGTAATTAAAAAAAAATTAACCTAATTAAGATATAATCCCTAATAATAATAATGTGGCTGTATGGTGCAAATGTCCCTTTGCTTTTTCTGTTTTTATACACAGGAATAACGAAAGAAAAAATAAAGAAAAAAAGTTGGTAGTACCATTGCAGATCACTGCAGTAATGAACTTCAGTACTTACTTACTGCACTAAAATCAGTGCAGTAAGTAAGTACTGAAATTCATTACTGCAGTGATTTTCAAATTTAGAATGTTTACCTCGGAAAAGTGCCACGTACTGCATTCTTTTCTCAAATATAATATTAACATTTCAGAGCATAAGTGTGAAAATACTATTAAATGACAAATGTTGTAATAGTAGTTTATGTGACTGTTACATAATGAGGGGTACCGAGTTATGTGCAGTCTCATACACTACTTTATTTACACTCATTACATTAATTATATATTTCAAAAATAAAGCGAAACAATATTAAATTATAAAATGTTAATTGGTGCCAAACCCCACTCATAGAAGTCTATTCGGTCTATTCCTTCTAAATTCAAAATTCTAATTTAAAAAAAGTTTTTTATTGTTGCCGGATAAAGAAGGGCTGGAAGGAAGTTGGAAGTAAGGGCCGGTAAATCCTATGGTTGCCATGGAGACTGTAAAATTAAGAAACATAAGTGGAATATAATGAGTGACAGCTGTATCCGGTTGTTTCATAATGATCATTATTAAACAGTTTTATTTTTTAAAGTTTACTATGGCATAAAGTGTGTCATTATACATTGAGGCATGAGTTCATAATTCGAATATTATAACATGAGTGTAGATTAATCAATTTCTTTGTTTGTTTTATATTTTAGTTTATTGATGTTAATAACTAGCTTTATTAAAAAAACACTCTTCAAGACATATATATATGATTATACTTGCAGTAAATTGTGGTTATCCATACAAATACCTATTATAAATGTGAAAATGTGTTTGTTTGTTTGTCCGTCTTTAAATCGTATAACTGCCGTACTATACAAAACTGTCATTTCTTTCATGGCCGCTTCCAAAGAGTATGTAACCACTGACGTTTTAGCCGCTTTTTACAAGCTTTTATTTAACTTGAAGTATATGTATGTATGCTTGTCCGTTCGTGAAATCTTGCAAGCTACATTTGACCCACTTCCCAGTGACCGATTGAGCTGAAACTTTGCATACTACAGGTTTGGTTTGGATGACAATACAATATCAAAGTACAGTCACAAAGTAACTACGCGGGCGGTCGCGGTACAGTCAACAAAAAAGATTGTGATAATTTTTTATGTTTTTACAAAAACTTATGATAACTTACTTTTGACATTTGTGGCAGGCAGTGTTTTTAAAACTTCTTTGCGATTTTTTTTTCTGTCTATATTTATTAGATGTTGATCATACGATGTTTACCGGATTCACTAGAATAAGATTTATATGGCAAAGCAACCTTTGCCGGGCCAGCTAGTTCTAAATAAAATAAAATATCGTAAATACATTTACAAAAGCCATCACATTATCTACTTCTTACCAAATAATAAAAGCTACACATTTCATTAGTTACCTTGCAGAATATTCCATCAGACACGTAAAGAAGATTGAAGTTATGGTCAGCGCGAATTAAAAATGTTCGCAAAAACAATGTGTGGGTAATGTAATGTAACAGTCCTATTCCAGTTAATATATGTCATATTAACTAGAGAACTTCTGTGATAACACTGTATTTTGTCAATTCATAATTTCTTGCGTAATATGAACTTGTATTAAACAGTTGCTGGCGGAAAGTTTGTGACTGCACATGGCTTAATCATTCTCCCAAATCGTAACACGACGTCTTTGGAATTTATTATATCTGAAAACTTTAAATAGCTGCATTTTCATGACGGATTCAAAACCGTTTTATTTATAGCTTGTGAATTGTGATAAAAATGTAAATAAAGCGTATTTTTTATATTCATCCTACTAGAAAACAAAAACAATAAATTTTGTTTTACAATTTCACAAATTAATGATCTCGATTAATATTGAGCAAGTAATCGGATATTGTAGTAAATGTCATTGATGGTCTAATGGTCTTTGACCACATCCTTATTCTCAAACTGTCAAATCGTAGGACTTTTAAGAATGGACGGACTATAATAATTTTCTTTTGTTTCTAAAAATGTCTTATGGCCTTATTGACTTCGCTTCTATCGTATGGAAATGGTTTGGTATCCAATGTTTAGTAAAAGTATTAACGTATAATCATTACATGTACCTACTCAAAACATTGTAAAAAAGTATCGAATGGCGTATTTCAATAACTTTGTAAGAAATTACAATTTATTGATTTTTTACACCCCATCGTTAATTCTTCTTTACGAACCGAAATTGGAAGCCTATTACGGTAACCCCCGATAACTCGTAAAACTTCTTGACCCAATAAATTTTACACTTCGCGTATTTCTTTCCTAGTTTTATGAGGACATGGCTATTTTATAACACTTATAAATATTGGAAGGAAAAAAAGTGAAATGTTAACGTGCTATGTAATAAATAAGGGGTTTTCCACTATCGAACGTACAATCGCATGGGTTAGTATACCGGCCACGTGAGAAGATTCCTTCTCTAACTCGAATCTCGTCAGTATCTCTTCTGTATACCTAGAACAGGTATGGAAGTGTTCAAGGGTGGAAGTCTCTTCCGCGATAGCGATCGTTGGTTATCGAATTCGGTTCAGTAAGTCAGTGCCGCCAGGTTGTGGTGATTCCTAACAAATTAGGGGTGTTTTATAGATGTGGGTAAATTTTTTTGGAGAAATAATTTTCTGTTTGAGATTGTTGAGAGAAACGAATCTGAGTTTCGGTGGATGTGTAGTTTTAGTTACAGTGAAAGTGTATTTTTAGTATGCTTTTTATGTTTGATTCGTACCAAGCCACTAAATTATAATTTTTATTTATTTTAACTTTTAGTTTTTTGCATTCACAATGTGAATGCAGAATTTCAGTAATAAAAATTGCATTGTGAATGCAAAAAACAAAAATGTTAAAATAAGTTGCAATAGTAATTTCATCTTTAGCGATTGCCAAATACCTGGAAAGGTATTTCTTTCGCGTGTGAGGGTAGTAATATCTCCACATTGATGAAATTAACGCTGACTATACAGCGCGTAAGAAGTATTGGATAAATTCGACGCTTCTCGTAACGACTCCGTAGCTCAGTGGTTAGAGCAGTCGCCCGGAAAGCGAAAGGTCGTGGGTTCGAGTCCCATCGGAGCTAGTTGTGAGACGGGTCGATTTTTTCTAAATACTTCATTTTCTATAATTTTTATTTTTAAAACAAGATTTTTATTCAAATGGCAGTGGTATAACATTGATTTTACTGCATATAGAATCAACCGATACTTGGATTTATCATCTTATAAAATAAACCTTATGAGATAATTATTGTGTCCTTGTGTTATGCGGGGAAATGCAAAGCCCCCAGTACACGATGGCCGATCATGGTCGGCGACCATGACCAATAGATCGTACATTGACACTTTTGAAAGAACCTTTTTAAATTTGTTCGTTCAAAAGTGTCAATGTACGATGTATTGGTCATGGTCGCCGACCATGGTCGGCCAACCTGTACTGGGGGCACAAGACGGGCATCTGGCACGTCATTACGCGTCAGTAATTGACAAGCCGCCGTTGACACGGCCGCGCGATTGGCCAAGCTAAAATATTCGCCCTCTCTCTCACTCGCTCGAGCATTGCGGTGACAACAGATACGTACCGACAATATTCGTTAGCTTTAAATAATATTTGTGGTTAGCTCAGCGGGCTTACAAATTTCTACGCTATGTTTGACGTAAACATCGCTAAGTTCTTTTTTAAATCGTTAAGTCAGCGATGGTTGCTGTAGCAATTTACACGAATTACAATACAAAACTAGTTTTAATTATTATTTAGTGGTTTGCTATCGCTCAAATATACAACAAAACACACTTTTATCATAAAAATAGCCCCATATCCCACCAAATTCCTCATTTTGAGTTAACGACAACCGTCGATAACTAACGATCGCTATCGCGGAAGAGACTTCCACCCCAGGGCGTTGTGTAAATCACGAAACTGGTTGTTGTAATGTTTTTTGTGGTTTAGGGGATAGTAGTGACGGACGTCATAAACAAGGCCGCCGATGGTTTTTGTTTTTAGTTATTACATCGCACCTATTAGATTTATTTGCACTAGCGACAGTATACACTAGTATAGTGTCGTTTGAAAGCTTATTAAATGTTATTTAATTCAATCTCAAACAACTAAAGCGTATCTATTAAATTTAAAAAAATATGATTTTTTGAAAAGCGATTTCAAAAATATTCTTTTTTTACTGAGAAACCTCTCAACTTACGGTAAATTTGTGTAATGTAAAAATGATGCAAAATTTTATTACCTATTTATAAATGCCAGTTTCATTAAAATAGAACTTAAAACGACTGAGCTATGTCTAATTTTGTGGCGCTAGGAGCATGGTGTTGTATTGTAATTATGACACATAAATCACCTATCCATGCTGTAAACCAAACGTGCTTTCTTCATAATGCTGCCTTAAATAAATTATAAATATTAGTTGCAATAACAGGTAAGTACTGTTATAAATATATATATTTCTTAGTATCATTCAATTATTAAATAGGTTTATAAGTTAGAACTAGCCAAAACTCATTATTTAATCATCCCGATCACCAAAATTGTGTTGATTGTTGAAGTGACATACTCCTTGCAAACATTAATTCTGTTCAATTTAGTACTGCTTCAGTGCCAAACTCTTCCAAGAGATCGAAATTTTTGGTAAAAACTTTTCATGTACTTACTCTTTTTTTGAAAAGTCTGATAATGAAATTGTTGTGTCGCAGCTCGTCAGAGCATGGTACGCCAATAAATAAATAAACTATAATAATTTAATAAACTTGTCTTTTTGGTCCGAGAGGTTCGAAATTTTGTGAACCGAGACATATTTCGTCTTCGCGGATGTTCCACAATGCATCCAGACCTTCGGTGGTTTACTTTTCGAAAAAGTGAAGCATTAATAATAATACTTCAGTATCTCTGCATATTATCCCTACTCCACTTCGTCAATGATGTCATGTTCCATAGAATAAATTAGAATACCAGTCACTTTTTCTCATACAACAACTAAGCGACCCCGTCGCGAAAACTCCACCTCGCGTCTACCGCGCGACTGACGCTCCCGCTCGGCAGATGTCTGTTTGGTCGGAGCTATACACATTTTTTTTAAAGTTAACGAATTATTTTATACTTTGATAATAAAGCGGCAGAGTTCTATGTGATTTTAATTGAGCTGCCACTTGCAGCACTACAAAGTGACATTTCCAATTGTATATTGTAATAGTTCTTCGTTTCGGTGTCAAGTGTTCATTGAAATATTTAAAATTACACAGATAATGAAAGCACTCTGATGTCTAAAGATTAAATTAATGTAACCTAGTCTTTTCACGACTTATATACGGCTTGTAACAAATTAACTCTTGACTTATAGTTACTTAATTAAATTATTTTTACTCTTTTTGCTTTCACAATGCAATTTTTATTATTGAAAATGAAGTACTAAAAAAACCACTCCGTAGCTCAGTGGTTAGAGCATTCACCCGGACAGTAAAAGGTCGTGGGTTCGAGTCCCATCGGAGCTAGTTGTGAGTGAGACTGGTCATTCTTTTTTCTAATACTTCATTTTCATCAATTATAGTCAATTATTTAATAATATGGTAGTTAAGTAGGTACTTCAGTTTTTAATGTTACTTAAAAAAGTCTCAGTAAAATTGGATTAGGCAAATTAGATTTCTTAGGGTTTCGCTAAATCTTAAGACAGACTTAGTAAACAGTGTCACTGATACTAGAGCATTTTACTCTACACAATCGATTGAGGTTGTTCAATTTTCCATTTATTATTTCCAGAAGTAGGTACCTATTTTACATACCTAGTATATGACCTATGTACCTATTTCACAAGTTAACAATGAAATAAGTAACATAACGTAACGTGCTTACGAATGCATTGAAATTATATGCAAGCATTCTGTTAGTTATAATTAAGAGCGTGTACCCAGGTGCAGATGTATTTAAAAAATAAATCGCAGGTATGGTAATGTTTTTGCTACGAGGCGTAAGCTAAAAGCGTTCCTATTTAACTATCAGCATAGTCATCATCGGTAGCAAGAAACGTATAGTATCTGAAGTACAGCGACGAGTCGTTAAATATTGAAACTGCACATAAGAATTTGATCTTTTGACTACACTATTATATAGTCACATAAAACGACTACTAAACTCGTAACTCAACATTGCTTACCATTCCATATCTTTTCATACGACAGATATATTCTAATGTACAAACCGACGATAGATTTACCGTATTATTCCCTTACTCGATATAATCCGGTACCCGAGACGATAATTTGAAAGCTATTGACATCCTCTCGAGAGATATTTCTTTCTTATCATTTGATGTATTTTCTGTATTTATGATTTCGATACGATTTGATTTCATTTCCCTTGATTTGATAAAAATATCTTTTGGGCTTCTCTTAAAGCTTTTTATACTTAAGTATATTTAATCTAATATGGAAAAGTGCAACTATTTTAGTTTAGTTTTACTTGATATAAGGTTTAACTATTAAAATACAAGTTTATTATACCAATTCCATACGCATTAACATTAGTCTAATTTAAATACAATTATTATTATAAATACCACTAAGGATTTCTTATAATTTCAAAATCTTAATTAAGCTTAAAATGCATTTTCAATTGCAATAATTTATAGTTACTCAAATAATTTAATAATAGTTCAGTATTACTTACATTATGACATTATTGATTACAGGCTAACTGTAATAATATTAATTGGTTATAAAATAACTACATTATTTTTAACCTTTACCATGGATTATGATAAACACACATAATATTATATAAAAACGATTCGTTATAACTAAAATACGTATGTAAAGATACTTTAGATACCAGAATGCTATAATTTAATTTCTAATAGACTATTTTTCCTAAATGGTTCAAAGGTTATTCTATCGAAAGCTATTACGGTACCGTTCGTGATTGTTTGGGGTTCTCTAACTCAACAGAATCCTATTACCTACGTGGCTTTTGATACCCGTATCTATCTAATAGTCATAAGACTGAGAGAGAAGCGATACCTACGTAGCATTATTTGATCCTAGAATACTATAACATAACAATTAGATCGTAACATGATAGATACACGAAATATCAATAACAGAATTTGTAACATTGTTTTTCGTTTTATAAGAAAAAATATAATATGAGAAGGTTAGATTACCATTCGACGCACGCCGAACGAAACTACGTGCTCAGTTTCCGATATTTGAAACAATACGGGTCTTGACAAGAAACCACAAATCAAAATACGGCAGCCAAACCATTGTAACTGTCAGTGTTTGCACAGTTTTCACTCCTTTGATATTGTATCGGTATAAACGCCTGGAACAAACGAAATTGAGACTAACTTTGAAGAGTAACCGCAGTATCAATAAGAGGCATTCAACGTTCAGGTTAAATGTCGAAATGTTTAAACATTGTTGTAGGTACCTCAGTAATCTGTGCAAATGAAATACGTGCCACACTTCATACTTACCACAAGCACCATTGTAAGTAGACCAGGTACCATAACAAACAAGCAGCACATGAAACTAATATGGTTTGAAACAACTGAAAGAAATACTCAATGAACATAATACAAAAAGTGTGGTTGCTCTTTTTTCATTTTAATGAGTAACAAACAGTATACACATATATTATACTCGTTATCAGTCTGTTCCAAAACAAAGTTTCCATTAAACGAAATATCCCCATTTCCTAATGACCCAAAAATATTTCCAAAAGAGAAATCAATCTTGATTGCAGACATAAATATAACTGGGTGGATATCAAGACGTAACGTCACCTTTCATCTCAATTAGGACAAATTGGGGATCGACTTCGACTCCTATCTCTTCCGTATTCGGCAAAAAGTCTGTTTTGCTGTATTATTGCACAGTCAGCGTCATATATAGTAGATAGCAGTCAAGATCACCAAATACTGGGAAACATCCAAAATTTTCATTATCAACGACTCAGCCAGAGTGATCAAAATGTTCAATCCATAAAACTTAATCAAAATAACTGGAGCACGCAAATGTCTTACTTATAATAAATGGTTACAACTACAAGTGTCAATTATGACGAATCTGGAATATGACGAATTTCGAAGGTGACGAAACAGGAGCAAATATTCGATGTTTGCGTGCTCCGGTATATTTGAACACGGTGGATGGCCTGAACAATCTGATCGCTTTGGCCGAGTCATTGTTAATGACCTTAAGGCGCCGATTCCCGAAAATAGGGTATTTAAATTATGGATTACTCGCAAACCACAAGTACCTACTCAAAATTTGGAAAAAATATATGTTATTTTACAGTTATTTATCTAGTGCTTCCGGCCGTTTTTTTTTTCGATTGGTGATATTTAAGTAACGGTGTCAAATAAAATCCCAAACATCGGGCTAATCTTAATCTAAATATTCTATTACTTGCAGTATACTTGGTTTTAGTTAATGACAAATATACGAAAATAATTGTCTTTAAATAGCCGAGGGATTCCGGCCGTCATAAGTTTATTTTTTTATTATTAAATTTTAAGCGATTTTCGATTCGCGGGGCGTTTGCCAGTTCACAGTTCACTGCCGGCTGCCGCTGCGTCCGCGTGAAGTGTATCGCGGAGTGACCTAGGAGAAAAAAGCAACACTATCCATCAACTCAGACATAACTTGAACCCGCAGGCGAATGCACTATTTAATTGAGTAAAACATTTGATACAATAATTTTGTTCTGACTTCTTTTATATGTATAGAAAGCCAGCAGTTTGTTCAAAAATTAAAGAAATATTTTGTACATTTGGAAAATCTATTAAGATGAATGAATTGAATTTGTATAAGATGTAAATATATTCCGAAACTTGATTTCCGAGTCAAAAAAGCGGCACTCCTCATCACCGCCTTTCATTTTCGATCTTTGCATTTAATTCTCCTCCATTCTGGACAACCCTAAAAGAAGTTGGATGTTACATACCTAGATAAAATTGACGTCATGAAAAACCATTTCTCCTCTCCATCGAATCAAATCTAGCCGGTCCTTACCTTTGTATTTGTTATGAAGCGACGTTAAAACGTATGCAATAAATTTCTTATTGAAAATAAAATACTTATTAGAAAAACGACTGGTCTCATAATTACGGGCACCTGCATCAACTACGTCACACATTCCGGGCGAATGCTCTAACCATTGAGCTACGAAGTCGTTAATGCTCTAACCACTGAGCTACGGAGTCGTTAATGCTCTAATTACTGAGCTACGGCTTAGTTAATGCTCTAACCATTGAGCTTCGGCGTAGTTAATGCTCTAACCATTGAGCTTCGGCGTAGTTAATGCTCTAATTACTAAGCTACGGAATCGTTAAAAATCTAACCACTGAATTACGGAATCGTTAATGTTTTAACCAATGAGCTACGGAGTCGTTAATGCTCTAACCACTAAACTACGGAATCATTAATGCTCTAACCACTGAGCTACGGAGTCGTTAATGCTCTAATTACTGAGCTACGGCTTAGTTAATGCTCTAACCATTGAGCTACGCTGTAGTTAATGCTCTAATTACTGAGCACGGAGTCATTAATGCTCTATCCACTAAGCTACGGAGACGTTAATACTCTAACCACTGAATTACAGAATCGTTAATGTTTTAACCACTGAGCTACGGAGTCGTTAATGCTCTAATTACTGAGCTACGGCTTAGTTAATGCTCTAACCATTGAGCTACGGCGTAGTTAATGCTCTAATTACTGAGCTACGGAATCGTTATTGCTGTAATCACTGAGCTACGGAGTCGTTAATGCTCTAACCACTGAGCTACGGCGTAGTTAATGCTCTAACCATTGAGCTACGGCGTAGTTAATGCTCTAATTACTGAGCTACGGAATCGTTATTGCTGTAATCACTGAGCTACGGAGTCGTTAATGCTCTAACCACTGAGCTACGGCGTAGTTAATGCTCTAACCATTGAGCTACGGCGTAGTTAATGCTCTAATTACTGAGCTACGGAATCGTTAATACTCTAACCACTGAATTACGGAATCGTTAATGTTTTAACCACTGAGCTACGGAGTCGTTAATGCTCAAACCACTGAGCTACGAAATCATTAATGCTCTAACCACTGAGCTACGGAGTCGTTAATGCTCTAACCACTGAGCTACGGAGTCGTTAATGCTCTAACCACTGAGCTACGGAGTCGTTAATGCTCTAACCACTAAACTACGGAATCATTAATGCTCTAACCATTGAGCTACGGCGTAGTTAATGCTCAAATCACTGAGCTACGGAATCATTAATGCTCTAACCACTGAGCTACGGAGTCGTTAACGCTCTAATCACTGAGCTACGGAGTCGTTAATGCCCAAACCACTGACCTACGGAGTCGTTAATGCTCTAACCATTGAGCTACGGAGTCGTTAATGCTCTAACCACTGAGCTACGGAGTCGTTAATGCTCAAACCACTGAGCTACGGCGTAGTTAATGCTCTAACCACTGAGCTACGGAGTCGTTAATGCTCTAACCACTGAGCTACGGAATCATTAATGCTCTAACCACTGAGCTACGGAGTCGTTAATGCTCTAACCACTAAACTACGGAATCATTAATGCTCTAACCATTGAGCTACGGCGTAGTTAATGCTCTAATTACTGAGCTACGGAATCGTTAATGCTCTTACCACTGAGCTACGGAGTCGTTAATGCTCTAACCACTAAACTACGGAATCATTAATGCTCTAACCACTGAGCTACGGAATCGGTAATGCTCTAACTACTGAGCTACGTATTCGGTAATGCTCTAACCACTGAGCTACAGAATCGGTAATGCTCTAACTACTGAGCTACGGAGTCGTTAATATTCTAACCACTGAGCTACGAGCAGAGTCGCTAACGACTCCGTAGTACCTAGTTGTGAGACTGGTAGATTTTTACTAATACTTCATTTTTAATAATAAAAATGCATTGTGTATGCAAAAAGTAAAAATAATATGATATCAATTTCTAGTCACTTTTGTAGTAAGCAAGCTGTGTAAAGTCCGTTCGGTTAGATAGTGTCGGTACACCCACACGGCATTGTGGCTCTTGCTATAAAATGCAGATATAAAATATTACACTCAAGTTGGGTACCAAAGTCAATTTTAATGAAAATTTGGATATTTTTATATAAAAGGAAGTTAATTAAGTGATTTACAAATAATAATAATAATTGTTAATTTTTTATATGATTATTATGATTACTTATCATCACTCGAATTGTTACAAGTCACAACCGTCGTTACCATCTGTATTTATAACAAACATAGATTATTTAAGAAAATATTAATTTAATAAATGTCGAATCCCAAAATCCAATTCCATTTGCGGATGTACGCCGCACGCGGCTTCTTTTGTTTATGCGGCGGCATCCTTTGAAGAGAAGCGGCACGTGCCAAGGCGGCGCGATAAAAGGGCGACACTATCTAAGCGAATGGACTTTAAACTTAATTTTCAAAAGTTCTCAATGAAATTAAAATTTAATATTTCTAAGATCAATTTTTAGAGTCGTTTTGGAAGGTATATTAATCAGTTTTTTCAGGATTTGCTATTCAAAATCTCTTAAAAAAGCAAATAACAAACTTTGTACATATTATCAAACGTAATGCTCGAGCTTCTAAAAGTATTCCATTGGACTTGACTTTTTTTTTAAGTCCACACGGAGTATTATTAACAGGTGGGTATGATGATAGGTAAATTCAATTTAATGTCGTCCACGAAGGTCGGTAAAAATTACAAAAAATTGTTAAAGAAGAAAAATAAATTAAATAAGCCTCTGCCTGTTTCATCTCGAATAAAACTGCCTATTGTAACATTTGTAACAAGTTGCCTATTAAGCGATACTTCCTTATAAACTCTAGCGGCACCTTTATAACAGCTCGCGCTCGATTCCGGCTCAGTATTTTATTACCGATTTCATAAGAACGATTAGGGCTTAATGGACGCTGGCCACGAAATAATTTACTGCCATTCTGTAAGGTCACACAGCCACGCCGTATCGGAAAAGCTATTTGAAATATGAAAAAATGAAGGTACATTCGGAAATTAAATAACTACCAATGTTTGACATTCGCAATACATGTAGGTCGAAATTTTTACTTCTTGCCACTATTATGTCTCTCATGTGGTGACAGTTGCTGTCCATACCGAACCTTAGGTGGGTTGAAAATTTAAGTCCTTGACTGTACAATTATCCATACGACAGAACACCCTAATTATACTCGTCGTCAAATTATCGGACCCGCTGTAATTGATAATGAATTTATTCAATAATTATTGCTAGAGCGGAAATGAGTACTTATAATTAAAAGTATATAGTATACAGTGGGAACCAGTAACAGTTGACAAATCAATAAGATTTTGAAATTAAGGTTGTTCGATGAGCTTAGTAGCGCCACCAATGGAAATAAATCATTTACGATTTATCAAGGGCTTAAAATAAAAGTTTCGGTTATTTTGCGCAAATAGAAGAGTAAAATGCAATTTTTAATTGTTTTTTCATGTCCTCAAATATGAGCATTAAGTCATTGATCTCGATATTGCTAAATGTGGCCACTTTTGGCACTATTGAGATTCACGACTTACTGCGTAAGTTTGAGTTCTTAAAAGTATATTTATAAAATGCATTTTACTCTTTTAACTGAAACTTTTAATCTAAGCCTTTAATAAAATGTAATTGATTTATTTCCATTGGTGGCGCTACTGAGCTCATTGAACCACCTTAAGATGTTAATTGAAGTATTAGAATAAATAAATGACTTGAAACTGGTGCAGGCGCGGGTACAATAAAAAAGCGGGTATAAAAAATGTAGGTACCTAGGTAAAATAGTTTATAACTACTATTATTATTCGTCTTTTTACAACGTGAAATAAAATAAGCTAAAGATTTCCCCTCCCCCTCAACCAAGTTTGCCCCCCCCCCCAACCAAATCCTAGAACCGCGCCTGAACTGGTGTGATATTCCTAATAATATTCGAATATGTAAGTGAGAAGAATGTAGGTGACGTAATAAATGTAGCAATGTTAGGGCTCCTAATCAAAAATACTCGACAAAAAGTTCTGGCAGTCCTCTCTTGATGTTAACCTGACACTGCATAAAGAATTCTGAAGATACCGAAACAGGTGAAAATCTGAATTTAAGCTGCAAGGTCAGGGCTATATGGCGCATGCTAACACCTCCAAGTTGTTGGCAGTAGAGATTCGAATCGATGGTTCTGCCCGGTGGTAAAAGCTCGTAATGAACAATGCCCTTCCAATCCCACCATACACACAGCATCACCACCTTACTGCGAGTTAACTCGGGTTTTGCCACAGTCTGTGAAGCTTGACCGACCTTTTTCGCACGTTCTTGTTCTACGTGATCCACTTTTCATCACCAGTTATCAATATCTTCAAAACCAATTCGGCTTCATTACGTCTCAATAAAGAATCGCAAATGAGTACACCACAAAACACGGAAAAAAATTCGTGGAGTACACGGTACGGTTCACTGGTTTCTTTCAGTTAGCTCGTGAGACACCCAAATGTCGACCTTTTTTGTGTAACCAGCTTTTTTCAAATGGGTCAAAACTGTTTTGTGGTTAATTCCCAGTTCTTCAGCTATGCCCTAACTACTAATATGCCGATCTTGCTCTACTTTTTCAAAAGTTGCGTCTATTTTATCCGTCCATCGCTGGGCGATCAGAGTGAGGTGCATCTTTGACATCAAAGCTCCCGGATTGAAAACGCTTAAACCAACTTTGAGCTACTCTTACTAATACTGCATTAGGTCCGTAAACGCGACAATTTTTTTTTTGCACTTGCAAGTTGCTATCTGACAGACTGTCGGACATTTATCGCAGAAGACTTACTTATTTGTAATAATGTTTTTATTGGCACCCAACCTATAGGTATATCATAATATGTTTAATCGATAAACTGAACTATTTTAAGATTTCCATTTATTATAAACGTGGTAAGAACAATATTGTATATTGCCATACCATAGCACGCAAAGGAATTTATGTGACCTAGATTCCTTGGTTGCTATGGCGACTAATATGTAGGCGATGAAAATGTCTCGCAACTTTATGAAATCACGTGGCCCATGAATAGCTAATACGACTCTTGTACGAAACTTAGGAGGAATTGTATTCTAAGTCGAATGTCGAAATAGATCATTACAACGATGGCACCGTTTATTATCTAATCGACTGGCGTATGATACCTGTTATATTATCGTAATGTAAGACCAAGCTAATCGATCAACTTACTAATAATTAATTAGTGGTGTTAAGTGCCAAATTTTAATATGGTTTACAGAATACAGTGCAGTGATATTCACTGTATTATATTGTACTAGATTTCCGCCCGCGGCTTCGCCTGCGTGGACTACACGACGTTATCCCGCAGGAATGTTTTATTTTTCCGGGATAAAAAGTAGCCTATGTTCCTCTCCAGGCTACAAAGTATATGTGCCCCAAATTTCAGCCAAATCTGTTAAGCCGTTTTGGCGTACTTTCACATTTATAATATTAAGTAGAATGTCTATTAATTGAAGGGGAGGGGGCAGGTGGGGCAGTTGCCCCCACTAGAATCTGAAAAGTACCTTAAACTCATAGTTTTCTCATACATTGAGAAGGGGGGTAGCAATCTAAGATAGTTTTAAGTTGTTAAGTTGGCCATGGACTGGAAATTTCCCCCCATCCCTGGACCATGGTCTGGTGACGGCCTTGCATAAGTCTTAGGTAAAACATCATTGGGCCTTAGGCATGTCTTCCTACTTTATCTCTAAGTTATGGGAACGATATATGGAGGGGTGATAAAATTTAATGGGCCCAGTTACACAACTATGTTCCATTTTTGGGCCCAAATACAACAAATAAGGGGACCCAAAGAAATATTACTATTGAGATTAAAGTAGGTACTTACAACATAAATGTATGCAGCAATATTCTATGACAGTAAAATATGTTATCCCTTTATGTGGTACCTTAGTGGTGCTAGAGGCTTAGCCTTTTTCATGGCGTTCTGCTTAAATTAAAACTGTGCTTATTTCGCATACATTCCTGGAAAAATGGGTGAACTATGTATGGTTAGTTGAATTTCTAAGTGCCCCGGTTATTACAGAGTTACCTCGAACTAATACGATCCTAAATATTATTGATGTCCACTACATAATTAAACCAATTTCCAATATTGTAAGTAACCCCATTTAAGAATAATCTTGAATTATAGTATTTTTTAGAGGTATTTTCGAAAAGAAAAAGTGTCGAGGCCAAATCATAAAATCGTGTTTTGAAATACGAATCTAGATAAAAGTATGAAGAAATATGTATCTTATTACCAGATTTGTAACAACTGTAACCGTCATAAAGTTTTAAATCAAAAAGTCCATACTTTTTCCGAGTAGCGCCTTAATTTTGACAAGCAAAGGTAGACTTTCAAGGTACAAAACCAAAACAAAACTACATGCAAATCAGTTGGCGTACAAGATTACTCAAAAACAATAAAATTGTTTAGTAACATTTAATACTCTAACAAAGTTGAAAATTTTGTTAGTTTGAGCGTTACAAATATTTTATTTCAAACGTAAACTACACAAAATCGTTTATTTTACAAACACAAGCTATTTGTACACACTACTATTCCATCCAGCACTTGTACAAAAAAAAATAAAGTGCCCATTTCTGGCACAAAGAGAATTCTGACAGCCATTATTACACACGAACGTGGAAGTTCCAAGGAGTATTTATTATAGCTAGTGGTGCATAAATATTGTAGGTAAGTGGAGCAAGGCGGTGTAATAGCCTCACTTAGAGCTTTTGTCCTATCTAAACAGTTGTTACCGTCTTGCTGTCAGCCGCGGCCGTTTCCTTGAAACGCCGAGACAACCTCGTATGACACGAAATATGAGAGATAGCTACCGCTATTGTTGGTTACACCTGGGACTACGAAGATTTGGTTTTACGCTGTGTTAGTTATACCGATGTCTTCTATGAAGAGGGTTTACTTTGGATTAGAACTTAATCATAATAAACATAGATATCTTGTGGAAGAAAAAATATTCATTAGTCATTTACATACAAAACAATTGGACACAAGCGTAGAAAGATTTTTTAAATAACTTCATGCTTTAGATAAGAAGTCCAGAAGTAAGCCGAGAATTCAAAAAAGTCTTTAAAGAAAATTGGATATGTAAATGACATTGAAACACATATTCATATATGAGATAAATAAAACAGGTATTATCAACCTGTAACACCCGAAACACATCATCAATAATAAAATTTTATTGTAGTAAAATTAATACATCTACGAATTTAACATTAAAAAATAAAATTAAAAACCCCCGAGAAAAAAACTCAGAAAAGTCAAAAAATAAAATTTCTCTCTCGGTATTGCGACCACACAAAGAGAATACTAAAAGTGTACCAATATTATACGTTGTCCCCCGACGAGAGAGAAATTTATTTTTTTGACATTTTTGAGGTTTTTTATGTCGGGAGTTTTTAAATTTTTAATTTTATTTCATCTTTTTAAAATTACACATAAAACTAAAAAAAACAAATTGAAATCGCTTGATCCGTTTAGGCACTACGAATATAATTACAGACAGACATTAATTTTTTGCCGCCATTTTGTTTTTTATTGCACCTAAATTTGCCCAGGGTGTACATTTTTTTAGTTAAAGCACCACCTCTGTATCTTTTACTGTTTCGGCAGGCAGTTGACCATTTCCATAAATGGCCGGATGGATTTTCATCAAACGTGGCTAAGAACCATCTCGATTAATTTAGCTTACAATAAAAAAAACCGCATCAAAATCGGTCTAGTCGTTTAGGAGCTACGTTGCATCAGACAGATAGACAGACAGACAGTTACACACACACGTCAAACTTAAAACACCCCTCTTTTTGCGTCGGGGGTTAAAAGGTAAGGCTGACTTAAAATATAGACCTTCGTTACCAAAACAATGGGGCCGCTGGCACTGGTATACATCGCTCTATAAATATCGTTAATCCACAAAAACAATTTCACCGACTCATGATAACACAATATACAGTGACTGCCTCTAATTTCTAAATGAAATTGTCTATTTGTTTAGGATCCTGTGAATGTTCCCTTCACGATTGCACAACTAAGTCCCAACCCAAAGTTATCTTTGAGCTTATTTTGTATCAGAAAAGTCAAATTTGTATTATAAATTGCTTATACCTAGCTTACTATTGAAATTAATGAATTTTTTCTTTCTCTCCCTTTTCGTTAATTTCATAACCTCTACGACTTACTTAGTTCGCCATTAAATTAATATTTAACCTGCTTGCTTAGTGGCTCGCCGCGGTTTTACCCGCGTGGTACCCGTTCCCGAGGGAATATCAGGATAGAATATAGCCTATGTCACTTAGGAAGAAAGTAGCTTTCTAATAGTGAAAGTATCCAGTAGATTCGAGTTTATCCGTTAAAATACAAATCTTTTATCTTTATAATATAAGTATGGAAGTATGGATTGCCATGATATAATAGATTTTTTCAATTGAATTGTATTCTTAACCCATTGACTCCTGGCCGGCCGAATAGGGCCGCAGAACAATGGAAAATCTATTGTGTCTCATTTCTGGGGCAGAAACGATGAAAAGAACAGCGATGGAAGCAATTTATTAAATTATTATTGAATTACAATTAATAAAACAGTCGTTTATATCGGTCAATATTAAAATCGGTAATTTGTACAATCTGTTATTTATAGAATTGTACATTTCAAGAATTGGTCATTTATAGATTTATACACTACTAGCTTTCCGCCCGCGGCTTCGCCCGCGTGAACTACATGACGTTATCCCGCAGGAATGTGATACTCTTCCGGGATAAAAAGTAGCCTATGTTCCTCTCCACGCTACAAAGTATCTATGTCCCAAATTTCAGCCAAATCCGTTCAGCCATTTTGGCGTGATTGAATAACAAACATACAAACATCCAAACATCTAAACTTTCACATTTATAATATTATCATATATATATATTGATCACGCACAATTGTGATGACCACATCTACTGTGTTCCACAGTTTATTGAAACGAAGGTCTCTCATGCAAAATTAAGTAAATTAAAACTAGTCCTACCTTACTAGAAAATAGTGTCCGTAATCCAGGGGGCTGGTCGCTGTCTTGCCGGCGCGCGCGCGCCTGGCCAAGTAGGTCTTCACCCAACCCCGAGGGGAAACTCTTATAGCTAACACTCTTATACTACACAATGCCCTAATAGGCCGCTAAAACTTTCCCGGCGCTTTTCAAAGCGAACACACACGGGTTACAAGTCCGTACCCCGACCGGAGCCCTAGTAGGTGCAAAACGAAATCTCGGTCCCAATATGGGTAGGTAACTTGCGCGGCACGTCGCTACAGAAACACACGAACTTGTCTCACGGCTGCTTACGGCCAACTGGCGATCCTACACCGGCCGGCCGAGCGCATTGTCTCGTGACCTTGACAATGACAACGCACCGCTCGCAGCGCGGCGCGAACATCCCCCCGTCCCGGACAGTAGCAAACTGTCCGCCAACTCAATCTAAGGGCAGGCGAGAGAGGGTAGCGATCGCTCGCTTCAAAACAGAGTCCCCCACCAGGACCTCGGCAAACCTGGGCACACCATCCGACCCCGGATGAAGCTGAACAATGCGTCCTAAACGCCAGCGGAGGGGCGGCAGGTTTGGATCCTTTACCAACACGAGGTCTCCGGTCTTGGGTGGGGTCGTCCTATCCGACCACTTAACGCGTTGCTGCAAAATGTGCAAATACTCCAGATGCCAACGGCGCCAAAAACTCTGCGTAAGCTGCTGGAGCAATTCAAATCGCGAGAGCCGTCCGGAGGGCACTTCGGAATAAGGATATTCCGGCAAGGCGTTAAGCGGTCTGCCAATCAAAAAATGGCCCGGCGTAAGGGCCTCTAAATCATTCGCGTCCGAAGACAACGGACACAACGGACGCGAGTTGAGGACCGCCTCAACCTTACAAAATACGGTCGCGAGTTCCTCAAACGTGAGGACCGTCTCCCCAATAACGCGACGAAGGTGAGTTTTAGCGGCCTTTACAGTTGCTTCAAAAATCCCTCCCCAGTGGGGGCAGGATGGCGGGGAGTACTGCCATCGTACCCCTCTGCGAGAGAGTGTGGATCCGATCTCAAAATTATTCCTATCCAAAAATTCACAAACTTCCTTTAAATACCTATCGGTGCCCTTGAAATTGGTTCCACAATCGGACCTGATTAACGACGGCATTCCGCGGCGAGACACAAAACGATTCAACGTGGCTACAAAGGCTTCTGTGGTGAGGGCACTAACCACCTCCAGGTGGACCGCTTTAGTGGCCAAACAAACAAATACACACAAGTAAGCCTTTTCCGTTCTAGCATTACGAAGCCGCGATGTCTTAACGGTAAATGGCCCCGCAAAATCCGTTCCAACTCCTGAGAAGGGCATCGATTCGTTCACTCGATCGGCAGGCAAATCACCCATCTGGGGCTGCATCGTATCGGCGCGCAAACGATAACACGGGAGACAACGAAAAATAACGGATCGGATTATTCTCCGCGCTGACAAAATCCAGAACTCTCGTTGGAGGAGCGCGGTCAAAGCATTACAACCGGCATGAGCATTCTTTACATGTCGGTCTGTAATCAACAGTCTAACTAACGGTCCATCCTTGGGGAGCAACAAAGGGTGGCGTGATCCGTACGGCAGGTTGGCATGTCTGAGCCTACCTCCGACACGCAGCAATCCGGTACTGTCCAAGAAGGGATTCAACCGCACCAAGGGTCCCTTCAACTTGGGCTTACTTGAGCGCAGGGCTTTCAGCTCCGGTTCAAACTCTCGCTGTTGCGTCACTCGCAACCAATGCAACAGAGCGTCTTGCCGCTCTTGTGGGGCGAGGACCGGAGACAACGATTTCTCCTGAGGCTGGCGACAATTTCGCACAAAGCGCCTCATCCAAGCAGTCACGCCGAGCAACTTATCAAGAGAACTGTAGCGGTCTAACAAAAACTCCATCTGCGGAGCCGCCACCGTCTCCACGGCGTGAACACGCATGCCTAGGTCTGGGACTCTGGCCACAGCCGGGGTGGCAGGCCATGAGCGCTCAGGCCGTAACAACCATGATGGACTCCACCATAGGTGGTGGTCCACTAACTCAGGCGCCTCGCAGCCGCGGGAGGCACAATCTGCGGGGTTCAATTCGCCCGGTACGTGGCGCCAAAACAACGGGGCCTTTGAAGTCTGAATTTGTGAGACCCGGTTGGCCACAAAAACCTCAAGGGTGTGGACTGAACTCTTCAGCCAACAAAGAACGACCTGGCTGTCAGACCACGCAAATATCGACTCCAAGTCGACACCGTTTCCCAAGGTGTCGGCAACATGATTGAGTAGCCGTACTAAGAGAGTGGCGCCGGACAACTCCAACTTCGGAATGGTTAGCCTAGTCCGAAGGGGGGCGACCTTACTCTTGGCCGTAACTAAGTGTACGGCGACAACGCCTGCTGCATCCACCGTTCGGATGTAAACGGCTGCCGCGTATCCGCTTTCGGACGCGTCACAAAAGCCGTGCAGGGAGGCTTTAAACTTTCCCGAAGGCAGCATTTGCCTCGGTATACAAACCCGATTAACGTCGGGTAGGGATGACACGAACCTCACCCACTCTCGTAGGAGGCTACCAGAGAGGGGCTCATCCCATGACAATTCCGCAGCCCAGAGCTCCTGTAGGAAGCACTTCATCGAAAACACTACAGGGCTGAGCCAACCGTTCGGATCAAAGGTACGGGCTACAGTAGACAGCACCGTGCGTTTAGTCCAGACCTTTGGGTCTGGCAGTTCCAATCTATATGTGAACAAATCCGGGACTGGTCGATACTGGACTCCCAAAACAGACAGCATGTCTGGAGTCTCCGGATTTTCAAAGAGGAGCGGCTCTTGCTGGTGGTCCTTAGGCAAATCTGCCAATAGGTCCGGTGAGTTAGACAGCCACTTCCGCAACTCATAGCCACCAGCCCTCAAGAGCGCAATCAGCTCATCACGTAAGACGAGAGCCTCATCTAAGCTCGAGGCCCCCGTGCAGATATCGTCGACAAATAAGGCCCCCCCCTCAATAAGAGCAGATGCCCGGGGATAGCGTAGCCGTTCGCGCTCTGCGAGCTCCAAAAGCGAACGGATCGCCACAAAGGGGCTCGACCGCAAACCATAGGTGTTGGTGTTCAGCTCGTAAGCCAACATCGGATCCTGGGGATCATCACGCCAAAGGATGAGCTGGTATCGTCTATCCTCCGGGTTAATCACGGTCTGTCTGAACATCATGCGGATATCGGCCACAAAGACGACAGCGTGCCGGCGGAAGTTGGTCAAAACATCACAGACATCGTGATGCAACTTCGGCCCCGCATGCAGACACTGATTCAACGACACTCCGGTTGACGTGGGCGCTGAACCATCAAAGACCACGCGGATCTTCCCATTGGAAGTCTTCAAAACAGCGTGGTGTGGCAGGAAGTAATGTTCCACATTACGCCAGTCCAACTGCGAGATGGACATGTGCCCAAGGTCCAAATACTCCCGCATGAAGTCTATATACTTCTCCTTGAATGCGGGATCCCTGGCCATCCTACGCTCCATGGACAACAATCTCTTCTCGGCCATCGGTCGGGAGCTCCCTAAAGGAGGGCGAACCGCCAAGAAGGGCAAGCGGGTAATCAAGCGACCCGAGAGGAGGCGCCCAGTGTTGTTCTGGTAGAACAATTCGCACTCCTCGGCTAACGGATCCAACCGCTTGGCAGTGGGAGGTTCCTCCACCTCCCAAAACTTTTGGAGAACGTCGGACAAAGTAGAACCGACAATGGTCTGGCGGTCTACCGACGGGGTCTCTGGTGTCTGTGGTACCTTTCCCATCACCACATGACCCAGCGACGAGGACAAGGCGACAAGATCGGCTGTCTGCAAAACTCGCTTGCTTCCATACAATACACGACCGAGGACATCCGCACCAATCAACAAGTGTATTGGGCCCGGTCGGTGGAAGAAAGGATCAGCCAAAGCCAGTCCAGACGTCAGCTCAATCGTGGATGGCGGCACTCGCACTTGCGGGAGTGGTCCAACCACCTTATCAAAAACTATCGCCGAAGCACCGATCTTCGGCCTTGGCGTGAAGTGGGGGGAGAAGGAGAACTCAACTCGACCAATCGGATCAGGGATCCGCGAGTCTCCCACCCCCCGTACCGCTTCGTGATGCGGCACAAGCAAAAGACCCAGCTGTCGGACAAGCCACCTGGACATTATGCACCCCTGGGCACCTGAGTCCAAAAGGGCACGCACCGTGACAACATTGCCCTTAGGTCCCCAAACATTCACGGAGGCTGTTGGCAACAGCACAAGCTCCGGAGGGGTGGTTGGGTCCGACAGGGGCGCCATTAAAAATTTTGGGGGGGTACTTGTCCCCCTCGCGCCTGAGTCGGCGCGCCAAATGTGGGACGCTCGTACCGGGCGAGCGGGTCCCAATCGGGTACATACTGGCCCCGACCAACAGCACTCCTAGGTGCAGGGTAATACCCGTGTGGGGCGTGCCTCGGTACATAGTACCCCAATCGAGGCCTCTCCATTAGGGGGGGGGAGTAGCAAATAGGGCCCGTGCCCATCGCCACCGTGGCGTACTCTTGTGGTACCCCCCTACCCCCGCCCGTGGCGGGAGCGTCTCTCCTATAGTTCCCCCTCTCCGGGGGGGACTGAACGGGGGGGCTAAGCCCCGCCGAATCTCTAGGGGACCGGTTCCGGGCTGCCGGGCCCCCGCCCGTGCGCGAGGAATTCGAACCCCGGTCGCTCCCGGCGTCCTTGCGGTCCAAACAAAGGAGGGGGTGATGCCTCCCTCCGCAAAGACGACAATCCTCTGTCTGGGGACACGCCGACTGCATGTGTCCCCCCAAACACCTATAGCACCATTGGCGCTGTTTCGCAACGGCCCTCCGTCCCTCTGGGCGGAGGCCTCTAAATTTGGCACATTCGTGCACCATGTGCCTATCTCCCCTGCAATACCTGCACCGCTCACTCGGTGCGGGGGGAGGGGACTGCTGGAAGGCAGCATAGCGATTGGTCGGGCGACGGGGCTGTTCCCTCGCCGCCACCATACGACCAACACCTGGAACCGGGGCGGGCTCCAGGTGGTCCGTCACCCTACATTCGTCCTCCAAAAAACGAAGGAGGTCCGCGAAGGGCGGGAGATACGAGGCGCTGTCGCCTCCGTACCTCTGCTCGAAACGCCCCTTCATTTCAGCGGGCAATTTGGCGAGGACTATGTGCAGCAGTACAAAGGACCACTGATCCACCGGCAGGTCCAATCGCCTTAGGGAGTTGACCGCTGACAGTAGCGGGTTCAGCAACTCCCTCCGTAACAGGTGTACCCGCGTGATTCGCGGGAGGGCCAAAATCGTGGCCACGTGGGTGTCCGCCAGTAACCGGACATTCTGGTACCTGCTAACCAGAAGCTGGCGAGCCACCTGGTAGTTGTCGTCGCTGATGAGCAGGTGCTGGATTACCGAGCTGGCCTCTCCTCGCAGGGAGGAGCGCAAATAGGCCAACTTCTCACTAGGGGATAAGTCCCGTCGTGAATCCACCAAACTGTCAAACAAATTAATGAAGCCCATCCAGGCTGACAGATCCCCATTAAAAGTGGGAATCTCCAATGTAGGCAATCGGCCTAGCAACGCCGTCGGGGTAGGTTTGACCTCCCCGCTCAAAACCGGCTCCCCCTTCCGAACAGCCAGGGCCCTCTCAGCCGCCTCCGTGAACTGGTCAGCCAGCTCATAGGCCTGGGCTACATCCTGCTCCAGCTGTTCCGACACGGCATCATCAGCTGGGGGGTTTTCCAAATAATGCGCGCGACACTCCATGGCGTGGCGCTCCAGGTCTTGCAGCCGAGCTGCCAGCCCGCCATACCGAGCTAGCAACGCGCCTACCCGGTCGGCTCGGTCTATTAATGTGACCGCACAAGCAAGCCAACGCAAAGCTCCTTGGATGCCAGCCCTGGATACGGCGGTCGGATTCGTAGGAGCCATTTATAAGCCGTTTAATAAACAAAGCAAACAAAGAAATATAAAAGTGGTAAACATCAACAAAAAAACAATAGAAATAGGTCGCGTCACGATAATATAAAACACAATTAAAATTCGGACGACATACACGGACCCTACTATTTTCATAAATTATTAACAACTTACCAATTTCAAGGGCTAACAATATAACGGTATAAACAAAACGTATAGGATTAACGGTATGGCATACACGGCACGGCCAAGTCAACCTCGTAAATCAACTACTAAACCGTTATCAACAAACAAAAACAAAACTATTTTTAATAATAATACTCGTAATTTAATACTACCAATAATTAAAACTAGTTCCACTCTTTTAACTAGGCAAGCGGACTCGGAACAAACACTAGTATGTGGTACTAATAAACAACACTTTCGAACGAAACTATTCGTCAAATAAATCCGGACACACAAAAAAAAATATACACATCTAGGCGAGTAAACTCGTATCAAATCACTAGTATGTGGTACTAATAAACACACTTTCGAACGAACTATTCGTCAAATAAATCCGGACACACAAAAAAAAATATACACATCTAGGCGAGTAAACTCGTATCAAAACACTAGTATGTGACAACAATTATATAAGTGTCTATCTATTATCGGATCCACCAAGTAAGAAACATTCGCTTCGAGAATTTACTAGAACAATTTCTTAGTACTTCAATCGTCTCGGCATACCCTCGAGATTTCAACAAAAAAAATAATTTTTAGGTACACTTTTTAGGTACGCTTTTTATTTTTACTATGAAATTTTATGTAGTTAATTTTAATATGAAAATTAATTATATCAACTAAGCTCTGCTACCAAAAATATGATCACGCACAATTGTGATGACCACATCTACTGTGTTCCACAGTTTATTGAAACGAAGGTCTCTCATGCAAAATTAAGTAAATTAAAACTAGTCCTACCTTACTAGAAAATAGTGTCCGTAATCCAGGGGGCTGGTCGCTGTCTTGCCGGCGCGCGCGCGCCTGGCCAAGTAGGTCTTCACCCAACCCCGAGGGGAAACTCTTATAGCTAACACTCTTATACTACACAATGCCCTAATAGGCCGCTAAAACTTTCCCGGCGCTTTTCAAAGCGAACACACACGGGTTACAAGTCCGTACCCCGACCGGAGCCCTAGTAGGTGCAAAACGAAATCTCGGTCCCAATATGGGTAGGTAACTTGCGCGGCACGTCGCTACAGAAACACACGAACTTGTCTCACGGCTGCTTACGGCCAACTGGCGATCCTACACCGGCCGGCCGAGCGCATTGTCTCGTGACCTTGACAATGACAACGCACCGCTCGCAGCGCGGCGCGAACAAGTAGGGTGTAGTAATTTCGTGAATTAATGATTTGTAGACTAACGTCTCAAAGAAGGAGCACAATAATGTCGACGCATACTAAGGGCGACTTTCATCACTGATATTTAAACATGATTAACGCTAAACGTGTTTAATACATAGTTCTGTCTCTGTCATCTGTTTAAATGTGACAGGGACAGAAATACGTTTTAAACACGTTTAGCGTTAATCGCGTTTAAATATCATTGGTGAAATCCGGCCTTAGTCGCGGGCATCCGCTAGTAGTAAAACTAAAAGCGACAGTAAAATTAAAGTTGTGTCCAAAACTTTTTTAAAGCTTGTCTAAAAATCCTAAAGCATTTTTAAAAGCCGGTTTGTATCACACACACTTGACATTTGTTGCCAGGATGCATCTCATGGTAGCTAGCAAAGCTGAAAAAGCTACGCGAAAATAAAACGAAATTTAATCCCCGTCTAGGACCTTGCTCAATGATATATGTCATAGGTATGTAGTTTTGGGTACATACCATACCTACTGCATCATGTGAGGAGTCAGTATAAATAAATGTAATATTGCTAAAGGCAAAATAATATAAAAATCACCCATCTGTAGCTTATTTTTTAATGTCAATAATGTTTTTTGTTATAAATATTTATGGAAAACGTGTTTTTGGCTATCATGTTGGGAATGTACAAAACAAGATATAATTTATATACGAAATTGTATTCTGAGCAAATAAAACTTTTAGTAATCTATAGCGCTACTACAAAACGTGGTTGAAACTTTGATATGCTTTACAACTACAACTGAAGCTAATCACTTTCTTTCGCTAATATCAAAACAGAGACATGAAACGTTTTAAATTAGGTGTAATTTTAACCAGCAATTTATAATAAAGCCACATGTATGTAAGAAGATAAGTAAGCCCCTCATTTTACCCCTTCTGGGGGGGGACTTTCCCAAATCCGATCTTAGCGGACGTCTCCTAGTCATAATCTACATTCCTGCCAAATTACATTTTCGTAGGACCAGTAGTTTTCGAGATTTCGTGATAAGTGTGTTATGTCCTACAATATATATAATCCTTTTGATTATATATACAGGGCGTCTCAAAACTATGCCACATGGAGAGAAAGTAGGGCAGAGGTACCCTTTGTGGCCACTTTAAGGATTTTTTGACTTTTAAGCACTAAGTACTTAATGGTCTTAGGTATTTAAGACACAAACTATATCTTAAATTATAGATAATTTATCTACCTTTAAAGGTAAATTTTTCAAATTTATATAAATTAAATAGTTTTTTTTATATTACACACAATGTGTGAGAGGTGCCAAGTGTACTGGTTTTGGCCACTTACTGATAGATAACCTTTTGTAAGTATTGCGTAAAAATCAAAACCAAACCCAGGTAAAATCAATATATTCTAATGCGCTAGAAACCAGTTAATTGCAAAACAACAATTTAATTGTAAAAAACAAAGGTTTATAAAGTATTTCATCCAAAACAAATTTCTTAAAATTTTCATACAAAACATTCTTTCAAACAGAAAACGGAATTTATTGAAAAAAAATCTTATGACTTATGGAATTCTAACGGTTGTTATTATTACCTTAAAATACCTTATTTTAATTGCCTTTATCAAAAATGGCTAAAAGTTGTTTAGAAAACTTTTAGAGCAAAAAG
This sequence comes from Crambus lathoniellus, assembly GCA_949710035.1. Classification (NCBI taxonomy): domain Eukaryota; kingdom Metazoa; phylum Arthropoda; class Insecta; order Lepidoptera; family Crambidae; genus Crambus; species Crambus lathoniellus. Next base: position 16,104,502 of record OX453306.1, read on the forward strand.
TGGCCAAAACCGGTACAGTGGCCACAACCGGTACGCCTGCCCTACTTTAAATACTGCAGATATAAAGTTTTGCTGGCAGGAGACTTCACTTTTGTTTTAAAAAGAAAACGAACTGCATTCAAAGAATTTTAAATAATCGCGTCTCTGAACTGGGAATCAAACCCGCTGAATGTAAAAAATGAGTGTGATGATATGTCCTTTCGATTTTATTTATATAGATTACTAGCTGACCCGGCAAACGTTGTTTTGCCATATAAATTATAGTTTTATACACCAAAAGTTGCCTAGACCAGATAACAGATAGCGCTAGTTACACACTACCAATAAAGGGGCCCAAGATTGGTCTCCATTTCCTACATATAAAAAATTACTCTGTGAAGTAGAGTGAGTGTCAGATAACTTTGCGCGCATGCGCGACTGGGGCATTTTTGGCGCTAGTTACAGTTCATTTTTTATTCTAAGCTTATGGAATAGATTAGTATTCGATTTAGACCGCGCAGACGTCAGTGATTACATACTCTTTGGAAACGGTAATGGAAGAAATGACAGTTTTGTATCGAAGGTAAAACATACAAACAATAAAACAAACAAACAAACAAACACACTTTCACATTTATAATATTATATATAATATATATATATATATATATATATATATGTTCGGAAAAGATCGACATTTCTGAACGCATCCCTAATGTCTAAATTGACATTAGCTGTCACTTGAAGTTGACAGTGCTTAGCTTGATTGGAATTCTTGTAAGAAAAATGTCGGATTAAAATTTTGCTGAATTGTTAAAAAAAACGCTCGCGTTGAATGTGCCTGGCATATCGAGTTTGAATTGAATCCTGAATTATCCCTTTGATCCCGTTTTGTACGACCAAGATTTAGACGCCATCTTGACGAGTGGCCCGGTCGCGGCGTTTTGAAATAAAGAGTGCCACCACACGCGTTGTTGTCGGGACGATAGATATTAATAAACAAGCCCCGCGTGTGTCGTTGTGTATTGTTGGGGTGCCCAGTGTCTTGGGACCCTGTGTGGTATTTGTTTTGTGAGTAGGGTGACGAATTGGTAAGGTCTGCAGAAGAAGAAGGAACATCAGAGGGGGCCCCCTCATACCACTTCTGCCCCGGAGACTTTCGACACCACAGACCCGTATGTAAAATTCACCTTAATTTAAATTAAGTCGCTGTGTATCGCAGTTCATATTGTTCAGTTACATCCCGGCTGAAACCAAGTTTTGTCCGGAGTCTATATTAGTGATACGCTTCCACTGCGCTATGCCGGTTCCGCGGGTCTAGGCAGGGGTGTACTGAACATTGCTTGGTAGCAGGGCGTAGTTTGAAGGCCTGACAGGCCCACGCCAAAACTTTGTCTATTAATCAGTGCCGTTTTGATGACCATCTGGTCCGGACTAGATTAATTTGTACTTGTAAATGGTAATTAACTTGCATTTGAAAAGTAAAGGGCATTCCTTTGTTATTGGTTCCATGTCTTGTAATTAATTGTCATGTATTGAAGTTCCAAAATGTAAACAGATGCCTTTCTTTGTTCATAATAATTATTATTTAGTTTTGTTAGCAAATTTGAGTTGTGAATATTGACAAGTTGTTGCTAAATAATAGCTAATAAAAAGTTGTCCTAAAAAGGCTTGGGTACTTAATAAGTTTGCACTCAATACTTAGTGAAACTTAAATGATTTAAGACATTATTTACACATTGAAACTTATTGAAACTTGTGCTTTGAAATAATTAAAATCAACTTGTTGTATGTTGATATCCAAGTGAATTTCAATAGTCAGTGATTTGTTTGAACTGAATAACTTTTGACTTATAAAGTCAAAGTTAGTTTGTGTCTAAGTTATAACCTCTTGAGAGTTAGAGTTATAATTATATACTTGAGTTTGTTGTTTTCTGATAACCTCCAAATATTTAAGAGTTTGTGTCATTATAAATACTTTGTTGTTGTAATATTGGAATTTTGTGGTTATTAATAACCTCCAAATATTGGAGATTTTGTGTTATAGTGAATATTTTGAATTTGTTGTTTTTGTTGATAAATTTGTGACGTTACAATGACGGCCTCCTCTGCTAAAGCCAAAATACGTTCTGAGTTACGGTGGTTAGCTTCTGCGGTTGCATTGTTGGATCGACCGGATAGGACGGAGGCCTTGTTGAACAGATACGTAGATCTGCCCATACGTTTGGCTGTTGTTGATGAACAGTACGCCTTATTTTTGGAAAAGACTGTTGAGGCCGATGTGGAAATGCGACAAGAAGTCGGTTTGGATGTGGACCAGTGTTATGATTTTGCGGACAGAATTACCCAGGTGGCTCGACCTTTGCAAGTGGCAAGAGAGAATGAACCGAGCCCGTCCCCGGTCACATCTAAGAGTATGCCCCCTCTATTTGCTAGATTGGCCCCCTTAGATTTAAGGCGTTTTGCTGGTCGTCTAGAGGACTGGGAGGGCTTTATTAATATTTTTGATAGTCTCGTACATGCCCGGGATGATTTGACCCAGGGCCAGAAGTTGGCTTACTTGTTATCCGTGTTGGAAGGGGAGGCCCTTGAATCGGTTCAACATTTGGCCCCCTCGGATGAAAACTACCCTATTGCTAGGGATTTGATTGCCCGTCGGTACCAGAACGTACGACGTCTGGCGGACAACCATGTTGCCGCCATTTTGAATTTACCCCGCGTTGCCAGCGTGATGCACTTGAGAGTGGCTTTGTTGAATCCGCTGTTGGTTGCCTACAACGCATTAAAAAACTTAAAACTCCCAGTGGAGCAGTGGTCGTTTTTGTTACTGCACATTGTCCTGGGAAAGTTGCCGGACTCTGTTAAGGTCCGTTTTGAGCAGCAGTATGGTGGGGATAGTGCGACTTATCTGCCACCCTTCTCGGACCTCTTGACGTTCCTGGAAGGAGAGAGTAGACTGGCAGATAATTCCTCTCTGGCCGGTCCTATGGGACCCGAACGACCTGTGCCACAGAGTAGGTCCCCCACCGGACCCCCCCGTAGGGGGCGTATGGCCCCTCGCGCGCCCGGCCGCTATGCCGCCGTCCAGGAGACCGCCCGCTGCTTGTACTGTCGGGAACCGGGTCACAGCACGACCCGTTGTAATAAGTTCCTCGACCAGCGCGTCCAAGGCCGTCGAGCGATCGCGCGACAACGGACATGGTGCTACTCGTGCTTGGGCCTGCACATGCAGCGCGAATGTACCCAAGCGCACCCATGCCGCTTTTGTAAGGGCAACCACCATCCCCTCCTCTGCATGAACAGCCCAGAGGGCGGCGGAGCGCCGCAGCGCGTCGCTGCAGGATCACCTCGTATGGGTGGGGGTCTCGGACCCCCCGCGGTGTTTGCATCCCGCAGCAGTTCTAGTGGCCACCAGAGTGGCCCCAGATGCTCTCCGCCACGTTTGGAGCCTCAAACGGGCGGGGGTCCCAGGGACCCCCCCATGGGAAACCGATCCCCAAGGATGGGGATGAGTTATGCGAGCGTTGCCGGAGGTCGTAGAGGCCCCCCGCGACGTTTTGAGCCTCGCACGGGCGGGGGTCCCACGGACCCCCCCATGGGAAATCGGTCCCCAACTAGGGGGTTCGATTTTGCGAGCGTTGCTGGAGGTCGTAGAAGCCCCCCGCAACGTGTTGAGCCTCGCACAGCCGGGGGTCCCCGGGACCCCCCTTCTGAAAATCGGTCACCGTGCCCCCGCGACTATGGGGCGACGTACACGGTGGGTGCTAGGCACCGATTCTCGCCGCCGCTCGCCGAATACCCGCGTTTGGAGCGGCGCCCGCCCCATCTTCAAGGGGCCGGGAGATATAACCCGCCTGATACCGGGCGAATTGGACGTAGGCAGTATGTGGGAGAATGGGACCCACTGGATCGCTATGAGCGACCCCCTTACCATGGGGGGACGTCTGGGGACCCCACATACTAGCAATCAACGTGTTTACGGTCGATTGTAGCCACCCCTCCAGAGACCGTTTTGTTGCCCACGGCCTCTGTGCTTGTCAGGGGATTGAATGGCGACCTTGTGGAAGTTCGCGCCTTGTTGGATTCCGGTGCTCAGGGGTGTGTTGTGTCATCTTGGTTAGTTAGGCGGTTGGGCCTCAAGGTGCACCCCCACACGGAAGGCGTGAGAGGTGTTGGCGATGTGAAAGTCCCCGGGTTGTTAGGGCATGTTGACTTCACATTTACATCACGTAATAAGTCCACGCCAGGCATTAAGACCTCGGCGATTGTGTTGGACACAGTTGTTGGCCGTCAACCTTCAGTTGACTTGGGACCGAGTATGTTGTCTTTGGTGTCTGATTCCCCACTCGCCGATCCAAATTTCTTCCGCCCAGGCCCGATTGATGCTCTCCTTGGAGCCGATGTCCTGGGGCGAGTTTTGTTGACGGGGAAGCGAGTTTTGCAGCCAGATGGCTTGGTAGCTCTGCAGACGACACTCGGTACAGTTGTGATGGGCCCTGCTCGCCGCGTTTTGGATTCCCTTGATGAGGATCGCGGTCTTGTTTTTAATGTGTCTCTCTCCGAAGTGGTGCAGAAGTTTTGGGAGGTTGAGGAACCTCCACCAGCCCCGCGGGTCGACCCAGTAGCGGATGAATGCGAGTTGTATTACCAGAATAACACTGGTCGCCTCCGCTCTGGTCGTTTGATCACCCGTCTCCCCTTTCGTGCCGGCCGACCTCCTCTGGGCGAATCCCGACCGCTAGCGGAACGTAGGCTAGTGGCGATGGAGCGTCGCATGAGCAAGGATCCGGTCTTCCGCCAGAAGTATGTTGAATTCATGCGGGAGTATGAGGAGTTAGGGCACATGTCCGTGAGCGATTTGGATTGGCGCTCCGTTGAGCACTTCTTTTTGCCGCACCACGCCGTTTTGAAATCCGGAAAGATTCGGGTGGTCTTTGACGGTTCGGCTCCCACCTCTACTGGAGCGTCCTTGAACCAGTGTCTGCATGTAGGTCCCAAGCTGCACACGGAGATCTCAGACATTTTGACCAACTTCCGGCGGCACCAAATTGTATTTATGACTGACATCCGGATGATGTTCAGACAAACGGTCATCCATCCAGAGGATAGGAGGTACCAATTGATTTTGTGGAGAGAGAGTCCTAGGGACCCCTTGTTGATTTATGAATTGAATACGAATACGTACGGTCTGGCATCGAGCCCGTTTGTTGCGATTCGTTCTTTGTTGGAGTTGGCCGAGAAGGAGCGCTTGAGATACCCTCGCGCCTCCGCCATTTTGGCCAGTGACGTCTATGTGGATGACATTTGCACGGGCGCCTCATCTGTCTCAGAGGCGATTGTCCTGAGAGACGAACTCACCGCCCTTTTGAAGTCGGGAGGTTACGAGTTGAGGAAATGGATATCCAACTCGCCTGATGTACTGGTAGGTTTGCCCGAAGAGCACCAGCAGGACCCCCACCTATTCGAAAATGTTGATAATCCCCATGTGGTGACCGTCCTTGGCGTACAGTACAAACCGGTCTCTGACACGTTCACTTATTGTGTGGATTTACGACCACCGAAAGTCTGGACCAAGCGTTTAGTATTGTCTACTGTCGCACGTACCTTTGACCCCAATGGGTGGATTTGCCCCGTGCTGTTTATGGCCAAGTGTTTCTTGCAACGGTTATGGGCTTCGGGTGTGTCGTGGGATGAACCCCTCTCGGACGAGTTACTCCGAGATTGGTCGAGCTTCGTTTCATCCCTCCCCGAGATTAATGAAGTGCATTTGCCGAGGCTATTCCTCCCTTCTGAAAATTGTAAAGTTACTCTTCACGGCTTTTCCGATGCCTCCGAACGTGGATTTGCTGCGGCCGTGTACCTCCGCACCGTTACTGTTGACGGAGTTGTTGCTGTGCATCTGGTGATAGCGAAAAGCAAAGTCGCTCCCCTTCGGACTCGTCATACGATCCCGAGGTTGGAATTGTGTGGAGCTGCCCTCCTAATGCGTTTGTTGAACCACGTATGGCTCACATTAGGTCGATCTATTAAGATACAAGAGGTTTATGCTTGGACGGACAGTCAGGTCGTCCTTTGTTGGTTGAAGGCTCCGGCGCACACCTTGGACGTGTTTGTGGCCAATCGAGTGTCGCAGATTTGTAATTCCGACATCGAGTTGATTTGGAGACACGTGCCGGGAACCATGAATCCCGCGGATTGTGCGTCTCGGGGTTGTGTAGCCTCAACCCTAATTAACCACCCCCTCTGGTGGGGCCCACAGTGGTTGATGCGGCCTGAGTCGGAGTGGCCGCCCTCTCCAGCGTTGTCGAACGTAGCCGTTCCTGATATGCGGGCATGCGTCCTGGAGACTAACCCCGCCGGGGAAAAGGATTTGTTGTTGGATCGGTACAGCTCCTTACAGAAGCTGCTTGGTGTTACCGCTTGGATCAGACGTTTTGTGTACAATTGCAGAAACCCACGCGCGAGGCGTGATTCGTCGGTTCTCACTCCGGACGAGCGTAGGGACGCGCTCTTGTTTTGGGTCCGGAGAGTACAAGCCGATAGTTTTGAGTCCGAGATTGAAATTTTGCGTTTAGGCCGTCGCAAGTTGAAGGGCGCGGTATCGCGATTGAATCCCTTCCTGGACGAGAGTGGGCTTTTGCGAGTCGGCGGAAGACTTCGAAATGCGAACCTGCCGTATGGAGCTCGTCACCCCCTTTTGTTACCTAAAGCCGGACATTTGACTCAACTGATAATAACAGATCGCCATGTGAATGCACAACATGCTGGCTGTAATGCTTTGTTGGCCATTTTGCAGCGTGAATTTTGGATTTTGTCTGCTCGTCGAGCCATTCGCACTTTGGTTTTCCGTTGCCTGCCTTGTTATCGATTGAAGGCCGCGACCATGCAGCCCCAGATGGGTGATTTGCCTGCTGATCGCGTCACGGAATGTAGAGCTTTTGCCGGAGTCGCCACCGACTTCGCCGGTCCCTTTACTGTAAAGGCTTCGAGACTGCGTAATGCTAAAACCTATAAGGCGTACTTGTGCGTGTTTGTGTGTTTGTCCACCAAGGCTGTCCATTTGGAAATTGTCTCGGAATTGTCTACCGAAGCCTTTGTCGCCGCCTTGAGCAGATTTGTTTCCCGTAGAGGACTGCCGACATTGATACGTTCCGATTGTGGTACTAATTATAAGGGAACGTGTAATTATCTTAAGGAAGTAGTTAAGTTTTTTGTTGATAATAAAATAGACATTGGAACCACCCTCTCCCGGCGTGGGATAATCTGGAAGTTTAGCCCTCCAGCTTGTCCGACCTGGGGAGGAATTTTTGAAGCTTGTGTAAAGGCTGCCAAGACACACTTGCGTCGCGTGATTGGAGAAACTATTCTCACGTTTGAGGAACTTGATACGGTATTTTGTAAAATTGAGGCCGTCCTCAACTCGCGACCCTTGTGCCCGTTGTCTTCGGACCCGAATGACCTGGAAGCGTTGACCCCAGGTCATTTCTTGATCGGACAGCCCCTTTTGGCGTTGCCTGAATATCCGATTCAGGATGTAGGATCCCATCGTTTGTCGCGATACCAACTTTTGAAACAGATGTCCCAAAACTTCTGGGCACGTTGGTCGATGGAGTATTTGCATATCCTACAACAGCGCGTGAAGTGGACAGATAAAACCACCCCACCCCAGACTGGCGACCTCGTGTTGATTAAGGATGCTAACCTGCCGCCCCTATGTTGGCGAAGGGGGCGCATTGTTAAACTCTACCCCGGAACTGACGGAGTTCCTCGTTTTGCTGAGGTTTTGGTTCGAGATTCGGTTTTGAAGAGAGCAGTTAGTGGGCTCTCCCGATTACCCGTAGATTGACGTACCGTTCTTAACGGTCCGGGGCGGGGGGATGTTCGGAAAAGATCGACATTTCTGAACGCATCCCTAATGTCACGTCAAATTGACATTAGCTGTCACTTGAAGTTGACAGTGCTTAGCTTGATTGGAATTCTTGTAAGAAAAATGTCGGATTAAAATTTTGCTGAATTGTTAAAAAAAACGCTCGCGTTGAATGGGCCTGGCATATCGAGTTTGAATTGAATCCTGAATTATCCCTTTGATCCCGTTTTGTACGACCAAGATTTAGACGCCATCTTGACGAGTGGCCCGGTCGCGGCGTTTTGAAATAAAGAGTGCCACCACACGCGTTGTTGTCGGGACGATAGATATTAATAAACAAGCCCCGCGTGTGTCGTTGTGTATTGTTGGGGTGCCCAGTGTCTTGGGACCCTGTGTGGTATTTGTTTTGTGAGTAGGGTGACGAATTGGTAAGGTCTGCAGAAGAAGAAGGAACATCAGAGGGGGCCCCCTCATACCACTTCTGCCCCGGAGACTTTCGACACCACAGACCCGTATGTAAAATTCACCTTAATTTAAATTAAGTCGCTGTGTATCGCAGTTCATATTGTTCAGTTACATCCCGGCTGAAACCAAGTTTTGTCCGGAGTCTATATTAGTGATACGCTTCCACTGCGCTATGCCGGTTCCGCGGGTCTAGGCAGGGGTGTACTGAACAATATATATATATATATATATATATATATATATATATAATATATAATATATAATATATAATATATAATATATAATATAGTATATATAGTATAGTATATAGTATATATAGTATAGTATGGATATGGATTAATAGCCTTACTGAGGCTAATGTGACCTAAGGTTTGTTTATGACCACCGTTAAGGTGCTTTAAAATGTTGTAAATATTGAAACACAAGAATAAGAGAATACCGTTATCAACAAAAATAATATAAATTAAATATTTTTCATTAAAGTACTTAACTAAATTGAAAATAACGGGAAATCCAAACGTTTTTGTATTGATTTCTTAAACCTTTCCTCCACATAATAGGCCCTAACAATATTAGCAAAGCCACGAAAGCGTTTCGATTAAGTTTATCATATCACACAGAAAACTATAGTCGGCTACAGCTATCTCGTTCTCGTAGCATCCATCTTGGAACTGCTAGTTGCTACGAAGTATCGTAGTAGAATTCTGCTACAACGACAAAATGTAGCTGTACGCCCCGACCGCTATGGGACGGCTACGCAGTTATGGCGGAAATACGCGGTTTACTTTTGCCTTTCAATTTTGATGAAGCAACCAAATTGAACAATGTAAACGTAAAAGTGAATCATTCAATGTCAATGTGCGCCTGTATTTCTGTGCCTTTCAACAAAGTGAATCAATTTGGTAATATTACACAGTTCATGTCATATTAGCATTACACACTCGTCGAATCGAAACGAAAGTGTTGAGCGAAGTAGCAAGGGTCGCCGCGCCGCGCCGTCTCGTCGTCTCGGTCGCGTCGTGAGGCCTCAACGTGACATTCGCCTTGCTCGAGTGAATCGAGCCGTTCGTCGCGTCCACAGACCCTGTGGTCTGAGGTCGCGTCGCTATGATGTTAGCGCGAGTAAAGCTGGAAACAAATTATCGGACGCGGCATAAGGACGCGGCTGGCAGCCGCGACCTAAAGATATCTGGACTATGAAAATACACTGAGGTGTGCAAACTATCGGACGTCAGTCGCGGACGCAACCATAGACTAATATGACGTCATCGGATGTCCGATAGCAATCTGGTGCGCTGGATGTTTTTGTCAGCCGAAGCAACGTCCCAAAAGAGTGCACACTTATCAGTCGCGACTGTCAGCCGCGTCCGTCAGCCGCGTCCGATAAATTGTTTTCGGCTTAAGCGAGAGGGCAAATATTTAGTAAATATTTACGGCAATGCGAACGCAAGGAGAAGGGTGTAGTGTGTACTGGAAAATTGGAATTTAAAATTTTTTTAAAAGTGTAATCTTCGAAACTATCTGTCCTAGAAACCTACCTGACCTAGGAACCTAGTTTGACGACCGATTTGGCGCAGGGGTAGGCTACCCACCTTCTGCGCCAGTGGTCTCGGGTTCGATTCCCGAACAAGACAAATATTTGTGTGCATGAACATGTCTATTTGTCTTGGTCTGGGTGTTTACTATGTATATGAAGTAAAGAAAAAGTATTTACGTATATATTTGTCCGTTTTCAAGTTTTCCATGATACAGTTTCTTAATGAAATTAAAATGGGCTTAGATAATTGGTGTGAATGTAAGAAGTTATTTATTATTTATTTTATTATTATTTATTAATTAGTCTCTATTTACTGGGTTATTAAGCAAACAAAGTTATTTGATTAAAGCCATACTTTGACAAACATGTGTGTTTGTCAGTCTCTTAAGTAATTAAATTTACAAACAGAAGGATAAATAATTATGTCTGTTAAATTAGATTTCAAATAAATTAGTTTTTCAAGTCTCCTGTTTGAGCTGACCAACCAATAATTTAGAAAGAGCTTGAGCACATTTTTCATAACATTAGTACGTTTTATAAGTTTAAATTGTATAGTTTCTGTTTTTGCTTTGAAATACATATATATTTTTATTTATATTAAAGACATCTCTTCGTGCTAAACAGAGTACCTACCTAAATGAATATTATTTATAATAAAGAAAAAAACGCTTCCCATACTTTTAGGCTTACGATATCTCAACTGTGTCCTAAAAAGCGCTGGCCCAAGGCGGTTAAATATTTAAGAGAGCCAATGGGCGGACGTGACAGACCCAAGGCCCTTTATAAAATAAAAGTTAGGAAACGATGATACCTTTTACATCGGGGGACCTCTCATTCATTTTGTATAAATAATTAACTATATTTGATTTGACGTGTGATGTTTATCATTAATAAAGTCTATAAATATTAATCGAATAACACTCGATTCTCTTCATTTTCATTCTCAATAGTACTCCTAGCATTAAAAATCTATCGTAATGGTATGCGATTAGAAAACTATACTTACAATCCTTCATAAGCTGGCAAAGTGCTGCTGTCAAATATGTATGTATTTAGGGTGCATACCATCAACTTTAAGACAGCGATTCAAAAATAGCGCGATGCAGAATAGGTTCCTAAAATGAATTGCTTTCTTTCGTACCATGACCTTCTAAAAACTGGATCGCAAATGAATTGCTAAATGTGAATGACCGAACGATTTGTGTCCTTATTTCTTCTACCCGTCTCTTTCACTCGATTCTGTCATGCCAGGAGAGTGAAAGGGACGGATATAACCTGCAGGGTGACATGTTAGCTTGGCCAAGTTATACGTCAAATAAGAGTTTATGACAGCTCAGCGGCTGTGAAATGTCATTGAATGATCACTGAATCGCTGTCATTGATATTAAGCTGTCGTGGTACGAATAAGCGAAGCAGATCAGTTTAGGTTCCTAAACAAAACCGCAATAAGAGTTGATGGTAGGCACCCAGTTCCATAAATGACCGAAAGAGGCGCGCAGCTCTGGTTTTCATACAAAATAACGTAATACCGTTTAGGTGCGTTTGGTCCAATTCGCGTTTGGTCAGTCTACCTAATTCGCGGTTGGTCCAATTCTCATTATAAATAAATAAAACCAAGACAAATTAAATGAAATAATCTCAGCATAACCATCTCAAAATTGGACCAACCGCGAATTGAACAAACTGAGAATTGGACCAAACGCAAATTGGACAAACCATGCATTGGGACTTTTTGAAAATTGGACCAAACACGCCCAAAACGACCTATCTATTTTTATTAAAAATGTATTTACAATTTTACAAACAAAAAGTATATAATTATCCGTTATCAAGTTTCCATAACACAGTTTCTTGATTAAATTTACATGGCCAAAGACTTCATGATTTGATTTAATTTGTATTTGTTATTGTGTATGTATTTTTGTCTGTATTTTTAAGTATTTGTTATCCTACTAATATTATAAATGTGAAAGTTTAGATGTTTGGATGTTTGGATGTTTGGATGTTTGTTACTCAATCACGCCGAAACGACTGAACGGATTTGGCTGAAATTTGGGACACAGATACTTTGTAGCTTGGAGAGGAACATAGGCTACTTTTTATCCCGGGAAAATGTCACATTCCTGCGGGATAACGTCGTGTAGTTCACGCGGGCGAAGCCGCGGGCGGAAAGCTAGTTTGTTTATATTTAACACGTCAAAATAGGAACCTATATTTTATGTTCTAAGGTTTTAAGGTTTTATTGATGTTTCCAACGGCCTTTTTTAGGGCCGCGGTCGCGGGTGGACTAACTCCGAACTACTACTAACTAAATCATAAAATAAAAGCAATACAATACCTTTCACAATACATTTCACATAAGACTTATCGTAAGTCAAAAGATCGAAGCTGGTCAGCGCAAACTAAAACTCATTCGCAAGTACAATGTGTGGGTAATCATTAGAGTGGCCAGCGCTTTGTCGGGTAAGCGGCCAGACTTAAGTGATTAACGCACATTCAGCCTAAAGTTAACAAAGCAATTACATTTGCTATGATGACTTCGTGTATAATTGTCGAATAAACACGTTCCAGGGACGAGCACGTAGTGTTTACTGTAGTTTGACTATTACATGTGCGATATACGCTTTATGGCGTCGTAATATCAAAGTGCAATAACCAAGTGGAAAACAGTATGGGTTGACTTATTTGAGAAACAGTATTAATGGCTGTCCTAGTTAATGTTATGGTTTATTCTTTAATGATTTAATTATGATTTCAAAATTAAGTTTAGGTATGCATTCACATTGCAGTTATGATTGTAAGTACAGGAAAATGTATTTAAAACGCAAGCCTAATGCTGATTTTTCGTTATTAAAGACTGGAAATACAACCGCGAACAACGGCTTAACGTGCTTTTTAAGCACAGAGGAGCTCGAAACAAGTAAATTTTTGGTCTCCCATACCGTAATCGACAATTGCGAAAGTATTACTTAACTCCAACAATCGCATAAATCATTTATTTGCATATAAGTGAAGGCCAAACGCGCTCACAACTGCGCCACGGGCTTCCCCACATCACGTAGCAATATGTAATTAAGTAAGTGTTCCACAATAATTCCACCGTGGTCGCTCGCGGTCACGCGGTCAACCAGTGCACAGAATCTGCGGTCGCCTCTGTGGATCTCTACAATTGGAATCCAGTGGTTAAACAATACAATCTACTGTCTATCTATCTATACAAATACTTAGATTAAATCAATTTTTAGTTTTATTGACATGATGCGCGATATAGTAGATGATAGTAGATGCAGCAGAGAGAAAAGATGTAAAAAAAACAGGCAATGAAGAAGGCAACTCACAAGGTGGGAAGATGACCTAAAGGTTACGGCAGGTCCTAACTGGAAAAGGCAACAATGGAAAGCGTTGGAGGTGTCCTATGCCAAGACAAGAGGCACGTCGAACTTAGACACATACTTATTATGTATTCTAATTTTGTTAAGATTTATTGTTGTTTTATTATTTCTTATTAAGTACCTATATGTACCGAATAAAATAACTTTTATTCACTTTCACTGCTAGATGTAGAATCGACATCACCATCGTCATTAAAATTAATTAATATATTACTACATATCTATCAAGATATATCAATATGAACGTTTCTGCCGACGTCGTCCATTATTATTATATTTGATTTTCTACAACTTTGACCCAATCATCTTTTGTGAGCTGGGCACAGGCTTCCTTTAGCAAACCTTTAATTTTCTTGACACCGAAGGGCGGCTTTGCATTCTGTCTTGCTGCTTAAACCTAGAAGTACACAACAGGTTAACTCCTGACGGATTCCAGTAGAGATCAAAATCGAATCAAGATCGAAAATCGCCATTCTAGTACTCTGGAAAACGATTGTAGCATTTGTAGCGCCAATCAAGTAGTTGTTACCGAATGAAATGGAATCGAAACCCGCCGTTATAGCACAGTTATAGGTTTACCACTGACGCCATCGAGTCAAATTTATTGACACTTTTCCAGAGCCTACTAGAATAGTGATTTTTGACCTTGATTCGATTTTGATCTCTACTCGAATCCGTCAGGAGTTTAGCCCAAGAGCCAAACTTATTAGCTCTATGGAAACTTAACAATAATTCTATTTGAAAAATGGAAAAAGAAGTATTTTAGAAAAAATCGACCCGTCTCACTAATTCTATTACAGTAATTTCTAACCATAGAAAATTAGATCATCTAGTTTAATAAATAATTCATTAGTAATCCACCAATATTTCTGACAGCGACATTAAAAAAACAAATAGAATGTTATAAAAAAATCTATAAAAATGGGCAAAAATGGTATAAATATTATTCACTTTACATTTGAATACATTTATTAATAATCTTTCGTAATAGTACATTACAGTCGAGGACAGGTCAGTAAGAAATTACATTATCGAGGATGGTTTGAAGCACGAGCCGCAGGCGAGGGCTTTGATCATTCGAGGCAAGGTAATTTGCTTACCGTACAAGGCTTGTATAGTGCTTTTCTCAAGAAATGCGAGGAAATACAAAAAAAAGTGTTTAACTAAATAAAATTTATTAAAACTATGACAACACATGTTCGGGCAATTATTAAATGTACCTAAATGTTATTGTTTTTCCGGGCACACTTATGTATAAATCGCCCATAATAATATTATTTTTCACACTTATGCTCTGAAATGTTAATATTATATTTGAGAAAAGAATGCAGTACGTGGAACTTTTCCGAGGTAAATATTCTAAATTTGAAAATCACTGCAGTAATGAATTTCAGTACTTACTTACTGCACTGATTTTAGTGCAGTAAGTAAGTACTGAAATTCATTACTGTAGTGATTTTCAAATTTAGAATGTTTACCTCGGAAAAGGTAGTACCCAAAGATATTATTACCAACTTTTTTTCTTTATTTTTTCTTTTGTTATTCCTGTGTATAAAAACAGAAAAAGCAAAGGGACATTTGCACCATACAGCCACATTATTATTATTATTATATAGGTAATTATTATATCATAATTAGGTTAACTTTTTTTTAATACGGTGCGCACAGAGTATATTACTTCGTATTGTACCACAAGCGCTATGTACCCTTAGCACGAACATCAATCGAAAAAGCAAAATGAGATTTATCATAGACAAAATATCCTTTACGAGCATGGAAGTATTACCTAAATAATACTTCCATGTTTACGAGTAATTTTGTATGGGAAATATGTACAGCGCCATCTACCGCCCAGAAGCGGGTATTGAAGTTGCGCATTTTAGTAGCAAGTAGTAAGTATCAATAGGCTGTATGACCGTTCAACATGGTCTCACAAGCCAATATAAAAAAAAAACGGCGGGAATGATTTTCAGCGGTTGATTTGATATCAATACAGTTTATATTGTGTAATAAATTATCAAAATAAGTTCTGCCAATAAAACATATACAGACATTGTATGTTAGGTACATCCTACATCTAGACACCTACATCCACCAAATAAGAGAGCAGAAGCAAAATTAATAACAGAAAACTTACTGCCAGCAAAATCAAAAGAAAGATATATGAAAACCTACGAACTGATTTGGAAAAGTGAAAAAAAGGCGCATATACGTTTTCGGAATCTGTGTTGTTGGCGTATTTTAATGATACATCATTTGAAATAATATTATTATGGGCGATTTATACATAAGTGTGCCCGGGAAAACAATAACATTTACATTTAATAATTGCCCGAACATGTGTGGTATAAATTTTAATAAATATTATTTAGTTAAACAGTTTTTTTTATTTCCTCGCATTTCTTGAGAAAAGCACTATACAAGCCTTGTACGGTAAGCAAATTACCTTGCCTCGAATGATTAAAGCCCTCGCCTGCGGCTCGTGCTTCAAACCATCCTCGACAATGTAATTTCTTACTTACCTGTCCTCGGCTGTAATGTACTATTAATGATGTGTCATTATAATACGCCAACAACACAGATTCCGAAAACGTATGCGCCTTTTTTTCACTTTTCCAAATCAGATCGTAGGTTTTCATATATTTTTCTTTTGATTTTGCTGGCAGTATGTTTTCTGTTATTAATTTTGCTTCTGCTCTCAAATTTGGTGGAGTAGGTACATACAATGTCTGTAAATGTTACATTGGCAGAACTCATTTTGATAATTTATTACACAATAAAAACTGTATTGATATCAAATCAACCGCTGAAAATAATTCCCGCCGTTTTTTTAATATTGGCTTGTGAGGCCATGTGGAACGGTCATACAGCCTATTGATACTTACTACTTGCTACTAAAATGCGCAACTGCAATACCCGCTTCTGGGCGGTAAATAACGCTGTACATATTTCCCATACAAAATTACTCGTAAAGGATATTTTGTCTATGATAAATCTCATTTTGTTTTTTCGATTGATGTTCGTGCTAAGAGTAGTGGATTGCCACAACAAAATAAAGAAGAAGATGTTCGTGCTAAGGGTACATAGCGCTTGTGGTACAATACGAAGTAATATACTCTGTGCGCACCGTATTTAAAAAAAGTTAACCTAATTATGATATAATAATTACCTATATAATAATAATAATAATGTGGCTGTATGGTGCAAATGTCCCTTTGCTTTTTCTGTTTTTATACACAGGAATAACGAAAGAAAAAATAAAGAAAAAAAGTTGGTAGTACCATTGCAGATCACTGCAGTAATGAATTTCAGTACTTACTTACTGCACTAAAATCAGTGCAGTAAGTAAGTACTGAAATTCATTACTGCAGTGATTTTCAAATTTAGAACGTTTACCTCGGAAAAGTGCCACGTACTGCATTCTTTTCTCAAATATAATATTAACATTTCAGAGCATAAGTGTGAAAGAGTATATTATCCCCCTATATATGTAAAAGAAAAACAAATAAACTTTAAAAAAACTCTCTACGTAAACTCAAATTGGCTTTACACCTATGTTAAAAATGCTATCAGAAACAACCGACTTCTTCCTAAAGTATTAGTTTCCTGTTTTATATCTTTATGGATTTCGACTTTGGTGCTTAGATATTATGGTGAACATAAACACATGTTCACGATAAAATTGGTGATAGCATATTTGCTGTAAAGTTGCAACATTTTCGGGGTATAACTTTTTTTTGACACCTTTCCAAAATATAGAAATAGGCTTTTATGTTATTTGAATATTAATTAACCAATGTCTTTTTAACAAATTGTTATTTTTAATTATTTTAATTTTTATTTGCTATAGTGATCAATTACTGAGTATTTTACGCGATTTTTCAGGTTTTTTTTAAATACATCTTGGATTTGCCTCATATTTGGGGAAAAGACTCTAAATCATGAGTATGTTCTTATTTTAAAAGGATGCTAACGACTTCGATGACTCCCTGTATTGAAATGCTTTGAACTAGTAAACTACTAGAGAGATGATAAATAAATGAGGTATGGATAGAAAACGTTACAGTACAAACGTAACGTAACGTAACAGTAAGTACAACCAAATTGTAATAATGAACGATTGTTCGTACATTTTTTACCGATAGTAATTCGTATACAAGTGAATCCGAAAGTCGCAATACTACCATAATGGACGTAAAGAAGTGACTTTGAAACGTGGTCTTGAAGAAGCCCGCCAGATATATCGATCGAATACTAATCGCCGGTTGCTGGAGCGGTTGTTAGACCGGTTGCTGGACACTTTGGTGAACCGGTTGCTAAACCGGTTGCTGGACTGGTTGATGGACCGGTTGTTATACTGGCTGTACCGGTTGTTAGACCAGTTGTAGGACCGGTTGCTGAACCGGATGTTGGCCGATTGCTAAAACAGTCAATAGACCGGTTGGTGGACCGGTCAATGGACGGGTTGCTGGACCGGTCGGTGGACCGGTTGCTGGATCGGATGTAGCACCAATTGCTGGACCGGTTGCTGGACCGGTTGCTGGACCGGTTGTTAGACCGGTTGTAATAATTTTTATTGAGCAATTTTCTAATTTCCGTCACGCCCAAAACTTTGTTACTTCATAAATCCAAAACCAGACACTACATTGAAGTGCCAAATACATAATTTTCTATAGTTTCATGTCTTTTCCAAATCGTGATGGATTTCCATAACAATATAATAAAATTTTATACAAAGAACACCTTGTCGTGTCACGACAAGGTGTTCTTTGTATGTCATTCATCATGGTCATTCGACCGATGTCTATCATGTCACAGCATATTTTGGACGTGGTCAGGATTTAAATGCCATTCTAAAAAATAAATCTACTTGCTTATGAGGCAGTTTTTGATAAAGTTATTACAAGTGAAAATCTAAGAAGTGATCATTATAAAAATGGTTTATATTACAAATCCTTCACAGTAAGAGCTAAACTCCTCAGTGCTATTAAATCCATTTTCTACTTACAAAATACGCTATCTGAGAGTTCTTCTCAAAAGTAGGTCAAGTACCTCTTGCTTTATTTCAGAATTCGTTCAACATTAATGCTCCGTGAATGTATGTGGAAGTGTACCCGGTATCGGTTCGTTAGGCAGTACCTTTTCCTTCCATATTTACCAAATTTCTTTAAAATTAATATCGCGATCGTACTCTTTTTGATTTTACGACCCCCACCATTTTTTCGCTCTCCTTTCGGTGACAATAACGAGTTAATTCTTTTGAATGTTAATGAGAATCGTCGGAATGGTAATTTTATTCTACAAGGTACTTATAATGTAATCTCGGAAACGGTAAAAGATTTTTTTTGAAATGCTAATTACAAGAATTTTTGCGTCTTTATAGAGTTTTATTTCGATTGTCGTCAATTTTGGGTCAGTTCTGCATTCCTTTGTTACTTTTTTAATCTGTGACTTACTTTAGCCTCTGATCACAGTGTTCAATAGGTAAATCAAACTAAATTGTTAAATAGTTTAAGGGTACAAAATGTGCAAAAATGTAAGCAGATTGAAAATGGTAAAACAACAAATAGTGATTGAAGTACAAATTATTTGTAAGTAAATATTTTTTTGTTAGTAACTAATGTAAAGTTGATAAGCCTAGTATAAAATAAAAGCTTTAACCCTAAAATTTGAGGTCTATTTTCAGTTCCAGTCCCGTAAGCCGGGCGTTCCACGACCCACTTTTATGTTAATAACAACAAATAACGTAATAATCTGACGGGATCTTGGACAATGATCGGATGGATAGCGAACAATTAGATGTAATACCTCTGTAGAGGCGATGACAGCAGCCATTGTCCGTAGGAGATCTCACACCTTGTGTTTGCACAACAATTCCACCCAGCGAAGGTGTTGTCCGTATAGACTTGGAAAGATTAGTGCCATTGTACTTGGAAGCTCCTAACGTAATACCGTTTTACTCACTGAAATTACTTACAGGTGTCATAAAATACTTCACACTTTTAAAGTAAGTTGGCTAACAAACCAAATTAAACTCGCGGTTTTATTTAAAGACATTAGCGATATCAGCGATAACTTAGATGTGTGTTTTTTTCTTTTGTTTTTTTCGACGTTTCGCCAACGCAACACTAAATATCGCTACATAAAATAGCGTGTTAAGTAATCCGTAGAAAAGTGTTTCATTTCTATGAACAGTTTACGCAGAAATCTAAGCTGTGCTTAACGCGAAAGTAACTTTGTTTAACTATCCGTCTGTTTGCTTTTCACGCAGTAAAGGGACCCAGTCAATTTTTATATACAAAACGAAATATCATGGCCGATTGCGAACAACTGACAGGCCGTAGCCTGCTGGCGGACTGCTAGTCTGTGGGGGCTCTTTTAACAACTGAATCTCGAATCACATCACAGACACGAAAAAATTAAATTATGCGTGTAATGCTCTGTTTTGTGTTGAAGTAAACAACAGTGTATTGTTGTTTACTTTACTTTAGCTATGACTAAGAAAGTAAATATATGAAGAAATATAACCATTTTTCAAAAGCAAAAAATATTGTTTACCGCATACAGTCGAAAGTGGATTTGCTTAAACTAAAAGTGGAAAAAGTAAAGCTTCTGCGTTATACTGAGAGCGGGAGGCTTAGCCGAACAAAACCTCTGCCGGAAACAACGGCTCTGAAAACTCTACAACTAGACTATCCCAGTTAGACTTAAGTCTAGGATTTAGCTTAGCCGAAAACGGTTCTAATTTTCATACTACTGGGTGCCATTTAACTTGAGACTAAATCCTGATTTAAAATTAAAACTCCGCTAGTTGACATGGCTTTTCCATCTAGGGGCATTAAAATAAGACAAAAAATCAACTTTGGTGTAAGGTTGTAATCTTTAGGTCTGATTTAGGCACAATCCCCCTTATTAAACGAAAAGTAAGTTTAGTCCTAGTTTAACAAAAAAGTTAGGTTAGGAATATGACGCTTTGAAACGTCAAACGTAAAGAGTAATATTCATGAAGCTCGACTTAATACTGAGGTAACTGGAGAGTGCAGTACGAACAATTTTTTGAATACCACAAATAACACAGTGGCTGTCTTCCGTCTCACCTACACTTTAAAAAAATACGTATGGTCATATGAGACAGCTGACAGCCACTACATACATAAATGTCAAATTTGCTGGCGACACTTTTTTATTCAGGGTGAGAGCTCCAGTTACCTCAGAGTATTAAGTCAAACTTCATGGTAATATTGCTAAGCAATATTTTTGGTTAAACCAAGTGACAAACTTACTCTTTGTTTATTAATAAGGCCGAATAGGTATAACTAAAAAAATAAATAAAAAGTTTAAATCATGACATTTGTACAAAAAACATTTTTAGCGTTAACAATGTATTAGACTAGGATTAGTGTTGTGGAACTTTAATGAACTAATTATTGTCTTTACGGGATAATTTTTTACTTCTTAAAGTGTGTAAATGTTATTTTTGAGCGAAAATGGACGGTCTTAACATGCAAATATTTGTTATTGATGGATAACAAGACAAAAAACAAGAAAACAAAATTTGTTTGTTTAGTTGGCTTCAGTTTCATAGCTATGCATTGCGTATAAAAGTTGTGGAGCTTTATTTTCATATGAATAAACTATGAATGTAGTTTTGTTAATAGCGGGGCGAGTTCGTGGTAGTTTTCCTGTTGTTTTATAATATGTGTAATGTCAGCAAAGAACGAGATTGATCGTGTTTTTCGTTTTCCCTAATAAGGTTTATCTTATAAACAAGAACTCGTTTAGAGACTAATTTGAATAGTAGTCTTGTTAAATAAACTTTATAGTTCGAATGTAAACAAAAAACTTTACGGATTTAAATTAATGTAATATTTAATTTTATAAAAAGCGCGTTTGTATCTATATAAAAGCGGTTTCTGGGAATAGTGACAGCTAGAGTAGAGATTAAGCAAATAATTTTACAGAGTTACCTTTGTATAGTCAGGGACAAATTCGGTGAACCACTTCTTACTTCTTTTTGTGTGGCTGGCGTCTCACCGTTCACTTGCAGTCCCATCCCTAAATTGTTTATGCATTGGGTACCAAGTTTAACACATACATAACCAAGTCGTAAAAGGGTCCGCGCGCGTGAATGGCGAAGCACCAGCCACACGAAAAGAAGCAAGAAGTGGTTCAACGAATTTATCCCTGATTGTATTTTCAGGCTAATTGAGTTGTGTTTTATAATAATAATAGTCGCAAAAGGAATTCTCGTTTAATAACAATCTTTTACAAGCATATCCTTAGATTTATATTCATAACAATACAAGCGTTTTTACCACTGCGTATTAATTTCCTTTAAAAATACCGAAAAAGAAAAAGAAATTTGTCTTTTATTTTGTTCGTATACTGAGTAAGGTTTTGGCCGGAAGGCTGCTGAAATAAGATGAGCTCGCGAAAGTTAGTGATAGTTAGATAGATAGTGATAGTTACCTTTTGGCTACAGATGGTTAAAATTAGAACTTTTACATATAAATACAGGATGTTAAAACTCGACGTGTGATATTCAGATGTTTAATTCAATAATGTTTTTAATTGTAATTTGTAGCGTTACAAGTATTAACTAAAGGTTTTAATCGCAATAGAAATAATCAGTCTTATTTCTTAAGCTTTCTTTACACATGAATTCTAAAACAATAGCTGAAAATTTGGAATAAAATAATTATCATTATAATCAGCATCAAGCATTGTTTTATTTGATATGATCATTAGGTAAATATTTACAGAACCAAGCTAAAGGTGAGTTTCCACAGAAGCTGACCTTTGTTTCCATGCAGTTTATAGTTCTTTTTTCTTTATTTATTTAGGGGCTTCTAACACTGTAAGGTTATGGTAGCCTAAATCATAGCCCTATTTACAATATCAAGTTCTACCAAGCTAGACTATCTTAAACAAAATTATCAACTATTCTGGCTTCCTTAAATGTGGGAGACGACAGGATTCCATGGAACATGCTTACATTTACCATAATATTAAGGTCTAACGATGCCATTTCAAAGTTGAAGCTCCACTACCTGACCTGGTATGAAAACACAGCTTAGCTCCGCTTCTGTGGAAATACACCCTAAGATTCGATTTTGAGAATCCAGCCATTATAAATTTAGAAGGCAATTGAAGTAAAATATCTGTTGAATATCAGAATATGTTGTCCCACATATAGATTAATGTCATGGCATGGCGGACGTGCCGGCCGGCCGGCAAAATAAATAAGTATTGTTTGTTTTCCTCGGACGTCCATTAGTCGAGGTTTGTCATTAAGAGACTCCCCAACAGTTATGTTATTGCCATTTGGTAAGAGCTCGCTTTCTAAAATAATTTATTGTACTCATGGATTTATTGATCACGTATTGCTGTGTGGGAAGTTTAACAACAAGTAATATTTGTTGAGGTTTGACGGGGTATTGTTTTGTCTTAGGTTTGTTTTGGGCTGGCAGTGCCTTTTGAATTAATTACGTTCACATTTTGCCGTGCAATTATAGGTTCAAAACTCGTAGCCCTTCAGATAAACAATAAAGGAATATTAGAGTCAGTGTGGATAATTATCGAGCAAATTGACAGATTTTTATTACCTTTATGCATTTACAATGCAATTTTTATGATTGAAAATGAATTAATAGAATAAATCGACCCGTCTCACAACTACTTAGCTCCGATGGGACTCGAACGCATGACCTTTCACTGTCCGGGCGAATGCTCTAACCACAGAGCTACGGAGTCGTCAGTGGTTAGAGCATTCGTCGGGACAAAGAAGGGTCGATTTTTTTCTAATATTATTTATATTTTAAATATTTTCAAATAGACAGCTACTTAATACAAATTGATTGTTAGGGTAAGGCTACACTCCAAATTCTTCTGAGGAAGATATGGTTGAAGACACTGGCATTTAGCTATCTAGTCACGGTGCAAATTACGCGGTACCTAAGTTCAGTTGTTCTTTATTACGGTCATGGTCGGTTTGTAGTACTATGTATCGTTCGTGTCGTATTTTTCACGACGATATCATACCAGAAGTGCATCACAATGGCGAACAAAGTAGGTACTTAGTTAGCTACATATTGATCGAAGGCTACTTAGCAAATCTTCTAATCTTCTGAATACAAGTTTGGCAAAGATCAAGATAGCTTGGAGCTATCACTCGAGACCACACATAAGGCTAAATTACCCAAGTTGACTGTTCAAACTTTAGAATTACTTGCAAGATACTCAGATGGTCCTGCTAGTCACATAGTTGTGAAGGTGTTAGTGATAATACACTTCTTACTAATACTACACTTTCTATATTATACCATCATGTCAGCTGCTTGACAGCCAGCGCCATTTCGAGGCAAAAAGTAATATAAATATATTCATCATCATCATGTGAGCCAAAAGACGCCCACTGCTGGGCATATACTAGCATAATATAAATAGATATGTTCTGATAATTATTTTATGTTTAAAAGGATTGTTTTTTTTTGCGCCGAAATAATTTTTTATTGCTATTTCTATTCCTATTTTTTTCTAAATGCTTCTTTGAAGGAAAGTAGAATAATTATTATACGACACCTAATGTATTTTGTATGTATTAACAAGATTACCTCTATACGCAATCGTTCCCGTCAGTGGCAAAAAGCATTACAGAGATTATTTAACGTTTTGGCGTACCTCAAAAAATCAAATAGTCCTCTCTGGAGCCACGTGGTAACTAATTTCAACCATATGCGAAAGCCACTAATGTTAATTTCAATTGATGTTTTAGTATTCCTATAGCCTAGCCTTTTTTTATTTTTTTTTTATTATAGTGATGGGAATGCTTTTACGCATACCCCGTCCACGTTGGTGTGTGGACGGTGATTATGTGGGACTCGCCTAGCCGCTTCCTGACCCTCCATCCAGTCGCGGAGACTCGATGGGGGGTCAGAAAGGAGGAATACCCACTAAACCCCTCACTACTTGCTCTCACCGCCGTCGGTGGAAGTCGTAATGTGGAGGGCCCGGTCCTATAGCCTAGCCTGCATGCATCATGAGAAATTTTCCCTCCCCTCCATAACAACCAATATTCAAAATACCTTAGTGCCTCATTGCCATATTTTTAAAACGACAGTCCCAAAATGACTGAAATGCGAAAGGTCTAATTTCTATCACACTGACCATACTGACCCATAGCACAAAGATAAACGAGAGAGCTACACCCGCTTGGCGGTTGACAGACGACAAAATTTACTCGTGGTGCGTGATGGCCTGTACACTGACCTGAGCTGAGTCTAACAATATGTTGGGACCATCTAATATAGTTGCCTTCTAAAATATATAATGATTTAGAGCCTGAGAGGGGTAGTGCTTTCCTAAGCAATTGCTCATGATTTATTGGAATAATACGGAAAGCCCCAATCACGTAGCAATTATATCGTGGCAGCAATCGATTCCGAAACATTCAAAACGAGTGATGCCGGCGTCCGAGGCGAATACGATCAGTTAAACGGAAGCTTGTTAGATTAATGTCCCAGAAACTACGAACAAATAGGTCACAGTGACCCTCGTCACGCGGACAGTCCGCCGACAACATTAACGCCTTGTCACAATACTTGTAATTACAACATGATTCTTGGTGACGATATCATTTTAGGTAGGTATCTACAAATCCTTCCGGAGCATTAAAAAATGATTTTCAGGCTCACTTTTTTCCTATGTTTCCTTTTTTACCTTATATTGTTATAGCCTTCCGCCCGCGGCTTCGCCCGCGTGTACTACACGACGTTATCCCGCGGGAAGGTGATATTTTTCAGGAATAAAAAGTAGCCTATGTCCTTTCTCAGGCTCTAGACTATCTCTGTACCAAAATTCATTCAAATCGGTTCAGTAGTTTAGGTGTGATTGTGTAACACACAGACAGACAGAGACGCATTTATAATATATATATATAATATATATATATATATATAAGTAAGGAAGTAAGGAAGTAAGGATAAAGGGTCTTTTAACAAGAACTTTGTATTTAAAACAAAATAAAAAAAAAGAACTTAGTTGATAATGATACAAAATTTTATTCTATTAAAAAGAGTAAGATTTGGCAAATATGAAAGAAAAATAATATTGAAAAAATGTCCACCTCATGTCCTCAGTTAAAGATCTCGATTCGATCATTAAAAATTTTTAATCATTGTTTGGCAAAATGGCGGGTCTATTTCGTTATTAACGCCACGAATTTTAAGTTTTAAGGCTGCAATATTCTGTTGGCTCCTTATAGACTCTGCCTACCCCACAAAAATCATCCAGCAGTGTTAAGTCAAATTGATCGAGGCGGTCACTTAACAGCTTAATTTCGTGGGGTTATGCGATCGGGAAATTTTGTTTGCTATAAATTCAATGTTTTGGTGCCTGTGTGCTTCTTAAGAAGAGTGTGTAGCAAACGGTCTCCATACAAGCGTTGAATAACATAGAAAACGTTATCGCGTTTTCCGCCCTCTAAAGTCTCTAAACCTTAACATACGGCAATGAATTTTCGGTATATTGTTGAAATCGCAGACATACGAGTACATCGAATGTCTGTGTGGTTGAAATGCTTAAGAACTAGGGCGTTTTTGTTTTTTTTTTTAATATTTAACTATCATAGATTTTGAAATATTTGCACTTTAGTGATTTCATACAAATAAAAAAGTGCCAATATTTTCAAATCTTCATTGTAGATTTGAAAACATTGGCACTTTTTTCAAAAAAATAAACAAAATGTTTAGACCTAGTTCTTCTTCATTTCAACAACATACCGAAAATTCATTGCTGTATGTTAAGTTGCTACTCGGAAAAAGTATGGACTCTTTGATATAAAACTGTAATAGGTAATAAGATATATATTTCTTCATACCTATAACTAGAATCGTATAGTTTCAGAAACACGATTTTATGATTTTGGCTCGACACTTTTTATTTTCGAAAATATCTCTAAAAAATAAGAATATCAAGATTATTCTTAAATGGGGATACATATACTATTGAAAATTGGTTTAATTAGTGGACACCAATAATATTTAGGATCATATAGAAGCAATTTTTAAAAAACACTATAGCAAAATCGGTCTCGCTACCGCGCGCGTCGATTTCACATTGCTATCTCGCTTTAGCATAATTTTTCCGAGTATCGCCTTAAGGTTTAGTTACAGGGTGGAAAACGTTATCGTCGTTTGTATGGAGATCATTTGCTACACACAGCAATCTTTCTTTGATTTTCAAAAGCCCAACCGTGGCAATGTAGCAGGTTGACGTAGCCAGTTAAATGATCATAGGCTTCGTTTAAGAACTGTTTTTTTTTTCACGAAAAACATGTTGTTGTAAGAATCGAGATCTCTAATCGTGGTCGTGGTGGATATTCTTCCAATATTATTTTTCTTTCATAATTGCCAAACCTTACTTTTCTTAATACAATAAAATGTTGTTCCATTATCATCTAAAGTCCTTGTTTTATTTTGATTTAAAAAACAAAGTTCTTGTTCAAAGGAACTTAATTTTTACATTACCGACCGAATCGAATTATTGTTATGTTTTTGAGTTTATCCATTACAAAAATATAAAAAAGCAAACATAAATCAAATGTTTCCTTCTTATAATAATAGTATAGAAGTAAAGATATAATAAGAGTTTATACTTCTAGCACGCGATGCTGATAGATTTATATGATCGAACAAGTTGTCGTACAAACGCTCTCTCCGACCGAAAGCGAAGGGAGGACCCATAATTTATTCCTGTCACGAATTGGCTTACCTTTTCTACCGGTTTGTTTAATTTAGCTTTATTCAGTTGTTCGAATCCCTAACACAAACACTTTGGGCATTTATTGAAATATCGAAACGCTGGAAATAAAAATGCCTTTCTATAGCGGTGGATTGAAACTGACGGGCCTAAGGTTGATGTTATTGGGTCAAACTTCGGTGCTTCCGGCATTCTTTTGTGACGAGAATAAACATCGTGAATTCTGACAAATAACCGGAAAGTTTTGTTGGAAATCTAGATTATATTAAGTGCATTTTGCAATACAATATTGCTTTGTTCAAGGCAAACTATTTTTGTATGTTAAAAACTAAATTGTGTGTTGTCTAAATTGTGTTAAACTATTATGTGTGTCACATTGTTTTTACAGGAGCCATTACACGAAATTCGCGATGTGGATATTTTGCAGTGACCACAACGCGTTGTGAACAGTTTTTCGCTCAAAGAGCCTAAGGGCGTTTGTGCACTACCACTGAATTTTACCGATCCGGAAAAAAACGGATGCTTGTATTTAATTAATTACTAATATAAATGATTAAATATTAAAATACAAGCATCCGTTTTTTTCCGGATCGGTAAAATTCAGTGGTAGTGCACAAACGCCCAAAGCCTGCGCGGTGGTGGCGGTGGCGGCGGCGGCGACGAGCGAATTGCGCATCAGTTTGTGCGTTTCATTGGCTTATTTGATTACACGTCTGCCGCGAGCACGCAATGATTGCGCAACCCGCTCGCCGCCACCGCCGCCGCCGCCGCCGCGACGGCCGCCGCGCTGGCTGTGGCCAGTCCGTAGAGCGTAACCGTAACATATACATAAGACCTCTTTGGAGAAGGTGACATAGGTTACTTTTGTGATATAACCAAACCAGTAGCATTATAAAAGGTCAAAAAAAAAAATTGGCTCTGGAGGGAAACTGTTTCTCATTTTACTGAAAGAAAACACTATTTTACATAAAAAAGAAACAAAATTGCAATTATCTCTACAACGATCGGTCCTGCGCTGCCCGCATCCAACGGCTTCCCGCGACCTTGACTAGATCGTTAGTGCACCTTGTAGGGGGCCTGCCCACGAAGCGTCGTCCGGTACGCCGCCCCAACGGCCATCGAATCTCCGCGCTACGTGTACCGCCTACTGCCACTTCAACGATGCAATCCTTCGAGCGATGTCGGTTGTTTTAGTTCTCCTGCGGATCTCATCATTTCTGATTCGATCGAGCAATGCAACATGGGCATTGGACATGATTTTCGTCTTATCCATCATTCATTTTTTTCATAATCTTAAGTTCATCTTGGCCCACTCCATGAGAAGCATTACTGAGATCTTGGAGCATTGTGTTCAGGTCTTCCAAGATCTCAGCCATAAGAACTACATCATCGGCAAACCGTAGGTGTGATAGGTACTCGCCATTGATGTTGATGCCGCATCCTTTCCAGTACAGAAGCTTAAAAATATCCTCCAAAGCAACCGTGAACAGTTTCGGAGAAATGGTGTCTTACTGTCTCACACCTCGCTGTAGTTGGATAGGATAAGAGCTCTAGTTCTGTAATCGGACCGACATGGTGGCATTTAGGTATAAGTGCCTCAGCACCTCGATGTACCTGTAGTCTATTTGGTATCTTTGGAGAGACAGCAGCACGGCCCAGGTCTCAATCGAATCAAAGACTTTCTCATAGTCCACGAACGCCAAGCAAAGTGGCAAATTGTACTCTTCAGTCTTCTGTATTACTTGCCGCAGCGTATGAATGTGGTCTATGGCACTAGGTTGGGAGTCGTTAAGCCTGTGAGCGAGACGATTAGTTATGACTCTCGAAAACCACTTTTAGATACGGCTCAAAAGCGAAATGGGTCTGTGGTTCTTCAAGAGAGTCTTATCACCCTACTGGAAAAACAGCATCAGATAGCTTCTGCCTCATGCCCTAAGCGTTTTGCCCTAGGAGATGACTGAACAGGACATAGGACATAGTATAGGACATAGGTAATCATAATTCATGCAGAAGAAGTAGCGGGTTGAACGCTTGTACCTACTTTTTATAAGTGTTAGTAGAATTTTTGATAGTCGAGTAGTGTACGCGCCCGGTTTGCAAGGTGGTTTATCTCTGAGGTATCGGGTTCGATTCCGTGATGGGTAAATATAGAAAACATACCTACATTTCGATATTTTTTCGTGTCTGGTTGTATTTGTATGTGTTGTTTATTTTTTTATACCCGTCGTTGTTTCCGATTTCCGAAACACAAGAAGTTAAGCTATTTAAGTTTGGTATTGGAACAATGCTTGTGTTGGTGAACAATATAAAGTATTGTTTTTATACGCGTTACAGTGCGTTCTTGCCCTTCCGGCATCCAATAAGGTATAGTCGAACCAATTAAATCGTGACCCACCATATGTTCATTTTCTAATAGATTTAAAATTCAATAATAAAGTGGAAATTTAAACTTGTTGACATGGCCAATTTTTAGCAAAATGGGTCATGATTCAATTTGTTCGACCGTACCATTGAAGTTTTTAACCAAATCCTTACTTTATATTATAAATGCGAAAATGCGAATCTGTCTGTCTGTGTGTTACACAATCACGCCTAAACTACGGAACCGAATTGAATAAAAATTGGTACAGAGATATTCTAGAGCCTGAGAAAGGACATAGGCTACTTTTTTATGTGAACAAAGGGCTGTAAGGGGTTGAAATAGGGGATGAAAGTTTGTATGGAAATTACGTCATTTTTAAAGCTAGAAGCTTCAAAATTATTTTATAGGCTTTTGATTAGATAAATAAAAACGATATTCAAAGTTTGTAAAAAAAACTACCCTAAAGAGGGTGAAAACAGGGGATGAATTTTTTCGTGTGATGACGTCGGCAAAAAAGTTTACGGAACGGATTTTGATGAAAGTTTTTTTGTTATACAGCTATTGGTCCTTGCCAACATATAGCTATAATTTATTTTGAAGATCGCAATTTCTGATGTGGAACCATAGCAGTCCAGCCAAACTATGAGAGATATAAAAATACCGTTTTAAGGAAAATTGATAAACGTGATGAGCACTTTCTATTGACGTACAAAGTTTGAAGGTCTGGTACACCTGATGTAGAACCCTAGCAGCCAGATTAAACTATATAAGAAACAAACATAGCGTCTTAAGAAAAGTTGTTTAACGTCATGAACATTTTCTATTGACGGAGAAATATCGAAGGTCTGGTACTCTTGATTTGGAACCCTTGCAGCCCTGCTTAACTATAAGAGATACAAATACAGCATCTTAAGAGAAGTTGTTCAGCGTGATAAGTATTTTCTTTTGACATACAATATATACTAATATTATAAATGTGAAAATGTGTTTGTTTGTATGTCCGTCTTTCACGTCAAAACGGAGCAACGGATTGACCTGCTTTTTTTAGTATGTGGATAGTTTAGGAGCTGAGAGTCCCATAGGCTAATTTTATCCCGAAAAAATATCACATTCCATCGGAAAAACGTCGTGTAGTACACGCGGCAAAACCGCGGGCGGAAGGCTATGTGATATAAATTTTTAATGTAATAATACGTAGGTACTGTTTATGTAATATACAAGGTATTTTTTTATCACCCCGGATATTTTTAGGGATTATTTTACTCATGAAAACAAACAACTTTTATTATAGGACCAACACTGAAACCGCGAAAAAATATCAGCTATTCCATACATTTTGATTAAATATTTTTGCACTTTTGTATGGAATAGCTGTATTTTTTTGCGATTTTTAGTGTTGGTCCCATAATAAAAATTGTTTGTTTTCATGAGCAGAATAATCCTTTTAATTTTATCCGGGGTGATAAAAAAATTACCCTGTATATTAAGTAAAGAAATAAAATAATTCATACTTATTATAAAACTGTATGCGATTCTATTCACGGGGCTACCGGCAAAAAATTATGGGTATGGACATGGGCTTCATTTGACATTTGAAGCCCATATTATGCCCTTAAAAGCACTAAATATGGGCATCAAATGTCAAATGAAGCCCATGTCCATATCCATATTTTTTTGCCGGTACAGGGGCTGTATACATTGAAAAGAAATAGAAAAAAATACCATCAAGGGTCTTCTTAAACGGTACAGATACCAAAAATATAGTTTTTGAATTTTTTGTCTGTGTGTCTGTAGTCTGTAGTCCACGTTTCAGGCAAAAACTACTGAACGGATTTTAATGAAACTTTTTTTGTTATATAGCTATTAGTTGTCGCCATGCAAGACAGCAAGACGTGCTATATCATATCGCGTGATTAAAGTCGTTCATGCTAGGCCAGCTGATGTGGAACCCTAGCAGCCAGGTTAAAACCCTTCAGCCTTATCACCACTTATCATCAGGTGTGATGAAGGCTAAGTGCTACACCGTAGTTAATAAAAAAAAAAAAAAAAACTATATGAGATAGCATCTTAAGAGAAGTTGTTCAGCGTGATGAGCTCTTTCTTTTGACATACTGTTTGTATTGTTTGTATATCTGTCTTTCACGTCAAAACGGAGCAACGGATCGGCGTGTTTTTTTTTGTTTTTGGATATTTTAGGAGCTAGAGAGTGACAAAGACTAATTGATATCCCGGGAAAATATAACTTTCCCTCGAGATAACGTCGTGTAGTACAGGCGGGCGAAACCGCGGGCGGAAGGCTATGTGAAATATTTTTTTAATGTGTTAATATGTATCATAGCGCTAAACTAATATATATAAAATAAATACACAAAAAAACGAAAAACCTTATTAGCTAAAAAAATGAAAAATGCTGCCGAAAGTCACTATTCCACGCGAACGAAGTCGCGGGCACAGCTAGTAATATCATAAAAACTACCCGCACAGAACGTGTTTCACATTCACATGAATTGATTTTCACCCTCGTCAGTGTCCAGTTAAACTAAACCCAGAGTTGTTAGTCGTATACAAAATGTTTCGACCAGTTAGTTGCGTATGAACACATGTAACGCCTGTAACCGCTGTTAATAATAACCAAGTTTTTACATTTGTGTAAATTTACTTTACCTTTTTTGTTGGTTAAACTTTTCACTAGAGCCTCATTACTAATACCTACGGTGAATGAAACTTTCAAAGGACTCATTTAATATTAATGGAAGACGGTACAGTATTGAAAAGGATATAAGGAATGTTTCTTAGAAACTAAGCATTATTAAAATAAAGACTGACTTACTGCTTTTCCGATAAATAAAAATAATAAACATATAAATATGTAGGTACGTAAGTTGGGACAAACAACTGTGTTCCAAGCCGCTATTTAACGTACGCACTGAAATTAGTTTTGTTACCAAATAACGTGGCTCCTTAAGTAGAAACTAATCGTCTTATGAAACCGTAGAGCAGGCAGCTAGGGTTGGCTAGGCACGCCATCGCGTGTCGGTAAAGGGCTGGCAATTACGGCCGGCCGGCCCTCGAGCCAACACGCGACCTTCTGAAGACGTGGAGAGTGCCCCAAAACTTGTCTGTCTACCTTTTGGCAGCGCAATTAAAAATGGACATTGATAAATTCGGGTTAGGATTGATGCTTAATTGTTTTTTTTTTCTATTTTGTTTTTATCTGTGGCAGTATGAAAAGAAAACAGAAAATAGAAATGCGCCTCATTCAAAGACTTCGAGAAAGCATTATTTATATTACGGCCGGCTGGCCCTCCAGCCAGCACGCGACCTTCTGAAGACGTGGAGGGTGCCCCGCCCGAAACTAGTCTGTCTACTTTTTGACAGTGCAATCAAAACTGGACATTGATTAATTCGGGCTAGGATTGAATCTTAATTGGTTTTCTTTCTTTTATTATCAAATAAGACACTATGAACGGAATACAGAGAGTTAAAATGCAACTCATTTAAGCACGTTGAGAAAGAGTTTGTATGTTGTAAGGGTCGGCCGCCACACTTCAGTCAGCACGCGACCTTCTGTAAATGCCGAGAGTGCCCTGAAATATAGTCTGTGGGTCTTTTGGCAGCGCATCAAAACTGGACATTTATTAATTCGGGCAAGGATTAATTGTTAATTGTTTTTTCTCTATTTTCTAATTAAATGGAACACTATGAAAATAAAATCGAAATGCAGCTCATTCAAAAACTTTAGGAAAGAATTTATATGTAAGGGTCGGCCGCCTCCCTTCAGCCAACACGCAACCTTCTGAAGATGTGGTGAGTGCCCCGAAACTTGTCTGTCTACCTTTTGGCAGTACAATTAAAAATGGACCTTGATAAATTCGGGCTAGGATTGATGCATACCTAATTGTTTTTTTGTTGTTATCTGGGACAATATAAAAAGAAAACAAAAAATCGAAATGCGGATCATTCAAAGACTTAGAGAAAGCATTATTCTTCTGAAGACGTGCAGGGTGCCCCGCCCGAAACTGGTCTGTCTACCTTTTGGCAGCGCAATCAAAACTGGACATAGATCAATTCGAGCTAGGATTGAATCTTAATTGTTTTTTTCTTTCTTTTGTTAAATGACTTTGTTTAAAGCGGAGAAAAAGGTTACGAATGTCTCATGTTTCATGTTCAGTCTCATGTTTAAAATGACAGGAAGCAATTTTAAAATAAGAGCGCACCTTGTCAGTGCGCTTTTATTCGCTCGGCCGTTTTTTACACTCCAACCAGTTATTATATTGTTAGTGTAGTATAGTATAGTTATAGTTAGTGATATTGTTGATCGAATTACCTATGCCTGTTATCTATAACTTTTAATAATATGCAGTAGCAGGAGTAGATGAGGGTCCAATAAAGTTCGTATTAATATGCATGTCATACCGCTATCATGGAACTATTTTGTGGACAAATATCCCAATTGCCCAAAGGAATATGCAAGCCATATCAACATGTCTGGAGATAAAAGCGAAAATATAATTAATTCATTGATGATACCTCCCGGCGGTGAAACTCATAAATTACTTGAAATCCCCGCCGACTGTGTATAAATCATGTGAAATGTGAATTTTCAGAAAAGAAACAGAGATAATGAAATGAGAGAAAATTCGGAAACTGCTCTCTTGAAGACGATGGTAATTCGGTTCTCTTGCGGATGTTGTAATTAAAACAAATATTTGATGTTGATGAATAGACGTGATTAATTAGAATAAATAGATTGGTGTAGCCCTCTTGATCGCAATAACCGAAATTAAGAAGAAAATATAGCCTCGAGGGGATAAGGCTCTAGGAAGTATCTCGTTGATAAAATTGGATTTCGAGATAAATGTTGAAAAAGCAATTATGCTTACTTGGTACCTTCTTTGATCAATAAGACACCTACCTGTCTTCAAAATAAAAATGTTATCCTCGTTTAAACGAGATCGGAAGTTAATTCCTTTAAGATTAATGAAGAGAAAATTCATACCGTCTTTTTCTTGCATTTTTTGAAGTGAAACTTTTGTCATCAGAATCTTTCGCTTTTTTTTACCACCAAACCTTTAAATATGTTACCTAAATCAGATCAATATTGATCACCCTTTTTATTGATTTCAGGTTCAATGCATCATAATGGAAAATGGAAAAGTAACGATTTGAGGTGAGTTTATGGAATAACTAGCTTTCCGCCCGCAACTTTGCCCGCGTGAATTACACGATGTTTTCCGTGGGAGTGAGATTTTTCCGGGGTAAAAAGTAGTCTAGGTATATGCTGTTCAAGACCATAATCTATCACAGTGCCAAATTCCATCCAGATCTGTTCAGCCGTTTCGCCGTTGGATGTTTGTTTCTCAATAGTAACAAACATCAAACTTTTTGCATTTATAATTTAAGTAGCATTATAATTTGTAAAAGTAGGTAGGTCTTATTATGTGATATATTGACCTGCCCCCTGATTCACAAACTATCGGAAACGGAATCGGATTTGAATTCTGTGCTTTGTCTTTGTATATTCTATAGTGAGTGACAGAGACAGGGCATACATTCCGCTGTCGGGAGCGTTTCCGACGGTTCGTGAATAAGCCTTGTAACTTATGCACTAAAGTCATAATTATGCGTATGTGCGAGACAACTATAAACGTTTATCCATCTTTCAATGTAGGTAACATAGGCGTAAGGGATTCCACAACTTTACTTCAAAATAATTTTAGGTAACATTTTTCTGTAATAAATAAACGAAAAAAAAAGAAATATGTTCCAACTGACAAAAAAAAGACGGTACTTACATGGGTTTAAACAGCAATAAAGACCATTTTTATTCGGCTGTTTATTACTAAATATGTTATTATCTGTACTGAAAGCATCGATCATCCATCACACGATCTCCCACTATTGCCGAGAAGGGAACTTAATGGACATTTAATGCGATATTTTATCCAGAATACCTCCGATATGGGAGCGTTTAACTCCATCGCATAAATATTTGAAATACAAGCTTTTTGTGTGAGCTGTTATTTCTGTAGTATTATTATGTAACCTGTTTTACTGCTGGTTAATTACCGAGTTTGTTAAACTTATGGCTGTAATTGCAAAACGTACTTTTATACCTGTCAAATGTTTGTATTAAGTTTTTTTTACAGTTAGATAATTAAAACAATCATAATATTATATGAAAATTATAGGTTTTGACTCGAACTTCAGAATGAAGTTCGAAAGCCAAATAACCAAACTAAACAAATAAATTATTTCTAGCAAAAACTATAACATAATTTTTCCAAATAAAAAAAGGTCTATACTTGGATTAATACTAAGCTATTACCTTACTTTTGAAATCACAAGGGTGAAATCCAGTCCCTGTTATCACGTCAATCATGTTGAAGGCAGACCATTAGTTCTAATAATCGTAAGTCATTCCAGTAAACCAATACATGGACACTTTCTTCGCTACAAAAGTTATATTATTATTAACTTTCATGTGTTTTTCATTAGTAAATTGAATTGAAAATGTACGTGTTTAGGTATAAAGAAATAACAGCCGTACCACTTGCATCGTGATCTAATATAGTCCGTTCGGTTAGATAGTGTCGGTACACCCGCACGGCATTGTGGCAGAGCGACACTATCTAAGCGAATGGACTATACAAGCTCATTTTCAAACAGATACTTACTAAAATTTAATAAGGGCGAAATTTAAACTTGTTTACATTGACACTGACCTCTATAGTTACACGTTTGTAAACTAATTATTAGCAAAATGGGTTAAGTATGATTCAAATGGTTTTACTTTACCTAAGTATGTTTATCCGTTGTCTAGTTAGAAGTTCTTAAAGAACGTCTTGCGGTCTTGTAGGAAATATTTACCTTCTTATTTTTGAATTGGCGTTAGACGCGTTATACCTACGACACGCCGCATGACTTGGGAAATTCGTTAAACTTTAAATACTTATTTTGCATAGAGAAAAAATAAAACAACTTTAACTGATTTAAACACGAACTGTTGATGAACAAAAGTTAAGTTCGTTTTAACTTTGTGTTATTTAGTTTTGAATTGTGTTTTTGATATTCCGAAGTTTCGGCACCTATCCAGAGGTTCTAGAAAAAAAAGTTTAACTATAGTTTACAGTGCGGTGGTTTCAATGTGCTCCTTATAAACTGGAATGTAGTCCTCCAAACATATCTGACCCGGTAGTGGAGGCGCCACCTGCAATAGAAAATTATCGAAAT
This sequence comes from Crambus lathoniellus, assembly GCA_949710035.1. Taxonomy (NCBI): domain Eukaryota; kingdom Metazoa; phylum Arthropoda; class Insecta; order Lepidoptera; family Crambidae; genus Crambus; species Crambus lathoniellus. The sequence goes on from OX453306.1 coordinate 16,141,095, forward strand.
GACGGTTAGTTGCTATAGTTTTTTAGTTCCACATTTGACCGGGTGAGGTAAGTTTATGGCACATTATGTATAGAAGTAGAATAATCTATAACGATGCACTCGTAGGTAGGTAGAATCTATAATAGCGTTGCGGTCGGTGTAATAACTTTGCGGTCAGACCAGCGACATTCTTGCATTTAGAGCACAAATTTGTCCAGCTGACACCCGCGTAATGTCATTGCGACACGGCATGGTATTGATGACGATGGCCATCATCATTGATGACTTTACGTTTGAGTTTATTTTTGTTTATGTCTCTGAGTGACCTGATGATCTATGCTCTATTTCTATTCCGCAGCGTGTGGCCGGCCGTGGGGTTGACCCGCACAAGGAAAAACACTCATAGTAGTTTATGTGACTGTCGCACAATGAGGGGTATTAATACAAGAGTGGGAGTTTAAAAACGAGCCTTGACAAGATTTTTAATACCATCACTCGAGTGTTTTAATACCGAGTTATGTGCAGTCTGATACACTACTTTATCTACATTAAAATATCATAAATGTACCTACAATCCTACATGCATTTATCATATTATTATATAAAAAAAACAAAAAAAAAATTAATTAACAGTTTTCCGCCCGCCCGGAATGTGATTGTGTGTTGTGATTTCATGAGTCTAACGACCGTTATGGTGTAACTTATTTTTAAAAGAAGATTTATGTAATTTTTTATGTTAGTCAAAAGAGAGCTTGACTAAAGACAAGATACTAGGTAATGGATTTAGAAACGTTGTTGCAAAAATGTCGCATTGTTTTCATAAGTTAAACCTTGCATAGCACGCACAATAATAAATGCACAGATTCCCTGCATAGCACGAACTACTACGACATTGAAAATGCAATTCAGGCATAAGGAAATAAACGAAATGAACACACAAATTTAATTTTTACAAATTTATTTTTTCACAATTTCAATTTGTAGAATTTTCAAACTTTTATTTTAACTCTACACGCTTGCAATTTAACATGTTAAATACCATTTTAAAAAATGAAAATGTTAATCAGAAATACACGAAATTGTAAGATATAATGCGAATAATGCGAAAAGAAATGAAGATACCTACAATTGTTTATCCCAAACATCATACACTATCCACTAACAATTCGTTTTTTTACATAACTCCTCATACCCCGTACTCATTAATTAAACATTTTACAGAATCCAAAAATATTTTTTTTTCGAAATATTTCAAAATATTACAAAAATGCTCCAATCACCACCTACAACAATATAAACTCTCATACACACCCAACTTCCATATCACAGTACTGTATAATAATGATGCGCTACAACCACTCACCGCGCTCACAGCGATCTAAAAGTCATTTTCAATGACAAAACCTAACAAAACCTTGTTAAAACCTTTTAACACACAGATTGTGAAAAACTGGACTGTGCAGTCGTTACATGGGTATTTAATCCACCATTTTGCCGCTACGGACGGCATGGCTGAAAGGAGCAAGATTAGAGTATACACCATACACGTTTGGTTGGTGAGCTTCAAACTAGATACACCTACTTCGAGTTTCTTAGGTGTTACCCGAATAAAGACTCAAACCAGTTTCATCTACACATGCAGGGGTGCGATTCTGTTAGGTTATTCACATTAATTTCGCATTTGAGCACTAATCTTTATTATTATTATTCCCTTTATTACATTTTAAATACTTACAAAATTATATTTCTAAACATTAAATTTTTACAATGTATAAACATTTAAAAATACAAAAATGCAGTTCCCCAACGGTAGCAAGATCAGGGTCCCGGCTACCGATGGTTAATTATTATTATTATTATAGCCTCTTTATTCCTCAATAATAAATTACATTTCGAATGATAAAAACAAAATTGTATACATTAGTTGTGAATTGATTAAAAAAATTACATGCAAATAATATTCAATCAATTTAAATAATATAAAATCAAGATAAATTGTGTACTTATATAAAATAAAGCTAAAATTTATTAATTAAGGACCCCTCAACGGGAACCCCGGGTACCCCTATATTACAAATTCATAATAAACTAGTGAAAGTCAAGAGAAAAACAGCAGCGAAGCCGTAAGGAGCTTTTACGTTAGTTGCCAACCAGGCACTTCACCAAGGTGACCTTGTAAAGGACTTTGGTAGGAAGTTGGTCGCCAACCAACTGTAAACTCTACTCCGAGCACACCGGTGATACCAGATTGAGCGAATTTCCCCAAATTAGGGTTTTTTGTAGGGGTGGGGGGACAATATTGGAAAGACAAATAATTTCGTGGTAATCTTTGGAGGGAATAAATATGACTTTAGGTTAACTTATCACTAATGTAGAAGGCCCATGCGATTTGTTGATTGAATTTTAAAGAATCGACCTATGCCTGTAGGTTTATCTCGATCACATCAGCTTTCGAACAAAAAAATCGCATCAAAATCAGTCCATTCGTTAAGTGTAATTTAAAAAAGGAATAAAATAATAATAAAACTAATTTAAATAAACCCTTAACGTATGTTAGAACGTACGTATATTAACTTAACGTTTTATGCTCAACGTATTTTCACTAATTTGTTTTCAGTTTTCTCCTCTGTTATGACTTGTTTGACCTTAGGGAATTTAGAGCATAATAAAATGTACGAGTATGTTTATGTGTGTCCTGCTTTCTCAACAAGTAGGTATTTCCCATGCTCTTCACGTTGACCTCAAACGCTGAGGTCAAATTGCGGCAACCAACGAGCCCCATAAAACCAGGGTAACTTCGTGTTCGTCAACTAGATGTCACTTGTTTTTATACGAGCAAATTTACGAGACAGGTGATAGTTATGTCATTGCGTGACTTAATCGAAATAGGCGAGATAGTGTTACGGCTCCATATCGAACATTTGGGTCATGTACGGGCGTAATAAAGTTTCGACTCTTTTATATTTTACAAATTTACAGCGTCAACGTAATAAAAAACGTTGTTAGCAAATTGTACTGGTGGTAAAATGGTAAAACTCAGCCGGAAGGCTAATTTACGTAAACAGCACCCTCTCATTTATTTGTGCCACAAAGCAGCGATATTTGTATTGTTACGTTACAGTTTGAAGGATGGGAAACTAACAGCACTGTAATTATAGGAACATGCAAACATTGGCCTAATTTCATTTTGTCAGGTTAGGTAACTACTACACTTTTACAGTAGGTACAGTCTGCGACAAATTCGGTGAACCACTTCTTACTTCTTTTTGAGACAACAACGACGCAGACCCTTTAACTGTTTGGTTATGTATTAAAGTAGAGTAGTACAATGCATAGACCATCAGGGATAGGGACTGCAAGTGAACGGTGAGACCCCAGCCTCCCGAAAAGAGTAAGAAGTAGTTCACCAAAATTGTCCCTAACCATACCTATGAAAATATGAGAAAGGATACACACATGTCTGAAATGAAATTTGCTTGATAACGTCTACCACAAAAATGAGATTTACGGACGACTGCAAAATGGAAAACTCTAGACAGATGCGGGCAGCTTAAGTACCTACATGAAGCTTGGCAATTCTATATCAAAGCCTCTATTATGTTAGATAGTTAGTTTTATTCTGGTACAATTCAGGTTTAACGTTAAACAGTTTCTATGTTACTTAGTTTTCAATGTTATTTTGACTTAACAACGACTTGATTTCATTATATTGAATTATCCAGCTCCGCCGCACCGTTTGCCCACAGATGTATATAACTAGAAGATGAATAAATTTTAAAGTATATAATTACTTTAGGTTATTTTAATGGGTTTGCTACGAAATCACAAATACATAGAATACACAAATAGCTTGGGAATATTGGAGGTTCTTGTTTACGATAATAAGGACATTTTGATAGACGTCGTCGTATGGACATCTTGTAAAAATCTTGTATCTTTGGGTTTTTTTTAATAAATAATCTTCAATTATTTAAGTATTGGGCTGCACTCCCTCGTCCCCTTACTGACTATTATTATTGTTGGCTTAGCTGACCTGACGCACGATCTTCATACAAACTAGCTTTCTTTAGTGTCTCACAGATGATAAATTATTTGCATCTGCGCATTTTTTTACGTCAATACAGAGGCCTTCTTGCTTTAATAACAAATCGCGGAGACCGATTCTTTTTTATAAAATAAAAACTTAGGAATGTCCCAATAAAATTTACCCCAAGTAGTTATTGAGGTTTTATGGGATGACGATTGCAAAAATGGCATTTATATTGATGTTTAACACGCTGAACATGATTCAACCCCTAAAAGGTTGAAATAGGGGTGAAATTTTGAATGAAAAATCAGGGGGTAACATAGACATTTCAACTTGAAACTTTGTAGGTTTACTTCTTAAAACAAATAGGCAACCCATTTCGTAGTTTTCCAAAAATGAAACCCAGGGATAATTAGGGTATAGAAACCTGAATCATCTTAAGTACCCTAAAAGTTCTTGGTACCTAAGCTACTCAGAACTAACTTTTTGATTGTGAAACAGACACTTATTATTTACTAGCTTCCGCCCGCGACTTCGTCCGCGTGGACAGCCGAGCCCGCGAGCAGCCTCGCGCGAGGCAGAACGTTTGCCACGTGCGGCGGGCTTCGCACGAGGCTGCTCACTTGGTGAAGGAGGACCCGCCTAATCACGTAAAAACGGCTGATCGGATTTTTATGAAATTAAAACATAGAATACTTTTTATCCTGGTTTATTGGTCCCCTAAGTATTTTCTCGAATGTCCACGCGGACGAAGTCGCGGGCGGAAGCTAGTCCTATATATTTATATAGGACTACAAAGTTATTTATGCAGTTGGTGTAACTAGAAATTATCCTAGTTTTTATAGTTTTCCCTTTATGTGGCCATTAAACCCTAACTCTGTACCAAATTTCAGCTCTCTGAGTTTATGGGAAGTACTAGTTCTATTATGATGATCATGAGTGAGTGTCATAAATGCGAAACTTTGCTTTCGCTTAACTTCGGAACTAATTGACCTACAGACTTGAAATTTTGGATTTTAAGTATGTAATTATAGCTTACTGGATGACGAAAATTTCTGCGTTCCGGTCTTATCCAGAGGTTCTCAAATAGAGGCCTGAAAATGCGGCATTGTTTGCTTCGCGCTCGACTTGGCGGGGGCACTGCCGTGCCCCCAGATAAACTTATTTTCTTTGCTATAAATATTACAACCCATCATGCCTACATATAGTTGTACTATTTTTTTGTATTGTACACTCGTTCTGTACTGTGTACCTACACGCGAACTAAATGCTGGTACCTAATTTGCGAATAAGTATTCGCTCTTTCATACAAATGGCAATCAACAGGCTCAACTTTTACGTCGGAAGTTTGTTTTGCAATTTTCGCTAAGGGTTCCTAGCGGAAAGTTGCTATGAATTATGACTTTAATCTTAAGTATGTCTTTATATTTTCGGCAGACACAGTGCAATACAAATGTTAATAGGACAGGATGGTGCAGTGAATCATTAGATGAATGATCAGTGTATCATTACTCCTGGGCCAGGGGTCGTGGGATCGAGCCCCACGCGGATCGACCATTTATATAGTCAACATTTGTATTTGTTTTGTATCTGGGTGTTTACAAAACCTATCATGTATATAAATTTTGTAATACCCTAGTTTGAACATCCCTAACAAAACACATAACTTATGGCAGAGTTAGATCAATGTTGAGATGTTTTCGATATTAATTTACTTATATGTATTGTTACAATTAAGTATGCCTGGATAGTTAAGTTTTGTGTTACAGTCCCTTTAAAAATTATGTGCGGGCATGAATCGATTCCAAAATGGAGGTCGTCAGTCGGGTTTAGCTCAGACGAGGCTATGAATATGCATGATGGTTTCTGTAAATAAACATTAATTATTTCATTTATTGGAACGCGGAAATTGAATTTTGTCGCACATTGTTATACCATGACAATGTTGAATGCATTGGGGCAGATTTTGCGATTATCGGAATTAATTTTTTTCTTTTTTTCGACACATGAAAATAAATTTTGGACTATTTTGTAACTATAAACAGCAATCATAAATCTAAGAACATCATGAATACTGAGAATAGTTCTACTACAGATAATATAATACTGTTCTACTATAAAGAAAGGCGAATCTAAATTAACAGTGTTAGATTCTATGTCATGTGACAAACTATGATTCTTTTAAGAGGATGTCTAGAATATGTTGCCTAAAACAAACTATTTCGTTTCAGGTAAATCGCCGAATAGGGGATGACGTTCGGCGACGAAGACGAACGGTGCGGCGCGGGGTGAGCAGCCACGGGGCATGTGGGTGCTGCTAATGCTGGCGCTGGCGGCGGCCGCCTCCGCCGACTGCCCGCGCCACTGCGAGTGCAAGTGGCGTAGCGGCAAGGAGTCCGCCCTCTGCGCCCGCGCCGGCCTCACCGCCCTCCCGCCCCGCCTCGACCCTACAACGCAGCTACTCGACCTCTCGGAAAACCGCCTGTCCACCCTCCGAGACGACGCCTTCGCAGCCGCCGGCTTGCTCAACCTTCAACGCCTCTATCTCCCTTCGTGCAACATCCGAGCCATTCGCCAATACGCCTTCAGAGCTCTCGTCAATCTCGTCGAGTTAGATCTTTCCCGGAACCGCCTCGATTCTATCCCTTCGCATGCATTTGATTCCATACCAGAACTTCGAGAACTAAAATTGAATGGTAATTCAATCACCAAAGTTCCAGATGACGCATTTTCATCTTTACCTCATTTAGTTCGTCTTTCTTTAACCGCTTGTAAAATATCTGAAATAGAACCTCGAGGATTCATGGGACTAGAAGCTTCTCTCGAGTATTTAGAACTGAGCAAAAACAGATTACAAGTCTTACATGTTGCTGTTCTGGCACCGTTGAGATCATTAAAAGGGTTAGAACTTGCAAACAATCCCTGGGAATGTAGCTGTGCATTAAGACCAATGCGTGACTGGATGATTAGGAGAAATGTGCCTGCTACTGTGGTCCCGGAATGTGCTTTACCACCTAGATTGATGGCTCAACCTTGGGATCGGTTGGACTTGGAAGACTTTGCGTGTAGACCTGAAGTAAGTGCAGCTTCGAATCAATTCAAAGGAGTAGAAGGCGATGAAGTTACTCTAGTGTGTAGAGTGTCTGGTGTGCCAGCGCCAAGAGTGCGATGGGTGCGTGCGGGTCGCTTACTCGCAAACACTACTTCTTCTCATGTCAATTCTGGGAGAGCTTTTATGTTACGAAGCGAAGGAAAAACTAGTAATCTTACTATAAAATCAGCCGATATGCAAGACGCTGGTTCTTACGTATGTAATGCTGAGAACCGTGCTGGGAAAGCTGAAGTGGTTTTAAGTTTAGCTATAGAAAAGAAACCCCCAAATAAAAGTTTCGGCGGTCGGGCGTTGATGGCCGGAATGGCGGTATCCGCTGTGATAGTGTTGAGTTCGTGTTTAATAGGTCTGTGTGCATATGAGACTCGTAAGAAAAGACAGTTAGATAGGTGGAATGAACAAATCGTGACGACTAATCATCGTGACGATAGTTATGAAAAGATAGAGCCTAATATTAAAAATACTGTAGAAGTACCGCGTGTGATATCTTCGGACAGTGGTCGTAAAAGAGGTGATTATAGGAATGTGCCTTCACATGATCCGGAAGATGATTATGATGGCTACATGAAGAATGAATCTCGGGATGACAGGGACTCTTCACTAACCCCGCCTATGGAGTCTGTCTGGCGCCGAGCTGACTACGAATCCAGAGTAACCAGGAATGGTATAACTGAACGAGATTTGCACATACCGAGATTCAGCAATTACAATTTAAGGTAATATTATTAATATGCTAGGTTCACTACGAAAAAGATTTTTCTTCTGAGTTTAAAAATTCATAAGGCGTTACGTATTTTTCGTTACTTTCGGTCCAAAATGGTACCTTTTGAAATATAATACTTACAACAACAATATATTTCATTATAAATGTTATACTTATAACAGCGAATACTATAAATAAATAAATTCTTACAACCACACCAATAGGCTACTTGACCCTGTTTTTATTCGTATCCTAAACGATTAATAGTTAATTGTCCTATTACACCAAAAAATGTATTTATTAATATTTTAAAACATAAAAACCTACAAAACTTTATTTTAAAATTTCGCATTTTTATTAACCGGTAAATACGCTCTTCGCCATGTTGGTCGATAGATTATCTGCGCTCTGACGTCATACAATTTGTAAGCAACCACTTGACAGTGTTGACAGTGTCAAATGGTTGTTTACTTACCTTAATAGGGTAGTTCCACTTATCAAAGATCTTTGTTCAATATGCATTTGATCAAAGAAATTGGACGACTTTGACGTTCAATTTCGTACATTCGACATCCAATGTCTTTGATCAAATGTATATTGGACAAAGATCTTTGATAAGTGTAATACACCCTTTTATTTGTTTACAAATTTAGAAATCAAATGACGTCACAACATGGGCGTTAGTGTTTTCATCAGTTTAAATAAAAAAAAAACAAATTGTTTTTACTTATCTATCTTGTACTTTTATTTCATGATATCGCTTTATTACGTTTTCCTAAGCCAAGTACTAAAGGAAATATTCATTCGATGCATCAAATTAAGTATGAGTCAAGTAGCCTATTATAGCTCATGAGTATTTTTTTATAAAGAGAATGTGTTATGGAAACTAGATAACGGATAAATACATACAGTATTATTTTTTTGAAAATACATACTTAATATACGTAGATAACTCCCAGACCAAGAGAAATAGACATGTTCATGCCAGCACACAAATATTTATCTTGTTCGGGAATCGAACCCGAGACCTCTGGCGCAGAAGACAGGTATCCTACTCCTGCGCAAAATCGGTCGTCACTAAGTATGTTTATATTACAAGGTTTGTTTGTTGTATTCTTTATTTTAGGGCTAGCTTTCCGCCCGCGGCTTCGCCCGCATGGACTACACGACACGACGTTATCCCGCGGGAATGTGATATTTTTCCGAGATAAAAAGTAGCCTATGTTCTCTCCAGGCTACAAAGTATCTGTGTCCCAAATTTTAGGCCAAATCCGTTCAGCCGTTTTGGCGTGATTGAGTTACAAACATCCAAACATCTTAACTTTCATATTTATAAATATTAGTAGGATATCAACTTCAGTTTCATTCTAAACTTACGAAGCAAATTATTATTTTGTTTCAGATCTGATGCAACGTCTGAATCAGTGCAGAGCTCGAATTCAACGGGGGTATTAAACCCTCACGTAGAGATACTATCAGAAACCAATCGGTACAACAATAACCCTCGCCCGTGCCCGCGGCGCACCCGCGACCGACTTGACAATGATCTCTCTGGTAGTGACAGTGAAAAGAACTATCCCGATCTAATAGAAATGAGTGCACTAGGTACCTCCTCCTATTTAAGAAGTGAAATAAAACACGACCCTTACTACTTTTATACAATACCGAGAAGAAAAGACGGTGACAGTCGCAGTCCGCTGCTTAGTAGTAGACGAAATAGCTCCGGGGGAGATTCGATAACCTTTTTTGAAAAGCCATATGAGAAAAATCGAAAACAGCGTTCCTCAGGACGAAGGTCAAATAGTTTTCTGGATTTGTCTACTGGTGGCAATCGAATACGACGTAATCCAAGTTTACCAGCTTCACCAACAAGGGAGCAACCGACAGTGCCATCCGCCACACCACTTCTCGATTTGTCAGGGCTTAGAGATTATTCGCGAACAGGTCAGCCTTTGGAAGACTTCGATTTCCGTGCATCACAACTAGAAAAGTTTCTTGAAGAATATAGAAGTTTGCGGGAGCAACTTTCAAGGATGAAGGAAACACGAGAAAATTTGCAAAGGACGAGAGCTGTTGAAAACGATGAGATAAGATCGGTATTGAAAGGGAAGCCTAGTGTCGCGGTAACTGAGACCTCCTCTTCCGTGGCACTCGCGGACGCCGCGTCCCCGCTCGCTCTGAGTCCCCCCGAGTATAAGCCTCAGCAACCCCAACCTGAATGGCTCACTACATTATTATATCGTAATTAAGCAATCCAGTAATATACTGTGGAACGTTTATTCACACTTCGTTTTCGTTTACGGATCGATTCCGTAAACTTGATAACTCGTAGGAGAAATTAATGATTGTAAATATTAGAAATGCCGATGGCTATAAGAATTTAAATTGTTTGTAAGCGAAATATCAGGAAGCATTCTTCTAAAGTTGAAATAAATTGAATTCCAAGAAATAATGCTTTTATTTATTGACTTTTTTACTGAATAAGCTTAATAATCTTAAAAAATAAAAACAGTAAGTATTAGACAAAATTCGCAAGTATCGACAGATATCACATTACCAAACATAGCGAGATTGAGCAGTTCAAAATATGTTCTAGTAACGATATTATACGAGTCGGGGTGACAAAAACAGCATTATCAATGACGAGAAAAACAAAGGGTAGCCTTTATTCACGTCTCACGTGCCAAAATCGTCGAAATGACTTTGAAAGTACCCTAAAAAGTTGGCGCAACAGCCGTTCAGCTCGTTAGCTAGACAGAGAACATTGCTATACTCCCTGCAATATAACATTAATAATGTTTTGTGTTCCCTGTTGAAATGTTTTTGAGGATAGAATACGATGAAGCGATGCTCCTTGGTCGTTTGTACATATTGCGCTAAATTCAACAGCGATGTCAAGTAATGAAATAAATTAGAATAAAACTTCTCAAATAGGACAATTCAACCAAATCGCACAATCGGAAATACGAACGTGTCAATAATAGAGTAACTCAACAAAACCTTTCAAACTTTATTTTAGTTTAGATCAAAGTAACTTCTTTTGATTTGTGTTCAAAAATAAAAATAGTAAGTAGGCTAAATTGAAAGTTTTAATTGTGTTTATTTTTTGATGAAACAACAAAACCATAAAGATGAAATAGATATTTTATTGTGATGTGTGAGCGTTTGGCAGAATATTTATGCATAGACTTTCTATAACTAGATTTTTCATAACTCATCAAAACATAAATATTTATTCAAATTAGGCTGGTACTAGACTTGTGAATGTCAAAGAAGCTACGCCATCAGTTGGCAAACCGTACAGCGAGAGTCTGTGTTTGATTACAGGTTTGTAACTGATTTATACGAAAGAAAGTAATGAGATATAGGTATACCTATATAAGGGTAACTTAGTAGGGTTCGAATGTGTCGTGCAGTTCCGGATTAGGGCCGAATTATAGACGGCGCCCCGGTCGTGCCCGCCTGTGACATTCCACGAAATTGTTTGCAACAAATGACGTTGCAGTGAGGCTTTTTTATATTTTTTATACACAACGGGGTAGCACTTAGTCTTCACCTTACCACACCAGCCAACCTAGCATGAACGGCTTTTATCCTGCGATGTGATATGGTACGGCATGCCGTCTTGCTTACACCTTAGTGGGGTAAGCAAGACAACTTGCCGTACCATATCATATCGCGCGATAAAAGCCGCTCATGCTAGGATTGCTGATGTTAAGTGGTGATAAGGCTGAGGGTGGAATCCCACTACTCCACGGAAAAAATTGGATAGAAAAAAAGCTACTTGCAGCGCTGGTGGGTTTTTTTGTCACACTTTTTCTTAACTTGCAACTCGGGTCATTTAAAGACCCAAGTTTTTGACTTCATGCAGTTAAGTTGCTCAATCCTATGCGAACTCTGGAATACAAAGCTGTTTATTATATGTAGTTACTCTCCATGTGTTTGTTTATATTTCATTTTCGATGCATTTAAGGATATTATCATGTTATAATTTACCTTCCTAGTCAGGTTTTAGTTTGTTTTGAAAGCAGGAACAAACAATGACTTCACGACTAAAACCCCCTTACTGAGGCCGCGGTTACAGGAAGATTAAGATGTTGGTTACCTTAATATTTATTGGTAGGAAGCCACTGTTAATTTTCATGATTTCTGGCTTGGTTTAGGGATTTTGACTGAGAACAAAGCACTGAAGTATTCACAAATTTCAGAAATATTTCGTTGAAGGAGCCTATGGTGTAGTGGTTAGTGGGCTTGACTGCCATCATTGGAGTTAAGCAGCTTTTGCAATGGTCGCCTAGGGGGTGGGTTACCAACAACTTATAATTATCTCCAGCTCCTTCGTGCTTCGGAAGGCACGTTAAGCCGTTGATACCGGCTGTATAATAAATATGCAATCTTTATTTACTCACCAATCCGCACTGGGCCTGCGTGGCACTTTTTACTTCTTTTGGGTGGAAAATGCCTTATCCACCCTAAAGGAAAAGGAAGCGCCCCAGCAGTCGGGTTATAAAACGGCTAATGATGATGGTGAACTGTAAGTAATAATTTTCACATTTCCCATTTTTTTTTATTTGACATCTGTCATAAGATTTTTTGATCGTCTAACTTCGACTAACAAGGTGTTATTGTTGATCGAAGAAGTTTAAGTGAAAGTTGTTTTTTTGGTAAATAAAGTTTCGTTTAATTAAAATCGCGATATTTCAAATTGATGCTATTGGTAATATATATTTGCCACCATGGTTGGGGCACATCATGCTCTATACTGAAGATGGTAAGTCTTCTTTGATTCATATGAACTCACTCTATCCAATTAAAGCGCGCGTTTGAGCCATCGATCTCAGTCGCATCACTGTCGACAGTCGGCAACACAAAGGGGATCTTCAGAAAATAATGATCTACTTTGACTTGACATTTTTGCTGCTTTCAAATGATCCAATTCTTTGAGTCTTCACTTAAAGTTCAACTAGGGTAATTTAAAAAGTTTTTTTTTAAGGCAATAAACCACCAGCTTTTAGATACTTGCAGTTATTGGCAAAGAAACAATGCCTTCAAGCATGGAATATGTTTTATTCCAAAATCATAGAACTGTAGTAGAAAGCAAGTATTAAATCATAAACAACAGTATGTACAAAATAATTATTTTAAATAGACAAAATTAATAAGACATGATAAAATTAACACGATTTGATAATAATATTTAACACCCGGATAGCGAAAGGTCGTGGGTTCGAGTCCCATCGAAGCTGGTTGTAAGACGGGTCGATTTTTTCTAAATAATTCAGTTTCAATATTTATACGTTAAACTCTTTTAGAAATGTCCTTTAGAATCATTTTACGTTTCAGACTCAAGTAACAAACAGAGATGAAGTAAATTCGAACACACGGTTTTTCTTCGTATAAGGTTTTTACAGCTCCATTTTTCTTGAAAGGAAAGGAAGCTCATGCGATATTTATGGTCTGCTGACCGTTTGCCGCTATCCGTGTGAATGAGGAATTCACTCAGTTTAGGGAAATCAATCATAATATTTACCTACTTGTGCGAAAATATCGAGGTCCTCAATATAAAACTCTCTTAAATATAGGTACTTTTGTTAGAACTCTTGCCAAGATAACGGGATAAAATGTTGAAAATGAAGTATTGGAAAAAATCGACCCGTCCCACAACTAGCTACGATGGGACTCAAACCTACGACTTTTCACTGAGCTATGGAGTCGTTAGGAGGAGCGTCGAATTAATCCAATGCCTTTTACGCGCTGTTTAGCCAGAATTAATTTCATCAATGTGAAAACATTACAACCCTCAAATTCGAAAGAAATATCTTTCTAGATACTTCATTTTAAATATTTTCAATAATAAAAATGCATTGTGAATGCAAAAAAAGTTGAAAAAATATTGGGTAAAAAGCTATTCCTATATATATATATATATATATATGACTGAATAACGTGGGGTGCCCTTTGTATCTAACTACCTATTTCATATCTGAAGTATAACAACTTCTAAGTAAAACATACGTTTATATAAAGGCAATAATTCCTCAGCTATGACAATAGGATCAACGCATCATGTAAAGGTGTGTGTGTGTGCATTTGTACAGTGACAGTGTTTGGGCAATGCAATGGGCTGGCGATGCCCTTTGCCCTAAATCAGGTGTAATAAATAATTGATACATAAAACTTTGTAAATAGATTTACTTACGTGTACCGAAGGCATCTTCGAATAATGTATCCATATTTCTGTAAAGAAATATCTGAGAAAAAGTGGAAAAACATCTAAAGAATACCTACTAGACATAGATTAATAACTCTTCGCTTCGCTTACTACTAGAAAACCGAAATGAGTAAAAAAACACAAACTAAATAAACGTCATCTTGAAATTCTTGAAAAAAGTGACAGCCTTAATTTTAGCCAATGGGGGCACCCCAACAAAATGGCGGTCTTAATTATAGCCAATGAATGGGTATCGGGGCTACCGGCCACTAAGTTTTGACCTATTCTATGGGTGATTTCAACGCCTGGTTGCAGTGCGGCGGGGCACTGCAACTGCCGCGCCGCGTTCAAATTTAGTGTGACGTATTTCATAGTTTCTTGTATTACAACATGCTCGGGCCCGCATTCAAACAGCGCTGCTTCTGACCTGCGTTTGGTGTGCTCAATCCTTAAAATATGAATGTAGGTAAACGTGTACATAAAAACATTTATTTTTGCTTTACCCTAGCAATTTATAAACATTGTACTTAGTAAAACCTATATAATCCTGAATAGCTGAATACTATGTAATATCTATGAAAAATACACAGGAACTTTTTATTATGTAACAATCCTGAAAATTATGATAACTCTAACTACCTCTTAACGTTGCTATAATTGATATAAAATGACAGCAAATCTGTAAAATTTTATTTCATTTACCTCATTTGCAAAAATCAAGGGACATATACGAGTACATACAGCTTGTATTATTTCAGATTAACTTTACCAAATATTTTATTTGTATTTTAAGTGTTTAATAGTTGGAGGAGTCGGAGTTTCAAACTCATAATATATGTTAATTTATTGACGTTGACACAGATCATGAGAATAGATTTATTCACAACTGTTTTATTTGGAAAACGGTACATTTTCGTTGTGCAGTGGAAGAATTTCGTTTATTCATTTGTTGTGTGTTTATTATTCTCCCAGAAGTTTTATGAAATAATCAAATCTTTAAAAGTAAAAAAAAAAATTTAACTTAACTTTAAAATTTTAAAGATATATTTCATGAAACTTCTGGAAGAATAATAAACACACAACAAATAAATAAACGATTACGATTATTTACATTTATATTATTAGTATGTAAGGGCATTTTCTTGGCCATGGCCTTGACATTTTCACCATTTGATGTAATCGTAACGAAAGATAATGTTGCTTCGAAACATTTTGTCTAGTCTAGGCCTTGTATCACTCTACAATCTGTCGTTTGTGAAGTAAGTTTTGTATAATATTTATATCTAGGCCTTGTATAGTATAGGTCGCAGGGATTTTGTCAAAGTCGTGATATTATAATTCCACTAGTTAAATAATGAATAGACAATGAAACAATCCATAAGTTGTATTGATACAAAAAAAATAACCACGAAATTTAAGGCAACCGCTTCGCTGCGCTTCGCGATCGCCTGAAATTTCTTAGCTATCACGTGTTCTATATGACTTCCGAGGCTCGCAGCCGTGTGCATACTGTCTCGTAATGTCTATTCATAATATCACGCGAAATTATAATTTCACTAGTGGAATTATAATATCACGACTTTGACAAAATCCCTGCGACATATACAGGGCGTCCCAAAACTATGCCACATGGAGGGAAAGTACCTTAAATACTGAAGATATAAGATTTTACTGAAAGAAGACTTCATTTTTATTATAAAAAGAAAACGAACTGCATTCAAATAATTTCAAATAATTCCCAGTTCAGAACTGGGAATCGAACCCGCTGAATGTGAAAAAAATATTTTTTTTTATTTGTTTATAGCGATCGAAACGATCAATTATAAGAGGATTTAAAAAGGGTTGAATAATTTGAACACGTTCTACCATGTGGCATAGTTGTGGGACGCCCTCATGGTGCTCTCTGGGCGTCCCATGACTATGTATGCCACATGGTGGCATAGACTGCACCAAATACTTTAGATTGAAAATTTTATTGAAGTAAGACTTTATTATTATTTAAATAACAATACGAACTGCATTCAAGGATTTTTTGATAATCGCCTGTCCGAACCGAGAATCGAACTCGCACCAAATTATCCAAACTTTTTTAAACTGTAAATTGTACAACTTGCTGTGTAAAGAGCTAGACATATTCCACCAGAGCCCTAATACATTTCTAGACAAAATTAGAGATAATTTAGAAACTATTGTAAATCCAATGTAATAAGTGCTTTTTTATTATTAATCTTAATTTACTGTTTTTTTTTAATTATCTATAATATTTTCAATATTACTTTGCTTTTATCTGTTTAGTAGCCAAATAAATTAAAACTTCAATCGCATGTTGTGCGCGGTTGTAATTGAGATGCAAATTAATGTTATATTTTTTGTTATTATTGTAATTGTTCACATGTGTTGATTTGTATCTTGTAACTGTGCCTAAGAATAAATAAAATAAAATAAAATAAAATAAAACCAATCGAGGTGGTGTTACTTTACACATTATAACTTTATAAAAAAAAACTTATGATAGGTAAAACATGGATAATTGCTTCAATCTTCACTCATTAGTATTACATTAAAATGTTAAAGTCAATTGTTTTGAGCACGATAGACACAGAAAAGGCTATCCATTATAACGCTGCACAAACTTCTTATTCAACATCAAATGCTAATTTTCGTAGTCTTCCTTTTATTTAAGATGCTATGTTACGTAGAAGTAATTAATGCTTATAATCGAGACTTTCGATCGGTACAATAAAATTAAAGAAATATTTTTTTTACATTAAGTGGGTTCGATTCCCACCTCAGACAGGTGATTATTTAAAATTATTTGAATGCAGTTTGTTTTCTTTTTAAAATAAAAATGAAGTCTCCTTTCAGTAACATTTTAAATTTTCAGTATTTAAGGTACTTTCCCTCCATGTGGCATAGTTTTGGGACGCCCTGTATATTGATAGCTTGAGATAAATATCGGCCGTTTCCTTTTACCGTGAAACCCCACCGAGAAACCGAGCCATTTCAATAAAAGCGGCACTCTATTCTTGTGGACATGATGCTAAAATAGTGCGACTTCAATTACGAAACCAATAGACAGGGCTCGCAATTAGAACAGTCCAGCGAATTGTGTGTTCAACAATAAAGGCGATACTTTTATTGTGGCTGTAAATTGTCGTGCCACCGTCGACACCGTGTCGTTGCGTGCCCGATCCGTGCAGCCCACTATAACTTAAGTTGATTTAGCATTATTGTCTTTCGAATCTGTTGCAGTGAGTCCTTCCAATTTAAACGTGATTTAGATTTTTAGATTGCTGGAAACAGGAGTTGCTTGCACCGCCTCATATATTTGGCAGTAGATTTTACTTTTTAGTCATTCGATTTTTTTTCGATTCGATTTCGATTTACTTTTTAAGGTTGAAAGATGTAGGATTTGACCTTAATGTAGGTACACAATCATGTGAGTATCTGTTAAAGTTTTTGATGTTACACTAAACAGCCTAATTTATATTCATAATTTTACAACGCTTCTTTGGTCGTTGTAGAATGCATATTTTTGAGACATCAGAATGATTATGTATTTTATGTGTTTGTGTATTCCTATATATATATATATAGTGATAAGGAGAATGGGACGTGGTGGGTACCACAAGGCCCAATGCGGATTGTTGGGTATTGACGACTGCAAATGCAGCTGGAACCAACGGCTTTACGTGCCTTCCGTCACATGGAGTAGCTCGAGATGATAAATTATTGGTCACCCATCCCTTGACCGACCAATGCTTCGACGATCGCAGGCCGCACGTGCTAACTACTGCGCCATGGGCTCCTCACATGTGATATACGATTCAGTACATCATTTTTCGTAATTTATCACATTTAAGAATTACTGCCTTTTTCAATTAAAATCTTTATTTTGTTCTTATATGATGGCAATGTTCTTTTCTGTTACGTGCACGTTTTCGAAATAAATGGTGATGAAGTACGATCTTAGATTTAGGGTTCAAAATGTTCAGGGGCCCGATTCTCACGCAATCAAGAAAAGTTCACATTTATAAACTAGAAATTCAAATATAACACAGAATTTCACAATCAAAAAAGTTCGATCGAAAACCAGTCGAACGCAACGAGTGGTACAGACCAATCGATGTTCGTATATTAACTTAGCTGTCAAAATGAATTTGTTGATATGTGGGACAGTTAAGTTTGTTTGAAACTTTTCTATAGAAACCACAAACAAAATGATATGATGATATGCTATGATCTAATGATAAACATATTTTATATTCTGAGGAAAAGATTGAAACGGCTCCGAAATATTTCTGGTCTTTTATAAAGTAACATTTAATGTACCTCGTATCTCTTCACGTTCAAAGCATTCTTTCCATATACCATTTTGCCATACAAACTATGCTAAAAATACCTTTTTCAGACGATCTTGTAATTTATATAATAATGTTCTGAATTAAGTTGATATTTTTGGAAACTCATTGCACTCATTTAGAAGAAAAGTAGGTGAACTGATGCAGGCTGTTTAGCATTTTCCTTTTTATTTATTTCTTTTGCATAAGTTATCTGTATTATGTAGTGGGTAGCTTTAGGTTTCACATTGTATTTAATATTTTAAATGTTTATTTTTGTTATGTCAAGTTATATTTATCATTTGTTTTTATTTTCTTTTTTTCGGTACTTTTCTAAAGATGTTAGCATCCGACACGATCTTGCATGATTAGTATTGATTGTATTAAGTTATGGTACTATAAGGTCTTTTTATGTCTTTTTTTTACTCAAAATTTGTAAATGACTGTTTGTTACCTAAATAAATAAATAAATAAAAATGTTCGTATACGAATTACCACACTGAAAAAAAATCGAATGCCTGAGAATCGGGCCCCAGTTTGTCTATGCCTTTAACTTGTATTGTATAAGTAATACAACTTTATGATTGTTCGTATCGTTGGTTTGAGTAGCCACTTGCACTTCCGATGGTAATGGTAATCAGTTTTTTTTTGTACTCAAGGGCAGCCTTCATCTCACCTGATTTTAAGTGGTGATAAGGCTGAAGTTAGAAGTGCACTACTCCCGGAATCCTCAATCAATGAGGAACTGGCTATTTTATCTCAAACTGCCATAACACACAAATTGCCTATCAAATACATAATAATATGGTTTAGTACCGACTTCAGACCTGAGGGCCTAGACAAGTGGCTTTCTATTATCGATAACGCCAGTAGAATAGAAAGAAAATGTATGGGATTGACATTACCGGTCACGTGACATTTCGATCGCTAATGTCAATCTTATACATAGAAAGCCACTTGTCTACAGGGGCTGATCATAAATCTACAAGATTAATTAGAAAAAGTCCCGCACTTTCGTCCTTTGAATTGAATGATTCAATTTCATTTTAATTTTTACGTGTTTTTGGGAAGTGAGTTTTTGTTTACAGTTTATTTTTGAAAGCAGTATAATTTTTTTGAAAAAAAAAATAGTTTTCTTTCCTTTTACTGTAAGAAATCTCTACTACCTTAATAGAATAAGCTGCACAAATTGCCTAATTTATTTTTACTGGTTAGAAGAACGTAGCTATACCACATGTTTAAGAAAAATAAGTTTTTCTGCTAAGAATATAATGCTCAGTTCTATCGTAACATAATCATCACAAGTCATTCCAAAATTGAGATAAAAAATAAGCCGAATATGTCTGAAAAAGGTTTTCATGTTGAGTTTTAAGATTTGTGCAAAAATCCATGCATAATATATACCTATGAATTAAAATCAGCATTAACTTTATTAAAGTCTGAACGAAACTGATTTTTGCTAACATGTTTACTTTTTTTAAGAATAAAATTAGTGGCGACTAGCGAGAGGTCTTCTTAGCGTGGTTTATTAGTGTTATGCCAAAGTGGTCCTTATATGCGCGTCCGGACGGCTGAATTTCCGAATACACTGCATCAGTACGCAGAAGATTCGGAAACTCAACCTTCGTTGGCGCAGATAAAGACCAATTTGGCATAACACTAATAAATCTCCGTTAGCTGCGCAGCCTATCCTCTTAAGAAACCGCGTAATGAGCATGTGTAGCGCAATGTGCAACGACTAAAACTGTAACCCATATCTAAATTAGAACACTCAGCAAGCACCATCTTAACTTACTGTTATGCTGTTTAACCTACCACCGTCAGCTAACCTAAATTACTTGAAAGAATATTATTAAAGATCTATTCGTGCATGTGGAATTTAAAAAACCATGCTCTTCCTCCTAAGCGTTAAGGAGTTTTACCTTTCATCATCAGCCCACCTAAATAACCTGAAAGTTTGTAGCTATAAATCTTTACGTATCACCGATATTTAAAGAATCATTCTCCAACTCCTAACCATTGAGAAGTTGTACCTTACATCACCAGCTTATCATCATGAGATGATGACTATCAAACAAGTAAAATACCTATTAATTTCCCCTGATTCCACCATCAGATCTGACTTGGTAACAATTGATCCACCTCGGGAGTATAGTCTGTCAATAGTTAGTAGTCAATAGTTTGCGAAGATATTGACGCGTAAAGTAGGAACTACCAATCAAAAACGTGTTTTTTCAAGATTCTGAAAAAGCTTCTGAACCACAGAACACGGAAAGATTTTTTCTCTTGTTCTGAACCATCTACTGTAAATTTTTCATGGGATCAAATTTGAAACTTTGTTTTATCAGATAAAAAGAATTATCAAAATCGGCTTACGAGTGGCGGAAATATCGCGGAACATACAAAAAAATTCAGACAACTTGAGAACCTCCTCCGTTTTTTGAAGTAGGTTACTAAAATTTCATCATTGGGAAAAGTATTTGTAATTCCTACGAAGGAATGTAAAGTAATAAGCTTAGCCTAGAGTTTCGAGATTGTAAACAACAAAATTTAATAAATAGCCAACTCGTAAGTCAGAAATAGAAAAACAAAACAGGCAAAGATAAAGGCGGGCTTTTTGTACCTACGAACAGCGTTGACCTATTTCTATGAAAAAATGGACTACTACGATTTTGAGTGGTAAAATATGCAAAATCATAATACAAACAGAATGAACACAAAAATAAGTTCCTATCGTGAATAATGTATGAAACTGAACTGTTTTTGTTGCTTATTTGTGTCCAAGTTGGTCAGGGCGAGGTTGTCTATGAAATTCATCGTCTATGAAATTACTGGAAAGATCTTTACTTTTCTGTCATATAATCGTGATTTTAGTACCGATAAACATTATAGAGATAATTGAATAAAACATGAGAAAACGGGACGAAAATTAAGTAGTATTGTTGCACGTATGCGAGGCCCACTGAACTTACCTAAACTTTTAATAGGGATGATGACTGATGAATAAAATAACGAAATACTAATAAAAAAAGTAAAAATATTAAACTTTTAGAGTCCCTTGTAGACCTCTTGGTTTTATATATTGCGTTTTATTAGTTTTATGACCCTTCAAAGTTGGGTGGGCAAGTCCATTTAAAAAGTATAAAATGTATTAATAGTAGATTGTTTAGCAAGGGATGTATGGCACCCATAACAGTCGAGTGTTTTGGCGCACGAACGAAGTGAGGGCGCCGATAGTCCGAGACTGTTATGGGTCCATACGCCCGAAGTAAACACTCTACTTTTCATTTTGAATATGAGGAAAGTAAAAATAAACAGAAATAATCTAAAAATATTTTTCCTATGGCCGCGGAATTTTCGAAAGACTATAACTTTTTTGTTCATTTTCTCTATTGTATGGAAGGCAAGGGAAACTAAGTCCATACAGCCTAGTTTGGTGTTTGACCCGTCGGGTACTCTATGCAATTCCATGAAATTAATAGCCTGATTTTTTATGTTACAAATAACTCATTCGGTTTCATCTGTTTCTAATAACGCATTCTTTAAAAAAACAATGTTTTAGATATTAAATTAATAATTCTACGATATAAATTATTTTATATAATAGCAAAACAGGCTGTAAAGGCTATGTGACTTTGCCTGCATACCTTTGGTAAATAAATGTCCAAAGAGATACTTGCAGATTTTGGCATGACCCCTACTATTGTTTTTTTAAATTTCATAACGGCCCTAGGGCCGCCACATACCACTTTCAACCCGCATTTTAGGCAAGTTAGAAGTTACTTTCAGAATATGAGACATGAAAAATAACTATTACCTTTAGTTTTTCCGTAAAATGTTTAGCAAATTAGTCTAAGAAATCATTTTGATAAACACAATATTTAATATAGCTGCCGAACAAATTTCTTACGCGTTGCATACAAACTACTCTGGCGTGACGTCACAATAGAGTAGCCGTTAGTATGGAGCGTTTTTGGGCGAGTCCAATGTGTGTGCATTTCAAACTGTGATATGTAGGGGAGTTTTCATGCTAGCAAAATAATTCTTTTACCAATGTTTCTATCTTTGCGAGATCATTGTATATTACTTAAATAAAAAATATAGTCATCATGCCTATTAAGCCACTTTTAAATTCAATGAAAAATTTGTGTAATAATTGTTATTTTAATTGAAAAACAACCTTATTATTTAGCTTTCCGTCATCGGCTTTGCCCGCGTGAATACGGTATTTTACTGATTTTTTTTTATTTCTTTAAAATGTTTTTCGAAATATTAGCTACACAAAACAAGTTTTCATTTTGAATTATCTTGAATATTTTCAAAGATATAGGACTTCAAACTTTATAATTAGACAAGGACAGGACGCTATCTTAGTGACGTCAGTGGGTTAGTAGCGTCATAGTCACGCCATAGAAGATTTCGTTTTAGAAAGAGACAGCTATAGTCAAAATCAAACAGACTATAATTCTTTTATTATAAAACAGATTCAAATATTTTTTTCACATTTGGTATTCTTAATTGCAATATTTTTTAACGTCATCATTAAATATCTACATTTCAACAACAGTAAAATACCCTATTACACGATGTTTTCCCGGGGTAAGGCTCATAGCCAGCCTATATGCTATTCAATACCAGAAACTATTTCAGATCCGTTAGCCGTGATTAAGTAGCAAATATTCAAACTTTCAAATTCATAAACATTAGTTTGATGATGTTTTGAAACTGAAACTGAAAAACTTTTGCTTTTTAATAGAGTACCTGTAATAGGAGTACAGATTAGCCGCTTGAAACGAATCCATGATACGCAAAAGGCAGTTCCACTCCCACTGGTTCGACTATATATACCTATATCAATCGCTGTAAATTGACAGCATAGAGCGTGGCAAAACCTTTACAAACACCGACGAAAATAGTTGATTCCCAGAATATATTTCGTATCGTTCGAGATCTTTATAGCGAATAAGACAGAATGGCAAGCTTTATCGAAACGTTATTTTCTTTGTTTTCCGGGAATATTTATATTTTATTGTTCATCTGTGAGCATGCAAATGGCTTATTGTTTACATTGCCACTTAAGGGTGAGTGTACATAAGCGTTTCACCCGAGTCCATTTCCCTAAATGACGGTCCGCTATTTTATCAGTCCTGAAATCGCAGTCCTTGAAATCTTTGTTACTTTTCGACTGTTTATGGTTATGAGTTCAACCGTATTATTTATCGACGTCCCAGTTTACGTCTTTTTTATGAACTGTGCTTATATCATTATTAAATTTCGGGGTGAAATCAATTCGGGAAGGGAAATTAACGTTCCCTTGTAATGGATGTCGTAAATTATGAGAATTTTATGAGAAAACTGCCCAAACGATGTTACTTTAGATACTTTAGAACATGATAAGTTTAATTTGAATTTGACTTTATGATAATTCTATTACGAGATTCTATGTGTACTTTTGTATGGCAAAGGTGTATAAAAAACTGTGAATGTAATTTTTGTTTCTTGGCAAAAATAAAGGTAGGAAATAATTACTTTGAGTGAAATTAGCTATCACCATTATAAATAGTACTTTCCCTTGAGGTATCATAAAATAAATCCAGCGTGTATAGTGATTATAATAAATTTGAAAATAAATGTAAGAATTATTAGTTTTACTTACGGCCGAATTCTCGAACGCAAATCATTTTTGGAAGCGTCTCAAACATCATGACATCTCTTTCATACGTTTGACATTTAAAGTGACAGGGCGATGTTTGAGACGCTCCCAAAGATAAGTAGCGTACGAGTATTCGGGCATAAGTCTTTTATTTCGAAAAAGCTACAAATTTTTAACGTTTAGAAGAGCAAAACACTTGCAATTAGTGTCAAAACAAACATTTGTCTTGGATTCGTTTCATACCATAATGCTCCATTTACACGGAGCCAATACTTTAAACAATCAACTAAGCCACTATAGGCATCGTGTAAATAGAGACAGTCTACTCCAGTCCACTATACAAAGATCCTGATTGTAAAGGCAGATTCAAAGAAAAAACTCTATTGCGAATACGAATTTTGAACCGAAACTATTTTTTTATGAAACAAACATAAAAACTGCGACCTTTTGCATCATCATTTTTTACTTCGGTAGCTTACATTCGTTTTTTATTTGGTTTTAACATCGTCTTCTTTCAAGATTTTTTTGGATTTTTGGGTTTATCTTATTCATAAAACTACGTTTTTTTTATTAAGTAGTTTTATTTAAAATATTATTTACTTAATTTTAATGATTAAGGATGGTCAATTGATTAATTCATTATTGCTTTAATTTGTAAATACCTAAAATTTGCTATGTACAAATTGTGGTCATTTTTTATAAAAATATATTTTAAGAGCGACTAGATATAAACATGCTACATGCTGTAGAATGCTACGCTACGACCACACACTACAGATATAATATTGTCGTAGACTGTAGTCGCCTACTCTAATGGCAACGCTTGCTCGTATTAAGAGAATCTGTTAAATTTTAAATTTTTGATTAACCATACGTTTTATATTTGTATCGAGTATAGGCAATAAATTATAACTCTTTTTTACTTCTTATATTTCTATACTTACCCACTTTACATAAATAATTCTAAATTCTCAAAACTATAACATGGAGTGTTTATTAAACTTAAACAATATCTTTGTTTCGTGTCGCAATAACTATGCTAGTAAACAAAAAAACTATTTACATGCAAATGCTAACACCATTGATTAACCACGCTTGATTCTTGCACAACATTTTTTCAAAACAAACACCTCACTAAAAACAAAAGGAAGTTTTGATCGATTTTAAAATTATTTAATTCTTTGTTTTATGTCACAGCTTTGTTAGTCAACAACAATTAAAATCATTGACATGCAAACGCCAACACCTTTGATTAACCACACCACAATTGATTCTTGTACAATATTGTTTCAAAACAAACACTCCATAAGTGGACATAACGAAACAACAAAAATGAGTTTCAATGGATTACGAAATTATTTAAACTACCTACTCGTATTCTCGATTTTTAGTAAGTTCTGCAACAACTCAACTTTTTACATCAAAGCGCAAACACAAATTTGATTTATCACACTCGTTTCTTACACAACATTGTTTCAAAACAAACACCCCAAGTGGACATAACAAAAGAACAAAAGGGAGTTTCAATCGATTTTTCGACTATTCAATTTCCTGGCAAGAATCACCTGGCGTGCAAAGAAATTTCGCTTTGTGTTACAAGACGATTAATCATTGCCGAGCGGGGCGATGGACAATTTCATTCATTTAGCTCACTCTATTCATCCGATTTCTTAAAACTAGACATATTGTGCGAATTTATCTTTCACAACAATTGCTACTTCACAACGATTTTCTTGAGCACCTGTTACGCGGGGTTCGCCCACAGTTAGGTTTTGGAATTAAAACTAACGCTATTCTTTTTCACCCTATATAATAAGATAAAGATTGTGTTTTTCAATTGTCACTTTTTTTTCATATGCACAATGAATAGCACATAATTTTCATCACACCTGATGTTAAGTGGTGTTGAAAGTGGATGTGAACTACTCCCGGAATCCTCCAATCACTGAGGAACTGGCTATCTTAACTCTAACTGCCGGAACACAATAATGCTGAAAACATCATTATTATGGCGCCAGACTTAAATAAGATGGTGGTAGCTAGCCAGGCGGACTAAGAACAAGTCATACCTACCACCAACCAAAATCTATTTAATTTAGTAAATTAAATAAATGATCTATTTATTTAAGTAAATAGATTTTCGAGATTTTTAATTATATTTATGCATTCACAATGCAATTCTGTAAGTATAGGAAAAATGTGATAGTAAATAAAACCACGAGCCCTATAAGTAGCTTTCAAGCGGGATTCGAACCCGCGCCTCCGGGAATCCGGCCCGATGCTCTGACCAACTAAGCTACCGAAAGGCTTACACGACTCGTCGAATTTTGCTATCACTTGTTACGCTGTAGGCCAGCGATGCTTCATCAATGTGAGGAAACCCTCGCATCCGAAAGAAACATTTTTACAAATGTTTAACAATCGATTAAGATGCAACAGCCATTAAATTGAGATTTTAAATCATTTTTATGCATTCACAATGCAATTCTGTAAGTAATATATAATATCACTTATAAGGCTGGCCTACAGCGTAATAAGCGATAGCAAAATTCGACGAGTCGTGTAACGCTTTCGGTAGCTTAGTTGGTCAGAGCATCGGGCCGGATTCCCGGAGGCGCAGGTTCGAATCCCGACTGAAAGCTACTTATAGGGCTCGTGGTTTTTTGTTGTTGTGGTTTTAAAAAGTCCAATAAGACTCTGGACTCGGGATAACAGTGGGATTACACTTTTATGGATTTAAGAACTACGCATCTCAATCAATAAATAGTAGTTATATTATAATTTATCAGAAATGTTTGTATTTTTTATCTACACAGATATAATAAAAGCCAAAGAATGTATCTATTTCTTTACTAGGATTTGAATAAGGACTTATTAAAGGATTAATTTAATCAAGTTTGGAGAGCAACGTTAGGTCGTTAAACATTTATACTCAACCTCTAGTGATAATTTTACCGTCCGCAGGCCTAACTCAGTTATCCCTATTGCCTACTAAACTAAAGTTCTAGATCGTGACTGAAATACAACAATAAGCATGAAATTATTTTACTAAACATAAATGATTAACATTGCAAATTTAATAACATTGTGGGACTAATGACCGAACCGAGCATAAAACAATCAGACTAAAAGTTAACAAATGAAACAGGTTATATTTAATTGGGCGGGACACATAGCGCGGAGAACTGACGCACGGCCGTTGGGGTGGAAATGTTCTCGAATGGCGACCGCTTACCAGATGACGTTCCGTGGGCAGGCCCCCTACATGGTGGATCGACAATCTAGTCAAGGTCGCGGCAAGCCGCTGAATGCAGGCAGCGCAGGACCGATCGTTGTGGAGATCCTCGGGGGAGGCCTATGCTCAGCAGTGGGCGTCGTTTGGCTGACATGATGATCATGACGATATTTAATAAATCACCAAACCCACAAAACTACTAAGTTAGCACCTAAAAACACTGAATTGAACACTAAACTTAATTTTTTGTGCGTTTCAGTATTTTAGATGCTAACTTAGTATTTTGTGTTTAGTTCAATTTATTATTTCTCAAATCATCGGTCATTCACGATTCGTCAAAAAACCACGAATGTCAAAATATAGGAAAGACGGATAAGTCATATACGACTCGTTATTTACCGCCGCCGTTAAAATGTCACGATTTGTGAAAAAGGCAATACGTCAATCGTCTCGTCATAGTGTGAACGAACCGTTATTCTGTTAACAAAGTCCAGCATGAGATAAATAAAATATTTTTTACTTGTATAAATATTAAGAAGCCCGTGGCGCAGATGTTGACGCTCTCGGCCTGCAATCGTTGAAGATGGGTGACCAAACATTTATTATCTCGAACTCCTCCGTGCTTCGGATGGCACGTTAAACGCTCAAACAAACTGAGCTGGAGCTCATGTGTGTTGTGACGTGTTATAAGACAAGTGTGCTTCTAGGGCATACATTTACTATGAAAACCGATGTCTTCTGACGGACGTAACATCACATACGTGGCATCACATAAGCTCAGTTTGTTTGAGCCATAAGCCGTTGATCCCGGCTGCGTTTGCAGTCGTTAATACCTACCCGCCAATCAGTTGCTGTAATGGTAAAACTCTGTAATATTTGAACTGATTTAAACTAGCTATTTAATGACTGTAATATTTAACTTCTAATGTTTGTGCGCCGATGGCATAGCAAACAACATGTAATGGTACATATTTTATCCTCGAGACCTATATTGAAATCACATGTTTTGCAAATGAAGGTTTTTATTTGATAAAAAAAAACGAACTTATTGCGTGTTCTTTGCTACTTTATTTGATGCACAAGCACAAATTACGGATAGACGACTTGTTGCGAACATCAAAGGAATAGATAGGAGCATACAAATGTTTCAAATTAACCAGCTTTCTCAAATTCATGCTGCCGAGTCTTAAATATGGAACGACGCAGGCAAGCCATTCGTTAGGACCAATTTGGTAACGTTTTTAACAAGAGTCGTATTTAAAAAAAAGTGACATTTCTAAAGGACCGTAACGAATGGCGACCTTCGTTCATCCCTAGAGAGATCACAGTTTTTTGTTCGCTTTTTTATGGGCATTTTTCTTGTAATTCTCATTTAAATCACCTCCGTTGTAAATCACTCCCTTTAATCCATTCTTTTTAATTCCTAATTATAGCTCTTTATGGTCATGTATTGATCTGCATAGAAACTTACTTGCGTGATAATATTTACATAGTGAAAACAAATCTGGAAAAGTAACATTTATTGTTTCTACATTTTTATGTCGAATGCTTCGGGACCAAAACTTATTTTTTATTTGCCTGCCACTAAAGCACAGTATGGATTTTCATACATCCCTTTTTTTTAATATATTATGGGCTTGCTCTTACCTTTACCTGAAATTAATGTAGAAAAGTGGATTTTAACTGCAAATGCAGTTGAGACCAAAGCCTAAACATGCTTTCAGGATCCAGTTGGACAAACCAATTAACTTTTGCGCTTCCCAGGACCTTACATGATTACGTAACTGTCAGAATCGCAGACTAAACGCTGCTCAAAATAGTATATTATGCTACAAGTGAGCTAGGTTGCTCATTATACACGAGGCTGTGGGTTGCAGCCCGAGCCGCAGTCGAGGGCTTAAATCAGCCGAGAGTCTCTAGTGAGTAAGTTGCTCACGAGTTTCATACGCACTTTTTCAACACACTTGCGAGGAAAAACAAACATTTATTGCATACAATAACCTAATTTAACTAAGGGAAAAAGCGCGCAAGTTTTTTTTGCACGCGCCAAATGTAAGGTGATTGAATTGATTACATACAACCATACAGCCTACTTCAAAATAATTATAATAATAGTGATAAAATGCAAATGTTTTAAAACAAATTATTGTGAATTATAAATAATTTGATAATAATATACCTACTTAATTGTCATTAGGGACACATTTATTTATTCTAAAAACGTAATAGTAGATTTCATTACAAGTGCGGAAAGCCTGTCATTGCAAAGAGTTCCGACAAATGTCTACCCGAGCCGAGGCGCAGCCGAAGGTGAGGGTTGACAGTCGGAACAAGTTGCAATGACGGTTCCGCACGTGTACTGAACAACTATTTTTAATACAGTTGCGAAAAAATTAAGCAATTTAATAAAATAATAAAACACAATAAACTCAATTAGCTAATCGTAAAAGAATATAAGCAGATACTTTTTTTTGTTTTCTTCACCCATTCTGGGTTGGCAAAGGAAACTATGATCATACAGCCAAGGCTTCAGTAGATTTTTTTATTCATATGAAATGAAAATTAAATTAAATGAGATGAAATGAAACCTAACAAAAGCAATCCGAATCCTACAGGAGCGCCTTTCCTTATTTCTCTCTTTTACCACATCGTTTTCCATTAAAGCCACATTATTGCACTAATTCCACCATACTAAGTACCTACCACAATAAAAACCAGAAAAAACTAATTTAGAAAATTAAGAAATATGGTCCCTCATTTTCTTTTCACTTACTTGCGCAAACTCCTATAAGTAGATACTATGGTAAATAGTGCACGTCATACCATATTTAGTAATCTGTGGTCATACAGCCAATTTTATGTGTTTTTTATATTCATAAATTTAATTTGGCCGATACTAAGTAATATTAATTTAATGTACTTATAATTAAAATTACTTTTAAATCTGATATTGAAACAAATTAGTAGCTTCTTTTTAGAAATATTTGCATGAGTCATAAAAATTTCTATGATTGTTTTTTAGTAAAAAGTGCTTCGTGGTTGGTTTTTTCTTTTTAATAGACAATATTTTGACAGTTGGGAAAGAAAACGCATGAGTTCGGGAAAGGTAAAGAAAAAGTTCGAGTGTGTAATAGCCCACATCCCGAACGCTATATGTCCCTGCAATACGCCACTTTTTGAGCAACTGTATTAAAAATGGATTTTCAGCCATATAAAACCTCTTTGTTGTTACGAAAAAAGAACTGTATCTATTACCCGGTGAAATCGAAAATGCTCTGTTGACTCGCATATAACTTGCAGTTAGGTACTAACTTAACTTTGTAGGGATACTGTATTACCCGGTTAAATTGAAAAGTCTCTGTTTACTCGCATATATTTTGCAGTTAGATACTTACTTAACTTTGTAGGGATACTTCTATTACGCAACTAGTACTGTAATATTATTATGCACGCGTGTGTTATAGTTCGGTTTATGGCGTAAAGATCGATGTAAGAAGGCTCACTTTATGAGCAAGTGTGTTGAAAACTATTATTCGGAACTTAACCGT
This sequence comes from Crambus lathoniellus, assembly GCA_949710035.1. Taxonomy (NCBI): domain Eukaryota; kingdom Metazoa; phylum Arthropoda; class Insecta; order Lepidoptera; family Crambidae; genus Crambus; species Crambus lathoniellus. Next base: position 16,171,903 of record OX453306.1, read on the forward strand.
CCCCACTAGTATCTATGTGCTAGCAACCTCTTTTGCATTTACAACGAGTAATGAGAAAGTTCAGAATCAATACTAATTTCCAGCGGCTAGCCACAGCCTTTGTAGCCGCAACTCTTTGTTCCGCGTTTTTATTTAAGTTCTGGTCGCGAAACTACCTTTGAACTTAGAACTCTACAACTTTATCCAAGTACAGACTGATACAAAACCTCCTTAGGGTAAGCTTAGTTGAGGCAAAGAATGCTGACCTGAACGTTTTCTTCTTGAGATATACTTGTGACGGGACGTCCTCGTCAGCCAGTGGTACACTAGCCGGAACGTCGGAAGTCGCCGCCCAGTATTTAGTTAGATAGATATGAATAAAAAGATGTTTATTGGGTCTTGACTTGTTTTATTGTAAAGGTAGTAATAAGAAAGTATAGGAAGAATAGGAACTGCAACAAAATGAAAATACGTGAATATAAAGGTCCTAGATATAAAATTATAAAGTAATGGATAAAAACTAAGTATGATGCTTACCCCGAGAAACGGGTTCCTTTTACATTAGACTGTTAACAATTTAGATATTTATAGGAAAAATGTGATAGTAAAAAACCACGAGCCCTATAAGTAGCTTTCAGGCGGGATTCAACTACTTATAGGGCTCGTGGTTTTTTACTATCACATTTTTCCTATACTTACAAAAATTGCATTGTGAATGCATAAAAATAAATATAAAAATCTCAATTTAGATATTTGCTATAAATAGCCACTTTTACATAATCTTAACAATATCACTACATAGTATAAAACAAAGTCGCTTTCTCTTTCCCTATGTCCCTTTGTACGCTTAAATCTTTGAAACTACGCAACGGATTTTGATGCGTTTTTTTTTAATAGATAGAGTGATTCAAGAGGAAGGTTTATATGTACTTTTTATCCCGATATTCCCACGGGAACGGGAACCACGCGGGTGAAACCGCGGGCGGCCGCTAGTTACTGATATAACTGTTTATGCTCCGCGAGCTCTGTACAGCTTGGTGGTTTTGGTAGAACTGAATCAAAAATGCTGAACAGGGCACGTGAAAACGAAGATTTTGAATTTGAATTGAAAGAACAGCATAGGATTCGATAAAATTAATGGCCAGTATGTAGAACTTGATGGAGTTTCCAGCCATTATGGAGTTTTTAACCATCCATAATGACTGAAACGAACGACATCGTTACATACTGAACGCGTTCTTCTTGAGCTATACTGAACGCTTTCTTCTTGAGCTATACTTCGTACACTGTAGCATGGGTCCTTTGTCAGCTCGCATTCGTGCAAAGCAAAAAGTTCTTTATGCATTTCGAATAACACTCAAGAAAAACAGAAATTTTTTAATGCAGCGTATGCTAGAAAATTAGACCGATTTTTGTGCACAAGGGTCTAATTTTCTAGCGTTGCACTTGTGCACAGATCAATTTCCCTGCCAGATAAAAACAACAAAGCTGTGAAATAAATCTTCTGTGAATTTATCCCTTCTAATTGGAATAAAGTTCAAAACAAAAAAACAGCCGATAGTTGCTTAAAAGGTGCATAAAAAGCGCAGTATTATTATCGCCTGTACGCTATGCCTCCGTACGCTACACCCGTGTGCTAGACATTCGTACGCTATGCAATACGCTTTGAAGGCGACCATTTCGCGCAGCAACTTGGTTAACTCGTCCTCGACGGCACTATCTCGGCACAACACCGATACTTACTTCCCTATTCAAGCCGTAGACGCCGCTTTTAGGCTGTAAATACACATACGACAAATTTTCCCTCCGCTTTGAAAGAAAAGCTCGTGCCGAGCAAAATAACGGGACGCTTTTGAAAGGAAAATTTTTAGTCCACGTAATGTACAGCTTTGTTGCTTTGTTGTAAAATATTCGTGTAGGTCTGGATGTTTGTGTTATTTTACTAGTGGACCCGGTGAACTTCGTATCACGTACATCTAATAAAGACAGAAAGATAAATACATAATAGCGAAGCGCATCTAAATTCACCAAAGAAGTTTTATACACTGCCTGCCATAAATGTCACCTATTAATACAAAGCGCTTAAATTTCAGTCTCACTTCGAGCAACGCGGGCCTTCCGTGTCTTACACGTCAGTTAGATGATTGTCCATACAAAATTACCATTTTTAATTTTTACTAACTTTAGGATTTCCCCCATATTTTTTATTTAAACTCCCCCTGAACTACAGCCGTTTTTGAGTTCTGAACGAAATCATTTATTCCTCGGCAGCGTTTTGTTCATACTCGTATCAGACACCATTAATTTGTAGCTTCAGAAATACGAACAAAAGATGAATGAATGAATGAATGAATGAATGAATTCTTTATTTGGCTACAGCAAATGCAATAACACAATATAAAATTTAAAACAAAAACAAATAAAACTAAAAGTTACAAACTGCCCAATGAACCCGTTGTCTCACGGCTGCTGCAGCCAAAAAGGGAGACAGTTCAGCATTATGTCAAACCCAAAGAGCCTGACGCTGATTTTCAACTGACCCCTTGATCCCTTTTTTTGACAAATGGATGCCAATTCTACAGTATTTTGCAACTGTTTACAATGTAACTTAAAAAGTCTTCATAACAAAAAAGAAAAAATATATACACATAATACGTTGATATCTAGGATTTAGTTAATAAGAAGGTACCTATAGAATAAATATATTTACAAATACAAAAAAAAAACTTTAATTCTAATTTTATAAATAAAATTTGTTGTTTGTCCATAGAAAGAATAAAAAAAATTACTATATGGTTGTGCATTAAAAGAGGTTACGAAACAGAGACATTTAAAATTATATGCAATCGACACATTAACATTAACACATCCACGCCTCCACCGCCTATATAAAAGATTCGTTTACAGTAACCGCTCCTAAATCCACCTGAGTATTTAAGAGATACTCTTTTAAACGATTCTTAAACACCACAATAGATTTGACAGCTTTCAAAGGTGGTGGGATATTATTCCATATCTTGGCTGCGGCGTAGCGGAAGGCGCCCCTGAAGGATGCGGTCTTATGAGGCTTAGTGGCCAGTTGCTGGGAACACTGTCTTCTCTCGCATTGTCTCCTGTTTCCGATCCAGTCGAGTTTTTCGCACAAATATTCAGGTTCTCGGAATTTAATGACACCAAAAAGTAAACAGGCCAAGTGCAACTTGCGCCTGGACTTCATTTTAAGTATACGATTGTCGTTAAAGTATTTAGTGACATGACCCCTAGGGGGAATGGAAAAACAAAAACGAGCACAAGCGTTTTGAACCCGTTGGATAAGTCGTTCAGTCCTTGAAAGCAGACGTGGCCCATAAACAGCGTCAGCATAGTTCAGCTTGGACAATACCAATGCCTCTGTTAACTGCACTCGCAACTCTTCACAAAGAAAGGGTCTTATTTTGTAAAGAAGCTTAAGTCGGTAAAAGCAATTTCGAACTGAATCGGCGATATGTTCCTCGAATCTTAAGCTTGCGTCGGTATATAGTCCAAGGTTCCGGGCTATAGCTACTCGTTCAATCGGCTCCCCTTTCAATGTGATATTTAGTGACGCTGGCAAATTGTCCAACTGCTTTTTCGTACCAAACAACATATATTTAGTTTTAGACGGATTCAGTGACAGACAGTTGAGATTTGACCACATAGCTATTCGGTTCAAATCCTCAGTCAGATCCTTCACTGCACTATCATGCTGGTTCGGCTTAAAAGAAATGTATGGGTCAGGCCGTAGATTTTGCCACAAATAGCGCAATGGTGACGCAAAATTTTCTACGAGTCGGTCGCACAAAGTGGCGCAAAATGGTAGCGCAAAATTATTAAGGAGCACGTACATTAATGTGATTTTATTTAACAAACCTGTACTAACAAGAGGTATTGCATCAAACTAGAAAAAGAAACACGATGTTGGTATGTAAGTATGTTTAATTAATAATTAACAATAATGTACCTATGAGTAATTCTTTTTTATATATTGCGCATAATGAAAAGTTAAACAGGATGACAAAAACTAGTAAGTATGTATGATTTGTTCAATTTACAAAAAAAAATACATTTAATTTGTTAGATGGAGGTATTTGGTATTATTCATTATTAATTATATGTATAAATATAATACAACTTTAAATTTATTTCAACTCTTTTCAATGTTTGAGAGTCCATTACTTCGACTCTAGCAACAACCTGCTTGAAGTATCACTAGGTATTAAAAGGACTTGCCAACCATTTAGATGCCAAAAATAAAAAAAAAATAGATCTGTCAATAAAGAAAAAAGTTAGATGGGTTTAAAAGTTAGTATGAAAGTGACGAAATTCCAAAACTTATAAAATAGGTACAAAATAAAAAAAACTTTGGACCTAGGTAAAATCTTTGGGGCTGGTTAGGTAGCAGACCACCGCACCTACCCCTATTTTCGTATGTTTAACGTTCTGCCGAACACCCTGTACTTATAGAATATTAATAAAAGCTAACAAATCAATTAATAGTAATGCTAGTCATGTTTTTTAGCGGAATTACAGCTAAAAGTAATTTCAAAATAATAAAAACACTTGAAAACCTTGTGTGCATGCACTATTATTCAATAGCGTAAAATAAGTGGCGCAATTTCTACGCAACCGGTATCGCAAAGTGGCATAAAGGCAGTTTTGCGGAACCGAGGCGCAAATGAAATCGATTATAACTCTTAAAATATATTATTTTACAAGGCTAATTTAACATATACAGATCACACACATCTAATTACACCATGCGCAAAAACAATTATAAGTTTTAATCAAGAACTTACCTTGAAATCTCAAAAAATGCACTCTGCAAAGTAGGCGACACTTTTCACTTTGATCGGAGTTGACACCGAAATGTCAAAAAATATGGTCGTCAACGCTGCATTGACCATAGAATACGATTCTTTGGCGATGCCAGCACTCAAACAAAATATTAATAAATGTTTTATAACCATAATATGGGTGAAAATGGTTGCGCAATATAAGTAGCGCAAAGAATTGGTTTTTCAAAAAAAATATCTTATTGCCGAAAATTTATCTTTTTTCTTAGGAAATACGCAAAAATATTAAAGGAATGGCAACCTTATTATTATTTTATAACGTCAAATCAAACAGCTCATCAATAAGTTAAAAAATGATAATTTTATCGATGTTTAAGCTGGACACCTACCCATGCGGATTCGCGGTTTTTATAAAAAATCCGTCACTTTTGGGAGGGAAATGTCAAATAGTTTTCCAAATCTATAAACTTATCCAAATATCTATATCTGCCTTGGTTTGCTATTTCTTAGGAAACACGATGATAAGATTGAGAAATTTCTAAGAGTACTATATTTAAAATTATATGAGGCGGAGACTTTTGCACCCTCGAATGTGGCAAAATCTACGGCCTGACCCGTATAGTTGAATATCATCTGCATATATATGATATTTGCATTTCTCAATACATTTGATGATGTCGGCACAGAACAGATTAAATAGAATCGGACCCAGTATCGAACCCTGTGGAACTCCTCTTTCCAACGACACAGTGCTCGACACTAGGTTCGTTCCATCTTCTAAATGTAGTGACACAAATTGCTTTCGGTTGCTAAGGTAGCTGTCGAACCAACGGATCGTTTTATGATCAAAACCATAATAACGCATTTTTGAAAGAAGGAGACCCAAATTTATAGCATCAAATGCGCGCGAGTAGTCCAGCAATACGAGCAAGGTACACATACCCTCATCCTGAGCTGACAATATGTTGTCGGTAACATCAATTAGGGCCGTGGTCGTGCCTCGCTTCTTCCTGAAGCCCGATTGAAGTAATGGCAACACATTATTCTTCTCAAGGTATTCGGTTAGTTGTTGACAAACCACTCTTTCCAAGATTTTAGACGGGCAGGGCAGAATACTTATCGGACGCAGGTCTTTTATGTCAATAGGGTTGGTGTTCTTGGGAAGCGGTAGCACCTTAGCGGTCTTCCAGCAAGCAGGAAAGTCAGATGTCAGTATTGAACAATTCACTATATCACATAGGTACGGTAGTAAATACGGCATTGTAAGAGTAAGCATTTCCAATGAAATATGGTCAACACCTACCGCATTTGATTTTAGTTTTAAAATATTTTTTGACACGTCACTCTCGCTAACCGTAGAGAGAGAAAAAGAAGCTTCACAAAAACTATGAAACTCAAAAAATGACAAGTTTGACATGCTTGTCTCTGAATTTCCCGGGACATTAACAAAGTGCGCATTAATTTCATTTGGGTCACTAAAGTGAGATGGTAATTCTGACCTCGTATTTGATGGCATTATGTCGGTCTTTAACTTTTTCCACAAGATGTTAGGGTCTTTAATTTTACTATTTATGTTATAGCGGAAATAAGCTCTTTTTTCGTTATATAGGGACGTTGTTACTAGTGACTTTAGTTGCTTATAGTAATCTTTAAGTGGTTCTGATTTATATTTTCTGTATTTATTCAATGCGTTATCTCTCAACTTCATCATAAGTTTTATATTGTCAGTAAACCAGGGAGGGGAGGGCTCCTTAATAACGCGGGTGATAAGCGGTGCATGAACATCAAAAACTGCTAAAATGTTACCATTTAGAACTTCAACCTTTTCCGTCACCGAATTGGACAAATTAAAGCTACTCCAATTCAAATTAATCAAGTCCCTCGTAAAATTGTCAATACAAATACTTTTAAGTGGTCTGTACTGTGCTACAAGCGGCTTGCACTTCTGTTTTTTAATATTAAATTCGCAAACTATGGCAGCGTGACCAATTAAATTATTACCAACAGCTTCAACCGAAATATGCTTAGCTCTAAGATCGGTACACACCAGGTCGATCAGAGATTCACCGGTGTTCGTGAAGTGGGTTGGTGAATCGACTAACTGTTTAAGATCAAGACTGTTAAAAAAGATATTTAATCGTTTCACTTTCGTATCGCAAAGGTTCATTAAATTTACATTAAAGTCACCTAAGAGCACACAATGATCACAGCTCCCTAGTGCAGTAATTGAGCTTGTAGCAGCGTCTAAAAAAAATTCCAAATCCAACCATTGAGGACGATACGCTGTGCCAACGGCGATTTGTTTCCCGTTAATATTAAGTTTTAGCCACATTTGCTCAACTTTATCATACTTGGGTTCGATGGGCAAAATGCAAGTGCGCGCTTTCACGCCCCTCTTAATGTAAAAACCAACACCCCCACCACGACCCGAGCGCACGCTCAGCGGGCGGGGAGTGTGGCGCAGACGGTAGCCGGGCACCACGGGCGCGCGGCCGTCCTCGCCCCTGCGCAGCCAAGTCTCGTTTATAGCCATGACGTCAATGTCGCGCGAACTAAGAAATGAAATGAAATCATCATGTTTTGTGCCCAGGGAACCTGCATTGTAGAAAGCTAATTGAAGGCAATTTTTGTTAGCCATTGATAAGTAGCATAGTCACATAAAATGATGCATTTGACTCTTTGTGCAGATAGTGTCTATTGGTTACTGATTTTCCGTTTAATAAAAACAATTGATAATGCGAAGCACAGAACATAGAAAGATTTGTCTCTATTAGCGAAGTTATAATAAAAGAGCACGCAAGATGACTGCTAATGATATTACCTATTGATTGTAAATAACTATTGTAAGTATATGTTGGGAATGATGTATAATTTGATAATATTAAAATCTGGAATAAAATATAATTATATAGATGATATAGCTTATATTTTATAAAAAGTGTAAAATTCACTAGTATTAAAATCAGGAATACATTCAAATTCTGTAAAATGACAACATTAAAATATAAAAAGTAAATAAATAACAAAAAAATCAAATGGGAACGTTTTAATGTCCATTTGCGCATTAACTTATGAATATATAAAATTATTGCCGAATAATTTCCAGGCTGATTGATCACACTATTGAATGTAAATAAATACTGTTTGATGTTTAATATTGTAAATAGTATATAGTTTAAAATATAAATGAGGAATGGTTTATAATATTCAAGGTTAACGATACAGAAATATACTTGTAATAAAGAATAAGAAAACATTTTTAAGTTGGTCAAGTTCAGGTTAAAAGGTTTTGCAAAAGTCAGCGCCAGTGCTGCGACACTATGATTGACGGGTGCAGCCGAGAGACACAAACTCACAACACAGTCAACAAACAAAAAACGTAGCGATACTGAAAACATAGAAACATAGATAATAAAAAAAAACAAACGAAAAGTTAATGAAAATTCAAAATGTCTTTTTCACGACGTATAAGTAAGGCGCTTTGTCCATCTTCCTTACGGGCGAGTATTTTGCCATCTCTGGACCATACATATTTCCAACCATGCTTCTTCGCAGCCTGGCGTGCTTGAAAAAACAACTGTCGGTTAGTGCGACTGAGACGCTCGTTAATATAGACGCCACCGCCGCCGGCGCCGCTTGGCTTCCCAGAAGCACCGAAGACATCAGAGGCGGATAGGTTGCGGCGCACGCGAGCTGCGTGCAGCCACTGGTCCCGTGCAGCTCGGCGTGCGAATCGCACCGCGATGATGCGCGGACGCTGCGGCTCACCGTCCACTCGGTTACGGCGAGTTGACCCAACTCTCTGGACCTGTACGACGTCCTTGTCGTCGAACGGTACTCCCAGTGTCGCAGACAGCATGGCGACTACGTTGTTTTCGTTCTCCCCACTCTGCTCCGGCAACCCGGATATCTCAATATCGTTGGAGAGTGCTTCCTGCTCCCTGTCGTTCAGTTGAGCTTTAAGTTCGGCAATAGTTTCTTCGAACGCATCGACACTAGACGGCACGGATTTTTCGCACTTGGTTTCCAAGATAGACAACCTGTTTTCAATCTCGCTAATTTTTATATCAAAAGCGCTCAAAGTGGTCTTGAATTCGGAGATCTCCAAACGGCATTGATGTACTTCATCCCTGGTCGCCTTAAGTTCATTACGGAAAGTGCGGATTTCGAAGGCAAGATCCATTTTAAATTCCTCTGTTGTATTTAGCGCTGTCTCGTCATGGCGGGGGCTAGTGGACGCGCGGTATGTTTCCGCTATTCCCTTCACAGGCGTAGAGGTGTTGTCCTCCCTAGGGATCTTTATTTTACATCCAGGGCAAACCCATGAAGTCTTGACCGACGCAGAAAGCGGTATTGCGACACAAGCTTTATGAAAAGCTGAGTCGCATTTTGTACAGCGAACACAATCCGTTGGTGAAAGAAACTTCCCACAGGCTCCGCACTTAGCCATTTCTTGTTAACAAAATAAATAAATAATGACGACTCCTAGCGGCAAAGTTAGCAACTGATTCAGCATTCACTCACAACAGCATAGGTTCAAGCAACACTTGATCGACCAAGCAAGCGTGATAAGGTGAAGTTTAAGTACTTGTTCATATAGCAATCAACAGATGGCGCTGTTCTCAATTAATTAAAAGAATCGATGTTGACCATACGATGCCATAAGTTATGGGGTGCGATTCCGTTAGTCACTGAGCACATTCACTTAAGTTATGTATCCTCCTCACAATAATTTATGAGCACTGATGAATAGTAACAGTAGTATTATATTTAAGTTTTTTCCTTAATGTATAGGGTAGTTTCACACTTGTTTCAATTGTTTGTAATTAAATTTATCTATTTAAGACCGTAATCTTTTTCCAATGCGATAGATAACGATACACAACACTCAACACGTATTTGTGCAACTTTTAAGCACAGGAACACTTATAACAAAAGACTTTTATTATTTAAAGTGCAAAAATTTTAGCTAAGGTCAACAAACTCTGTTGACAACCAGTTGTCAAAAAAAAAAACTTCAAAGATAAGTATCTGCTGATTGTTTAGAAGTCATGTAAATAAGTTCAAGTAACGTTCCGTGGGCAGGCCCCCTACAAGGTGGACCGACGATCTGGTCAAGGTCGCGGGAAGCCGCTGGATGTGGGCAGCGCAGGACCGATCGTTTTGGAGATCCTTGGGGGAGGCCTTTGCCCAGCAGTGGGTGGCGTACGGCTGAAATGATGATGATGATGATGATGATGAACTTTTAATAAAAAGTTTTTATCATCAACCGAATCAGACATTAGGCAACATAATATATAAACCTATTCTTCATCAGACTCATTAAAACTCAAACAACGTGCACGTAAAACGCTAAATCTACTTCGCTAAGTAAGTCCCATGTTTTTAATTTATATCTTCATCAAAGCCTGTGCGCAGTTCCATAGGGCCTTTACTGTAATGTTTATTGTCTGCCTCCCCTCGCGCTCACACATGAATTTGGAGATAGACAAAGAGTACGGTATGAAAGAGCCACATGTAGAGTTTGGTACTGTGTAACCAACGATAACACTAAATTTGTCCCGTGTAAGGGGTAGCCTTGGGTAGCCTTGATGTATCTGTACGAAGCTTAATTTTAGAACGACCGGTGTGGCTCGTAATTTAAATTACATTCGTCTAGTCGACATTCAAAAAGCATACTTTAAGCTATTTCTGGCGGCTGAACACAGAAACGAGGAGAAACTTATTTATATGTCGGGGCGTGAGGCCCTAGAATGGTATCAGGATGGGTTACCATTACTTATTACGAGCTTATGATTGTGGGCAAAGGAAACGCTAGCGAATGCTTAATAAAAGGGTTGATAATAATCAGATCTAATGTAACTGCGATTAACACTGACTTTAAGTGACGATCTAGATCCATTCTAAGACTAGGTTTTAGGAAACGTATAACAAGTTCGTGGGCCACGCCTCAACCGTTCAACGTCTGTAAGCCGAATGCCAAGATTCCTGGCTCAGATGCATCGAGTTCGCATCCCTTAGTTTTTTATAAATGTCTCAAAAATCACTATTAATTGCGGGCCCACGACCTCGTTCAGTGTGTGATAACACCGTTTGTTCCCAGAACGTCAAATCAATATTTTAACACTTGATTCTTAAAACCCAACAAGAGCTATTACGTACCACTCGAATATTTTAGGCAATAAATAAAAATAACTTGTACGTTTTTATGAACCTAATTATTGATATCGGCCAGGCGCCGACACGGCGATCCTGACTTTCACACGTCCTCGTGTGCCAAAGTTAACAACTGTCAAGTTTACAAACAAGACAACTTTAAAGACTTTACCGTTCGGCTATCCTGCCATAATACAAAACGAAAAGTCATTACTAAACAGCTTCCACTACACATTTCTATTTTATGGTGCATTATCGCATGAGTGCAGTTATCATCAGGCTCTTTAGGTATTAACTAGGGAGGTGGAGTATTAATTGCGGTGTCCAAACGGTTAATTTCTTACAGGCTGCAAAAACTTGAAAGCAAGTGTGAAGATTTGTGGGTGGGAATAGATATAAAACTAAATAACAACCTCGAGCGCCTAATGCTTTGTGGAGTTTATCTGCCGTCTCCGCTAAATACGCTTATTTTAGATCACTTTCTAACAAACACTAATCATGTCCTTGAGAATAATAATTACTCGCTAATATTAGGGGACTTTAATCAGAGTAGTATACATTGGTCTGGTACTCCTGACTCGCCTCTATCCGCTTCATGTAATAAAAAAAGTAATCACAGCAATTCATTGCTTGACTTTATTTCTTGTAATGGTTTTAAACAGTTCAATTACATAACAAATCATAAAAATGAAATACTGGATTTGATTTTATCAAAAACACCGATTAAAAATGTTCAATGTTGCTTATCGCCTTTGGTCAACGTTGACCGGTATCATCCTCCTTTAGAATTTAATTTAGAATGCAACATACATGAAAGCTACTTACAGCCAAACTCCAATCGCATTTTCAAATTTTACAGAGGAGACTATGAAAATATTATTAAACATTTGGGTTCTGTTAATTGGGATGAGGAGTTCCGTAATTGCCGCTTTGTGGATACTATGGTTGAAAAGTTTTATAATATTATTAACGAAACAATTAAATTACATGTACCACGAGTTACAAATAAATCGTCTAATCATTATCCGGTCTGGTTTACCAGAGGCATTATAAGTATATTAAAGGAAAAGTTAAAGTATAGAATTTTATACTCTAAATTTAAAAATCCACTTGACAAAATAACTTTTGATCTACTTAAAGAGAGATCCATAAACATGATTAATGTTGGTTATAAAAACTACCTGTCTGCCATTGAATCAACTATAAGAGGCAATCCAAAAGTCTTTTGGTCTTTTATTAAACAAAAACGTAAAAATAGGAATGAATATCCTTCAAAAATTTTTTATAAAGACAAATCTACGACGGATGGTTCTGAGATATGTAACCTTTTCGCCAAATATTTCTCGTCCGTTTACGAAACCAGTGAAGCTAATCCAAATACGGGTCAATTTACTCCATCTAATGATAATACTACCAATTACATTAACAAAATTGCTTTTACTAGTGACGAAGTTAAACATGCTTTAAAAAAACTTAATATAAATAAAGGAGCTGGATCTGATGGCATACCATCTCTGTTTGTGGTAAAATGTGCTGACGTTCTCGCCTTTCCTCTTTCCATAATTTTCAACAAGTCCTTGTCTCTCGGGACTTTTCCAACCTTGTGGAAGGAGGCTCGTATAGTTCCAATCCATAAATCTGGAGATAGATCCAATGTTGAAAATTTTAGGCCTATATCTATCCTCTCTGTCTTTGGTAAGGTTTTGGAATCTCAATCATCAACTGGCACGTCAAGCAATTGATCACACCACAACAACATGGTTTTGTCAAGGACCGTTCCACCACAACCAACCTTGTCAGTTTCATGTCAATTGTTGTTGATGCTGTGGACTCCCGGGCTTCTGCTGATGTCATATACACCGACTTTAGTAAGGCTTTTGACGTGGTAAATTTAAATATCTTAATAAAAAAATTGTCAACGTATGGTATATCTGGGAGCTTATTAAATTGGTGTCAATCTTATCTTTCCGGCAGAAGATCAAAAATAGTAATTAATGGTTTTGAATCAAATGTGTATATGGCGTCATCAGGAGTTCCGCAGGGCTCTCATCTTGGGCCTTTGTTTTTTAACCTATTCATAAATGATGTAAGATCGTGTTTCCATCATTCACATTGTTTTCTTTATGCTGACGACCTTAAAATCGTGAAAAATATTTCTGAAAGTGCGGATGTTCAATTGTTGCAAGAAGACTTGGATCGGTTTGGCAGTTGGTGTGAAGTTAATCTTTTAAAATTGAATCCCAACAAATGTTTTTTCATGCATATTTCTAAAAAAAAGACTCGTCACCTCTCGTCGTACAAATTATGCAATGTCGTTCTTAAGGAGGTTGATACCATCCGTGACTTGGGCGTCATTATAGACAGCAAACTGCAGTTCAATACCCATGTAGACAATATTGTTACCAGAAGTTTCAAGATGCTTGGATTTGTTTTGCGTAACTGTAAAGAATTCAAATCAGTTCAAAGTAAAATCTGTGTTTTTAACTGCTTGGTCAGATCAATATTAGAATATTGCAGCTCTGTTTGGTCGCCTCTTTATGATATTCACAAAAAAAGGATTGAATCTGTTAATAAAAGATTTCTCTGGCACTTGACCTTTCAATGTCATAAGGCTAAAGAACTTATTTCATTTAAGAAACGTTTACAGTTTTTTAAGCTTGAAACTTTAGAGCACCGAAGAGATTTAATGGATTTAAGGTTTCTCTATAAATTAGTAAATGGTCGTTTGAACTGTCCTTTGCTTTTGGAAAAAGTAAGATTTTATATTCCACACAAGTTTCCACGTGGCTCCAAATACAATTTATTTAAAATGAAATCATTCAAAAGCAATCTAGGCCATTTCTCTTCTGTTGACCGTATGCAAAAGATGTATAATAAAATTTGCAAGGGTACAGACATAAATTTATTTGGTAGTCTTGCAGTCTTTTCTAAGTCTGTATCGCTTAAGTTACAGTCTGTGAAATCATGATCACTGCACAAGTGAATTAATTTCGATTCCAAGATTAACAAATCGTAGGACTGTGCAGTTGTCATGTGTTAATGTATTTACAATGTTAAAAAAACCATGTATTGTGTTAAATCTTTTAAACACTCACTTTGCTTAAAATAAGCTAAAATCTGTGTAATTTTTTCAGTTTATTTTTTTTAATTTAATTTTTGTGCATGTCGTGGCAGCCTTTAAGTAAGGCATCACTTTGAAAAGTGTTTCTTAAAGTATGTTTAAGCTAGTAATAAGTGAATGTCTTGTTGGTTGTCCAATAAAGTAAATAAATAAAATAAAACTATTTCAGCAGAGCAATGTTTTAATTTTGATCATAACATAATAATTTATTCTATTTTACGCTTTGTATCACATAGATAACGTGGTTCACATGACATTGTTACAAACTATCGGAACAATCGATATCAGTCGGTCAGTATCGGGAAGTATCCTATTCCATCCGGACACACAGCCCGCCAGGCTTCCCGTGGCCAGGCCGTCCCGTAACTCAGTCGAGCAAGGCGAATGTGCAGTCACACGACCGACGACGTCCCTTGCCTCTTCTCTCGACACTTTCCTTGCGAAACGACGATTGTGTAGTCATGCCATAACACAAGTGCTTGAGCTTATTTTAATGGGATTGTAGCAATGTTCGTGATGGTAATGGTGTTCAATCCTTACTTCCTTACTTTTTATATTATAAATGCGAAAATGCGAATCTGTCTGTCTGTGTGTTACACAATCACGCCTAAACTACGGAACCGATTTGAATAAAAATTGGTACAGAGATAGATAGTCTAGAGCCTGAGAAAGGACATAGGCTACTTTTTTATGTGGACAAAGGGCTGTAAAGGGTTGAAATAAGGGATGAAAGTTTGTATGGAAATTACGTCATTTTTAAAGTTAGAAGCCTAAAAACTATTAATAGGCGATTGAATACAACATTCAAAGTTTGTAAAAAAATTACCCTAAAGAGGGTAAAAAAATCATCCCCTGTTTTTTTCGTGTGATGACGTTGGCAAAAAAGTTTACGGAACAGATTTTAATGAAAGTTTTTTTGTTATTACAGCTATTGGTCCTCGCTTACTTATATATAGTAATTTATTTTGAAGATCGCAATATCTGATGTGGAACCATAGCAGTCCAGACAAACTATGAGAGATATAAAAATACCGTTTTAAGGAAAATTGTTAAACGTGATTAGCACTTTCTATTGACGTACAAAGTTTGAAGATCTGGTACACCTGATGTGGAACCCTAGCAGCCAGATTAAACTATATGAGATACAAACATAGCGTCTTAAGAAAAGTTGTTTAACGTCATGGATTTTTTCTATTGACGGAAAAATATCGAAGGTCTGGTACACCTTATGTGGAACCCTAGCAGCCCAGCTTAACTATATGAGATACAAATACAGCATCTTAAGAGAAGATGTTCAGCGTGATAAGTATTTTCTTTTGACATACAATATATACTAATATTATAAATGTGAAAGTGTGTTTGTTTGTATGTTCGTCTTTCACGTCAAAACGGAGCAACGGATCGACCTGTTTTTTTATGTGGATAGTTTAGGAGCAAGAGAGTCCCATAGGCTAATTTTATCCAGGAAAAATATCACATTCCTTCGGAAAAACGTCGTGTAGTACACGCGGCAAAACTGGGGGCGTAATATGCGGCTATGTGATATAAATTTTTAATGTGTTAATACGTAGGTACTGTTTATGTAATATACACGGTATTTTTTTATCACCCCGGATATTTTTAAGGGATTATTCTACTCATGAAAACAAACAACTTTAAATACAAGACCAACACTGAAATCGCAAAAAAATGACAGCTGTTCCATACATTTTAATTAAATATTTTTGCACTTTTTTATGGAATAGCTGATTTTTTGCGATTTAAGTGTTGGTCCCATAATAAAAATAGTTTGTTTTCATGAGCAGAATAATCCTTTTAGTTTTATCCGGGGTGATAAAAAAATACCGTAATAAATTAAGTAAATAAATGAAATAATTCATACTTATTATAAAACTGTAAGCGATCCTATTCTTAGAAGCACAAAATATGGGCATCAAATGTCAAATGAAGCCCATGTCCATATCCATATTTTTTAGCCGGTACAGGAGCTGTATACATTGAAAAGAAATAGAATGATTTAGAAGTCGGTTAAAAAAATACCAACAAGGGTCTTTTTAAACGGAACAAATAAAAAAAATATAGTTTTTGAATTTTTTGTCTGTCTGTCTGTCTGTATGTTGTCCACGTTTCAGGCAAAAACTACTGAACGGATTTTAATGAAACTTTTTTGTTATATAACTATTAGTTGTCGCCAACATTTAGGAAGGCCATAATTTATTTAGAAGATCGAAATATCCGATGTCGAACCATAGCAGTCCAGCCAAACTATGAGAGATATAAAAATACCGTCTTATGGAAAATTGTTAAATGTGATGAGCATTTTCTATTGACGTACAAAGTTTGAAGGTCTGGTACACCTGCCTAGCTAGCATTACCATCATTATATCACGCGATATGATATAGCACGTCATGCTGTCTTGCTTATCTACACCTTAGTGGGGTAAGCAAGACAGCATGACGTGCTATATCATATCGCGTGATAAAAGCCGTTCATGCTAGGCCAGCTGATGTGGAACCCTAACAGCCAGGTTAAACTATATGAGATACAAACATAGCATCTTATGAGAAGTTGTTCAGCGTGATATGTAGGTACTTTCTTTTGACATACCTACTGTTTGTATTGTTTGTATGTCCGTCTTTCACGTCAAAACGGAGCAACGGATCGGCGTGTTTTTTTAGTATGTGGGTAGTTTAGTGAGATGGCAACCCCCCCCTCTCTCTGACTTACTGTCGTTACTCAAGCGACCCGCGTGTGCATGAGTTAGGGTTAAAGGGTACCTGGTAATGATCGTCTAGTTATAGGATTGATAGATAGGTGATTGTAATGGATTGGCAATCTACTATTAAACCGTGGGTTGTATTACCACAACAAAAGTCACTATTAATAGGGAAGGGCTCAGATGGACTGCGCCTGCGGCCTGTCTGTTGTGCCCCTCTACAGTATTTATTTGATCTCAGTATCTATTCCTAATTCTTAGCCCATGAACGGTTTATCGCGTCCCTGAGCGTAGCGACGGCCTTACGTCAGCTGTATTGTGCTCAGCGACAATGCGGACCTTCAAGCTGCGCGTAAGAGCTCTGCTTTCCTGTATCGATTATATAATCTTTGATTTTGTTTATGTGTTGCGTCAGATCAGATCTGCGCAACGAGCCGTCCCTTTTTGTAATAATTTATATATCCGTATATTATGTATTATGGTCTTTTTTATAATTGCAGGCCTGCTTAGGATCTGGCTCACCGGTATTTTAATGTAAGGATGAGAGGCTCTCACGGATTAGAAATAGAGGTCGGATCAGATAATACGAGCTATCCAAAACTTTAATATTAAATTACTAATAGGCGGACTTTGATCCGGGCTATAACCGATAGGTCTCAAACGGTCTTTGTGAACGTCTCGGTATCACTATAGCCAACGGATTATTATATTAAAATGTGGAATTAAATAAATGACTGACAGCAAAGTGGAATTAGATAATAGATTGCCAAAGTTACAATAAATTCTAGCGCTCAAAAATGATTAATAAATAGGATAGAGAAAGTGGCTCAGCTTTATTGAGCTGTAATATTTACGTTAGATTATTTAGATTATTATAGAATGGGGATAAGCTCTGATAAATATTACTGAAATAGCAGTATTAGGAAAACAACCCGTCTCACAATTTGTTCCGATGGGACTCGAACCCACGACCCTCTACTGTCCGGGTGACTGCTCCTACCACTGAGCTAAAGACACGTCAAATTCATTAGATGCTCTAGATTATTTAGGACAAGAAATAGAAAAGCAGAATAAAGAGGTAAAAGATAATTTATTTCCTCAAAATGGTATGAGAAACTCTTTGATTATTTAAACTGAGAAATCCGCGTAACAGATTTCTTAGTTCTCAGCACTGTTCCTAAGGCTATAGAGCTGAAGAGAAAACGTACTGAGAGACAAAAAACTCTTCAGAGCCGTAACACACAATATAATCTTAAGCTAGTTATAAATTAGGGTGATCACTTCGCCTGAGTATTTAAACTCGACCCAAGAGGTATAAATCAGTATGTACAGTTAAAACACAGTATAACTATAATGACAATATAAATATTATGAGAAAATGTGTCTGGGAAGTAACCACTTAGATACACTTAGCTGTATTTCCAGGATATGCCTGCGGCTCCTCAATTCACCACTTTAATTATAATCCCCAAACAAAAAGGGTACAAAGCTATAATTATCACTAAGAAATCGACTACTTGTGTCCTCGCTCCTCCGCGTCCAGCAACCAAGTGCGCCCGCTCCGATAGCTTGCTGCGGCCTAACCTCCTTACATCTAGATAATTATACAATACTAATCCCTATTCTAAAGACAAAACGGTCGTAATTCTAAAGGCGTGTTCCGCGTCGGCACGTCTCCCCGCTCGCTCCCCCGCGCTGTCCCGGTGGCTGGCGTCTCTGGGCTGCTTGGATGGGAAAAACCCGCGTGAGGCCAGCGGGACATTGTCCAAAAGGCTCCATTGTTCTGAAAAGCACGATAACTAAAGTCTTTGTTTTACAGGGATGTTCATATACATTAAGGTAGAAAACCGCCTGATGGAATAGGCCCATAAGGCCTATAATACTTTGATTGATCTGAGCTTGTGGCGAGTGGTAATTTCCAAACTAGAAAGTTGGGTAATGCACATCTGCACCTATTGTTTTCGAGTCTAAATAACAGGGTTGTTAGTTTTAAAACTAATTGCTAGACTATTATACTTTGCTTAGGTTTTTGCCTGTCGGCTGCGCATTTTTAAAGGTTTATTGTACGCTGGGTATTTTTAGGGTTTTTTATATTCTTGTTCATTACTTCCCACGTCTTGCATCGTCGTAAGATGCTTTTGTTTATTAGTAATAGGTACGAGCAGATGGCTTGCCATCTCATCTCTCTCCCTGTAGACAGTTGAAACTTTCTAACTTTCTACACCTTCTATACAATAAGTTACCCAAACGCAGCGCATCCCAAAAATAAATATTATTCTCAAAATAATTTTATTTTACTCGTTATCCTCGCAGCAAACTCAATCAAGCTATCAGGGTTCTACGTTAATCGTCAGTACGATAGTATCTAAACAAATGAATGGCTTTATAATTTCCTTTTGTCTTGTTAGAGTATGGACAAACTAAAATATACGTTGTTGTGCGGGACCGCCGCTATTTTGAATGGTCCGATGTAAAGTCGGGTAAATTTCTTTGTCAACTTTTTACTATTATAACAATCTTCTATCTCCGGGACTCAGGCTACCTATGATCTATGTGACCTATCGCAATATGTACGAAACATACGACCTAGTTCTTTGTTCACGCGTTCGGTTGAATTTGGACGCGGGTGACGCACTGATGTGTGCGACAAATTTATTCCTAATCGAAACAAACCATCTTTCCGAGCCTTTGATATAAACTGAGCCCCGTTATCAGTAACGATATGTACGATGTTTATACACTCACTAAATTTCTCTATAAATTTTAAAACGACTCTACCTATCGCTTGTTTCAAAGCTACAGTTTTATAAATTTGCTAAATGCGTACTGAATGACAAAATAAATCTTTCCCCATATTTTTCGATCGGTAAAAGCTCGTATAAAGCAGCAAAATGATCTCGCCTACCTCTTTCGTTACGACCGGCTTACCAGACACTGAATGATTCGCAATCTTATGGTTTTTAATATGATTTCCTTACAATATTATGTTTCTTATAAGATTAATTGTTTTATACCAAGTACGGTCCTAATTTAACAAGATCACTTATGTAAAAAGTGTCAATTGTTTGCATAGTACCATTGTGATAATAATAGTTATAATAATAATTTATTTTAGGCATCTACAATGTTGGTGTTGATTGTTATGATTTAGCTAAGATTTTTAAACTTTAATTAAGTATTCACATTTGTTTTAGCGTATAAATGGATTCGTATCGGATTTTAATATTAATCAGAGACCTTCTTGTCAATAGATTATTTGCTATTGTTATAACTACACTTAAACATGCAACTTATCTGCCCTTTGTCTAGTGCCCAACTTTCAGAACGTCTGAACGTTTCCTCGGCACTGTAGTAGTAGTAAGTAGCCACTCTGAGGTACTGGTGACTCGGCAACTGGCTAGTGCTCGCTCGTGTCACACCATATGAAATTGACATTTTTAAGAAAAGTTAAGATTGGCACATGTATCTAATACATCAATAACCTCTCCCTCTTTCTTACACATTTCTGTCTACCATTAGCCTTGGCATTTGGATTAAATAATTATTATATTATATCATTAGTAGTAGGTTAACCTAATTAATAATATCTTTACACATATCAAGATTCCTGACTTCTTCCTTTCCACAGAGGCAGTACATTGCCTTCAAACTACCCTTTAGCTCTACATAATGCTTCAAATATCGCATTATGAGTTAATTGCACCAACACATTCAATTATCGAGCTGTATCGAAACAGACTCACACCACACTAAGTGTAAAGTTTAATCATAGTTAAAACTGTTTTGCTCCAAAATAACATTTAATTGTGGGTGTATCGTACCAACCAATATAATTATCCAACTGTATCGAAACAGTCTCACACCTTCGCTAAGTGTAATAGTTAGCCGTAGCTACATCTATTTTGCTTCACATTCGCATTTGATTGTGGTTTTATTGCACCAACCAATTAAGTTATCGAACTGTATCGAAACAGTCGCACACCTTCAACCATAACATGTGTTGCTGGAATAGTATTATTTAAGCTAACTTAAAGAAAATAAATATCTGTTTCATAATGGTAAATCGGAAACCTATGACCGCATGGCTTATTTTTCCGGAAATGTAAAACTCCAAAACACAACTGACATTGATCATAATCCTCATATAAAACAGATAATTGGTGTATAATAGCTTACTTTAAAATATCACAGTTAGCTATTTGCGAGGCGCGAACCCCGCAGCTGTGGCAATTGTATGTAGCAAGCCACACGAAGCTTGTTCGTGATTATCATCATTCTAAAATGCGTTTCTATAAATTTATGTGATTTACACATTCTTTTAATCATATTTAATGTGCCAAGATCTCTTCCCGTAGCTTCTAAATTCCATTAACTGACCGTTGTGGCCAAACAATACTTATCGCAAGCCTAATAGATTGAAATGTTTTACTATTAAAGACAGGATTAAACCATATTTTAGTATGAATACTTAACTTAAGTATATCCGGCAATTTGCTCTGTCGACCTTCCACTGGTGGCCTTCCACCATTGGTATTGCCCTCACTGGATGCTGGTTCCTAGCTGGAGTGACAACGGGAAATCACACAGCGGAATCGGTGGTTCGTTCTCGCAGCATCTCGGGGTCCCAGGTTCCGCAATATGGAATTGATAACATTGAAATTGAGATGTATGAACTAAGAATATCCTTACGGTGTGTATTCTTTTCTTGAAGATTAATAATAACCTATCAGCTAACTTATCCTCATAGTACCTTAAATTTTAAACTATACTCTAACTTAATCTTAGAACCACAGTTGTATCTATCAAAGCTATGTTTTAAAACCCACATGTTTTCGTCGGTCTCTTTTAACTCGTAAACGTATTTATTGTTAGCCCGAGCTTTTGTATAAAGACATCTATATTTTTGTAATACCGGTAACAATAGATCTCTTATGTTCCGCGCTTATTTGTAAAGAAGCAACAAAGTCTTTGACCGTCAATTCAGCTAGTTTACTACGGCCTATTGTCTTATTATAATTCCCACGTAAACCGAAGTCTCAACTTCCCTCTGTACGTTAGGTTCATTTTATTAGGTATTCTATTATTTCGATAGTTTAACATTCCTCGCACAATCCTTCAGTATCATTACAAGAACCGATTATAGCCTTTGTTTTTACTCCTAAGTGTTTAATGTTTCAGTTTTCAGTTTTCGTCAGGACAACATCTAATCACGCCTCTAACCCTCTCTAACCAATCAAAACCTAGTATTAATAGATCTTGATAGTTTCTGCAAAACTAGAACAAGCATTTCTGTTCGGACATCGACAACGCCTATGTTAAAGAATTAATCGTTTTACATCCTCACTCTTAGATCTGAATTCACTCTGTAAATGAATAATTAGTATCGCCACTTCAGATAACCCTATCAACCTGAATTTTGATATACTCGTATAATTCAGTCGTAATACCCGTTATTTGACTACCCGGGTCAATCAAAGCTTGTACTTTTTTAGGAGTTTAGCCTTTTGGTTATGTGATCTAATTTACTGAAAAAGTCAACCCGGCGCGTCACTACATAATCCGGCATAATAATTTTTATTAGTAACTATACTATTTTCCCGTATGTAACTGTACGCGACTAACAAGACAAAAGTTAATTACAACCTGCAAAGTCACACAGTATATAAATGCAAGTAAGATAAGCATCAACATGTAAAATTACACAATTAAAAAACAGCTACCACCTTTAAAACTAAAACCTTCTACCAATCCAATAAAAGAGTTAAGATTTTATTGTAAAACAAAATTCTCTCCCAGATATAAAGACTAGACCTATCTCTCCCAGATATTAAGATTTAATATGTATATGTATTTAATAAAATTAAAAGTTCTACGTTGTGTATTAGTTATCTCTCCCAGATAATAAGATTTAGTATGTATATTTAATTATTGAATATAAAAGTTCTACGTTGTGTATTAAATTAAATGTAGTAAATAAAGTTCTTTGAATCTAGTTGTGTCTATTTTTATTGACACAAGATCTAGAATTCTGGTCACGCGCACCACGTGAGATGGCAACCCCCCCCTCTCTCTGACTTACTGTCGTTACTCAAGCGACCCGCGTGTGCATGAGTTAGGGTTAAAGGGTACCTGGTAATGATCGTCTAGTTATAGGATTGATAGATAGGTGATTGTAATGGATTGGCAATCTACTATTAAACCGTGGGTTGTATTACCACAACAAAAGTCACTATTAATAGGGAAGGGCTCAGATGGACTGCGCCTGCGGCCTGTCTGTTGTGCCCCTCTACAGTATTTATTTGATCTCAGTATCTATTCCTAATTCTTAGCCCATGAACGGTTTATCGCGTCCCTGAGCGTAGCGACGGCCTTACGTCAGCTGTATTGTGCTCAGCGACAATGCGGACCTTCAAGCTGCGCGTAAGAGCTCTGCTTTCCTGTATCGATTATATAATCTTTGATTTTGTTTATGTGTTGCGTCAGATCAGATCTGCGCAACGAGCCGTCCCTTTTTGTAATAATTTATGGATCCGTATATTATGTATTATGGTCTTTTTTATAATTGCAGGCCTGCTTAGGATCTGGCTCACCGGTATTTTAATGTAAGGATGAGAGGCTCTCACGGATTAGAAATAGAGGTCGGATCAGATAATACGAGCTATCCAAAACTTTAATATTAAATTACTAATAGGCGGACTTTGATCCGGGCTATAACCGATAGGTCTCAAACGGTCTTTGTGAACGTCTCGGTATCACTATAGCCAACGGATTATTATATTAAAATGTGGAATTAAATAAATGACTGACAGCAAAGTGGAATTAGATAATAGATTGCCAAAGTTACATTAAATTCTAGCGCTTAAAAATGATTAATAAATAGGATAGAGAAAGTGGCTCAGCTTTATTGAGCTGTAATATTTACGTTAGATTATTTAGATTATTATAGAATGGGGATAAGCTCTGATAAATATTACTGAAATAGCAGTATTAGGAAAACAACCCGTCTCACAATTTGTTCCGATGGGACTCGAACCCACGACCCTCTACTGTCCGGGTGACTGCTCCTACCACTGAGCTAAAGACACGTCAAATTCATTAGATGCTCTAGATTATTTAGGACAAGAAATAGAAAAGCAGAATAAAGAGGTAAAAGATAATTTATTTCCTCAAAATGGTATGAGAAACTCTTTGATTATTTAAACTGAGAAATCCGCGTAACAGATTTCTTAGTTCTCAGCACTGTTCCTAAGGCTATAGAGCTGAAGAGAAAACGTACTGAGAGACAAAAAACTCTTCAGAGCCGTAACACACAATATAATCTTAAGCTAGTTATAAATTAGGGTGATCACTTCGCCTGAGTATTTAAACTCGACCCAAGAGGTATAAATCAGTATGTACAGTTAAAACACAGTATAACTATAATGACAATATAAATATTATGAGAAAATGTGTCTGGGAAGTAACCACTTAGATACACTTAGCTGTATTTCCAGGATATGCCTGCGGCTCCTCAATTCACCACTTTAATTATAATCCCCAAACAAAAAGGGTACAAAGCTATAATTATCACTAAGAAATCGACTACTTGTGTCCTCGCTCCTCCGCGTCCAGCAACCAAGTGCGCCCGCTCCGATAGCTTGCTGCGGCCTAACCTCCTTACATCTAGATAATTATACAATACTAATCCCTATTCTAAAGACAAAACGGTCGTAATTCTAAAGGCGTGTTCCGCGTCGGCACGTCTCCCCGCTCGCTCCCCCGCGCTGTCCCGGTGGCTGGCGTCTCTGGGCTGCTTGGATGGGAAAAACCCGCGTGAGGCCAGCGGGACATTGTCCAAAAGGCTCCATTGTTCTGAAAAGCACGATAACTAAAGTCTTTGTTTTACAGGGATGTTCATATACATTAAGGTAGAAAACCGCCTGATGGAATAGGCCCATAAGGCCTATAATACTTTGATTGATCTGAGCTTGTGGCGAGTGGTAATTTCCAAACTAGAAAGTTGGGTAATGCACATCTGCACCTATTGTTTTCGAGTCTAAATAACAGGGTTGTTAGTTTTAAAACTAATTGCTAGACTATTATACTTTGCTTAGGTTTTTGCCTGTCGGCTGCGCATTTTTAAAGGTTTATTGTACGCTGGGTATTTTTAGGGTTTTTTATATTCTTGTTCATTACTTCCCACGTCTTGCATCGTCGTAAGATGCTTTTGTTTAATAGTAATAGGTACGAGCAGATGGCTTGCCATCTCATCAGGAGCTAGAGAGTGACAAAGGCTAATTTATATCCCGGGAAAATATAACTTTCCCTCGAGATAACGTCGTGTAGTACAGGCGGGCGAAACCGCGGGCGGTAGGCTATGTGATATAACTTTTTAATGTGTTAATATGTATCATAGCGCTAAACTAATATATAAAAAATAAATACATAAAAAAACGAAAAAGCTTATTAGCTTGCTTGAAAAATGCTGCCGAAAGTCACTATTCCACGCGAACGAAGTCGCGGGCACAGCTAGTATTTATATAAAAATCCTATTATTTCAAGAAGCTGTTTGTTTTAGAAGTGTTTTGAGTTAGAATTAATTAAAGTCGTTTTGACATTTCAAACTGACCCAATCACATGCACTTCAGCTTATAGCAATCAGTTTTTTATTATAAAACTATTTTAGAACGCATCACTCGACTGTCGCTTAAAATTCTAAATAAAGCGAGTTTTTAACAAAAATGAGCCATATTTAGTTAACACTTTGCTCATAAACAAAACGCCAAGCTAATAATGAAACCCAATAATAACATTACTCAATCACAAAAAACACATTTAGCTATAAACAACACACACAAATTCCAATTAAAAACCACATTGACTATAGCCCGGGTTATTTGTAAAGGCTTGGTCTGCAAGTCGTTTACCAAAATGACGGGGCCTTTTTATCTTAGTCGGGCTGCAATTTGTTGGTGGCTCTATATTCTCCCACCGCAGACCGACGGCTGCTATTTTGAATATCCCTTTTCTCTAAAATTAAATGTTTTCGCTATTTTGGCCACAAAAGTTCGTGTTTTAAAACTCCGCTGACTTTGAGTACCTACTTAGTACTAAACTTGTTGCTTTGATAAAACGAACATCGAATTTTAGTCAAAATTAGTTCTTCATTTGTAATTATAATAATACGTATTAACGCTTCCCTGTGATTTATGTAATGTTATTTCTTTATATATTCAATTAATCTAACTCTTAGGTACCTGACTAAGGGCAAAGGAAAAGAAAAGACCAACCACCCAGTTTTGTAATAAGTATCTAAAACAGATTTTTATTTCTGTATACTTACCTATCTTTTCTTTTAATTTAAACCCAATCATCACACCACCAGGGAGTTAGTGCGAATTAATGATTACTTACCTAATATAGGGTTTGGAGGATGCCTGCCCGAAGGATATAAGAAATGTTGTCTAATTCCAAAATTTACTTCGAACTGATAACTTTACATTAATAAATAAACAAAACATCCATCGATCGATGTCAATCCTAAATTAACCGACAAAGTAAAAAATTACGATCTTTACCCACTGCTGAATTTATAATTAGTTCATAAAATTATTAGAAAAATAAATTGTGAATTTTAAAATCTTGAAAAAAAAAGCCATAACTATACATTAGTGAAGTTACCAAGTTATTTTCTTTTCGCAGAGATGTTATAAGGACGTTATTAATATTTTTTGGGTACATCAGAGTAATCAATGTAAAAACGTGACGAAACCGACTCTTATTAAAATACCTATGCTTAAATATGTTATTTGAGATTCACTCCTAAAAACTCTTTCTCTGAAATAAACGCTCGTATTAATAGTTTCATACAAACAGTTTGTTCAAAAACAAAATTTCGAAATAACTGGATGCAGTACTCGGCAGGTGCTTCAAACAACTTTTACCCTTTAACTTCTGTTAATCCATGAAATTTAACCACCTCATACAAAACTACAGGCGAGTGCCATGCCGCCGCCGCCGCCCGCCCCGCCCCGCAACCAAAGTTTGTATGAAAATTTATTTTCGAGTAGGTACTCGCAAAATTATACAACATACTGATTTTTTGCGTAGTCTATCGTTTGGTTTATGATTCTGAAGGGTGTGGTTAAAGTTGCCTCACGGTATTTTTTTTCTACACAGCAGACTTGAAAAACCGTTGAGTATATTTTTTGTGTATTTGGAAACATCAAAATAATGGACATATAGGTACTTACTTAAGTGCTAGCGTGCTCGTGCGTGCTACCACATTTTTTAGGGTTCCGTAGCCAAATGGCAATAACGGAATCCTTATAGATTCGTCATGTCTGTCTATCTGTATGTCTGTCCGTCCGTCTGTCTGTCTGTCCGTTCGTCCGTCCCCGTATGTCACAGCCACTTCGTTCCAAAACGCACTTGAATCTTGGTAGGTAGATGTATTCTGTAAGCCACTTTACACTTTTTACAATTATCAGCTCCCTAACATGGAACTGAAACTATTTTTTTTTCATCCAACCTATTCCTAGAACCTTAGAATCGTGTGTACTCTCTTCAACCTTTTATTCGATCCGCTTACCCCAGACTATTTGAAATCCAGGTTTCAGTTTCTGGGTGACTCCCATCAAAGAGAACTTCGCTCCAGCAGCAATTTTCTATTGAAAACTCCCTCCCATTCTACTGGCTTCGTCTCCCACTCCTTCTCCATTACAGCAGTACGACTCTGGAACTCCTTGCCCCTGAACATCCGTAGTGCCCCCAGTAAGTGCGTTTTCAAGAGATTGGTTCGAGAGCATTACTTGAATTCGTTACTCTAGGTCCATCGTATCTGACCTTTTTATTATGTGTTGTTTTTATTATTTTATCAGTACTAAGTATATATCATTTAATTGTATGATAGGATATTATGTATGTATGTATATATTATATTTATCTTAATATGTATCTAGGTATATTATTATCATATATATTAGTATTATGTAAATATCTGAGTTTTTATTTTAACTGTAAGTATATGAATTTTATTCAATAAGTATCCCTTTTTTTTTATTTTCTATTGTTGCCGCCATGACTTCACCTTTACATTCTTTCCGGTTGACTGGTAGAGAATGCCTAAGGGCATTAAGTCCGCCATTTGCTGTATGTGCAATAAAGAATTAATAATAATAATAATAATTCCTTGGTAACCTTAAAGTGTGGGGTGTCTATAGTTACAGGGTGCCTACCATCAACTTTAAGACAGCGATTCAAAAATAGCGCGATGCAGAATAGGTTCCTAAAATGAATTGCTTTCTTTCGTACTATGACCTTCTAAAAACTGGATCGCAAATGAATTGCTAAATGTGAATGACCGAACGATTTGTGTCCTTATTTCTTCTACCCGTCTCTTTCACTCGATCCGGGGAGTAAAAGGGACGGGTATTACCTGCAGGTGTCATGTTAGCTTGGCCGAGTTATAAGTCAAATAAGAGTTGATGACAGCTCTCAGCGGCTGTGGAATGTCATTGAATGATCACTGAATCGCTGTCATTGATACTAAGCTGTCGTGGTACGAATAAGCGAAGCAGTTCAGTTTAGGTCCTAAACAAAACCACAATAAGAGTTGATGTTAGGCACCCAGGTCTTTAAAAATGACGAATCTATAAGGGTTTCGATTTTTGACATTCGGTTACGGAACCTTAAAAAGAGAGAATGGTGTAAAAACTATGGACAATAACAGTAGTGAAAAAACAATAATGCAAATCCCAAAAAAAAGGTATACGAAGATCTCTCCTCATCGAACCACTTACCTACGCATAAGTTTTTTATCTGATAAGTTATCTTCTTCATCGGGTCAACAATTCAAACACTTGCCCCCTTATTCCAAAACGTGGACTAAAATAGTCCTGGTTTAAAACTGAGGGCCTACTCTGAAACGCTAATCCGAAACTTCGGTTAGCCCCGCCCCTTTCACTCGATTCTGTCATGACTAGAGCGTGAGAGGGACGGGTATAACGAAGTTTCGGGTTTTGCGTTTCAGAGTAGGCCCTCTGGTTCCAAACTGGTGCTGTCACTTTTATTTTCTAAATGAAAGACAGAATTAGCGTAAGGTTTAAACCACGGCCACGTTTTGGAATGGAGGATGGAGGAGGGGGATGGAGGTTTAAGAGTTAAATTTGCCCTTCCCGGAATCTGGCGACAGCAATTGCGTTTTCAGTCGCCTAGTTTAGCTCTTGCCTTGCCTGGCAGCATTCGATGGGCGACAGGACAGTGGGCATACTAATAAGTGCGCCATAGTTTGCTTCAGGGCGCCATAGTTGCAGTGCGTCTGCGTGTTGTCGATGAATCACCATCTTGCAGTATTGTATTGTCTTGTTAAGTAATTTTTTGATGCTATTGTTACATTAATGTCTGAATATTTTTTGTAACTCCTTATTCTAGGTTATTAATATAACAAATATGAATTCATAATACTAATTATACGAAGTTAGTAATTATTAAATCTTCACTGGCAACATTGCCGATGTGCAAATCAGAGATGACGGAATGCAAATCAGCTCCGTAGGTTTAACTATAACTAATCAACGATTGAACAATTCAGTTACGGAGAGAGAGATACTATTAATTAGAATAATTTACCTAATAACAAGAATATTTGGCTATTTTAACCTTATTGACTTTTTCCCGGGCCAAAACAAAATACTTCCATTTTACTCGTACTTATATTCGTTATTTTTATTATTATTTATTTCAAATAAAAACATACGTCTTAAGAACATTGCTTCGCAAAACCTAACAAGAGGTTTGCCTGCGAGTTAGTGGCGTAACATGTAGTCTCATCATCATCATATCAGTCGAACGACGCCCACTGCTGGGCATAGGCCTCCCCCAAGGATCTCCACAACGATCAGTCCTGCGCTGCCCGCATCCAGCGGCTTCCCGCGACCTTGACCAGATCATCGGTCCACCTACATGTAGTCTGTTATTCGTTAATTTAGCAACACATATAAGACCTTACCTATTTGTTGCATAAGTATTTTAATTTAGGTATACAATAAAATTGGGAAAGAAATAAAATAAAAAAAAAACACAAAAAATGTTATTGC
This sequence comes from Crambus lathoniellus, assembly GCA_949710035.1. Taxonomy (NCBI): domain Eukaryota; kingdom Metazoa; phylum Arthropoda; class Insecta; order Lepidoptera; family Crambidae; genus Crambus; species Crambus lathoniellus. The sequence continues at coordinate 16,201,763 of OX453306.1, forward strand.
TAGATGTAACCTCAATAATTTGGAGGCAAGGCAAATCTTGCGTTGTTAAAAAGTAATTTTACATTCGCCACCATACTTTTTCGTCGCCTAAACCTTAGAACTCATCAAAGTTAGATTCCAACCGCGGTTTATATACCCTCAGCCAACAGGAAGTCCTCTCTCGGAACTCGCTATATAATTAATCAACTGAAAAATAAAAAGCGAACAAAACAAGTTATACGACTTCCCCACTTTGCATATCAGGGGACTGCAAGAACTACTAGACGGGCTTTATGAAGAATAATGATCAAGTGTGGATTGTAAACTGAGTAAGTTTTTCCTTAAAGAGAAAACAATCTATCCTTATTGTAATAATTCAAGGATCGTATACTGTTTCCCTCCGGAGATGAAATAAGTAGAAAAATTATATTTAAAAAAACCTTTTATTTAAAATCAAGCTTTTATTCAAATGTCCTAAAAAGACTAAAATAAATTTTGTATCAAGTCAAAACCAACAAATTTATTACATTAAACAATCTATATGTTTTAAAAGCTTGTCGCTTTAATTTCATATGTCAAATATAAGTAAAAGCATTTGTGTTTAGTGCAAGTAGCCCAGTAACAATAAAATCTCGCGACAAGCTTTTAAAACATATAGATTGTTTAATGTAATAAATTTGATGGTTTTGACTTGATACAAAATTGATTTTATTCTTTTTAGGACATTTGAATAAAAGCTTGATTTTAAATAAAAGGTTTTTTTAAATATAATTTATTTTTGTATTTTTAGTTATTATTGGACGTGTTTGTAAGTCGCTTCATTTCATTTAATGCATCATTATTGCATGGTCGTTTGCCAGTTAATTTATTACAGTCTAGCTCTTCAACTGCATCAAGTCTGCAAACACACAAATATATTTTACCACCAAAAAGGGATTGTAGATTCTTACTACAGACACACACCATATTCATTAAATACAAGGCATATTTACATAGGTATAAAAGTAGGTAGCACTGTATTACGAACAAGAATAGAAAACACAAATTAGACCCAATAAGACAAAAAGTTCCAAATAAAAATGTGTGTGTGTGCCGCAGCAGTACTCAATGGTCGCAGCTCAGCGTCATATTACTTGTCTTGCAACGCAAGCAAACGCTGATTTTCAGCTGTAAATTTTAGTAAGTATTTCAAAAATAAATACATAAGTAATAACAAGACACATTTAAGTTTCTATCAAAGTTGCTAAACATAGTATACCTACTTATAGAAAAAAAAGGATTTTTCTTTTCTGTAGGTAGACTAATGCTTGTATTAACTTGGAGCCATCTGTCGTATACTTTAGTGAACTATTTATGTGCAAAGCATGGAAGTATTACATGGTGGAAAGTGACACATGAGTGACACCTAGTAGGGTCTGATAGGCTACACACGTCCAGACCAGACCTAACCGCCGATTTGGTACGGACGAACTTTGCTGTAAAGCAAATATAATCCGTGCTACACACGTTCATACCAAATCAAAATCAAATCAAATAAAAAAAGCTGCACCAAATCTGGCCTTGGCCAAGGCTTTGTATCACATCACTGGACAAGGCCTTGTATCACATCACTTTTTCTTATCAAATACCCACAGAAATCACCTGGATTTGCCAATGCAATGGGCTTGTAAAGAAAAAGACCTATTAACAAAAAAAGGTCTTGGATTTAAAAAAAATTGAACCGTACCTGTCACAAAAGAATGACGAAAAATTCTTCAAAACTATTTCGAGTGGCCAGTAACTGACAGGGAAACTTCATTTTTAATTAAATGTCGATTTTTTTTAATCGAGTAATTGAGAAAAAGCCTAGGTCCAGGGACTTTGAATTATTGTTTTAATAGAAATAATAATAATTTGATAATCTTAAATTTATGTAAATAGTATATTATACTCGTAGCATACTTTTCAAAACTGCATCAAACATTTTTACTGCTTGGTATGTGTTTTTAACAGACAGTTTTTTGCCTCCCAACTCATGTTCTTTCTCAAATAACCAATTCAAATCGGGTGTCGAGTTGGGACGTGTGTTCTATTACTAGTTGAATTTAGAGTGTGCGCCAGATAAATATTTATAATATTGTATACGTTTGCGCGGGGTCAAAATCGAATACTAATATTTTCCATAAGCTTAGAACAAAATAATGTACTGTAACTAGTGCCAAAAACGCCCCAGTCGCAGAGTTATCTGACACGCACTCTATGAAGATTGCGCTCGCTGAATGCTCGCTGATTATAACTTTATGGTACATTGACAATGTGTCAAGCAAGGAAGTTATAATACAACAGGAAGGTGCACTGCTGCTAAAAAACGGTCCTAATGAGATAGTAAGAACGAGGACAGTTTATCTCACTTCATCCCATTACGGAGGCCACGAAAATGCGCGACGGGCGGCGGGTGGCGACGAGCGAATTGCGAACTTGACACAACGAAGACGGAAAACGTCATTCGGCTTGTAATGTTGCCACTTTAACATTCTGAAATCTATCATTCAAATTCTTTTCTAGGATAAGCCATAAAAAACTTAAAGGACCTGATACATTTTTATGCCTAATACGGTAATACCTAAATTAATATGCGATGTTTTCTATTGACTAAAAGTAATACGAAGGGGAAATTTTACGAAATTTAATTTTTATAACGTAAGTTGTGAACCATAAATCTACTAAACCTGTTATTTAAGAGTGCTGGCAAGTTTAGAGAAAGGGACACCCTCACCTCGTTCTTGCGGTCTCAGCTGGACCGTTGACATTTTGTATTGAAATATAAACCTTATCTCTTAATATTACAGTGTATTTTTAAATACACAAAAATACGGAGTGCACCTTCCTGTTGTACGTAGTACTTATAAATTCCTTGGTGTCAAGTAACCATCACAACAAAACAAGAATATAGAATTTGAAAATTTGCAAGAATTCTGAATTGATAACTATACTGATTATATATTTAATTGCATTGTCATCGGAACCAAACTTGCATACAAAATTTCAGCTCAATTGGACACAGGGAAGTGGGTCAAATAAGGCTTGTAAGATTTGACGAACGGACATACATACATGCATGCATACATAAACTGCAAGTTAAATAAAAGCTTGTAAAAAAGATTTTAATTTAGATTAAAAATCGGTTCCAAAAACACGCTCTAAAATGTGCTGAGTTTGCATGCAGGAAAGTATGTGTGCACTTTTAAGCACTAAGTACCTTACCTACTCAATGGTCTTAGGTATTTAAGACACAAATTATATCTTAAATCATAGAAAATTTAACTAACTTTAAAGGTACATTTTTTAAATTTAAAAAAATAAAATAGTTTTTTGTATTTTACACAAAATGTGTGAGGTGCCAAATGCCCCGGTTTTGGCCACTTAATGGTAGTCAAACTTTTAAGTATAGCGAAAAATCAAAACCATCAATATATTCCAATCTGCTAGAAGCCAATCAATTGCAAAAGAATAATTTAATTGTATAAAACAAAGGTATAATAATACATCCATAACAAATTCCTTAAAATACATTCATACAAAACATTTTTAAAACAGAAAGTGGCGTTTATTGAAAAAATATCGTATGACATTAGGAATTCTAACGAATGTTAATATTACCTTAGAATACCTTATTTTAATTGCCTTTAGCCAAAATGCCTAAAAGTTATTTTAAAAACTTTTAGAGCAAAAAGTAGCCAAAACATACGGGGCTTTTGTCCATATGTGAAAGGTATACATAGAGAACGGATGACTATGAGGCCGTTTCATAAATGAACGCTATTGTGCTACTCTTGCTAGTTCGCACCCTCATTCAAACAGTCAGAATAACCCACCAATATATGTTGACGGGCACTAAAATGTATGAAATTTGACCCAAAGACCATGACTTCAGTTAGGACGATATCTATCAGTAGGCGACTTTGTAAACACTTATGGCAACGGGTAGCACGCTGCGCATCTTAATAGCGACTTAACTTATTCTCTCTGCATTGTACCGAGAGACAAAGTCACTTACCTGTGTTATTTCAGCAACATATTAATCCATAATACATTATATAGTAGCAGTGCCGGATTCCACACCTTACTTCCGCGCAATCGGACGAGAAACGCTCAACATTTCCACACGAGTCATAATTTCGTCGACGTTCAATTTCTATCTGTATCATTCCATAAGTCATCTAAACTTAGCGTCTTAAGGTTCAAGATGATCTTGTTTTTTGCTTGCGCAGAGATTGCTTCAATCTCGAGGATGGGTGGGAGCGCGAGGGGGAAGCAGGGCGCACTTCGTTTGTCGCGATATCGCTCATAAGCGCTTGCTATCTCGCCGCGCCGCCTCCCTATTCACCCGAAATAGTACCTCAAGGAGTTTGGTAATGAGTTCCCTTGTACACAGTTACTAGCTACCCACTATTTTTAACGTCGCCATTTTTAAAAATTGACTCTGCGTTATCCTATGGTTGCGCCCAAGGAGAAGTTTGTGGAGGCGGCAGACTCTTACAATGTTGACATTTTTCATTTAAAGCTTTAACAATTTTGTAATTTAATATTACTTAATGTTACCCGTGGTTTCCCTCTCGTGTTCAAAGTAGAACTTTCTATTATACCGAAAATTGAGAGATTCGATCGTTCACCATTTATTAAGACATTTATGCCAGAATACTCGAACGCTACTTGACTTTGGGAGCGTCTCAAGCATGGCCCTGTCGCTTTAAATGTCAAACGTATGAAAGAGATGCCATGATGTTTGAGACGCTCTAAATTTGATTTGCGTTCAAGAATTCGGGCGTAAGTCCCACACTCCTGTCTGTTCCGGTGTCAGCAGTGGCAGAGGAGCCACTTGCAATACGAAATTAGCTGTCAAAATGGACTGTCGTATGAAAACTGTTTTAGTTCCAAAGATTATCACCGGAACAGAAATGCTTGTCGCACTATAACCGGTTGGAGTGTCAAAAACGGAACCAAGCGAATGCGAGCGCACTTCAAAGGCGCACTTGTTTCTTATCGCTTCCTAGCATTTATGACGTACGAGCGTAAGATTCGTAACCTTTTTCTCCGTTAAAAAAAGTGTCGGTGCCATATTTGGGTTTTGTTTTAGAACGTGGGGCGTTATCAAATGAAAAAGTAATTGGCTGACTAGAAAAAGGTCATCATCACCATCATCATCAGCTATTAAGGATAAGGAGAATGGAACATGGCCACACGTGTTGGTGGGTATTAATATATGGTATTAACGACTGCAAATGCAGCCGGGACCAATGGCTTAACGTGTCTTTCAAAGCAAGGGGGAGCTCGAGATGAAAAGTTTATGGTAACCCATCCCGTGACGGACCATTGCGAAAGTTGCTTAACCTCAACGATCGCAGGCCGAGTGCGATAACAACTGCGCCACTGGCTTCTCTCGGAAAAAGGTTATTGGTTCGAGTTCCGTTTGAGAGAGCTGGAGACCAGTACCTACCCGTTGTGTAATCTTTTTTTTAACCGACTTCAAAAAGGAGGAGGTACTCTGTCGTCTGTATGTATGTTTTTTTGTGTATGTCCGCCGATTGAAATGATTCAAACGTTATTATATCAGGCTCGTTCCCAAGTTTTCCATTCTCTCAGTCCTGCTCAGTTCTGCTCAGTCCCATTTTTTGAAAATTTTGAAATCGGCTTACTAGTTTTCAAGTAATCCTGAAAATACTGTAATTTGTAAGGTAACTATTGCACGAGTTTTTACGTATCTTTAGGCATAACTCCTTTGTTAAGAAGCCGATTTAAGTGATTCTTGTTTTGTTGGTAAGGGGATACCTTAAGTATTTTAACCGACTTTAAAAAAGGAGGTTCTTAGTTTGATTCCTATATGTAGGTATCTTTGTTCGCGAGATGCGGTTTTCAGAAAAGTATTTTGTTACATTTAGGGGAAGGTTTTTGAATATGCAAACGTGATAATTATGTAGTAACGTTTGAGTACAATTTTGACAGGCATATACCATGCCAAAATTGAAATTACATTTTGATATAAAGGTTATGAAATCAGAGGGCCTAGACAAGTGGCATTCTATTATCGATATCGCCAGTAGAATAGAAACACAATGTACGGGATAGACATTAGCGGTCACGTGACATATCAATCGCTAATGTCAATCTCATACATTTGTCTTTCTATTCTACTGGCGATATCGATAATAGAAAGCCACTTGTCAGGCGTTCAGATCCAGAAAAGAATTCGTAACGCGAACGTACAGTGCTACAATCTTTTCTGTTCCAGTGACAGCGGCGCTATATACGTTTTTCTTTTCTTTGCAGCAATTTAACCGGCCCTGACTTCTAGGACCTTCAGCCGCCAGCAGCGCTATGGTTGGACATCAACTTGGCAGCAGAATGACATTAAAAAAAAACATGTTAGTTTCACATTTTGGCCACCGGAACAGAAAAGATTGTGGCACTGTAATACTTACTGTATCGTTTGCGCATTGGAAAATTTTAATACACTATAGGGCAGAGTAACGAACGAGTGTTTTATCTGCCTAGTAAAGATCTGGGTGCCTACCATCAACTTTAAGACAGCGATTAAAAAAAAGCGCGATGCAGAATAGGTTGAACTTTACTTGACTGAAATATGATAACAAGTAAACTTACAATTAGCTTTCAAGTTACTTACCAAAATAACTTAAAGTCTAGTGTTTTGATCTGGATAGCTGAACCATATTTTTATTCATATTTCGTGGAGAGAACAGCAGAAATGTCAAGTTTAGAAATGTGTTTATCCAAAGTTTATTTCTGTTTAGCAAATACAAGTTCAAATACTAATTACTTATTGTTATGTGGTAGCAACATACCAAATTTTCAGGCAAATGTAAAGTTAAATGAGATGGATGATCCTTCACATCAACCGCCGGAAACTTAAATTCCCGACATAAATGATCGCTTAATTTCAACAGTACGATTCTTTGCGCGCTTCACATACTGGCTTTCTGTTAAATATTGTAGCCTTTTGTTTAATGCTTAAGTTTAAATCTTTACTTTACCTAATTTAACGTAGGTGTTGCAGGCGCTCAGTAAATAAATAATAAGTGCTAAAACAATGTTAATAAATGGTACTTACATAGCTCACGCAGCATCATAAACTATTAGGTATAAATGATAATATCAAATAAATGGTTTGCCAGGAAAAAGTATGTAACCTAAAATATAATATGAGAGTATAAAGCTATTGTATTAGCTGACCAATAAAGCAGGGCACATAAATAATAAATACTGCCTTGAACAAAGAAGTGCAATATCTTGATCCGCTCCACCGTACCAGAGTAATATTATTTTGAGATAATCAAATGTAAACGACTCCGTAACTCAGTGGTTAGAACAGTCGCCCGGATAGCGAAAGGTCGTGGGTTCGAGTCCCATCGGAGCTGGTTGTGAGACGGGTCGATTTTTCTAAATGAGTACTTCATTTACAATTTTTCAAACGTATATTTTCTTCATAGATTTTTTTTAAACATTACACATATTGATTTGATTCCGAAATAATAGTAGTTTAAGCACTTGTGTTACGGATATCAGAAACAAGGAATTTATTACAAACATATACATACTTATCTACATATTTACATAACGCCCAGTCACAGAACAAACACAAATGCTCATCACATCATTTTAAAGATACATTTCTACATCAATAATATGTACTTACTGTAACTGTAACCTTTTTTACACATTGAATTGTTCTTAAATTACATTTACAGTAAGATAGAAGCAATAACTTAGCTTGTTGAATTGGAACTAGACAGTTAACATAATAAAGCATTAAAAATCATAATTAATATTACGAGCGAACAAAAATTCCTTCTTAACTTATAGAAATAAGCTTCCCATTTCCTTTAGCCAGCATCCATCATTTCGTACCGGAACTTGACCCTTTTCACACTCTTTTTTTAATAAATTTGTTTTATCTTTATCCGAACTTTACTGAGGAGTAGTAGCGAAATTAAAACTCGTCTAAAATGTTTCATGTTTGAACGCAAGAAATTAGATCCGCAATTTATATAAATCTAAGTGTCAGCAGATCGCAGCGATGAGCTATTTTTAATTCAATTTTAAAAATACGTAGAAAAAGCAATCATTCTACTCGTATTTAAGAAGAGATGGCTTGGGTGCCTACCATCAACTTTAAGACAGCGATTCAAAAATAGCGCGATGCAGAATAGGTTCCTAAAATGAATTGCTTTCTTTCGTACTCTGACCTTCTAAAAACTGGATCGCAAATGAATTGCTAAATGTGAATGACCGAACGATTTGTGTCCTTATTTCTTCTACCCGTCTCTTTCACTCGATTCTGTCATGCCCGGAGATTGAAAGGGACGGGTATAACCTGCAGGTGTCATGTTAGCTTGGCCGAGTTATAAGCCAATAACAGTTGATGACAGCTCAGCGGCTGTGAAATGTCATTGGATGATCAGTGAATCGCTGTAATTGATATTAAGCTGTCGTGGTACGAATAAGCGAAGCAGATCAGTTTAGGTCCTAAACAAAACCGCAATAAGAGTTGATGGTAGGCACCCTGCATGTTCTTTTTACAAGCTTTTTATTAACTTGCCATGTTAGTTAGTTAGTTAGTTTGTTAGTGCAGTGCAACTTAGTTTTTTTTGTGCAATTCAATATTTCCCGAAATAAAAACAGGATATAAAACAACTTTGACGACAAATTTGTTGGAAATACCTAAGTAGTTTAGGCACGGTCCTTAAAAGGTGCCAAAACTTCAAAGAAATCCAAGAAAACATAAAAAAATTACACACTTGAATGTTTTAACCGGTATTTTATATCGGCAAATAAAAAAACACGATGTCTTATTTCTGTGAATATGAATTTATTGTGGCCATTTTGAGTACCTACCTTCTTACGATTTACCAATGTTTGCCCGAATTTTAAATGCAATAATTTGTTTGCAATAATTTCGTTGGAAATAACGTTTCATTTTCCATATCTATCAAATAACATAAAATTGTTTGCAATAATTTCATTATTCATAATCTATCAAATTTCACAACTTTTTTATTCGGTAGGGCATACAAGACTACGTGCAGTCGGAGTCGACTGAGTCAGATTTGAATATTAACAGTTTTTTACTAAATACTTATGTAGTTCTCTATAATTACGTTAGATAAAAAAAAACGTTATAATACATGTATTATTACCTATGTCAATTATTATACTTACATAGATTATGTCAAATGATATTGATAGTTACTAATAATTATAGCATATTTTGTTATTATGGCATCTCATTTTATGGCTTATGAGAGTTATAGCTACTAAATGATTTAGTATAAATAAGAATAGTGCTAACGAATATTATGACCGAAGATCATTTTATAGCAAATGAAATAATTGCAAGAAATATTATGAAAAACAAGACAATATCCCTAGTTACCTACCTAAATGACAAAAAGCAGGTATGAAATTTAATCCCACGTTTTCGCGGCCAATGTTGGAATAAGTTATTAAACATGTCAATCTTAGCGAATGTCCATACAGGGTCTGCCATTTCGATTCACTTTGAGCATCACAGCTGGCGTCGACCGGGCACTAACTAAGGAAAGGTAAATTTACATTACAAACGAACGAAATGCGGACTTCGCGTTCATCCATCACGAAATTCGTCGTTACAACTCCAAACTGAAATAGGTAGGTACTTTATGTCACCGTGTTGTTTGTTTAGTTAATAAATGACGTTTTCACCACTCCAGCACGTAAATGGAGCTTTTCTTACATGAAATGCGTGATCGAAACGATCTATATTCACTTGTGAGGATAAGTGCGGAAAAGCACAAGTTTCCTTCACCGTTATGTAGGGTCAATTCAAGAAAGAATATTTCGTTAATCAGTAACAAATGAGTTCAACGAATCGTTTAAGAACATTGATATATTTCATGTAAAGTATGGGCGTTTAATAGGCACATGTTGATGATAATTATATAGTTATTTAAATATTTACTTTTTTGCATTCATAATGCAATTTTTATTGGTGAAAAATGGAAAATGAAGTATTTTGAAAAAATCGACCCGTCTCACAACTAGTCCGATGGGACTCGAACCCACGACCTTTCGCTTTCCGGGCGACTGCTCTAACCACTGAGCTACGGAGTCGTTACGAGAAGCGTCGAATTTATCAAATACTTCTTACGCGCCGTATAGCCAGCGTTAATTTCATCAATGTGAAGATATTACTACCCTCACATTTAGCGAAAGGTCGTGGGTTCGAGTCCCATCGGACTAGTTGTGAGACGGGTCGATTTTTTCAAGATAATTATATACTTATCAGTATTGTATGTTATATTATACTTATGTAAATACTTAGATGTTAGTAAAGCACATTGTAAAATTGTTTCTGATGTCCTCAGAAACAATTCAAGCAATGTCAATGTGTGATTGTGAGTGAGATTGCGATATAATTACGTAGTGTAATCTTCGTATTTTAATAACATTATACTTAAATATTGTTTGCGGTAATGGTAAAGAACCTGTAATTTAAGTAAGAGTGTTTTACAACCCCCTTTTTTAATTTTAATGTTTTTACTCCACAAATAATATATAATCTATTATTGTTCAGTCAATAAATGATAATTAAGTGGCAGATTTTTTTTTCCTTTGACACACCGTTTTTTAAGATATTAGTGAAAAACCCAAAAGTGGTACCTTTTCTCCCCCCTCCGGCTCGCCTCCGAGACGTCAGGACTTTTAAGGTCACAGCACATACATCAACTCGGAAAGGGATCGTAAACGTATCAAGTCGAGCGGTTCAGTATTCTTTGTATGATCCCTACTGCAAAGCACACTAATCGGAATCGTAACGTAATCGCCTCGCCTCGGGACCTCACGAACCGCTTTGCGGTTGCAACTTGCTATCCCCGCGCTTACCGCTAGTCGTCCACGCGCTCACGTCTCTCCGTACCCGAGCTTACGGCTCTACGCACAGTGGTCTGAAAATGAAAATGAACATCAATTTTTTTTTCTCATTTTTTGACATTATTTTTCATTTTTTTGTAATTTTTTTTTATTTCTTTTTCATTTTTTTCTCTCGATTTTTTTTTATATGGAACCACTGTGCGTCGAGCCGTAAGCGCGTCGTCGCCTAGCCATAAGCGCGGCGTCGCCTAGCCGTAGCCGAGCCGACGTACCGATGCTGATCCGGTTTGGTTACGTGCTTGCGTTAGGTTGACGCCTGGTTGACGGGCGAGGCGAAAGGCGATACGGTGTCGATCCCTTTCGGAGTTGATGTAATGTGCTGTGACCTTTAGTATGTTAACTTCCTACTTAAGCACCCTGAACAAGTTTCAGAATAAATAGCTTAGGTCCCCTCTCATAAAAAAAAAAATCTCTTTTGAATCGTCAATATTTTCCTACCACCCGTTCAAGACTTTTTTAACTGATAAAAAGAACAGGCGCAATAAACTTATCATCTTTAATAATTGGAGTTACGATATTTACAAAGATTTATATCGTTAACTTTTACAACTTTTTAATAATACTATTACCTACTTACATTATTTCAGCTAAGGTTATGTGTTACATCAAATCCATGCATTACGGTCTTTCAAATAGCCGTCTACTTTAAATAATATCCCTTGCCCATGAGCGATTTTTTGACATGACTTTTGAATTTGTGCAAAGGCAGCTCTACCACAGCGGTGACACTCCGTATCCGTGAGAGTTCGAGCGCCGGTGACGTTTAGCCGACGCTAGGGTTGATACCGAAATTGAATATAGACTTATGCCAAAGAAGGTTACGTGTAGGAAGTTATATAATTTGTGTAAGAATATTTAGGTAATGAAAGACACGTTCAATTTTCAATCAACTTTTATAGATATTTTTATTAAATATCTTTTCACACTTATGCTCTGAAATGTTAATATTATATTTGAGAAAAGAGAAGTGCCATCGTCCGGGTGAATCCCTTAGACATATAATCTCTGGTTGTTCTCGTCTCGCAAACGGCGAGTATTTGCATAGACATAACCAAGGATACTTAATACACCAACAACTTGCTCTGAAACATAATCTTGCGGCATCCAATGTGCCGTACTACAAGTATGCACCAGAACAGGTTCTTGAAAATAGCCATGATACATTGTATTGGGATCGATCTATCATAACAGACAGGCAGGACTATTGTAGCATTAGCTACAATACAACAATATCAGGCTTATTAAAAGCCTGATATTGTATTGATAGATCAACATGAACGCCACGCAATAATTGTTTATGTCGCTGTTCCCCATGACATGACAAGTTGACGACAACCTTGGGAAAGCTGAAAAAGATAAAGAAAACAAATATCTTGATTTAGCTCACGAGATTGTTGACATGTGGGACATTGATTCAGCAATTGTTGTTCCGATAGTCATATCTGCCCATGGTCTGATAGCCAAGAGCCTCGATAAACACCTTAAGAGGCTTGCGTTAGGTGGATGGATCGGGAGTCAGATGCAGAAGGCAGTACCTACTTTACGTGCAAGCGATTTTACGTGCACACATGCTTAAGTGTCGTTTCTTTTCGCGTGAGTGTATATATTCTTTACTAAATTCTGTGGAACTTTATTAAAATTCATTCTACAACTCCTTATATTGAATGGACTATTAGTGGAAACTGTTAAAAGCTAATCCATAACATGTAAAAGTGTGTTGGTTCGTTTATCTTTCCGTCTTTCAAGTCAAAACGGAGCAACAGATCGAGAGTCGTCCGGCGACTGCACCCACTTTCTACTGGTCCCATGTGCGCAGCCGCCGGTTTGCATTTTTAAATATTTTTTTCCGTCAACTGGGCGCCCTTTTGGTATGCACAATGATGATCTATTGTTTAAATCCAATTCGAGTACAGTTAGAAGAAAACGCATTTGAAATTACCTAAAGAGTTTTTTAGTATATGTTTGATATTCATCACCTTTTAATAAACAGTGGAAAAATAGTATAAAAATACATTAAAATAAAGCCAAACATTTGAAATTGAAATTGAAAGTTTGTCTGTTTGTCGGTTTGTCTGATTGTAAATTTCTTTTATTTGTAATTGTGTAAGTGTTACAAAATAAAATAAAATAAATGACATTCTATTCCATTCTATTTAATTATTACATAAGTATAGGTACTTCAATGAAACATCGTTTGAAATCGTTAGAATGATGAATAAACCTTGTTAAAATAACAAACCTTATAACTAATTTTCGTTATTAAACAAATGTTACAAAGCAAATACCTACTAAACCTATTTAATAATTTCCTAGAATCAACGTTTGTTGTTTTGTCGATTTGTGTATTTAAGCTGATAAATCAACCATGAGTGTGTTTAATAAAAACTATGAGGAGCCCATGGCGCAGTGGTTACCGCACTCGGCCTGCGATCGTTAAGGTTAAGCAACTTTCGCAATGGTCGGTCACGGGATGGGTGAACAAAAAATTTTCATTCCGAGCTCCTTCGTGCTTTGGAAGGCACGTTGAACCGTTGGTTTCGGCTGCATTTTGCAGTCCTTAATACCCACCCAGCCGCATTGGGCCCACTCGCGTGGTGGGTCATGGCCCATTCTTCGCATTCCCTAGTGTCCTGCTAGTGTCCCAGCAGTGAGGGTATAAGTGGCTGATGATGATGATAAGTATAAATTAGAACATTTACTTGTAAAGTGCCGTTTATGTTAAGCGAGCGAGCGTTCTTAGAATGATCCATAGAATCTATGTGAGCATCTACTTATAGAACAACGAAGGAATGTTCTATCTCGGTTTACACTACAGTGCCACAAACTTTTCTGTTCCGGTGGTCAAAATGTGAAACTAACATGTTTTTTTTAATGTCATTCTGCTGTCAAGTTGATGTCCAACTATAGCGCTCCTGGCGGCTGAAGTTCTTAGAAGTCAGGGCCGGTTAAATTGCTACAAAAAAAAGAAAAACGTACGTAGCGCCGCTGTCACCAGAACACAAAAGGTTGTGGCACTGTAACAGAATTTGACGGAAAAGGAGATAGAATGAGCATTCGCTCGTTGGATGTAAATTCCGCCTAAAGGTGCTGATAAACTAGAGCATTCACTTATAATGAGCAATCGAACAGAAAAATAAACGAGAGCGTTTTGGCGAGCATTCTATCGAGCGTTCTGGCGAGCATTCTAACGAAAGGCCAGTAAATTTGCTTCGAACTTTTTGGTGAGCCGAGCTTCGTCATTGTTTTTTTATGAAAAATAATTTTTGACGAGCATCGACAAGAGCGTTCGCTAGAACCATCATGAAAATGTTCGTTGCGATGTTTGGCTCTATGCTTGGCTCTGTTCGTTGTTCAGTTCGACAAATTTATAAACGGCGAATGCTCGATGTTCCTTTACAAATAAATGTTCTTGTTTATTAGCACCTTAACAGAACATTGAACATTCGCTGTTTTGTAAAATGGAAAATGAAGTATTTAGAAAAAATCGACCCGTCTCACAACCAGCTCCGATGGGACTCGAACCCACGACCTTTTGCTATCCGGGCGACTGCTCTATTAAATACTTCATTTTCCATTTTACAACCATAAAAATTGCATTGTGAATGCAAAAAAGTAAAAATTTAAATAATTCGCTGTTTTGTTTTTGAAAGCTGCATTTTGGCGTAACATTTCATCAAGCAAAAACAAGAGCAAGGTGTTGACATATTATTACGTATACATTTCAACTAAGAGTGAACGGAATGTAGACATAAATGTTAATGATTACTCGCTGCGAGCATTTCATCGAGCATTCACTAAAATAAATAGATAAATTTCTTACAATCACACAAATTATCTATCTCATAATTAGTTTTCATTATGAAACTGTTTTATGGAAACAAGATAACGGATAAATATGTAATTAGGGCAGGCGTACCGGTTTTGGCCACTTTAAGGATTTTTTCACTTTCAAACGCTTAGTGCTTAATGATGTTAAGTCTTTAAGAAAAAAAATATATCTAGAATTATAGAGAATTTATCGACCTTTAAGGGTACAATTTACAAAGTAAAAAAAAAACAATAGTTTTTTTATATAAAACAAATTCTGCAGGGAGGGCCAAATGTACCGGTTTTGGCCATTTTGCATTGGTTTTGGCCACATCGTTTGCATTGGTTTTGGCCACTTTCATAAAATTACTATATTTAGAAGTTGAGTTTATGCTTAATTGATGTCTTATTAGAGTTCTGGACTAAAACACCACATGAAATAGTATCTCATCAAAAACATAAAATATGTGAAGTGAGAGCCAACTTCAATATTAGGAAATATGCCTTGGTTGCTGACTTCAACGACAAAAGATGTGAGATCTAAATGGGTGCCAAGTTTAACGGTCAGTCCTGAAAATTTAGTACATAAAATGTTTTACAACAACTTAAAATATAATTTCTTCTTATAACTTAGGATAATATATTGAAGCCTAAGGTCTGACTTGGCTAGTTCTCGTATACGAATTATTATTAGGTACTTACTGAAACAGTCATGGAAGAGCCCTATGTTCATCTCTAGTTTCTAGTCTACCAGCAAGCCAAATTTAGAATACAATAAGAACTTCGGCTTTAGAGCTTGCGAAGGCTATAAAATATTATAATTCGTATTTGAAAACTAGCCAAGTCAGACCTTAGGCTTCAATATATTATCCTAAGTTATAAGAAGAAATTATATTTTAAGTTGTTGTAAAACATTTTATGTACTAAATTTTCAGGACTGACCGTTAAACTTGGCACCCATTTAGATCTCACATCTTTTGTCGTTGAAGTCAGCAACCAAGGCATATTTCCTAATATTGAAGTTGGCTCTCACTTCACATATTTTATGTTTTTGATGAGATATCATTACTTTTTGTAAAGAAATTATTAGTAGGTACCTACTTATTCATAATAAAATTAATACCAAATGTTTCAGTATATTTTATTTGGTCAGTTATATTACTTTGCCCTTGCGTATCAGCTACTGACAATGAAACTAATTTTATGCTCGTGTTTGGTGTGGACGTAGAAATATAATTTTTAACAGATTTTCCTATTTCCAACAGTTTCTTTTTCCTAGTCGTAATAGTGTATGGTGTTTTTCTTGACGAAGTTGCAGTAGGTATTTAATGTTCCTGAGCAGATATTGCATTTCCATTTGCGTTTTGATTCTGGTTTCATTAAGCGATAAAGCTTTCCGGACAAACTCTTATCTTTTGCCGCACAATGCACTAATATAGAATCCTTGGCAGTAGCAAAGAATACTATATAATTATTACTACGTAGCCACTGACCTCTATTATTTATACACTGGACAGGCTGTCTCCATACAAATTACAGCTAATTTTGTGTGGCAATTTAAAGCGCCGCCACTACGAGTGTCCCGAGAACTAATTTTGACACAATCATTACCGCAGTCGACAATATTTTATGTCAGCCAGTCCAGTTTGTAAATAATAGAGATCAGTGTATATAGCAGTAGTTTGTCTTTTACATTTATCATTTAGCGCTATCTCTTGACAATTTATGGATGTAGCCATTTTTGTTGACATCTAATCTTGCTTATTGATTCTTTATTTGCTAACTAGCTTAAGCTGACCCGGCAAATGTTGTTTTGTCATATAAATTATAGTGGACTAAAGTAGAATAAATAATACTTGTAAGAAGACTGTCTAATGTGTGTGTTTATACACCAAAAGTTGCCTACACCAGACGATAGATAGCGCTAGTTAGGTATACACTACCAATAAAAGGGCCAAGATTGGTCTCTACTTCCTACATTTATATAAATTACTCTGTAAAGCATGCGCGACTGGTGCATTTTTGGCGGTAGTTACAGTACATTATTTATGCTAAGCTTATGGAAAAGATTAGTATTCGATTTTGACCGCGCGCGGACGTCAGTGATTACATACTCTTTGGAAGCGGCCATGGAAGAGATGACAGTTTTGCAGTTTTGTATCGAAGTTATAGTTTCACACTCCATTTGGTGTATAAACACACACATATGGAAATTCCAAAGGCATATAAACACAGACACACAGATAGGCATAGTATACATATTATTTATTTATAAGGAAACTTAGTGTAAATGAAACATAGGTTAACACTGCACCCTTTATTAACAATAAAACAACAAATATTCATCACTAAAGGCATTAACAATGTTCAAAGAAGTCTTTTTTCAAACACAGCACATCACCAAAGAATTCTATATACACACTCAACACAAACGAGTCTTTTTCTCAAAAAGCGGTACTCCGAGCAACGAAACTATGTAATTGCTAACGGAATTACGGATCTTTACGAAACAGAACATAGCAAATAACAAATTTAACAAACAAAAGTATAATTTAGATTATTTGACATTATTTTCCATAAGTACACTTTACTCTCCTTAAATTTTATACTCTTCCATCAACTTTCAACAATATAGTACAGAAAAAAAGGATTTTTCTCTTCTTTTCTAAACTGTGGGTGGGTGTATTAATTTGGAGCCATCTATCGTTTTTTGAACTTTACTTTAGTGAACTATTTATGTGCAAAGTGTGCACCTACAGGGAGAACATAGCAACTTTCGCATTTTTTGGCTTCTCGTTAGTTCCCATTTGAATGTATGAAGATTGCGCCCCCTGGTGGTCGGGTTATAAGTACTATGCTCCGTTTTGACGTGAAAGAAGGACAAACACAAACAAACACACACTTTCACATTTATCATTACGACTCCGTAGCTCAGTGGTTAGAGCAGTCGCCCGGAAAGCGAAAGGTCGTGGGTTCGAGTCCCATCGGAGATGGTTGTGAAATGATGGTCGATTTTTTCTAAATCTGGATACGCGGCAGCGTATCAGCCAAGTTCAAAAGAAAACAGAACTGGCGAGCAGCACCGTGTGTATCTTAACACGAACCATTTGGAGCCACTTTTGACCCCCTCATAACTCAAAAACTATTACACAGAATCATGTCAAATTTGGCTTATGTATTGAGACTAGCGAGATAAATATGTGCTCCAAATTTTATATACACACCTCTAACAGTTATTTAGATATTCACGTCCAAAAATCGTTATTTTTATCACTGACTCACCTATAATCAAAACTATAACCCACTTCCAGATGACCTAGAAAGCTGAAATTTGGCATGCAGACAGGTAATCTGGTGAATACAAAGGAAAAAATCCGAAACTAGTATTTTTTTTAAATAAAACGTTGACAAACTTATATTTGCGTTCCCTATGCACTTATCCTGTATAAGATCTTGTATTAGATGAAGTACAAATATAAGTTTGTAATAGTTTTTATTCTGTTATATACCAATAATTCGTCATACCTCTTGAAGTTCGGCTAGCGCCGACGGCGTAGTGGCCATTCAATATTGAGGACTCGAGAGAACCAAGTTCCGAACCCCAGATTACCCAAATACTTTTTTGTCCTCGCGTTAAATTAATTACAAACTTGCGCCGTCTAGCACGATATCCATATTATTATTTATTAATTATTTATATTAATATAAATTATAAAGTTATTGAAATGTTTACTTTTTTGCATTCACAATTCAATTTTTATTATTGAAAAATGGAAAATGAAGAATTTAGACAAAATCGATCCTCACCTCACAACCAGCTCCGATGGGACTCGAACCCACGACCTTTTACTTAAATTAATTATCAATATTAATATAAATTATAAAGTTATTTAAATTTTTACTTTTTTGCATTCACAGTCCAATTTTTATTATTGAAATATGGAAAATGAAGTATTTAGAAAAAATCGACCATCATCTCACAACCATCTCCGATGGGACTCGAACCCACGACCTTTCGCTTTCCGGGCGGCTGCTCTAACCACTAAGCTACGGGGTCGTAATGATAAATGTGAAAGTGTGTTTGTTTGTTTGTTTGTCCTTCTTTCACGTCAAAACGGAGCATAGTACTTTAACCCGACCACCAGGGGGCGCAATCTTCATACATTCAAACGAGAAGCCAAAAAATGCGAAAGTTGCTATGTTCTCCCTGTAGGTGCACACTTTGCACATAAATAGTTCACTAAAGTCAACGATAGATGGCTCCAAGTTAATACACCCACCCACAGTATAGAAAAGAAGAGAAAAATCCTTTTTTTCTATACTATATTGTTGAAAGTTGATGGAAGGGTATTAACTTTAAAGAGATTAAAGTGTACTTATGGAAAATAATGTCTAATAATCTAAATTATACTTTTGTTTGTTAAATTTGTTATTTGCTATGTTCTGTTTCGTAAAGATCCGTAATTCCGTTAGCAATTATATAGTTTCGTTGCTCGGAGTACCTACCGTTTTTTGAGAAAAAGACTCGTTTGTGTTGAGTGTTATATAGAATTCTTTGGTGATGTGCTGTGTTTGAAAAAAGACTTATTTGAACATTGTTAATGCCTTTAGTGATTCATATTTGTTGTTTTATTGTTAATAAAGGGTGCAGTGTTAACCTATGTTTCATTTACACTGAGTTTCCTTATAAATAGATAAATAATATGCAAAGAGCATGTAATCACTACGTTATAATATGTATACTATGCCTATGAGTGTGTCTGTGTTTATATGCCTTTGTAATTTGCATATGTGTGTGTTTATACACCAAAAATGGAGTGTGAACTGTGAGACTATAACTTCGATACAAAACTGCAAAACTGTCATCTCTTCCATGGCCGCTTCCAAAGAGTATGTAATCACTGACGTCTGCGCGCGGTCAAAATCGAATACTAATCTTTTCCATAAGCTTAGCATAAATAATGTACTGTAACTAGCGCCAAAAATGCACCAGTCGCGCATGCGCGCAGAGTTATCTGACGCGCACTCTACTTTACAGAGTAATTTATATATGTAGGAAGTAGAGACCAATCTTGGCCCTTTTATTGGTAGTGTATACCTAACTAGCGCTATCTATCGTCTGGTGTAGGTAACTGTTGGTGTATAAACACACACACTAGACATAGTCTACTTATTATTTATTCTACTTTAGTCCACTATAATTTATATGACAAAACAACGTTTACCGGGTCAGCTTAAGCTAGTTAGCAAATAAAGAATCAATAAGCAAGATTAGATGTCAACAAAAACGGCTACATCCATAAATTGTCAAGAGATGGCGCTAAATGATAAATGAAAAAGACAAACTACTGCTATATACACTGACCTCTATTATTTACAGACTGGACTGGCTGACAAAAATATTGTCGACTGCGGTAATGATTGTGTCAAAATTAGTTCTCGGGACACTCGTAGTGGCGGCGCTTTAAATTGCCACATAAAATTAGCTGTAATTTGTATGGAGACAGATTGTCTAGTGTATAAATAATAGAGGTCAGTGGCTACGTAGTAATAATTATATAGTATTCTTTGATACTGCCAAGGATTCTATATTAGTGCATTGTGCGGCAAAAGATACGAGTTTGTCCGGAAAGCTTTATCGCTTAATGAAACCAGAATCAAAACGCAAATGGAAATGCAATATCTGCTCAGGAACATTAAATACCTACTGCAACTTCGTCGAGCAAAACACCATACACTATTACGACTAGGAAAAAGAAACTGTTGGAAATAGGAAAATCTGTTAAAAATGATATTTCTACGTCCACACCAAACACGAGCATAAAATTAGTTTCATTGTCAGTAGCTGATACACAAGGGCAAAGTAATATGACTGGCCAAATAAAATATACTGAAACATTTAGTATTAGTTTATTATGAATAAGTAGGTACCTACTAATAATTTCTCTACAAAAAGTAATGATATCTCATCAAAAACATAAAATATGTGAAGTGAGAGCCAACTTCAATATTAGGAAATATGCCTTGGTTGTTGACTTCAACGACAAAAGATGTGAGATCTAAATGGGTGCCAAGTTTAACGGTCAGTCCTAAAAATTTAGTACTTACATAAAATGTTTCATAACAACTTAAAATACAGGGTGCATTTTTAACCACTCTCCAAATTTTTTCCAGACTTTATGTATCATTAATAGATCACATTTATGAAAAAAAATAGGTAGGTAAAATTTGCACATTAAAATGATAACGATCAAATTATTATCTCGATCGCATTGTCACCTAGTCTAACGTAATTCAATCGTATCCCATGCAATGCAATGAATGAAATAGCGGTATGGCGCGCGCGGGTGCAGGGGGATGTGCGTAACGAAAATTAGCCTATAGTGTGCGCGGTGCCCGCGCCCGCCCGCGGCGGGGGCAATTCCCCGTATGCCCCTCCCCCCCTCTACTTCTACACATCAATCGCGCGCCGCGCCGCGCGCGCTCTGCGGCAAGGCGGCAACATCAGTCGTCCGCGCAACTGCTTTCGGGAGTGTACCTACCTACATTTTCGTTTTGCGCGCGCGCCGACCGAAGGCGCCGCAGCGCCAAACGCGACGCGATGGCAATGTATTCAAGTCGAGAATACTATGAAATGGTGCGCTGCTACATTCTAAGCGGCGAAAATTTGAATGAAGCTCGGAGGCTCTATGAGGCAGAAGTTATCCCAGCCCTGCGAACTCAGGGATTGAACCCGTCGCTTCCTAGTCGGGAGACAATTTTAGCTGCCAACCAAAGGCTATTGGACTACGGTCAATTTAGAACGCCCGCTCACGCTCGAGGAGGTGGAAGGCCAAGACTGGCATTAGAAGTCGAAGACGACATTTTCGATTTCTTCGAAAGGCGTCCGCGAGCCAGTACGCGAGATGCTGCACGCCGATTCGACGTAAGCCACTATGCCGTGTGGAAGCTGCTGAACACAACCGGCTTACATCCATACCATTTTCAAAAGGTCCATGCTTTACACGATGGAGATAGTGGCCCCCGTCGTACCTTTTGTGAGTGGCTGATTGCACACCCAAATGCCAACATTTTGTGGACTGACGAGGCATTATTTACTCGTGTAGGGTTGTACAATCAGCACAACGAACATTGGTGGTCTTTTAGAAATCCGCATATGATACGGGAAACCCACCACCAAGTGCGTTTTAGTGCGAATGTGTGGGCCGGAGTCATCGGTACGAAAATACTGGGGCCGTACTTTATCGAGGGGCGGCTGACCGGTGGCAGCTTTCTCGATATGTTGCGGCATGTAATCGCCGACTTAATGGAGGACTTGCCCGTGGCCTACTACCGGGATTTCTACTTCCAATTAGACGGCGCACCACCCCATTACGCCGCTGCCGTTCGAGAGCATCTCACCCAGGAATACGGTGATCGATGGATTGGACGCGGCGGTCCCGTCGCGTGGCCAGCGCGTTCGCCGGACTTAACGCCTTGCGATTTTTACTTGTGGGGTGAAATTAAAAGACGTGTGTATGTCGAGGAAGCCCAGAGCCTTGATGACTTAAAAGTGCAAATCAGAGCGGCATTTGAGCAAGTGAAAAGTGACACTGCAGTGCTCGCAAAGTTAAAAGACAATGTGCAAAAACGTGCAAGACTGTGCTTGGAGAGAAATGGTATGCACTTTGAACAATTATTAAAGTATTCTTAATATCTTATCTTCAATCATCTTAAATTAGGTTAGGCAGGGTAAATCACTCTTTTGATTATGTACATAAAGTTAATGAATTTTTTAAATACGCCTAATCGCAAAGGAATTAGTTACTCACTCTTAATTGGTTCACTTCGTGTCCATTTTTAATAAATTTTGAAGTAGTTAATAATAAAGTGCAATGTTAGGTACTTACCTATGAAACCTTTTGCAATTTGACGGTCCTAAGCCCGTAAAAGTATGAAGGGAGAATTCTAACTTTATGTACTATTTTTTTTCAAGCATGACTGCATGACACAAATCAGTTCGTAAATGACATTAAAAAACATAACTCGATGTTTTTTCTTGGAATTCCTAACGAAAAATGCATCTGACTGAACTTGACGAGCCGCAATGAACTTCAAATGCAATGCTCACAAACGCCGTAGGGTAGGCACGTTCGTTCGCACACACACAGTACCTACACAATATGATCAGCTGTTCCGGTCAATCACCGCTCGAGGTCGCCCGCCGTTTCACACCGCTAATTATTTACGACTAGTAATTCAAGATATTAGGTAACATTAGATCCTAATGGATTAAATTAGCAATAAGTACGTTTCTTCTTCTTTAAAACAGGAGTTCACTCATTTATTTTTATAGCTGTACTCGCTAGTTAGTTCGCTTTTAATCTATTTGATACTAATTTACATTCCATCTTGAATCCTTTTCCAAACCAAAACTTATAAAGTGATTAAAGCGTCTCAGTAAAACGTTAAGCAATGATTTTCTTTTTAAACGTAATTCTCATAGGTCTTACCTATTCATAATCATTTCACTCGACTTTTACTGAAAATTAAACTTAATTCCATCGACCAGTAACCAAACCACAGACCCACATCGTTAGTTATCTCGGAGGCTGTTCAAGATAGTGTACAGTGTAGATAAAATGAATCCTAGCGACATCGCAATCGCAAGACAAGTGTTAAACTTGTTGACCTAAAATCGATCCTAAGTAGGTACCTACTTACCTAAGTTATTAAAAAATGTTACTTGATGGATAAGTTTCGTGTAGTGTAGAGAGAGTGTGAGCCAGATAAGTCTGCGTGCGGTTGAAATGGAATACTAATCTTTTAACTTTGTAACTAGCGCCAGAAACGCTCCAATTAGGCGCAAGGCAACGCAATTTTATCTGACACGGACTTTTTGTATTCGCAACGGGGTAGCACTTAGCCTTTATCACACCATGGTGTTAAGTGGTGATAAATAAGGCTGAATGGTGGAAGCGCACTTCTCCCGGAATCCTCAATAACTGTGGAACTGGCTATCTTATCTCTAAATGCCGGAACACAATAATGCTAAAAACATCATTGTTATGACGTCAGACTTAGATAAGATGGTGGTAGCTAACTAGCTAGCCATGCGGACTTTGAACAAGCCCTACCAGCAACCAAATCGATTATAATGTACCCTTACTGGGAATCGAACTCGAGATCTCTGGGTCTAATACCGGTGCATGGTGTGTGTGTGTACCTACCACTAGACTACGGAGGTGGTTAAAGCGGACACGTTACTTGTGTTGTGTTGTGTTTGACCCGTCTCGGCCACGGGACGCGGGGGTGGGCGCGGGGAGGGTGCGCGGTCTGTCGCTCGGGTACGCTCGGCCGTCGGAAGCCGCGTCGTCGACGGACGGTCGGGCGCGGGGCGCGGCGGGGGCTATACCAGGCTATCAATGAACTGCGAGTGAGACAACGTGAGACTGCGCGCGTAAAAGTGAGCGAGGAGACTCGCAGTGGCCAAAAACGTAGGGTTTTTAAGGATATCTTTGTGATGACTTAACTGAAATTTTTTGTACTAGGTGACACTAAAAGAAAAAATACATATTTCATCATTTTGCCTAAAGATTACCATATTCAAATTTGGAGAGTGATTTTAAATACTTCCTGTATAATTTCTTCTTATAACTTAGGATAATAAATTAAAGCCTAAGGTCTGACTTGGCTAGTTTTCAAATACGAATTATATATATATTATAGCCTTCGCCAGCTCTAAAGCCGAAGTTCTTATTGTATTCTTCCGAAAATTTGGCTTGCTGGTAGACTAGAAACTAGAGATGAACATAGGGCTCTTCCATGACTGTTTCAGTAAGTACCTAATAATAATTCGGATACGAGAACTAGCCAAGTCAGACCTTAGGCTTCAATATATTATCCTAAGTTATAAGAAGAAATTATATTTTAAGTTGTTATGAAACATTTTATGTAAGTACTAAATTTTTAGGACTGACCGTTAAACTTGGCACCCATTTAGATCTCACATCTTTTGTCGTTGAAGTCAACAACCAAGGCATATTTCCTAATATTGAAGTTGGCTCTCACTTCACATATTTTATGTTTTTGATGAGATACTTCATTTTCCGTTTTTCAATAATAAAAATTGGATTGTGAATGCAAAAAAGTAAAAATTTATATAACTTTATAATTTATATTAATATTAATAATTAATTTAAGCGAAAGGTCGTGGGTTCGAGTCCCATCGGAGCTGGTTGTGAGATGATGGTCGATTTTGTCTAAATACTTCATTTTCCATTTTTCAATAATAAAAATTGGATTGTGAATGCAAAAAAGTAAAAATTTCAATAACTTTATAATTTATATTAATAATTAATAAATAATAATATGGATATCGTGCTAGAAATGGTGCAAGTTTGTAATTAATTTACCGCGAGGACAAAAAAGTGTTTGGGTAATCTGGGGTTCGAACTTGGTGCCCTTGAGTCCTCATTATTGAATGGCCACTAAGCCGTCAGCGCTAGCCGAACTTCAAGAGGTATGACGAATTATTGGTATATAACAGAATAAAAACTATTACAAACTTATATTTGTACTTCATCTTATACAAGATCTTATACAGGATAAGTGCACAGAGAACGCAAATATAAGTTTGTCAACGTTTTATTTAAAAAAAATACTAGTTTCGGATTTTTTCCTTTCTATTCACCAGATTACCTGTCTGCATGCCAAATTTCAGCTTTCTAGGTCATCTGGAAGTGGGTTAGAGTTTTGATTATAGGTGAGTCAGTGATAAAAATAACGATTTTTGGACGTAAATATCTAAATAACCGTTTGAGGTGTGTATATAAAATTTGGAGCACATATTTATCTCGCTGGTCTCAATACATAAGCCAAATTTGACATGTTTCTGTGTAATAGTTTTTGAGTTATGAGGGGGTCAAAAGTGGCTCCAAATGGTTCGTGTTAAGATACACACGGTGCTGCTCGCCAGTTCTGTTTGCTTTTGAACTTGGCTTTGATACGCTTCCGCGTATCTAGATTTCAATCCCAGCTAGCTCCTTACTACAATTTTATAAGTATACCTTTATCACTTGATTAGAAGAAAATTAGCGGATTTAGGCTAGTGTTGTAGGCACTAGCTTCAATTCGCTAATTTAGGTAGATGGGGCAATAAAACAATAGTGCCTCTTACCTTTGACATCAGAAACACGTCGATGTCATGTTTGGATGAGATAAGTGTCACTTAACTTTAAGGGACACTTGAATTTGATCTTTTGTCTGCTACCTCTAAAATCAGTCAATGTCACGTTCAGTGAGAGGCACTTATCCATGACGGCGTCTTCTACCTTTTTTGACATCAGAAACACGTCAACGTCACGTTTAGTTAAGATAAGAGTTATCTTTCTTTGAAGGACACTTAACTTTAAGAAGCACTTAACCACTATGGTGGTTTGTATCTTTGTTGTTAATATGAGTGTCACTTAACTTTATGGGACACTTAACTACTATGGTAGTTTCCATCATTGACATCAAAACACGCCGATTTCAAGTTAATATATGTGTCACTTAACTTTAAGGGGCACTTAACTACGATGGTGGTTTCGATCTTTGACATCGAAACACGCCGACTTCACGTTAATCTGAGTGTCACTTAACTTTAAAGGGCACTTAACTACGATGGTGGTTTCTATATTTGACATCAAAACACGGCGATTTCACGTTAATATGAGTGTCACTTAACTTTAAGGGGCACTTAACTACGATAATGGTTTCCATCTTTGACATCAAAACACGCCGATTTCACGTTAATATGAGTGTCACTTAACTTTAAGGGGCACTTAACTACGATGGTGATTTCTATATTTGTCATCAAAACACGGCGATTTCACGTTAATATGAGTGTCACTTAACTTTAAGGGGCATTTAACTACTATGGTGGTCTCCATCTTTTACATCAAAACACGCCGATTTCACGTTAATATGAGTGTCACTTAACTTTAAGGGGCATTTAAGTACTATGGTGGTTTCAGCTACCCAGCTTTAAGTGGCACTCGACCACGAGGTTTTTCCTACCTTTGATATCAGAAATACGTCGATGCAATCAACGTCAAGTTCAAGTGAGTGTCGCTTAACTTTAAGAGACACTTGAAGTTCCAAGGAGTCTGCTATGAACTTGTACCTTATTCTTAAACACTCATTCCGAAGTACACAAGACAGCACATCAAGTTAAGCAGTTAAACTGCGATAACAGCTTTTATTACGTAGTGCATAAAGGCTGTCTCAAATGTATAGTCTGATGTGCCGCCGTGTGTACCTACCTATACCTATAATGGGAAAATTTTGTAACTTTTAATAATAAAGCGGAATGGAGCTGTGATTTTATACATTGAGGTTCTACTTTCAATTAGTATGGAGACGCAACTCCCCTCCAATCCCTCTACTTCAGCGGACAGGCAGCCTTACGAAGCTAAAAGAAGTTAGGTAGCCAAGAGGAGCGAGGTAGCAAAACAAGGGTTTTATGAAACACTAGCTTTTCGCCGCGGATTCGCCCGTGACGACCGACGTTATCCCGCGGGAATATGAACTTTTTTCGGGATAAAAAGTAGCCTATGTCCCTCTCCAGACTAAAAAGTATCTATGTACCAAATTTCAGCCAAATCCGTTCAGCCGTTTTGGCGTGATTGATTGAGTAACAAACATCCAAACATGTAACTTTCACATTTATAATATTAGTAGGACTAGAAACAGAAGAATTAAAAAACCGGCCAAGTGCGAGTCCGACTCGCGCACGAAGAGTTCTGTACCATTATTTATACAAGTTTAGACACTATTTATAACGTAGGCACAATATTATTCTATACAACACTTGACACTATATTTAAGATCGAAAAAAACAACAAAAAAAGTACGTTTGTTGTATGGGAGCCCCCTTTCATATTTATTTTAATCTATTTTTAGTATTTAATGTTACAGCGGCAACAGAAATACATCATCTGTAAAAATTTCAACTGTCTAGCTGTCACGGTTCATGAAATACAGCCTGGTGACAGACGGACAGCGAAGTTTTAGTAATAGGGTCCCGTTTTTACCCTTTGGGTACGGAACCCTAAAAGAAGCGGAGTGTGGAAACCTAGCAGAGAAGCGGAGAGAGAGAGCCAAGCGGGGCAAGCATCCTGACTCCACTTCTCCACTCGACTCGCTCGCTCCACTTCCTCTACCGTGTCACTATAAAGCACGGAGATTTATATGAATTTTTAAGTGAAAAGTGCCCCTTACAAATACTAATGATTCCGACGCAGAAACAGTCTGCGTCTCCGCTCTGCATTGCTGACTCACTCCGCTCCACTACCGTGACAGCGAACAACCTAAACATTATTAATTTAAAAGTTTAGTGAGTTGTGAGTCTTTTATAATAAATGAGCTTGAAAAGTTGGATACTTCCTAGTAATGCCAAAGTGGCCAAAGGTGGCACAATGCTAAAATTTCCAGCCCCACTTTTGGCCACTTATTGTTTTCCAACTTTTTGTGAGAACAGTGAGAAAACAACACTTAATTCATCTAGAAGAAACATATTCTAATGTGATATAAAATATTAAATAACCATAAAATAATTTTATTATAGAAAAAAAATTATTTTTCAAAACCTTTACTCTTAACATTTTGCTTAAGAATTTTACAAAATGTTAACTTTGAAACAAAACATGGTGTTTATTTCTAAAATATCGTACTACGTAAAAAAAGTTAAGTGCTGTAATTATTAACTAAAAGTCCAATATTTTATTCGCCATTAATAAATATAAGCAATTGTTTTTTAATTCCTATTTATATAACTTTAAAGTGAAAAGTGACCAAAACCGGTACAGTGGCCAATACCAGTACGCCTGCCCTACATACTTTTTTTGTAAATACATACATACATAACACCCAGACCAAGACAAATAGACATGTTCATGCACACAAATATTTGTCTTGTTCAGGAATCTTGTTCAGGAAGACCTCTGGCGCAGAAGCACAGAATAAATAATAGTGCAGAAGGCAGGTATCCTCTGGCGCAGTAGCAAAGAATATATGCAGATGCAGTAGAAAGAATGGTACATTACATGGGAATGCTGTAGTATAAACACACCTTTACACATGTTTCTGTTCCGATTATGGCAATAAATCATATTGAATGTAAATTATCATTTGACACACATTCACAGCTATGAAAACAATGATTTAAAAAAAAATGTTATGTGCTTATGCATTATGCGAACAATCGATGTGGCTCGTTGGTCTAGGGGTATGATTCTCGCTTCGGGTGCGAGAGGTCCCGGGTTCAAATCCCGGACGAGCCCGTTTATTTTTTTTATCAAATACGTATACCTATTTACTAATAGCCTGTTGACAAATCAAGAAAATATTAATATTATTGTCAATAATAGTCCTACTAATTTTATAAATTCGAAAGTTTGTGAGTGTGGATGGATATATGGGACGTTTGTCACTCTTTCACACAAGAACTACTAATAGGTAGTAATAGCTGTTTTATTTTTTAGTTAGCTGATGATATTTTCTTTATTTTAATATTTTTACAAAGGAGTCCATACTAATATTATAAATGTGTAAGTGTGTTTCTTTATTTGTTTGTTTGTATGTCCATCTTTCACTTCAAAACGGATTTTTGGTATGGACATAGTTTAGGAGCTGGAGAGTGACAAAGGCTACTTTTCATCCCCGAAGTATATCACATTCCCGAGGGATAACCTCGTGTAGTCCACGGGATAACGTCGTATAGTTCACGGGATAACGTCGTGTAGTCCACGGGATAACGTGTCGTGTAGTCCACGCGGGCAAAGACGCGGAAAGAAGGCTAGTAGATTCATATAAAAATATTGGACTGAAATTTGACGCACAGTTTGTCCGTTTCAAATTTTACATACCATCCTAACCAGAGTGAACTGTTTACTCTGTCCTAACGCAGCTTGTTTGTAACTTTAAAAGATTCAATGTGTCGTGTTAAATATTCAGTGTGCTGTGAAAATGAATTCTTCAAAATTAAAATAAAAATACGTTCGCTCTGTTTTTGCTGAAATCAGTTTGTCAAATGGAGCAATATAAAATTTATTGGACACTTCATTTTATCGCTTAACACAGCGAAATAAAAAGGGTCATCAATGTTCAATAAAAGGCCAGTCTCTTGGTGAGTCAACTGTAATTAGGCGATCTACAAAACAACTAGCGATCACCCCCGACTCGGTTCGCGTATCGGATCTAAGAATGCAAAAAAGACCGTCATCAGCCATTACAAGTCCCAACTGTTAAGGGGCACAGGCCTTCTTTATGGATGGATAAAGAGATTGGGCCATGACCCTCCACGCGGACTCAGTGCGGATTGGTGGGTATTAACGACTGCTGACGCAGCCAGGACCAACGGCTAAAACGTGCCTTCCGCGGCAAGGAGGAGCTCGAGATAGTAAATATTTGGTCACCCACCCCGTGACCGACAATTGCGAAAGTTGCTTAACTTCAACGATCACAAGCCGAACGCGCTAACCACTGCGCCACGGGGTCCTTCTATAAACCGGATTCCATAAACCTACTTCTGCTATATTATTCCACGACAAAAAGTAGCTTATTTCCTTCACCAAACCACACCGCCCCGCGTACTTACTTTGTGACCAAACTTATGTCTTTGCTAAAATTCATCAATTTGGTTCAGTGATTTAGGCATGGCAAAAGTCATAGAGACAAAGTCACATTCGCATTTTTTGTTCGAATGGATCGATAATAAAAATATAGCAAATAAGAAGTATTTTTATGAGTTTGAAATTTTCTCAGCTGGTTTTTTAATTTATCTAGGTTCTTAACAATTTTTTTTTTCATTTTTTTTTAGCTACTACTTATATTAATATTGTACTTAGAGATATTTTAGCATAATTATAGAATCTCATTTCTCTAATTTTTTTATGAAAGGCCAAAAACTATCTATATTCATAAAAACGAAAAGTTACTGAATCTATCAACGCACAGCTCAAACTACTAGACAGATTCAGCTGGAATTTGGCACACAAATAGGTATTAACCCAGTTAAGAAAGGAATTTGTAAAATTCCACCTCTAAGGGGGTGAAACGAAAGTATGCATTCCCCGAACCGCACGCGGACGAAGCCGCGGGGAAAAGCTAGCAAAAAATCAAAAATGTGCGCTCAACTTTCAGCTGACTAAAAATACCGATTTTTAGGCTGGCTAAATGTTATACTAATGTAGGTAATACTTTTAGTTGGAATGTACAATCTTATTTTTTACGATAACAACTGCGGAAACTGCGGATGACCTTACTGATTACCTACCTAATGTATTTAATTTAACAGCTCTGACAGCCAAAATCGGTTTAACTTATCTGGTGCAGCAATTGACTTGGTCTTAACTGAAAATGAAAATAAGCCCATTATACTTTAGCTGGTGTTGACCGGACAACTCTCATCTAATACATCATCGTAATTGGCCGGTCGGTCGGTCGGTAATACGATTAATGTGTAATGCTCGCTGCCAAACGGTAATAAATGGCTGAATCGTAGTGGCGTGCGGGATTAGACCTATTTGGAAACGTCTGGAGTCATTTAGAATTGGCTATTCAATTCTAAGTAAATTAGTGGCAAAAGTGATTTGGGAAGTCGGTATTAGGTAGCTCAAGATTGTCTAAGATAAAGTTGTTTTTGTTGAAGTGCTTAAAATAACTTAAATTTTAACTTTAATTTTAAATCTAGTAAGAAAAGGTTCCCTAAAGTTTCATAATCTATTTCATGCATTTGTTTTCGTGATCATCTTTCTCCATGACAAATTATTACTAGTGCACAAATAATTTAACAAAAAGGACACTTTCCAACTGATTGTACTCACCTGCCTACATCACAATTTTTATTTCAAAATTTCAAAACTATACACCACTAAATTTAAATCAGTACCAAGATTTTAGGGGATGGTAGTGTCCATGCAGTTCCATACATTTCAGTTGAGTCGATGTTGTACTTTTGTTTAGTAATCTGTGCTTTTGTATAGAACAGCTGTTTTTTTTTGAGATTCCCTGGTTGGCCCTATAGTAAAAATTGTTCGTATTGATGGACACTAACTATCATCCCCTAAAATCTTTGTACTAATTGAAATTCAGTGGTATATAGATAGTATTATGATTGTCCTATAAAAACGGCAAAATTATCAAAGGAGAATCGAATTGACATAGTTTACATTCACGTAAAGCTAGTTAGAATAACCATACTGGTGACCCAATAAGCTGGCATTTCAAACGGCATTATGTTGTCATACCCTTTCATATCGGATACAATAGAAAGGAACAAAATCTGCTTAGGCCGTTTCTTGCTAAGATCAGCGTTCTTTATTGGCGAGTCAGAGGTAGAAAATGTTCTTATTCTATTATGTATCTGTATACCCTTGCAGGAGTCACATAAAGTCAGACTGGAAGGCCGATCGGAGCAGTCCTACTAATGTTATAAATGTGAAAGTTTGTGTGTATGTTGCCTTGATAATACACGTAACACACACTTTCATCAATACAACCTAATCATTATTATGCACATACTAGACCAGGCATGCTTTTAAGAATTCTAGATAAAAATGTCTAATTGGAGGTATCACCAGCTCTAAGGATACAGGATTCATCTTATTTGGGAGTAGAGGAATGAAGTTGTAAAAGTAAATGTTTCTAATATTGTACAAGTAATTATGTATTGCCAGTAATGTTATCGCTTTGTTGAAATAATGTTTTATTATTTATTTTTTATAGCCAAATACTACCTAACGGCAAAACATTGGTTTGGAATATCTAATCGTATCCATTCACCTTAAATCTACCTTATTAAGTAAACACAGTTAGTAAACTTGTAATTGGTATACGTTCCCCTTTAAATCCTCTACTTACTTTAGTTTGGAATAAGGTTAACGGATTCAATTACTGTTCGCCAGGTGTGATGTACTTAGACGGAGTATCCTACTTTAACTTTGTGCAGTTCACCTCTAACTAAACAAATAGGCTTGCTCTTCACTGGATAAACGTTTCCATACAACTTTAAGACATTGAGAAAAGAGAACTGAGCATGACGCTCTGTCATGATTGGATCTCTTGCAAGCTTGCAACGCAACTTGATTAATAGAACGTGTAATATTTTTGATATAATTTGTAACATCAATAAGCACTTCTTCTTTCATGTCACGGCGAATGCTCATTTCTTAGTAATTGTAGGTAATACTTACAAATAAAAAAATAAAATTTTATAAATATAAATATTGGACACCATCTCATACATTGTTCCAATACCAAAGTATACTATACTTTGGTGCACTTGTATTATGTAAATTGGAAGGTGTGACGTTGGGGTTAATTAAATGACTAAAGCCCAAGTCAACAAAATAAAAATATTTATTTAAAAAAAAAATATACCGCAGCAGCGGTCGTGGGTTATGCCCTTAAAATGCGCTTCACTTGGTCGGCACTTCCCTGTCTTGTTGGTACGATCCTCGAACGAGACGGCTGGTGAAGGTGGGTGGCGACCAGTTGGTGATTACGTAATAATTGGTCCGAAACTTGTTGTGAACTTGTTTCCAACTTTGCTCCAAACCTTGCTTCAAACTTTGCCCAAACTTTACTCCAAACTTTGCTCCCTGGAATTCACATATACGTCCAGCATTACAACAGGTCCACCACAATGTTCCTTCTGGCCACCAAAAGTGAAGGACTAAACGGAAGTGACCAGTGGGTGGTGAAGTGGCTTATTTGAAGAAACCAGAAAGGAATTTACAATTTTAACTAAATGATTAAATAAGGCTATGAAATAAAATGTAAATTAACTTTTTAAATGATTAAATTATCTAATTGTTAATAAAATAGAAATATATTTTTTTTATGTGTAGGTAGGAGAATAAAAAATCCTTCTAGACAATTCTTACTCATATAGGTACAAGCAAGTCATTGGAATCTAACTACATCAATTTAAGTAAAAACTAAACACAAAACAACTAACTCACTACTAAAATTTGCAAGCGAAAAGAGATACCTAAGACCTAATTATTTTGTTCAACACTTACCCAATTTGGGGACGAAATAACACTGAATTTATATTAATAGCAAACGTAAAATGTACGTTCTTAACAATGTTTAATTATTTGCTAGAACTGTACAGAAAATCTTGAAGTCGTTTTTTAAGAACGAAGATATTTCTGCGCATAGGTAGCTACTACTTCCTGGCCTGTACGCCGTATGCAAAGCGAATGGCGCTCCAAGCGTCGCGGGAGTTCAACGTAAACCTGGCCTGCGTCGAGACAATAGAATCGAGTTAAGGTACAAGCGGTCACACATCGCGCTTAGCAAAAAATATTCAATTGATTTAATTTGAAGATTTTGCTTTGTTTAGTTTTTTAAATTTCAATTGTGATGTTTACGTGTTAATAGTGAATAATTAAGTGTTTTAGTAGTTATAGTGTTATAGTTTTAATTAAATATAAGTATTTTAATATTGTTTATGTTAAGTTCGTATATCATTGTTTAAAGTTTTAAGCTATTTTTATTAATAAGATTGGTTTGTTTTAGTCGTTTTATTGTATTTAAAAATGTAACTATTTAAAATTTATAAATATGTACGTGCAACGTTACATTACCCCCTGGCGTCACCAAGGATTTTATTCTATAAAAAATAAAATCCGCACTTAAGTTTATGTTCATATTTCCACACTCAGAAAAACTTTTCATTCCATTTGTACATACTTCACGCATTCATCAAAGCAGCAATAAATATAATTTAAATTCATTGTCGCGATCTAACATATAAAGGGTATCTGCTATTTATAAAAACAGATAACCTATACAAACTATAATTATGCTAATACGATGTCTTTGACGCAAGAAAAGACAGTTATCGGTAAGCACGACATTACCTTACATAACTATTCTGTCGAACACTTAAACCCTAGCACAAATGAAGAAAAAAAAATACAATACAATGAAACAATATAAGATTATTAACTTATTCTATTTATTAAAACGAACTAGTTTTAGGTCGTAGATGTGCCATGTACCTAAGTTTTTTCCTGACATATCTTCTAATATATATACGAGAGGTGATTTTTTAGCTACTACACGGCATTTTATAAATTTTGGTGCTAACTTTTTACTAAATCTCTTATCCTTATCGCTTAGAACATAAGCGCGTTTCATGACAATGTCACCAATATTAAATTCAGCTTGCTTACGACGCAAATTATAGTGAGCCGTATTTTTAGCATGAGCGTGGTAAAGCTTTGCCTGAACTTCGTCGAATACATCCGCAAGACAACCCAGGTTCTTAGCATAGATGTCTCGTGGCAGGAACAAAACTTCATCGCCTAAATCCGTATCAAGGTAGTGAGTACCACATGTAACAAGCTCTCTACCATACACTAAGAACGATGGAGTAAATCCAGTTGCCTCGTTTACAGAGTTGTTAATCGCAAATTGCACCTTTGGAATGAAAGTGTCCCAAGTTCTATGATCGTTGTCAACGTAAGTTGATAAACAAGTGATAATAGTTCGGTTATATCGTTCGACCGTGTTGATTTGCGGCGTATATTTAGGTGTGAAATAGATGTTAGGAATATTATACTTTTTAAAAAACGTCTCAGTATCGCGACTAATAAATTGAGACCCATTATCAAGAAAAATGGTTTGAGGAATGCCATGAACCATAAAGACCGACTCTTCCAAAATTCTGATAATGACCTCTGACGTAGCTCTTTTAATTGGATATATTAAACAAAACTTGGAAAAACAGCAAGTGACTACAAATATATAATTATTCTGTTTACGGCTTACGGGTAAAGGACCCATAAGATCAATGGATATCATTTGAAATGGCCGTGAGCACTGCTTAGGACGGCCCATTACTCCTAGAGTTTGGTGGTTTTGTGCCTTATACTCCAGACACTTGTCACATGAACCGACAAACTTAACCACGTCCTTATGCATGCCTGGCCAGAAGTAACGTAATGTAAGACGATTGTAGGTTTTAAAAATGCCGAAGTGACCTGCTGTAGGCTCACAATGGTTCTCTCTAATTATTTGCTCACGAGATTCTAATGGAACTACTATCTTCCACGAAAATTCATCATTAGTTACGTATTTACTCTTGCAAAGTCTATATAATATATTATCTTTAATTAAAAAATTTGGAAAATTTTGAGGCATATTAACGCATCCGTTATAAATTGTTTTGTACCATTCGTCTTTAGTGTCCGATAAATCGGAAGAAGAAATGGCACCAACTGGAGCTGGAACCCTAGAAAGAGCATCGGCAATAACGTTGTCAACACCTCGACGATGTTTAATTTCACAATCAAATGCCGACAATCGGACTCCCCAACGAGCCAATCTACCGGTAGGGTTATTAAGAGTAAGGAACCAATTTAAAGCGCTGTGATCCGTATAGACAGTGAACTTTTTCCCATTCTCTAAATAACACCTCCAGTGCTCGAGTGCTGTTATCACGGCTAAGGTTTCACGCTCCGTAATTCCATAGTTGCGTTCGGAATTGGTCAACGAACGACTCATGTAGGCGACTGGGTGTTCTTTTTCTCCTATAGTCTGCGTAAGCATCGCACCTACACCGTAACTGCTTGCATCGGTGTGTACCTCGAATGGTTGGTTGTAGTCGGGACATGCGAGAACTGGCGCAGAAACTAAACATTCCTTGAGCTTTTGAAAAGAATCTTCAGCCTCTGGTGTCCATTTAAATGGAGGAGCATTCTTTTTATTAGATGTTAATCGATTTAATGGACCTGCTATTGTGCTGAAGTTGGGTACAAAGCGACGGTACCAAGTAGCTGTCCCAAGAAAGCGTTTTAGGCTTTTTCGACAAGTAGGTGTCGGATAACTTAAAATAGCCTGCACTTTCTCAGGATCGGTTCGTAATCCGCAACCGTCAACAACATAACCCAAATATTTAAGTTGGCTACGAAAAAACTTACTTTTTTCTAGGTTGACAGTAAGATTAGCATGTTTTAATTTTTCAAGAACGCGAATCAAAAGTGACACATGTGATTGGAAGTCTGGCGAAATGATAATAATGTCATCAACATAAGCAAAGACGTTGGGACCGAACTCACCAAACAACAAATCGACCAAACGCTGCTGAGTGGCCGGCGCGTTGGTTAAGCCAAACGCAGTCCTTTTGAATCGAAGTGAACCCCTGCCAGGAACGTAAAATGCGGTTTTGTCCCGGTCTTCAGGAACGATTTCAATTTGCCAGAACGATTTCGAGAGATCTATGCTGCTAAGGTACCTAGCATCCCTTAGGTTGTCAAGAATTTCGGATATATAAGGCAAGTTATAAGCATCACGTTTAGTTACCGAATTCAACTTGCGGCTATCAAGGCAAAAACGTGGTTCACCATTCTTTTTGTTAACTAATAATACTGGCGAAGACCATGCACTTTCACAAGGTTCGATGACGTCAAGAGACAACATTTCATCGACTTGCTGAACCAATACACGTTGTTTCTCAGGTGACATGCGATAATACCTCTGTCGAATTGGCAGAGCATCACCGGTATCAATACGGTGTGTTATAATACTGGTTTTACCTAATCCCTTGCGCTCAAAAGATATTTCCTTGTATTGTTCAATAACGTTGTCCGCAATCGACTTTTCAGAGGGAGCTAATTGCTCATAACCCTGAATAAATTTATTTGAATTTGTATCCACATTAGAAATACTACCGTACGAAATACTACCAAGATATTTGGGACATATATTAAATTTTCTCCAAAAGTCGACTCCCAAAATAAGATTACTTTCAACAGCCGGCACTACAAAAGCTTTAATAATATGAAATTGATTTTCAAAATGTATAGGAATATCTATATAACCAATAGTAGATAAAGACTGGCCTCCTGCTGCTGTTACATTAATATAATTACTTTCAATCACTGTGTAACCATGACTTTCTAAAATCTTGTGAAAATATTGCCAAGTATAGTAACTGCGGAGCCTGAGTCTAAAAGACCAGAAACAGAGAGTTCATTGATTTGTATTGAGACATAAGGTCTCGAATCATTTAAAGGTTTATCCTGTTGAATTGTGGCCGTTCTATAACTTCGAAAAAACAATTTAAGTGTTTGAAGCCAATTTTCCCAATCTAATTTATCAAAATGATTATTTACTGAAAGCTCACAATTCAACGCACCAATCAGTTTTTTGAACTGGACGGCTTGTTTCTATTGCAATCAGGACATTGAGGTGTCTTGACATCTTTACGACCACATTTGAAACAGACTATTGCCCTATTGTCAGCAGTACACTGCCTTAAATTATGAGTATTTACCTGACACCGAGGACAGTAACGAGCTTTAGGGGCTTCAGTTGAATGTACATAATTATTATTAGTATTAGACTTATTATTGTTATTAAAATATTTATTAGTATTAGAATTATAGTTTGTATATTTTTGTTGTTTAAAATATTGGTTGCTATTATTTGAATTATATGTTTTATTTAGAAATTTTTGTTTATTATTACTACTTCCATATGCAAATTCAGGTGCCAAGGTCTCATTTGTCGGAGCAGGAGGTTCACGAAAGTTAGCAAGACGTGCTTGTATCTTTTCGTAATTTCCACACAAGGATCGTAAGCATTCGATCGTCTTTATTTCCGTAACTGAAGCTAAAGTGCTGGCGTAGCATGGGCGAATATTGTGGAGAATGATTTCCAACTGATCATCTTCTGAGAGTTTTTTCGATAAACGCGAAAACAAACCGGACATGACAGACAAGTAAATCGTTATGTTCTCCGATTCCCCCTGAGTTCTAGAACGGATTTCTTTAAGGAACCTATAGTCAAAGTTAGATTGGTCGAAATCTTTTTTTAATAAAACAACTACTTCATCCCATTCCGACACTCGACTCCTCACACTCCTGAACCAATGCAGAGCGTCTCCTGTGAAAATCTCCGTAGCAAATGACAAAATCCTTTGACCTGTGATGTTCCTAGCCTCGCAATATTCAGAAACACGTTCAATGAAGGATCTGACACAACTCTTACCGTCATATTTGAGTTTCCCGATGTCATTAAAACCACCACGATCGCAAGTTACGGAGACGTTCACGGGAAGCGGTGGAATTGAAGATTCCATATTAGCAGTGGAAGTTAAGACATCCGTACCTTTATCTTTGAGTGATTTATATAGTTCGAACAA
Source organism: Crambus lathoniellus (assembly GCA_949710035.1). Taxonomy (NCBI): domain Eukaryota; kingdom Metazoa; phylum Arthropoda; class Insecta; order Lepidoptera; family Crambidae; genus Crambus; species Crambus lathoniellus. Next base: position 16,240,692 of record OX453306.1, read on the forward strand.
AAATTTATATTGTGTGACCGTTGAATCATAAAGCTCTTCTATTTCCTCGTCGCGAATGATGCGATTTATACGATAATATAAATGATGCAACAAGTTCTGAGCTCGCAACAACGTATTCTGGCTCAGATCGGATTCTAAATAATTTTTAACTTTAGAAAGTACTTCTCCAACACCTTTCAAATCCTCTGGTGCATCAAGAGAACTATCTAAAATATCCTCAGATGGAAACAATGGGCCTATTTTAGCTATTTGCTTGCGTAACTCTTGTACAGTCGAAGCTGGAGTAGTACCTCTTATAAAAACTTCGTACTCTAGTTCTGCTTTTTGCAATGATAAAAACTTAACGGGGTATGCCATTATAGAATTATTGGGTTAGAGTTGACCAAAAAAAACTATTAAGTATTCCTTCTGTTACAATAAAAAAAAATAGGGAACGTTCTGGTTGAGAAAAAAAATGCAAATTAAAAACAAAAAGCAACACAAAAACACACAAAAATAAAAAACAGAAAAAGAAGCAGTTAAGCTAACTAGTGTGTACACACGACATTAAATAAATAAAATTAATCAATAAAAAAGTAACACTTTTGTCATCGACAGTACTTAACAACGAACTTGCTCAAAGAATAAAATTTTGTTGAACAAAAATAAAACGGCAGTACAATATAATATTATCAGTGCGTACACCTTAGTTGCTAGCAACCAAAAAAAACGTTTCACAAAAAATAAAAATAAATAAGCACACAAACACACAACTACCAAGCGAAGCACAAATTAAATAACCACGTTTGAAGGCGCCAGTGTGACGTTGGGGTTAATTAAATGACTAAAGCCCAAGTCAACAAAATAAAAATATTTATTTAAAAAAATATATACCGCAGCAGCGGTCGTGGGTTATGCCCTTAAAATGCGCTTCACTTGGTCGGCACTTCCCTGTCTTGTTGGTACGATCCTCGAACGAGACGGCTGGTGAAGGTGGGTGGCGACCAGTTGGTGATTACGTAATAATTGGTCCGAAACTTGTTGTGAACTTGTTTCCAACTTTGCTCCAAACCTTGCTTCAAACTTTGCCCAAACTTTACTCCAAACTTTGCTCCCTGGAATTCACATATACGTCCAGCATTACAACAGGTCCACCACAATGTTCCTTCTGGCCACCAAAAGTGTAGGACTAAACGGAAGTGACCAGTGGGTGGTGAAGTGGCTTATTTGAAGAAACCAGAAAGGAATTTACAATTTTAACTAAATGATTAAATAAGGCTATGAAATAAAATGTAAATTAACTTTTTAAATGATTAAATTATCTAATTGTTAATAAAATAGAAATATATTTTTTTTATGTGTAGGTAGGAGAATAAAAAATCCTTCTAGACAATTCTTACTCATATAGGTACAAGCAAGTCATTGGAATCTAACTACATCAATTTAAGTAAAAACTAAACACAAAACAACTAACTCACTACTAAAATTTGCAAGCGAAAAGAGATACCTAAGACCTAATTATTTTGTTCAACACTTACCCAATTTGGGGACGAAATAACACTGAATTTATATTAATAGCAAACGTAAAATGTACGTTCTTAACAATGTTTAATTATTTGCCAATAACTAGAACTGTACAGAAAATCTTGAAGTCGTTTTTTAAGAACGAAGATATTTCTGCGCATAGGTAGCTACTACTTCCTGGCCTGTACGCCGTATGCAAAGCGAATGGCGCTCCAAGCGTCGCGGGAGTTCAACGTAAACCTGGCCTGCGTCGAGACAATAGAATCGAGTTAAGGTACAAGCGGTCACACATCGCGCTTAGCAAAAAATATTCAATTGATTTAATTTGAAGATTTTGCTTTGTTTAGTTTTTTAAATTTCAATTGTGATGTTTACGTGTTAATAGTGAATAATTAAGTGTTTTAGTAGTTATAGTGTTATAGTTTTAATTAAATATAAGTATTTTAATATTGTTTATGTTAAGATAAGATAAAGATAAAGATAAAAATATTCTTTATTCACTTAGACATAATAAATATGTACTTATGAATCGTCAATATTTTCCTACCACCCATTCAAGACTTTTTTAACTGACAAGAAGAATGGGCGCAAGAAACTTGCCAGCGTTTCTTAGTTAGGTAACGACATTTACAAAAAAAAACATATCGTTACTAATACAACAATTGCTTAGTATAAAAATACATCATATTAAACAGTGATTATGTTATGTGTTACATCATGACCATGCATTGCGGTCATTCAAATAATCGTCTACTTTATAGTATCCTTTGCTCATCAGCGACTCTTTAATGTAACATTTAAATTTATGCAATGGTAGTTCAATTATATGCTGTGGAACTTTATTAAAAAAGGCTATGCTTTTCCCCAGAAATGAGGCTCTGGATTTTTCTAGCCTAAACTTGGGAACGACAAGTTTATCTTTATTTCTTGTGTTAAAGCGATGAATATCGCTCTGCTTTGCAAATGTATTATAATACTTTTTCACATAGATTATATTTTCATAGATGTATTGACCTGCAACAGTTAAAATGTTTATTTCTTTAAATAGATCTCTTAAAGAATCTCTAAGTTCGTATATCATTGTTTAAAGTTTTAAGCTATTTTTATTAATAAGATTGGTTTGTTTTAGTCGTTTTATTGTATTTAAAAATGTAACTATTTAAAATTTATAAATATGTACGTGCAACGTTACAAAGGAACGACGAGTATTACCACATACACCCAGACCCATGGAAATATTGAAAAGTTCGTTTTCAATATTTACCCGACCGGAGATCAAACTTGGGACCTCTAGAGATAGCAGAGCAGCACCTTCAAAACCAGTTCGTACACCACAAGGCTACGGAGGTCATCAAAATATACAATCATAAACATAATAAGCTAAAATACTACATTACAGGCAATCCTCCTGTACCCCAAGCACGACAAACTCTCGTTCTATAAATCGTAATCGTAAACTATTAATTTGCACAAAACCCAGAGCATCACCGCGCCGCTACGAACGTTTACGGAACTAATCCATACGAATAGTATAATATGAAAGTGTGTTTGTATGTCATCTTTCATGTCGAAACGGAACAATGGATCGACGTGATTTTTGGTATGGGGATAGTTTGGGAGCTGGAGAGAGACAGAGGCTACCTTTTATCCCAGAAAAATATCAGGTTCTTGGGGATGACGTTCCTTTAGTTCACGCGGACGAAGCCACGGGCGAAAAGCTAGTACTCAATAAGCAGTACTTTGACAGCAGGCTTGGAAGCATTTCGACGGATGGTACAGTTTACTATTACATTATCGGAAACGAAATTGGGGTACTAGTGAGAGAGCACCTTTACCTTGCTGCTATTTTCCTTAAACAGATAGCAAAGAACGTGTCGCTTTAAAAGTTTCTGTGAAAGTTAATGACGGTTTTTTAATAACTTTGAAGATTCACCCCTGCGAAAATGAATTTCGTCTAAATTCTTACTAATTAATAATTTACTTACTAAACTGTCAACGGTATTTAATTTCAAAGGCAGAGTTTGTGGGACGTTAGTAAATTACAGGCACGCGAGTTGTATTATTTTCGTCCGCAACAACATTTTGCGTCGAGACCGTGACACTTGACCTTAACATGATTTGGAGCTGTTGGCCGAATCTTTGTATAAAAACTTTGTTTGAAATACAAATAAAGCTGTGTTTCTTCACACAAGTAGAAGGTGAGACGTTTCAATAAAAAAAAACTAATATTACTTACTTTTATTACCTTTAAATTGAAATCTATTTCATTTTGTAGGATTTTATTGGTAAATGTATATTTTCACTTGTATGTATAATTTACCTAAGACACTGCTGGGTACAGCTGAAAGGCATTACTGTATAGCAATCCATGTACATTCTGCTCTTCAAATGGTATGTGATTAATGTTTCGTACATACCTATGCACTCTCTTATCTTCTAGGTACACCCTAATTAATGAATGAGGATGTAGATGGAATAATTAATATCGTCAAAGTACCTACATCTAAACAATGCTTGAGAAACTTAATTGTCAGATAATTTCCTAAATCATTTAAATAAGTGTGTACCTAAGCTATTTTTACAACAATTTAATGACTCCGTAGCTCAAGGGTTAGAGCATTCGCTCGGACAGTGAAAGGTCGTGAGTTCGAGTCCCATCGAAGCTAGTTATGAGACAGGTAGACTTATCTAATACTTCGATTTTCAATATTTTTAAGTATGTAAGCTATAGGAGACCAATATTCATGGTGCTTGCCGCAGCTCTCTGGCAAATGAGTGGAATAGACGTCGAGGCACTTTACCTGTAGTAATTAAGTTACAGTCCGCTCAACTCTGCAGCGTAAATCGATAAGAAGCCTATGTTTAAATCCTGTTGACATATCTATAACAGTACTAACGTGACTTGTGATATTCGTAATCCAATTTACTTGGTGATGGTGAGACAGTCTATCAATTTTGAGACCTAAACCTACTTACCTTACCTTACTTAACCTACTTACGGTTGTCCGTTTTCACGCTTGAAGTACCTATTTTGGTATCTATGGAAAGTGTCCGTCCACTTTTCATTTTGTTTGATTCTATAGTGAAAATAAATCTTTAGGGATGTTCAAATACCTATACGTGTAACCGTTCAAAAGATGGTGTTTCTGACTTGTAAATAGGGTACTTACTAGACTAAACTTTACTTTACTACTAGAAATATCAGCAACACAACATATTATATTTTCAAATATTTTGCATATTTGCAGATTTATTTAGAGCATCAAACTATCATTATACAAGAATAACCTCCTCCTTTTCAATTTTTGAAGTCGGTTAAAAACGCAACGGTAGTTTTGTGAAGTCACAAGTCCGTAGCGCCATACTCTTGCGATAGAAAATTTAATTTTACAATTTGGCAGCTCATAATTATTTGCTTAGAAAGATTGTTTTTTTTAACCGACTTCAATAAAAGGAGGAGGTTCTCAAGTCGTGTGAATGTTTTTTTTTATTATGTATGTTCCACGATATCTTCGCCAATTGTTAACCGATTCTGATAAATCTACAGTAGTCGGTTCAGAAGTTTCTTCAGAATCCTGAAAAAACACATTGTTTTCGTCTAGTAGTTCTTGCTTTATTACGCTTCAATATCTTCGGGAGTTATTAACCAATTTCGATCATTCTTTTTTTATTCGAAAGAGTATACTCCTGAGGTTTGTAACCAAGTTAGGAGCTGATGGTGGAATCCAGGGGAAATTGAAGAAAACTCGCAAATGTTATAGATATTTTACGTTTTATATATTTTTCGAGTATTTGCATCTGCTAATCATGATCTCATGCTGATGAGCAGGTGATGGAAGGTACAACTCCTCAATGGCTAGGAGTTTGAGGGTATTTTTTAAAATATCGTTAATACGTAAAGATTTGTAGTTGTATTATTTCAGGTTATTTAGGTGAGCTGATGATGGAAGGTAAAACTCCTTAACGCTTAGGAGTAAGAGCATGTTTTTTAAGTACCACATGCACGAATAGACCTTTATTGTATTCTTTCAAGTAATTTAGGTAAGCTGATGGTGGAAGCCAGTGGAAGGTTAAACTGCATTTTTTACACTAAAAATGAAAATATAACCATTTTTTTTCAAAAAAATTAAACCGCCTTCAAAACAAAAAACTGCAAACAAAAACTCACTTCCCAAAACACGTAAAAATGAAAAATAAATGGAATCGTTCAATTCATATGACGAAAAAGCGCGACTTTTTCTAAATACTTAATCTTGGAACTTACTGATCTGTTTGAAGTCGGTGTCAAGCCGAAAGTAACAAGAAAAAATACTTTGTGAAGAAAAAATAATTAGGGATAAGGCTTGACCACGCTTGAGTCAAGCGTGGTCAAGCCTTATCCCTAATTTATTTGATAGGTTACAACTCACATCACTCACATTATTATTGTGTATATTGTTTCACAAGCTTGACACCGACTTCAAACAGATCAGTAAGTTCCAAGATTAGTTAGAAAAAGTCGCGCATTTTCGTCATATGAATTGAATGATTCAATTTATTTTTCATTTTTACGTGTTTTAGGAATTGAGTTTTTGTTTGCAGTTTTTTTGTTTTTTTCACATTTGATATCCTTCAATGTAATATAGTTAATGTCATTATTAGTATTTGGATTGTGATATTAACATGTCAATAAAGGTCACGTAACCTGTTGTTATTATAAAACGCAGTGCGAATTTAGGAACTAAGTGTTAAGAGAAAAAAGAAATGAAAATCGGAACTTAAACACATTATAACGACGGAGAATAAAGAAGAATGCCGAACATGATTTTAAAAATGTTTGCACAGTCAAGCCAAGCGCTCTCGCCGCCCGTCCTAATTGTGCGAAATATGATACTGGCCGTTATTAGTGTCCACAAAGTTGTGTCTACATTGATATCTAACATGTCCAAATATTTATAGGAAACGAATTTTAAATGTATTCGGGTAACCGAGGCCATGTATCGCAAGCGGAGATCGCCGGCAACAAATTGCGGTTTGGCGAGATAAAAAAGGTCCGTACGTCATTTTGCTAAACGAGCGGCCGGAGGACGGCGCAGTAACGCCGCCGCTGCCGCCCAAAAAACTACGGGCGACCTTTCTGGACGATATCAGGAGTTCTGTCTTCGAAATTATACCGCTGTCGATTCTATTTATTAGAGTTCGTGTCTGCATATAGCTCACTCCAAATGGTTAGGGTAACAGACAGCTAATTGAAGTCTAGTGAAAGCAATATTCACCTTATTATGAATTTTCTTAGGACAGTCGTGAAGATCAGGTTTAAAGATTAAGGAACAGATGTCTAATATTTTATAAGTATATTTTTTATTTCAAATATTTGACAAGATCAATTTTTAATTGCTCATAATTGCTTTGTAATCATTTGATTAATCTTGCTAAGCAAGCGTTCTTCCGCCCGCCGCCGCGCCGCCCAAAAAACTACGGGCGACCCTTCTGGACAGTATCCTCCCATAGTCAAGTGGCTTCCTATTACCGATATCGCCAGTAGAATAGAAAGAAAAGGTATAGGATTGACATTAGCGGTCACGTGACATTTCGTTCGCTAATGTCAATCCCATGCATTTTCTTTCTACTCTACTGGCGATATCTATAATAGAAAGCCACTTGCTTAGGCCCCCAGGACAGGAGTCTTTTAAAATTATACCGCTGTCGATTCTATTTTACACAGTTCGTGTCTGCATATAGCTCACTCAAATGGTTGGGGTAACAGTCAGCTAATTGAAGTGTAGGGAAAGCAATATTCACCTTAATATGTCATGAAGTTAAGTTTTAAAGTTTTAACAGATGGCTTGTTAGAAGACGGAAGACTCGTTTCAGTAGTTTTTGACTTTATCCATTACAAACTTCTTTTTTAATAAAAAATACAAACATACTTACAACAAATTAATAAACCAACAAACAATAAATTAAAATATCACTTATAAGTTACTGACAATAGGGTATTTTACTGTTGTTGAAATGTAGATATTTAATGATGACGTTAAAAAATATTGCAATTAAGAATACCAAATGTGAAAAAATAATTTGAATCTGTTTTATCATAAAAGAATTATAGTCTGTTTGATTTTGACTATAGCTGTCTCTTTCTAAAACGAAATCTTCTATGGCGTGACTATGACGCTACTAACCCACTGACGTCACTAAGATAGCGTCCTGTCCTTGTCTAATTATAAAGTTTGAAGTCCTATATCTTTGAAAATATTCATGATAATTCAAAATGAAAACTTGTTTTGTGTAGCTAATATTTCGAAAAACATTTTAAAGAATTAAAAAATAATCAGTAAAATACCGTATTGCTTTAATTTTTAAAGAGATAAAAACGCACGAAATAATATTTACAAGCTTCATTAAAATCGTTGCCGACATAATAAAGAGATAAGGCTCACTGAATAAGAAGACGTAAAAGGGGATGAAGTTTATCCAATTATGACATTAGTGTCAGTAAAGTTTTTTGCCTTCGAAAAAAGAAGATAAAAAATGTTAAACCCATTCGGTAAAAAGAAATTAAGAAATTTTATCAGCATTTAAACAGTGCAAGGCTTAGGCTTTCCCAATGACGTGGGATTACCGTATTAAATCACCCGTGAGTTAGGTCGTGACGCGAGCGAGACACGTGCTCGGTACGTATATACGTACGTTACGTATACTCGTACGTACGCTCTACGTACTCGTCTCAGTACGCTACGTCGGACGACGTGCACTGTGGAACTTTCCGTTCGGAACATCGCTGTTGCATTACGTTGAGTAGGTAAATAAGATTCAAGAATACGATGCGAAGTAAAAGTACTCAAACTGCTCAGCTCTTGGATTGAGTTAAATATTAGGTTACACAAGATCGAGATAAAGGAACAGGTATCTCAGTTAATGCATCTTGCCTCGCTGATCACTGTTTGGTATACCGCATCCACCGCAGGATTGGGGATTACACAAATCGAATTAGAAAACAGGTTACTTACTGTATGGAGTTACTTCTGCACAATTTGGTGTTTTTAAATGCTAATTAGGTATGAATTATAATAGGGGGTAAAAATGATTTGGAACCTGCGTATCAATAAAAAGATGGCATAGAAAATATTTATTATTTTTTTCTTGTGTTTTATTCTTGCATCTACGAGTACTATTTGAACTAGCAAACGCTTCTTTTACATCCTAGTATAATAAAATAGTATACATTTTCAACAAATACCAAAGTGTGCCAAATTATCTCAATACTAGCGGATCCTCGCGGTTTTACCCGCGTGGTACCCGTTCCCGTGGGAGTATCAGGATAAAATATACCTAGCCCATGTTAATCAGGGACAATGTTGCAAGATTTTTTGAAATCGGTCCAGTAGCTTTTAAGTTCATTCATTACATACATACAAGTAAACATTATCTATGTCTAAGCATTATCTATCTTTTAAGCATTCGTGGTAAAAAGCGAGATTTCTCGAAAACTAATGTCACCTAATGTTATGATATGAGTCTAATGACTGTCAAAACTTTCATAATTATCAGACAAAGAATTTAAAATCTTTCCTCCTTATAATATTCGTATAGAAGTGCCACTAGGTGCCACTTTTCTAATTCGATTTGTGTGAAAACCCCAGTGTTGCCGCCAGTGGTAAATGTCGCCATAGGGCGTTTGTGCACTACACTGAATTTTACCGATCCGGAAAAAAACGGATGCTTGTATTTAAAAAATTTATAACATATTATAAATATAAATATATTCATAATTATTCATCTATCTATACTAATATTATACGGAGGAAAGATTTGATTGTTTGTTTGTTTGCATCGAACAGGCTCCGAAACTACTGGACCGATTTAGAAAATTCTTTGACCATTAGAAAACTACATTCTTCCCGCGTGACATAGGCTATATTTTATCCCGTTATTACCACGGGAACTGGTACCACACGGGTGAAACCGCGAGGATCCGCTAGTATAAAATACGTTAAACTTAATTTCTGCTAAATGTTTACTGTAGTTGCAAAGATTAAAGTGTTTATTTTATAAGTTACAGAATTAGTAGGATTTAACTTTAGGAACTTTGACGTTCCGTAGCGAGCTTAGAACTTGTCGCGTCAACTGGAGCTTAGAAGATAAGTATAAATTAGTTTTATAAAATATAATAACTCACTAGATAGGTAAATACTTTATCAAACAATATGTTTCTTAAAAATTATTTCGTTTGACGTAAGTAAAATATCTTTTTTTTTATATATTTTAATATTAATTGATTGGTAGATATCTGAAAAGAATATTTTTCCAGATAAATAAATAAATTATTAATCGGTCACAGCAATAGCCCGGAAACTAAAAGGTCCCAGGTTCGATTCCCGGCGGAGCTACTAGGAGCATGGGTAGTTTTTTATTTAATTTCAAAAAATATTGTACCAAATTTTGAAGCAATAGAATAATTTTACAAATTAGCTCTTCAACCGATTTTTTTTTTTTAATTTATTTATTAGGAAACTCAACAGCCATTTTTCTACAAACATGCATAAAAACAAACTTATATTTACACTTAGCCAATAATAGAGTTTCACAGCATGTAATTATTGTACAGGCAAACTATTAAAAACTAATTAATTTAAAAGAGTGAGACAACAGATCAAAAACCATGTAAACTAAATAGAGATATGAATATGCATCTACTGGATAGCAAGAGATTATGGTTGGCAGACCAAGTTTTATCCATAAAGCAGGTACTTATACACATAAATGTATGTAATGTAATATAATATAAAGTTTGATAGGTATTTAAGATGCGTAAGATAAATAAATAGTATTATAATAATTATTGTAATGCAATGAAAGATAAACAGAGACAAAAAGACACACAAAACAGAACAAATACAATGTTGATAATTATCATGCCTATAAATAAAAATAAATAAATAAATGATTGTTTAAGAATCTATCTATCACGAAATTGTCCAAGACGCAGTAGCGTACTACCTACGTCTTGGACAACTTCGAGAGAAGGGCATGTTTGAAGCTATACTTGGACAAATGGAAAATGTCGACATCTTGAAACTTATCATTGTACAATTTGGATAAGCGAGTCATAACAGCATTACTAGCGTAGTTCGTACGATGTCTAGGCACAGACAGAAGTGGGGTTTTTCTCGTGCGGTAAATAGGAGTACAGAACCTGATGGTGGCGAGTAGGTTTGCACTGTCCAGATGATTATGAAGGATATCGTGTAGAAGGCACATGTCAAGTAACTCGCGACGAGATTTGAGTGACAACATTCCGTATTTAACGCAGTCCTCATCATACGTGACACGGCGCGTACGGGATTTAAAGGAAAGGTGTTTTATGAAGATTTTTTGTATTCTCTCCAACCTATTTGTATATATGGCGTACTGTGGCGACCAAATGGGACTGCCATATTCAAGGATACTACGACAATAAGCATAATATATAGTTTTCAGGCTTTGAGTCTTTTTGAAGGGTTTGCATGTCCTTATGATAAAACCAAGGTTGCGGTATGACCTATTAACTACACTATTTATGTGCTCAGAGAACATCATTTTAGAGTCCAAAAGAACACCCAGGTCCCTTACGACCTCTGCTCTATCAATTAATACGCCATTAAAGTGGCGGCATTTTGTAGGAATATGACACTGACACCATGCTTTTGCCAAGTCCAATAGATATCTATGCATTTTTATGTTATCTTACTTCAAAATATAAGTTTATACTCACGGAGGGAACCACCCAACTTGAAAATGTTTAATTTGCATGATTTTATTAACCCTAATGCACTATCAAAATAAAAAAGAGGATATCTGCGGAAATATTAAATTAAGTCCTAAAACGGAAACTTGTCTCTGCAAGAGGTACTACATATACATACACATACATTTACATAAGACCCAGTCACGACACAAACATAAATATGTAAATGCTCATCACATACTTAAATGTTTGTCCCGGGTGGGAATCGAACCCACTACCCCTGGCTCAGAAGGGATGATCAGTACCACTGCGTCAACGGGCTTGTCAAGGTACCTTTGCAGTGCCGACGTGCGTCACGTAAAGAAGGGCCTATTTTTCAATGCCTGAATAAAAATTATTCGTCTTATATCGCACCTTTAATTAAATAATTGAAAAGCAAAATTGTTATTCAACTCTCTCTTGTTTTGAGATTGACATTCGTTCGTTAGTTATTTTGGTTTTTAATAATTTAACTGACTGATAAGTAACTTTTATCTGAGGCTATCTGGAGGATTGAAAATCAGCCCTTATTCTACTATGTGTATGATGTGTAGCTTTATCGTAATTAAGGTACTGCTTTTGCTAATGTCATTACGGTGGGCCGTACTTCCAACTTAAGGGCGTTTGTGCACTACACTGAATTTTACCTATCCGGAAAAATCGGACGCTTGTATTTTAATAATTAATCATTTTAAAATACAAGCATCCGTTTTTTTCCGGATCGGTAAAATTCAGTGTAGTGCACAAACGCCCTAAGGCGAGGAATCCCGACCGAAATAGGCACGCTAACGCTTGCTCGGCCGCGCTCTATACACTTCGCGCGGACCCAGCGGCAGCCGGCAGTGAACTGTGAACTCGCGAGCGCCCCGCGAATCGAAAATCACTTAAAATTCAATTAAAACTTAAATAATAATAAAAAAAAAATTATGACGGCCGGAATCCCTCGGCTATTCAAAGACAATTATTTTCATATGTTTTTCATTAACTAAAACCAAGTATGCTGCAAGTAATATGATATTTGAATTATTATTAGACGGATGTTTGGGGTTTTATTTGACACAGTAAAATATCACCAATCGAAAAAAAAAACGGCCGGAGGCACTAGATAAATAACTGTAAAATAACATATATTTTTTCCAAGTTTTAAGTACTTGTGATTTGCGAGTAATCCATAATTTAAAATACCCAATTTTGGGGAATCGGTGCCTTAATATTGGCAGTGATCGAAACAAGAAAATTATAAAGATCAAAATATGAGTTATCTAAATTTTTACTTTTTTGCATTCACAATGCAATTTTTCAAGAGATTTTTGTGAGACGGGTCGATTTTTTCTAAAAAACTTCATTTCCATTTTTCAATCAAAATATGATTTTAAATTCCTCACAAAATTATTTCAACCACACACTTTTACGGAAAATTCTCTTAGTTTGAAATTCTCTGGGTCGAGTCACTAAGGTAAATCAATATTTCTCTATATTTAAATATAGAACCGTAGCAGGCTGCTGTCGCCTGCTGTCGGCGCTTATGAAAATGGAATCGGAGTCTGCGTTCAAGTGACTTTCAAAGATTTCCAATCATGTTTTTCCACTATTTCCTAACAGTTTAAACTATAGGTTGGTAAGATACTCGTACATTTTTTACTCCGAAACTGTACCTATAGTCTATACATATAATAAAACAGAAACGGACAAAAAGTCTGTACATGAAATATAAAAAAAAAAAATTACTGCTATGTGATGTGTACAGGATATAGACCCCAAAACGATAGATATTAAATTTTTTGTCTGTTTGTCTGTTTGTCTGTTTGTATGTTCGCTTTTCACGCAAAAACTACTGGACGGATTTTTACCAAATTTTGTGTAGTAATAGCTTATAACCCGGGTCAACATATAGGGTACCTTTTATTGCGGGAAATTTAATTATTCCTACGGGAAAATACAAAAACTGATTCTTACTAAAATAGATGGCGCCACATGATTATGAAAATACGTTATATTTAATCGCTGTCTCAATTTATAATGAATCATGTTTTTTTTTACCTGCTTCAAAGCATAATATAAATTAAAACCCATCCAGGCTCATATAAAATCATAAAAATAATTTCATGTTATTTACGTCATTATATCTACTAAGCAATAGATGGCGCAGGAAGTCAGTAAGATTACGATATACCTCTCACAAAAGAACATTCGAATGATTATATTAATTAGGGTGAAAGCTCCCTCTGTTGCCACTTTAAGATGTTTTTCACTTCTTTTGCATCATAAGTACTAAGCAATAGATGGCGCGGGAAGTCAGTAAGATTACGATAAGTATACCTTTCACAAAAGTACATCCGAATGATTATCTATATTAAGTAGGGTGAAAGCCCCCGCTGTTGCCACTTTAATTTTTTTCACTTCTTTCGCCTATGGTCTTAAGTAGGTATCTAAAATTGTCAAGAATGTATCTTATACTTTTCTTTAAATTTTTAAATTTACAATACAAAAAAACTACTTAAAAAATTTAACCGACTCCAAAAAGTATTTGTCAACTGAAAAGGAAAAATATAATTTATATTATAATTAAGGTACCTTTTTGAGGTCGGTGCCAGTCAGTTTATTTTTTTAAATTACTATTTATTTCCTAAGTTTTAGTGTATATTGTACAATAACATACCCACGAAAACTACTAAACCGATTTTGATGAATCTTAGACTGTTCCCAAAGTTAGAATACACCTAATTTAAATCAAATAGAATCATCTCGATATGCCTTTAGATTTCGAGAAATTCGTGGACATACATAGTAAAAACATATAACTAAGTATTCATATACTTACGAAATTTAGTTTTATTTTAGTCAATTAAAAACCTATTTTTTAAACTTAAAATGTGCGAAGGGTGCCGATTGATGTGTTTTTTGTCAATCAAATTTTAAAAGATACATCGAGAAATCAATACTTAACTAACTTAGATAAAATAAAAGAAACATCTAATTCGATGTAAACTGAAAAGCGTTTATTGAATAATATTCCTATGTCATAAAGAATTATTACTATTGTTATTATGACTTAAAAGTCATAGATAAAAAGTATATTATCAAGCAAAAGTTATTAACGAAATGTTTTAAGCTAAGTAAGCACTCGGGGCAGTGGCCAAAACTAAAGTTCTTACCCTATTGATGTAAAATTTATTTTACGCATTTCCACTCGACGCTAGATGTCGCTACAGTAAGTATAGTGCCACAAATATATCTGAACCGGTGACAGTGGTCCTGGAGGAGCCACTAGCAATACAAAATTAACTGTCAAAATGGACTGCCGGCAGTCAACAGTATATTTAGTACCAAAAAATAACCACTGTGTGAAATAAGTTTGTCGCAATGTAGACAAAATGTCACCAATGTAGTTTTGAAAAATTTGCTCAAACGCTAAGTGGCCAGTACGTAGTTACCTACACCTAATACCTACCATTTTTTATGTCATTTAACCGGCTCTGGCTACTTAGGCCTTCAGCCGTAGGTACCATCCAATAAAATAAAGGAATATTAAAAATAGTTTTCTATCTAACTTATTTATTCATTTATTTACTAGGAAAGCTTACATAAGTGATGATTGATTAAAATTAAATAATTAAATGGTATATCATTACATTTTATACCTAGAAGAAATGTCTCCATATCAAAATACTAGCCTTCCGCCCGCGACTTCGCCCGCTCGGACTAAACGACGACGTTATCCCACGGGAATGTGATATTTTTCAGGGATAAAATGTAGCCGAAGGCAGCCATTACATCCAGATCGCGATCACTGATCGTGATCTTGATCGCGATCGAGATTTACTTTGTAGATATTTTGCGATCAAGATCGCGAGCCGTCAATCACCTTCGTACACAGTCAATCTGCATCGCGATCATTGATCATTGATCATTGATCCAGATTGACTGTCTAATGGCTGCCTAAGTATGTCACTTTTCAGCTGCCAAACTATTCCCATATTCATATATATTCCCAAAAGTCACGTCGATCCGTTGCACCAATTTTGACGTGAAAGACGGACAAACAAACAAACCCACTTTCACATTTATAATATTTGTATGGATACACACAATCTCTTTTACATTTTATAGTAAAAATATGATTGGCCTGATATTATGCATTACTAAGTAAGAACTTCTGTTTGAATCGTGAAAGCGCGCATATGCGCAAAACGATAATACGCGCTCTAATCGCGCGTGGCAAGATTGCGCTTCACCACTGGAGCTCCATAGTAGTGGTCGGAGTGGACGTGCCTCGTGCGATCCAAGAGCACCAAGAGAACAAATTAGATTACCGATCCATGATCCCCAAGCTCAACTATGTTCATGCAGCATATGATAACAACATACCATGTTCATAACCTAGCCTGCATATTCGATATTCTTTAGACCCTTTTAGTAGAGAATAGGATTTCAAGAAGAGCGTTATGAAATCTGGGCAACAAACACTCATAAACTAAACTAACACAAAAGTCACTACACCGCGCGTACGAAGTCGCGGGCAACAGCTAGTTTTGGAATAAAATATCTCTATTATGTTCTAATACGTTCTTACTTAGCGCGGAGAACCGATGGCCGTTGGGCGGAAAGGTTCTCGAATGGCGACCGCGAACCGGACGACGTTCCGTGGGCAGGCCCCCTACAAGGTAGACCGACGGTCTGGTCAAGGTCGCGGGAAGCCGCTGGATGCAGGCAGCGCAGGACCGATCGCTGTGGAGATCCTTGGGGGAGGCCTATGCCCAGCAGTGGGCGTCGTACGGCTGAAATGATGATGATGATGATGATGATTGTGTTCTAAGTACAAAAAAAAGTTATATGTGTTTTACACAGCCATTCATCGTTGAAGGTTTACTTATGTTTTCAAACATAAAACCGATAAATGTTTATCATCAAAACATATCTAGGTACTTCTATGTTAAAAGACCTTGGACAGCAAACGCACCAAATGCGTCAATCCTAATTCAGCTCCAAATTAAAACTTATTTGTTGACCATAAAGCTAACAACGCATTCCTTCGTATTTCAGAAGAGCCATTTCGCACTTTGCAATTGTCTCGCTCGCACAATAAACATTTTTAAAGATTGTGGAAAACGCATTAAGTTTTTTAGAAAAGTGTTTCGTTATGTCCCTACAACATAATTAGTAATACATTTTTAAACATATTTCAACATTGTCAATCAATACTGCAATAATACTAGATCTACGAGCTTAAAATTTTCGAAAATCTTCTTCCTAGTTCTAACCAATACTCAATTGAATGAATAAAATTACTTATACAAAATATCCGTAACATTGCGTTGTAGTGACATAATGAAACACTTTTCTAAAAAACACAATGTGTTTTCCACAATCTATGAAAATGTTGCATTGTGCGAGCGAGACAACTGCCAAATGGCTCTAATTGCGAAATGGCTCTAAAGTAGAGGTGACGAAAGTCTTGAAAAACTGATCCTTGTTGGAAGCACCGAAGTCAAAAGATCGCGCGGTCGCTCACCTACAAGATGGACCGATCAAGTAAAAGAATAGTTGTCCTCCAAATTAAACGATCGTAAAAAACGCGGGACAAGAACCGGTGAAAGCAGATCATCCGCTCCAGGTGCTGTCTGAATCCTCAGACATGACGGACCGACCCCAGAGGGAGACTTTTATATTCGTTAGATGTGTAAGATTTCATACAACTTATAACTGCATCTGCTATTATGATTTATTGGTACAATTTGTTGGTATTAACCTCTATGTAAGAACTTTACTTTACTCGTTTTTCTTAAAGAGAAAAAAGAATCTTTTTACGACCATCCCACATTGTTTAAAAATGAATGGAATGGAAACATTCATTGAAAGTCTACGTTAATTAACATTATTGAAATTACGAATTTACTAAAGCGCATTCGTTGAAATACCTACGCCTAAAATATACGCATATTCAGTCGAACAGATACTTTGTATTTTTTATTTTGATTTAGTTTGTATTTTTTAGGGTTCCCTACCCAAAGGGTTAAAACGGGACCCTATTACTAAGACTCCGCTGTCCGTCTGTCTGTCACCATTAGAGATGAAAATGACCAAAGTGACTGAATTTGACTGACTGTCAATTACGGTCAAATTGGTCAAAAACGGTCATTTACTGTCAAAAAGGGTCATATATGGTCAATATGATCTTAAGTGCCTTTTAATATTTATTTTGAATAAACATGTACCTACAAAAAGCGTAAGCTAGTTTTAGGCTTCAAATTCTTTCTATAATCTCAAGTAAAACCGGTAGGAAATTTAAGTTTACTAAGTTGAAACTCCATAAATTAAAAACATAATATATTTTTCTAATGATTTATTTTAATATAAAAAGAATTACAAGTGGCTTTGAATCACAAAGACTTAAAGTTAAAATTACAGCTCAGTAGCGCCACCAATAGAAATAAATCATTTACGATTTATCAAGGGTTTAGAATAAAAGTTTCAGTTATTTTGCGCAAATAGAAGAGTAAATGCAATTTTTAAGTATTTTTTCATGGCCTCAAATATGAGCATTAAGTTATGGATCTCGATATTTCTAAATGTGGCCACTTTTGGCACTATTGATATTTACGACTTATTGCTTAAGTTTGAGTTCTTAAAAGTATATTTATGAAATGCATTTTACTCTTTTATTTGCGCAAAATAACCGAAACTTTAAATCAAAGCCTTTAATAAAACGTAATTGATTAATTTCCATTGGTGGCGCTACTGAGCTGATCGAACCACCTTAAGGGATCATCGTTCTCCATGTTGTCGTCTTCAAAATTACGGGGGTGCTCCCTAATGTCTATAAATTCGAGGTTATCATGTTCTTGGAATAAGTTGTTAGTCGTTAGGCGGAATTGGCAGTTATGTAAATAGTTGTGACTAGGTTTATTTAGTCACTTCAGTTAGAACTAATTAATATGTTTAAGTCAATTTCATTGAATTTGACAGTAAATGACTGGTCAAATACGGTTTTTGACAATCGTGACTGGTCAGATTCAGTCATTTTACATCTCTAGTCACCATCCTGCATCTCATAAACCGTGATAGCTAGACAGTTGAAATATGCATAGATGATGTATTTCTGTTAAAAACAGAATAAAATCCCATACAACTGGGCTCCCATACAACAAACGTGTTTTTTTCGCCGGATTTTAGATCAGGCTTGATATTAATAACGGCGCTTGAAATATGATAAGGCGCAAGTGCATACGCTCGCAATTTTAAGTTTGTCAATTTTCATTCGATGTTAAGAGATCTTCCCGCAAAAAAGGAATGAAGGGCGGCCGCTAAATAGGCCAGGCATATCGTACAACTAAAAAGGCTGAAATAAAAATAATTGCGGTAAACTTGCTCTTTTGGTATGTTGTTTGGGTCCACCTAGATAGTATTAATCCAGATTTGCAGCAGTCTGAAATTCTCGCGCGCTGAGTAGTTGCTGAAAAACCACCACTTTTTTTAGTTTTGTGCCTAAAAAACGACATTGGAAGGCTCTGACGACAAAGGTCAATACTACTTATTTAAAGTGTACAAAATTCCTGACAGTTTGAGTCCTAATTCAATTGTGTAGGTCTAATAGGTCACACGATACAGGGTTCCCAATGTTAACTATTTTCCCCAAAATGTTGGAATTAGGACTCAAACTGTCAGGAATTTTGTACACTTTAAATAGGTAGTAGTGACTTTTGTCATCAGAGAATGTCGTTTTTTTGGCACAAAACTAAAAAAAAGAGGTGGTTTTTCAGCAACTACTCAGCGCGCGAGAATTTCAGACTGCTGCAAATCTGGATAAATACTATCCAGGTGGACCCAAACAACATACCAAAAGAGCAAGTTTACCGCAATTATTTGTAGGTATTTCGAATGTAACATAATTGACTGGCCTAAAATGAAGAATTGATTTTCTAATATTAAATAAAGTTACATGATTCAAAAAAAGGTCACGTTCATAACAAACACTTCAGGCGGAATAAAACACCATTAAAAGTTTTAAGTTCGAGGGATTGTAGGGGTAGCTTTGGAAAAAATGAGCAAAACACGCGTTTGTTACCAAAATGGTTTTAAAAATACTTACAATAACATTCGCTTTTTATCTAAAAGCGAGTTTGGGCAAAGCTATAAAAAGCAATTCAAATTTATTTTTAAAAGCTAAAAATAATCCTTTTTAACGAGTTGACGTCCTTTCGAGGAAAGATCCGACAAGCCATTGTTTCATTTTTAGTATCAAAATTGCTTGGATTATGTACCAGAAGCTAGGTAGGTACATTTTTGAACTCCATTTTTTTCTATAGGTTTGTACCTATCTAGGTTTAGCTAGCGCAAACAGTTGAAGGCAAACATTATTCTTCATCATGATCATCATCATCATCAGAGTTTTTATGCCCCCACTTCTGGGGCACAAACTTTATTTACTTATCCTATCCTGTTAATATTATAAATCTGAAAGTTTATATGTTTAGGTGTTTGTTGCTCAATCACGCCAAAACGAACGAACGAATTTGGCTGAAATTTGAGACACAGATACTTTGTAGCCTGGAGAGGAACATAGGCTACTTTTTATTTCGAAAAAAATCCCTCATTCCTACGGAAAAAACAAATATTGATGTGGGCTAAAAGGATAAAGAGAATAACTATAACCCAAAACACGGCCTCTTGCGGATTGACTAGATACTAAGTTTTTGATCACCCATCCTGTGACCGACCATTGCATGCAATGATCCCAGCCTGAGCGCGCAAACGGATGCCAAGGGCTTCTGTATTTCTATTAATACTATAGCTCTATTTCTTATTAATTGTATAAATGCGAAAGAATTTTTACTTGTAAACTGTGTGTTACTGAAATAAAATTTATTTATTTATTTATTTAAACAATCACGGTGAAACGACTGAACGGGTCTGGATAAAATTTGGCATAGAAGTTTATGGTCTAGATAAGCATTACTTATATACTTTGTACAATGTAGCATGGGTCCTATGACAGCTTATTTTCTTGCAATCTCTTCGCTAACTATTGTTAGATAGTAAGATTGAGAGAGATGAATTTCTTTGTATGGCTTTACTGTCTATTTCGCTGGCTCAGTAACTAATGGTGATATTGCTATTTTTCCAAAAGTGGTGATATTTTCTTCTTTGCTTTATTTTTGATATACCTACGATGACCAATAGAAATTATACATTCTAATAGTGCTATATGCTATAAATTCATGATTCACAGCCGACTATCGCGTTGAAGTTTGTTAGTTTCTTTCCTTTTCTCTTTTGTTGTTATTTTATCCTTTTATTGATGCCACATAATAATAGGTCTTTACATATGAAATTGTCGTTTTTTTCTTTTGTACATATAACTTAACAACTTTTATAATATTAGAAATATATAATTTCTTTAATATTGCGTTATATTAAGACCGTATCGAGCAACTTTTGATAATTTAATAACCACGATATTTGATTATTTACATAGAAAAAACTTATTCCGAAAGTTACGACTATTTTTGTTTCCAGAATTTCGTACTTTATTAGTTGTAACTTAGTGAAAAAAAATTTTTTTCTCTTAACGAATGTGTCATTTAGTAGTTAAAATGTCCATAAATACTTGTGTAAAATTTTGTAAATTTACATATTATTAGTCGTTAAATAATAACAAAAACGTTAGTATGGAAAAAAAATAATTACAGAAATCTCCATACAGAACGGCAATTTCATAGGTAAAGACCTATAATTATGTTTATAGACTACGGTTTATCTGTTTCTTGTCGTTTTATGTTTTCATTGATCATGTTGGGAAACTCTGTAATTAGCTTAAGATTAATTAACTAAGATCCTCTATGTAATGTAAAATGTTGAGTTTCGAAATATTTATATAAATAAAATAAAAAATATTAATCTTTTAAAATCACAAATAAAGAAAAAATATTTATAAAACTGTTACAGAAAAAAAAAAACTTAAAAGGGAGTTCTCAAAAAGAACTAATTAATGTAGAGCAGATATAATGACGACCGATTTAGCGCAGATATATACCTAGTTAAATACCTGCCTTCTGCGCCAGAGGTCCCGGGTTCGATTCCTGGACAAGATAAATATCTGTGTGCATGAACGTTGTCTACTTGTCTTAGTTTGGATGGCTTTTGTGTATAAGTATTTAAGTTATGTTTATCCGTTATTCAAGTTTCCATAACGCAGGTTCTAATGAGCTTAGTTAGATAAATTGGTGTGATTATAAGAAATGATTAATTAATGAATGAAATGATAAAGTATATTGGCAATTTAATGTCACAGTGACTAAACCCACTTACTGATCAATAAACTCCTAACAAGGTGTTTACTGGGGTGAAAATCTACAGCGAATATGTTTCCCAAATCACCAAGGAATTTTATTTTCCCGTAGCAACTTTGTAACAAGATCGTTACAAGTTTCAGATTGACGTAAGTCTGTTCTTGACAAAAACAAAACTGCTGAAATAACCTGTACACCCTTATTTATTATTTGTGTTCGGTATAAGAAACAGGCTTTATTTATAACTGAAAAGAGTGAAATGTAAGAGTTGAATGGTTTCAAATTTGTACAAGTTGGTTTACTACTCCATAATTATACATAGAGGATAACATCATTTAGCGAATTCATTAATTTATATTTACGAAATACGAATATAATTTGGTATAGTGTAATAAGTGAATTTTGATCAAAAGGTATTGGTTTTCATTCCCACAGGACACACAATATTTCAATATTAATATCGTACGATTAAACTTCGTCAAAGTTTTTCACTCACAAAACCGGTAGTCAATTATAATCCGGTAGTTGGTATATATGCCATGATCACAAAAGACGTTACCCTGATGTAAGGTCGAACCAGTTACAGGTCAAACATCGTGACCCATTTTTTGTGAATTTAATTTGAATGTGAAAATGGCAACGAATTTAAACTATGTTATCGACTTATGGCATATTTTTCACAAATGTTTATATCTTTAATGATCCATGTTTTCTGATATTTTTACCTCGTTGAGTGTACCGAAGTTGTTGTTAGCTGCTCCGAAATATTAAAATTTGACAACCTCGCCCGCTCCGATATATCTGCCGGCGACTGTATACCGGTAGAGTGTAAAGGGTGTGGTCACAGAATAAAAAAAACTACGTGTATATAGTGGCAATGCAGATTTAACGCCCGAATTCTCGAACGCAAATCACCTTTGGGAGCGTCTCAAACATCATGGCATCTCTTTCATACGTTTGACATTTAAAGTGACAGGGCGATGTGTGAGACGCTCCCAAAGATAAGTAGCGTACGAGTATTCGGGCATAAGTGCCTCAAACTTATCTAACCCGATGATAGCGATGGTGGAAGAGCCACAATGCAAAATTAGCTGTCAAATATGGATTGTCGGCTAAGTATCGGCTGTTTGGAATTTATTCGTTCCATGTTATTTAAATTTTTACTTATTGCATTCAAAATGCAATTTTTATTATTGAAAAATTTAAAATGAAGTATTTAGAAAAAATCGACCCGTCTCACAACCAGCTCCGCTTCGATGGGACTCGAACCCACGTTCACCGCCCACGTGTGAGACGGGTCGATTTTTTCATAGTATTATATGATCTGTGCCCGTAGTGTAAGTTTTTATGTCAAGCAAACGCAAACTATTTCGATTCCGTATTTATGTCAATTTGTATGAAAACTGTATTAGCGCCTCTAGCGGCGAGTAGCGCGCTTATATTGTTTTCATACAAATTGACATAAATACGGAATCGAAATAGTTTGCGTTTGCTTGACATAAAAACTTACACTAGGGGTACTGAGATTTTTTCCTAAATACATCATTTTAAATTTTTCACGTTTGTGTTTACCTTGATAATATGCTGTTTACTCTACTTATATGTAACTATGTGTACATCACACATTGTAGAGGCTTTGTGCAGTTTTATTACTATGGATAACGTTTTCATATTTCCAACTAGCTGTGCCCGCGACTTCGTCCTATATATTTTTTCTAAAATAAAAGTAGCCTAAGTTACTCCTTATTTAAAATAGTCCCGTCAAAATCGGTCCAGCTGTTTCAGAGATTATCCGGAACAAACAGACAGACAGAAAGACAGATAGACAGACAAAAATTGTAAAAAAATATATTTTGGTACCTATATATAAGACATGATGATGATGATGATTTATCATAGCATATGCATGAAGTAAAAAACGGTTATTTTAATATTACAAACAGACACTCCAATTTTATTTATTTGTATTGTATAGGTGTATAGATATATAGATTAAAACTTTCTGAGGAGGGGTAACATGCTTGAGTACCCCGTGCCTGGCTTTCGATAATTTTGGAATCGGCTTCAAAATTTAAGTAAGTAACTAGTGTAAATTAAAATTTCTCTCTGTAACTTTGATTTCAAAAGTTACGTTCTCGATCTTGAGTTAAATTTAATTCGTGATAAATGAGATTAAATTTGTTTAAAAGAAACAGAATAACGAGAATTCAAATTGCTTTTCTCCAAAATCCGTAATTGATGTAGTACAGAATTTAAACTTTTTAGATATGTATATTCACTTATTGCACACAAATTTTTACGTTAGGTATATTTAAAGAGCAACTTTTTGGTTAAAAGCAAACATGGTGTACAAGTAGATACTTATGATTGAAATAAAATGCGCCTCTTTGGCAAGGAAAGGGTGTTAATTTATCGTTATATTTGTGCTATTTAAACCTTAGAAATATCACTTCACCAGAGCTTCTGAATAACAAGACCTCACATGATAATCGCCCGTTTTTAGGTTACCTAAGGATTTCTATCCTACGAGTGGGGTATAAATAAGATACTAAAGGAAACTCGTCCGTATAATTTAATTAGCGAAATGAATGCATAAATTGTTTTGAACCGGCCGGCCCTGAGCCTTGTTGTCAACGGGCCTCCTGAAATATGTTCAAAACGGAGAACTCTTGTTCAAACTCCGTCATGTGGAAATTACGGAACTGTTCAAAGCAAAGCTTTTAGTGAATAATTTAAAAAATATATGGTATTACAAATTTGTTTGTAATTAACACGGATACTCAGTTAATAGGATCATTGTTCTTGCGCATCCGACCAGAAACAATACACGATTAATCGCAGCCAATTAAAACTTTAACGAAAATATTGTAGGTTTAATTAATTAATGTTTATTTCTTTTTCACGTGAATATTTCACTGGAGACCTCGTCATCGCAGCCTAGCTAAATGTAAAATTGTATCATTAATATTATATTACATGCAGTTACAATTAGATACTTCCCCGAACATTTTTATTTAACGGAGCAACAAAATATCTACGTTACTATACATCTAATATAAAAATTGCTTGCTGTTGGTTATTCTCTCTAAAACTCAGAAACGGCTTGACCAATTTGAATACTTTTTTTCGTTGTTTCACTATAGTTTAAGGGTGGCTTATTTACAAAATAATGGTGAAAATCCTAATGAAAAGCTTAAAATAAAATAATAATGCCAATTTTGTATGGTAATTTTTATGGTAAAAAAACTGACATTTCTTCCACGGGCGGTTTTAATAGTAGATTGTACAACAAGAGCATAAAAACGAGCCATATTACCCGAGACGTGCATCTAGGGTAAAATTGGTTTTATAGGTACTCGAGTTTTACACTCTGCTTTTCACTTCGATTGCAAGGAAATAAAACAAGGATTAAGCATTATACAAGAAAATTTATTTAATTTTTTACACTAAGTATAAAAATTAATAAAATTTTCATCTTTTTTCTAAACTATTTTTCTTATTTTTTTTTTAATTTTCTACTATGTGACATTCGACTATGGGCTGAGCCTGCCATATTCGCACGCCCATATAATCGTTGTTACGGACAGCATCAATCTGTGATAAAAGACAATTTAAAGTGACACTAAGTGCGTAAATAGTGATTAAAATCAGTGATTGTTTATATCATGTAAGTACCTAGCATAAGTAATATTTGCTAAACTTGCCTAGTAAAAGCCATAAGCTTATAACTTTAATAACTTTTTTGTATATGAATATGTAACGTTCTTTTTAGTTTAATAACGTAGATAAAATTATAAGCTTTCTAGTGATATGCTTTACGTTTGTGTGGCTTTTATAGTTTTTAAGATAATTAAGTTATAGTGTAATTAAATAAACTTAGTACTTACATAAGCCCTAATGTGACCTAACTTATAGTGTAAGGTGTTTGGTATGAAAATAAAAACTATTTGTGTTCCCTGGTTTCATTGTGCTAACCTAATTAGCTATAAGTAATTAATACTAGTTAGGTAGGTAGGGAAAGGTATCAAGGTTCTAGGTCTTACAATCCTGGGCTGGTGGAAAACCAGAGGTATCCCAATGAAGCCAGGCGAGGTGGTAGGGACTATGTAAGTTTAAAGTACTGAGTAAAACCAATGACGTTTTATTAGTAATACTATGAAATAATGAGACCTAAGACATAGGTCGATGACATAGGTAGCCTGAAAAAGGGTGACTGAAAACTTATCTTTAATAAATAAGTTTTCAGGCACCAGGTGGGTATTCAGTCTGTGGCCCCCCGATGGTCCCTGTAAATGAGCGGGATGGGTCAGTATAATAAAAAGAGACAGACTGATAAATGTCAAAATAAATGTAGGTAGTTATTTTATGAATTCTTGGAGGGGGCAAGCCTCGCCCATGAGCAAGCGAGAGGTCGGACGTACGACAGAGAGGTGAACAGAAATGTTAGAAACCGTGTCGGTACTTCGAATGTGCCGATGGGGCGTGGCCGGTTCCGGCGCACAATGTTTTGCGCGTGCCCACCTTAGTTTTATAAAAATAAGAAATGTATTTCGTTTGTAAGGAATCGATGTATGTAGTATAAGATAAGTAGCCATTAGTTCGGGCATATCAAAAATGTACATTAGGGGCCTTGCGGGCGCAGGCTCGGTTGTGGACTGGCCACCTTACCACAGTGCGCTCGGATCCACAAGTTTACAACCACGTTGTAACCACAAGTTCTCCGCCACTATTGTGTCAATAGTGTGCGCGAGAACTGCCACAGCCCTTTTCAGGGCTTGCGGGGAATACCACACCCCCCCTTCGCTTTCCGGGCCGAGGCCCAGAGGATCGCAGTAAGTGGTATTTATAAGAAAAGCTCCTGCCATAATGGCAGACCACCCGGCAGAACAAAGTGTAAGTAGCGTGCCTCCTGTCGCAACCACGCCTGCTGCCACCGCCACCGCCGCCGCTGGCGCCGCCCCTGCTGCCGCCGCCGCCGACGCTACTACCCCGGCCGCCGCTGGCGCAGTCCCGGCCGCCGCCGCCGCCACCGCAGCCACCCCGGCCGCCGCTGGCATTGCCAATGCCGCCGACGCTGCAACCCCCGCCGCCGCGCGCCCTCCACCGACCACCCCGGCCCGAGGTGCGCCCACACCCGGCGAGCGTATGCGGCTGCTGTCCAACGACGCATCGCCGCGCGTCAGATATGAATCTGACGCGGTGATGGTGTCTCGGATAGTGGCCACCGGCTACCTAAGTAGCCGTCTCACTCGCTGGATGGTGACGTACATGCGGGTCGCGGAGGCCGAGCTGGAGGGGGCCCCCCTCGCCCCGGCCGACGAACTGGCCCTCCAGGCGCTGGAAGCTATGGCCGACCTGCCGCTTCCCGCGGCCCCTTTGGCCCCCGCCCTGAAGAGCAAGCGGAAACGCTCCTCCCAGGACAACTCCAACGCCGAAAAGCGTCCCCGTGCCACGCCTCACCCCCGCGATCCGCGCATCTCTAAGGATGCCAAACCTAGGCGCAGCCTCAGCACCGGCAATCCGTCGAGCCCGGTGTACGACGACTCAGCCGCTACACCCGCTCCGGAGGTAATACCACCCGCCCAGACGCTGAGAACGCCTGCACCGCTACCGCCCCGCGAACAACGCCCGAGGCGCGTCATCCCCGACGCCCCTGCGCCCCCGTCGCAGCAACAGCCAACACCCCGGCCGAGCACGTCCTTCGCGCAAGCCGCAGCGACACCGGCCCCGGCTACAGCAGCCGCCCCCCCAACCGCGGGAAAAAATTCCCCAACTACCCGCACTAACGCGGGCACCAGTAAGTACCCCCCTATTGTGGTTGAGGAGTTGCCGAACTGGCCCTCCCACTTTAGGGAACTGCGGGAAAAACTGGGACGCCCCCCCTCCGCACACCCCTTTGGAGTAGGCGTGCGTTTCTCCCCCGAGGACGGCGACGAGTACCGCGTTGTACAGGCGTACCTCACCGACCTCGAGCACGACACCGGCACCCGCCTGAGCTGGTACTCGTACGCCCCCGCAGAGCAACAGGGCCTGAAGGTCGCTATACGCGGCCTTCCATTTAACACGGAACCACAGGAGATCGTCGCAGCATTAGCGGACAAGGGCTTCCGGGCGGAGCACGTCCGCCGCATCCGGGCGCGCGCAGGGCGCCCCGGCTGCATCTACTTTGC
Organism: Crambus lathoniellus; assembly: GCA_949710035.1. NCBI lineage: Eukaryota > Metazoa > Arthropoda > Insecta > Lepidoptera > Crambidae > Crambus > Crambus lathoniellus. Next base: position 16,268,402 of record OX453306.1, read on the forward strand.
GACGCTCGCTCGCACTCCCGACCTCACCCCAGCCATATATCAGATTGGTGAACTGATGAATATGACTGGGGTCATCATCGAAGCCTGGCGAGGCAAAAAAGGCCCCGCCCAGTGCCACAGGTGCCAGGGATTCCGGCACTCCTCCCAAATGTGCCACCGCCCCCTTGCCTGCGTGCGCTGCGGAGGACAACACACCGCAACCGAGTGCCCTCGCCCCAGGTCTGAACCAGCGACCTGCGTCAACTGTAACGGACCTCACCCAGCCAGCAACACCAGCTGCCCGGCATTCCGTAGAGAATGCCGAAATAAAAAGGCCGGCCCGCTCGCCAAGACCGGCCCCACTACCCGGGCGTCAGTGCCCGCCCCCCAGGTGACCGAGACTGCCACCGCATCGCTGATGGCCCCCGCGAACGAGCCTATCGCCCGCGGCACCATCCCCGCGGCCCCGCAGGCCCCGCAACACCGACGCGGCAAAAGCAATACAAAAAAAAAAAAACGTAAAACCGATGCTCCCGCCGCGCCGGCCGCCGACACCGCTGCCCCCGCAGCGCGCTCCGCGCCCGCCCCGCTACACCCGCCTGGCGTGCAACAGCTGCCGCCAGACATGAAGCAGCTGCTCGCGGACATGTTCCGCACCATGGCAGAACAGCTATCCCAGAGCTTCCTGACCGCACGGCCGCAACATTCAGGGAACTAAGAGTGTTGCATTGGAACGCTCAATCACTCACTGGGAAACGTCGTGTGCTCGCCCACTTCCTACGCGAGCAAGACGTTGACATCGCCCTAGTGAGTGAAACATGGCTATCGTCCGCCGCCGCCTTTAAGGTACCTAACTACACAGCCTACCGCCGAGACGAAACCTCACCGGTTGATGGACGTCCTTGCCGGGGACTGCTCGTCCTTGTCCACCGCCGCATAATACACCAACCGGCGCCGCCGGTAACACCCGCGTCACTCTACGCACTGGGCGTCGACATACAGTTTGGAGGTGGCGAGCTCCGACTGTATGCTGCCTACAAGCCGCCAAACAACACCCTGCACGTCGCCGAGGTGAGAGGCCTGCTGCGCCCGCTTCCTACCATCATAGCGGGCGACCTCAACGCCAAACACACCGTTTGGCACTCCACTACTATCAATAGGGCGGGCCGCGCCCTCTATAACGACGCTGCACAACAGGGCTACCACATTGAAGCCCCCAACGAGCCCACACGCTATGACGCCGCCGGCAATGGTGAGGTGTTAGGCATCCCCACCACAATAACACAGACGGTGTTTTCCGACCTACCCTCGGATCACCGGCCTGTGTTATTAACTTTTGGCGATCTACCCGCACGAGTCGCCCCGCCCACTCCGCGTACCCGCATCAACTGGGACGCCTTCGAAGCCGCCGTGGAGAGCGCTACCACTAGCCGCCCCATCAACACCCCGGACGACGTCGAGCAAGCAGCGTCGGAGCTCACCACGAGCATAAGGTCTGCGCTTCAGTCAGCCACGCACAACCGCCCCGGCACCGAGCGGAGCCCCGCCTTACCCCGCCGGGTGCGCGATCTTATCGCGGACAAGCGCAGCGCCCAACGCCTGTGGCAACGCACCCGCTGCCCCACCGCCAAAGCACGCCTCAATCGCCTCAACAGCGAGGTAAAAGCCGCGCTCGACGACCACGCGGCGAGCAACTGGGATCGACACATCGCTACAGTAGGCGACGACCTGCCCTCTGTCTATCGCCTCTGTAAGCAATTCTCCCAGGCGCCCAGGAAGACACACTCCCTGACTGACACCAACGGCCACCCCAGGTACAAAGCCGCGGACCGGGCAGAGCTCCTGGCCGACCACCTGGAGGAACAATTTACACCGAACCCGGCGACCGACAACGAGCACAACGCGACGGTGGTGTCGCACGTGATTAATTGTTTGGCCGCCCCTATCACCCCGGACGAAGACCCCATCATCATGACACCCACGCAGGTCCGACGCGAACTAGCTCGGACCAAACCCAGGAAGGCCCCTGGCCTAGACGGCATTACTAACGCCGCGCTACGACACCTACCGCCAAAGACAGTCGCGGCCGTCACCCGGCTGTTCAACGGCATTAATCGCACCGGTCACTACCCCACCAGCTGGAAAGAGGGCAAGGTAATTACCATCCTGAAGCCGGGAAAACCACCTACCCGGCCCAGCAGCTACCGCCCCATCACACTGCTTTCCTGCCTATCGAAACTATACGAGAGACTGTTGCTGCCTTACCTGCTGCAGTACATTCGCCCTCGCCAGGAACAGTTTGGCTTTCGCGCCGAACACTCGACAACGCTTCAGCTCACCCGAGTCCTTCACCACCTCGCCACCTGCATGAACAAGCGTGAGTACTGCGCCGTCGTGATGCTGGATATGGAGAAAGCGTTCGACCGCGTGTGGCACGAGGGCTTACTGTACAAGCTCTCACGATCGAACGCCCCGCCACGTCTCATCCGCATCACCGCCTCCTACCTCCGCGAGCGCACCATACAGGTGGCTATCGAGGATAAGCTCTCGTCGTCCCGCCCCGTGAAAGCCGGAGTGCCGCAGGGCAGCTGCATATCACCGGTGCTCTACCAATTATACACCGACGACATCCCAGTACTCGCCCCAACAACACTCGCCCTGTACGCGGACGACACGGCGTACATCGCGTCATCCATCCGCCCGGACAATGCCGTCAGGCGCATCCAGCCGACGCTAGATGCCCTCCCCGAATGGCTGAGTAAGTGGCGCATGGCCATAAATGTGGCCAAGACCCAGGCCATCCTAGTAGGACGCCAAGTACACACCTTACCGCCGCCCGTCAACATCATGGACCAACCCGTGCCTTGGACCAACACGGCCAAATACCTCGGTGTGACCATCGACCCGAGACTCACCATGCGCGTCCACACGAACAACGTCGTCGCCCAGACTTCAGTCGCTCGGGCAAAATTGATGTCCGTTCTAAACAGCCGCCTACCGCTCCGCATTAAGGTTACATTATACAAATTATACCTCCGCCCGATCCTTACGTACGCGGCCCCGGCCTGGTACGCACTCGTCGCAGAAGCCTCAAGAAAACGACTCCGCGCCCAACAAAATCGAGCCCTGCGCACCGCCACCGGCGCCGGGCGGTACGTAAGAAACTCCACCATCTCCCGGGACCTCAATGTGGAGCCACTGGACGACTTTATCAGCCGACTCGCCCAACAAATGTTTGCGCGCAGCGACGCGTCGACGCACGACCACATAGCGGCCATAGCCCCGCAACATGACCGACCACAGCGCGGTAGGCCCCTACCGCGCGAACTCATCCCGCCGCCCACACCGCCGGACGCCGCCACCGCCGCAACCGCACCCAATACAGGCGACGGACCCCGCCCGCAACATCTGCGCACGGTTGAGCCTCGCCCACCAGACTGACTCCACCCCCGGACACGCCCCTACTGAAAATGAAAAAAAAAAAAAAAAATAATTTCCAAGTACCCACAGATTGGAATGCGATTCGCATACACACACTGAGGCGCTCCCCCCTCAAGATAAGTCCACCGCCCGCTCGCAGGTCGCTCGCTGGGCCTCCCACATGGGTCTCACCCGGCAGGGCTTGACCGCGCTGAGGGCGGTCGGTGAAAAAACTTAGGGAGGGGGGAATACCTAACTGACCAGCCTGCTATTAGGCAGGCCGCGAACCCGCAGTCTCTGCATTGGCGCAAGCCAGAAACAGAATACCCGCACAAGAAAAAGTGCGCGCGATAACCACGAGTAGGCTCGGTTGTAAGCTCGCATGGCTAACTTGGAAGACAATACAAGAAATTATTGAGAAAATCTTCGTTTCAATCGACGCATTATTCCTATGGTATGGTAAACACTGTTGCGCATGGGTAACAATCGTAAATTTGTATTTAAATAGTAATATATAATTTAATTAAGATATACAAAATCTCATAAAAATATCACTTAAATGAAGGTGTATTGTGTATATGGCTGTAGGGCCTAATTGCCTTAGGCCGTTTGTCCATGGACGATCCGGTCCAATTATTTCTCGGACGAACGGAAGCTGGAGTTTTGACTTAGAAAGATGGACACGGGAACATGGTTTACACCATCACATACATTACATACGTTCCCCAGCCCGCAGCCAGTAGGTACTCTCTGTATTTTTTTGTACCTACTTAATTCAGAGGCGCGCTTGTTCCAAATTCAAAATATTTTATTTACTCGGTGAATAAAATCGCGTATTATTCACTGATAACGATGAATTATATCTATGTACTTTTTCGAGAAGCGATGGTAAAATAGTAGATTGTATTACAAGGGACCAAAATAGAATATTTACGGCGAGGGCGCTATTTTAGATCCAGAGCGCAGTGAAGGATTCTAGAGTAGAATCTCGAGCGCAGCGAGGGATTCAATATACGCCGCCCGAGGTAAAAATAATTTTGCGGCCGAGTAATGCACTCTGCTTTTCATCCCCCTCTATAAGAAAAGCAATAAAGACAACTCTAATTACTACCTACCTTTCTTTGGCGTTCGGATACATTGTAGCGCTAGTCGGGCAAGAAAAAAAAATTGAGTTTTGAAATAAAAAAAAAATAAAGAAAAAAATATATGTTCATCAGAATCCTTATAAGTATCTTCGGGGATGACGTAGGGGGGTTGAAAATTTTGTTAGATTTTAGCTACGACTCATCGTTTACGAGATATTCTCAATTTTATAAAATTCCGTTTTTGAAAATTTCTCGATCCCTAAAAAAGTCCCGGCCACATACAAAATCAGTTGAATTTTTTTTTAAGTACAGCACACCCTTTGCTACACTCCAACCAATGCTTCTTTAATTATGTTCTAAATTCAAATCTCATCGTTTTGGACCCTGTTATGAAGCTGTTCAAAATTCAAATCTCAATACCCTCTTGTCATAACAGGTAAACAATGAATCGTTTTGGACCCTGTTATTAGATAAACAATCATCGCTTTTCGAATGGATGGTGTAGGCGACGTACACACGCTCACTATTTTTATCTTATTTTTATCCTACTAATATTATAAATGTGAAAGTTTGGATGTTTGGATGTTTGGATGTTTGGATGTTTGGATGTTTGGATGTTTGTTACTCAATCACGCCAAAACGGCTGGACGGATTTGGCTGAAATTTGGAACACAGATACTTTGTAGCCTGGAGAGGAACATAGGCTACTTTTTATCCCAGAAAAATGTCACATTCCTGCGGGATAACGTCGTGTAGTCCACGCGGGCGAAGCCGCGGGCGGAAAACTAGTATTTTATAAACCACAAATTATTGTATAAGTACTTTGTCAAATAACGCCGCACGGACCGCGAGAAGTCCTAGGTTCTTATCACAGTTGTGGCGGGTGATTATGTCTTTGTAACATTTTACTTATATATGCATAAATATGTTTCTAGTTTAACTTTAAGTACTTAGATATCTAATCCTATTTGCCTACAATAAAATTTTGGAAATGTATGTAACATTTTAACATTATTTTAATAAAAGAATACGGAGGGTGTTGGCTGCGATTGTTAGTCTTAAAAACGGGTAGATCTATCTACATGAACGTAACGTGATGTGGGCCCCCCCCCCACAGGCAGTAGCTTCCGAACCGCGATCGCGAATGCAACCTCCGTCTGCTCTGGATCAAAATCGGTGTCTCATTTTTACCCATCCCTTACAAACTGATCCTTCGAGCCAGATTCCTAAATCGGCACCAAAAATAACTAAAAATAATAAGTAAAAATGCATCGAACACCAACGCGCGATAATATCACGTACAAAGACCGGTACAAAATGGCGGAACGGTTAGAATGTGCTTCCGACCATGTGCTCGCTAGTTGCAGTGAAACGGCAGTGCCGGTGCCTAGTGATAATTTATCGTTAAAAATACGTCCAGAACACTCGAAAATGCTAACGGAACAATCAGTTAAAAGTGAATCAACGAGCTTATCGAAAAGATCGACATCATCTCAAGCTCGCCGGAAACAGCTTGAACTGGAGGCTGCTCAAGCTAAAGCCAAAATACAATTGGAGCTTATTGATAAGGAGCTAGAAGTTAATTTAGCATTAATCCGCGAGGACGACAATGATGGTCAGTCTAGAAGGTCACATTTTAGTGGAAACAGTGACACCAAAGTGCGTTCCCAAGTCGAGGAATGGCTAGACCGCAGCAGAGAACAACAGCCCGGGCGTGAACCTGGGGCTGTCACGACGGCTACGGAGGCAGCGCAGGCTACCAGTTGTATAAAACCAAGCCACGCACCGCCCTCCACCCAGCCGGTCGACGGAATCCTCCAGCTAGCACACACCCTCAAGGACATGATGGTCACATCTTCTAGGCAGCATGAAGAACGACTCCTGACTCGTCTGTCAACCCCTCGTGAACTACCTATCTTCGCTGGAGACTGCATAGAATGGCTACATTTTAAAAGTGCCTATAATGAAACGTCACGCATGTGCCAATTTACTGAGTCAGAGAACCTGTGGCGACTTCGTCGTGCATTAAGAGGAGAAGCCAGAGTAGCAGTCACCGACCTACTGATTGGCAATACTTCGCCATCACACATACTTAACGCACTGGAATTACGTTTTGGTCGACCTGATATTATTATTCACCATCTCCTGGCCCAGTTGAGAAAGTTAACGCCGCTACCGAATAATTATCAGCAAGATATTTTTAACTTTTCCATCAAAGTGAGTAACTGTGTGGCTACCTTACGAGCGATCAATCAGAATGACTATTTATCAAGCCCAGAGTTATTATCTGCTATCACATCCAAGCTGCCGAGTACGCTTATTGGGAAGTGGACCGACTACGCATACGCGAAATTATGTGAAAACAGCACTAAATTGGAATTAGTAGCTTCGTTTCTCAAGCACGAAGCCGAAATGCTGTCAATTGTTGGCATGACTCAGCAGCGAGAACAGAGAAAGACAGATCCCGTTATTTACGCACGAAAGCCCACAGCTGATTCTCGGTATAATACCTACAACCGTCCAGTACTCACTATAACTTCGTCGAGTGACAGAAACACAGATACATGTAATTTCTGCAAAAAATCCGCTCACACATTACCAAATTGCCGTTTATTCAAACGAGCACTGAGAAAAGACCGCTGGAATTATGTCAAGATGAAAAACATATGCTTCTGCTGCCTGTTGAATACACACGGCCGTAACGAATGCCCAGCACCTGTATGTAACATTGATAATTGCGGACTCGCACACCACCACTTGTTGCACTACAATAAACCTGCAACAAGACATACTACGAGCCACACGACGAGCCACGTTACGTCGGACACGCAACAGCCGCTGGACCCGCCTGCGGTCACCCACAGCGCGCAGGCCGCGCCGAGCGCTGCCACAGCGCCGGCCGCCGCAACGCTGCCCGCGCAGGGGCCGCCGCCGCAGCACGCGCCCGCTACTGTCGCGCATGTGGCGGACCCCGCGCAGGCGCAGCCGCCGCCGCCGCTGGTGCGCGGGCGCAGCACGCCCGCAGCGCCGCCGTCACAGGTTTTGCTCAAAGTGGTTAAAGTGAACATCAGTGGACCCCTCGGTACTGTAAGTACTTATGCTCTTTTAGACGATGGTGCCGCGATATCTATGATCGACAAAAATTTAGTGCGTGAGTTAGGCTTAGATTGTGTTGAACCTAGTTCTATAAAATTTATTGATGCATTCGGTTTAGAAGTTTTTCAGTCTGATGCGCCCAAAGTATGTACTAAAATTTCTGGTATTCACGATGAAAGTAATTTGCATGGCGTAACTTTGCGGCAAGTTGATAAACTGCAGTTACCTAAACAAGATTTGTCTATTGTTAATAATATTGTTGGTAATAATTTTTCGCATATTAAACCATTTGTGTGTAAAGAGTGTGTCGTGCCTCGCCTACTAATCGGGGAAGACAATTATTTCTTAATGGCTCCTTTAGAGGTTTTGCACGGTAGCGAATTTGAACCTTATGCGACGAAATGTTTACTAGGATGGACCATCCATGGCTGTGTTGGTCGCAGTCACACTCCTGTCAAAGGGCACACGTTCCATCTCGCTCAGTCGGAACAACAGTTATGCGATATCGATGAATTAACCACTTTGATAAAACAGTCATATGAATTAGATTCCATTGGAATATCGACCGTTCGCCGTGAGAATACGGCCCATTTAAGAGCTGTCCGTATGTTAGACGACAGTTCACGTAATATTGACGATCAATGGGAAGTTTGTTTACCATTTATTAAAAATGATTTTTCTTTGCCCGATAGTTATAAATACGCACTGTCACGTTTAAACAGTTTAATGAAAAAGTTTCAAGCTGATGACTCCTACGCCCTTAGGTATCGTAATGAAATTCAAAAACTATTTGAACTCGGCTATGCTCGAGAACTTAAAGAAAATGAACTCTCAGCTAGTCACATTTGGTACTTGCCGCACTTTGGAGTACAAAATCCAAACAAACCTGGCAAATTGCGTTTAGTTTTTGATGGCGCGGGAAAAGTTAACGGCGTTTGCTTGAACGATTATTTATTGACAGGGCCCGATCTTTATAATTCACTTCTTGGTATTATGTTGCGTTTTCGTCAACACAAATTTGTAATTGTTGGCGACATTAAAGATATGTTTTTAAAAATAAAAATACGCACTGAAGACCAACATGTTTTTAGATTTTTGTGGCAAAATAGTCCTAAAGATCCAGTAAAAATATGTGTTATGACAAGTTTAATTTTTGGTGCGACTTGCTCCCCATTTATCGCCCAATATATTAAAAATAAAAATGCTCTAAAGTACCAGGACTTATTTCCTGAAGCTGCTGACGTAATTATTAACAGTCATTATATGGATGACTGCATTTATTCGTGTGACAGCGAGAATTTAGGTAGTCAGCTAGTACGTGATATTACGTTTATCCACAGTAAAGGCGGTTTTGAAATCGCGCGTTGGTCGAGTAACAGTAAACAAATACTGCGTTCGATCCCGGTTGAGGCACTCGCACAGAGTGCAGTCGAATTTAGCAACGGAAGTACTACTGTTACCGAGCGTACACTCGGTCTTATGTGGTACCCAAATGAAGATTCTTTTGGTTTTAAAATTTCACTTCATCGAATTCCCTCTGAAGTTTTAAATGGCACACAGCCCCCAACTAAGTCCCAAATGCTTAGTATAATCATGTCCATATATGATTTACACGGTTTTCTTTCTCCCTTTGTGATAAAGGGAAAAATAATATTTCAGTCTGTCCATCGCAGTGGTGTTGATTGGAACTGCCGCATCCAGTGCGATGACCACGCAAAGTGGGTTATTTGGTTACGCGATTTGCAATTATTAAATTCATTACGCATTCCACGATGCTATTTAAATACAGCAGGTCTACTCTAATTCAACGAAAAACGAAATTTCTTTCGAAACTTCGCACATTTCCTACCACCGACTTCTTCGTTTCGAAACTTCGTTGAAACGAAAATGCTTTGACGTTTAAATTTTCTAAGCCTACTCTAATTCAATTTAATAACGAACGAAAATTGAAGTTTGGCAGTTTTTAGTTCGCAGTTTTGACGAACTCAAAAGCGTTACCTTTCTATTTTCGTTAGGGTCGATTTTTATTTAAATATTAACTGATATGGCTACGAGGCAGCTTTTAATCGCTGCTGCTTTGCGCGAAGAACGCTTGGAGAGGAGAAAGAACCGGCAGCACCTGCGAAATCAGTTATTTATAGCGAATATTCCCGATCTAGAGTTTATAGGAAATTACAGACTCAGTCGGGAATTATTCGAGGAGCTGTGGACTGAGATAGTGCCTTTATTACCTCCAGGGGCAAGGCGACAAGAGTTCAAGCCAACCCTTAAAGTAAGTTTGTACTATGTAAACACGCATTTCAATGAACTTTTCGATTTTACTTTTCATAAGCCTGGTTATCGCTTTTCAGATATAGATATTGACTTAAACAACAGCACTTAATGCACCGCATACAGGTACTTGCAAAGCACATAAGATTTCTTCAAAATCTCAAAAAAAGGAATCATATTAAGCGGAAATAAGTAGTAAATATAGGTACCTAGTGATAACCGATTAACGATTTTTTCATTTACTTCATTTTCAATACTAAAGTTCTATTTTATTTATTTTCAGGTGATTCTGGATATCTTCTAAGGGAGTGATGACACCCGTCGATAATGCTGTTGAGGACTCTCTAGAGGGAAGATACTGCCATCCAAAAACGTCCACGCTGCACCGTTGAACGCACATTTGGTGTATTGAAAGCTCGATGGTAGAGATGTCTTTTGTCTAGCTTGTCCATTACTGCCCAGAAACAGCAGCTAAAATTATAGTAGCCTGCTATGTGTATAGTACATATGTATAAGGGCTGGTATGGAGGTCCGGAGTTTTTTTTTCCCGAGGAGGGAGGTCCCTATTTGACAGAAGAGGATCACCAAACGGACAGAGCCAGGCAGATTCGCAGGGAAATTGAGACAGCCGCATCTTCGACTCGAGCTTTACAGGCAGGTCGAGGGAAAAGCGCTGTATTAATACAAACTTTAGAAAGGAACCAGGAAGATACATTCATACCAAACCAATTAATAAAATTGTAATATTGAAATAAAACCCACTTGTGTAACTTTTTTTTTGTCATAGGAGATAATCATCAGTGTCTCAGTTAAATGTACCTACGACAAGACGAGGAAATCGTTATGCATGACTAACTGCGTGTTTGCTACATATTTGCTTGCTGCATTCTTATAATATCCAAATAAAATGTAGCCTATGCCACCCGGGAAGAATGTAGCTTTCTAATGGTCAAAGAATTGTCTAAATCGGTCTAGTAGTTTCGGAGCCTATTCGATGCAAACAAACAAACAATCAAATCTTTCCTCTTTATAATATTAATATAGATTAAAAAGACAATATCAATGTATTTAATGGTTTTTATTTCTTACTTCAATACATGATATTAGCTTACATTTAAAATTTACAAAACAAGAAACATATCGTTACATATTACAACAAATTGGTTATAGGATAAGCACTGATTATACAACATTATAGTACATTATATTATAACCTTTATGAGAAAAAAACTCTCATATAAATATTAGAATATTTTCCTTTTAAACAAATATAAAGTTGTAGGTTCTTACCTAAAACCTATAACTTTATATTTGTTTAGTCCTTTTATCCTTCGCGAGCAGTCGCCCGGATAGCGAAAGGTCGTGGGTTCGAATCCCATCGCAGCTGGTTGTGAGACGGGTCGACTTTTTCTAAATACCTACTTCATTTTTAATTTTTCACTAATAAAAATTGCATAGTGTATGCAAGAAAGTAAAAAATTAAATAACTAAGCAATAAGTTTGAGGTGCGAGGTTGGAGTTGGTTGGTAACAGGAGAAAATCTTTATTATTTAAAGTTGTTCTCGCAATAGCTCTCACAGCTGCAAATGGCATGGCAGCCCTGATGCCTGCGAGCTCAGCGTTCCTTACTGTCTCGCTCTCTACGCGCCCATCTTCATACTGGTATTACTGATACAACCTGCTTCTGACGTCTGTAGCAGGCAGGTAAGGCTGCAAAACAACATTCAAATAAGTTCCAAAATTGTATACCTACATACATTGCAGGGAATACTTATTATATTTTTTTAGTGATACACAGTAACTTTCTTGTAATTTTAATTGTCTCCGTAGTTTAAAAGTATGTGGATCACAGAGGGCGGCACAGGTAGTTTTTGTATGGATTGTTAGGATGTAAGTATAATTAGGTACCTTTTGCCACTACTGAATCGTCTTTGTGCAACCACCCATGGAATTGAGAGTGTCCTCCCACAGCCTCTTTGTCTGGACCTTTCCTTCTATACTCCTCAATCTGCCGCGAGCATGATCTTTATGTTCATCGAGTAGTACAGTGATTTGCTGAGGAGTTGTCGAACAGGAATTTGGAGCCATACTGAAAAGATGTGGCGAAACTAAATAATAGGAACCTATTACGAAAATATTATTTAAATAAGAATTAGGCGTGCAAAACATAAATATTAATACTTACTTTCTTTGGTAATTCCGTATAAATAACACCAAATTATGCACCAAATATTTTGAAATTTTGAAGTAACGGCTGACGGCTCAGCTAATGTCATACTGCGGACAAGTTACGTTGTCATACGACGACAAGCATAAATCTGGGTCGGTGATAATCATTGGAACTAATTTTTCATACGAATGTTCATTTTGACACCTAATTTTGTACTGCAAGTGGCTCCTCTGTCACCGGAACATACAGGAATGTGGGACTATAGAGGTCAGTGGGGACTATAGACATCTTAACTTGGGCGGTTATCAGTCATTGAAAGGGTTCTTTTAGTGTCACTGTGTTTTTCGACATAAACTTGAATTTTAATTGCTTATTTATCAGTTTCTGGGTTATTAAACATAGTAAACCATTACTAATTAAATACATTCTTAAAATTATCAAACCAACGTTTTAATTTTAAAGTTAATTTAAAAACCGGTTATTTACCGTAAATGACATTAAAAGAACCTACGTAATGTTGTTCATCCCATTCGTTCACGAAAATTGTCTATGGATTCGAACTTTTCGTGCGCGTCCGAAAATGTTCAAGAGTAGCGGCAGAAACGAAACTTCGTTTAAATTTCTTTCGTTTCCGAAATTTCGTTTCGGAGAACAAGAGTAGAGCTCCAGGTGACTGGACACCGTGCTATGCGAGCGTACAGCAACTGGATTTTTCTAGTTATGTTGATAATTTAGATATCATTGAAAGACAGTTGCACGTCTTTTGCGACGCGTCAATGAAGGCGTACGCAGCTGTCATTTATTGGAGGTGTATAACATTAGATGGACGCGTATTAGTGTGTTTTGTTGCTAGTAAAAGCAAAGTAAGCCCTTTACGCCCCATTTCCATTCCAAGACTTGAGCTTCAAGGAGCGCTTTTAGGCGCTCGCCTTGCGGATACTATTTGCCGCGAACATAAAAATGTTCAAGTTCATAAGCGATTTTACTGGACTGATTCAAGCACTGTGTTGCAATGGGTACGCAGTGACCCTAGAAACTATAAACCGTATGTGGCCCATAGACTTGGTGAGATAGACGAGTTAACCAAGACTTGCGAATGGCGCCATGTACCGTCAGCAATGAATATGGCTGACGTAGCCACTCGGGAAGACTCCCCCCCACTGGAGTATTCTGACAAATGGTTTCAGGGGCCTTCATTTTTACGCCTGCCCGAAAGTGAATGGCCAAAGGACACAAAGTTCTCTAAGCGGTCAGCAGAGGTCACCAATGAGGAACGTTCCGTATTACTAGTGGTTGAAAGCGAAAATATATCTTTACCAAATGAAGATAATATCTCAAAGTGGACAACCCTAGTGCGGGCAACCGCTAGAGTGCTGCTGTTCATTAGAAAGTGTAGACGACAAAATGTCCAACTTGACGTCTCATTAATGAAAGAAGCAGAACAGCTGATTATTAAAAAGTGTCAACAAGCTTCATTTAACACTGAACTATTATGTTTACAGCAAGGCAAACCGCTTCCTTCAAACAGTCGGTTGTTACAGCTGTCACCTTACTGTGATGAGTCGGGCGTTCTCCGTGTTGGTGGTCGTATCGACAAGGTCGTCGGTGTCGAACCGTCAGTTCGAAGACCAGCTATTTTAGATGGTCAGCATAGAATCACACGGCTGTTGATAGAAGATTATCACAGACGGGCTCTTCACGCTGCTAATGAGTTTGTCGTTAATAAGTTAAGGCAACGTTACTGGGTGTTGCGACTTAGGCCATCCGTGCGATTGGTATCAGCGCAATGTTTATTCTGCCGCTTTAGGAGGGCAGCGCCAAAGCCACAACGTATGGGTGACTTACCGTTAGCTAGATTGGAGCACTACCGCCGCCCGTTTAGCTTTACCGGCCTTGATTTTTTCGGCCCTTTAGAGGTCACTGTAGGGCGCGGTAGACGAAAAAGATATGGCATGTTATTTACTTGCCTGACCGTTCGTGCCATACATATAGAAGTTACTGAAGATCTCAGTACCGAAGGGAGGGTCAACAGTCGTCCTATAACTCACGTTTCTACGGACCCTAATTATCCCGAGGCTCTCACGCCCAACCATTTTTTGATTGGTTCGTCATCAGTTACCCCATCATTTGGCAAATATGATGACCATGATCTCAGCCTTAGAAAGAAATGGCGAATAGCGCAACGTTTGGCTGATACTTTTTGGGCCCGCTGGACCAAAGAGTACCTCCCAACTTTAATACCACGTCAAAAATGGACACAGGAAAATAAATCATTACAGGTTGGCGATTACGTCATTTTTGTTGAGCCCAACTTGGAACGTAGCTGTTGGAGACACGGAGTTGTGACTGCAGCTCACGCGGGCAGCAATGGTCGCGTCCGCGTTGTCGATATACGTACACGCACCGGTATACTGCGTCGTCCGGTGACCCGCGTCGCCTTACTCAACCCACGAGATGAGAGTGCTGTCAGCACTAAGGGGCCGGTATTGTAGGCGAAATACACACGCTCACTATTTTTATCTTATTTTTATCCTACTAATATTATAAATGTGAAAGTTTGGATGTTTGGATGTTTGGATGTTTGGATGTTTGTTACTCAATCACGCCAAAACGGCTGGACGGATTTGGCTGAAATTTGGAACACAGATACTTTGTAGCCTGGAGAGGAACATAGGCTACTTTTTATCCCTGAAAAATGTCACATTCCTGCGGGATAACGTCGTGTAGTCCACGCGGGCGAAGCCGCGGGCGGAAAACTAGTATTTTATAAACCACAAATTATTGTATAAGTACTTTGTCAAATAACGCCGCACGGACCGCGAGAAGTCCTAGGTTCTTATCACAGTTGTGGCGGGTGATTATGTCTTTGTAACATTTTACTTATATATGCATAAATATGTTTCTAGTTTAACTTTAAGTACTTAGATATCTAATCCTATTTGCCTACAATAAAATTTTGGAAATGTATGTAACATTTTAACATTATTTTAATAAAAGAATACGGAGGGTGTTGGCTGCGATTGTTAGTCTTAAAAACGGGTAGATCTATCTACATGAACGTAACGTGATGTGGGTCCCCCCCCACAGGCAGTAGCTTCCGAACCGCGATCGCGAATGCAACCTCCGTCTGCTCTGGATCAAAATCGGTGTCTCATTTTTACCCATCCCTTACAGATGGGATGAAAAGAGTATTTAATTTTAATCACTATCGTTTTAGCCACTTTGGATTAATTTAATAGACAACGTTTGTGGCAGGCAGAGTATTATGTAAAGTTTCTTTGGTTAGAGATACGCTTTGCGATTATTTATTTTTATCTATTATCTTTATTAGATGATGTAGGTGATACGTAGTTCAACGGGTCAACTAGTAATACATAACTAGGTATGTTTTAAACAAAAAGTTTTAAAATAATTATTATTTTTGAAGATTCGAATAGGTATTTGTAGCTTTCGCCTTACCTATAATTTGCCGTATACCAGAAATAAACTCAAACAACCCCTAATTGGGCCGCTGTAGAGCTACATACTTCGAGGACGCGACAGTGGATTCAAACATTATGTGTTCAATTATTCTCAAGAGACTTCCTCTAACTCAAACAATAATTGTTCCAATTAATAGTCGATTGAATTAACCAATTACAAATCTCCGATTTTAATTAGTGACATTCTGGCGGAATAAGCGTGTTAACCCGCCGAAAGCAGAGCACATAAATTGTTTGCGCCGTTCTTGTCACCGCAGTCGGGTCGGGCCTGAATCTCTGAATGAATGGATTCCTTCACTAATCAGTAGGAACTTCGGACCGCGGCATTCGCCATGTTCAACTCTTGACACGTCTAATTAGAAACAGGATCACTGAAACGTTCCGCTTTTAATGAGCACTGCTTAAACGATTGCCGAAATGCCACGAAACTTTGTGGCTGTTATAATTATGTGTTTTCTGTTTTTTACTTATGAGCGCTGTTTTTTGAGTTGTTTACATTTGTATATACTTACATTATGTGCATGCCGTTGCATTACCCATTGACGTGGAGCTAGGCGGGGCGGAGTGGAGAAAGGAGGAAATGTTAACCAATAGGATTTCATAAAATCTGCGGAGCTGAGATTTTATGCAATCCTATTGTAACCAATATTTCCTCGTTTCTCCGCTCCGCTCCGCCGCCGCCGCCTCGCTCCTTTTCCTTTACTTACAGATTAGCTTTGTGAATGCATAAAAATAATTTGAAATCTGAAATAGGTACTATTTATATAAATAAATATGGGACTCTATCAGATAGGTAGGTACATTGTTCCGATACCCAACTATAATATCTTGAGCACGAGTGTTATGGAAATTGGAAACAAAAACGTATATTACAACATACACCTAGACCTGAGAAAATTATGAAAAGATGTTTTCAAAATTTACTCGACCGGAAATTGAACATGACCACCATCTTGTAAACCGGTGCGTACACCACTAGGCCACGGAGGTCGTCAAATGATATTATAGGGAGAAAATATTTGATTTTTTGTTTGTTTGTTGGTACGTTGTAATGGATACGCTCAAAAACGACTGAACCGATTTAAAAAATTCTTTCACCATTAGAAAGCTACTTTTTTCATGACTGACATAGGCTTTGTTTTATCCTGATATTCCCCCGGGAACGGGTACCACGCGTGTAAAACCGCGGGAAGCCACTAGTATAATAATACGAGTTTATCATTGCTCTTAAGATATTCCTGGCTCAGAACAGCTTCCATAATACTTACATCCGCTCGGCATCAACTTTAAGTAACGACGGTCTTATTGATCCATTGATACTTCTTCTGCTTTGTGAAGGTCCACTCATCAATAACCTTATACATCGTACTTTGCACGAAAATGCGTTCTCCTACCGAAAGAAAACCTTTGATGGATCACGTTCCGCCACAGAATATATAATAGTACTAAGTTTCCGCTCAGAGTTTCCGATCTTGTTTGATAAATTGTTTAATTTTTTGGGATCTCACAGTTATGACTCATTAATTTGCCTCCAGCCAGCGTTGTAATGACTTTGATGTAAAGGGATTATAAAAAAAGTGTTGGCTAATTCGGGAGGAGTTCATCATCAGAAGGGCTTCGTCTAAGTATTATGCTGTAATATTGTTAATTTTTGTTGGAAGTACTTTAACTTACCGCGGTGAGTACTCCACCTGCGTTTTATGATGAACATTTATCATATTTTTGGGCATACCTTGGTGTAAGTATAGTTAAGGAGTAATTTTACTTATTTTTGCTTTGAGATGAATTGAAAAATATATAATTAGTTTCGTCAACAAAAACGGCAAAGTCTGCTCTTTGATTTCTCTAAAATTTATTTGGGAACTATATTTTCTTTCACCTCATATTTCAGATTTGTCACCAAACTGCAATACCTATACCTATATATCTTAAATAATAAGGTTTGTAATAAAAAACGTAGATTTATAACCAAATAAATAGATTTATCACCAGATCAGATGATTGGTGCGAGGAGCGAAGCGATCAGCATGTTAGGTTTAGGTACATGAACGAACGAGTTCATGAAGAGAACCGAGAACCGTTTTAATATTATTTGATGATTAAGTTTAAATGACACATTTATTAGTGCAGTCATTGAAAATGCATTTATAAGGTGATCGATTAAATCATACTTTTTTTACCAATTACTATCGATTTATGAGTAACTGAATGAAACTACAGCACGGGCACAGATTACTAAATCGTTACTAGGAAGGCACGGGGTGATTCTCAGACAGCTCTCAGATCTATATCTCTCACTCGACATAGTCAAATTCAAATACCTACTAATCTTTTCCATAAGCTTTGAACAAAAAAAATGTAGGTACTGTTACTAGCACCAAAAACGTCCCAGTCGCACGCAGAGTTATCTGATACTGAAAAAGTCACAAAAATGTCTGTAGTTTTTAAAAATACAACTACGACATTCATGTCGACTGACATTTAATTTACCACTCGTTGCAAGACTTGCAAGTCGAGGGCTGGTCATAGACATTTCTTTAAGGGTTTTGCCTGTAACATATTTAGCATTTGTTATTATTTTAAATATAAGCACACATATTATTATGTTCCTTTTTCCGAACCCAATCAATACTTAGTTACATTAACACGCTCATTAGCATCTAAAATTGCCAGCCCTAATTGGAACACTATCGAACCAGCGCGAACCCATCTCATCTGCAGATCGTACTGTAATTTAAATTATATAAACTTGTTTGTTCAGCGTGTATTGGCAATTTAGTTAAGTGCATCAGAGACTACTCTAAATGCTTTTATTAGGTTTTATATTCAAATTAAATTTTACCAGCCAGCCAGCCAGTTTGCTTGCTTTATTTGTTCTGTGCTCCTATCTAAAAACGACATCAGAGCCAGAATTCTAGTTATTTTTAAATTTGCTTCTTCAAGTGTGCAATGTCGAAACGCTTCCACAAACAATATTAGTTATTTAGATTAAAACTACGCCTTATATTAGTAGGAATATTGTACTACTAATCCTATTTGCAGATCGAACTCTAATTTAAATTATATCAACTTATTTGTTCAGTGCTGGGTATTGGCAATTTGGTTAAGTGCATTTGAAACGACTATGCTTGTCTCAGGTTTTATATTACATTAAAAACTACGCCTTATTTTAGTAGGTATATCGTTGATCCCATCCCATCTGCAGATCAAGACTGTAATTTAATTTTATCAACCTGTATGTTCAGCGGGTTGCAATTTGGTTAAGTGTGTCTTTGGTAACAACTTTCGTTGTGTTAACATTTTGAATACAATTTACGTTCGAAGAAAACTATGCTATCCAGACCAACTTATTTTATAATTAAATATTTCCTTCCTGGGTGCCTACCATCAACTTTATGACAGCGATTCAAAAATAGCGCGATTCAGAATAGGTTCCTAAAATGAATCGCTTTCTTTCGTACTCTGACCTTCTAAAAACTGGATCGCAAATGAATTGCTAAATGTTAATGACCGAACGATTTGTGTCCTTTTTCTTCTACCCGTCTCTTTCACTCGATTCTGTCATGCCCGGAGAGTGAGAGGGACGGGTATAACCTGCAGGTGACATGTTAAATCGACCGGGTTATAAGTCAAATAAGAATTTCTGACAGCTTAGCGGCTGTGAAATGTCATTGATCGATCACTGAATCGCTGTCATTGATATTAAGCTGTCGTGGTACGAATAAGCGAAGCAGATCAGTTTAGGTTCCTAAACAAAACCGTAATAAGAGTTGATGGTAAGCACCCTGATCTGAAGGTTTAACTAGCTATGTCAAATAATAATTGGTTCTAGCTCTTGCCCGTAATTTTTTACATTTTAACCTATGTTTCTACGGGAAAGTTTTGCAGTTTCATGGGTAGAATCACTTCCTAATATATTACTACTTATTTTTTTTCCTAGTATGTATACCTACCTACTTATCT
This sequence comes from Crambus lathoniellus, assembly GCA_949710035.1. Lineage (NCBI taxonomy): Eukaryota > Metazoa > Arthropoda > Insecta > Lepidoptera > Crambidae > Crambus > Crambus lathoniellus. Next base: position 16,287,868 of record OX453306.1, read on the forward strand.
CATTAGAATAGAGCACAATTAAGATATTTATTTAGTTCATGTAATTAGTTAGTTGATTGATTTATTAGTTGATGAGTAGCACAAATTAACTAACTCGTGAACATAGCAATAATGTGTGCTTCACTATAAGTTATACCTACTTAAAAGTACTAAATATCATTGATTTAAGACAGATGTGAATGCTGTTTTTATTTAAAATAAATAAATATAATAAAAATGTCAAACGTGCGTTCGCGCAGCATTCCTTTTCATCTCTTAAAGAACTTCAAGCACTATTATACCTAAACGCAAGACCTTAATCAATCCTAATGTTATTTAGTACCTATATTTTCACACATATTCACCTCAACTGTAAAGGAAAAAACATCGTCACGAAACATTCAGTCCAATATAAACACCCCTGCCTAAAAAAAATAAAACAGACTGAAATAAAAGAGCGCCTCAGCCTATTTCAAATGTAAATCTCTGTCGTTGTAACGGTGCGCTGAGAAATAAGACATAGGTCGCCGAGATTGTCGCGTCTCGGTTTCCTTGACTTGGAAAATTTTCAAACGCACTCGGGGCGGGATTTGCGACGAGTTTATACGTCGCTGTCGCCGAGGAAAAAGTTCAACAATACAGTGCAGTGGTGTTTACTTTTTGGAACGTCGGTGATGGCGTAACTGTTACGGTAACTGTTACGTATTGCTTTCAATTCGGGCTCGAGTTCAATATGTCGAAGTTGGCTTACAGTAGCTTCTTTAAATGGTACGGAGATGGAAGTTATCGACACGGATCTAGTTCGCTGTCGATGAACGAATATTAAGCAATTTTCGCTAATCCCAGTTACATTACTAAATTTCAGGTGTGCGTTAGTTATAATTTCATCTTCGAGGATGGCGGGCGGTTCAACGGCGCAAAAAATATAAACTAAGTAAAACTAAAAAAGAGTAACGGGACTCAACGCGACATTTATTATGTAGTAGGTACTAGTAATCAACTTCTAAAATAAAATTAATTCTTCTTCTTAAATAATTCTATCTACTTATAGTTATCTTTTCTAAATTATTAGGGAAGAGTTAGAAGACTAGACAATGCAGTGGTGCTAACATTTTGGAATGTTGCTGATGGCTGAATACTTCAACGTAATTGTTACGTATTGTTTTCTATTCATTCTCGAGTCTAATAAGCCGAACTTGGTGTAGAGTAAGTAGCTTCTTAAATGGTGCAGACTTTATCAACACGGATCTAGATCGCTATCCATAAACAGACAATATAGATTGGTTTTGAAATTTTAAATTCGCCCATTTAAGTTTTATTGCACCAAAAATTTTACTGCTGTGCTGCTGTCAATGCTGTCCATTCTTCCGATCTTTAAAGTGATAGTGAAACTACTCAAATGAGATGGTGTACCTATGAGACCACATTATCTACACATATTTCGTAGTAGTAGTAGCATAATAATAGGTAGAACCAATTGAAATAAAATCTAACTAATCGGTTCTAACCAATTGAATTATAATTTTTATCACTTTTGTATCATACAGTTGATATGGCTAGCAAAATACTTGATGTGAATGATTTCGTGTAGCAATACGAATTTAACACAAAGAAAAAGTCGAGTTCGCATCACGGCCCTTGTGCAGCACAAAAACCCGATTTTCCTTTCACTATTGATTCCCTTTCCTTATTTAGCGATATGACTGAGCCCTTTTAATAGGTACTAGCGATAAATTACGCCGGGGCTTTCGGCAGGCTTTGTGCCAATCGATACGCAACGATTTCAATTTGATGCGACTTATCCTACATAGTCACATGTTATTGAGCTCTTGTAGTTAAATATTGTAGACAACTACTGGTTTTTGACAACAGATAAAAAATATATTTTTCACTTCTCATGCTCGTAAAGTTCGTGTTTATGTTGGGTATAGGCTGCATAAAATCGCTTTTTATGCTCTAGTGCATAAAGTAAATCTTCGTCTATGTCACAGACTCTAAGACAAAGATCGTCAGGTAAACAGTCACACACGCAATTAAATTTCGTTAAATAAACTTGTTGTTTCATTCTGTTTTTTAAATTTTGTACATAATCCATGTTAAATTACTAAATATATAAAACTAGGCAAAATTAACTAGTTTTGTAAGAAATAAGTATTTCAAGAGCATTATGGACTACGATCTATGATAAGTAACCGTGCTGCCACTTCCACGTATAAAAAAAGAAAAAGAAAGTTTTCCCGCCAATATGGCGAAGTCTTTATTTTTTCTTTTTTGCAATATTGTAATTTATTTTCCTCACACTCGAAGTGAAAAGCAGAGTGTAAGGTAAATGCTCCTATTACGGAGTTAAATGGCAACATTTGAAAGTAAGTATCAAAAATAAGCATTTGTAAGCATTAAGTTAGGCATAAAAATATTCTTCTGTATAAAATGGAGATTAAATTTTATATTTCTTATGACACTTTGTTTGTTATTAAGGAATTTAAAATAAAAAAATAACATTTTAGTGCCTAAGTCGATTTTCCCTATTACGGAGCTATGATTAAGGTTAGAGCCAATTACGGCGCTAGTAGGCTCCTAATACGGAGCCATCAACAACTTGACACCCGTCAGTCTCGAACTTGTGGTGGCGGAATTCGAAATTTAAACTTTATTAATTACATTGTAATGTCATTTTTTGAGTGGTTGGCTGAGGAGGCACATGTATCCGAGTAATATGTCGATATTTTGTTTAGGACGTCTGTGTTCCTTATCAGAGGTATGTATTGGGGTTCCGTACAATAAATTATATTCCTTCTAACAAATTAGAAATGCAAAAGTGACAACGATACAACACAGTAACGCATTGTTAAAAATATAAAAAATCCAAGATGGCGACCAAGTTTTTTGTTTGTGGGCCGATTTTGATAAAACTTGGTTTTTGGTACTATTTTGACAAAACAACAGAAACGCAATGTTAAAAATATAAAAAATCCAAGATGGCGACCAAGTTTTTTGTTTGTGGGCCGATTTTGATAAAACTCGGTTTATGGTACTATTTTGACAAGACAACAGTAACGCAATGTGAAAAATATAAAAAATCCAAGATAGCGACCAAGTTTTTTGTTTGTGGGCCGATTTTGATGAAACTTGGTTTTTGGTACTATTTTGACAAGACAACAGCAACGACATGCTAAAAATATCAAATATCACAAAAATCACACCAATATCACAAAACTGAAAAAAGCGCGGCCGCCATCTTGGATCCCAAAACTCACATCAAAATCGAGCTTAGCACCCCTAAAAACCCCTTACATGACACCCATATCACAAAATTGAAAAAAAGCGCGGCCGCCATCTTGGATTCCAAAACTCACATCAAAATCGAGCTTAGCACCCCTAAAAACCCCTTACATGACACCCATATCACAAAATTGAAAAAAAAAGTGCGGCCGCCATCTTGGATTCCAAAACTCACATCAAAATCGAGCTTAGCATCCCTAAAAACCCCTTACATGACACCAATATCACAAAACTGAAAAAAAGCGCGGCCGCCATCTTGGATTCCAAAACTCACATCAAAATCGAGCTTAGCACCCCTTAAAACCCCTTACATGACACCCATATCACAAAATTGAAAAAAAAGTGCGGCCGCCATCTTGGATTCCAAAACTCACATCAAAATCGAGCTTAGCATCCCTAAAAACCCCTTACATGATACCAATATCACAAAATTGAAAAAAAAGCGCGGCCGCCGTCTTGGATTCCAAAACTCGCATCAAAATCGAGCTTAGCATTTCTAAAAAACCCCTTATATAACACCAACATCACAAAATTTAAAAAAAAGCGCGCCTGCCATCTTGTATTCCAAAATCGTACACACTTAAAAGCCCCCTACATAAAACCAATATGAAAAAAACTAAATATTATTTTTTTCAATTCAATATTTGAAATCAAATGCGAAAGCCCTGTCGCAAAGCTCCAATCCAATCTAGCTAACAAACTTATTTATATTTTTAGTTTTTTGCATTCACAATGCAATTTTTATTACTGAAAAATGGAAAATGAAGTATTTAGAAAAAATCGACCCGTCTCACAACTAGCTCCGATGGGACTCGAACCCACAACCTTTCGCTTTCCGGGCGACTGCTCTGAAAGCAAAAGGTCGTGGGTTCGAGTCCCATCGGAGCTAGTTGTGAGACGGGTCGATTTTTTCTAAATACTTCATTTTCCATTTTTCAGTAATAAAAATTGCATTGTGAATGCAAAAAACAATTTAAATAAGTTGCAATAGTAATTTGATCTTTAGCGATTGCCAAATACCTGGAAAGGTATTTCTTTCGCGTGTGCGGGTAGTAATATCTTCACATTGATGAAATTAACACTGACTATACAGTGCGTAAGAAGTATTGGATAAATTCGACGCTTCTCGTAACGACTCCGTAGCTCAGTGGTCAGAGCAGTCGCCCGGAAAGCGAAAGGTCGTGGGTTTGAGTCCCATCGGAGCTAGTTGTGAGACGGGTCGATTTTTTCTAAATACTTCATTTTCCATTTTTCTAGCTAGCAAAATTTTGTATGCTAGATGAGAACGACTGCTCTGTCTAGACGCCTCCGATGAACGACTGAATGTAGTAAGTAGACTGTGGTAACAGGCATTATGAAGTTCCTGTAACGGAGCCATGGCCACCGCCATAGGAGCTCATAGAGCCTGTTACGGAGCTACCTTGAAATCCTAACTCCGTAATAGGAGAACTGTCCGTGTTTTAATAATCCTTTTTCTGACCCATCAAAATTTAGATACATAAATAGTGAAGGTAACTCAATCGAATGACAACTGTATTTTGGTTAAAATTATGTAAGACTCAAGTCAAAAGCTATACTATATGACTGTTTTTTGATTAACTAAAATATATCTTCTATTTTTTACCTTTATAAGAAACTGTCATTTTGCACTCAATGGTTTTCATATTTAAATAAGATTTCTAGAGGATAAAGCATAGCACAGAAATAGGTTTTTAGTTTGTGATATTAATCATTATTTGAAGTAAACTAATAACTAATTAATTATGTTATCATATTTTCAGTTATAATCAGGTTTCAATAAAAAATTATAAAAAAAAATATAATTATATAAGCCAATAAATAAGAGGCAATATTTCTCCTATTACAGACCATAGGGCCGAATTAGGGTTAACCTTTAAATTTTTTATCCTATTACGGCGCTATTTTGTTTTGAGATTTTTAGGTTTAAAATCAATTACAAATAGGATAAAACCTACATATGTAGTGAGTAGAATTATAGACAAAAGCTATAAACCGCGTATTCACAAATTTGAGCAATATACTATTATAAAAAACATAGATATAAAATATGAGTGCACCTAACTTAGTCGCTCCGCGTTTGTATGACAAACCTGCCCCATCTCCGCCCCGTGGCACTGACTGATTAATTATTGTAACTTGCCTCTGTGTTTTAATTGTATACGTCCGTTATGTGATGAAGTGAAAGACTATTAATGAGTAAATTCCATTTTAGTGTACCTAAATTTACTAAAACAGCATGAAACACGAAAATAAAAAATAGAGCCGTAATAGGAGTCGATTTTGACTATGACCGTAATAGGAGCATTTACCTTATAACTCGTACATAAAACCCATTTTACCCTCGAATTGACTATCCACCCGAGCCGATGGTATGTTTTATGCACTTGTTGTACAATCTACTATTTGTAAGAAATAAGTATTTCAAGAGCATTATGGATTACGATCTATGCTAAAGTCACTATGCTGCCACTGCTACGTATAAAAAAAAAGAAAGTCTTCCCGCCAATATGACGAAGTCTTTATTTTTTATTTTTTGCAATATTGTTATTTATTTTCCGCAAACTCGAAGTGAAAAGCAGAGTGTATAACTCGTAGATAAAACCCATTTTACCCTCGAATTGACTATCCACCCTCGCCTAAGGCTCGGATGGATATATACGTCTCGGGTAAAATGGTACGTTTTATGCACTTGTTGTACAATCTACTATTATTTAGAATTACGCTAGTTTATCGAAACAACTTCTAATCTCTAAATAGACTCCGGGTGATGGGCGTAGTAAAGACAACCTGTCTAGGTGGGGATTCTTGGTCGACGCGAGCTTGGCGTGTAGGTGTAGGTAGCGTGGTGTAGCGTTGTTCCTTCGACAATGCACATTGATATCGTGCCCTGCTTGTTCTACCAGCTGATAGAAAAACCTGATGGAAGTTACCACTTGTGCGATCCACGTAGCCGAATTTTGATCCGACACTGTACTAGCGATAATATAATAGGAACCTACTAGGTAGATAAATAGGTACTAGCAATAAATTACGCCGGGATTTTCGGCAAGCTTTGTGCCAATCGATACGCAACGATTTCAATTTGATGCGACTTATCCTACATAGTCACATGTTATTGAGCTCTTTAAGTTAAATAATGTAGCCGATTACTGGTTTTTAACAACAGATAAAAATATATTTTATTTAGAAAACAACTTCTAATCTCTAAATAGACTCCGGACGATGGGCGTAGTAACGACGTACGATGGGAGTAGTTCTGAGTGGTGGACGATGGGTATCTAGGTAGGGATTCTTGGTCGACGCGAGCTTGGCGTCTAGGTGTAGCGCTGTTCCTCAGACGATGCAATATTGATATCATGACCTGGGTGCCTACCATCAACTCTTATTGCTTAAACAAAAGTTTAGGACCTAAACTGATCTGCTTCGCTTATTCGTACCACCACAGCTTAATATCAATGACAGCGATTCACTGATCATCCAATGACATTTCACAGCCACTGAGCTGTCTTAACTGTTATTGGCTTATAACTCGGCCAAGCTAACATGACACCTGCAGGTTATACCCGTCCCTCTCACTCTCCAGGCATGACAGAATCGAGTGAAAGAGAAGAGTAGAAGAAATAAGGACACAAATCGTTCGGTCATTCACATTTAGCAATTCATTTGCGATCCAGTTTTTAGAAGGTCAGCCCCCCTAGCATGACCAACAAAATGGGATATGATATGATAAGTTATCCGGTTTAACTGTCAAAAGACTATGGGTTTTGACGTTTGAATGTCGATAAGTCGCTTTATCATTCGATACATATCGCGTTTTGGGTGGTCATGCTAGGCTTACAGAGTACGAAAGATAACAATTCATTTTAGGAACCTATTCTGCATCGCGCTATTTTTGAATCGCTGTCTTAAAGTTGATGGTAGGCACCCTGCCCTGCTTGTCCTACCAGCTGCATAGGAAGACCTGATAAAGGCTACGAATGCTACGACCCGCGTAGCCGAATTTTGATCCGACACTGTACTAGCGATAATATAATAGGAACCTACTACGTAGATAAATAGGTAAGTACTAGCAATAAATTACGCCGGAACTTTCGACAAGCTTTGTGCCAATCGATACGCAACGATTTCAATTTGATGCGACTTATCATATTACATAGTCACATGTTATTGAGCTCTTTTAGTTAAATATTGTAGACGATTACTGGTTTTTAACACAAATCAAAAAGTTTTATTTTTGGAATTATGCTTGTATAGTTTTAGGTAGTTACAAATTAATGCCAAATCCACTAGGCACACAGACTATTGATGCTTTACTTAGCTGACTATGGATATTGTACAATAATTAAGAATGATGGGAAGAGCCCGTGGCGCAGTGGTTAGCGCGCTCGTCCTGCGGTCGCTGGAGTTATGGGTGGTACTCACAGGGAGCATTCGTTTCACGAACGAGCGTTAGTAGCATAGGTACTCGAGCACATGCTTCGCGAACCAAACATTTTAGGTACAACAAGTACCTACGTTAAAACGAATATCGAAAGTTGTGCCCGCGAAGATAATGCAAGAACGGTACTCACTGGGACTTAGCATTCGTTTTGCGAGCAGTAATTAAAATTCGTCCAGTAATTTTTCATCTATTATTATCATTCAAAATGTCGGGCGACAGGTGCTCTGCGCTGCTGCCGCATTTATTTTATTCATGCTATACCTACTTATATCTATATTATCTTAATGTACAAGAGGCCCTTATTCACACACCAAGTGTTTGCAACGCGAATGATGTGTTTGCGATGCCAATATACGCCGGAGGATTTCCAGGAGTTGTGCTCGCGAAGAGAATGAATTAATTTGCTATGCATCAAACGCTTGCGCAACGAATGCTCGCTCTTTTGAAACGAATGCTCCCGATGAGTACCGCCCTAGAAGGATGGTACTCACCGTGAGCCTTCGTTTCACGAACGAACAAGCGTTTGTAGCATACTCGAGCAAATCCAATAAATTTTTGTATGTACTACCAGTAATCCAACTTCATATAAAAGGTCAAAACAAAACGCAAGTTATGCCTCATTGCCTGGAGCTCGGTATACGCTAAACTTACACAGATCCTTTTATAATCATACCGAGATCAAGGCGATGGGTCATAACCTTTCATATGAAGATCGAACTGTACCCCTAGCATGAAAAATTATCGTTATTGTAATGGTTATCGTGATCGTGTAATTTTGTATGAAAACCAGAGCAGTGCCTCTTTCGTTCGTATGAGAAACTAATAATCAATGCCTTTTTTACAGCAGCACTTTGACAGCTTTTGAAGGATGGTATAGTTTACAGTGCCACAAGCTTTTCTGTTCCGGTGACAGTCGTGACAGAGGAGCCACTTGCATTACGAAATTAGCTGTCAAAATGGACTGTCGTATGAAAACTGTTTTAGTTCCTAAGATAATCACCGGAACAGAAAAGATTGCCGCACTATACTATTCGACTTTCATAAGGACAGTTTTTCGTGGTAGGGCTTTTGATAGTATTTATTCTATGGTATGGTAAACATTTGTCATAAAACCGCGTATTACCTACCTATCGCGAATATTAGGTATAGTGCGACAAGCTTTTCTGTTCCGGTGATAATCTTTGGAACTAAAACAGTTTTCATACGACAGCCCATTTTGACAGCTAGTTTCGTATTGCAAGTGGTTCCTCTGTCACGGCTGTCACCGGAACAGAAAAGCTTGTGGCACTGTACTTATTTCGGAATCAACTTCCGCTTTCTGCTTTACTTTTTTTATTACGGTTAAGTATTCATTATAAGCTTATAGTCCGATCAACGAGGATATTCGTTGTATGGAGACGTCCGGAAAATTCCCTCGTCGCTCAAATTTGGCACGATTGTAGAGTAAGTAATGCTGATTAAGGATCTGCAAGAATCCAAGAATATTTCCAACGCCAAGTTAGTCATTTTTGACGTGCCGTGAGCGCGTGAAAATCGCTTCTAATTTCTTTGAGAATGGATCCTTAGCCTCATTTTTTTCTGCATGCTTACCTATTACTAGGTGGAATAAGTTAATAAAGTTAGAAAATAACATTTCTTGCTAGAAGTTGAGATTTTGACCGAAATGTGAAAATATAAAATTGCTTCTAATTTCTCTTTTAATGTTTCTTTAGCCTCAAATACCAACTGCATATGTACGTATTACTAGTTAGAATGAGTATATGCAGGAATCCAATAACATTTCTTACTAGAACTTGAGATTTTTACCTAAACTTGAAAACGTTAAATCACTTCTAATTTCTCTGTTAGTGGTTCCTTAGCCTCATTACTTTCTGTATGCGTACCTATTTCTAGGTAGAATAAGTTTATAAAGGAATTAAAAAACATTTTTTGCTAGAAGTTGAGATTTTTACCTACACGCGAAAACATAAAATTGCTTCTAATTTCTCTGATAATATTTCATTACCCTCAAATACTTTCTGCATAACGTATTACGAGTTAGAATGAGTATATAAAGCAATCGAAAAACATTTCTTACTCGAACTTGATATTTTACCTAAACGTGAAAAAGTTAAATCGCTTCTAAAATCTCTGTTAATGTTTCCTCAGCCTCAAATACTGTGTGTATACGTACGTATTAAGAATGAGAATATGAAGGAAATTCAAAAACATTTCATAAAAGAAGTTGAGAGTTTTACCTAAACGTAAATACGTTAAATCGCTTAGTGTCTCTGTGAATGTGTCCTTAGTCATAATTCCTTTTAGTGTTCGTACGTATTATTAGTCAGAATAAGTATATAAAGAAATCAAAAACATTTCTGACTAGCAGTTGAGATTTTTACCTATACACGAAATTGTAAATAGACATAATTATTTCTCTGTGAATGTTTCTTTAGATTCAATCGCTTATTATTTATCTGTAAATGTTTCCTTAGCCTCAATTACTTGTAAATATTACTAGTTAGAATAAGTATATAATAGTACATTACGATATTAGTGCGTTAAGATGGTTATAACATGCGAGGCGTAATTGAGCCGAGCATGTTATAACCAATACGCAAGTATATCGTACGACGTTTTTAAACACATTTGCAAGGAAACAGAAAAAAAAACATTTAATATTTTGTTAATTTTTAGTCTCTTTAAAAATGCAATGAGATTTGTATATAAATTAATATCGACACCATTTTTCATCTTGAGGGTACTTTTCAGCATAGAATATGTTGTCCAAAACGAACTAGGCTTATATTTACTAGCTAGTTCATTAAGATACGCCAAAACTACATTGTCGAAAAATGACTAGGCATTTTTCATGTTTTTCCACTTCAAGAAATTTTCATACGTGGTTATGTATCTGTCCTTGGATATTGACGGCAGCAAGCTGTCGCATGCGGTTCGCGCTTCTGTTAGTATATCCGGTGAAGTTGAAGTAATATATTGCTCATCTTTATTATTGAAAGTTGTAATTTTTAGATATTCACAATACAAGTACAAAGAAAATAAATTTTGAGAAAAATGGAGCGAGGATTATTTTCTGCCGTGGCTGAATGAAAATGTTGACAAAGACGCTAGAGCATGCAGCCAAGTTTTTAAATTACCGAATAAACAGTTTTTTTTTTATTTTAAATAAACTCAATCTGTGAATGCACACTGTCTACTGACTGGCGCCGCGCGGCGATCAGTTCGAAATTTGAATAGCAACAGCGCGCTGCTCACTAGCTGGAGTCGTGCGGCGGCGATCAGTTCCATATTTGAAATGGCAAATAATACTGTTATGGAATTTGTATGGACTATAAATTAACTATTTGCTTTGGTAACACACGCATTTTTTATGACCGGCTTTTCATATTTAAAACCGGTGGAATTACATCAGCTTTACTAGCAAGGGTGTTAAAAAAGATATTTTATCATCAACACCCTATGCTATAGTAGTTACCTTCAATATGCAGACGACACGAAAATATACAGAGTCATCGATTGAGTAGAGGACTGTCTGCGATTGCAGGATGATTTGGGTTCGCTCCAGAGTCCAGGGGGCCAATTCTGCTATCGTTCAATCATAATCGTGTCTCAATCGTGTTTCAATTGTAGTTCAATTGTAGTGCTCTTTTACGCACTAGTTACAAGAATTATGATCATATGATGTAATGTGAATGTAGTGTATGGTGAAAAATGATGGTTGGTTCCGCTTTTTGCCATTCGCCTACGGAACCCTAAAAAGGTGTGATTCTGATAGATCTTGCGTTCCTTAACATTTTTATTATTATGGCACCAAAGCTGTAACTTCATTTTAGGGTTCCGTAGCCGAATGGCAAAAAACGGAACCCTTATAGATTCGTCAAGTCTGCCTGTGTTTGAACGAGATTAAGCACTTTTTGAGATGTAACACATTTTCAGAAACCGCAAACGTTACTTTGTCATTCATATTAACACTTAAATTTTTTGCTGGCAAAAAATGAAAGTGTTATTTTGGTTTAGTATAGGTAATAATGTAAGATAATGATGTAAGGAAGTGATCAGTAAATGGTAAAGAAATCAGCTTACGATGTGTAACGTATTTTTTTATATTGATATCAGTAGGTACAATTTGATGATAATGATGTATGTTTAGTTAGTAAGGTAATTTTATAATTGTTTTAGTTATAGCTGTAACGTACTTCCCAAGCCGGAAATAGTCAGTGTTTATTATTATAATCTATTTTACATTATTATAATCTATTTTACATTATTATAATCTATTTTACATTATTATAATCAATTTTACATTATTATAATCTATTTTACATTATTATAATCTATTTTACGCATGTTTTGCTTGCATTGAGTAGGTTTCAATATGTAGTGCAATCCATACTAATATTATAAATGTAAAAGTGTGTTTGTTTGTCCATCTTTTACGTCAAAACGGAGCAACTGATCAACGTGATTTTTGGTATGGGATAGTTTGAAAGCTGGAGAGTAACTTAAGCTACTTTTTATTTTATCAAAATAAAATCGGTAATTTTGTATGGAAAATAGTTTTAACTGTCGTACCTACGATACAAAACTGTAATTTCTTCCATGGCCGCTTTCGCGTCGGCGCGCGGTCAAAATCGAATACTAATCTTTTCCGTAAGATTAGTAAAAAACCATGTACTGTATAAGCGTCAAAAATGTCCCAGTCGTGCATGCGCGCAGACTTATCTGCCACGTCACGTACCTATAAAACTTCTTCGTGATTATTTATTTTCATCTGTCTCATATTGGTGAGACCTGACCAAAGAGCTTAGACTAAATACTGAGGTGACTGGAGTTTTCATCCTGAATAAAAAAGTGTGTTCAGCAAATTTGTCATTTAGTACGTAGTGGCTGTCAGTTGTCTCATATGACCATACGTATTTTTTCAAAGTGTAGGTGAGACGGAAGACAGCCACATTGCCACAAAAAAGTGTTAGTACTGCACTCGCCAGTTACCTCAGTACTTAGTCTAAGCTTTTTGGACCTGACAGCCTAAGGAAACATTTCCATAGAGTTTTGAGGCAATTTTATGTTTTCACGGTTAGGTAAAAATCTTAACTTTTAAAAACTACTTTTCTTATACAACATAATAATACAAACATTTACATAGAAACAAGAAGCGATTTTACATTTTTACGTTTAGGTAAAAATCCAACTTCAAGTGAGAAATGTTTTTAAATTTCTTTACATACTTACTTATTTTAACTAGAAATACGTACGTATACAGAAAGTAATTGCGGCTCAGGAAACATTCACAGATAAATTATAAGCGTTTTTACGGTTTCACGTTTAGGTAAAACTCTCATCTTCTATTATGAAATGTTTCTGAATTCCTTCATGTAATCATTCCTATTATAAATACATACGTATATACGTATACATACGTATTTGAGGCTGAGGAAACATTAACAGAGATTTTAGAAGCGGTTTAACGTTTTCACGTTTAGGTAAAAATATCAAGTTCTAGTAAGAAATATTTTTCGATTACTTCATATACTCATTCTAACTCGTAATACGTTATGCAGAAAGTATTTGAGGCTAGGGAAACAATAACGGAGAAATTAGAAGAAATTTTATGTTTTCACGTTTGAGTTAAAATCTCAACTTCTAGCAAAAAATGATTTTTAATTCCTTTATAAAGTGATTTTATCTAGTAATAGGTATGCATACAGGGAGTAATGAGACTAAGGAACCATTAACAGAGAAATTAGAAGCGATTTAACGTTTTTACGTTTAGGTAAAAATCTCAAGTTCTGGTAACAAATGTTATTGGATTCATGCATATGCTCATTCTAGCTCGTAATACGTACGTATGCAGATGGTATTTCAGGCCAAGAAAACATTATCGGAGAAATTAAAAGCAATTTTATGTTTTCACATTTAGGTCAAAATCTCAACTTCTAGCAAGAAATGTTATTTTCTAACTTTATTACCTTTTTCTACCTAGTAAAAGGTACGCATACAGAAAGTAATGAGGCTAAGGAACCATTCTCAAAGAAATTGGAAGCGATTATCACGCGCTCACGGCACGTCAAAAATGACTAACTTGGCGTTGGAAATATTCTTGGATTCTTGCAGATCCTTAATCAGCATTACTTACTCTACAATCGTGCCAAATTTGAACGACGGGGGAATTTATCGGGTTACATATGCCCCGTTGATCGGACTATTACCCATAAATTCAGTCTGAGCATCAACGCCTTAGTTACCGAGACATCATTAATTCTGTTCATACTTCGATACATTTTGAAGTCATCTTACAAAAATGCGAGGATTATAGAATTCGAAGTACGACGTTAAATAACCTTACACCGTTATAAAAAGCGTTCAATAGTTTTTAAATAGGTTTGAACCAAAAGTGGCCACCCCGTTCGTTGGGTTCAAATTATTTTCGTGTTTTTAGGCAGTGAGTTTTTCTTTGAAGTTTTTTTGTACATTCGTCGCGTTAAAGCTGAATTACACGAGGCAAGTTATTGCATACAATTTGCAGTACATTGCTATGTTAGCTTAAACTAACATAGCAATTTTCAAACTCAAATAACAATCTACAACAAATTGTATACCTCAGCATACATTCATCAAAGGTCTGCGCTGAAAAAAACTTTAGTGTGAAGGCACTCCATTACATTATGTACAATAAAACCTTAAATAATAGTAGAATCAAACGCAAAAAAACAATCGACAATCAATAGGTTCAAGATACAACATTACCCAGTCGCGCAACTGATTAAATATCAAAATCAATTTTCCGATATAGCCGATAGTCCCACTCGTTTAAGAGTGGATACAACAAAAAGCCAACATTGGGGACCGCAATCGGCGGCGTCACAAATTACAAACTAATCATAGCCACAAAGTAACTACGCGGGCGGGCATAGCCACCAATTGGGCCTCTCGGAAGAGGTTAATTTTCGCAATCCCAGTTCCCGTTAACGTCCTCCCCAATACTAGGGAATACCCACTAAAGTTTTTATTAGGTTGTGCTGGGTTGTCCTGTGGGATAAAGCGGGGTTGATTAAATATTTTTACTATTAAAAAATACGAAATATAATTTGTTTTTACATTAACACGCATTAAGAGGCAGATGATGTTGGACCCATATAATAATATAATCTATCTGGCTAGAACTTTTTCCAGAAACGCCGGAGGTTTTTAAGTACAACTTGAAAGTCTAGATGTGTGTTAATTATGACAAAAAAACTTTGGCCCTTTCTGTTGGCACAAACTATAACATCAAGCAAAACCTCATTGTGTACCTAAATAAAAGGTTAAAAAAAGGATGTATTAAAAACATCTCACAAATACTTAACACATTTTAACACAAAAAGCATTGAAACAATTCAAAATCTCCAATCAAGGCCTTATAAAATTCACACTATCCAAAACCAGAAATCCCTTATATGCCACGTACCAACCCTGTTACTAACTGCCACCCCGCCAATTAGCCTTTACTGCCCTTGCGGTCCAATAACTACCCCGAGACTTATCTATCGAACAAGCCACGTATTGTACGACAACACTAGTGGAACGACACTGTTATTATATCTATCAATTTGTACGATAGTCTACTTCTAATTAATTATAATGACTGCTCTGCTACGACACTCGCCTTATTAGATGAGCTAAGTCAACTGTACCCTAACATGAAAAACTGTCGTTATGGTAATCGAATAGTAAATACTGTAGCCCTAGTACGAAAAACTGTCGTTATGGTATCCGTTATCGTAATCGTAGGTATTATTTTGTATGAAAACCAGGATAGCGCCTCTTTCGGTCGTATATATAAGAACATGAAATTCCATACATATTTTGACAACAGTATTTTTACAGCTTTTCGTGCTTAGAGTGCCTTAGCACTATTATTTATTCTGTGCTTAGAGCTCATTATACAGAGTATTAGCACAGAATAAGCAACTTTTCATACAGTAGGCCGACGGAGACGTCTAGACAGGTCAATCGTGCGGGGCTTGCGGGGTGAGACGGGGGAGTGGTTGTCCCGAGTTACATACAACGCCGTTCATAGTAACTCGGGACAAGTCTTCCAGGGCTATCACGTCTTTATCGTTATAATTTATTTTTAAATTAATATTATGGTACATAGTGTGAGTGCGTGCAAATCTTCATCTCGCTTATTAAAAAAAAGGCAATTTCCAAAATCCAAGATGGCGGCCAACTTTTTTGTTTGCGGCGGCTTTGATGAAACTTGGTTTTTGGTACAATTTTGACAAGAAAACAACAACTCAATGTCAAAAATAAAATAAAAACAAGATGGCGGCCAACTTTTTTTTTGTAAGCCGATTTTGATGAAATTTAGTTTCTGGTACTATTTTGACACGAAAACAACAACTCAATGTTAAAAGTATTAAAAAATCCAAGATGGCGGCCAACTTTTTTGTTTGCAGGCCGATTTCAATGAAACTCAGTTTCTGGTTCTATTTTGACAAGAAAACAGCAACGAAATGTTAAATATATTAAAAATCCAAGATGGCGGCCGACTTTTTTGTTTGCAGGCCGATTTCAATGAAACTCAGTTTGTGGTTCTATTTTGACCAGAAAACAGCAACGCAATATTAAAAATATAAAAATCCAAGATGGCGGACAAATTTTTTGTTTGCTGTTCGATTTCGATTAAATTCAGTTTCTGGTACTATTTTGACAAGAAAACAGCAACGCAATGTTAAAAATATTAAAAATCCAAGATGGCGGCCGACTTTTTTGTTTGTGAGCCGATTTTGATGAAACTTGGTTTTTAGTACAATTTTGACAAGACAACAACAACACAATGTTAAAAGTATTAAAAAATCCAAGATGGCGGCCAACTTTTTTGTTTGCAGGCCGATTTCAATGAAACTCAGTTTGTGATTCTATTTTGACCAGAAAACAGGAACGCAATGTCAAAAAAATAAAAAATTCAAGGTGGCAGCCAACTTTTAATTTGTGAGCCGATTTGGATAAAACTCGATTTTTGGTACTATTTTGACAAGGCAACAGCAACGCTAAATTATATAAATAAATTATATAAAAAAATGGGTTATACTGTGGTAATTGTAACATTTATGTAATGTTACAATTACCACAGTATAACCAATTTTTGTATACAGTAGGCCAACGTCCTTGAAGTTAGGCGATACTGACGTCTGTATAGGTATTTCCGTAACTAAGGAAGGGTTGTAACAAAATTAAAATGTGGCAGGTACATTTTGGTGTATTGCGAAATAAAATAAAATAAATAATTATGATTAGCATTTTAGAAGTATCAAAATAAAATATATTACATGTTTTATTTAGTTTTACCTATAATTGTATCTGTCTGTCTGTCTGCCATGAAATTTTGCAAGGTAAATTTGACCTACTCCTGACGTTTGAATGGGTTGAAGTTTTGTTAAAGAAAACTTATGTGTTATGCCTATGTGTTCCCCGATAACTACAACCTTGGTATCTTCAAGGCCAGAGTGAACAGGCATCTCCTGGACAAGCATGCAACATCTTAGGCCACATCCTGTTAACAAACAAGATGGTGGTCAAATGCCTGCCCGGTTTTATTATAATAATCTGTGTGTACAGACCCCCCGGTAGTAATTATTCAGTATTTGAGTCCACTATGGAGGAAGTGTTAAGAATTACCTGTAAAAGCAATAAAAAACTTGTCATATGTGGGGATTATAATGTTGACATTTTAGACCCAGACTTACACCAAATATCAAGTAGGTTTCTAAATTTGTTTAAGTCATTTGATTTATTGCATGCTTTTAACGAACCTACACGAATTACACCCACTTCTGCCACTTGTTTAGACAATATCTTTTCGAATTGTAAAGTAATAGAAAAATCAATAATAAATATTATTAAATCTGACCATAGTGGACAGCAAGCCTCTATAGAGCACCATCATGTTTGCCCGAAACGCAAAATAATATATAGGCCAATTACAAAAAAGGCCACACATAAATTCAGAAATAATGTCATTGATAAAATTGAAACACTGCCTGCTACGATTGGGGAAGCCAATAAACTTTATAATCACTTGTTCAATGTGGTTGAAAGTGAATTTAGTAAATCATTAAAACAAAAAGTGATCAATTGTGATACTAATAAAATGAAGTTTAGTGATTGGGCCACACCAGGAATCTATATAAGCAGAAGGAAATTATATGAACTTTATGCATTAAAGCACACTTCCTGTAGCCCTGATTTTGTAGAATATGTTAAGAAGTATTCTAAAACATTTAGAAATGTGTGTGCTACTGCTAAGTCGATTTTCATTGCTAACAAAATAAAATTAGCCGATAACAAAATTAAGACTACATGGAACATCATTAACCAAGAAACTGGAAAAACAAAAAATCATATAAATTCCTTCTCTCTCAAAGTTGGTAATAAAACATTTGATTCTGACGTTGAGGTTGCCGGTGTTTTTGAAGATTTCTTTTCCCGCGTTCCCTTAGAAACTACCAGTAATTTAAATTCCAGTCCAAACGTTGCAGCTGCCCTCTTAGTATCTGGTGTTGATAAGTGTAATGAAGAGTTCAATTTTAAATACATTAATACTGAGGATATCCTTAAAGCTTTTAATATGATTAATATGAAAAAATCTGAAGATTTATGGGGCATATCAACTTGTGTTATTAAATCAATAATTAATGCAATAGCTCCTTACTTAGCTTTTATTTTTAATGAATGCATTGACGAAGGTATTTTCCCAGACCTAATGAAAAATAGTAAATTAATTAATAAATTAATCAGGGGACAAAAGTGACCCCAATAACTTTAGGCCAATATCAATTTTACCGGCACTTAGTAAAATTTTTGAAAAAATTATATACTTGCAACTTTTAGATTTTTTGACAAAAAACAAAATCCTACATCCGAATCAGTTTGGATTTTCTAGAGGTAAAAATACTACTGATGCTGGAATTGCACTTCTCAAACACATATTTGACGCTTGGGAGGGCAAGCAAGATGTTATTGGTGTGTTCTGTGACCCGTCTAAAGCTTTTGATTGCGTTGATCATCAAACACTTTAAAAAAAGTTAAAACATTATGGTGTCTCTAATAAATCAGTTAGCCTTTTGCAATCATATATGTGTAAAAGGAATCAGAAAGTAGTTGTTAATAATACTGCATCTGCTGGAGCCCCCATTATAATGGGCGTACCCCAAGGTTCAATATTGGGCCCTTTACTATTTTTGATTTACATAAATGACCTACCTTGCTACGTGAATAATTTGTGTGAGACAGTGCTGTTTGCAGATGATACCTCATTAATTTTCAAAGTTGATAGAGGTAATAATTGTTCTGACGACGTAAATAGTGCTCTTTCTAAAGTTGCTCATTGGTTCAACATTAATAATATGGCCTTAAATTCTAAGAAAACGAAATGTGTTAAGTTTTCCCTACCTAATGTAAGGGAGGTTGATTTGGATATTAAGTTAAACGCAGATGTAGTCGAGTTAATTGAAAGCACTAAATTTCTTGGTGTTACATTAGACTCACGACTTCAATGGGATCCACATATTGAAGCCTTGTCGAGTAGACTCAGTTCTGCAGCTTTTGCAGTAAAAAAAATAAGGCAATTAACTGATATTGAAACGGCAAGACTAGTATACTTTAGCTATTTTCATAATGTAATGTCCTATGGCCTTTTGTTGTGGGGTTCAGCAGCTAATGCTGGAAATATCTTTGTACTCCAAAAAAGAGCTGTTCGCGCCATATACAATCTTCGGCGAAGAGATTCTATAAGAGACTTGTTTAAGGAAATTGATATATTAACCTTGGCAGGACAGTACATTTATGAAAACTTAGTGTATGTAAGAAAGCATTCTAATTCATTTGTAAAGAAAATTGATGTTCATAACTTAAATACAAGAAATAAGAATAAACTTGCCGTTCCAAGATTTAGACTAGAAAAAACTTTTTGGGGAAAGGCATAGCCTTTTTGAATAAAGTTCCACAAGATGTAATTGAATTGCCTTTGCATGAATTTAAAGAACATGTTAAAAAGACTCTCATGAGCAAAGGTTATTATGACGTCAAAGACTATCTGAACGATCACAATGCTTGGTTATGAAATGTATATATACTTTTATATTTGTTTGAAAGGAAAATATTCTAATGAGAAAATTTTCCTTTTAAATGTTATAATAATATTGTATTATATGTGCTCTATGCTTGTTCAAATATTGTAATAAGTAACGATATGTATTTTTTGTAAATGTCGTTACCTGAAATACGCGCTGGCAAGTTTCTTGCGCCCATTCTTCTTGTCAGTTAAAAAAGTCTTGAATGGGTGGTAGGAAAATATTGACGATTTATAAGTACATGCTTATTATGTCTATGTGAATAAATAAATATTTTGATTTGATTTGATTTGATATATTAAAAAAAAAAAAAAATCAGATTGGAAATAAGCCGATTCATATTTCTTAACCTTTAAAGCGCCTTCGTCTATATATCAAAATCATCCCATGCCACAATCATTATTTTCAAACTCTGTAACTTAATATAAATTATTATTTTATTTATTTATGGTTTTTTAAATAGGGTTTACAGCTGTCAAAAACACAGTAAATTACGAAGGATATTACGTCGTAATTTACTGTGCTTGTGTTAAAGCAAATTAATAATTAAATAAATCTTTTACTTGACACGATGATGATGATGATGATACTTGACTCTGTCTCAAGCTTTCAAATAAAAACCTGTTACATTTTAAGCGAAAAGAGAGAAACAAAAACAAGAAACGGCCACCATCTTGACCATTTGTATTTTTTTACATTGTGTTAAGAACGGTTTTCTTGTCAAAATAGTACAAAAAATCGAGTTTTATCAAAATCGGCCTACAAACAAAAAAGTCGGCCGCCATCTTGGATTTTTATATTTTTAACATTGCGTTGCTGTTTTCTTGTCAAAATAGAACCAGAAACTGAGTTTCATTGAAATCGGCCTGCAAACAAAAAAGTTGGCC
Organism: Crambus lathoniellus; assembly: GCA_949710035.1. Lineage (NCBI taxonomy): Eukaryota > Metazoa > Arthropoda > Insecta > Lepidoptera > Crambidae > Crambus > Crambus lathoniellus. The sequence goes on from OX453306.1 coordinate 16,308,591, forward strand.
GCTATCTTGATTTTTATATTTTTAACATTGCGTTGCTGTTTTCTTGTCAAAATAGAACCAGAAACTGAGTTTTATCCAAATCGGCCCACAAACAAAAAAGTCGGCCGCCATCTTGGATTTTTATCATGTTTAACATTTCGTTGCTGTTTTCTTGTCAAAATAGTACCAGAAACTGAGTTTCATCGAAATCGGCCAGCAAACAAAAAGTTTGGCCGCCATCTTGAATTTTTATATTTTTAACATTGCGTTGCTGTTTTCTTGTCAAAATAGAACCAGAAACTGAGTTTCATTGAAATCGGCCTGCTAACAAAAAAGTTGGCCGCCATGTTGGATTTTTTAATACTTTTATTATTGCGTTGCTGTTTTCTTGTCAAAATAGAACCAGAAACTAAGTTTCATCGAAATCAGCCTGCAAACAAAAAAGTTGGCCGCCATCTTCGATTTTTTAATAATAGGTCTTTACATATGAAATTGCCGTTTTTTTCTTTTGTACAAATAACTTAACAACTTTTATAATATTAGAAATATATAATTTCTTTAATATTGCGTTACATTAAGACCGTATCGAGCAACTTTTGATAATTTGATACCCACGATATTTGATTATTTACATAGAAAAAACTTATTCCGAAAGTTACGACTATTTTTGTTTCCAGAATTTCGTACTTTATTAGTTGTAACTTAGTGAAAAAAAATTTTTTTCTCTTAACGAATGTGTCATTTAGTAGTTAAAATGTCCATAAATACGTGTGTAAAATTTTGTAAATTTACATAATATTAGTCGTTAAATAATAACAAAAACGTTAGTATGGAAAAAAAATAATTACAGAAATCTCCATACAAAACGGCAATTTCATAGGTAAAGACCTATTATTTTTAACACTGCGTTGCTGTTTTCTTGTCAAAATAGTACCAGAAACAAATCGGCTTACAAACAAAAAAGTTGGCCGCCATCTTGGATTTCTTTATAGTTTTAACATTGCGTTGCTGTTTTCTTGTCAAAATAGTACCATAAATCGAGTTTTATCGAAATCGGCCCACAAACTAAAAAGTTGACCGCCATCTTGGATTTTAATTTTTTTGACATTGCGTTGCTGTTTTCTTGTCAAAATAGTACCAAAAACCGTGTTTCATCGAAATCAGCCTACAAACAAAAAAGTCGGCCGCCATTTTGAATTTTTTAATAATTTTGACATTGCATTTGCATTATTAAATTATTTTATTTATTTAATATCGCAATACCAATGTACCCACCCGGGGTCGTAAAAGGTCCACCGTCACATTTTAAAGTGACAACCCTTACGTACTTACGTAAATACCTATACAGGCGTCGGCATCGCCCAACTTCAAGGGCGTCGTCCAACTGTATAGAAAGATTGCTTAAACTGTGGTATTAGAGAGAGTTCGAATCCCGCCTGAGAGTTACTTGCAGGGCTGGTGGTTTTTTATTGTCACAATTTTCCTTAACTTTACGGTCTTCTGTAGGCCTAGCAATGTGCACCACGAGACATTTTGTGGACTCTTAACTGAATGTCAACGTGATGTTGACATTGAGTGATGTTCACATATTTATCACTTAGATTGGAGGGACAGCAATACATGCTGTCGCAGATGAGAGACGACAAAACGACAAAGATTTCTCATGGTGCGTATGCTAGGCCAGCAGGTGATCCTATCGTAGTTAGTTCTTATCCGTCACTGTGAACATTTTGCATTTTTTTCTGAATACTTAGAAAGTATTTTTAAGGCATATCTTTTCATAAAAGTATTTTCAAAGTTTTCCTATCGTTGCTTTATCTGAAAATCGAACAAATAATTATTTTAAATTGAAATATAACTTAAATATTTTTACTTAGGGTGGTATGCAGTTGTCATCTACCTACTGCCACTATTGTCCAATAACCATTCCACGAGAATTACTTTAACCAGGTATTGTATGAAAAGTCTATAGTAGAACGACACTGTTACTTATGATATTAGGATACTCAAACTTTTATTTATAGTATTTGGCGTCATTACAAACAAACATTCATCAAGTTCGACAAAAAAGAGTTCTACGAAAAAGTTCAGAAGGTTCTTCATAAAAAATCTCGACTCGACTGATTACGCTGCCTGATGTTCAGTCACGAGCAAAAATATGTAAACAACATAGAACTATGTCATATTACAATATTGAATGACTTTTTTGGCACAGATAGCTTTATTTTGGAACGCTATAGTATGACAAAATTCTATGTACGATCTATGTACAACAGGGTCGCTTGTGTTACAGCCTTCATGAAGCGGGTTCTTCTATGGATAATGGCTCATTAATATATGGACACTTTTCTTTAATTTTAGTTTTTATACAAAGAGCAAACATAAATAAGATTATACATAATTATTGGGTACCTACTTACTGATTCAGTAGGACACGCAAACTCATCTAAACTATGTTGCATCGTTTCAGAAACGTATTCATCAAATTCGATTCGACAAGCATTTTTAGAGTTCTACGAAAAAAATTAAAGGTTCTTCTTAAAAAAACCCGACTCGCCTGATTACGCCGCGTGATGTACAACAGAGTGAATAAACAAGAAATATGCGGTCGCTTGTGTTTTGTTTCAGCCTTTATGAAGCGGGTTCCTTTATGGTTTATGGCTCAATAATATGGGCCGTAAAACGCCCGGCCCTTACTGTCTCACAATTGAGTCGTCGCAGTCCTCCCGTCTCTCCTTCAGGACCTCTTTAATAATTCCGCTTTCGTTGGAAAAATGGAAAATATTTCAAGCACTCGGATTTCCTATTCTGATTGTATGTTAGTCGTTTTTGGGACTCTGTTTGGTTTGATTGATGTAGTTAGGAGTTTGGAGTTGGTTTGGGATTGTGATTTCCGTTTCGCAAAAGTTGCATTTGATTTTTAGTAGTCGAATGTTACTACGCTTTCGTGTTAGTCACTGTGTTATATAAATAACACTGTATTTTTAAATTAATAACAGTACAATTAAACAGTATTTTAGGAAGGTGATTCTTAATTTTATTTTTAATTTAAACTTTACCTACAGTATTTCCTAGCATTACTTAGTCATATGGAATATGTAAAAAAGAACCTTGCAATAGTTTCTACAAATTAAAGATATAATTTATAAGATTAAAGAAATAAACGTATATTTTTTGTAGATTACCTGATATACTTAAGTTAAAAAATGTCTTATAAAAGCCCAAACATGTAATATTTTTGTAATAAGAATCTTTTATTTCTGCTATCCTGCTATTAGCTTACGAACGTAAAAATAAATACTTTATAATGTTTGCGTATTGCTACGCCAGCGATTCTGAACCATTTTTAAAAAGATTATTATTATCTCGAAGGTTCGCTGATAGAAGCACCGATAAAATTCATCCCTGACTTGAGAAAATTGAAAATGTTAGATATTTTTCGAAGGACGGATTCAAACTTGATTTGAAATAAGCTGTGATGGAGCGAAAGGCGTCACCAAACTGATTGAATTGAATTTAGGCATAAAAATTACTGTTACGGCGACAGACAATTTCAGTAACACGCTGTGTTCAATTTAGCACCTGATTTTGATAAAACATTTGAATGGCTTCTATTTTTTGCTGTTTTTACTTACCATAAAGATATCAAGATATCAAACGTTTTGTAACGAAGTGAATGAAAAAAAAAACAAATAGAATCAGCGAATAACGTAACGTATCATACAGAGTCTGTATTACAGACTACAGTATTACAGTCTTCTGTATTACAGACTATGAGAAAAATAAAATGTTTTAGTTCACTAAAAATAATTTATAACATCGCTTGTTAACAAAAGAATATGAAGAAAAGGTATGTAGATACACTATTATATTTCATGGAGTCTAATGTTTGATGGCATTCAAGGAAATTTCTAGACTTCTATAACATAGACCAATCAAGCGCCTTTAACCCTTGGCATGCCTGGTGGGTAAAAATCACGCGGCGTGCCTGGTGGGTCTGACAGACCCAATAATAAAATTATGTTTGTAATAAAAGATAGATTGTTAGAAGATTTTTATTTTTATTTATTGGTTTATTCAATCATGTTTATATAAAATAAATTTAAAAAGCAAATAGCAGTAACTTTTCATTCCATAAAAATAAAACAAACAGACCTCTTACAAATGGAGGTCCTTACCAATACATTCTAATCTTACATTTTAGTATGAAATCTTATGACCCCTATGCACTTTGCGCACATGTTTAATCACACGGGAGTGGGCGCCGGACTGCGGGAGTGGCACCAAAATGACCTTGAATTCGTAATGCGCAGCTACTCAAGCACAGGAAACGCTAAGTTTGGAATTACAAAAGATTTTGACGATTATTTGCAACAGTGGGTCTGTCAGACCCTACCAGGCATGCCAAGGGTTAAAGAGAGTTTAACCCCTTTTAATCCTTCCTCGGCGTGCCAGTAGGAAATCACAGACCAATAACTCTGATGAATTGTGCTCGGTCGGCACGGTGGTTAAAGCATTTCCTCCCAATCGCACGGTTATTGGTTCGAGATCCGGTATGGTGATTACTCTCGTGTATTTTACGGAGCGTTCATCTATATGAACGCTCCGTAAAATACACCGATACCGATACCGATACAACAAACCGATACTATGTATCGGACTAGTTAGATAAATAAACTGAAATGTTTAGGAACGTTGGTATGATTGAATATATAGTTAGTCATTACGTGTGTTCTTGAAATTCTTAGAATTCTTGTAACACTCCATATTCAAAAATCTGAAGTAGGTACCTATTTAAGGTAATTAGTTGTAAGCAAAATTATTTTTTCTGTTATATCGATTCTTAGAAAACTATAAGTACTTATAGTTGAAATCTAAGATGTATATAAGTACAGTTAAGTTTTTATTCGTTGATTTGAGTAGGTATGTTTTGTGTTTAATAACTTTGACTCAGAGAGTAAAATAAACGTTAAACATTATATTGTACTGCTGTCATTCTATTATCAATAAGTTTCCACAAAATAACAAATTATCTGTGACTTTTTCCTCGTGGACTTAAGCGTTATTAAAAACCGCGACCAAGTACCATAAATCATAATGCAAACTATATCATATATTATTAGTATTACTGTACTAAATAACTAAATACTATAAATTATCTATAACTTGGCAAACATATTTATTTATATGAATCGTTATATTCCCAACTAGAGATATGATTGGAAACTTTCATCAATTTGAAGATGCACACGTTCTTATCTAGGTATTTCTTTACCAAAGTTGACAAAACACATACCAACTAAGGGTGTAGACTTAGTATCAAATATAGTAATACAATTGAGGGCATAGAGTCCCATTCACAGTATTTTACGTTTCAGTTTACAGCCGTTCTCAAACAATTTCCCGTCAATACAATAACTCTCCTCAAACTTCGTGATTTTCGACTATTACAACAGTTACAAATTTGCTCCAGTTCAACGTCTAGTGCCATTATTTCAGCTAAATTTTAAACGGCCCATCCTTGCCACTCACAATATTATCGGCACAGTGCGATTCAATCTTAATGGCGCGACTGTCGTGAAGTAAGCTGCATAAGGGGACCGTACTGATTTTTTTTATTTAATTAAAATGTTTTTAGTAGTATCACTAACACAACACATGTGCCTATTAATTTTCAAATATTTTACATATTTTCAGAAATATATAGCATCAAATTTCTTTTAGACAAGGACAGTGCTACCTACGTGTGACGTCAGACGTGCTTAGTGCCATTACTCCCGTCTTATAAAATTTCATTGGCTAGAGTCACGGATGGTCACAATTCAACAGCTCAATACATGCTTGATATGAAACAGCTTTAACTTTCTTTCACTTTCGTTTTACTATACTCCAATATTTTTTGAATGTCACTATAAATATTGACATATCAATAACAGCCTGGTTCCTTATGGGCAGTAGGTACTTAGTATACCTCACAACCTCACCTCTCCCACCCTCATGCCTCTAAATTGAGTATGTAGGTATTGCGCATCGTCTCGCAGGATGTTCCGAGACGTCAAAAAGTTTGCACAGGGCTGTAACATATTGAAATATAATGTTTTTCACAGTGCACTCACCGTATTGTCCATTAGTATTAAGGAAAATTTGAAACTACCTAGCTTTTGCGAGCAGTAGGGAGAAACTTTGAAATTTTTAATAAAGTAATATTGAACTTATCCAGAAATATAGGTACTCAGAAGTTTTCAAAAGTATTGGTACTGAAGTAAGTAGTGGTCTTTAAGCAGGTAATGTTTTCTGTAATACCTAGTATATCATGTTATTAGAATGTTTTATATATAACATGAATACCTACTAGTTAATATGTTAGGGGGCGCGAGCTCGAATCCCGCCTGAAAATTACTTGTAGGGCTGATGGTAAATAATTTAAAATCTTAAGTCAGTAACCTTTTCAAACATTTAAATTTTAACTTTTTTTCATTCACAATGCAATTTTTATGGTTGAAAAATGGAAAATGAAGTATTTAGTAAAAAATCGACCCGTCTCACAACCAGCTCCGATGGGACTCGAACCCACGACCTTTCGCTATCCGGGCGACTGCTCTAACCACTGAGCTACGGAGTCGTTCGACTCCGACTCGACTCCGTAGCTCAGTGGTTAGAGCACTGGTTAGAGTGGGTTCGAGTCCCATCGGAGCTGGTTGTGAGACGGGTCGATTTTTTCTAAATGCTTCATTTTCCATTTTTCAACTTTTCAAATATGTTACCTAACCCTGTACTTATGCTGTTGTATTTTACGTGGTACAATGTTAAGTTTGAATTTGATTTTTATTCTGGAGGAAGTATTTGCTGTTTTCTACTCTCATAAAACGTACATTTAAAGCAAAGCAATTAATTACGTATGTGTATGTCTATATTAATGACCAATAGTCATACCAAACATATAGAGGGAAGAGAGGTCCGTTGGACCAAATTACGCACGTGTTTATTACGCAACGACAAGCTCTTCTATCCAAGCAAATATCAACTGATGTAGAACATGTGCACAGAACGTCTGCTTGTTATGGTTTTAATTACTGGCTAGACGTTGTACGACGCTTTGATTAGCACATGTTGTTACTTGTATCGAAGTCAACTCTTGATGGCAATAGGTTATCTGAGAATAAGTACGACTTTTGTTGTAACTTTGAAAAAAAGCATTTACTTATTTTGAAAGTTTCCGTTTTAATGCGACTATTTATTCTGATTTCTATATGTCGCAGGGATATGAGGATATCAGAGATTTCACGAATACTACGAAATCACGGAATATGTGGAATATTCTTATTTACGATTTTTTCTTCATAAACAAGTTTAAATGTCGTTTCACTAAACTAAATCGAGTGAAATGTCAGAAAAAGGGGATTTCAGAGGTGAGAGTTGGCCTCGGAAATCCTGTAGAACCAATGTAGAACAGGATAGGTTACAAATCCGCTTGTTATGATTTTAATTACGGGCTAGACGTAGGTAGTAGCACTTGAGAGCAAGAAGTGTGTATCTCCTTGGTCAATGAACAGAATTTTAATCTTTCTAGTAATATGCATTGTGTCACTGAAATCATAACAAGCGCAGACGTTCTGTGCACATGTTCTACGTCAGCTGATGTTTGCATTTATAGAAGCGCTTGTCGTTGCGTAAGTAAACACGTGCGTAATTAGGCCAGACGGGTCTTCGTGCCCTGTGTATGAATATTGAGAAATAATATGAACTTACACTATAGGTACTGCTAGGTCTGGGCTATATCTGGGCTAATAAAACTATTCGCACCTAAGAAGGTGCGAATAGTTTTATTAGCCCAGATTGAGAGTTATCGGAGGTTAAACTCTCTTAACTAGTGCATAGTTTATGTCAGGTGACCTATATTCATCTATAATCGACTTTGATAGAAGTCACAACATATTGTGATTTGTGCTAATCCAAGCGTTCGTAGATCGTCTGGCCACCCAGAGCCAGTAATTAAAATCATAACAAGAGGACGTTCTGTGCACATGTTCTGCGGTGGCCGATGTTTGCTCCGATAGAAGCGCTTGTCGTTGCGTAAACACGTGCGTTATTTGGCCGAACGAACCTCCCTGCCCTATGTCTATTGGTCAATACTATGAACTTACGCTATATTGTTATGGTATTAAGTTTTATGATATTTAGAATTCGGAAAAAAGTTTTATTAAAACGAAAACTTTCAAAATAAGTAAATACTTCTTTTTTCAAAGTTACAACAAAAGTCATACTTATTCTCAGATAACCTATTGCCATCAAGAGTTGACTTCGATAAAAGTCACAACATGTGCTAACCAAAGCGTCGTACAACGTCTAGCCAGTAATTAAGGCGCTAATTGCCGTCCACTAGCGCCGCCAATTCATTTATTTTAATTTTAAGTAAACCAGATCAATATTTGAAAAAAGAAAACAACCATGCCCTTTTAAATTGTATTTAATGTTTTATGAATAACTCTTCAACAGTTTTCATTCTTTCTGTAAGTATTAAAATGGTATTTTAAAAATTAGTACAATGAATAACAAATATTAAAGGGTTATAAAAAAATTATTAGGAGACAGTTTAAGAGGGCATGGTTGTTTTCTTTTTTTAAATATTGATCTGGTTTACGTATAATAAAAATAAATGAATTGGCGGCGCTAGAGGACGGCAAGTAGCGCCTTAAAACCATAACAAGCGGACGTTCTGTGCACATGTTCTACATCGGCCGATCTGCTTGGATAGAAGCGCTTGTCGTTGCGTAAACACGTGCGTAATTTGGACCAACGGACCTCCCTTCCCTCTGTATGTTTGGTATGACTATTGGTCAATAATATAGATATAATTATACACATACATACATTATACCTATTGCTTTGAAATTCGCGATATTTTACAGTGACCACAACTCGTTGTGAGCAGTTTTTTCACTCAAAGAGCGATTCTGTGCTTAAAGCGTAACAAGCATAGTAGTTATAGATAGTCGCTTCATTTACATAAGTATAGAGAGATCAATTTAAAATAAGTACATTTATTCGATGAAATAATCAAATAAACTTTAATCTATCAGTCTGGCACAGTAATGTAAAAAGTTACAAATAAAATAATAAAACTTTAAAATAATTTATTGCGCTGTAGCATCCGAAATGTTCTTCATTAAGCCTCTTGACATTCACCAGCAAATATGGCGTCAGAGGTACAGTATTTTCAGGAAAACTGGGAAAGACTGGCCTTAGGGCAGTCTATTAAGAGTCTACCCTAGCACGATTACTGCGTTACTTCCTAGGGTGCCTCATACTGTTAAATTGTACTTAGATATTGAGAAATAAATTCATTTTTATTTATTTATTGAGAACTAGCTTTCCGCCCGCGGCTTCGCCCGCGTGGACTACAGGACGTTCATCATTTCAGCCGTACGACGCCCACTGCTGGGCATAGGCCAGGACAGGACGTACAGGACGTTATCCCGCGGGAATGTGATATTTTTCCGGGATAAAAAGTAGCCTATGTTCCTCTCCAGGCTACAAAGTATCTGTGTCCCAAATTTCAGCCAAATCCGTTCAGCCGTTTTGGCGTGATTGAGTAACAAACATCCAAACATCCAAACATCTAAACTTTCACATTTATAATATTAGTAGGATATTTTACTTTATTATATGATAATAAGTATCTGACTAAAATTCAATTTTAAAATCTACATAAAATCTTCAACGTTTATAAAATAATTTACCAAAAGGTACCTAAATTATATATATTATACTTACGAATGTCTAATAATTTATCCTTTACATTTACGACAAACTTCTTAACAAAACTGTATAATGTTCTTAACGTTCACAGTAATCCATTTCGGATCCGTAGCTAACTTCGCAGCTGTCCTTCTGTGTTTATATATGCCAGCGGCTCGCCGATCGAGTGGTTAGCCGTGTCCGGAACCCGCAACAAACTAACTTTGAACTTTCAGACTCCGTCAACAACTCTCTGGCATGCGGTCTATGGCTTACCTATCGACCGAGCGATAGATGCGCTTAGCGCGAAACTTGTTCCATTTGCGATTTTTGGTTTCCTTTTCTAGTGGCCAATCGGTATCGTCAAGTTGAATCCGATCGTGGTTTTTGCTAGCTAATTGGGAAAGTAAACTTTTTGTGTCGGTTAAGTAAGCTCTCAATGTTATTTAATGTTTGGTGGTTAATATTGTTTAACTAGTGGACCCGGTGAACTTTGTTTCACCTACACACAGATTACCTGTATAAAGCACATAATAAAGTTTTTTATCCACCAAAGAAGTTTTAAACAAACACAATAAATTTAATAATCTGCCAGTCTTCAAAACATACAATAATATTTACTAAATAACAGGAAATTGGAGAACTGTTATTATTGTAAAAGATAAATTCAAACTTGTTCCGGGGGGTACGGCAGTGCCTCCGCCAAAACTAGCCGAGCGAAGCGCAGAGCACTACTTACCTACCTTTACTCAAAGCGCTTCGTCGTTTTTGAACCCTCGTAACGTAAGTTTGGATTTTTTTATCCACAATTGGGTAGCTTTTAGCCTTCATCACACCTGATGTTAAGTGGTGATAAGGCTGTAGATGGAAGCGCACTACTCCCGGAATCCTCAATCACTGAGAAACTGGACAGGCTGGACTAAGAACACGTCCTTACCTCCAACCAAACCGTACAATATACAATTAGTACCCCCACTGGGAATTGAACCCGGGACCTCTAGGTCTAAAATCGGCGGTGTGAACCACTAGACCACAGGGGCGGTTAATACCAGATAAACGAAATTCTTGAAATATGTGTCAATAGACAAACTCCACAACTTAGTAAAAATATGTGGCTTGCCCGTTTCTCTACCGTCACATGGGCGTAAAGTGAAAAATGTTTTCACTGTTAATTTCTTTCTGTTATACAATAACTCTTGTTGTAACGAAAGGGTGTAGAGTTTGTGAAGTAAGAGCTTGTAGAGTTAGAAGCTTGGCTGGCTCCACGTGAGATCTGATAACTTTCTGTCAGTGTGAGCCATATAATATGGTCTTGTCTTGGCTACATTTTACATGAAAATATTCTTGATGGGAATAATACTTAGCTCCGTTTATGAGAATAATCTTCTAATGAAATTAATTTAGTAGCCGTACTTCACATATTAGGCATACTAAGCTCTGGTAACAGATCTCACATTCCAATTTCCCAATGGATGAATGTCCAGCACGCATCCAGCGGCTTGCCGCACGATTAACTGGATCATTGGTCCACTTTGTTGGCAGTAAGTACCTACTATTCCCCTCAGATATCGGTCTGATATAAGGTCATCATTTCAGAATTCACTTCCAGTGGAGAAATCTTTCGAGTAATGTCAATAATAAATAACGTTGATATCTAAGTAGGTGGTATTTATACAAAAATAAACTTACATTCAGCACATAACATACAAATTTTAGGTACCGTATCGTTGATACAAATACATACGTTTCACTATTGATACTATAGGTACATAATATCCGTTGTTTAGTTGGTCTCTGCATCAGTAAGATTACCACGTAGTAAACATTAATATTGCTAACTGCTTTTGGGGTAAACTTTAAGATATACTGGCCCCAAGTCGGCTAGATGTACGTTCTGAATATTTACGTGATGCTGTCTTATATATTATGCTTTATATACCGTAAACGTAAAGTAATATACAATGCGACTTGTAGGGAATTTCTATTGTTTCATTTTATCAAGATAAAGTGCTTTTTTAACCCACAACGGGGTAGCACTTAGCTTGTATCTCACTCTACCTAACTCACCTGCTGTTAAGTGATGATAAGGCTGAAGGTGGAAGCGCACTACTCCCGGAATCCTCAACCACTGAACAACTGGCTATCTTATCTCTAACTGCCGGAACACAACAATACAATGAAAACATCGTTGTTAAGTACCTTCACTGGGAATTGAACACGGATTCTCTGGAGACCACAGAGGCGGTAAAAATATTATTAAATTGGGTAATAATGCATTAAATATAGTACTTGGGTAATCAATTTATAAATCAACTAATTTGCACTTTCAGAGTAGGTACCTCAAATAACTAAATCTAGTTTAAGAAATCGTTAAACTCATTAAAATAAAATCAATCGTGATAAGGGTTGCTCTTAAAACTCTTATACTTATTATTTACTCATTATACAAAAGTCGAAAAGATGATACCTACCTGATAAATAATGCAATAGACCAGTAATTCTTTATTCCTTATAAATGTTATTTAAACTGAGTCTTCAATGTTAAGAATTATTAAAAATACCTAATCGTAAATTTGTCTAAGAGTTAATTAAGATAGTTCATTTCACAATTTACTTTTTTCCTAACCTTGTAAACCGTCTAACCTTTAGATTATTCAAAATATTAATAAGACATAGTTGTTAAGGGAGAAACTTATAAACGGTTTAATAATAGCTACTTGTATTTTATCAAATGATGAAAGATGTTGGACCGTCTTCAAATTCTTAATTCTTTTTCAATAATTATGTAACAACAACAAATCCAATTTCTTTTTCAAAACTATTGCTATGGTTAATAAGGTAGAATATCTTAAGAAACTTTCCATCTAACGTTTGACCGCGTAGGAACAGTACAAAGCAAAGATAGTCAATGCTCGGCCAAGACTTGAATGATGGCGTAACACTTTGACAGAGATAACGCGTGAAAAAGAAATAGGCCTTTTTCTAGTCGACAGGGCGTGAACGCAACGCATCACCTATTTCTAAAGGAGCGTAAATACACGCACCTTGAGAGTGCGTCTGAATCGACACATACCGACCCCTCTGCAAACAGGAAATGTGACCGTCATGGGTTGATTCTGAGCAACTCGTGCGTTTTACAAATTATTTCAACATTTTATTTGATTCTTTTAAATTTTTATGTCGTTTAGCGATTAATCTAAAAATCACATAAATGTTTTTCTTACTTTTCGATGCCGATATTGATTAAAATTTTTTGATGAAAACCTCACCGTGTTTCAAACTGTATTCCGCTTAACACCAAACGAAATAGGTTAAAAAAATATCAAGTTAATCCCCAATTACAAATCTGACCTAAGTTAGACTTCTCAAAGGGAAGCTTAAATACTCGGCTGGGGAACTTTTTTACTTCTTTCCTTATATTGACAGGCATGATGAATGTTGGTAAGATCAAGAGGTAAAAATCCCGATCGTTATTAACGTTATTTTGGCGTCTACGGCATTTTCAGACGCCTCTATCTCCCTTTTTATTTTAGTCTGAATCCAAAGTAATATTCTATAGCAGTACAATAAAAAATAATATGAACCCTTCCATGTGCCTAGCGTATATAAAGTAGGGAAATCTTTGTGGTGGATTTAACTGCGCCTAGAGTCGGTCGGCTTGATAGTTTTTGTCCCGGACTCCATTTCTCAGTGGAATTTCTTTTACTTAAGTCGTACAAAATGACTGTGCGGAGCCGTTTTTACAAAGTGTTAACATAGTTTGTTTTGTATCGTTTACTGCCTCGATTTTACCGTTCCGTTTTTTATTGTCAAAAGGCAGGTTTATTTTTATGTTACGGTTATGTTACTGAAAATTAAAATGTGTTAATTAATTTAAGCAAATATTTGAGTGTTAAGTTGCTTTGTTAGATATTTTACAAGAAACTCATTGAACAAAAATAATGCAGTAGTAAAGCTCCGATAAACACACGCGACCAAGCGTCTGCGAAGCGGGAGCGTCAGCCGCCCGCCCCGCGGACTTTTCGCGTAGTGGTAGCTATTTGTATGATCCGCCGCGCCTCGAAACTATAGTAGCGGTGTGGTAGCGGCGCGTCCAAATTGTCGATTGAAGGGTGGGCGTAGTTGAAGCACAGTTGCCTTAGCACTATTATTTATTCTGTGGCACAGTGCTTGTTACACCTCCCCACCACTTAACATCAGGTGTGATGAAGGCTAAGTGCTACCCCGTAGTAGATAAAAAAAAGGGAAAACCAACGGGTTGGTGTAGCCAGCAAATTAAAAATAAATTAGTCGTCTTTCCGTATAACATACTCTGAGGACATACCTACTTATCAAAACATAAAAAAGTATAAATTCACTGTCCATATTCGCGTATGTCCTAAAGGTAAAATTTCAGAGTTATAATATAACTATGAAAGTATCTCAGCCAGAATAGTTCCTTTTATTCGTTGGCCATTCGTAGTGGCAGGACGTTTCTAATTACCACAACTCGCGGATGGCGTCTCTGGCGCGCCATCAAAGGCAGTGTCGCTACATCCGCAAACAGACGTTTTCTTCTAGAAGTGGGAGCGTCATACAATATTTATTAACAGTTTACTGAGAACGAGTGAAGACGTACGTGACGCGAAGTGAAGTGAAGAACGAGAATGGTATTATTATTTTTATCTTTTTATCAGACCATCATAATAAAATAAAATAATGTTTATTTCTCTTCACAAACAGTATGGTAGGTAAGGTACAGCAAATTACATAAATTATTGTATAGATGTTTTACATAAGTATGTGAGGAGCTGTTGTTTGATATGGGTAAAACCGGTGTTACAAATCACCAGGGGGCCAATTCTCAGTTCATGTGATTTGCTATCGAATTTGATAATTTATCAAGCGTCTTGTTTCGAACAAAAATATCACAAAAATCTCCATTCTTAGAGAAAATTGTATTCTTAGGCCTATTCGATAAAAAAACTCGATACGATATCGGCAAACACGTTCCATTTTTCTTGATTATACCACAGATAATATAATACTATACTAGATTATAACTATATTATAATCGAGAAATATATTTTTTACTTATTCGATTTTATTTGACAATATTATTACACCTCTCCACATCATATTTAACAAATGTTTACGTGAGGGCTACTTCCCTGATATTTGGAAACAAGCCTTCATCACACCTGTTTACAAAAGTGGGGATAAAAGTGACATCGAAAATTATCGACCTATTTCAATATTGTCTGGGATGGCTAAGATCTTCGAAGGATTAGTGCACACTCACTTATACTTGCATTTACAGAACACTATAATAACTGAACAGCATGGATTTGTCAAACGTCGTTCCACCAAAACTAGCTTAATGATATACACAAACTATTTATTATTATGTCCAGGTGGACGTTGTGTATACTGACTTTCATAAGTGTTTCGATAAAGTTGATCACAAGCTGCTCCTGGACAAGATTGCATACAATGGCATCCGAGGTAACCTACTCCGTTGGCTTTCGTCTTACATCCATAGAAGAACGCATAAGGTGGTTGTTAACGGCTTTGATTCTGAATCAGTATTTGTTACCTCTGGAGTTCCTCAGGGATCGATTCTGGGACCTCTTCTTTTTGTCTTATTAATCAACGACATAAAAAAATGTTTCAAAAACTCTTAATTTCTTATGTATGCAGATGACATTAAAATTTATAAATCCTGTATCAGTGAACAAGATTGTTTGCTCATACAGGAAGACTTAAATGGACTCTCTCGGTATTGTATTGAAAACAAGCTCCACCTTATCTTGCTAAGTGCTATTCCATAAGCTTTACGAAAAAGAACAAAGTTTTGAACTTCCAGTACCAAATTGATGATGTTACCTTGAACAGAGTTGACAGTGTTCGAGACCTCGGGGTAGTGCTTGATTCTAAGTTACATTTTGACCAGCATGTAAACAACATTATCACTAAAGCCTACCGTCTGTATGGTTTTGTAATGCGGTCCTTACTTTATTAACTCTTATTAGGTCCCAACTTGAGTTCGCAATGCCAATCTGGTGTCCTCTGTATGACACATATGTGAATAGACTTGAAATGGTCCAAAAAAAGTTCTTGCGTAGAATTCATTTTAAATGATATCACTCTCGGATTCCTTATTCTGAACTACTGAACCATTACAGACTCTTAGGCTTGGAGTCTAGACGTTACTTGTTGATGGGCATGATGCTGCATGGCATATGTAATGGTAAATTTGATTGTAACAGCCTTACAAATAAATTGTGCTACGTAGTACCTAGAACGGCATTGTACAGACAGGTCCGCGCAGTCCGACTGTTCTATACTGCTAAGTGTAGAACTAATGCCGGATTGCGAGCACCTGTCCGCCGCCTACTAGATATATACAACTCACACTTCATAGATATTGACATATTTAGTTTGTCCGCATTTAAGTTTAAAAAAATGGCAATTGCAATGTTGTATGAAAAGTCGAAATAAAAAATAAATAAATATAATATAAGTATACAAAATTCTAGCTTAAACGAGTGGTTTTTGAGTGTTACCGTTTCGTTTAGACGCGCGTTTTTTTATAATGTTTCTTTATGCTACTTTATTCGTGGACATTGGTGTGGGTTGTACATTTACTCACCTATATATACACATATTGTGATATTCCTCTTGTTAGTAATATTTAATGTACAACTGTCTGATGTCCCAAATTACAAAATAAAATAAAATAAAAATAAAATTTGATATACAAACCAAACCATTGTATAAATATTTACGAATTACCTAAGTTAACTAATACTTTAAATTTAAAAACCTGGAAATAGCCTGTAGAAAACAAATAATTGACAACAGCAACCAAAATTGCGTTTAAAGAGGCCCATTACAATAGCCGAGTTATTAAGTTGTTGGCAACAAAAAAATGAAAAACCCTCTATTGTGTCCCGTCACAATTAGGTTATCCTACCCGCCGCGTAATCCCAGACCGAAAATCTCATCCATTATTTCAAGAGCCAAGTTATTCCCGTGGGAAACAAACAAACTAATGCAATATACATAAATAAGGAGTCAGTTCCGTTTGTTCGAGCGTTCAAAAGAAATCAAGTTATGCGAATAAATCATAGTGGGGCCAAACTTTCCGGGAACTGTGCAGATCCGACTGGCACCGCTGTAGTTACATTAATCGTCTAGAATAAAACTAGTTTCGCTAATTATTTCCTCGGCTTTGACCCTATGGTTTTGGCTCTGGAATCAGAGTAATGACTCAATTACTCGTACGACTCGATGAAAGCACTGACGGAGTTAGAAATTCATACTGTACCTAAATGTTACTATGTTTTCTGTCTAATTTTCTGTACCTTTTAGCGCTTAAACCGATTTTGATGACTTTGCCATACAATCGAATCCCATACAGACGAAGTAACGGGAATCAACTAATCTATGCCTACTTTTATACTTATATTTTAAGGACAAAAAAATAGTTTTCGTTTGTTTGTAACGGATAAACTCAAAAACTTCTCGACCGATTTTAAAAATTATTTCACCACTAAGAAGCTACATTCTTCCTGAGTGACATAGGCTTTATTTTGTCTATATATTCCCGCAGGAACTGTTACTTGGGTTGCACCATCTTACTTTAACCGTAACTAATAATAAACACAAGCTTATATTGAGTCAGTGGCCAAATTTAGAACCACAGTCTATATATTTCTCTTCCCTAGTAGAACTATGCGTTATTACATATTGTTACCTAGGTTACGCCATAGACGACAGCGACGCTGTCACCGAGTTAGATAAGTTTAATCTGTTAAAGTTAAGGTACAAGATGGTGCAACCCAGCATAAGTGGGTCAAACCGCGCGGAGCCCCTCAATAAAATAATATTTACCGATATGAATGCCAATTTACCTATATAATTTTATCTCCAACACAAACACGAGGAGCCCTTGGCGCAGTGTTAAGCGCGCTCGGCTTGCGATCGTTAAAGTTAAGCAACTTACGCAATGGTCGGTTGCGGGATGGGTGACCAATAATTTATAATTTCGAGCTCCTCGGTGCTTCGGAAGGCCCGTTAAGCCGTTGATCCCGGCTGCATTGCAGTCGTTAATAGGTACCCACCAATCTCCGCATTGGGCCCACGTGGTGGGTAATGGCCCATTCTCCTTTTCCCTCTATAAAGAAGGCGTGTGCCCCAGCAGAGAGGACTTATAATGGCTGTTGATGATGATGATGATGATGATGGTGATGATGAATCCAACACAATGTAGTAACCCGCGCATTGTTCCGAATACATTTTCCCTAAACATCGTTTATTAATGAAAGTCATAAATAATAGCTTTGTATTCCCTTTATCTAATAAGGCTTGTATTAACCTGAAATATAATGAGTATTGCTTATTATTCATAGATAATAAAACGTGAAGTAGTAAAGAAAGTCCTCTTTACTGCCACTTGCGGGTATCGTTATAAAGGTGACCTTTAATATTGTAGAATATGTGCTTATCTTGAAGAATGCTCATTGTATATTCAGGCTTGGTTCAAAGCCTTTTGGTAGCACAAAGAGAGCTGTCTTATTGACGGACACAGCATTATACCCTTTGCCCTTGGGTTTTATTGGCATGCGTGGGACTTTTCTCCATTAAATATTTATAAGCATGTGAGTAAAATCGACTCAGGGAGGGTTCTATTAGCCTACATTCATGGGTGTAAGGCATTCTATTCATGGGACTGGGTAGTAAAAACAGATTTAAATTTAACAATCTTAAGTTATTATTATATTGAAATACTTAGAAACATCGACCCGCGTCCCAACAATATATTGTAAGTTTTATGTAGGTAAGTAATATATTTTTTAATACAGTTGCTCAAAAAGTGGCGTATTGCAGGGACGTATAGCGTTCGGGATGCGGGCTATTACACACTCGAACTTTTTCTTTACCTTTCCCGAACTCGTGCGTTTTCTTTCCCAACTGTCAAAATATTGTATTATAAAGAAAAAACCAACCACGAAGTTTTTACGAAAAAAAATCATAGAAGTTTTTATGATTCATGCAAATATTTCTAAAAAGAAGCTACTAATTTGTTTCAATATCAGATTTAAAAGTAATTTTAATTATACATTAAATTAATATTAGTATCGGCCAAATTAAATTTATGAATATAAAAAATACATAAAATTGGCTGTATGACCACAGATTACTAAATATTATGGTATGACGTGCACTATTTACCATAGTATCTGCTTATAGGAGTTTGCGCAAGTAAGTGAAAAGAAAATGAGGGACCTTATTTCTTAATTATCTAAATTAGTTTTTTCTGGTTTTTATTGTGGTAGGTACTTAGTATGGTGGAATTAGTGCTTTAATGGAAAACGATGTGGTAAAAGAGAGAAATAAGGAAAGGCGCTCCTGTAGGATTCGGATTGCTTTTGTTAGGTTTCATTTCATTTCATCTCATTTAATTTAATTTTCATTTCATATCAATAAAAAAATTCTACTGAAGCCTTGGCTGTATGATCATAGTTTCCTTTGCCAACCCAGAATGGGTGAAGAAAACAAAAAAAAGTCTCTGCTTATATTCTTTTACGATTAGTTAGTTGAGTTTATTGTGTTTTATTATTTTATTAAATTGCTTAATTTTTTCGCAACTGTATTAAAAATAGTTGTTCAGTACACGTGCGGAACCGTCATTGCAACTTGTTCCGACTGTCAACCCTCACCTTCGGCTGCGCCTCGGCTCGGGTAGACATTTGTCGGAACTCTTTGCAATGACAGACTTTGCGCACTCGTTATGAAATCTACTATTTCATCTCTCAGATTCGGAAAGTGATGTATATTTAAACTGAGCAGCGTGTCCAAAACTATCCGTTTCACCCTAGGGTGGAAATGAATTTTAAGAATAGAACTGAATTTGGTTACAGTCAACCATAGAGTTACCTCATCGGCAATGAAAAAGTTTTCAACTAATTTTGTAGGTATGGGGACGGGACTTGCAAAATTAAAAAAAAAAGAATTTTATTAAAACGAGAATACCTATCTCAAAAACTTTGCGTCTCGTAGCGTAGCTAAAAGCTAACAAAATTTTCAACTCCCTATAGTACTCCGGAGATAGTTAGGAGGCATCCGATAGACATATAAAAAAATGGTTTTTGTTCGAAAAATATTTTTTACTCAAAAAAATTTTTTTTGTTCTAAATTTTTTTTTGTTATTTCAAAACTTCAATTTTTTTATATCCCTATTATAGAAAGAACAGAAAAGCGAAGCCCCCCGCCACCTTTCTTTTGTTTTTATAGATAGTTTTAGTTGTCTTTATTGCTTTTCTTATAGAGGGGGATGAAAAGCAGAGTGTATTTACTTTCCTTATATTCAAAATGAAAAGTAGAGTGTATTACTCGGCTGCAAAATTATTTTCATCTCGGGCGACGTATATTAAATCCCTCGCTGCGTTCAGGATTCTACTTTAGAATCCCTCGCTGTGCTCGGGATTCTACTCTAGAATCCTTCACTGCGCTCTGGATTCAAAATAGTGCCCTCGCCATAAATATGTTATTTTGCTCCCTTGTAATACAATCTACTATTTCTCACTCATGCTCTGAAATGTTAACCAAAGTTTAGTAGCCAAATAAATTAAACTTCTATCGCATGTTGTGCGCGGTTGTAATTGAGATGCAAATTAATGTTATATTTTTTGTTATTATTGTAATTGTTCACACGTGTTGATTTGTATCTTGTAAATGCGCCTAAGAATAAATAAAATAAAATAATAAAAAAATAAACTATGTAGTCTTAATAGTTTTGCTAGTGGCTGTGACATACGGACAGACGGGCAGACATGACGAATCTATTAGGGTTCCGTTTTTTGCCATTGGGCTACGGAACTAAAAAAAAAAAAAAACTCGTTACAAATAATCGTAGCACGTTAGAACATGCTTTTCAATTTAGTATTGTTGAAATCTTTGACGGATTTTAATAAAACTTTAAAACTATATCGTACGGGTTATAAAATTGTACTGACTGAAAAGGCTAATTTAGGCTACACTATTGCCTTAAACTTCAATGTGACTCGGGAGCTATTACTGAACCACTCGTTATAAAATTCTTCAACATTCGAGGTAGGTTTGTTATATTTAATCCTTAACCACAGATTGAATAATACTAATAGTATCCTTAACAACGTGTACGTCAGTACACAATAAAAATAGTTTTTGACTATAACTTATTAGAAAATGCTTGTACAAGACCGTACGACTATTTATTGTGAAAAGTCCAACTTGTCAAAATGCAAAGGTGAATAATTATTCATATTTCGGTTAACAGCAGGAAGTGTTTTATAGAATCTGACGTTCTGGCTGAATTTCGTGTTTCAATACGAAGTGAAACCAATGCATCTACCTTCCTATAACATTCCTGTGACCGAGTCCAACATTCCGTTTGGTATGCATAAAGATCGCACTCTCCTCTTGATACAAAAAAAGGTAACACGCCGCCTCACCGCCTGCCCGAAAAAGAATGCAGTATTAGTAAACTAGTCACCAATTTTATTAAAATTGTAAATCTGATATAAACGATTCGAGTGATTCCCGATTAAAACCCTCGAACAGGAGCAGGTGGCTTACATTTACGGAACGTCGTCGTCGCTTAAACGATGTGCGCCATTGCACGTCGGATGGCGGAGTTGGTGCATTCGCGTTTTAATTGTAAACCGTGTGACAAACGACGTCATATAGACGTTAAATTCTGAGACATATTAGTACCTACCTATTTAATTTTAGAAAAAGGCTAGGTTGAAGATTTTTACAAGTTTGAGGTCAGGTTCCACAAATCAAAGATCATAGAAACTTGGTTAAAAGTTTATTAATAAGTACATACAGTCAAATTCAAGCATAGAAAGAAACTAATCCTGATTAACGTCAATTATTAAAATTATCAGTGATACTGATAAACCCACCATCTTCTGTTAAATATTCTCTTTTTATTATCTTAATAATTGAGAAGATTCTGTAATCAAAAAACGTAAGATATTTAGCGCGATTAAATTTTCTCCATTTTTATAATGGGAAATATTCCAAAGTTTTAGCTAATTAAACAACTTCTGCGGCAGTGTCGCACTGAAAGACGAAGTTTACGTGATAACTAATGGACGTAGTTCCTGCCTTTACAGCTCATTAGAGATATTTTACTTTATGACAAGATTAACCTGATAAATTTTGTATCGACTCTGAGTTACGAAATATCATTATTAATAATAAGTAGAAAACTACATACACGTAAAGAGTTTTTGGTTGGTATTTCTGGTACTCGTATTTGTAAATAATATGATTTCAAATAGTTTATGATTTGTTCATATCAAGTCTCTTTATAAGTGAATAGTTTTTGTGCCCGCAGTTTTGCTCGAGTGCAATTCGAGGAACGCATACCCTCGTTTCATCCCCTTAGAGTTAGAAATTTCCAAATCCTTTCTTAGCGGACGTTATAATACCTATCTGCGTGAAAATTTCAGCTCGATCCGTCCAGTAGTTTTCTTTTCCTTCGAGCCCCAAAGCTCTGGGACGCCCTGTATACCGATATAAGGCTCTCTCACATAGGCGCGTTATTATCGGTCGATTATATCGGATGCGTTATTGCGATATCTGTTTTTAGTACATTATGTAGGTATTAGGACGGCTACGAAGTTACACACTGCTGCGATAAAAACGACGCAATAGAAGTAGGACGCTTGCGTTCCGCCGTCCTGCGATATTCCGATGTGAGTTTTTAAAACATTTGTATTGGGACGCATGCGATCCCACACACAGCTGCGATATTGTTAGTGCGTCAAAGACGAAATTTGGTTTTACCGACGGTTACGAGTGTTCTAAAAATCTACATATGGATAGTAATTTACCACCAGACGAAGAATTTTTATCACTAACAGTAGCTAGCGTAGTAGTAGGTAGTAACGCGCGGCGGGGGCCGGTAGTGGAATTATCGGAAGATAAAAACGCAGTAGTAGATGCAAGGAATCGGGAAGCATTATCGCAATAACGCATCCGGTTTCACCGACCGATAATAACGCGCCTATTAAGTGGGACAGCCTTAAACATTCACATAAAGCATTATGTCACTTAAATTACAATATAGAGGAGTTAAGGAGCATAATATGACTGTCAGATAAATAAAATATTATAAGACTAGCCCGTGGCGCACACCCGAAACTGGTGTAAAATACCAGTTTCGGGTATGGGTATCTAAGTATAACTTTACTAAAAACATGAATTGATTATACACCGTGAAATTTTAGTGGTTAATTTCCCGAAAATTACTTGAAGTAAGTACTCATCAATACAAACAACTTTTTTTACTTCCGAAAGAACTCTGAAACCGTGAAAAAAAAAACAGCTGTTCATACATTTCAATCCAAACAGCTGATTTTTGGAAAATGGAAAATGAAGTATTTAGAAAAAACCGACCCGTCTCACAATCAGCTCCGATGGGCTGGATTGTGAGACGGGTCGATTTTTTCTAAATACTTCATTTTCCATTTTTCAGTAATAAAAATTGCATTGTGAATGCAAAAAACTAAAAATTAAAATAACCAGCTGATTTTTCTTTCGCGATTTCAGTGTTAATCCCATAGTAAAAGTTGTTTGTATTGCCGAGTACCTACTTCAAGTAATTTTCAGGAAATCAACCAGAAAATTTTACGGTGTGTAAAAATGTAAGAACAAAAACCTACATTTAAATTATCATGTTTATAGTAAAGTATTTAAATTAATGTGTTTGGAATCCCGATGACTGAAAGCAAAAGCGTTATCATACATTACATTGTTTTCGTATTTCAAAAGCAGTTCAAATTAAATTTCAGATTTTATGCGATTCCAAAAATATAAACTTAGTTTTTTAGAATCATTAAATTATTGTATCAGGTAAATCAATATATCCAAAGCTGATGTTTGATTGAATGTTTACAAAATCTGCTGCCGATGCTTATTCAGGTACCGTTCCGAAATTAGGTCGGAGTCAGAGGTTCCCCCGGGAACTCTGCAAATAAATATGGTTCTCTAGTAAACATGCCTTGATTGCGTTGTTTATTATAATATTGTGTGGAGCTCGACCGTTCCACTCCACCATTTTAACTGATGTTGGATTTCAATTTGTTTACCAATGTTAGTACCTACACATGGAAATCCTTAATGTAAATATTAATTTCAAAGAGCTTAGTTATAAAGCAGATCAGATTGAACGATGAAAATCCACATAAATTATGTTATGACTGATTATAATTTATAAAAATACACCGCTAGAAATAAACCGCTGTTTGGACGTTGAGAATAATTCGGATACCTATTCATTATTTGGAGAAAAAAGGAAAGAGCTTTATTTTAAAATAAAACATTAAAAAAATAAACCTGTCCACTAAGTATTAATGGCATTGTAACTACAAAACGAAAAAACAAAGCACTCGATACTGAAGGTTATAAAAGCATGAGCCTAAAGACAAGTTTATTTCAAATTAATGAATATATAAATACAAATTTATTCCAGCGTACAATCAGTGATTCACAGAAGAAAAGAGGCTTCCAATTAAGACCGGGGGTGAAATGAAAGCTTTCGATGGTCGCCGAGGAACAAGAAACAAAAGAATTTCCAGAAACCTTTGCTAAATTATTTCATTTCAAACGACTTTAAGCTGAACGTTTGTAGATGGAACAGGGTTTTTAACATATATTGGGAATAATAAATTCATAATAATATATTTTTTTAAATACCGGTAGTAGGTAGTGCCTACATAGGCACCACTAAGCATTCCTTTTAAGTCTTAGTACTGTTCTCTTAATCAAAACTAAAGAATCCATTCACACAAAATATATACACGTAACTATGTGTTGTTATAAGAAGAATTTAGAAGTACTATTCCACTCCACAAAAGTTTGTGTCGCACAATATCCGTACAATTTATAATGCTATTACTTAGTTTGAAAGCTTTGTTCTAATGTAAACACTACACAGTCCTCATAAAATCTCACATGATCTAATAAACCCGAATGTATGTATGACAAAGAAGATGAAAGTAAAAGCCTTATTAAATTAAGGTCGTGGCTGTAGCACAAACACACAAAGAAGCTTCGGATTTACAACTGCCGACATTTATTTTTGTCTATACACCTTTGCTAAGCGTGAATTATGAAGTGTGCACAAATTCTTTCGAATGATTTATCATTTTCCATGTCATAGCGAATATAGAACGGCAATGAATAGATGGTAAACATACCGAAACCATTATGGTATAGAGCACTCTCAAATTTCCCCCTCGCATGCTCGAAAACGATTCATAAGGCTTGCTTCGTTTGCCTCTACTCGTCTGCAATCTTGTATCTCCGGAGTTTAAGTGTTTGACCTCCCTTTGCCCAAATGAACCTCACGTATACATCTACTGAGGATTCGTTCGGTGGCGAATAACCCCTATTTCGGAACACCGACGGTTTCTTATCCACTGATTTGCAACCGCGAGTATCTTTGTCGGTTGGTGCCTTTTGTATTTCTTTTTTCGTTTTTTTCTCTACCGCCAGGAGAATTAAGCAGCTCCAATCCTAGTCTATGTTGGCAGCCCATGAGAGAAATGGCACGTAAAATGGCTGAATACGTGTTTTGCATCATTTTTTATCGTGCAAGAAAATGTGTTGCTTGTGTCTATTTCATTTATTTTAGCGTGTAATTTCCCTTTCGTGTTTTGATCAATGTTTAGTTTCTGAATATAATAAATAAAATTTATTTTTTATTAATTAATGAAACAGCTTTTGAAGGCAATTTCATGCAGCTGCATCAATTTGATCTTATCATTAAGAAAAATGTTGAAGTAGGATCTACTTGAAAAAAGTCAAGAGAATTGCGATCTGACAGCCCCAACGCGATCAAATGAATTACTCAAAATATCACATACAATTTTTTTTAATCAAACTAATTTTTTGGGTCTTTAGATCCATTATTACTTTTACAAAGATCGTGTTGTCCACGCGGACTAAGCCACGGGCGGAAAGCTAGTTGAACATAACTACCACTATGCAACTGCAGATATTCCATGAAACAAGATTTATCTTTAACGCAATGCTCTGAAACCTAATACTAGAAATGAAATTTTAAATACATTTTACTGCATAAATTGCAAAAGGAAATTCATCGTTGGAAAATGAACTAAATTTTGAAGCTACAACTAACATGGTAGACTGCAGATAACGTTTCGTGTGAAATAGCTCACGTATGAGGAATGCAAATGACACTCGCCGTAAAAGAGGTATTTCCCGATAGACCAAGATTTTGTAGTAACATAAAACATTTTCGGGGCGTCTGACGCTGGCCCGCAGCCGCAACGAGATTGCACCTCTCTGGGAGTAAACGAAACGGGTAGTGCGTTACGGTCATAACAATACATGGTTCTGTAAGGGGTATACAGGTGAAATCAAGTTGACACTAGATACAGATTTATAGAGATAAATTTTCTGGCGAAAAGAAAAATCATTGACACTTTGGACATGTTCACTAGCGGTTAAAAATATCATAAAGTGCATTCTTTGGAACAAAATGGAGGTGTCAAAAATTACTTTTCGAAGTAGACAAAAATTAAGTTTGTTGTTAGAAATGACTATTTGACATAGATCTATTAAAACGTTTTCTTAGTTCATGCTATGCCTACTAGGGACTAAATAAGTATTCAATTCAATTCAATTCAATATATCCAACTAACTCAACATCTTTCGCAATCCCTTTCAATTTGACAAATGTGTGAAATCCATTACTTGTTACTGAAGAGAGCTGAAACAAATAATTGTATTACTGCAGCAATGGTTGGAAAATTATCTTTCAATATGAAGCGATCGTGATAGATATTATAAGAAGCAGGTGTAGACCTGCTTTACGTTGAGTCATACCATAATTGCCATAATCTTAGGTCGCTTTGATTCAACTCGCTGCTCTCCCAAGAGCGGAGCTCCGGTGTGAAATCGATTATTATTATCAATCGATGCTTTCAGTCAGTACCTGTCATGGTTTTACTAATATATTTTGATTTAAATTAGGCAAAATAGAAATCTTCTGGTATCAGAGAGAAAGCATTTGTAAACGAAGTTTGTAAACATTAATGGAAGAAGACCTTTAAACCAACGAATCTTGTAAGCCTTCCGGTAGCTTGGTTGGTCAGAACATCTGGCCTGATTCCCGGGGGTGCGGCTTCGAATCCCGCCTGAAAGTTACTGGTAGGGCTGGTGGTTTTTACTATCACGATTTTTCTTTTACTTAGGTACTTACAGAATAGCATTGTGAATGCATTAAAATAATTTAAAATCTTAAGGCGCCGATTCCCCAAAATAGGGTATTTTAAATTATGGATTACTCGCAAATCACAAGTACTTAAAATTTGGAAAAAATATATGTTATTTTACAGCTATTTATCTAGTGCTTCTGGTCGTTTTTTTTCGATTGGTGATATTTTACTGTGTCAAATAAAATCCCAAACATCCGTCTAATAATAATTCAAACATCATAATATATTACTTGCAGTATACTTGGTTTTAGTTAATTAAAAACATATGAAAACAATTTTCTTTGAATAGCCGAGGGATTCCGGCCGTCATAAATTTCTTTTTTTTTTATTTTTTCATTTGAATTTTAAGTGATTTTCGATTCGCGAGGCGCTCGCGAGTTCACAGTTCACTGCCGGCTGCCGCTGGGTCCGCGCGAAGTGTATCGAGCGCGGCCGAGCAAGCGTTAGCGTGCCTATTTCGGTCGGGAATCCTCGACTTAACCCCTTATTCCAAAACGTGGACTAAAGTTAGACCTGGTTTTAAAGTAATGCTAATTCTGTCTTTCATTTGGAAAATGAAAGTGACAGCACCAGTTTAGTACCAGTTTTAAACCAGGACTATTTTAGTTCACGTTTTGGAATAAGGGGGATGAAGTTTCTTTTTTGTAAGAAGCTTGATTTTTTTGAATAATTATACTTACTTAAACAGTATGTAATGTAATGTAATAATGTAATGTTATGTAAAATAAAAATTGAAATATTCTTAATTATTACTTATAAATATAAATGGACAGTTTATAACCTGACAAAGTAAATAAACCAAACGTACAGCGAGCAATAAGCGTATGTTAACTAATTAAGCTTGACATTACAGCAAACTTGAATCATCATTGATAAAAGCAAAGTTTTATTGATAACTTTATTTATACGTTAGAGTATCAAATCAGTGCATTAGTACTATTATATATTCTGTGATATAAGTTTATACATCGAACTTGACCAAAGCATTCAAAATAGTACAGGGTGCTTACCATCAACTCTTATTGCGGTTTTGTTTAGGACCTGATCTGCTTCGCTTATTCGTACCACGACAGCTTAATATCAATGACAGCGATTCAGTGAACGACTCTTATTTGGCTTATAACCCGATCGATTTAACATGTCACCTGCAGGTTATACCCGTCCCTCTCACTCTCTGGGCATGACAGAATCGAGTGAAAGAGACGGGTAGAACAAAAAGGACACAAATCGTTCGGTCATTAACATTTAGCAATTCATTTGCGATCCAGTTTTTAGAAGGTCAGAGTACGAAAGAAAGCAATTCATTTTAGGAACCTATTCTGCATCGTGCTATTTTTGAATCGCTGTCTTAAAGTTGATGGTAGGCACCCTGATATGATACCTACCTACAATTTCCTTTCAGGCAAAATCTATTAAATAATATGTAATTAGTGCTTCAACCATTTATGCAGTACTTAGTCTACTCAATGAACGTCACAAACGTTTAATTGGATAGTTTTAGTGGTTTTAGCTTCTGTTCTAATAATTTAATGTCATGCTGTTTATTAAATTCCACTGGTTAACGTTAATTTAAATATCTGAAACACATTAATCCACAATAGCAAGTATTTCCGGATTGTGTTATATGCATCACAAATTATGAATTATTAAAAATGTTTGATGCTTTGAAATAGGATTTGTTATTTCGTACCACGGAACCCCAATAATTACCGTGTTGGTTCGAAGATAAATCGAGCAAACCCATAGAAGCAAGCATTAAAATTTATGCTTGCCTTGATCTTATAGTATTTGGATATCTCTTTTAATCCAACACAACTTTCAAAAGTTTATCAAAGTGTTGGTTTTACTCATATGATTATGTTGGAAAGTGTATATATACATACATACGAGTATATTCTGGCAGAAAACAATAATGTCACGAACTAACTAATAATTAGGTAAGTATATTTTTTCTACTTCTACAAAAGGGTGTTAGTACTTAATTAAGTTTCAAAAAAATGAATTTCCCCGACAATACCTATCCTTTAAAAAGGACTTACCTATCCTTTAAAAAGGACTATAAAATATATCTACCCATTATTCAGAAGGAGGACAAAAGAGGACAAAATAATTACTCACGTTAAAATTAGTTGTTCAGAGATATCGACCACCGAGAGGTGGAGGGCCTCAGGCACTCGGCAAGCCTTTGATTGTACTCCTGTTCATGTTTCTTCAGAAGAGCATCTTAAAAAACCTTTATAAAAGTGTTTTCATTGTACATTGATTTATCACCAAAGAAACCTGTTATGGAACCCTGTGTAGTCACATCAATGGATAAACCACTCTGCTTTATCTTTTTATCCCTATCTGTTATTATTTTTGCCCGGAAGCCAGTGTCGCCGTGGAAATATAAATGTGGTTATTGCACCATTTTAGAGGTCCATATTTTGGCCTCGTTTGAAAGCTGAATAAACGAGGATGTTTTTAACTACAATGCACATTAAATATCTTAAAAATGTTTAAAGAAAAATAGGGTTTGGGTGTAAAGTAATCAAAAAGTTGTGCCTTGTTTATTTTGATCATACACAGATTGTCTTCTATCAGACAACATTAAAACAGCAGTAATAAAACGATAGTTTACTTTATTTTCGCAATTAAAAGGTCAAATCTGAAGCATTGTTATAATGTTACAAAATCTCGAATAATTCATAAACCAATAAGTTTGGGCCAAAACCTCATAGTATTATATGATAGGCCAAAACTTTACTTGGGTAAAAATGTTGCTCTTGACCTCATCTACAAAGACTTCACAGGAATTCGTCACATTTCCATTAACCCTGTCTAACAAGAAAGTTGTTCTAGCTTGAATTATTTGAAACTTATCAGAGCGACCCGACGCGACGTTGACTTTCAACGAACTTAAATAAATGGATACTACTAGAAACGAAATTTGCCACCTCATATAGTTAAAAAATAACAACAACAAAAATAATACAACGTGTTTACGATTTTGAAAAAAAAAACATATTTCTTTAAAAATGACAAAGGTTTCTCAAACCATTTTTTCTCAAAGTCAATCTATTGAAAGATAGAGACTTCCAAAGAGGTAAAAAGTGTGATCTAAATCTAGAAAAAATATATACTGTAAATCTTAACAAAACCTTTCAACGAAAGTCGGTTTGAATGAGATATAGTAAGCAGTTTTTGAGATTATTAAACCCGCAAATGTAACTTTGTCATTCATACATGCACTATGAAAAACAAAGTTATATTATGTTAACGAAAATGTAAGCGGGATTTTGGGTAGGTATAGGCGGTACGTTAAGTGGATGGTACGGAACCCTTCATGGGCGAGTCCAACTCGCACTTGGCTGATTTTTTTTTTAAAGTTGCTTAAAAATCAAAAATTTACAATGTTATTAAATTATATGTAGCCCCACAAAACCAAATGGTCAGTTTGACTGTGTGGTCTCACGACCACTCAGTCTCACGACACTCACGTGTCCAACAGTAAATAATTTAATGAATTGTCGATACAAGAAAGCTTATTTAAACGAAAGCCTAACAAAATGATTTTATTGTATTGTTACAACTGAGTAAGCCCCCAAAAAGTGGTAATATTTATCACTACATAGTATAAAACAAAGTCGCTTTCTCTTTCCCTATGTCCCTTTGTATGCTTAAATCTTTGAAACTACGCAACGGATTTTGATGTGTTTTTTTTTATAGATAGAGTGATTCAAGAGGAAGGTTTATATGTACTTTTTATCCCGATATTCCCACGGGAACGGGAACCACGCGGGTGAAACCGCGGGCGGCCGCTAGTTTAGTTATATTATAAAAAAATATAAAAATGATTTGGGAGTTGGTGGAACTTAGCAAGTCTGTATTTTTTAATGTCAAATGTCGAAGATATTGTTGATGATTTAGGAAAGTAAATCTGCGATATACTAAGATGTTTAGTTTTATGCTCACGGAATTCTACTAGTTTAAAAGTTGCGTAAAAATATTTAACCTAAAAGTCTACTAACTTCCAACATTGTAGCGAGAATATTGAAATAGGGTTTCAATATTCTCGCTACAATGTTGGCCACCACAACTGCTGTTCTTTTTCGATAAGGAAAATAAATGTCATACTTCTTAGAAATTCTAACTGAAATGTAACATGCGGTAATCTTCAGAAGAAATGAGAGTTACATGTGGAACCATTTTTTCACAGTCTTGTAAGACATTTGTCGCACTTTGTGTTCCTAAGAATGCCATAAAAGTAACTCGCTCGTATAAATTATTTTGATGAAAATATATATGCGCGCTTACATCATCGCACAAATCAAGGCGCGTGGGACTGATCTATTTTTTCAGGCATATTTATAAGAATTATTAGCTTCCCTTCAGCGGATCTGCCGACGTGAACTATACGATGTTATCCCGCGGGAATGTGATATGTTTCCAGGATGAATGTAGCCTATGTCCCTATTTAGCTCCCAAACTTGCCCCATATCAAAAATCACGTCGATCCGTTACTCCGTTTTGACGCAAATGAGGGACAACAATAAAACAAACAAACACACTATTACATTTATGATTTGTTAGTATAAATTAACTTTCCATCCGCGGCTCTGCCCACGTGAAATACACGATGTTTTCCCGCGGGAATGATCATTTTCCCGGAGTAAAATGTCGTCTATATACCATTCTAGACCATAAGCTATTTCTGTATCAAATTTCATTCAAATACATTTAGTTGTTCCGCCGCGTTTGAGTAACAAACATCCATACATCCAATTTTGCATTTGTAATTCTGTAATCAGTAAGGTGTCTTGAAAAATCAAATCAAAAGGCAACACATTGTTGTGAATTTTTACGCTTGAATTCCACTTGTTTGTTATGAATCTGACACTAAGATTCCGGTTCGAATGGGAAGTTAATTGAAATGACGATGGAATATCCTTACAGAATAACGTTCCTAAATAAGATAAGTTTTTTGTAGAAATTTCATTTTCATGAAAAGCTTTTTTGCTGACTGTACTTAAATATTGTATTGTCATCTAAACCAAACCTGTATACAAAATTTCAGCTCCATCGGACACCGGGAAGTGGATCAAATTAAGCTTGCAAGATTTTTCCCCTACTAACTAACTAACTAACTAACATGGCAAGTTAATAAAAAGCTTGTAAAAAGGACAAATTTTTCATCGGAAAATTTTCACACAAAAGTCATATAAAATGTATTTTATAAAGTTCGTAACTACATTAAAAACATCGAAATAAAAACTGCGTTATATTATGTATCACTTAATTAATAATGATTAACCACAAAATTAACGAAGATGGTTTTATATCAAAATCAAGACGACTGAAATAGAAAAATAGCGATCATCAATAATTACTATCAAACAAAACCAATTTTATGAAGTAGGTATACAAGTTGACCAAAATAAAGTCGTTTTTACCGCTCAAAGTTTAGCCGCCGCCCTATGCTCATTTAGACGAAGTAAAGTTTCCCGCCCATTCGGGACTAGAAATCGCGCGCCATTGTACCAAAGTGCGACCTTCCTTACTTTCCTCGTGTGGCAAGACGTATTTCCGTCCTTGGTTATCAAATCCTCCTCTATCTCATAAACTACTGTCGTCCACCTACAAAAGTGTATGTTATACGAGCGGCCCGTAATATTTCAAGCTTCTGACTAAGTATATCTTATGAAAAATAGGCTCTATATGGCTCTAAATATTCAAAATATGCCACTCAAGCTGACAATGTAGGTTCTTAGATTTTAAGTGTAACTGCAATATCTTAGAGCTCGCAAGTGCAGTGAAGCAATCCATCGCATGTAGCCCCACCTCATCCTCATATTTTTGTAGGTACGGCACACCACGAACATGTTAGGCACGATTACTTACTCGGTAACCTCATTGGCACACGTGAACTGTTCGGTTAATTCGCAACTGCATCTTAGTACAAGTGTGCCCGCTTACGTAGTAACTATTTTCTTATCTGTGACTATGCACTTTACATAATTATGGTACGCTGCGTAATTTACTCAAAAGCTATTGCAAAGTTTGGATCTTGTGACCAAATAGAAGTGTACGATCTACAAACGGGCCGGAATATTTCAAGCTTGGTACTACATCTTTTTCAAAATATGCCACTCAAGCTGACAATGATGGAACTTCTTAGCTTTTAAGTGTAGTTCTGCAATATCTTAGAGTTAGTTAGTGCAGTGAAGCAATCGATTGCAGGTGAGGCTTCGCACATATTTGGTTTCGCTATGTGATGACGTCTGTTGCATGCAACCCACGAACGGGTCGTTACCTACGTTCCCTAAAATATGGTTGAGCGAAACGATGGTTGGTTCATGCGTCATGCTCGTGAACAGGTGCTGCCAATGGAAATGGGTCTGCTCTTATCTTAATATGTGCTTTTTTTTGTTTTTTTATGATTGTAAATTACACTTGATGTATGACTTGCATGGTGCAACTTGCAGTATGTATAGTAGAATTTTCCTTTTGCTTATAACTAGAGTTCCTAAGTAATTGAAAATTGTTTACCGCTATGATCATTAGTTCGCCTATACTTAACTGTAATTATCATAACCCATTGTGTTAAAAATTAAAAATTGTAAATTCATTAAAAATTGTGATGAAAACTGACCTTTAATCATACTATGTTAAGCTCATTTTTAAATTTGACGAAATGTACTGTAACTGTATGAAATAAAACAGGGAGCAAAAAAACAACTCTTGGAGTTTCTTGCCGGATCTTCTCCTAGGTCTCCCGCCGTAGGATTTGCGAAGTGTGTTGACGATAGACTTGACATGGCTGTTACGAACGAATACAATTAGTGATATCATTTGCACACGTGGCCTGCTCGAATTATGCTACCCTTGTATTGATGTGTAATAAAGAAATTGAAATTGAAAAATTGTTGTACCCTATGTTGTACACGCTATGCATTTTGTTAAAGAACGTGTGTCCAAAATATATACCCATCCGTCGTATGTTGTAGTCGTGTGTTGTCTAGATAGGAAAAAGAACATTATCATTTTCTATTAAGTTACATCAAATACGTTTCTATCTATTTCTGTGTTTCTCGAGAAATAGAGTAGACACCCAAGAATAAAATTAAAAGCGCTAAATCGCAGCAAGATGCTTTCAAAGTTTCAAATCGTAGTGAGCATTTTCATTCATCACAGAAAATGAACTCCGCTCTATCGGTATAGTATGAGAGTAGCGTTCAAAACATTCTCGCAGCAGATATTCTTAGAGGGAAGCGTTTTATTGCATTTTCTCGCATCGATCTGCGTCAACCCTGTAAAGTGCTTATATTTTGGTGAACTTAAAAGGAACGCTGCAGTTTGTTCAGGCTTAAATTAGTGTGAAAGAGTGCGCAGCGCGCGAAGTTTAGGTTAACTATATTTCTTTGTAACCATGTACGTACAATTCTTGGAAATATTTTATTTTGGATAACGAGGCTTGAGCTTATTACTATGGATTTGTTGTAGATAATATTAAATATAAACATATAAATATTGAACAATAAACTGAAATAAACATTTGTCTTAGACCTAATATCGTTGTAAGTTCATGTGTCGAATTAAATGCAATGTTAAGTAATTTGATACCGGCACATAGGATTAATACCATAAGTAATTCATGAGTAGTAGCTATTTAAGAAAACTGATCAGTTTTAAGATCTACGAAATAATAGCAAATCAAGATGAGTACCTAAAACAACACAAAAGTCTTTAAAAGTCATCATAAACTTGTAGAGTTGCTCAAGTTTAACATCGTTTCATAAGATCGTAATTTAACTTAGCAATAAAACATGATATGTATTAGAAAAATGGAAAATGAAGTATTTAGAAAAAATCGGCCAGTCTCACAACTAGCTCCGATGGGACTCGAACCCACGACCTTTGGCTAAGCTGTGTATACAGCGTGTAAGAAGTATTGGATAAATTCGACGCTTCTCGTAACGACTCCGTAGCTCAGTGGTTAGAGCAGTCGCCCGGAAAGCGAAAGGTCGTGGGTTCGAGTCCCATCGGAGCTAGTTGTGAGACGGGTCGATTTTTTCTAAATAAGGTCAATGTGGGGAAGTCCGGCATACTTTTCTAAAATTTAAGTTCAACTGAACTTATTGAATCGAAATACGCTTTCTAAAGTGACTTGTGTCGTCGGAAATTATAGGTAATATATTTATTTACCTATATTGTTCTTAAAATAGTATGAATTGCAATTATCTTTAGATTTATATGATATTTTTTAAAACACGGCGTGTAGACGGACTTCTCGTGCAGTTTAGGGTAAGTCCGTCTACTAGCACTATATCCATAACTTGTGAGGCAATATGTATGAAAACAGTTTCTAGCAGTGACGTAAAACTAGCGTTGAAATGTGTGATTTATGTATTTGTCTATAAGGTTTACATTTCAAAGATAATTGATTTTATTTTATTTTAAGGCAAGTCCGGCATATCTTTGGTGACAGTGGTTGCAAACATTTTTAATAAAATTTTATGTAGCCATTTTCCTAGTAAAACATAATTTTTTGTTTCTAATATAATTTTTATATTCTTAATAAGGTAGATATCCGAAAGCGATTCATTACTATCTTACGGTACATAATTATATCCCTAGGGATATAACTATATCACGGCTTTATCATGCAGGTAAAATACGTGCAGCTGAAAAGGTTGACAATATCTGCAATTGAGGCAAGACCGTCATATGACGGACTTGCCTAACGTATGCCAGACGGACTTCCCAACTATTACATTTTGTGGTTAGTAATTTGTTGCAGGTAATAATTACGAAACTCAAGCGATATAAATGAATTCATCACCAGAAATAAGTATATTGATCACTAAATGACTTGCGTAATCAAAGAAACTCCAAGAACTCCATTGATTTTCTACTTTTTTTTTAGTTTTTTGAAGAGACGTTACACTCCAGCTTCAAGTACAAACCGCGAAAAAAAATGGCCTACCAATTTCTTTCAACCTAATGATGTTAGCGACGTCTATGATTCTCAGTTCGAACTAGCTCCGTAATACCGCTTTACCGACCGAGGCATAAGAAGCTAGTCATTAAAAAATGGAAGTTATTGGCGCTAGACGGACTTACCTCCTAGACGGACTTCCCCACATTGACCTTACTTCATTTTCCATTTTTCTATTATAAAAATTGCATTGTGAATGCAAAAAACTAAAAATTTAAATAAGATGATATGTATTTTTAAGTACCTATATAACTAGTTATAGGTATTTATATCGAACGCCCAATTCAAAAATCATGCTCGTGTCGTGTGTCATTTCGAAACCATTAGCTCTCTTCCACTCGCCACTGTATTATTATGACCACTTAATACAACCGCCAAATAATTGTCGCGCAGACTGATGGAGCGTTGCGGGCGTAACACGAATGAACGAATATTGTTCCTCTATTCGATATTAAAATAACTATACTTAAATGTTTCAAAAATGTTTTAACATATTTATAGTACGATTTAACAAACGACTGCTCAACTTTGACGATTCCACGAATATGATAACTTTTGACATGAGTGTTTGTGATGCTTTGTTTTGTTTTACTCGTCTTGGTTTGTTGTTATTTCGTAGCTAAACTGAGCATTAATGTAGGCACTGATGTGTGTAGGTAATCGCTGTGATATCTAAGCTACTAAGACGCAAAAAACAATAGTCTTCAGTTCAGAGATATACTAGATCTACAAATTACGGACTTAGGCGGACTTAGTCCGCCTGGCTAGCTACCACCATCTTATCTAAGTCTGACGCCATAACAATGATGTTTTCAGAGTTATTGTGTTCCGGCAGTTAGAGATAAGATAACCAGTTCCTCAGTGATTGAGGATTCCGGGAGTAGTGCGCTTCCACCTTCAGCCTTATCACCACTTAACATCAGGTGTGATAAAGGCTAAGAGCTACCCCGTTGTGGATTAAAAAAATATATAAACTGTCGTCATTTCTGATGGAGCGTTGCGGCGTAGGTCGAATAAGGCAACAATTTGCCTTAATATAAGGACTAGGTGTGTGCGTCCTAATTTATAGCCCGAATATCTTCGCAACCGAGAAAGCAATTTCATATCTTTCTTACAAAATACCCCGACTGATTTATGTATCTGCTCTGGGTTTTATGACTGAAGCAATCAGGCAACTTCTGAATATAATTGGTCATTTCTAATTTTATTTATTCTGTACACGTTTGGGATTAAGTGTTGGTGTTGTACAAAATCAATTTTCTTACCTTACTTTACTTTTCTTTTGGACGTTTCTTTATTATAGCTGCCTTAAAAGAAAACCTAAGTCCTGTCTTTGAAAAAATCGTGCTTTGTATGCATGATGTCTAAAATTTTTTTGTGCTTTTAATTGACTTCAAAAATTATTTTTATAAAAAAATAAAACTGCCTTCAAAAAAACCACACCAAAAAAGTAAGAAATAATTCCTCACCAAATAAATAACGTAAGTACTTTGAAGTCGGGCGTGAAACATGTACAATTTTTTGTTGTTTTTGTTAAAACCCGCCCGACCTTTTTTTTGAAGGCGGTTTTATTTTTTTATAAAAATAATTTTTATTTTACTCTTTTTAGTGCATCGTGCAGGCAATTTACGTGTTTTCTGGTAAATAGGTATGTGATCAAACTGAAAACCTCCTTTTTCGAAGTCGATTAAAATACCTTGAAGTATCCCTTTTTTAACAAAACAAGAATCATCTAAATCGGTTTATAAACAAAGGAGTTATGCCTAAAGATACGTATTAAATTCACATAAAGTGGTAACGAAAACGACAGTATTTTCAAAATTTCCTGAAAACTACTGAACCGATTTCAAAATTTCAAAAAATGGGACCAACTTGGAAACCAACCTGATGTAATAACGTTTGAACCATTACAATCGGTTCAGCCGTCTTCGAGTAATCGGTGGACATACACAAAAAAATAAAATAAAAAAAAACATACATACAGACGAATAGAGAACCTCCTCCTTTTTGATTTAGAAGTCGGTTAAAAAAGGAGGAGGTTCTCAATTCGACTGTAGGTTTTTTTTGTTTGCGATAGAAAGGTCGTTATTAAAGGTGCATCTTTTTATAAACAAGTTGATACGTCAGTTTTGAAAATTTATTTACATTTTTATAGATTAGGTAAGTACCTACCCATTCTATGACTGAAATGAAAAAGAAAGGAAAGTTAAAAAATAATAATTTATTGTTAATCTTGAAACACGACAATAAAGACATTTATATGAAGCTAACGAGTTAATAATACCGACCTTCGAAGAAAAAACCCAAGTTCGATGTTAAAAATCGCGGCTATGTATATAATACGATACTTTACATAAACACTGGCGACCCGGCTGCTAACGAGGCGGCCATGAATATTCCTGCATATTCAACAGGGTATGAATCACAATACTTTTATATTTTAGCAGTTAATAAAAACAAAGTTAAATCGTTATTCACTTTCACATAGATTGGTGTACTAGTATAGTGATCTTCTACAAAAGGTGCGTCTTAAGAGGGAAATGCTTTTAGTGTTAGCATTTCTTTCAGCTTA
Source organism: Crambus lathoniellus (assembly GCA_949710035.1). Taxonomy (NCBI): domain Eukaryota; kingdom Metazoa; phylum Arthropoda; class Insecta; order Lepidoptera; family Crambidae; genus Crambus; species Crambus lathoniellus. The sequence continues at coordinate 16,347,139 of OX453306.1, forward strand.
CCTCTATAATATATAATAACAATTATATATTACTGAAAAAATTAAGTATTAAAAAAATCAGCCCGACTAACAACTAAGTATAGCTCCGATGAGACTTGAACCTACGACCTTGCACTGTCCGGGCGAATGCTTTAACCACTAAGCTATTAGCGACTCCGTAGCTCACTGGTAGTCCTCTCCTTGGGAAAAGCTAAAGGGATTTGGATAAAATTTGGCTCAGAGATAAATTGTGGCTACTTTTATCCCTAGGACCTAATACCTAATACCTAATACCTATGTCATTTGCACGGCATAACATCGTCTAACTTATGTCATTTGGATGGCAAAACATCGTCTAACACGGGAAAGCCGCAAGCGGAAAACTAGTTAATGGATAACAAACAAGTAAGACAGGGAAATCTACGTTTTTGTGGTTCCGTAGCCAAATGGCAAAAAACGGAACCCTTATAGATTCGTCATGTCTGTCTGTCTGTCTGTTCGTCCGTCCGTCCGTCCGTCCGTATGTCACAGCCACTTTATTCCAAAACTATTAAGACTACATGCTTTAAACTTGGTAGGAAGATATATTCTGTGAACCGCTTTAGGATTTGTATACAAAAATAAAAAAATAAAAAAATTAAGGGGCTCCCCCATACATGGAACTGAAACTGAAAAAATATATTTCATAAAACATATTCTTTAGATAGGTATTTAAAATAATTAATGAAATGATAATTAGGTTTCTTTTATAATTTTTTATCAAAGTCAATATTTTGAAAGATATACACTTCCAAAGTGGTAAAATGTGTGTCCCCCCCTCTAACTTTTAAAATAAGAAAGTGAAAAATCTAGAAAAAATATATGCTGTAGATCTTAATAAAAACTTTCAACGAAAATTGGTTTGAACGATACGAAACAGTTTTTGAGATATAACCTATTTTCAAAAACCGCAAATGTAAGTTTGTCGTTCATACAAACACTATGGAAAACAAAGTTATTTTTTGCTGACGAAAAATGATTGTGATATTTTGGCTAGGTATAAGCAATCGGTACGTTATGTAAATACGGAACACTTCATGGGCGAGTTCAACTCGCACTTGGCCGATTTTTTTGAAATATAAACTATACAAAAATAGTTATTATAATAAAACAGAAATATTTTTTTATATTTGAATTTTCTGCCCTAATATATTATTTTAAAACACGATTTAATTTATTATCCCTTTAAGCTAGCTACTACTTTATAACTTTTTGTTTGACGCACGCAGATTTTGAAATACTGGTCTAAGTGACAAAATAATGATACCTAATTAAAGTTATTGTGACATATTTAAAGTTTCATTAAATTCCATGAAGGCATGAATACTATACTTTCTTTGCTTGTGCACAATGTTAAGCACGTCGTTTCAAATTAAGATCATTTATGTAACGTTGAACTGGCTAAAGTCCAAACGATAGTGGCATGTCTACAGCTAGTTTCGGGAACAGCAAATAATCTCTCGATTAAACGTGGAACATCTCCCTTGAGTGTTAAACAATCTTTTCAATTACATGGAGGTAACCCAAAAATGGACAGAGAGCAAATATTAACCCGTTTCTGTGTAATGTTGTATTACTTATCATTGCGACAAAAAGTCAGTGTAAAATCGTAGCTTAAGGCGCTACTCGGAAAAAGTATGGACTTTTTGATTTAAAACTATAGGACGGTTACAGTTGTTACAAATCTGGTAATAAGATATTTATTTCTTCATATCTTTATCTAGAATCGTATTGTTTCAAAAACACGATTTTATGATTTTGCCTCGACACTTTTTCTTTTCGAAAAGACCTCTAAAAAATATGAAAATTCAAGATTATTCTTAAATGGGGTTACTAACACTATTGGTAATTGGTTTAATTAGTGGGCACAAATAATATCTAAGATCGTGTAGAAGTATTTTTTTAAATCGCTATAGTTTTTTAATACGAAGTGATTTTGTGTGTTTTAGCTAATTTGCAAAATCGGTCTCGCTCCCGCGCGCGTCGTTTTCTCATTGCTATCTCGCTACCACATAATTTATTCGAGTATCTTCTTAAATCGTAGTTTTTAACCACCGACTGCAAAAAGAGGGGTAAGTTTGACGAGTCGTGTCTGTCTGTGTCGTCGTAGCTCCTGAATGAAAGGACGGATTTTGATGCTGTTTGTTTTGTTTGAAAGCTGACGTGATAGAGATGGTTTTTAGCTACAATTTGTGGAGATCTGTTCAGATGTTTCAAGGTCATTAGCTCTTTTAGTTAGTTGCAGTAGGGATCTGTCACGCATAATGGGTATTTAATTACAAACATTATGTGTGTAATTTAAAAAGAATAAGAAAAAAATGAGCATTCGTTAAGCAAACCCCGACACGAAAAATCTCTAAAAAGTATAAAAATAGTAGATTGTATTACAAGGGAGCAAAATAATATATTTACGGCGAGGGCGCTATTTTGAAGCCAGAGCGCAGTGAAGGATTCTAGAGTAGAATCTCGAGCGCAGCGAGGGATTCTAAAGTAGAATCCTGAACGCAGCTAGGGATTCAATATACGCCGCCCGAGGTGAAAATAATATTGCGGCCGAGTAACACACTCTGCTTTTCATCCCCCTCTATAAGAAAAGCAGTAAAGACAACTCAAACTACCTACCTTTCTTTGTCGTTCGGATACATCATAGCGCTAGTCGGGCAAGAAAAAAAATTTGAGTTTTGAAATAAAATAAAATTTAAATAAAAAAAATTTAAGTATGTCCATCAGATTCCTTATAAGTATCTCCGGGGACGCCGTAGGGGGGTTGAAAATTTTGTTAGATTTTAGCTACGACTCACCGTTTACGAGATATTCACAATTTTATAAAATTCCGTTTTTGAATATTTCTCGGTCCCGAAAAAAGTCCCGGCCCCACACAAAATCAGTTGAATTTTTTTTTAAGTACTGCACACCCTTTGCTACACTCCAAAAATTCAAATCTCATCGTTTTGGACCCTGTTATGAAGCTGTTCAAAATTCAAATCTCATTTATACCCTCTTGTCATAACAGATAAACAATGAATCGTTTTGGACCCTGTTATTAGATAAACAATCATCGCTTTTCGAATAGATGGGATGAAAAATAAATTAAACCCTAACATATAGGTAATATACCCTTTTATCACCCCTCGTTTTGTGGTCTCCGACGTATATTTACATCAATGCCCCCGACCGAGAGTTTTTTTTTACTTTTGAGAGTAGGAATTTTTTGTGTGGGGGTTGCTTAATTCAGTATGTTACAGCTACGAGTAAATTGCTAGCAAAAATACTGATGTAAAAAGTGTGAAGTTGAAAGCAAAGAACTATTTGAGTTTTACAATACAGTTATGTATTGGAAAAATACCATACAGCCCCATTGCAGATTTTTCGGATGGTATTCTAATCCATCAACCCTGGACCGGATTTCCTGGGGTGCGGCTTCGAATCTCTGTGTGGATAATTTAAAAAAAAATCCTATTACAATCTTTAATTTTTGGCTCGAGCATAAATAAACTCCACGGAGGCTTCTTTTTCTTCTGGCCATTTTTTTTTTATATTCGTAATGGATGAAATATACTTACCAACTCATAGATATTATATGACGCCAAACGTTCCGATAAATACACAAGAAGTCAAGTTATGCCGGCGGCGGACTGACATTTATGATTGGCATAATATTGTGCCGTCATTATTCATATTTTTCTATACGAAGGGCCGACGGGTTTTAATATTAATCTATATTAAAATGGTGTAATGTCGCACTGAATTTATTGATGTTTTATTATTTACGATACGTTGTTGTAGGTCGGAACTTGAAATGAAAGCACTTATGGTTTAAAAAATATGGATCACAACGCGTATCAATTGTTATCACTCCATTCGTATCTATCATTTAATTTTGTATTATTTAGATTGATTGTGATCATAGAAAATCATAAGTGATAAGTACTTTAACAAGTTTTAGGTCGTCGAAAAGAAAAGAACTATAAAACCTAACATTGAAGATTTAGCAGTTACCAATCACAATAAAAAAAACTGAAAATGATAATCGAAATGAAGTTTTAGACAGTCTTGCGAACGTAGAGCAGCAAGTTTAGTTATGATAGTGATTACATTCACAATAAAGAGGTGACACATACCTATGATTCAATATTTCGCCAGACAATAAGCGGAACTCAAGCCAAAGAGTGAATTAATTTATAAAATCGGCATGATTCAAAATTCTTCTTCATTCATTATAGGTTGAGATTACAACACTTGTGAATATACAAGAAGCTACGTCATCGGTTCGCAAATCCTACGGTGGGAGTCCTTGCGAGAAGAACCGCCAAGACACTCATCAAGGTCGATCTTTTTCTCACTGTTTATTACATACAGAGTCGTCAAATTGAAAAAAGACCTTCACACATTACTAAGGTCACTTTCCATCACTATAGAGAATACTTAATTTAAGTTGTTACACTTGCTCTTATATATTATATATATATCAGTAAACAATTTTCAACTAAACAAGAAATCAAATACATAGTTTAATGGACATACTATCTCATTCAAGATTACAAATAAGAAAACTGCAAGTTGTTCCCTACATTCAAATATTAAATAGTAGTATATAAAATACAAGAGTACCTATATTTAACTAAATGTTAAGACAAACAGTCAGGAGTAGACCCATTCCCACTGGCGGCACCCGTTCACGAGCATGACGCATGAATCAGCCATCGCTTTGATCAACCATATTTTATAGGGAACGTAACGACCCGCCTCATGGAATGTTTCTGGTGAAGCATGACATAATAGAACTGCCTATTTTAACTTGTTTGATAAGAAGGAAAAAAAACAAAAGTGAAAATAATAAAAAAGACGTTCTATTTATGTAAGGTAAGACACGGCATAACACTCACCAGCTTGCTCATTAAGAACAGATAGTACAATCACATAGTACACTAGCGCTCACCTCGCGACTTCGTCTGCGTGGACCCCCTTTTTTACCCTTTAGAGGAAGAATTTCCGAAAATCCTCCCTTAGTGCTCCGCTATACTCCACAAGGAACATACTTGCCAAATTGACCCACCCCACTGGCAGCACCCGTTCACGACCATGACGCATGAACCAGCCATCGTTTTTCAACCATATTTTAGGGAACGTAACGACGCGCCTCACATGATACCACCACCGTATGCATGCAGACGTGTACCGGGAAGCGGTATTTTAATATTATGTAATTTGTGGGTTAATCTTTTTGCCAAAAGTGATTGATAGCTAAATCGAATCCTTCAAATTGCAGCAAGATTTTCGTTCGAGTTACCTCAAAAATGTATTTATTTATTGCAAGTCATTGATCTCTGTCAAGAGAACGATAACGGGTATTGAAACATTTATTTCAGAGAGTGAAACTCCTTAACAATGTTAGAATTTACATAAGGAAAAATGTATTTCCCTTTAGTCTCATTTTCCCTACAGACCGGGGCAGTTGCAAGCCTCAAGATGATTGTCTTTTCCAGACAACGTCTTAATCGATCTATCTTCCTGCCCGGTGATGCGAGAATTTCTTGTTCGAAACCAATGAGCCTTGACTTACTTTAATTTATAAGTAAATCTTCATTGATTTTTGTTACTTAGTAGACCACAAAATAATACGAGTAAATGGTTTTCGCTGTTTCACTTACTCGATTAGACTTTCAAAAGCTAAATAATAAATGAGTTTACCGAGCTCAAGTTTTCTTTGATTTCGTTTAATGGTTTGTTACCGAAACTTATTTATTCTACCGATTCAGTTTTTGGTTGCCTTTCTATTGCGAAGAACGTGTACCTTAGACATAATTATTGCAAGAATTTATCAATTACGAAACACTTTTGTTAAGAGATTTGCATACAACATAATTGTAAAATCCTCTTAATAATAGCTACCAAAGACAATTGAATAAATCCCCTTATCTTGGGCCATAAATTCCATAAATTTGACATACGAGCACAAGAAAACTGATAACTGAGCGGAAATTTCGGGACATTTGAATAGGCTTCGTGAGGCTGTGACGACACGTGTTTTAAGAGGCTGAACCTTCCCGCCCGAGGTGGGAGATTATCGACATTATAATCTGTGAGCCCTTCTGCATGACAAATTGAAAACTAATATTGTTAGAAACGCCCAACTTAGGCGCGGCGGGTCTAATGCTGATTTTCGTAAGTGCTACCCTTAAGTTTAAGTAGATTTTGTATGTGTGCAACACTGATTTATGATTTATTAACAGTAATAAATGTCATCTTGTGAAGTAATTTAATGGACTTAATAATATGGCATGCCTGCAAACCATTGTTTACGCAGATCTTCTTTATTGACGTTTTACAGCTAACGGTCTAGCGTGAAAATAATCCTTTAGCAAATTTTAACCACTTTTGCACAAAACTGCATAACAGATTAATAACTTATATTGTTAGAAACGTCTAATTAGACGGTGGGTCAAATGCTGATTTTCGTGAGTGCAACACTGATTTATGATTTATTAACAGTAATAAATGACACCTTGTGAAGTAAATGAATGTAACAATGTGGCATGGCATGCCTGCAAAGCATAGTTTACACAAAAAAAAAATATTGACGCTTTGCACCTAACAGTCTACTGTGAAGTAATCATTTGGCAAATTGTGACCACTTTTTGCACAAGACTGCATAACAAATAAAAAACTTATATTGTTAGAGACGCCCAACTTAGGTGGCGGTGGCGGGTCTAATGTTGATTTTCCTAAGTGCTACCGCTAAGTTTAAGAAGATTGACTGATTAATCATAGCTTATTAATAATAATAAATGTCACGTTGTTTTAACTTTAACTTAATAAAACGGCGTAGTTGAGCACTTTCTACAAAGCTGTATTTATCTGTCAACTAGCTTTTGCACGTGACTTCGTCGCGTCGACATAAATTCTGGGTAACACTAAGTATTTATTTAAGAAAAATTTGAATTACCCATTTTAATCCCTAGCAGCCTTATTATAAACAAAGAGTAAGTTTACACCAAAAATATTGCTTAGCAATATTTCGGGTCTACCTTTTATGGCAGATTTTTATGTCATAATAATAAATGCAGAAATGCATAACCATAAATGCAGAAACTACATTTCGCAGAAAATCATTTGGCATACACTCATCAAGCATACATTCAAAACGCAGAAAGTTTCTAGTCAGAATCGTTCTTTGGCATAAATTTCGTATCTAAAATAACTAAACGGCAGAACCATCATATCGCAGAAACTTCACAGTCAAAATCGTCATTTGGCATAAATTTCGTATCTATTATAATTAAAAGGCAGAACACTTATATCGCAGAAAGTTTGCAGTCAGAATCGTGCTTTAGCATACATGTCACATGGCAGAAAATTAATAAGAATACAAAAAAATTGCATTTGCTTACCATAATAATAAAATGTGTTAAAAGCCAATTTTTATTTCCCGGGACATACGACGATGATATTTATTGCTACTTATTTCTCTTTAAATAAATAAAAAAATAAAATAAAATAATTTTATTTCAGACAGAGTCCATAGTAAAATTCTTAAAACACTTATAAAATAAATTCTCAAAGCCTATAAAACCAAAATACATTTAATTGAAAAAGAAATAAATAACTAAAATTAAATTAAAATTAAAATTCAAAATCAATCGGACCAAAATAAAATTCAAATTATAAAAATCACAATAAATTACAAAAAAAGAAATGCGAATCAAATTAAAAAATAATAATCATATTGATATTGAAATAATTATTAACATGTCTTAAAAGGTCAAATAAAATAAAATTAATAATAAAATCATTCGTTAAATTATTTAAATATCTACTACCTTAGGTAACGACCCACGGACACACCGGGTACCAGCAAGTGTGCTTGTACCCAGTGCTTCTGAAGCGGGCAGTCCGGCTTCTCGCTGAGCATACTCAAGATGGTGTTAGAGCTCCCGCGCACCCTGCGTTGGAGAGAGGCAATGCGGCGCCGCAGCACCGTATAAAAACTATCTGTACACGTGTGTGCGTACATTTCAGAGGCGCTGCAGTAGCGCGGGAGCCCCAACATCACCCTAAAGGCATTATTATTGATCACGCACAATTGTGGTGACCATCGACTGTGTTCCACAGTTTATTGAAACGAAGGTTTCTCATGCAAAATTAAGTAAATTAAGCTAGTCCTACCTTACTAGCAGATAGTGTCCGTAATCCAGGGGGCTGGTCGCTGTCTCGCCGGCGCGCGCGCGCCTGGCCAAGTAGGTCTTCACCCAACCCCGAGGGGAAACTCTTATAGCTAACACTCTTAAAACTACACAATGCCCTAATAGACAGCTAAAACTTTCCCGGCGCTTTTCAAAGCGAACACACACGGGTCACAGGTGGCGAACTGAGCGCGAGTTGCGCGGACGGTGGTTGGCGGCGCACTGGCGATCCTACACCGGCCGGCCGAGCGCATTGTCTCGTGACCTTGACAATGACAACGACTGCTCGCAGCGCGGCGCGAACATCCCCCCGTCCCGGACAGTAACAAACTGTCCGCCAACTCAATCTAAGGGCAGGCGAGAGAGGGTAGCGATCGCTCGCTTCAAAACAGAGTCCCCCACTAGGACCTCGGCAAACCTGGGCACACCATCCGACCCCGGATGAAGCTGAACAATGCGTCCTAAACGCCAGCGGAGGGGCGGCAGGTTTGGATCCTTTACCAACACGAGGTCTCCAGTCTTGGGTGGGGTCGTCCTATCCGACCACTTAACGCGTTGCTGCAAAATGTGCAAATACTCCAGATGCCAACGGCGCCAAAAACTCTGCGTAAGCTGCTGGAGCAATTCAAATCGCGAGAGCCGTCCGGAGGGCACTTCGGAATAAGGATATTCCGGCAAGGCGTTAAGCGGTCTGCCAATCAAAAAATGGCCCGGCGTAAGGGCCTCTAAATCATTCGCGTCCGAAGACAACGGACACAACGGACGCGAGTTGAGGACCGCCTCAACCTTACAAAATACGGTCGCGAGTTCCTCAAACGTGAGGACCGTCTCCCCAATAACGCGACGAAGGTGAGTTTTAGCGGCCTTTACAGTTGCTTCAAAAATCCCTCCCCAGTGGGGGCAGGATGGCGGGGAGTACTGCCATCGTACCCCTCTGCGAGAGAGTGTGGATCCGATCTCAAAATTATTCCTATCCAAAAATTCACAAACTTCCTTTAAATACCTATCGGTGCCCTTGAAATTGGTTCCACAATCGGACCTGATTAACGACGGCATTCCGCGGCGAGACACAAAACGATTCAACGTGGCTACAAAGGCTTCTGTGGTGAGGGCACTAACCACCTCCAGGTGGACCGCTTTAGTGGCCAAACAAACAAATACACACAAGTAAGCCTTTTCCGTTCTAGCATTACGAAGCCGCGATGTCTTAACGGTAAATGGCCCCGCAAAATCCGTTCCAACTCCTGAGAAGGGCATCGATTCGTTCACTCGATCGGCAGGCAAATCACCCATCTGGGGCTGCATCGTATCGGCGCGCAAACGATAACACGGGAGACAACGAAAAATAACGGATCGGATTATTCTCCGCGCTGACAAAATCCAGAACTCTCGTTGGAGGAGCGCGGTCAAGGCATTACAACCGGCATGAGCATTCTTTACATGTCGGTCTGTAATCAACAGTCTAACTAACGGTCCATCCTTGGGGAGCAACAAAGGGTGGCGTGATCCGTACGGCAGGTTGGCATGTCTGAGCCTACCTCCGACACGCAGCAATCCGGTACTGTCCAAGAAGGGATTCAACCGCACCAAGGGTCCCTTCAACTTGGACTTACTTGAGCGCAGGGCTTTCAGCTCCGGTTCAAACTCTCGCTGTTGCGTCACTCGCAACCAATGCAACAGAGCGTCTTGCCGCTCTTGTGGGGCGAGGACCGGAGACAACGATTTCTCCTGAGGCTGGCGACAATTTCGCACAAAGCGCCTCATCCAAGCAGTCACGCCGAGCAACTTATCAAGAGAACTGTAGCGGTCTAACAAAAACTCCATCTGCGGAGCCGCCACCGTCTCCACGGCGTGAACACGCATGCCTAGGTCTGGGACTCTGGCCACAGCCGGGGTGGCAGGCCATGAGCGCTCAGGCCGTAACAACCATGATGGACTCCACCATAGGTGGTGGTCCACTAACTCAGGCGCCTCGCAGCCGCGGGAGGCACAATCTGCGGGGTTCAGTTCGCCCGGTACGTGGCGCCAAATCAACGGGGCCTTTGAAGTCTGAATTTGTGAGACCCGGTTGGCCACAAAAACCTCAAGGGTGTGGACTGAACTCTTCAGCCAACAAAGGACGACCTGGCTGTCAGACCACGCAAATATCGACCCCAAGTCGACACCGTTTCCCAAGGTGTCGGCAACATGATTGAGTAGCCGTACTAAGAGAGTGGCGCCGGACAACTCCAACTTCGGAATGGTTAGCCTAGTCCGAAGGGGGGCGACCTTACTCTTGGCCGTAACTAAGTGTACGGCGACAACGCCTGCTGCATCCACCGTTCGGATGTAAACGGCTGCCGCGTATCCGCTTTCGGACGCGTCACAAAAGCCGTGCAGGGAGGCTTTAAACTTTCCCGAAGGCAGCATTTGCCTCGGTATACAAACCCGATTGACGTCGGGTAGGGATGACACGAACCTCACCCACTCTCGTAGGAGGCTACCAGAGAGGGGCTCATCCCATGACAATTCCGCAGCCCAGAGCTCCTGTAGGAAGCACTTCATCGAAAACACTACAGGGCTGAGCCAACCGTTCGGATCAAAGGTACGGGCTACAGTGGACAGCACCGTGCGTTTAGTCCAGACCTTTGGGTCTGGCAGTTCCAATCTATATGTGAACAAATCCGGGACTGGTCGATACTGGACTCCCAAAACAGACAGCATGTCTGGAGTCTCCGGATTTTCAAAGAGGAGCGGCTCTTGCTGGTGGTCCTTAGGCAAATCTGCCAATAGGTCCGGTGAGTTAGACAGCCACTTCCGCAACTCATAGCCACCAGCCCTCAAGAGCGCAATCAGCTCATCACGTAAGACGAGAGCCTCATCTAAGCTCGAGGCCCCCGTGCAGATATCGTCGACAAATAAGGCCCCCCCCTCAATAAGAGCAGATGCCCGGGGATAGCGTAGCCGTTCGCGCTCTGCGAGCTCCAAAAGCGAACGGATCGCCACAAAGGGGCTCGACCGCAAACCATAAGTGTTGGTGTTCAGCTCGTAAGCCAACATCGGATCCTGGGGATCCTCACGCCAAAGGATGAGCTGGTATCGTCTATCCTCCGGGTGAATCACGGTCTGTCTGAACATCATGCGGATATCGGCCACAAAGACGACAGCGTGCCGGCGGAAGTTGGTCAAAACATCACAGACATCGTGATGCAACTTCGGCCCCGCATGCAGACACTGATTCAACGACACTCCGGTTGACGTGGGCGCTGAACCATCAAAGACCACGCGGATCTTCCCATTGGAAGTCTTCAAAACAGCGTGGTGTGGCAGGAAGTAATGTTCCACATTACGCCAGTCCAACTGCGAGATGGACATGTGCCCAAGGTCCAAATACTCCCGCATGAAGTCTATATACTTCTCCTTGAATGCGGGATCCCTGGCCATCCTACGCTCCATGGACAACAATCTCTTCTCGGCCATCGGCCGGGAGCTCCCTAAAGGAGGGCGAACCGCCAAGAAGGGCAAGCGGGTAATCAAGCGACCCGAGAGGAGGCGCCCAGTGTTGTTCTGGTAGAACAATTCGCACTCCTCGGCTAACGGATCCAACCGCTTGGCAGTGGGAGGTTCCTCCACCTCCCAAAACTTTTGGAGAACGTCGGACAAAGTAGAACCGACAATGGTCTGGCGGTCTACCGACGGGGTCTCTGGTGTCTGTGGTACCTTTCCCATCACCACATGACCCAGCGACGAGGACAAGGCGACAAGATCGGCTGTCTGCAAAACTCGCTTGCTTCCACACAGTACACGACCGAGGACATCCGCACCAATCAACAAGTGTATTGGGCCCGGTCGGTGGAAGGAAGGATCAGCCAAAGCCAGTCCAGACGTCAGCTCAATCGTGGATGGCGGCACTCGCACTTGCGGGAGTGGTCCAACCACCTTATCAAAAACTATCGCCGAAGCACCGATCTTCGGCCTTGGCGCGAAGTGGGGGGAGAAGGAGAACTCAACTCGACCAATCGGATCAGGGATCCGCGAGTCTCCCACCCCCCGTACCGCTTCGTGATGCGGCACAAGCAAAAGACCCAGCTGTCGGACAAGCCACCTGGACATTATGCACCCCTGGGCACCTGAGTCCAAAAGGGCACGCACCGTGACAACATTGCCCTTAGGTCCCCAAACATTCACGGAGGCTGTTGGCAACAGCACAAGCTCCGGAGGGGTGGTTGGGTCCGACAGGGGCGCCATTAAAAATTTTGGGGGGGTACTTGTCCCCCTCGCGCCTGAGTCGGCGCGCCAAATGTGGGACGCTCGTACCGGGCGAGCGGGTCCCAATCGGGTACATACTGGCCCCGACCAACAGCACTCCTAGGTGCAGGGTAATACCCGTGTGGGGCGTGCCTCGGTACATAGTACCCCAATCGAGGCCTCTCCATTAGGGGGGGGGAGTAGCAAATAGGGCCCGTGCCCATCGCCACCGTGGCGTACTCTTGGGGTACCCCCCTACCCCCGCCCGTGGCGGGGGCGTCTCTCCTATAGTTCCCCCTCTCCGGGGGGGACTGAACGGGGGGGCTAAGCCCCGCCGAATCTCTAGGCGACCGGTTCCGGGCTGCCGGGCCCCCGCCCGTGCGCGAGGAATTCGAACCCCGGTCGCTCCCGGCGTCCTTGCGGTCCAAACAAAGGAGGGGGTGATGCCTCCCTCCGCAAAGACGACAATCCTCGGTCTGGGGACACGCCGACTGCATGTGTCCCCCCAAACACCTATAGCACCATTGGCGCTGTCTAGCAACGGCCCTCCGTCCCTCTGGGCGTATTTAGGCCTCTAAATTTGGCACATTCGTGCACCACGTGCCTATCTCCCCTGCAATACCTGCACCGCTCACTCGGTGCGGGGGGAGGGGACTGCTGGAAGGCAGCATAGCGATTGGTCGGGCGACGGGGCTGTTCCCTCGCCGCCACCATACGACCAACACCTGGAACCGGGGCGGGCTCCAGGTGGTCCGTCACCCTACATTCGTCCTCCAAAAAACGAAGGAGGTCCGCGAAGGGCGGGAGATACGAGGCGCTGTCGCCTCCGTACCTCTGCTCGAAACGCCCCTTCATTTCAGCGGGCAATTTGGCGAGGACTATGTGCAGCAGTACAAAGGACCACTGATCCACCGGCAGGTCCAATCGCCTTAGGGAGTTGACCGCTGACAGTAGCGGGTTCAGCAACTCCCTCCGTAACAGGTGTACCCGCGTGATTCGCGGGAGGGCCAAAATCGTGGCCACGTGGGTGTCCGCCAGTAACCGGACATTCTGGTACCTGCTAACCAGAAGCTGGCGAGCCACCTGGTAGTTGTCGTCGCTGATGAGCAGGTGCTGGACTACCGCGCTGGCCTCTCCTCGCAGGGAGGAGCGCAAATAGGCCAACTTCTCACTAGGGGATAAGTCCCGTCGTGAATCCACCAAACTGTCAAACAAATTAATGAAGCCCATCCAGGCTGACAGATCCCCATTAAAAGTGGGAATCTCCAATGTAGGCAATCGGCCTAGCAACGCCGTCGGGGTAGGTTTGACCTCCCCGCTCAAAACCGGCTCCCCCTTCCGAACAGCCAGGGCCCTCTCAGCCGCCTCCGTGAACTGGTCAGCCAGCTCATAGGCCTGGGCTACATCCTGCTCCAGCTGTTCCGACACGGCATCATCAGCTGGGGGGTTCTCTAAATAATACGCGCGACACTCCATGGCGTGGCGCTCCAGGTCTTGCAGCCGAGCTGCCAGCCCGCCATACCGAGCTAGCAACGCGCCTACCCGGTCGGCTCGGTCTATTAATGTGACCGCACAAGCAAGCCAACGCAAAGCTCCTTGGATGCCAGCCCTGGATACGGCGGTCGGATTCGTAGGAGCCATTTATAATCCGTTTAATAAACAAAGCAAACAAAGAAATATAAAAGTGGCAAACATCAACAAAAAAAAAACAATAGAAATAGGTCGCGTCACGATAATATAAAACACAATTAAAATTCGGACGACATACACGGACCCTACTATTTTCATAAACTATTAGCAACTTACCAATTTCAAGGGCTAACAATATAACGGTATAAACAAAACGTATAGGATTAACGGTATGGCATAACGGCACGGCCAAGTCAACCTCGCAAATCAACTACTAAACCGTTATCAACAAACAAAAACAAAACTATTTTTAATAATAATACTCGTAATTTAATACTACTAATAATTAAAACTAGTTCCACTTTTTTAACTAGGCAAGCGGACTCGGAACAAACACTAGTATGTGGTACTAATAAACAACACTTTCGAACGAAACTATTCGTCAAATAAATCCGGACACACAAAAAAAAATATACACATCTAGGCGAGTAAACTCGTATCAAATCACTAGTATGTGGTACTAATAAACACACTTTCGAACGAACTATTCGTCAAATAAATCCGGACACACAAAGAAAAATATACACATCTAGGCGAGTAAACTCGTATCAAAACACTAGTATGTGACAACAATTATATAAGTGTCTATCTATTATCGGATCCACCAAGTGAGAAACATTCGCTTCGAGAATTTACTAGAACAATTTCTTAGTACTTCAATCGTCTCGGCATACCCTCGAGATTTCAACAAAAAAAAATAATTTTTAGGTACGCTTTTTAGGTACGCTTTTTATTTTTACTATGAAATTTTATGTACCTAGTTAATTTTAATATGAAAATTAACTAATTATATCAACTAACTACGCTCTGCTACCAAAAATATGATCACGCACAATTGTGGTGACCATCGACTGTGTTCCACAGTTTATTGAAACGAAGGTTTCTCATGCAAAATTAAGTAAATTAAGCTAGTCCTACCTTACTAGCAGATAGTGTCCGTAATCCAGGGGGCTGGTCGCTGTCTCGCCGGCGCGCGCGCGCCTGGCCAAGTAGGTCTTCACCCAACCCCGAGGGGAAACTCTTATAGCTAACACTCTTAAAACTACACAATGCCCTAATAGACAGCTAAAACTTTCCCGGCGCTTTTCAAAGCGAACACACACGGGTCACAGGTGGCGAACTGAGCGCGAGTTGCGCGGACGGTGGTTGGCGGCGCACTGGCGATCCTACACCGGCCGGCCGAGCGCATTGTCTCGTGACCTTGACAATGACAACGACTGCTCGCAGCGCGGCGCGAACAATTATATTGTACACGGAGCGCGTTGATGGCCCGCTGGGTATAATTGACCCACAGATTACAGGTGTAGAGAGTTTGGCAGAAAGCTTTAAAAAGGGTGTCTTTGACCTCTACGCTACACCGTGCGAACCTGCGGGCCAACATATTGCAGCGGACCGCCATCGCCTTCCTTTCCCTTTCAATGTCACTGTCGTCACTTAAATATTCGGTAACAACATGACCGAGATATTTAAATTCTTTAACCCTAACAAGAGCGACACCATCCAGCCGCACAGCAACAACATTCTCAAGCTTACGACCTTTGGCCTGAAAAACCATGAACTCGCTCTTTTTGGCATTATACAGGAGGCCGTGTGTGGACGCTTACTGTTCACAAACTGCGAGCAATTTCCTGAGCCCAGCGATTGAGGGGCTGAGCAACACCATATCGTCGGCGTAACTGATACTATTGATAAACTGTCCGTCAATTGAACAGCCGACACCGGCCTCTCTCAGCTCACCAATCAGCTGATCCACATACAGATTGAAGAGTGAAGGAGACGTCAACCCCCCCTGCCTCACTCCACACTCCAAGCTGTATCCATCGGAGAGCTCGCCAAGCCACTTGACCTGGTTAGTTTGGTGAGTATACCAATACCGAAACATATTGATAAACTCACCAGGCACACCAGAATCTTTCATTTTACGCCATAGTCTTCTTTTATAATATAATTATCATTGTTTGTATTGTTCCTGTTACCTAATAAGTTGATTGTGGTATGAAATAAAAAAATTATTATTATTATTATTATAGAATATCGTACCTAACCAGATGAAATGCCTTGGAGAGATCAAGGAAAGCTGCATAAACAGGCGTGTGCCTATCGGTTTAATACCTGACGGTCTGCTTAAGAGACATAATAGCATTTTCCGTCGACAGCCCCGGTCTAAAACCAAACTGTGCGTCGTGGAATGACAAGTGTTTTTTTTAAGTTCTTGCTCAAGCAGGCCGTCAAGCACCTTGGATGTAATGGTCGCTAGTGAGATCGGACGGTAGTTACTCTTGTCAGATGTATCACCTGTTTTGTTCTTAGCTATAGGCACTACCACCGACTTCGTCAGTCCATTTGGTAGATAGCAATGCCTGATGCAGAGCGTAAAGAACAAACCTAACAACTTAAATAGGTGGGGCCCCGCATGCAGGAAATGCTCAATGCTAAGGCCATCATGTCCGGGGGATTTGCCTCGCGTCATGCCTTTTATAATCGAAGCAACTTGCTTGGCAGTAATACGATTCGGCACCCCTAACACCACGGCCTCCGCATCGCCATCACCCTCGCCACTCAAAGGCGACACCACCTGAAAGTGACACTTAAACATGTTCGCTATGTCTCTCGGATCATTGATACCGTCGACGCTCACCGGAACACTAGACTTAGTTCCTAGCTTTTTTGTGTGTTTCCAAAAACCCTTAAATCCTTATTTTTATGTTTTTCGGCCAAAATATTCATTTTAATTAATTCCTGGTTAGTTAGTTATATTTTAACTTAGATTTAAATAGTATTCTAGAGTCACGCATTTTGTCATAAGTTTTACCACTGGGTCGACCATACCACACCCAGGTCAAAAACTTTTGTCTAGCGTCACGATGAGCGTCCCGAACATACTTATTCCAACCAGCAACGCTACGACCCCGATTTGGTTTGTATACTCTCAAGGGACCCTCATAGCTAGTAATAGCGGCCTCCTGCAATGTGTTTACAATTGTTGTATAGAGGGTGTCAATAGCAGCAAAGTGTGCCGGACTTTTATCGTTACACATGTAATCACAACATTTATTAAATTCAGACGGAAAGTCAACATTTTTTAGTTTCTCGTTACAAAGTTTACTATATTTTTCTATCGCACGCAGTTCTCTATCCCCCCAAATAATCATATTTCTTTCAATGGACGGCAGCCTAACAGCTGGGCAGACCGACTGCACATTACATTTAATTTCGAGGGGAAAATGATCCGACCAATAAATGTCGTAATGTTGAGGTTTTAGACGTTAATCAAATATATTTTTTTTGCTATACTTCGAGGTAGTCATTATTCGATGTGATGTTCAGTGGTGATATTGCTTTAATGCGTTTTTTTCCGTATTAGAAATCCGCAAACATGCAAGCATGCAAGCAAGCATGCAGCAGTCAAGCATGCATGCAGCAGTCCAGCAAGCATGCAGCCGTCCAGCAAGCATGCAGCATGCAAGCAAGCATGCAGCAGCCAAGCAAGCATGTATCAGTCAAGCATCATGCAGCGGGCATGAGTTCAGTCACAGCTCCGGCGCTGCGAGGCTCTGGCGGTCCCACGCGAGCTTATCGTCGCAGATGGTTTTAGCACACCACCGTAGCTTTGGCTTGCTCCTCAGCTCGCGGGCTGCCTCGCCTCTCCGCGCCTACGCGGGCTTAAATTACACTCTAGAGTAGGGCATACAAGACTAAATACGTGAAGTCGGTTTTGCAGCGATTCATTTCTGTCACTGACTTTAGAAACACAACATTTCAGAAAACACAACTTTAATGACTTTTTTATAAAATATTTTAATTTAATTGAAGCCTAAAATGTAATTTTAGAGAAATAACAGTAAGCCTTATGAAATTATACCAAACAATCGTGTCACCAAATAAACGTTATGCTAAACGAAATTCTGCTAAATTCAAATTATGCCAAAGGTAAATATACTATATGAAATTCAGCCATCTGAATAGTATACCATTGTAAATTCGGACATACAAACATTCGGCCAATCAATAATTATGCTAAATATGTTTTCTGCCTTACAACTGTTCGTCAAAAGAAGATTATGCCAAGTATGTTATGCCAAATAAGTTTCGGAGGATCGAGATTCTGCCAGATAGATGGAACCCCAATATTACTCCTTACGTTTGACGTTTCAAAGCGTCATATTCAACAACATAATGCGACAACATATGCCGTAGCAGGGTCCTGATTGAACCATCACAAAGTTGTCCTAATATTAATATTTTTATTTGTAAATTATATATTTTAAGTTTTTCTTAAATATGTATTTTATTGTATTGTGATGTGTCATTATATGTCTTTCTTTCTTTTCTTTCATATTCCTAAGCAAACTTCTTGGTTAAACCTAGGTGTAAACTTACTCTTCGTTTATTAATAAGGGGGTTAGGGTTTGAATTCTAAGCGGATGCCTACTTTATATTATCTTAGTAACTGAGTGCCCAATTTCAGCGCAATCCGTGAGGTTTGAGCTGTGTGTAGGCTCGTGTTGACAAATCAGTCGACAACCGGTTGCCTTTTATATTAATTATACTAGCGCTCCGCTCGTGACTTCGTCTGCGTGTCCTTTTATATCCCCTTAGAGGGAGAATTTCCAAATATCCTCTCCTAGTCCTCCCCTGCACTGCCAAGGAACATACATGCCATATTTCAGCTGCTTGCGCCCAGTAGTTTCGGCGGTGCATTGTCTGTCAGTCTGTCAGTTTCGCAAGAGTTTTATATACAGGTCCTCAGAAAATCCTCCAAAAATTAGATTAGTTATTATAATTATTATTATAGAACAGTTAAACATAAGATTTACTTATTTCTTTTTTTGGAAAAGAATCTTCGGACTCTAGAGGATATAGGTCGATAACTTCTCCTTCGAGCTCAAAATTTCAGTATTTTAAGATATGAAAGAGACATATATACCATTCCAATTTGACGTATTCTATCAGGATATACAAACTATTTTCATGCAAAAAGCATGAGGCAAGCAGCATAAGTTATTTACAAAGATAAAGAGCAGTATATGATTAAAGGTTAGGGGTAACTACATACCCATCAAGGGGGCGCATTTAGAACATAGTCTATTCTATATGAGGGCGTGATAAGCGCCACATTCGCTACGCAACGCTAGCGGTTTACTCGCTACTTTCAGTACCACCAAATCGCTTTGATTAAAACGTTAAATTGTTCACAGCGTGTATCTATATCTATAAAGGCAGGCCTGGTGACAGGCGCAATCTGCTTTCAAATAATTACTCCTGAAAGCCGAGACGGGAAAATTAATTTCTTTGGCAAAGCTCAAGTTACAATGATGTCGTTACGAGATCCCGATGATATAAAATTGACGGGATAATGTTTAATATCGCCGACAATATTCGGCCGGATATTATTAAATTCATCAATGTGACAGCGCATTGTTGGTAGATGTTAAAATTAATTATCTACTGTTGCCAAATACACTGTTTTGTAAACAACATGTTATTAACTTTCTTTTTTGTTTTAATAAACAATATTAGGGTCAGGCCGTAGATTTTGCCACAAATAGCGCAATGGTGACGCAAAATGTTCTACGAGTCGGTCGCACAAAGTGGTGCAAAATGGTAGCGCAAAATTATTAAGGAGCACGTACATTAATGTGATTTTATTTAACAAACATGTACTAACAAGAGGTATTGCATCAAACTAGAAAAAGAAACACGATGTTGGTATGTAAGTATGTTTAATTAATAATTAACAATAATGTACCTATGAGTAATTCTTTTTTATATATTGCGCACAATGAAAAGTTAAACAGGATGACAAAAGGGTAAGGCTCATAGTTTTTGCACATTTTGTTAAAATTTGCTGTCCCAAGAGTTTGAATATAAAAATAATTTTCATTTTTATTTTTATTCCACTTTTAATAAAAACACACAAAAGGACGTATATTTCTTTATTATGTTTATTTTTTTTATAAATATATTCCTATTGTTTACATTTATTACATTAATGTCAAAAAAGGGCTACTTTTTTCTTCCATACAATTTGTTGATGTCCGCAAACGCTTACTCGACACAAATGATTGGTATTTACAGTTTTTTATGACTATAACTTTTTATTTTCGCATATAACTTGTTCTATAGGTTCATAGCTACAAAATTAAAACTAAAATAGGCTACAATTTATCAGTTGTATTGTTTTTATTCACAAATTTATAGGTGTCCCAAATTCTGTTCAGTTGTAATACTTCAGGTGTGCGACGCGATATTTCTCAGACTTTATAATAATCTACCATAAAGATTCATTTATTTAAAGTGGCAACACTGGCCCATCATGCTTGACACATTTCTGAACGATTCCACCATCTTTTTTATCGTGTCATTTGGAAAAAAGTGCTGGAACCTGCTGAGTGTCGTTAAGAAAAGGTAAGGTTTATTCTTTTGTATTATCATTAATTAAATAGCTATCTTGATTTGGAGTTAAAAATCAAGTAAAACATTAATTCCTTTTATGAATTGTGACAAATTTCGAAGGATAAATTCATTAATGTATATGTTATGATTTTTTTTAGGTTAGGACGTGTTAAAAATTCTATCCGTTGTGCGACAAAGTGACACAAATTTTTGCGACGTGTCACAACGGAAATTATAAAGGGAAGTGTAAATTGTTAAATTTAAGATTAATTTCATTTATTATCACTACATATTTTTGCGACCTCTAAGCACATATACTAATACTTGGATGGATACCTGGATGATATTAAAGTATGAAAATGCAAAACTTTCTTACTTATATAATTAAAAAATCCAAATTTGCGTAAGTAGCGCAATCTTTTTGAGACTTGAGTTTTACCGAGCGATAGCAACAACCTTAAGCATCTTAATTGATTTGTGATATTTGCTAAGAGCTAAAAATAAGTTTATTAATATGGAAAAATAAAAAAATATGCACAGAAATTCATATTTTTTATTTAATAATAATAATTATTTTATCAATTTATTACACACAGAATAACGAAAACTGAATAAACAAAACACTAAAAAAGACAAACACAAACATAAACACACGAACTAAATACCCCTTTCTAAAATGCAAAAACACAGTCTTTGTGTACAAAGGTTTACAAATTCCGTTGTAACACATAATTTCAGTAGTGACACATTCCGTTGTGATCTCCTTTGTGCGATTAGTGCAAAAAATATAAGCCTTACCCAAAAACTAGTAAGTACCTATGTATGATTTGTTCAATTTACAAAAAAATACATTTAATTTGTTAGATGGAGGTATTTGGTATTATTCATTATTAATTATATAAATATAATACAACTTTAAAATTTATTTCAACTCTTTTCAATGTTTGAGAGTCCATTACTTTAACTCTAGCAACAACCTGCTTGAAGTATCACTTTTAAAAGGACCTGCCAACCATTAGGATGCCAAAAAATAAAAATAAAAAAAAAGTTACATGGGTAAGTTAGTATGAAAGTGACGAAATTCCAAAACTTATAAAATACAAAATAAAAAAAAACTTTGGACCTAGGTAAAATCTTTGAGGCTGGTTAGGTAGCAGACCACCGCACCTACCCCTATTTTCGTATGTTTAACGTTCTGCCGAACACCCTGTACTTATAGAATATTAATAAAAGCTAACAAATCAATTAATAGTAATGCTAGTCATGTTTTTAGCGGAATTATAGCTAAAAGTAATTTCAAAATAATAAAAAACTTGAAAACCTTGTGTGCATGCACTATTATTCAATAGCGTAAAATAAGTGGCGCAATTTCTACGCAACCGGTATCGCAAAGTGACATAAAGACAGTTTTGCGGAACCGAGGCGCAAATGAAATCGATTATAACTCTTAAAATATACTATATTACAAGGCTAGTTTAACATATACAGATCACACACATCTAATTAAACCATGCGCAACAAAAATTATAAGTTTTAATCAAAAACTTACCTTGAAATCTCAAAAAATGCACTCTGCAAAGTAGGCGACATTTTTCACTTTGATCGGAGTTGACACCGAAATGTCAAAAAATATGGTCGTCAACGCTGCATTGACCATAGAATACGATACTTTGGTGATGCCAGCACTCAAACAAAATCTTAATAAATGTTTTAAAACCATAAAATGGGTGAAAATGGTTACGCAATATAAGTAGCGCAAAGAAATGGTTTTTCAAAAAAAAAATCTTATTGCCGAAAACTTATCTTTTTTCTTAGGAAAGACGCAAAGATATTAAAGGAATGGCAACCTTATTATTATTTTATAACGTCAAATCAAACAGCTCATCAATAAGTTAAAAAATTATAATTTTATCGATGTTTAAGCTGTACACCTACCAATGCGGATTCGCGGTTTTTATAAAAAATCCGTCACTTTTGGTAGGGAAATGTCAAATAGTTTTCCAAATATATAAACTTATCCAAATATCTATATCTGCCTTGGTTTGCTATTTCTTAGGAAACACGATGATAAGATTGAGACATTTCTAAGAGTACTATATTTAAAATTATATGAGGCGGAGACTTTTGTACCCTCAAATGTGGCAAAATCTACGGCCTGACCCATTAGCAAACATTTACATAAGCTCATCTTAGATTTCTGCGTGAACTGTTCATTGAAATATGTTAGCTTTTGTCTATTTCCGGTATAATTTCCGCCTTAATGGTTAGTTTTTGACTATTTCCAGTGTAACTCCCGCCTTATTGAATAGCTTTTGACTATTTCCGGTTTAATTCCCGCCATTTTAACGCCGCCATGTTTGCAACACGAATGCTAAGCGGCCATTCCTCGTTCGATCGTCGTCGGAGGTAGTCGACTGCACAGCTGTTACATGTATGAGTGTGTTAAACATCCAGTTATTAGGATAGTAAATACTTTATTTTCTATTTACATAGTGTCTATTTTTTGTATTTTTTTTTATATACACAACGGTGTAGCACTTAGCCTTCATCACATCTGATATTTAGTGATGATGAGGAAGCGCACTACCTACTCCCAGAATTATTTATCATTGAAGTACTGTCTTATCTCTAACTTCCGGAACAAAATAACAATAATGCTGAAAACATCATTGTTATGGCGTCAGACTTCAATAAAAATGGTGGTAGCTAGCTAGGCGGACTAAGAACAAGTCCTACCACCAACCAAACCGAATAATATGTACCCCCACTGGGAACCAACCCGGGACCGGTGGTGTGAACCACTAGAACACAGAGGCGGTTGAATGTGATTCTATCTTACTTAAACAATTTAACACTGAATTAAAATCTTAATTTAACAACTCCATTTTACTTCGAGTCAAGCACAAAACGCGGCTACACCGCCGGACACCTAGTTGCATAGCCTTTGTACTCCAAATTAACAAAAGGCGAAAGATAGGATTTCCTGATTTCATTTTTCAAGTTACCACAAAGGAGTGCTCACTTTGCGTCACCTTAAACCACCTTAAGCGGTGACCTGTCTGCAGTCATAATGTGGTTATTATTTCAGCCAGGCTCCGGCAGAGGCTCTGCTGACGACAAGTCGCCCATTTGCGTTAAATTACTGCTACCTACTCCTCCCGCAACGACAGAAACCGGGACGGCCCGGTTTGCAATAAGCATTAGCGGAAAAATATTAAATAAGAAGAAAATACCCTTTCCTACCATAAACTCTGATAATTCTTGCTTTTTTAGCCTCACCTGAAATTTGGTATATTATGCTTGTTGTTTAAAAATACTTTGCTATTATTAAATTACTAAAGCAGTGTCCACATATAAAAAATATATCTAGGTTATAGATTGAATATTATTAATTCACACTAACAACATTACAACCATTTTCGTTGCGTGTAAACATTTACATTCTAACCGAAAATGTTTTCAGACAAACTAAACCAACGATGATTTTCATCAAATGTGTCGAATTTGTTTGTGAACTGAACACTGACTGAACTGAAATATGTATGCAATTTAGTATAAAATACTGTTGTAGGTATAGATAAAATATACAAAATCAATAGGTACCATCTCATCATCAAGTTTAGATCTTAGAGATGAATCTCCAGTCGAACCAATCGAATCATGACCCATTTGTAACCAACTTTAAAAAAGGAGGTTATCAGTTTGACATGTACGATGAGCCTATGCGTCAGTCAGGAGCAAGAAAAAACCAGAAAATGGCACCGAGGTCAAAAAAGTAAGGAAGATCTATTTATTATTAATTTATAGAACTTCTAAGATATTATTTTTTCCTTTTCAGTAACAGGTAAGTAGTTACTTTGTGTTTTTTAATTAATTACTTTTTTGCTAATAATTTGTTAGCAAAATTGGTCATGATTCATTTGGTTCACATAGTAAAATAATTGAAAATGAAAAAAATCTTTATCTTTATCTTTATCTTTATTGTTATATTAATTATATATAAGTACAGTCGAAAAATATTGCTATTTCCTTTCGATTTAAAATGGTCTACATTACAGGTTTTATTTAATTGGATCATCATTGCAATTAACCCCACTTCGAGTAATAACATTAACAAAACAAGCAGGGGAAAGGGATGAGATTTAAATAAAAAATGTCATGAATTAGCGCCTCAAAGGGGTTGTTTGTGAAGAATATACGTCTTCGTAATGCTGCCCGCATGTTGAATGCACTGCACTCTAATTCATTAAAATTCAAGCGACGCTTTACTTAGTGGGACGTTTGCGAAAGAAAGCGGGTAAATTTAAACTGAATCTACCAAGATTTAGTGGTGGTTGACGACAAAAGCAGACAGTGGAGTGGGGTAGGCGGGCAGCGGCAAGAAATATCTACTACGTTTGCCAAAGTCTGGCGGCGAGATAAAAATACCATATTTCTATCATTTAAAGATATTGTAACGTATTAAATGGAGGACACTTTTGATGGAGTTATTTTTCAGTTTCGATGGAAAGATTTTTTTTTTCATACGCATGTTTGAGGGACTACCTACTTATCATGGAGTTACATTAAACATGTATTTAAATATAAAATACAAAAAAAACGCCAAACAAACTTATCTCGGTAAAATGAAATAGTTAACGGAATGTTTCATTCAATAATAATGTGCAAAGAAAAATTGGAAAAACAAATGTTTGGTATTGTAGAATGCTAAATTCAAATTATCTACATAGTTCCATTCAATTGGAACAAAGGTTCCAATTTTATTTTACTTTATAAATTAATTCAATCTGATTCAATTCACTAACCCTAACACACGGTTATTTAATAAAATGTGAACAACACTTTACCAAAGTAAGAATAAAAAAATCAAGTCTATGAAAGGTATTTCCATCAATTTCCTTTCGAACGAAATTGGCAACACACGGACTTCCCATAATAAAACATTCAAAGGCACTGAATAATAATTCTCAGTATTCCCGAAATTTTGAATAGAGCCGTACACCAAACGGAGCGATGGAAAGAAGTAATCCTGGTCACAAATTGAATACATGATTCCTCCGGGCTTACTATGGGCTATTTGCGTTTACAATCCGGATCGTCTAAACCGTGCCGATTTCAATGAAATTGTATTAGGCAACTGGCTCGCGCGTGCGGCTTTACCTTCTGATTACCAACAATGTTTTCAACACACTTGCTCATAAAGTGAGCCTTATTACATCGATCTTAGCGCCATAAACCGAACTATAACACACGCGTGCATAATAATATTACAGTACTAGTTGCGTAATAGAATTATCCCTACAAACTTAAGTAAGTACCTAACTGCAAATTATATGCGAGTAAACAGAGACTTTTCAATTTAACCGGGTAATACAGTATCCCTACAAAGTTAAGTTAGTACCTAACTGCAAGTTATATGCGAGTCAACAGAGCATTTTCGATTTCACCGGGTAATAGATACAGTTGTTTTTTTGTAACAACAAAGAGGTTTTATACGGCTGAAAATGCATTTACGTTTTTAGAATAAATAAATGTGTCCCTAACGACCGCCCGCCCGCATAGTTACTTTGTGCTAATGAGGAATTTTCTGACAGATGATTAAAAAAGAAAAAAGTTAGTTCCAAAAACTCAACAGATGGCGGTCATTAGACATGGGTCTGCTTTTTTTTATTTGCTGGCAAGGAGTCTACGTTAAGACGGTCAATTTAAAAAAAAACACTTGCAGAAGGAAAAAAAACATTTACAGGACTGAAAAGGCTTATCTACAACTCGCGGTATGGTCGGTATGGTATTGCAACGCAAAACAAGAGGAATATAATTATTTGACATTTCTTTTCTTCCGTCAACGTCAACTTTTTTTTGGCCTTGCACCTTCTTGCACAACTTTGAAATACAAGTGTAGGTCAGATCAGATGAGATACATGTCAGGTCAGCGCCATCTGTCGAGCTAATAAATAAAAAAATTTCTTTAATTTGCTGGCAGAAAATCTCTCATTAAGACAAAAAAACATAATTAAGTATATTATTATCAAATTATTTATAATTCACAATAATTTGTTATAAAACATTTGCATTTTATCACTATTATTATAATTATTTTGAAGTAGGCTGTATTGCTGTATGTAATCAATCACAAACTTGCGCGCTTTTTCCCTTAGCTAATATTAAGTTATTATAATTATGTTATGTATTCATGAAATGTTTGTTTTTCCTCGCAAGTGTGTTGAAAAAGTGCGTATGAAACTCGTGAGCACCTTACTCACCAGACACTAGGCTGATTTACGCCCTTGCCTGCGGCTCGGGCTGCAACCCACAGCCTCGTGTATAATGAGCAACCTTAGCTCACTTGTATCATAATATACTATTAGTCTTCAGTACCAGTAGCACGAAAAGTTATCGCTTCCGTAATCGAATAGTAAACTATAGCCTCCTCCAAAAGCTGTCAAAGTGTTGCTGTCAAATATCTATTAAATTTCAGTTCCCTAGACGACCGAAAGAGGCGCTGCTCTGGTTTCCATACAAAATAAAAGAATACGATCACGATAACGGTTAAAATAACGACAGTTTTTTTTGTGCTAGAGCTACTGTTTACGTTTTTTTTTTTTTATAATAGATGAAAAATGGATGTTTTATTGGCTTGCCTCTATTACGTAGTAATATTATAGTATTCTTTGCCTCTATTAAGTAAAGTTTTTATTCAAGCCGTTTTGATTCTTGTGAATTTCCTATAATTAAAATCTTATTGTTAAAAACTTTTAATTCAGTAAATCCTCTATTACCTACTTGAATTGAAGACCTAAGTAGTTTGTTTTTAAAAAAATCTTTGAAGTAAGTTTAACAATTTCCCGTTTTCATTAATACAACAATATAATTCCAACACCGAACAAACAGTTGTTCACATAATTGTGTTATATCGGAATACCAGTACCAAATGTGAATAAAATTCAAATGCTCGCAGTGGGCCGCCGCCGCCGCCTTGTAAAGGGAGATTCAATCAAGGACGGATTCGATTGTACTCGCTGTTTCATTCAAATGGATGAACAACCTCTAAAGCATCACGCTCCAATTTGGAAGCTCATATTTTAAACCCCAGTTTAAAAAAGATTGAATCGCTGACTTTTTTGTTCGAATCGGAAATGTTGACGCTTACCATCAGGCGTGTTGGTGACACATTGAAATGCATACAGTTGATTGTCATAATTTCATTTGGCATACATCATAAAATATAATATTAAAAAGCATTTTATTTATTGGCATAAATTTCATAACCCATAATGATAATAATGCAGGTAATAGTTTTGCATATTAGTATAAAAAATCATAATCTTCGAAATTCATACTTTCGTTTGTCATAATTTTGTAAGGCAAAATATTAATATTTTATTATGCAGAAGTTATTAATTTTTAAAAACATTTTTTTTAAATATCAATATATTGAAAACGGTGCGTCGTAGCCAACTTTTTCGATAACCTTAAAAACCCCGGAGATGTTTAAAAAACAGCAAATGATATAAAGGTATTTTTTGGGAGCGATTTCCTACAAAAATATTGTTTTTACTTTGTAATTGCAGAATTTAATACAAATGGAAAAAAAACAGAGAAGCAGGGATCCGGCGAAGTGGCAGAAATGATTTCATTTTTATTTTTACAGTCCTAACTTCAAAATAAATAAACGTATTATCCCGTTAAATTTATGCATTTTGAATATTATGCCTTTTAAGTATCATGACATTTAAAAGTTATGCCTTTAGATATTTATGCTTATCCGCTGTCTGTACTTGCTGGATTCCGGAATCAACATTGTGGGTGGTCTCGAAAATGACTGTTCAACAGTATAGCAATTATTGAACTTTTACCTTTCGATGATTATACGTTGCAAATTTCGACCAAACAAGGTATGCGTTATGAAATTATGCCTTAAAAATTATGCATTTCTATGATTGTGCCTTTCAACACGATGCGTTTCGTGTATATGGTGAAAAACGTTATGCGTTTTATTAGGTAACCGGCGCCGGCGTGATGGCGAACAAGTGTTTGCCTATCAATAATAAAAATGTTTGCAAAGCTATACAAGGACCAAAACTGTAGAGCTTGCATGTTATTTAAGTATAAACGGTATATACATCCTATACGGGGTTAAAATAATATTCTTAAGAGATCTGCCCCCTGATTCACGAACCGTCGGAAACGCTCCCGACGACGGTGGAATGTATGCCCTGTCTCTCTCGCTCATTATAAAATAGACAAAGACAAAGCACAGAATTCGAATCCGATTTTCGACGGTTCGTGAATCAGGAGCCTGGATAACTATCCATATTGTTACTTGTCATTTAGTGAGATTCAAGTACCTAATGGTTTATACTCGCTGTTTAATTCAAATAAATGAACAACCTTTAGAGCATCATGCTCCGATTTGGAAATTCATACTTTAAACTCCAGTTTAAAAAATATTGAATCGCTGACTTTTTTTTTATTCGACCCGGAAATATTGTTTGCAAAGCTATGCTTATAGTCAAAGTCAAAGTAAGTCTTTACCTATGAAATTATCAAATATTAAAGTTAATAGTCAATTTCGAAAAAAGATAATTTCGTTATGTTAATATATGAAAAAAAAATTTCGCGTCTAAAATTCTTCAAAGTATCTACCCCCTCTTTGGTTGTCGTCAATTTGACTGCTTCGAACAGAGTTTCTTTATTCAATCTAAGGCAGTTTTTAAGTGAGATTATAGGCAATATAGATTTATGTTATGTGATCAATTATCTCTAAAGTTTTTTTGCATTCGGAGTTCACAATACATGTCAAAAAAACCCCAAATATCATTGTATAATAATTCCAACTTAATAGAATTTCCCCATATAAAAACGGCAATTTCATAGGTAAATACCTATTATTTCTATATACTGGCAGATTAATAAAAGAAATGGTTATGCGAGAAAAATTTAATGAAGGTAAGTATGTACATAATATTACTTATTTACTTTTTACTCAACTGTAACTACCTAGTTCTTAACGACAAATTTATTTCTCCAGATTCCAATCATTTGTATTCACCATCGCAGACGAACTCTATCAATAAAACAAGGTAAACATAACTTATGTTTGATTTGTTCAGTATTTCGGGAATCGTTCATATCTCGCGACCCGGGCTTATGGGGGTTCCGTGAGGATTTATTCCTACGCACTTTGTAAATCTCTTCCTACTCGCCTAGATTCACACTGCTTATCTGATTTGAGTAATTCTGTACTACTCTAATCAATTAGCGCTTCTGATTTTACCCCGTTATACTAACAACTGTCAATGTCTTCGTTCGCGCAGACGACGACGAATTTTTAGGTTTCTGCCATTTTCACTCCCTAGGGATGATCCCTCCCGATGGATTTTCTAAGAAAATATTTACTTATTTATATCGTTCGACACGACCAGTAATTTGAGCTGTATTCTGTTGAAGAGAAAAAAGACGACCTTAAACTGTTGACGAACTGTCGACGATTTGTGTTTTTACCTTACTACATGTAACAATAATTTTTTGTACTATTTTTAATTTATGCATTGTTTATTTTACAATAAAAATATACTGAAAATACTCGTAAGATCTCGTTGGGACTCCCAACGATCGATTTTTTACTTTTAATTTCCTATTTCATTTTAAATATATTATGTTACAACACAAGTTACGAAATACAACCTAAACTAAAACATGTCATGTCATTAATTGACATTCGAAACTGTTTTTCACGATGACATTTGAGTCGAGAGGGACGAATGTGTCGCCTGTCGTTACCGAAATGGCGGCGGTTGTCATTAAGTGAGAGTGCCCTCATTTAGGTCCGTGGCGCGTAAACAGCAACGGAAGGAAGGAGGCTAAAAGCCTCTGGGTACTGTACTGATGCACCCTGCATATTAGCCACGCCGACATCACGTGAGGTTGCGAGACGATGCCGGACTAAGAGATTAGTCCCGGCTGCCGTATTTGCATACATTTTAAGGGTGCTCTCAAAGTCTTCTTTTTTGACATTCGCATCGTCTGAAAGGACGTCTGGAGTCAAATTGACGCCGGCCCAGTTGTTTCGCGTGTTTCGCGAGCTCGTTTTGTTTGACAGCACGTTGATGTTGTTGTTCTTGAAAACTCATTAAAGTTGTGTTTTGTTTTAATTAGAACCTATTCAGACTATTGTAATTAAAAGTTGTATTGTTCAGAAATATCAAACTAAATATTTTTTAACTTCACATTACACAAACAAGATATAAAAGCAATTTTTCGGAAGAAAAGCTTTTTATTTAACTCAAATATTTAATTCCCAATGGTAAATTTTTATTTAAGTACTAGCCTTCCGTCCGTGGCTTTGCACGCGTGGACTACACGACGTTATCCCGCGGGAACCTAATATATTTTCCGAGATAAAAACTTTTATCTAAATAACTTTTGTCTTCAGCTCCCAAACTATATCCATACCAAAAATCAGTTCGATCCGTTTGCTCCGATTTGATGTGAAAGACGGATAAAGGATTTACGTCAAATGTTTGATAGCTGGTTTGTATGGGTGATGAAGTGTGGTTTTCACTATTTTCCACGCAACTTTTATGTTTTTTCTCTCCATAAAAACCTTGCGTGTGACTTAAGGAACATTTAAGAAAAAAAAATAGCCTAATTGATCGAGCCTTTCTCGAGTTTTGCGCTTAGCAATATCTATTTTTATTTTTTCTGGAGAGAAAAAAAACAATAATACAAAAAGGTAAAGTCTACGTTATACATTAAATGCGCGATCCCCCAAAACAGTGACTAGAACCGAGTATTTTTTTTTTTAAGATTAGATAAGTAATAAATTTTCGACGGAAATTAAATCCCTTTGAAATTAACGCTACCCATTGGAATTATACTCGCAAGATCTCACGGATTCCAAATCGGGTTAGTGTAAAATAGGGACTCCCTTGAGCGCAGCCATGACTGTACCTACTAAAACAAGACCTCTGGGCCCAATGTGCGAGATTTACCGCGGTCAACTTAGACTTGTCTCCCGAGGGAGGAGTACTCCAAGATGCTATGTATTATAGATTGTTCCTAAACGAAATCACTGGTGCTTAGTTCCTTATTGATATTAATTTAAAACGCTTTTATTTTATTACATACACCTGAATATATGAAGTGGGTAGGGCAGTTACTAGGGTACTTTTTACTACAAGAGTTCTCTAAATAGCTTTTCTTTATATTTGTTTGTGTTTTTTTATTTATAAAACCTATTTATCTATAAGAGTTCTAAAACATTTAATATATAAAGGTACGTATCGTACGGCAGTTTCCAATTTGTCGTACTCACTATTTAGAGTTATTTAAACTAAACAGTATGACTGCAATTCAACATTCAACCAATAAAATACTTTGACTTTATTTTGAGTTTCTAGCGGGTTCTTCTCCAAGGTCTCCCGCCGTGTAAGGTTTGCGAACCGATGGTGCAGCTTCTTCGACGTTCACAAGTGCTGTATCAGCCTAGACTAAATAAAAGTTATCAATCTTCATTTTTATAGTTAGGTATGCTATTTCTACGCAAACGATTATGGCATTCATAAGTTTATTAAAATATGTAAGTATTTATGTTACTAAAACTACAGTTTTTTCATCCAATCATTTAAATAGGTACTAATATAAATTTGACTTACGGTTCTGTTTCTTATTTTTAATTTCATAATGTATTTTTCCTTATTCATAACTTTTACAAACAAAACCGAAACGCACTTGGGAAAAGCAAATGTTGGCGGCCCCAAGATATTCGCTACTTAATAATAGTATTATTTCCCAGCAGTCTTTAATGTGGTGAAGATTAGTTTCCGGGCGCGCTACTTTCAGCACGAAAGCAATTAACTCATATTTTATGAAAAAGGAAATGTTATTGAGCCTCTACAAAATAGGGCAATTAATTTATTGTGGTTGATAATAAAAAAGTTGGTCAACAATTAGTGTTGACTAAATTGTGATAATATCGGCTCCTTAAATAAAGTTTCTGCTCTTTTTTATCTTTATTGTGAAAATAATATTTTATATTAAGTATTACAATTAGTATAAAATGGTCCAACGTTAGCAAATTATTTAAAAAACGGATAAAGTGTGTAATCTGCATTAATAGTTGAAGTTGTATGAGCCAGACATCATAATATGAGTTCTGTTACACATGAATAACTTAAAGGCAAAAAAGTATTTTTATGAGAAGCGTCAAAGACTTTATTAATGGCAAATTAGAATTTTAAATCTATATTATTAAAAACGAAATAATAAAAAAAAAATAAGTAAATTGTGAATTCTCCACGAATAGAGAACTCAACTTTATTTATTTTTTACCAATAGATACATCCAGTGGCACAAGTGCAGCAAGTTCACTCTGAACACAAGGGCTCCTTTTCTCTGCCCGTCCTGATCGAGCTCATAAGTGACATTAAAAGCTGCTTTGCTACCCCCTGTCTCCAACTTTCAAGACAATGCTAAATTCTAAATGCTCCAATTTGCCCCAACAAAGTATTTTCACTTCCACTTATTTAGTTGCCAGGGTCCGTGTGGACTCGGGTTTGCATCCCGCCCGTTGTTTTGGCGGCCCTCCAACTGCTTGTTAAGGAAACGGGGGACTTTCAGAGCCACTATTGTTTCTTGTTGTGCATACAACGTCATAAGTACCGTCTTCATCTATAATGTATTGTTGAATTTCAATTCCAGCACCTACTGCTTGCGATGCTGCTTTATTTTCTATCTAAGTATAAGTAAAGTAGGTACTAATTTTATAAAGAGGAAAGATTTGATATTTCGTTTGTTCGCAAGGGATGAACTCAAAAACTACTGAAACAATTAATTAAAATTTTTACTTTTTTGCATTCACAATGCAATTTTTACTAGGTTTTTTGTTGGTTGTGAGACGGTTTTTTTTTCTGAATACTTCATTTTAAATTTTTCTACTAAATCAATTTTAAAAATAGGGTATTATATTGATATTTGTTGCTTATAATTAGCTTGTTATTAAACAGATTCGAATTATTTTTCACATTTGGTATTCTCAAATGTTAAGTTTTATAACTTTATCATAAATATCTACATTTCATCAACAGTTAAATATTCTACTCTTTCACAAGAAAAAAGCTGCACCATTACGGAGTGACAAAAGCTATATTTTCATCCCGATACTCCTACGGGAACGGATACCACGCGGATAAAACCGCGAGAAGACTATTTGTTTAGCAGGAACGATCCGTATTTTATTTGATACTAGCGGCCGCCCGCGGTTTCACCCGCGTGGTTCCCGTTCCCGTGGGAATATCGGAATAAAAAGTACCCTATGTGTTATTCCAGGCTATAATCTATATCTGTTGCAAATTTCACCCAGATCCTTTCAGTAGTTTTTGCGTGAAACAGTAACAAACATCCATACACACAAACTTTGGCGTTTATAATAAACTACACGACGCTATCCCGAGGGAATGTGATATTTTTTCGGGATAAAAAGTAGCCTAAGTTACTCCTTATTACATTAGCTACCTGCCAGTGAAAATCCCGTCAAAATCGGTCCAGCCGTTTCAGAGATTAGACGGAACAAACAGACAGACAGACAGACAGACAAAAATTTAAAAAATAATAATTTTGGTATGTGTACCGTATATATAATCATATGCATGTAGTAAAAAGCGGTTATTTTAATGTTACAAACAGACACTCCAATTTTATTTATTTGTATAGATGTATAGATTATTCCAAGCCTACCGTTATTATCACGCGTCATGTTGATAAATCGTAGATTAAGGCGATACTCAAAAAAATTATGCTAAAGCGAGATAGCAATGAGAAAACGACGCGTGCGGGAGCGAGACCGATTTTGCAGATTACGCAAAAAAAACACAAAATCACTTAGTATTAAAAAACTATAGCGATTTAAAAAAAATGCTTCTACACGATCCTAAATATTATTGGTGTCCACTAATTAAACTAATTTTCCATAGTATATGTAACCCCATTTAAGAATAATATTGATATTTCGTATTTTTAGAGGTATTTTCGAAAAGAAAAAGTGTCGAGGCAAAATCATAAAATCGTGTTTCTGAAACTATACGATTCTAGATAAAGGTATGAAGAAATATATATCTTATTACCAGATTTATAAGAACTCTAACCGTTCTATAGTTTTATATCAAAAAGTCCATTATCTTATTATTCTATTATCCGAGTAGCGCCTTAAGCTTAAATAATACTTAAAACTCTTTAGAAAGATACAGGAGTATGCAGACATTACAACTACAATATAAAAGCTATGGATGAAGTCGTATAACGAATTTAATTTGCTCAAAGTTCTTTTGGCAATTAAGAAAACTCGTTTTCCTCTCGTAATGTCATCTCCTAATGAAACTTGGCTATAATTCTGACATTTGCAAGTGATGTTCATAAACTTGTAATTTTATTTAAATGTTCTCTGAGTAATTAGCCTCTCTTTTGAAGATAGAAATGCTTTAGATTTAGGTAGATTACGTTCCAAACATAGTTTGGAGCAACAGACAAAAGTGACGTTAATAGAAGCGTAAGCAGAACAAACTCCAACCGAAGTAATATCAAATATTGCTTCCCGCGCTAAATAACTTGGAGCGTAATTGGCAGCTGCAAATAGGTGGGATTAGTGGATCTAAAAGAGCAATACGGCAGGGCTAGTAATTAGGGGGGCTGCTAATAAGCCACATGGATGTAAACTCGGGGTTAATTTCACTTAGTGTTTTTTTATATTTTGGTTCTTCATGATCACAGTAACCCGTTGTCCTTGGTAAACGACCAACGGGGCAACGCGACGCTATGCGAAAATATCAAGTTGTAACATATCATTTTTTTAATATGTTACATTCATAATAAACTATGATAGTACTAACCTTCATTCCTGTTTTTTATCCAATATTTTGTACCTTTACACAACACAGTTTTTATACATCCCTTATTGCAAAGTACATACATTCTCATTAACTCAATTCCAAACAATAATTGCTAATTTTTACATCTTAGGTACACTTATATTTGTCAACAAACATCTATCACGTCTGACGTTTGACATTTAATTTTATCAGAGTAAACATCATAATTTTTGAACCACTGGCTCAATCTTGTGAGGAACAGCAGAACTATTTCCACGAGCAATTATCCAGAGATATACGTCTTCTCATTCTTGCATGGATGTCCAGCTATTTCCATCTCTTTTTCTTATAAAGACACCTTGCGTTGAGAGTCCACAATTCATCAAACTTTAGCGCCATCTGGTGTCAAATAGTGGCAAAGTATGCCGCACATATATTGTCATCTCTCACACCTAAATGCATAGCCATCCTGTCATCTCGTTCATGCAACAGCACCGAAACTGACATCTGGCGTAGAGTAGCTCTCTTGCTTTAATAATTGAACTTCTACATATTGAGTCCAGATTATCTATGGTACCTAAAAACTTTTATCAATAACATTATGAATATCTAATTTACAATGAAAGTAATTAGTTATTCATAATCTACAAATCTTCCTTTATTTGATTTTATATAATTCTTCATTTATCTTTAGCTAATTTTCTTAACCATAGACTATATTCGGATCATTCTAGAAATGTACAAGTGAGCATTGTCTATGCTACTTACCTTGGAAAATTCGAGATTGATGGTAAAGCAATATGAATTAAAAACAAGATTCTAGAAAAATCGTGGCAGAAC
Source organism: Crambus lathoniellus (assembly GCA_949710035.1). Taxonomy (NCBI): domain Eukaryota; kingdom Metazoa; phylum Arthropoda; class Insecta; order Lepidoptera; family Crambidae; genus Crambus; species Crambus lathoniellus. The sequence continues at coordinate 16,383,356 of OX453306.1, forward strand.
ATATAAATAGGGCCCGTCTCGCCCCAGTGTTTTTTTCTCTCGATAACCTCTACTTAACTGACTGTGAGAAAGACTGTGAAGCAAAGTCACTGTGAACTGTTATTGCATAGACATTTTTTTACCTACGTAGTTTTTCCCTGATAAACCTAACCGTCCTAAGCTGCATCATTGTGTGAACACTGCAATTTTCTTGATTCGTCCTCGATCTTCAGCGTCCGGGTAAGTCGATCTGCTAAATGGCAAACAAATTACCAACATCTCTTTATGTCACTGCTTTGGCATAACGCTGTGTTTTCTTCTTCCTCGACAGTTCTTATTATTGACTGGACTACCTGTCCGGAGCGAGCACCTGCGAAGCTGATATCATACCGGCGAGCCCTCGTTCGCTGACCTTAGGCCTTGAGAGACCGGCGTTCGCAACCCCTCCTCGGAATATTAATCTCAGGTGTAATCGTTTTTATATCTTTATCTCTTAACTACATCTCTCCATACTCTCTTCGTTTATGAGCTGTTCATAAACGTGGCGCCCATTAATTGTCTCTAATCTTCTCCTCTCTTATAAGTTTAACTTAACTACATACATATAAGTATTACCTACCTACCTTTCAATTTTGTAACACTCCCAACTTGATTTAAACTACACTTGTGAACTTATAAAACGTTTAATATTGAATAACAACCATATTTTAATTTGTGTTTGTATTTGTATATCCAGTCTGACACGTTGTAAACCTATTTCAAGGATAGCGATAGCCTAGGTCTCCTATTCATATAAATTTCTTTTGAAACTTTATTTGTCTAGTTTAAACTTCATTACCTGTTTATGTAATTTCCAACTCAGTGAGAATATTGTAATTTAAGTCCCTCTGACAGTGCAACAAGTGAGCTGCAAAGTAGAATATTTATCCCCACGCCCTGTATTTCTTGTAAGGACCTAATTTTACATGTTATAAAAATAAAACTTCACATTTCATTATATTTCCATTTCTTTTATTTTACATCAAAACCTATAGTTAAAAATATTAGTTACATTTAGCGCCCAACGTAGTTTGCACTCAATTCTTTGTTGACAGTTTCTCACTGGGTTTCTACCTCTTTTATATTTATTTGTTGTATCTCTCTCTCAAATTGTACCTGTATCAATTTCAGTGATGGAGCATACTGCGTTCTACGGTCTCCTCAAGGACGAGGTCAGCTATGAGCTCAACCTGCGGGGAGTGGAACACGAGCGTGGTGCCACAGCGGAGACGTTGGCTGCCCGGCTGGAGAAGGCTGAACCGGCCGCTGCAGAGGTCGAGGACAAATTTATTGATTCCCTTGATACGGGAATAGAAATAGAGGTATGTGCACGGAAGTTGGCCGAACTAAGCGCTCTTGTCCCCAAGTATTCTACCACTACACATTTCCAAAAATGCTGGGCAAGGTTGACTCACGTTATAGACCGACTAGACAGACTGACCGGGCAGACCAGGGAGCAAAGACGTATAAAATCTTCGTCACTGGAGGAGTTATACAGACTCCGCTTTTGGATGTCAAATAATCCACCGCGCAGTAGAGGTCCTTCTCCGTCAAGACAACACCTACATCCGACTGCTTCCCGTGATGAAGAAAACCGCATCACAGACGTTCGGAAGAACGGTGTCGATGGGGATGTACACTCTGAGGGAGCATCTATCCCTGTCCCTCCTCCTCATCCCTCTCACTCCTCTCCTTTTCTCAGAAATTCTCCTATATTAAAGTGGGGTGTAACTTTTGACGGACACACCTGTGTCTTAGAATTTATTACTAAAATTAAAGAATTAGCTGCCTCCTGCTCTGCCCAAGACCATGAACTGCTCTCAAACTTCTCACATCTGCTTACTGGTGATGCATTGGTGTGGTTCCGCGGTTACAGGGACAATATAACTTCTATGTCTCAACTTTTTGATTATCTAAAAGAGGAATTTATACCTGTTGATTATGACAGACGACTTCTACTGCAAATAAAAGGCAGATTGCAAGATAAATCTGAAGACATAAAAATTTATATCAATCTCATGCTTTATGAGATGTCTAAACTATCTAAACCACTCTCTGAAACTGAGAAGTTGGATATAATATTATCAAATATGAACACTTTTTATATTGCAAAGTTAGCTCTCCATGATTTCTCTTCGACTGCGGAACTCAAATCAGTGTGCTCCAGGCTAGACATAGCAAAGCACAGATGTGAGAATAGAGGTGCCTTAAATCCTGGCAATACTGCTATTGTTCCCGGTTTCACAGTGAAATCTAATCTTACTAAATCGGTAAATCAACCGTTTATTAAACAAAAACCTTTATCGGGAAATGTTGCTACCATCTCCCATAATGCTTATAATTCCGCCATGCTACAAAAAGATAGTGTCACTTGTTTAAAGTGTAGTGGCAAACATCACTATTCAAAGTGTAATGTATACAATACACCTATATGTTTTAAATGTAAAAAACCTAATGTGCTTACTCGCGACTGTACTTGTTCAAAAAACTGAATAAGCGGTCAGTAGCATGTTCTCTCTCTCTTAAACCTGAACATTCAAAACTAACTAAACATACTACTGACCGGGAATGGCAGGAATATCTAACTTTCTTAAAAAACTTTTTCTCCTCTCAGAAGATAGCTCCACTTTTTGAGTCAAACTTGCCTGACAACCGTGCGTTTATCAAAGTCAACATTTTGGGAACAGAGTGCTTGGCCTTGGCCGATTCTGGTGCATCAACTTCTATACTCAGCAATGATGCGCTAGGAACGCTTAGGGAATTAGGTCTACAGACTCATCTTCAGCCATCTTCTAAAACTCTTAAAGTTGGCAATAACGCTAAACTTAATATTTTGGGATCCATTACGATACCTATTACTTACAAGTCCAATCTAAGACTAATTACTCTCAATGTATGCACAGATATCAACAGTCCTCTTATTTTAGGTGTAAATTTTCTTAGGGCATTTAACCTATGTCAGGATATTCTGGAATATACGACCGACTCTCAGTGTACCTCTGCTTTCAACTCTTTAATTGACGCAAACACACACTTACATACTTATGAGGATCTGTCGGTTGTACAAAAATCTCAGATTGATAACATTATCACTGATTTTAAAAATATTTCTGCCGATTCTAACAACTTAGGTCTCACTGATCTTGAAGAACATGTCATTGACACTGGTGATCATCCCCCAGTGAAACAAAAATACTACCCTATACCAGTTCACTATAAACAGCGGGTCGAGGCTGAAATTAATGATATGTTAAGAATGGGTATTATTGAAAAAAGTAATTCACCTTGGAATTCCCCTCTCTTAGTAGTTCCCAAACCTAACGGAGACTTAAGGATCTGCCTAGACAGTAGAAAACTGAATAGTGTCACCAAAATAGATTCATATCCTATGCCGCGTATCCAAGACATACTTGATTCTCTTAATAATGCTAAATTTCTAAGCTCTATTGACCTGAAAAGCTCATTTTTTCAAATTAATTTACACCCAGACTCGCGGGAGAAGACTAGTTTCTCCATTCCTGGGGTTGGGGCTTTCCAATTTTGCCGCATGCCTTTCGGACTTGTCAATGCATCTGCTAGAATGATTAGACTTATGGATAAAGTCTTTGGACCAGAGTTTGCTGGCCGTCTGTTTACCTACGTGGATGACGTAATACTGGTCAGTAATTCATATGACGAACACGTCGAGTTATTGAAGCGTGTCTATCAACGTTTAAAAGAAGTAGGTCTCACCATCAATTTTGACAAATCAGTTTTCTGCAGATCTTCCCTTAAGTTTCTAGGGTTCATCGTCGACCGACACGGACTACGCACTGACAGTGACAAGGTTAAGGCCATTTTGGAATACCCTGTCCCTACTAACCAAAAAGAAGTCAGACGTTTTCTAGGCATGGCGTCATGGTATAGGCGTTTTATCCAAAACTTTTCTTTAGTAACTGCTCCTATAAACAACCTAATTAAAAAACAGCCCAAGGGCAAAGCTTTTAGTTTTCCGCAGGAAGCTCTCCTTGCCTTTAACGAGATTAAGCAACGTTTGGTATCTGCACCCATTCTTTCTATACCTAAATTTGATAAGCCTTTTATCATCTCTACCGATGCCTCTGATTTAGGTCTCGGTTGTGTCCTCTCTCAAAAGGACGACGAGGGTAAAGAACATCCTGTCGCCTTCGCTAGCCGTTCTCTTACTAAACCAGAAAGAAACCATGCCACTACTGAAAAGGAACTAAATGCTTTAATCTTTGCTCTAGAAAAATTTAGGGGTTATATTGAAGGCTCTCCCTTCCCCACTACGATTTATACAGATCATAGTAGTCTGAAATGGCTTGTCAGTCTTAAATCTCCTACAGGAAGATTGGCGAGATGGGCAGTCCGGCTTTCTCAATTTAATCTTAAAATTGAGTATCGTAGGGGCTCTGATAATGCCTTGGCCGACGCTCTTTCTCGTTCATTTCCCGTAAATGTCACTTCTGATGACGATCCATCTCAAAACTCCCCTTCTTCTTCTTCTACTACCAAAGACTCTTGGTACCTCAAGAAAGTACAAGACGTCAAATCTTCTCCCCACAAGTTCTCTGATTGGAAACTAATTTCTGATCGTCTCTATAAAAGGATGAAAAATTCCAACCCTCTCTCTGCTGACTGTGAGTGGAAACTCGTGGTTCCTTTCGAATCGCGGCATGACGTCATAGCTAAATGTCATGACCACCCGAGTGCAGCCCATTTAGGCATCTTTAAGACTTTGAAACGTCTTACTCAATCTTATTATTGGCCATCTCTACATAGAGATGTCAAGAAATACATCAAAAATTGTCAAGTTTGCTTGGCGTATAAGAGCCGACCAAAAGTCCCATTTTCCCATCCCATATTTTCCTTCATCATGACACCCATTCCCTTACCTTATCCGTATGGTTGCCGGAGAAAGAATAGTACCATCGCTCTCCCCTTGCGCGTCGTAAGAGCCGACCAAAAGTCCCATTTTCCCATCCTATATTTTCCTTCATCATGACACCCATTCCCTTACCTTATCCGTATGGTTGCCGGAGAAAGAATAGTACCATCGCTCTCCCCTTGCGCGTCGTAAGAGCCGACCAAAAGTCCCATTTTCCCATCCCATATTTTCCTTCATCACGACACCCATTCCCTTACCTTATCCGTATGGTTGCCGGAGAAAGAATAGTACCATCGCTCTCCCCTTGCGCGTCGTAAGAGCCGACCAAAAGTCCCATTTTCCCATCCCATATTTTCCTTCATCATGACACCCATTCCCTTACCTTATCCGTATGGTTGCCGGAGAAAGAATAGTACCATCGCTCTCCCCTTGCGCGTCGTAAGAGCCGACCAAAAGTCCCATTTTCCCATCCCATATTTTCCTTCATCACGACACCCATTCCCTTACCTTATCCGTATGGTTGCCGGAGAAAGAATAGTACCATCGCTCTCCCCTTGCGCGTCGTAAGAGCCGACCAAAAGTCCCAGTTTCCCATCCCACATTTTTCCTCATCTTCATACCCATTCCCAAACCCTATTATATATATTATTTTATGTACTCTATTTTTTTTGTATGGTTTTTATCATATATATATTAATTTTATAGTATCTAGTTTATTCTATGGGACGGCTGGTAATCCCATAAATGAAAAATCAAAAGCCTTACTACTCAGAGCGGATTGTAACTCTGTATAAATATGCCTTAACGACAACAGATTATTCTTATCACACTAGTATATTATACTCATCTATATATCAGAGCGGCTGCGACTCTTAAAATAGGCCATCGGCACTCCATTTATTTATGTATATCCATATTTATCTAGTATACGCACACCTTAAATTTTCGGCAAGGGCGCATGGTATATAGGCCAGAAGTAAGACCCACCGTCGATATCAATTATCTGTATTGTTAATGTATTCCGTTTATTTATATAACTTATTTGTTTACAGCTGGCATGTAGTATACGTATATTGATTATTTTTTTGTTGTTTTTGCTTTTGTTTCCTTTTGCCCTTTCCTTTCCTTACTTGATACCCAACCTACAACTTTCTTTACTTTCCCACTCTACTATACCGTGCTATCCATTCCTTCTTTCTCTACACAACCTTTTCTTTCTCTACACAACTTTCCTCTCTCTACAATTTTTTTCTCCTCTTGCTCTATTCTTGTTTTACCCATTCCCTTCATGCTTCCTCACGCTTTCGCTTTCTTTTCTTTACTGTGTGGGGATAGTGACCTGTCCTTCACTCACCTCATCCCAGTTCCTTTCTTTATTTTTTCTTTTTTTTCTCAACTAATGAGGTATTGTAACATATCATTTTTTTAATATGTTACATTCATAATAAACTATGATAGTACTAACCTTAATTCCTGTTTTTTATCCAATATTTTGTACCTTTACACAACACAGTTTTTATACATCCCTTATTGCAAAGTACATACATTCTCATTAACTCAATTCCAAACAATAATTGCTAATTTTTACATCTTAGGTACACTTATATTTGTCAACAAACATCTATCACGTCTGACGTTTGACATTTAATTTTATCAGAGTAAACATCATAATTTTTGAACCACTGGCTCAATCTTGTGAGGAACAGCAGAACTATTTCCACGAGCAATTATCCAGAGATATACGTCTTCTCATTCTTGCATGGATGTCCAGCTATTTCCATCTCTTTTTCTTATAAAGACACCTTGCGTTGAGAGTCCACACTTCATCAAACTTTAGCGCCATCTGGTGTCAAATAGTGGCAAAGTATGCCGCACATATATTGTCATCTCTCACACCTAAATGCATAGCCATCCTGTCATCTCGTTCATGCAACAGCACCGAAACTGGCATCTGGCGTAGAGTAGCTCTCTTGCTTTAATAATTGAACTTCTACATATTGAGTCCAGATTATCTATGGTACCTAAAAACTTTTATCAATAACATTATGAATATCTAATTTACAATGAAAGTAATTAGTTATTCATAATCTACAAATCTTCCTTTATTTGATTTTATATAATTCTTCATTTATCTTTAGCTAATTTTCTTAACCATAGACTATATTCGGATCATTCTAGAAATGTACAAGTGAGCATTGTCTATGCTACTTACCTTGGAAAATTCGAGATTGATGGTAAAGCAATATGAATTAAAAACAAGATTCTAGAAAAATCGTGGCAGAACATATAAATAGGGCCCGTCTCGCCCCAGTGTTTTTTTCTCTCGATAACCTCTACTTAACTGACTGTGAAAAAGGTGTGAAGCAAAGTCACTGTGAGCTGTTATTGCATAGACATTTTTTTACCTACGTAGTTTTTCCCTGATAAACCTAACCGTCCTAAGCTGCATCATTGTGTGAACACTGCAATTTTCTTGATTCGTCCTCGATCTTCAGCGTCCGGGTAAGTCGATCTGCTAAATGGCAAACAAATTACCAACATCTCTTTATGTCACTGCTTTGGCATAACGCTGTGTTTTCTTCTTCCTCGACAGTTCTTATTATTGACTGGACTACCTGTCCGGAGCGAGCACCTGCGAAGCTGATATCATACCGGCGAGCCCTCGTTCGCTGACCTTAGGCCTTGAGAGACCGGCGTTCGCAACCCCTCCTCGGAATATTAATCTCAGGTGTAATCGTTTTTATATCTTTATCTCTTAACTACATCTCTCCATACTCTCTTCGTTTATGAGCTGTTCATAAACGTGGCGCCCATTAATTGTCTCTAATCTTTTCCTCTCTTATAAGTTTAACTTAACTACATACATATAAGTATTACCTACCTACCTTTCAATTTTGTAACACTCCCAACTTGATTTAAACTACACTTGTGAACTTATAAAACGTTTAATATTGAATAACAACCATATTTTAATTTGTGTTTGTATTTGTATATCCAGTCTGACACGTTGTAAACCTATTTCAAGGATAGCGATAGCCTAGGTCTCCTATTCATATAAATTTCTTTTGAAACTTTATTTGTCTAGTTTAAACTTCATTACCTGTTTATGTAATTTCCAACTCAGTGAGAATATTGTAATTTAAGTCCCTCTGACAGTGCAACAAGTGAGCTGCAAAGTAGAATATTTATCCCCACGCCCTGTATTTCTTGTAAGGACCTAATTTTACATGTTATAAAAATAAAACTTCACATTTCATTATATTTCCATTTCTTTTATTTTACATCAAAACCTATAGTTAAAAATATTAGTTACAAAGTAGTTGATTTATGCATATAATACGGCGTTATCCTAATAGAACGCGACTATACGATTATCGCGCGAGTAAGCGATGCGATTATAGCGTTTTAGTAGGTACCAAATATTTTGCTCGTGCGACCGATCGCGCGATAGCCAATTAGAACACCTATTCGATATCCGAATATTTCATCGCAAACTTGTAAGACTGAATTTCGTGCGCACTTGCTATTATCTTTTATTCGCCATAACATTAGGACAACGCCTAATGTGTCCTTTATTTGTCACGTGAAACTGTCAGCGCGCATTTATGGTCCCATCGCGTTGCGCCGCCGTGTCGCATTGCGTTGCGTCGACCACTTAGGACAATAAGAGGTTTTGAAAAATAAAAGTACTTAAGCATTCACTATCTGTAACAATATTTCTTATACTATTTAAGGGTTAGAAGGGTACTAAATGGGGACAAATGACCGTTTTCCTTACCATAGCCTCGCCATATAGCGTATGGCTGTGGAAATAGGGGGATTAGTGATCTATTACAGAGCAATACCGCAGAGGCTAGTAATTAGGAAGGCTACTAATAAGCCACATGGTAGAATTCAGTAAGCCAGCAGTTAGTTTAACTATGTGACGGATTTTAAATTTTTGGATGTGGATTATTAATTTGGAAATTTAAAGATTTTGGATAAAATAGTTAATATTTAATGACTAATACCATTAACTTTTACCATTCAAGGGTTCTTAGAATTTATCATTAATGGGTACCCAAAAGCGGTCAAAATGACTTATTTCTTGACTATAGCGGCCGCCTGTGAATTCGTCTGTATGGCCATTTTTTACAGCATGATGGCAGTTGCAAAAGTTGATGGAAGGTGGGATATACTTGCATAGCATCATTTGAAGCGCAACATGTTAAAGGGACTTTTGCTAAGGTGCGTCATGTTGCGCCAACTGGCAACGTTACGCCACAGCGTAAGAACTAACAGTGGCGCAACGTCTTTGAAGTCTCGCGCAATGCCGCTTTTAGTCATTGCCGCAGGGTTGTCACATTTTTTATTTATTTTTACGTAGTCTGTTCCTTATTTAAGTAGTATTATACATATGCGGAATTATGGATATTGGAGTAAAACAGAATAGTTTTCATCACTTTTAAAGGTTTCCTATGGATGGCATTCCTGAAGTCTACGCAGACCATATTCGTACTTAGCCCCCCAGAAAACCATGAAATCGATACCCATATTATTATATTTAAAATGTCAAGTCCGCCATCTTGGATCTAATAAAATTTTACAAAAAGGCAACGATAAAATTAGTTACTGGATTTGTATGTAAAAGTCAAAGTGTAAAAGTATGTAAAAAACGTTTACTTGCATAATTATTATTATATTCAAAATAAAAATCATCAAAAAAAAATTTATGCATATTGATGTTATGTAAAACGTGATAATAAAATGCGTCACTCCTGACCGGTGTGTCCCCAGCGAGTGTATGGCAGCTGGGGACGCTACCGCCCCTCTCTCGCCCCGCGAACCCCGCACGATTGCTCTGTCTAGACGTGTCCGTTGACCGACTGTAGGGAAGGGAAATATGACTGTGGTTACGCGGTGTTGTGTGAAATTCTCAAACATGTTTGACGTCACGTGTTGCGCGTCAAATGTTGTCTAATGGAGACGAGGCTTAAGTGATCTATTATAGAGCAACACGACAGAGGCTTAGTAATTACGGAGGCTGCTAATAAGCCTTAATGCAGCCCCGCTTCACGGTCGGCCTACCACATGGAAGATTTTAATAAACCCGCGGTTAATTTCACTGTGGTAAGGGTCAATTTTAGTTTTTGGGCCTTTAAATCATCAAAGCGATTTTGAAAAGTAAAATATTTGCGTTTAAAGTCCAAATTATTGCAGTTTTATTACTGTTTGCTCTTTTGTATTACTTATTTAATAACCTTAATTGTTTAATTCTTCCTTCCCAATTCGGTCCACATAACAAAATAATATTAATAAATTAATCATTGGTTGTTGCTAATATACCTTCTCTCTTTCAAGTTCACTATGTTTTAATATACAAGTTTTGTACAATAATTTATTTACTTATTTTAATAATCCTACTAATCCTTACTTCCTTACTTCCTTACTTTTATCACTACATAGTATAAAACAAAGTCGCTTTCTCTGTCCCTATGTCCCTTTGTATGCTTAAATCTTTGAAACTACGCAACGGATTTTGATGCGTTTTTTTTAATAGATAGAGTGATTCAAGAGGAAGGTTTATATGTACTTTTTATCCCGATATTCCCACGGGAACGGGAACCACGCGGGTGAAACCGCGGGCGGCCGCTAGTATATTATAAATGCGAAAATGCGAATCTGTCTGTCTGTGTGTTACACAATCACGCCTAAACTACGGAACCGATTTGAATAAAAATTGGTACAGAGATAGTCTAAAGCCTGAGAAAGGACATAGGCTACTTTTTTATGTGAATAAAGGGCTGTAAGGGGTTGAAATAGGGGATGAAAGTTTGTACGGAAATTACGTCATTTTTAAAGCTAGAAGCTTCAAAATTATTTTAAAGGCTTTTGATTAGATAAATCAATACGACATTCATGCCCGTTTGCACTAAACTCGGGTTGAGCTTGTCATAGATAAGATACATCTTAGCTTAGGAACAGCCTAAAACAGCCGAGCTAAAATTTTTGTTTGCACTGACAGACTACGTCGTAAATTAGTCATCACCTTGCTAAAAGAATGAATGAATGAATTCAAATATTAATTGTTTATGGATTTTAAACCTGGCGAGGTAAAGTAGGTCACTGGATATTTTTTTAGTTGAAACTTCTCATTGATTCCTTCGTAAGTTAAAAGGAGACGAAAGCTAAGGCGTTGTCTATTTTATTTGGTAGGAGTAATTCACCGAGAAAAGAAAAAGTCAACTGAGCTCAACTGTCAGGAAAAACATAAATACAGTGCGCAACCTTTTCTGTTCCGGTGGCCAAAACTAGAACTAACGAGTTTTGTTTTTAATGTCATTTTGCTAATACTTTCATGTTTTGCTGCTAAACATAAGCGCCGCTGTCATGGGAACAGAAAAGATTGTCGATCTGTAATGTTTTTTTTTAAATAAATGATGAATGACGTATGTCACATGTGTTGTGTCTCTATCTAGCAAACAAGAATACAAAAGCCACAAGCTTTTCTGTTCCGGTGACAGCCGTGACACAGGAGTCACTTGCAATACGAAATTAGCTGTCAAAATGGACTGTCGTATGAAAACTGTTTTAGTTCCAAAGATAATCACCGGAACAGAAAAGCTTGTCGCACTACTCTTTGCTCACAATGCCACAGACAATAATCACTGATATAGGTATTTCTTAAGCCTTAGGCGCTCGATATTGGGCCCGTAAGTTAAGAATAGCCAAAAGTGCATTTAAGAATGTCCTAAGGTTAGTGCAAAGCAATTTTTTGTTAAGAATGTCTTAAGTTAGCTAGGAAAAGACTTAGGCGATTTTTAAGTTTAGTGCAAACGGGTGTCAAAGTTTGTAAAAAAAACTACCCTAAAGAGGGTGAAAACAGGGGATGAATTTTTTCGTGTGATGACGTCGGCAAAAAAGTTTACGGAACGGATTTTGATGAAAGTTCTTATGTTATACAGCTATTGGTCCTTGCCAACATATAGCTATATATTTATTTTGAAGATCGCAATTTCTGATGTGGAACCATAGCAGTCCAGCCAAACTATGAGAGATATAAAAATACCGTTTTAAGGAAAATTGTTAAACGTGATGAGCACTTTCTATTGACGTACAAAGTTTAAAGGTCTGGTACACCTGATGTAGAACCCTAGCAGCCAGATTAAACTATATGAGATACAAACATAGCGTCTTAAGAAAAGATGTTTAACGTCATGGACATTTTCTATTGACGGAAAAATATCGAAGGTCTGGTACTCCTGATTTGGAACCCTTGCAGCCCAGCTTAACTATAAGAGATACAAATGCAGCGTCTTTAGAGAAGTTGTTCAGCGTGATAAGTATTTTCTTTTGACATACAATACATACTAATATTATAAATGTGAAAGTGTGTTTGTTTGTATGTCCGTCTTTCACGTCAAAACGGAGCAACGGATCGACCTGTTTTTTTTAGTAGGTATGTGGATAGTTTAGGAGCTAGAGAGTCCCATAGGCTAATTTTATCCCGGAAAAATATCACATTCCCTCGGAAAAACGTCGTGTAGTACACGCGGCAAAACGCGCGGGCGGAAGGCTATCACTGAAATCGCGAAAAAATATCAGCTGTTCCATACATTTTGATTAAATATTTTTGCACTTTTGTATGGAATAGCTGTTTTTTTTGCGATTTTAGTGTTGGTCCCATAATAAAAATTGTTTGTTTTCATGAGCAGAATTATACTTTTAATTTTATCCGGGGTGATAAAAAATTTAACGTGTGTATTAAGTAAATAAATAAAATAATTCATACTTATTATAAAACTGTATGCGATTCTATTCAGGGGGCTACCGGCTAAAAATTATGGGTATGGACATGGGCTTCATTTGACATTTGAAGCCCATATTATGCCCTTAAAAGCATCAAATGTCAAATGAAGCCCATGCCCATATCCATATTTTTTTGCCGGTACAGGGGCTGTATACATTGAAAAGAAATAGAAAAAAATACCACCAAGGGTCTTCTTAAACGGAACAGATACCAATAATATAGTTTTTGAACTTTTTGTCTGTCTGTCTATTGTCCACGTTTCAGGCAAAAACTACTGAACGGATTTTAATGAAACTTTTTTTGTTATATAGCTATTAGTTGTCGCCAACTTATAGGTAGGCTATAATTTATTTAGAAGATCGAAATGGCCGATGTGGAACCATAGCAGTCCAGCCAAACTATGAGAGATATAAAAATACCGTCTTATGGCAAATTGTTAAATGTGATGAGCATTTTCTATTGACGTACAAAGTTTGAAGGTCTTGGTACACCTGCCTGGCTAGCATTACCATCATTATATCACGCGATATGATATAGCACGTCTTGCTGTCTTGCTTCCACTTTAGTGGGGCAGGTAAGCAAGACAGCATGACGTGCTATATCATATCGCATGATAAAAGCCGTTCATGCTAGGCCAGCTGATGTGGAACCCTAGCAGCCAGGTTAAACTATACATAGCATCTTAAGAGAAGTTGTTCAGCGTGATAACTTCTTTCTTTTGACACACTGTTTGTATCGTTTGTATATCCGTCTTTCACGTCAAAATGGAGCAACGGATCGGCGTGTTTTTTTAGTATGTGGATATTTTAGGAGCTAGAGAGTGACAAAGACTAATTGATATCCCGGGAAAATATAACTTTCCCTCGAGATAACGTCGTGTAGTACAGGCGGGCGAAACCACGGGCGGAAGGCTATGTGAAATATTTTTTTAATGTGTTAATATGTATCATAGCGCTAAACTAATATATATAAAATAAATACACAAAAAACGAAAAACCTTATTAGCTAAAAAAATTTAAAATACTGCCGAAAGTCACTATTCCACGCGAACGAAGTCGCGGGCACAGCTAGTATTATAAATGTGAAAATTTAGATGTTTGGATGTTTGTTACTCAATCACGCCAAAACGGCTGAACGGATTTGGCTGATTTGGAGACTGGGCACCTCTGGACCAAAGGTTGAAAAATAAACGTGTGCGGCCACTTAAGAATCTAATTCTAAATGAAAGTTATGAATATGCGCTTCATTTTTTCTTCTGAGCATAACGCTCAGATGTGGATAATTAAGAAGATAATGTTTATTTTTTTTATTTAAAATATTTTTTTTTCGTTCATGATATAAAATTGATAGGGTGAATGTTTACAAACGCTTAAAAACAGGTAAACAGTAATCTAATACAAAGAACAAAATAATGGCAGAAGCCTGTATTATGTGAACTTGGATGAGTGAACTTATAAGAAATCTTAAGGGTGCGGTCAGATCTGTCTAATGCCACGTGAAAACACGCTGTATCTATATGGACGTGTTATAAGATAAGTGTGCTTCTGGTGCATACATTTACTATGAAAATCGAACACGTGACGTCAGACGAATGTGATCGCACCTTAAGAGTTGCATAAGTCCACATATAGACATAAAAAATGGTTAAAACAATGTATTTCTATCATTTTTATCGTATTTTTAGTGAAACTTAAAATATTTAAAAAAGTCGTAACTCTGAAACTATCCATGACAGCGAAGTAAGGTTTTTAAAAAATGTAAGCACATATCACTACCATTAAATAGCGGCTACATCTAGAAATGGCCGCCACTTTTTTTTTCTTGGCCCAAGCTCCATAGTTTTTTGCCCACTCTCCTTTGGGACATAAGTAGATACTTTGTAGCCTGGAGAGGAACATAGGCTACTTTTTATCCCGAATAAATATCACATTCGCGCGGGATAACGTCGTGTAGTTCACGCGGGCGGAGCCGCGGGCGGAAAGCTAGTGTATAATAATCTTGATGACTTATCTTTTGTGACAAACTTAAGATTTAGTGTAGATTTCTTTAAAATTATCCAAAGCAATTTTTTTTAATTGGCCAATGCTAGTAGCATATATATCAAAATTTTAAAGAAATCTCTCATATAATGAAATGAAATGAAATCTCATGAATAAAGAAATCTCTTATATAGTATTTTACTAAAGGCATTCAAATTATAGATTATTTATGTTGGCCTATTTAAAAGTGATTTAATCGCAAGAACTTTACAGTAGGTACCTACAGGGACCTAAAATAATACTAGTCAAGCATTAAGTTTTTTATAAAGGAGTATTTATTGTGCAAGAAGATCTGACAATATATTTAATATTATCTTTAGAGGTTGGGTTTTGCTCGTTTTGCTGAGCCTACATTTTCTGCGCTGTACAAAAATCTCCATTGTCTACGGAAAACAAAAATTCGTTGAGGACAAATTCCATCGTCTGCGCGCTTTGTTTCACAGTCAATGCCACTAAAACAAAACATTTTTGTAATTATCCCCCAGAAATATTTCGGCGGAGAATAAAGTAGGACACGAGTAGGTACCACTGAGTGGACAAAAGGGAGAGCCTCGCAATGAAAATTTGTGATATTTTAATAAAATATTGTTGTTTGCATTATCCTTTATGAAATTCAATAAAGATGAATTAACACAAAGTTAAAAAAAACTTATGCAACATTTATGCTTTTCACTATCACTACATAGTATAAAACAAAGTCGCTTTCTCTTTCCCTATGTCCCTTTGTATGCTTAAATCTTTGAAACTACGCAACGGATTTTGATGCGTTTTTTTTTAATAGATAGAGTGATTCAAGAGGAAGGTTTATATGTACTTTTTATCCCGATATTCCCACGGGAACGGGAACCACGCGGGTGAAACCGCAGGCGGCCGCTAGTAAACTATAAAATCAAATGAACTATTTGAACCAATGACACGAAGAAGAAGAAGCAGAATACAGAAAAATTATAACAAAATTCAATATGCTTTTATAAGTTCTGATCAAAATGATATATTTAATTTCAATATGTGAAGCGTAACAAACAAAAAAAAACAAAGAGCGATTTAAAAAATTTTAGGTAAGTACTGTAGGGACTCTCGTCCCTATATTATTTTATTGGTAGTTTAATAAAACTATATCTTCAGGGTATTGGGTTTATATTCACTTTTTTCTATATCACTATGCACATTTTCTAGTATGATAGCTTATTCGTATTATACGGAACTCCTATCGCCATTCGCGGCTGAGCATAGACTGCCTCAAATCAATCTTTTCTTTTTAAACTAATGTTTCTAAAGATTGTTAGAACAAAGCAGTTTCTATTCCTTTTTAAAAACCTAACTGCCCACAGCCTACAATTCCATCTATCGGCTGCGCACAGTATACATATATTACAGTAACCTACCTGAATAAAATTTTCATCGAGTAAAATTCTTGTTTTGCTAAAAGTCGCCCAAAAATAGGGATTAATTAATTCCATCCGGTTTTGCGACGCGATTATGCATTAAACTGTGTAAATATTTAAAGAATTACTTAACTGTGCTGTGATATATTCATAAAATAGCTAAGGAGCGTTTACCTTTCTTGATCCTGGCTTTGGTGAAGGAAATTGAGTTGTAAGCTTCAAGAAGTCTTAGGACGAGGACGGTTCGGAGTAAGCCAAGCAAAGCTATATTATGGTGAACGCTCCCTCGCCTCCCTGTTTATTCTACTCAAATTGAGTTTTATATTTTATAAATTGTTCATTTAATTAGCATGTTTGAATAAAATTAACTTACTTCGTCTTTTCTGCCTGTTTTGTGACGGTGAGCGTGAGTGAGAGTTTAATTAACAGGCTATCATATTTTTTATGA